>CM028130.1:924160500-925537000 GCA_016271365.2 Neoceratodus forsteri | reverse complement strand
GTGACTTCATCTCTCCCTCATGCAATTGTGCCTGAGTCTCCACCCATCTCCTCCACTCTATCTAGTATCTCCTCAGTTATTTTCCCCACCTTCTCCTTCCCCAATAACACTGACCTAGTCCCTCTGCCACCTAATGCCCTACCTCTGTTACCTATTGCACCTGAGTCTTCTCCACTCTCCTCCACTCTACCTATTGCTCCTCTGTTCTTTCCCCGCTGCCTTCTCTGTCCCCCTATAACTGTGCTCTAGCTCCACCTCTGCCTAATGCCCCACCCTTGTAACATCATCCATTGCCTCCCCCTCCTGGATAGCTCCTAGAACACTATTCCTCTGCACTTTTCAGCCTTAACCCTGATAAGTTGCCTTATTGCTGAGCACCTCTTACTGCATACTGTATTTTGCTGATATGGTTAGTTCTATTCCTGTAGTAAATACTGTAACTATTTTGTTACTATTGTAAATACTGTTCTGTAAATGTTCTGTTTATCTTCTCCCTTGCCCCCCTCAGGGTGCATCTGGAAATGAGCTGCTATTCAGCTCAATATGTCTTTTCTGGTGAAACTTTTGAAATAAATAAATAAAAGGTATGTCTGGTTTAATGTGTTTCAATAGGCTTTGAACTTCCTCTTGTAACTTTGTCATGTTTTAATATTTGTACCCCAAATTTTCAACATGGCCTTTTTGAAACCCCAGCTCATGAACAAGGTAAGTGGAATTTTTCAAATCTGTCTCAGAAGATTATTTCATTGTCGGTATGAGAAATCACCTTTTGGGCGGGATTTGAAACTTTTCACCTATTGGGTTCATGAGGTGGGATCATAAGAATGCTATGTTAAAAACTTAGTGTAAAAATATGTTAAAATGACCAAGCTATGAGTGAACATTGAAATATTTCAACTTTCACTCATAACTTCACTAATTTTTAAAATTTTTCCACAAAACTTTATACGTGACCTTTTTGAGACTCCACCTCATGAACAAGGCACAGTGGGCCTGTACTTATGCAGTCACAAATGTGTGTATATGTTATATAGTGTGCGTGAGTACGTATGGCTGGAGAAGCTCAGGCCCCATGGGGTGGGGGGGCCCAGATGGTTGGCAGTAGTTTAGCCAAACACTTTGCCAAAAGGGAGGTAAATATCTTACAGTCAATATTTAGGACTGAGATGGGTCTGTATGAGGAGTAAGGAGAGCTGTCTTTGTTGGTCTTTAGGACTGCTGACAACATGGCCAGGTTTCATCTTGGAGGTGCTGGGATCCCCTCCGTCACCCAGGTACATACATTCTTTAACAGTGAGAGGAGGATGACTTGAAACTTTTTTATGAAATTAACTCGTGTACCCATCTGGGGCTGGACTTTTGTTATTTTTAAGGTTCTTGATTGCCTCAGCAATCCCTTCCCCTGTGACTAAGGCCTCTAATTGGGGTAAACTGAGCTGGGGTAAGAAGGGGAGGTGAACAGGGTTGGCAGTATAGCCTAGAGGTTAGAGTAACGAGCTGTAAACAAGCTTGGTATATCCAGCAGACCAGACCTTGGTTTGATTCTCACAACCTCCACTTGCATACAGTGCAACTCTAAGCAGATCGCTCAGTGTTCCCAGGTCGCCCCTGAAAACAGGCACTTGTGCCTAGTGGTCGTTACCCGGTTACCAAAGACTAAAATAAAAAATAAACAGCATCCAGAAAAGTAGAGATAGCCTGGTCATCTGACCACTGCTCAGTGGTATACAGCTGTGTGTAGGTTTTAAAGGCTTTGAGAATTCTGTTTTGTGCAGTGTGCATGATCATCGAGCTGGGGTCATGAATGGGGTTAAGGGATCTCTAGCTAACTTGCTATACAGAAGTCTAGAGCGAGAATTTATTATGCTTTGTGGACCCCAACTCTGTAGGTGACTGAGGCATGGTGGTATCTATGGGGTCATAGGCCATGTTGTGGTCACCCCTATTATTAAAATGCCCATTTGATACTGCAGAATTTTTCCAAATATTAAAATTATTTACAGCATATCCATTCTTGGGGAGAAGCATAGGTTTGCTAGGGTGATGTCTTTTCCTAAATATTGCCGTGAGGCTACGGTAAGTCTACCCTGGGGCTCTGAGGAAGAGATTGCTAACTTAAATGAGGTAATTCCAGGTATTAATACTGCTGTCCCCTGCCTTTGCCCCTGCCATAGGGGACGATATTACCGTGGAGTAGCCAAATGTTTAATGCTCTTCTATGGATAGCTGGGCTTCCTGGAATATAATAAATGATGGCTGGATTTCTTAATGGTCATCAATACTTTGAATCTCTTTATGGGGCTGTTTAACCCATTTACACCGTGTGAGTATATTGTGGTAGGGGTTATATTAGCCACAATGAAAGGGCTGGTAAAACTAGGGATGCATAAGGGTTATTCTCACCTGCTATAGATGGATCAGGACCTACGTAAAGCCAGTGTAGGTCTGTGAGGGTTTGCCCACAGCAAGACAGCAACACCAGTGCTCTTTCAACAACTGGATATATATTTTTATTTTTTTATTTTATTCTTTGGTAACCAAGTAAGGCCCACTTGACACAGGTGCCTGTTTTCAGGGTTGACCGAGGAGCTTTGGGAAGGTTAAGTGACTTGCTCAGATTCATACAGTATATGAAAGTGGAGGCTGTGGGAATCAAACCCAGGTCTGTCTGCTGGATGTACCAAGCTCATTCACAGCTCATTACTCTAACCTTTAGGCTCGACTGCCAGGATATGCTCATAGCTACTACACCAAGCCAGCTACGTGCACTTGTACCACTATGCCTATCAATGCAGCAATAACAAGACAAGAAGAAAAGTAGCTGTGAAACAGGGACAAGAACACTGTGAGCAACCAAGGACCACATAGAAACATAAAAACATAGAAATTGATGGCAGATGGGGACCAAAGATCCATCTAGTCTGTCCTGAGCCCTAACCCCCTCTTAAGGATTTCTGTGAGACAATCCCCTTGTATCTGTCTCAAGCTGCTTTGAATTCCTCTACTATTTTGGAGTCAATGACTCCAACCAGTAGACCATTCCATGGGTCAACCACCCTCTCTGTGAAGAAAACACTTTGCATGTTGCCCCTGAATCTTCCTCCCCTCAATTTCATCTCATGTCCTCTTGTCCTGTTGGTGCTATTGACCATAAAAAGCTCCTGGGTGGAGACTGTGTTTATACCCTTCAGAAACTTGAACTTCTCAGTCATGTCCCCTCTATCCCTACACTGTTCCAGGGAGTACATGTTGAGTTCCTGTAACCTGTTTTCGTATGGCAACTTATGGAAACCATGTATCATTTCTGTTGCCCTCCTCTGTACTGTCTCCAATCCATCTATGACCTTCCTGAGATAAGGTCTCCAGAACTGGATGCAGTACTCAAGGTGGGGTCTCACCATGGACCTCTACAGTGGCAGGATCACCTCTTTCCTTCTACTTGTGATGCCCCTTCCTATGCATCTCAGCATCCTGCTGGCCTTCTTTGCTGCCTTTTCACCACTCCCTGCACTCCATTGGGGGTTGGGGGTGGCAGGAAGTGTGTATTGCAGGGTAGTGCCTCCTTTCCTACCTGCACTGCTGCAGCGGGGAGGCGGGGGGGGTGATCTGGGAAATATCCAATAAACTGAGTTATTACTCTTGGGGAAGGGAGGGTTCACTTTCAAGGTAGGGTTACCAGTGGTGTGATACCCTCTTTTGTGGAGGTGCCTTGAAGTTGGAGGTGAGGCAGTCCTCTATGAGGAGAATGGGTGGCCCTGGGGAGGTGGTTAGGTTTCCTAAGGGTGTAAATTGTCCACTCTAGTGGCTAAGGGAGTGGTGCATCTAACGGTATGGGGAATCCTACTAAGGGGATATAAGCAGACACTCCTAATGTAGCCAAACACATTTGTGTCCCAGCATGTGAGTGAAATGGCACAGGAGTGGAAGAGGAGTAAGATTGGTATCTTAAGCATCAGTAGGTGACAGCAGGAGGAAGCAGAGGACTCTGCCGGTGAATGAAGGTAAGCTACCTGTTCACTCCTGTGACTTCATTCACTGCCAGGATGGGTGGAAGATAAAGGGTAGGCCATAACAGGGAAGAGGAGCAACACCCTATCTAGGGTAGGTGCACAAGGGGGTATAACAAACAACATAAAAGGAATGCTAGAAACCCCCTATCAGGGGTAAGGTTATGTAGCCTGGCTGCCGTGCCCCAGCGAGGGCTACTACCCTTGTCAGGGTGGCCACAAACCAGGTTGAGGGGTCTAGGTTCCTTTTTCTGTTATTAAACTGGCTCTTTCCCAAAGGTCACATTATTATAGTGCCTCCACCCAGAGAATACTTTTAAGTGGGCTAGATAATACCTGGTAAACCCCCTGGGATGTTGTACCCACCCATAATACCATTCAGTCACCCCATACATGAAACAATAACCAAAACCCAACATTTCAGGAATTAACGGCTCACTCTAATAACATGCTTATGACACCAGATTTATAAAAAATGGTTAACCACCATTTATTTACAAGGGGGTGAGGGTTAGGAAGGGTGCATTGGAAGCAGAGGTTAAATATTTACATTGATTGGCATTGCTTTTAAAATAATCTTTCTGCATTTTAAAGTCAAACATTATTCACAGTGGCCACCCACCAACCTCTGATGGTTTCAAAATTAACTGGGCTGTCTAACTAGCTGCTCTAGATGGTGAAACACATATGCCTAATGGTCACAATGGTACCAGTCCCAGACTATTACAGAACTGCACAATTCTATACATTAAACCTGGGTACCCAGTACTAAATTATTAGGTTCAGGCCTGATGCAGTTGCAGCTGAGTTGACTGGCATTGCAGCTGGTTGGTGTCCTTAAAAGAAAAGCAGATTAACATCCTTTCTTTAGATTACTTTTAATAACTCTGGCTGATCTTGAAAATACACTTTAACCTTTAACATTCTAGATCTGATGTTTGTACTTAGCAGAACTAGGAATACATATTTACAGTTCCTCTGAGGGTGGCAGAGATGGCTCTGCCTACTCACAGTTTGGATGTCATCATAGGTGTAGAGAAGCTTTGGCTGAGGTGCAGGCAGGAGCTTGGGCTGACCCCTCTTTATCAGGCTCTTGCAGCTTACAGGATGGAGAGGGGTACATTCAGGAGAGCTGTGACAAAGTACTTCTTCACAGAAAGAGTGGTGGATTCTTGGTAGAGCCTTCCAGCAGAGGAGGTGGTAGGGGCAAAAAGAGTATTGGGGTTCACGAATGCATGGGATAGGCATAAGGAAATCTTAGAGGAAAGGAAGGGGGGAGGGAGAAAGAGCCAGAGATCAATTAGGGTCTGTGGTGATACTGTAGGTAGGGAAAAATGGGTAGACTGGGTTGGCCAAGCAGTCCTTATCTGTTGTCAAATTCTGTTTCTATGTTCCTAATCATCAGATCAGCTGAGTAGGCCATGGACACCCAGTGCTATCACAAGAACCAATACTGCAGACATTGTTCCTAAAGTCAAGCTCCCATTTATACATTGAAATATTATGATTAGAGTTGTCAGAACCCACTGAAGTTCTGGGTTCTGGTTCTGGACTAGAACTTTGTAAATAGTTCTAGAATTCTAATCTTCTTTAGAACTCAAACTTTTTTGTGTACAGGACTGATGAGAACAAGCAGGCAAAGATACTGATAGGAGAAAAAAAAGATCTGCTTTCTCAGTACAGCAAAAATATTGTCTCACTGCACATGCAGAAAAGAGAAACACACTGTGCCTTCCAAACGCTAATGCCAAGTGTCACAATGCTATGCGTTTGGCACATCTGCATATGAGCAGCCCATTCTCATATTGTCTCTCTCTAAAACATTTTGGGATGTAATTCTCAATAATGAGTTGGTTTCCAGGCTGGCATCTCCTGTCTTTTGAAATGTCTGAACAAAAAAATAATTTTATTTAGTATTTAGAACCCTCAATACTTAGAACCCATGGGTGTTCTAATTCTAAATTAGAATGCGTACCCTTGGGTTCTAAAAGGGTTCTAATCTTTTTAGAACAAGTTCTGACAACCCTAATTGTGATATGGGAAGGGAGTGGGGTGACTCAAGCCAGAGAGCTGCTAGGAATATACAGCAGGTAAGTTCTCTGCAATCGCTACCTGCCGCGTGCTTCTGCTGACAGGTTGATTATCTGAATGATCGATCCCCATCCTATTGCTCCTGTTAAGAGAAATCATCAGTGAAACAAAAAAGACTGCAGGCAGTTCTGTAACAGCCAGATGATGCTAGCTAAATTGCACTTTGAGAGATATATTTCAAGTTCAGAATCCTCATTCTGGAGGGCTAGGAGGAATTTCACTATATGGGTGTGAGATATAAGAGTCTCTGCATGTCCTTCTTAATCAACTGTCCTGTCTGATACTCAGGTTAATAAGCAAAGGTCTTGAATAGTTACTCATAGTATAATCTCGAGCTATAGACATAGACGGATAGTAAGGCATCTCAGGGAAAATACTGAAGTGGAGGGGTCCCAGTTTGGGTTCCACCATTAGAACGTGCCCATTCAAGTGCACCCATCATTAGGGCACACAGATTTAAATTTGCCAAACTGTGTTTATGTGGGGGGCTGTGCCCCCCGCCCCCCATGTGAGGGGGCTGTGCCCCCCATGTCCCCCCTAACTAAATATACCAACTCCAGGGGGGGTGGACCTCAGGGAGGGGTTGGCGAATTTGAAAAGTTGTCACCCTAATGATGGGCGCACTTGGACCGGTGCACGGATGGCAGAAAGGGCCCAGTTGGCCCCCATGTCTATGGAGCTAGATAAAGCTAACTAGCCAACTGAGGGTGAGGTCCTCCCTGCAACCCACCTGGCAATGCATGCTGCACCCCCCAAAAAAAAATTCTCTGGAATGCATATATAGCACAGAATTTCATGGGCTGCATACTGGTTGAGGCAATAGAAGAAATTATGCTTAACACAGAGTTGCAATGTGTATGGGTTGACGTGGGGCCCAACAACTCCCGCAGAGCTAGCCTGCAGAATTGCTAAGAGGCACCCCCATCATCTTTCCATAAGCCTGAGTGAGCAGCCTCGCTTCACTGATAAGATGGCGGTTGCATGGAGAAGGCACCCCCGGCATCTGAGATTTAGCAATGCGGAAACACAATCAAGAGATCCCTCCAATCCCCAACATTATGTCACAGTCTTATACTTACAGATGTCTACTATTTAGTTCAGGAGTTGAGTAACTGAGCAGTTTTTTAAAAGGGTATATAAAATTCTGGTGTACTTCTGAGCAAAGGTAGATGGAAAAGTCCCCAGTGAGCAAGGCATAATTCTGTGGGTAAGCAATTCAGCTGCAATGTTTACGTCTTTGTAAAAGAGTGTAACAGGTCCTGGATGTCCTTCAGGGTAGCCATGGAGTGCAGTTTGTGATCTTACAGGTCAGGTATGGTGAGGGTTATGGGCTTCTTCCTGGGTTCAGCTCGAGATCTGCTCCATAGGGGTTTCACAGGTTCAGACCTCTTCCTCTTTAATTCTGCTAAAACGTCGTCAGGATTCTCCTACAAGACAGGGCCATCAGGAAAGAAAACTCTCCATTTAGCAAGAAAGAGTGTGTGATATTGAAGCTGTTTTTCTTTTAATAGAGTTAAGGTTAGGCTCAACCAGTTGTACTGCTCCATAACTGTAGTGAAGTCATTATCCACATATACTCGGGTCTCCTCAAAGTAAAATTCTTTTTTGTGCCTGGCCCAGTTAGTATTTGTTGTTTTGTTGCATATGATATAAACTGTAAAATGATGGAACAGGGCTGTTGTTGGACCAAGTGCTCTGTGAGCCCACTTGACATGTAATGGGAAGTCAGGCAGAAGGTCCAGTTTCCACTGGTAGAAATTTTCAAGAAAAGTATTAATATTGAATCCTTCTGTTGTTTCACTGATGCCATACAGACAAATATTCTTCAGCATCATTTTCCCCTTCAACTCATTACATTTTGCAGATAGATTTTGGGTATTCCTGAGAGTTTTAAGCGGTAGTTCGTCTGCCCGGTCTGCTCTTTTGTCCAGGTCGGTGATTGTCGCTTGGTGATCCGTAGCAGTTTGCTAGAGATTTCTGATTTCTTCATGCACTTTGTCAAAGTTTTTTTGTGTGTCCAGTTGGAACTCTGTCATGTCAGAGAGCATTAGATCTTGCTTTTTGTTCTTTGTAGACCCAGGTTGGATGCTGGATCCAGTTGCTGCCATGTTTGAGCTGAATGATGCCTCACTTGCTGACTGCAGATTACCGTCCATCGACATACACAGCTTGTCCGCACCGTTTGTTATCCATTTTCCTCCTCATCCATTGTTCACAACCTGGTGAGTAAAATTAGCAGAGTTTTAAACTGAAAAAATGTTTTTTGGGGGGGCTGTTAAAAGGGAGCTTGTAGCGGGAGTTGAGAATCCCTTGACCATCCCAGGTGCTGATGTCACCGGAAGTCCTAATAGCTAATTTTTCAAAGTATGTCACATCCCTATGAAGTACATTAACATTTAGTAAATCATCTGTGTGTTGTGTAGAGATGAGCCCAGTGGGCAATAGACACATACCCTTGAGGAAAGGAGGGAAAGGGGGACATGACAGAAACTTTCAAGTACCTCAAGGGAATCAACAAAATCCAAGAGCATGGTATCTCTCAGAAAAAGATGTGCAAGAACAAGTGGGGACAATTTGAAGATGGGGGGGCTCGGGGGCAACGTGAGGAAGTATTTTTTCATGGAGAGGGTGGTGGATGCATAGACTGGCCTTCCTGAGAAGGTCATGGGGTCAAACACAGTGGGGGAATTCAAGAATGCATGGGACACACATAAGGCAATTATAGTGTGGTGTAGGAAAAAGTAGGCTGTTGGTTAACTAGGATCTGCAGTTCATCCAATAGGTAGGGAAATGGGCAGAATGGGTGGGCCAAGCAGTCCTTATCTGCCATCAAAGTCTATGTTTCTATGTTTCTGTTTTCTTTTTTTTCTTTTAATGCTCCCCTCTCTGTTCAGCTGGCCCCCAGCTGCAGTTCCCTCTCCAGCCCTGTCACCCACCATCTCTGGGACTAGCTCACCTGCCTGGTACAGTATCCCACAGATTGCCTCCTGTGGCTGAGCTCTCTGAGATTCCCATCTGCAGCTCCCTCCCCAGCCCTGTCACCCACCATCTCTGGGACTTACTCACCCTCCTGGTACAGTGTCCCACAGTTTGCCCCCTGTGACGCAGCTCCCCAAGGTTCTCCAAGCTTCAGGCAGAGCTGAGCTCAGATGTGGTAGGCAGTACAGGACCTGCAGGAGGATGCTGCATCATACTGCCTCAGTCATCAGTCTTTTTCATGTTCTCACTTCCCCTGGGCACTTTGTGAGTGAGGACTGCAGTGATGCAAGCATGCATGCGTACTCCTGTCACATTCAGGAACTGCTCGCCTTCCCATCAGGACTCCGGTTGTACTGCCACATACGGTCACCTAAGTGGCAGTAGCGCAGCAGAGTGCACATCCCTTCCCTCCCTGGAGGAGGGGAGTATCCTCTGGGGTGGTCAGTCCTCCTCCCTCCAGCCGGCCTCTGACAACCCGAGATCATTTCTGATCCGGGGGTCACCAGCGTCATAAGCGGTAGTGCTACAATAGACACATTTACATCTGCATTATTCCACGCACTATACTATAAATTAGAAAATACATTCTAACTACTGGCATAAACGTTACAATCATTTTGAAATATCACATCCTACACTCAACATATTTCAGTGTGACATGCTTTACTTAAAAGATACATGGTCTGGTATGTCAGAAAACAGCAAGGTAAATGTGGTGTTGGATTTTAACAGAGAGTCAAGTCGCATTACAAAAAAAATCATAAATCAAAGGTGGAAAATTCGGGCAAGAGACCCTGAACTGGGACCCCTAGCTAGCACTTGCCCACTTATCTCTTTTAGAAGTGGGAAACATTTAAGAGATTATATTGCTCACAGTCACTTTGTAGATTGCTGTTCACAGCCAAAATGAAACAGACCTGAGTTATTTTGTAACATTTGTAAATATGCAAATGCAGGTACTTCTTCTGTGCATCATGTGATGAAAGAAATTTTGATCTGAGACACTATATTGATTGCTGTTTGCCTTTCACAGGGTACATGGGATGGCGCTCATATGGCAACACATATGTGGGTAGAACCATCAGACCCCTTAAAGAATGGGTGCCAAAGTATGTCCAGGCAATCACACAGGGGGAAAGAGAACAATGCATTGGGTTTTCATTTTTGAAGCCATCACAACTAAAATCCTACTAGGATTCCATCATAGGACCCTAGAACAAGTACAGCAACTCCCAGAGAGAGTTGGGAAAGAACAGGCATCCTCCTGCAGCGTGAGACATTTTGGATCTCTTGCTTAAATGCACTAACACCTTTTCGGTTACATGAAGACCTTGATTACCTACCATTTTTGGGGTAATATACTGTGTAGCATGAACCAATAATTAATCTTGTGGAATGCTTACCCCCCTACACTTTTTGTAATTTATAAATCCAACTGATTAAATATAACTGTGAGTGCTGTGTGTCAACTATCTGACTGACAAACACTGCTCTGTTTGAAATATGGTACTGTGGGATGTACATTCATTCAAGTTAATATTGCTCTAGCACTATATGAAATTATGAATGGCGAACTGTGTTGACTGCCCCCCCCTTTCCTCCCTCTCTCGTTTGGTTATTTGTATATGTCTTTTTATCGGTTTGTCCTTCAATTACCCTCTTAACTGCCCCACCAACACCCATTCTCTCCCCCCTTTTGGTCATTAGATTACCCTTCATGTTTTGACCACCTGTATTTTGTATAGTTTTCGTTGTTTGTTGTACGTCTTTTTATTTTATTTTGTTTTTGTTGACCGGGTAAGTGCACTAGACATAGAAATACCTATTTTCAGGCATGACCTGGGAGGTTACAAATTAGCAATACAGGTCAAGAACAAGTACAACACTTTGTGGGGTGGAACATAATACAGCAATGGCAGAAAAATCAATATAGCATTGTGACAAAATACAGCAGAAGGCAGGTGGTACAAGGTATATATACCAGGAAGTACCATAGCTCTGTGAATCTTCGACTAAATAAACTAGAGAGATACATAGATACATAGACAGTGTCGGCAGATAAGGGCCTATGGTCCACCCAGTCTGCCCATTTGAGCTTGTAAGTTCAGTTTATGTTTTCCTAGAAGTCTGTTGCCCCTTACCCCTGACCTCCAGAATTCCTTTATGTCTATCCCATGCATTCTTAAATCCCATGATTGTTTCGGCCCCCACCACTTCCTCTGGCAGGGTGTTCCACTTGTCCACCACCCGTTCTGTGAAGAAATTCTTCCTCATGTTTCCTCTGAATCGTCCTCCCTCCAACTTCATCCCATGCCCTCTAGTTCTGGAACAACTTTTTCACTTAAAAATAGTGTATTCCTGCACCCTGTTCCTCCCTGTAAGATACTTGTATGTCTCTATCATATCCCCTCTGTCCCTCCTCTCTTCCAGGGAGTACATGTTCAGTTCCTTCAACCAGTCTTCATAGGACTTGTGATGCAATCCATGCACCATCTTTGTTGCCCTCCTCTGAACCTTCTCTACCCTGTCTATGTCCTACGTAGGTATGGTCTCCAGAACTGTACACTGTACTCCAGGTGGGGCCTCACTAGTGTCTTGTAGGAGGAATTATGACCTCCCATTTCCTGCTGGTGATGCCCCTGCCTATACATCCCAGCATCCTATTTGCTTTATCTGCTGCCTAGTCACACTGTTTCCCTACCTTGAGGTCATCAGAGATGATAACCCCAAGATCTCTTTCCTGCTTGGTGCATGCTATATCCTCACCCCCCAACTGATATATTGTGCCAGGGTTGTTGTGCCCCATATGCATTATCTTGCACTTCCTTGCATTGAATTTCAACTGCCAAACCTCTGACCATTCTTCAAGTTTCTGCAGGTCCCTTCTCATTCTGTCTACACCCTCTGATGTGTCTACTCTGTTACAGAGCTTTGTGTCATCAGCGAACAGTGAAATTCTGCCTTCTAGTTCCTGCACAATGTCACTGATGAAGATGTTGAATAGGACCGGTCCCAGCACTGATCCCTGTGGTACCCCACTGGTCACTCTTCCCTCTGTGGAGTGACAGCCATTTACCACCACTCTCTGTGTCCTGCCACCCAGCCAGTTACCTACCCACCACACTACTGTCCTGCCCACACCCATATTCCCCAGTTTGTGTAATAGTCTTCTATGTGGTACAGTGTCAAAGGCCTTGCTGAAGTCCAGATAGGCCATGTCCACTGCCTCCCTGATCCACCTCCCTAGTCAACCAGTCAAAAATTCAATGAGGTTGGTCTGACATGACCTCCCCCTGGTGAAACCATGCTCCCTTGGGTCCTGTAGTCCATTGAGAACCAGATGTTCCACCAATCTCTCTTTCAGTAGTGCTTCCATGATCTTCCCCACTACCGAGATGAGGCTGACTGGTCTGTAGTTCCCTGCTTCCTCTTTGTTCCCACTTTTGTATAAGGGGACTACATCTGCTGTCCTCCAGTCTTTGGCTACCTTCCTTGTTTCCAGTGATCGGCTAAACAGGATAGCCAGAGGTTCAGCCACCACCTCTCTTAGTTCTTTAAGACCCTGGGTGCACCCCATCTGGCCCCATTGCTTTATCAACTCTTATTACTTCCAGTTCCTTCAGGACCCTTTCTGAGTAAAGGACTTGTGTCCATTTCTGCACCATTCTCACCCCTTGTACTCCCTTCAGACCCATTACCCTCCTCTTCCTCAGTAAAGACTGAGCAGAAATACCTGTTCAATATGTCAGCTTTACTGTTGTCATCCTCCACACGGCCCCCATCCTCCCCTTCAGTCTCACTATCCCTCCCTTTGTCTTTCTTTTTTCACTTATGTACCTGTAAAAGGTTTTGTCCCCTCTACCCACTGATTTTGCAATGTGTTCTTCTGTCTGAGCTTTGGCTTCCCTTACTGACCTCCCTGCCTCCCTTTGCTTCTCCTGGTACTTCTCCCTATCCCCTTCTGCCTGTGTCTTTTGTATTGCCTGAATGCAATCTTTTGGCTTTCACTTTCTTTGCTACCTCTTTGGAAAACCATAATGGTCTCTCTTCTTTTCCTCTTGCTAACCTGCTTAATGCATAATTCTGTTGTTCTTGTAATCCCCATTTTAAATACTGCCCACTGTTCCTCAACCCCTGATTCCTGTCCCATTCCCTTAATGCCTCTTTCAAGTATCTCCCATTTTCCCAAAGTCTGCCCCCTAAAATCCAGTATACGTGTTTTTGTGTGGTTTGGTTCTCTCTTTCTGTGATTTCAAACCATAATGACTGGTGGTCACTGTTCCCAGGTGCTCCCCACTGTTACCCCATCACACTGTCCCTGTTTGTGAGCACAAGGTCCAGTATTGCCTTCTGCCGAGTTGGTTCCATGACCAGTTGCTTGAGGAAGGCACCTGGAAGGAGTCCAGGATAAATCTGTTCTAGTTGATGCTGCTGCTGGATGCTCCAGTCCACGTCTGAATATTGAAGTCTCCAACCAGTACTACCTCACTCTTGTCTGCCATCCTTTGGATGGCTAGCATCAGCTCCCTATCTGTTTCTTCCTCCTGGGCTGGTGGTCTATAGACCACACCTGTGCAGATGGCTGTCCCCATTTTCCTTTCCAGCTTAACCCACAGTATCTCTCCCCCATTTTGTTCCTCCTGGATCTCTGTGGCCCTTATGTCATTTTTCACATACAGCGCCACTCCTCCTCCCTTCCTGCCTGCTCTGTCTCTTCTGAATATGTTGTAGCCAGGTATGGCCATCTCCCAGTCATGGTTATCATTACACCAGGTTTCAGTGATGGCCACAATGTCCAGGTCTGGCTGCACCATGACAGCCTCCAGATCTTCCATCTTGTTGCTAAGGCTCCTGGCATTTGCACACATGGCTTTCCATGATTTGACCTCCCTAGACTGTTTCGCTGTTCTACTCCAGCCCTTCCTTGGTTGTCCTTTATCCCTGGTTCTCCTTGCTGTCTGCCCTTCTGCTGAATTTTGCCCCTTTCTTCCTATCCACCTCTTGAGCACTAATCTCCATCTTTGCACACTGCTTTGCAGAGATAGCCACTCCTCTGGTTCACTGGTTCACTGCTAGCTGTGGTGGGTGAGCAAGTAGGTACCCTTCTTGCTGGCCTGCCACCCCCTTGGCTAGTTTAAATGCTTGTCTATGTAGCATTTAAACTTATCGTTGAGTGCTTGGATTCCCCTCCAGGATGGATGCAGGCCGTCAGGCTTGAACAAACCTCCATCCCTCCAGGTGGGTCCCCAGTCACCAATGAATCCAAATCCTTCCTCACAGCACCAGTTCTTCAACCATGAGTTAAAGTTCCTGGTGCATGCACTCCTATGCTCTCCCTTGCTTCTAACAGGAAGTACTTCTGAGAAAGTGACAGAAGTAGCTACTTGCTTGAGACCCCTCCCCAATTTTCTAAACTCTTCCTGAACTTCCTTTGGCTCCCCATTTGCCAGGTCATTAGAGGACAATGGTACAACAATAAGAAAAGAATGCAAAAATCAAACAAAAAGAGCACTGCAGGACTACAAGTGCAAAGTATGCAAGGCACCAGCATGGGAGAGCAAAATACAGTAGACACAAAAAGTTTAAAAGCAAGACCTAGGCAGTAAAGCCAGTAGGCATAAGGTTTACCAGTATAATAAGTGTAAGTCAAAGTAAGGGGGGGGGTGAAAGTATAGAAGTAAGGCAGTGGAGGGTAACTGGGATGGGGACAGAAGAAAGTGAGGAAGAGGGAAGGGGGTCTAGACATAAGTCAAGTCGGGAGGGGGCGTAGGCATGTCAAGTCAAAGCAGAGTAGGGAGGTGCAGGGGGGACAAAGTAAGTAATAGCAAGACAGAACCAGGGAGGAGTGCCCCTCTGAGCTGCCTCTTCAGGAGGAACTTACTGCAGAACCTCAGATGACGCTGTGCCATCACTAGAACTTTCTATTTTCAGTTATAGGCAGTTAAGAGAGATTCATGTATCGACTCCCACCAGAGCCATTTGGAAGTTTCTTAATTTGCTCCAACCATTTTTTGCACACACAGACTGGATTTGTCAGTTCTCATATGAATTTCTGACTACCCATGAAGATTGTTTTAGATTAGTTCTTTTACAGAACAGTTTACATAAAAGCGTATTTACAAAAGTAATATTATTCTTGTGTTGTGCATATGAATTTGTTTTCTGGTGAAACCCTTTGTACTAAATGAATATGGTTTTTAAATCAATTTCATAAATGTTTCATTGCACTGTTTGTTAAAACTGATGAATGTCTGCACTTGATTTATACACCTTGGTACTCACAGTGTTAGAGTCACATGACGGAACTTATCACATTAGCCTCTGTGCATTAAGGGATGGATTGCCTATGCAGCGCAGATCTGTGGTGTGTAGGGAACTCTAAGTTGGAATGCTGTGAACCAGGGGCCCAGCAGACCCCTAACAACATCACAGAAGGGGTGTACACCTTTCCTCATTCGATCCCCCTGCCAACTATTCAGCTAAGCACCGCGGCCAGTCAGTGAACATGCCTGGGGATGTGCCCACACTACACACTATGCACTAAGGCACAGAGTGCCAGGAGAGGAGGTCACAGGATATGGCAGGGGGGACCATGCTGTATCTTCTGCATTCCCCCATGACACCTTCTGGCTGCTGTGGGAAAGGGAATTCCCCCACCATGCTGTCCCAGTCCATTGGGCTGGGGGCAGTCATTCGGGCACTCACTCATGCTTTTTAACTTGTCCAGTCTCGTGCCTTCCTAGGATCCCCTGCTCACATGGAGCAGGAGATCCACTTCGGGACCCAGGATGGGCATCCCATTGGATGCCTGCCTGTGTCCCTCAATCCACCCCCATGCACAGATGTGTGCTAGGGGGGCTGTGCCACAAACAGGTGCCCTGCATAGGCACTTGGTTGTGCATATCGTACACCCTGTGCCTGTTTTCTGGTGTGGAGCTACGTGATTTGTGTATCCAGCCTGCAATAGTGTATAGCCCCCAATATGTGTATGCATGTATGTCTGTTAAAAGCACTGTTTTGTGACTTAGAACATTCCCCCTGATGAAGCCCCACATATAGGATGTGATATAGGGCCATATCTGCACCGGCTCTGCACTTTAGAACTCAATAAATAGAACATGAGTATGTCCTGGTGAGTGCTCTGCTCCTTTTGCTGCTTTCTGTGCCAAGTATAAATTGGTACTAGGGCAAGAGCACACTTGGAGGTAGGAATGCATGGAATGGACATTTGTTTGTGTATGAACTGGAACCAGGTGGGACAGACAGTAATTGGCAATCAGGTCAGAGAGGAAGGAGTAGTACCTGTGATGGATATAGTTGGTATGGAGACATTGGAACTCGTTGATGGACCATACGAAGGAGCTATGGTTGGTAATGAAGGTAAACTGGTCCTCAATTACAATAAAAAAATTAAAAAAAAAAAGACCATGCTCTTCTCTAGCCCTCCACAGAGGATGAAAGTTCCACCCTTTGTAATTCAAAATGGCCAGGGACGAAGCCTTGAAAAGGTGGAGACCTTCAAATACCTTGGAGTAACTCTGGAAAACACCTTATCTTTTGTCCCCCATGTTGACAGTCTGGTAGTTAACAGAAGACTGGGTGCCCTGTACCATAACTAGGATAATCTCATGGGGATGCTAGATGTCTTATTGCAACCAGCTCCATTCTGTCACTTATAGATTATGGGATCCTTGTCTATGCAGCTGCCTGTGACACAGTGCTAAACAGAGTAAAGCTGATCTGTTATAAAGTGTGCTGCTTTTTACTTGGTGCAGATAACCACACTTATAGTTGTACCCTTTACACACTCACTAACTGGCTACCTTTACCCAGCAGAATAAAGTTCCAAACCTGTTTTCTAGCTAAAAAGCACTCCTGGGTCTAACATCCCATGCATTAACAAATTATTTCTGCACTGTCTCAAACCAATGCAACACCAGGAACATGGCCGGGAATGCCCTTAGGCCTCCTTTCTGGTGTACTCAGCTGGACAAGCAGTTATTTGCTGTCAGCTCAGACAGCTAGTTTTGGAACCCACGCATTAGGGAGCAATCTTAGACCTCATACTGTCAAATGGGGACAGTGAGAGGATCTCAGATCTAGAAGTGGGTAGCCATCTGGGGACAAATGACCACCAAACAGTGTGGTTCATGATAAACTCAGCTACGGAGTCAAGCCATATAAAAGTGAGGGTACTGGACTTCAGGAGGGCTGACTTTGGCAAGATGGGAGAGTGCCTTAGAAAAGCACTAGCAAACAGGCTAGAAGGAGGGGTGGAGCAACAATGGGGAAACATCAAAACTGCCATCACAGATTCAACAAGCCTTTGTGTGAAGCAAATAAATCAAAATGAAAGAAAAAGCCACTATGGTTCTCAAAGGAGGTGGCGGGGAAGGTTAGGGAGAAAAAGATAGCATTTAGGAAGTATAAGGAAACACAGAAGGAGCAGGACAGAGAACTGTACCAGTTAAGGCAGAAGGAAGCAGGGAGGGTAGTCAGAATAGCAAAGGCCTAAACTAAGGAAAAGATAGCCAACTTGGTTAAGAAGGGGAATAAAACCTTTTATAGGTACATCAGGGAGCATAGAAAGACAAAGGAAGGGATAGTGAGGCTGAACAGAATGGACAGTCAGTGGGCAGAGGGGGACAGTGAAAAAGCAGGGATACTGAACGAATACTTCTGATCAGTATTTACAAAACAGGAGGAGGGGAGGTGAGTAATCCAATTAACAGAAGCACTCTGGAGAGGGGGTCGATCCCTGTCTGTTCACAGAAGAAAGGGTTTTGAAAGAACTCCTAAAACTGAAGGTGGACAAAGCAATGGGGCCTGATGGAATTCACCCCAGAATTCTAAAAGAATTAAGGGGAGAACAAGCGACACCACTGACTACCCTATTTAACAAATCATGGAAGGATGGTGTGGTACCTGAGGACTGGAGGAAAGCAGATGTGATTCCCCTTCACGAAAGTGGGAGCAAGACAGAGGCAGGAAACTACAGACCTGTCAGTTTGACCTCTGTGGTAGGGAAAGTGATGGAATCACTTCTGAAGGAAAGAATAATTGTTGAGTACCTACAAGCCAGTGGGGCATAGGACCCAAGGCAGCATGGGTTCACAGCAGGAAGGTCATGTCAGATGAATCTAATTGATTTATTTGACTGGGTGACCAAAGTGGTAGACCAGGGAGGGGCTGTGGACATGGCCTACCTAGACTTTAGCAAGCCATTTGACACAGTCCCACACAAAAGATTAATAATCAAATTAACCAGCCTGGGAGTGGGTCCCAGGGTGGTAGCCTGGGTAAAACATTGGCTGGACAACAGGACACAGAAGGTAATCATAAATGGAGTCCACTCTGAAGAAAGAGGTATTACTAGTGGGGTACTGGGTCCAGTCCTTTTTAATGTCTTTATAAGTGACATTGCAGAGGGACTGGAAGGAAAAGTGTGCCTCTTTGCAGATCACAGAAAGATCTGCAACAGGGTTGATACACAAGAAGGCATGGAAAGGATGAGAAGGAACTTGGTAAGGTTGGAGGAATGGTCAGAAGTATGGCAGCTTGGATTCAATGCAAAGAAGTGCAAAACAATGCACCAGGGAAAGATAACACAATGGAGGGGGGTAGTAACAACAACAAAAATGGAAAGAGACCTGGGGGTAATCATATCAGATGACCTTAAGGTTAGCAAGCAATGTGAGAAGGCAGTAGGAAGAGCTGGGGGGATACTGGGATGTATAGGGAGAGGCATCACCAGCAGAAAACAGGAACTTGTTATCCCTCTGTACAGACAGTTGGTGAGACCCCATCTGGAGTACTGCATCCAGTTCTGGAGACCCCATCTCTGCAAGGACATAGACAGGATGGAGGCAGTCCAGAGGAGGGCAACTAAAATAGTGCAGGGTCTGCAAGAGAAGCCATGCAAGGAGAAAATAAAGGAGCTTAATATGTATACCCTTGAGGAAAGCAGGGAGAGGGGAGACATGTTAAAACTTTTAAGTACCTCAGTGGAATCAACAAAGTCCAAGAGGGTAGCATCTTTCAGAAAAAGCGATGTGCAAGAACAAGGGGACACAATCTGAAGATAGAGGGGGGGATGTCTTGGGGCAATGTGAGGAAGTTTTTTTCACAGAGAGGGTGGTGGACGCGTGGAAAAGCCTTCCTGAGGAGGCTGTGGGTGTGACACTTGGACAGCTGGTTCTGATTACTCTATGATTTTTGTAATATAAAAAGGTAGTGTGATTGTCTGTCATGAGACATCCTGTGCACCTGGGATGACACCCCCCCCCGCCCCAGGTATCACTTAAACTGACAGGATATATGTTAAACATCAGATCTCTGTAATGTGACTAACTTACAAAGACTCGCATTTTATGGTCTTGTTGTTGAGCTGTGCTCTTTGAAGCCAAAGGAAACGGAAATATCCATTTTATGGTGTCTTCAGAGGAAGCACAGTTAATTGCAACTGGTGTTACAAAGCATATTACACCTCAGTGAGATCTGACAGTTAGTCATAAAAAGTTATTTGATGTCTTTGTGAAGTAGGAAACTGCTCATGGATGAAAGAAGATACTGGAAAATCACAGACTTGATTAAGAAGTCATTGGGAAATTAGTTTTGCTGATGTCACCTTATTTCATTTACCTTCTGAATGATAAGACATCCTGGTTGTATGATTCTTAATAAACAGAGGAGGAGCTGGGTGACATCATGGAGAAGGCAGGTTCAAGACAGTTTTTTTAATTATGCTGTGACTGACCTTTGGAGAAATTCTTGTTTGGACTCTTTGAGCTGCAACATCTATCAGCACTGTAGGAAGATAATAATACATTAGATAGACAAGTCTTAGTGTATGGTTGGTAGGCGCCGACACTTTAAACTTTGTTCTTTTAAGTGATTATATGTTTTGTGATATATTGTTCTGTATTTACATTTTTCATTTGTATCTATTTTAAAGTAAACCTCTATTTTAAAGAGACTGCTTGGTGTGCCTTCAAAATTCTTTCTTTGACAAGTGAAGCATATATATCGTTAAAGTTGACACTGTGCATAGCTCACTGGTAATACCAAACTGGGAAAGAGGTAAGAGTTTATCGGAGGTCTTTCATAAAGTGTTTTAAAGGTTCATTTTGTACACCTGGTTAGGTGCTCATAGGTGAAAGATATCTGGCATTTCCCTGAAGAGCAGAATTATCTGAGCCTGTACATTTGGGTATGCTAGCAAGAGGTTCACAGTTTGAATCCCTCCAGAACTTGAGACCAAAGGTTGATTCGAACCCACAAAACAGACAGAAGGGTTACCCTGTTTCTGTTACCTGTTCACAAGTCTGCACTCGGAGGTTGGCACTGTGGGAGCAGAGGGCCTGACATGTTGAGTGGGTTTGTGACAGATTGGTTGGCAGCGGTGCTGATAATTTTGGTATTACAAGCTTTTATTGTTCAGTGTGTCAGCTTGATACTGTACAGCTCACTCGCCAAGAAAGTGCAGTTATTGATTTTTTAAAAGGAAACAGAACTATACCACTTGGCTTACAGTCAAGTTCCTACCTGTTTTATTTATTTTTTCTAAAGTGCAAGTTAGAATAGCCATAGTTAGGGAAGAAGATGGCTTCCAACTACAGCGGGCACGCTGTAGACTACTTAAAGCAGTTGTGCTGGGACAGAGGAGTCCCGTACAAGGTGAAAGCCACCAAACAGAACCTTGTGGATGCCCTGATGGTAGCAGATACCCACAGCATCAAGTCACAGACAGTGACTGTAAAGGACCGAACCTTGAGTGTGGAAGGGCTAGTGGCCAGTGAAGTGTCCAGATCCGATGAGGAGGGTAGCAGGACCAGTGCCAATGAAGGGCCACAGCAGCAGGGTAAAGTCACCAGCATTCTGGAGCTGGAAGTACTCAGGCTGCAGATTGAGTTGCGCAGAATGGAGCTGGAGTTCCAGGAGAAGCGGGAACGAGAACAGCAAGCTGCAGAGGAGAAGAGGGAGCAAGAGAAGCGAGAGGCAGAGTGGGAACAGTGGGATGCTTAGCATGAGGAGCATGAGCGCCAGCAAGCTGCAGAGGAGAAGAAGGAGTAAGAACGGCATGAGGCGAACCGTGAACAGAGAGAGGAGGACCATGAGGAGTGTGAGTGCTAGAGGCAACATGAACTGGAGAAGCTACGACTCCAACCACCAGCACCAGAGCAGGTAAGTGGCTTGGGTTTAACTGGGACTACAGGACTGGGTTACAAACTGAATTCCAAATTGATAGCTGAATTTAAAGAGGGGAAGGATACGGATGCCTTTTTGAATTCTTTTGAAAATGTTTGTGTTCAGGCTAAAATTCCTAGGGACTCATGGAGCTTCCAAGTATCCCTGCTACTTACCGGGACAGCTCGGGATGCATTGGATCAAATGGACAATGAGGACAGTAATGATCACAGCAAACTTAAAGCTACACTGTTAAAAAAATTTGAATTAACTGCTGAATCATACAGAGCTAAATTCTGTAAGCTCAGGAGAAGCCCTCACATGAGCTACAAGGAGGTAGCCACAAAACAGCATCAGTTTTTAAAACATTGGTGGGAAGGAATTGAAGCAAACTCTGTAGAAAAAATTGAAAATGTGATTCTGTTAGAACAGTTTTTCTGGGCATGCCCAGCAGATCTGAAAACCTGGTGGGAGGACTGACATCCCAAAACAGTGCAAGAGGCTGCTGAACTCTCGGACCGCTATGCCAAGAGCAGACCTACTCTGAGAACGAATGGGGCGGGCGTGGCAGCACAGAAAGGAAAAAACGCACCTTCAGGGCAGCTAAAACCCTCAGTGCCTCCACCAAAACCAGTTAGGCCCAGGTTTCAGAGAAAAGATTTCTCTGAGAAAAGAAATGAATGTTGGTTGTGTAAAGAAACTGGGCATATTGCCAGACAGTATCCCAAATGGACAAGTATTACGCAAGGTGGTGCTAGGAAAGACGTGGGTTGTTTGTGTGTCCCTGGAAGCATGCCTGCAAACATGAGGGAACACATGCACCCAGTCATGGTGAATGGTGTACAGACGCAAGGGTTAAGGGGCACAGGGGCATCCCTGACATTGGTAAAAGGGGATCTAGTAGAGCCTGGTCAGCTTATGCCCAATAAATACATCACTGTACAGGACTTTACTGGTGAGGAGAAAACATTGCCACTCGCCAGTGTTCTCCTAAACTGGGGTGAAACAGGGGGAACTGTGCAACAGGTGGCTGTAGCCAAAACCTTAGCAGTGGATGTGATCCTGGGCAACAATCTCAAACAGGGGATGGTGTGTGCAGTTACACGTAGCCAAGCAGCATGGGAAAATTTTAGTTCCCTGGACCCCACAGAAGCCATTGTGAAAACCACTGGGAGGCTGGTTCCCCAGCCTGTGTCTCCTTGATATGGAGATTAATGAAAAGGGGGTAGAAATTTCCCCAGTAGCAGTTAACCACACAACTACAGAGGGTTACTCCAAAGAGGGAGGGGTGACCCATTGTCAGACGGTTAGAGATGACAGTGATCCTGAGTGCCCTGATGCTAATGCTAGGGACCCTAGTTTAGAAACAGAAGGGAACCTGTCCCATGCCTTGGGAATGTGTGAGGAGTTTGCAGCTGCTCAGAGAAGTGATACTAGTCTAGAAGAGCTGAGGGCCTGGGCAGACTCTGATGGAGCACAGGGAGGTGACGGCAGACATAAGGTTTATTGGGAAAATAGACTTATGTATACTCAGGCTGTGCAGACAGAGGGAGGGGTGATAGGCAGGCAGCTTGTCGTTCCCCAGGGGTATTGTGAGCAGTTGCTCAAGATTACACATGATATTCCCTTTTCTGGTCATCTGGGAATCATGCACACTTCACAGCAGTTGGCCCAGAATTTCTACTGCCCCAGCTTCATCCAGCAGGTGAAGGAGTATTGCAGGTCTTGTCACCGGTGCCAAGAAATAGGGAAGGTGGACAAGAAAACCCAAGCCACACTGATTCCATTGCCCATAGTGGAGGAGCCATTCCAGAGGGTGGGAATGGATATTGTGGGGCTTTTAAATACTCCCAGTTCCTCAGGGAAAAGATTCATCCTGACTGTGGTGGATTATGCCACCCGGTACCCGGAGGTAGTTGCCCTATCCTCACTGAGGACAGAGAAAGTGGCAGATGCCTTACTTGAGATTTTCTCCCATGTTGGGTTCCCACAGGAGGTTATCACCGATTGAAGGGGTTCCTTTATGTCGGACCTGATGAAATGTTTGTGGGAGAAGTGTGGGGTGGTGCAGAGATGCACAACACCGTATCACCCACAAGCCAATGGGCTTGTGGAAAGATTTAATGGTACCCTGAAGTCAATGCTATGGACGTTTGCTGAACAGCATGGGAGGGACTGGGAGAAATACCTTCCCCACCTGTTTGCATACAGGGAGGTGCCCCAAGAGTTGACAGGATTTTCACCCTTTGAGCTCTTATATGGACACCGGGTACGTGGGCCCTTAGACTTGATCCGGGAGGACTGGGAAGGCAAGCACACCACCAAGGGAACTCCCATAGTGGATTACATTCTTAGGTTTAGGGAAAGGCTGAAGGAGCTTATGGGGACAGCCCAGAGCAACCTGGCAGCTGCCCAACAGAAACAAAAAGTGTGGTACGACCACAGAGCCAGAGCTCACTCATACATGGTGGGTCAGGAAGTCATGGTCCTTATTCTGGGCCAGAAAGACAAGCTACAGGCTGAGTGGGCAGGACCGTACAAAGTAATTAGGAAGGTAAATGACATTAACTATATTATAGAGTTACTTGACCGAAGACAGACAGAAAGGATGTACCATGTCAACATAATGAAGCCATATGCTAATAAGGCTGACACGGTGTTTGCAGTGTGTAGTCCTGGGGAGGGGACGGATGAAGAACACCCCCTTCTGGACTTGCTGGAAGAGAGCAAGCGGGAGTCCTCTGTGGAGGCAGTAAAATTGTCTCCCCAGCTGGCCCCAGACAAGATCCAGGAAGTAAGGGAGGTTTTAGCAGACTTTGCCCCATTGTTTAGCGCCAAGTCTGGACTAACCCCCTTAGCAATGCATGATGTAGAGACAGGGACACAGATGCCCATAAGGCGGATAGCATATCGGGTGTCAGAGGCTGTCCAAAAGGACATTAGGAGGGAAGTGGAGGAGATGCTGGATTTAGGGATAATCCAGAGATCCCACAGCCCCTGGGCCTCACCCGTAGTCGTGCCCAAGCCAGATGGCTCTATTCATTTCTGTGTGGACTATCATGGACTGAATGCAGTCACAAAGTCAGACGCCCACCCGATGCCCCAGACGGATGAACTCCTGGACAGGTTGGGAGGAGCGACCTACCTTACGACCATTAACCTGACCAAGGGGTATTGGCAGGTAGAGTTAACAGACAGAGCTAGGGAGAGGTCGGTCTTCATCACTCCAATAGGCTTATTTGAATTTAAAGTAATGCCTTTCAGAATGAAGAATGCCCCAGCCACTTTTCAAAGGTTGGTGAACCAGGTGTTAAATGGTGCTGAGGAGTAAGCCATGGTGTACCTGGTTGACACTGCCATCTTTAGTGCCAGCTGGGAGGAACACCTGTCCCACCTTAGGGAAGTGCTAGGCAGGATACAGAGGGCCTGGCTCACTGTCAAAGCTAAGAAGTGCCAGGTGGCCATGGGAGAAGTCGAATACCTCTGGCATGTGGTAGGCTGGGGACAGCTCCATCTTAACTAAATAAAAATAGAGGTGATCCAGGCATGGCCCAGACCAGAAATGCAGAAGAAGGTCAGGAGTTTTCTTGGGACAGCAGGGCACAATAGAAAATTTGTACCCAATTACAGTACCCTGGCTGCTCACCTATCTGACCTGGTAAAGAAAAGGATGCCAAAGAAAATTACCTGGGGACCAGCCTATGAAGAAGCCTTTACCAGATTGAAGGAGGCACTGTGCAGTGCTCCTGTTTTGACAAGTCCTGGCTATAGCAGACCCTTTATAGTTCAGACTGATGCCTCAGACTTGGGTATTGGGGCAGTACTGAGTCAGACATCCATTCAAGGGAAAGATCACCCGGTAGCATACCTAAGTAAAAAGTTACTTCCCAGGGAGCGGGCATACTCTACCATGGAAAAGGAGTGTCTTGCCATAGTGTGGGCCCTAAAGAAGTTGGAGCTATACTTGTATGGGCAGCATTTTTTGGTACAAACTGACCAGAACCCCTGGTTTGGCTGACACAAATGGGAAAGACTAACGGTAGACTGTTAAGATGGAGTCTTGCTTTGCAAGGGTAAGACATGACAATCTTACATAGGGCTGTAGCAAAAAATCAGAACTCAGATGGCTTGTCTCGTGTCTATGAGGAGTGAACTGATTTGGGAAGCTCATCCTATGCAGGGGATAGAGCCCCCAAATTCAGTCTAGGTGGGGAGGATTGTGACACTTGGACAGCTGGTTCTGATTACTCTATGATTTTTGTAATATAAAAAGGTAGTGTGAATGTCTGTCATGAGACATCCTGTGCACCTGGGATGACACCCCCCCAGGTATCACTTAAACTGACAGGATATATGTTAAACAGCAGATCTCTGTAATGTGACTAACTTACAAAGACTCACATTTTATGGTCTTGTTGTTGAGCTGTGCTCTTTGAAGCCAAAGGAAACGGAAATATCTATTTTATGGCGTATTCAGAGGAAGCACAGTTAATTGCACCTGGTGTTACAAAGCATATTACACCTCAGTGAGATCTGACAGTTAGTCATAAAAAGTTATTTGATGTCTTTGTGAAGCAGGAAACTGCTCATGGATGAAATAAGATACTGGAAAATCACAGATTTGATTAAGAAGTCATTGGGAAAATTAGTTTTGCTTATGTTACCTTATTTCATTTACCTTCTGAATGATAAGACATTCTGGTTGAATGATTCAGAGGAGGAGCTGGGTGACATCATGGAGAAGGCAGGTCAAGACAGTTTTTTAATTGTGTTGTGACTGACCTTTAGAGAAATTCTTGTTTGGACTCTGAGCTACAACATCTATCAGCACTGTAGGAAGATAAGAATACATTAGATAGACAAGTCTAAGTGTACGGTTGGTAGGAGTTTGCACTTTAAGCTTTGTTCTTTTAAGTGATTGTATGTTTTGTGATATATTGTTCTGTATTTACATTTTTCATTTTTATCTATTTTAAAGTAAACCTCTATTTTAAAGAGACTGTTTGGCATGCCTTTGAAATTCTTTCTTTGACAAGTGAAGCATATATGGTTAAATTTGACACTATGCATAGCTTACTGGTAATACCAAACTGGGAAAGAGGGAAGAGTTTATTGGAGGACTTTCATAGAGTGTTTTAAGGGTTCATTTTGTACACCTGGTTAGGTGCCCGTAGGCAAAAGATATCTGGCATTTCCGTGAAGAGCAGAATTATCTGAGCCTGTACATTTGGGTACACTAGCAAGATGTTCACAGTTTGGATCCCTCCAGAACTTGAGACCAAAGGTTGATTCGAACCCACAAAACAGAAAGGAGGGTTACCCAGTTTCTGTTACCTGTTCACAAGACTGTGCTCAGAGGTTGGCACTGTGAGAGCTGAGTGGGTTTATGACAGTGGGGTCTCAAACTGTGGGAGAATTCAAGAATGCATGGGACAGACATAAGGTAATTCTTGTGGGGGGTAGGAAGAAATAAGCTTTTGGTTAACTAGGATCTGCAGCTTATCCTGTAGGTAGGGAAATGGACAGACTAGGTGGGCCAAGCAGTCCTTATCTGCCATCAAAATCTATGTTTCTATGTTTTTATGTCAGGGCCACTGACTGGTTAAACAAACTGCCTGATACACTGCTGAATCTCCAAAAGTTTAATTATTTTAAGAGATCAGTGTGGTCTGCCTTTGCAGTCCAGCGAAACTGTAACCGTTCAACCATTTTGTTCAGTTTCTCTCTGTACATAACTTGTGACATCTTATGCAATGATCTATATGGATTTTTTTTAAAAACTGTATGCAGTAGTTCTGTCTTAAGTGCTTTGAGCCTGACTCAACTGCATTTCCTCTGGAACTGCTTATTGTACTTGTAATTATTTTTTGTGTGACCATGTATATTTGACATGGAACCTTTGTAAATGAATACTTGTGCTCAAAGGTAATCTCCAAAGTTTTCATTAATAAATAAATCAGTTGACAGAGCTATGACAGCTGGCTGACATGCTGAAGGAGCTTCAGGAGGGGAGTTCATGCTGGTCTGCAGTCCAACAAAGGCAGCTGCTCTGGAATCTAGGTTTAATACTGAGGTACTGAATTAAAGAAGGTTATACAGTTTGGAAAATTGAGATGCAGCAGGACTTTGGCCAGAAGTCCAAGATTCTACAGATGTGGTCACAGCAGTAGGATTAGCTGAACTGGCAGCTACGTTCAGGTTAAATAGTATCTGCTTTTTGGTAGTAGCAGAAAAGGAAACTTTTAGCTTATGATGGAGGCCACAAGTTTGGGAATGGCTCATCCTTTTATCTTCTGTGGGATTTGGCTGTGACCTTCCTATGAATATTTTATTTTATTTATTTAAATGTTCAGAGTTACAGGATATGTTCTATGAGATAAAATACTTGTTTGCAGAATGTCCCATGTCAAGTAGCACAATGCAATATTAAAAATTCAAGTGGCAAGAAACAGAATCATACAGTCACATTGCAAAGCATATACAAAACAATCTGGTATTTAACATATTTTACTTTTACACATGTAACCCCCTCTCCACCAATTTGGGGCTTACCTTAAGTGTATCCCAGGGCTCCAGTAATGCCCACTGCCAGGCAGACGTCCAGCAGTAATGATAAATCCATGGCTGTTGGTGTTTTCTGTTGCTCTGCGTGAAAGTGTCAAAATATATCTCCGCGCCTGTCCCTTTAAGGCCTCATTCAGTGTATATGCTGTAAATGGTCTGGGCTGGGTCTGAATGTCCCAGAGCTCATGACCAGCAAGGCATCACCCTGATTTGTCCCACTCTGCTGTCACTAATGGAGCAGAGGGAGCCCTATGTGGTATTGTAAATATATACTTTAAATTCATTACTGTTTTTAAATTAGAGCCAGTTGTTTAACCTCCCTTCCTTACAGTGTGGATTTCTCGATGGGAGTCGCCATGTGGTGGACCGGGACTCTGCAATTTGGACCAATTGGGGCATAGGTGACCTCGATGGGTCCTTAGTTCAGGGTCCTTGTGGGAGATACTGTGAACGCTAGTGTTTGGCGCCTAAAGGAACCAGTAGGAGCACAAGATGGTGACTGACCTCTCCGTCAGCCAATCAAAGTGCAAAAAAATGGACAAGTTCGGCAACGAGTTTCAAACATAGGAACATAGGAATGTGATGGCAGAAAAGGACTGCCAGGCCCACCCAGCCTGCCCAATTTGCCTAGGTATCCCCTTAGGCCTTTACAATAGCCCTCCTCCCTTCCCAACATACCCTTGTGTTTATCCCATGCCCTCTTGAACCCTCCCACTGTCTTCTCACTCACTACCTCTCTTGGCAGCCCATTCCAATTTTCAACCACCCTCTCAGTGAAAAATTACTTCCTAGGGTTACCCCTAAATCCTCCCCCCCCCCTTGATTTGGAATTCATGCCCTCTCACCCTGGGCCACTCCTTTAGCTGGAAAAAGCTCTCTACGTGCACCTTATTGATACCCTTGATGTACTTAAATGTCTCAATTATGTCACTCCTCTCCCTCCTCTGCTCCAGTGAAAACAAGCCAAGATCATTCAGTCTCCCCTGGTATGGTAAATGATCGAGTCCTCTCACCATCTTTGTTGCCCTCCTCTGAACTCGTTCTACCCTCTCCACGTCCTTCCTGAGGTATGGCCTCCAGAACTGGACCCCATACACCAGGTGTGGCCTTATCAGCTGGGTGTACAGGGAAACTATTATCTCTCTCTTTCTGCTGGATATTCCCCTCCCTATGTAACCCAATATCCTGCTGGGTCTTGCCTCTGCCTTTCCACACTGCTTGCCAATCTTCAGGTCTTGTGAAATGATTATGCCTAGGTCCCTTTCTTCTTCTTCTGTAACTTGTAAGGATCTACCCCCCATCTGGCATTCAGCTTTCCTATTTTTTCTGCCCAAGTGCTTGATCTTACACTCTGCCATATTGAACAACAGTAGCCATTTTTTTGACCATTTCTCTAACCTCTCCAGATCTCTATGCATCATATCCACACCCTCTAGCATGTCCAATCTGTTAAAGACCTTTGCATCATCTGCAAACAGACTCATCCTCCCTTCCAGGCCCTCCCCTATGTCCCCTATAAAGACATTAAAAAGAAGTGGTCCTAACACTGACCCTTGGGGTACCCCATTGGTGACCTCTGATGACTCTGAGGGTGCCCCGTTGACTAATACCCTCTGTGTTCTCCCCTCCAACCAGTTAGTGATCCACATTATTACCCCCTCTCCAACCCCAGGCAACCCAATTTGTGTATTAGTCTGAGATGTGGCACCGAGTCAAATGCTTTTCTGAAATAAAGGTAGGCCACGTCCACCGAACCCCCCCAATCCACCACTTTGGTTACCCAGTAAAAAAACTCTATCAAGTTTGTTTGACAGAATCTGCCCTCGGTGAACCCATGTTGCCTCGGGTCCCTATGTCCACTTATTTCCAGGTAACTGCTGAATCTGTCCTTGAGCAACTTTTCCATGAGTTTGCCCACCACAAATGTCAAGCTCACTGGCCTGTAGTTGCCCACCTCATCCTTCACCCCCGTGAAGGTGTACCACATCCACCCATTTCCAATCATTTGGTACTATACCCAATTTTAAGGAGTTGTTGAATAGGGTGGTCTAGGAAGCCACCAATACATCCTTTACTTCCCTCAAAACCCTTGGGTGCATCGCATTTGGCCCCATAGCCTTGTCCACCTTCAACTTCTTAAACTGCCTCAGGATCTCCTCCTCCTCCCAAAAAGGACTTGCATCCACCCCTTCCCTTGCTGCCTGTGCTTCCTCAGAGGTAACCCCCTTCCAGTCCTCTTCCTTCTTGAACACTGTACAGAAGTAACTGTTCAGCAGTTCTGTCTTCTCCTGGTGCCCTTCCATCCTCTCCATTGACCCATTTTTCAGACTAGGTATCTCTTTTTCCATTTTCATCCTTTCTCCTATATACCTATAAAAGGTCTTGTCCCCACCTCTTGACCGCCTTAGCAATGTTCTCCTCCATCCTTGCCTTTGCTTGCCTGACCTCCCTTCCAGCCTCCCTCTGTCTAGCCTAATATTCTTCCCAACCTCCACCCCCTGTATTATTTTAAACCTTCTGAAGGCTCTTTTCTTAGCTCTGATGCTGCGCCCCACTTCCCTGCTGAACCACAGTTGCTTTCTTTTCCTCCTATTTTTGTTCACCTTCCTCGCACAGAGGTCGGCGGCTCCCACTATGGCATCCTTTATTATTTCCTCCATCCCCTCAAGCTCCCCCACTCCTTCCAGTGCCTTTTGTATGTATTCCACCATCCCACTAAAATCTGCTCATCTGAAGTCGAGCACCTTCAACTTGGTCCGATTTATAGTGGTCGATGTAAGTAACGTGAACCACATGGTACCATGGTCGCTCGTACTAAGGTTGTCCCCCATCGATACGTCCCCTATCCTGTTCTCATTTGTTAGCACCACATCCAACACCACCCCTTCCATAGCTGACTTCTGGACCATTTGTCTGAGTAAAGTGACTTGAAGGGAGTACAGGATCTCCCTGCTTCTGGGTGTTGCTGCTGACAGCGAATCCCATTCCACATCAGGGAGGTTAAGGTCCCCCATCAGTAGCACCTCTCCCCTTGTTGCCAACCTTAGTATCTCTTCCATCATCTGGTTGTCCACCCCCTTTGCCTGCCCTGCTGGCCTGTAGACCACTCCTGTGTGCACCACCTCGCCCCTCTCTATGTCTAACAAGACCCATAATCCTTCTGTGTCCCCCCACCTACCCTGTATTTCTGTTGCCTGAATGCCCTCCCTCATGTAAAGAGCCACACCCCCACCCTTTCTTCCAACCCTGTCCCTCCTAAACAGCCTGTGCCCTGGTATATTCATGTCCCAATCCTGCCCACCATGACAGCAGGACTCAGTAATACCCACCAAGTCCAAGTCCGCCTCTGCCATGACTGCTGCCAGGACTGGGACCTTGTTGCCCAGACTCCTGGCATTTGTGCACATGACCTTCCACACTCCAGCCACCCTGATTTCCTCCCCCGTCCTAACACCTCTCGCCAATCTGAACATCCCTTCCACAGCCCCAACTGGGCATCTAATTATCTGGGGGGGGGGGATCAGTGCCCCCCTTGTCAGCTGCGCTGTCTTTGGTATTTGTTTGAAATGCTTCCCCCAATTCAGTTTAAATTGTAGTATTTTTCCATGAACTGGTCCATTTTCCCTTTCAGCACTTGCTTACCTTCCCTGTTTAAATGTAACCTATCTGTGGCGAATAGACCTTCATCTTGCCAAGTGGTCCCCCAATTGCCCATTATCCCAAAGCCTTTCCTAGCACACCATCCAGCAAGCCAGCTATCAAACTCTGTTATCCTCTGTTTCCTCTCTGAGCTAGCTTTCAGAACCAGCAGCACCTTGGAGAACGCTACTGATCTAAAGCTGAGGCCATTGCAGAACCTTGCTAGTGCTTCAAACCATGCCTGCACCTCCATCAAGCTGTGACCTGCAAGGCCATTTATTCCCAAGTGGAACACTAGGTGGGTTCGCTCATCTTGCATTTTTCCCCAGGAGGGGATGTGGTGAATCACCTCAGCTGGCTGTCATGCCTGGAAGCACCTTACCTAGACCATGCTCCCCCCCCAGCTAATGCCTCTAACAATGGAGTCCCCAACTATTAGGACCTTGTCCTCCACCCTTTTTGAACTGGATCTTCTCCCTGCTAGTTGTTCAGCTGCCTTAACCTCCTTATCCCCCCTGCCTCCTACCTCCCTCAAGCCTTCTACCTCTTGCTTGATATACCTCACCCTCACTCCCATAGACTTCCCTCTCCAGGGGCCTCCTTCTGGACTCATCCCTGTCATCCCACTGCCCCCTGGGCCCTGTGCTCCCCTCCCTTCTCACAAGTCCATTTCTCATGACCAATTCCCCTACCTGCCCCCTGCCGCCTTCCTGAGAACTCCTTATCCAGCCTTTGTCTTCCCCTCTCCTGTCTTGTGTTCCACCTCCCCTCTTCTCCCACCTCCTTTACCTCTGTGGCCCGTTCAGTAGCGGTGGGGGTTGTCAACGGGGTCCCAAACAGTGTGGCAGTTCTCCCTGAGACTCTGTGGAGCATCGAGCTGGTAGACTCTGTGGGGATCCAACCTACAAGAGGCCTAGCTTTCCTCTGGTATGCATCCTGTGGCCCCAAGAAGGGGGATCGACCACCTAGAACTGCCAGACTGTAGATTAAGAGGTTTGCTCAGCAAAGCGACTGACATTGCGGACCAGGTAGAAGCTGAAGGAGAATTTGGAGAGTCAGATGTTCCTAATAATAAATGTGCTGACTGCCGATTGGGGGCTGAGGCCTTCCGCCCAAGGACTCCTGATTGCCAGAGAGGAGCCCGCTATTAACAGTGACTGAACTGTCTGCCAGTTGGAGGGGTTAGCAGTAGGTAAACTGAACTTTGTTAGAGACCTTCTGTTAAACTTGGGCACATGTCCATCCCAGCCCATGCTGTCTGATCCTGTGCCAGCTACAGTTTTCCTGGTGAGAGACTGGCTTCGGGGATCCGGCCCCTGTGCAGCAAACCATCACAGATTGCGGCCACCTACAGGCAAAAGCCATGAAGCGGAGGTGAGCGTGGTGGTCCAGTTTCCCCATGTGCATCGACTTCCAGCACCAGGTCTTCATTTCTCCTCCCCTGAACCTTCTACCCCTTGCTTGATATACCTCACCCTCACTCCGGTAGACTGCCCTCTCCAGGGGCCTCCCCCTGGACTCATCCCTATTGCCCCATTGCCCCCGGGCCCTGGGCTCCCCTCCCTTCTCACAAGTCCACTTCTCATGACCAGCTCCCCTATCTGTCCCCCCCCGCTGCCTTCCTGGGAATCCCTTATCCAGCCTTTGTCTTCCCCTCTCCTGTCTTGTGGTCCACCTCCCCTCCTCTCCCCTCTCCCCTCTCCTTTCCCTCTGTGGCCCGTTCAGTACTGGTGGGGGTTATCAACGGGGTCCCAAACTGTGTGGCAGTTCTCCCCGAGACTCTGTGGAGCAAGGAGCTGGGAGGCTCTGTGGGGATCTGACCTAAGAGATGCCTAGTTTTCCTCTTGTACACATCCTGTGGCCCCAAGAAGGGGATCGACCACCCAGAACTGTCGTACTGCAGATTAAGAGGTTTGTTCAGCAAAGCGGCGGACACTTCGAACCGAGTAGAAGCTGAAGGAGAAATTGGAGAGTTGGATGTTACTAAAAATAAATGTGCTGACTGCCGATTGGGGTCTGACGCCTTCCATCAAGGGACTCCTGATTGCCAGAGTGGAGCCCGCTGTTAACGGTTACCGAACTGTCTGCCAGCTGGGAGGGGTCACCAGTAGATAAACTGAACTTTGTTAGATACCTTCTGTTGAACTTGGGCTCATGTCCATCCCGGCCCATGCCATCTGATCCTGTGCCAGCTACAGTTTTCTCAGTGAGACACAAGCTTCAGGGATTCAGCCCCTATGCAGCAAACCATCACAGGTTGCAGCCACTTACAGGGAAAGGCCATGAAGTGGAGGTGAGTGTGGTGGCCCAGCTTCCCTATGTGCAGTGACTTCCTGCACCAGGTCTTCATTTCATCAGGTTGTCTTCCAACATCTGGTACAGGGAGTAAAATCTAAGGTAGCTCCCTGCATCGACCATCTCACTTATCTTTTGATATCACTAATTGTTTTCAGCATAATTTTAAGGATTTCAATAGACTAGCCAGCTGGCTGTGGATACAAATAATTTAATTTACTTTTCACTGCAATTGTGACTTGATTCTTTTCTTCAAGGGCCCCAACAACAGCTGCAACCAAGGGCACCGATTCTGGCCAGCCAGTATAAACCCTGGGTACCCAGTGGTTAAGGGACTGTTTAACAATAGGATTGAATTAATTGTGTAAAGTAACCTGTTTTTTCCAAAGCAACACTCATTTGTTTAAATTGGCTCCCCTCCTTGTTTATGTCCCTTTAATAAACCTGACTGTGTTACTTTGAACCCAGTTTGTGAGTATATTATTATTACCTGGTTTAAAGTAATAGGCTTTTCATTGAATTGAATGTAAGTGAAGTGCATGCCGTATTGCTAAACTGTCTTTTACCGGGGGTTGCAGGGCACGCACCAGGACCAGAGACCCTGCTGGTAAGTGGGACAACTGTGAGCATATTATTAATGTATATTGCAAACTGTTTGTTGAATGCTGCTAATGGTTAGGGTCAATTCCTAGGTAACTGGTCACTAGGTGGAAATGTGGGTGGTGATAGCTTCCCAGAGGGTTGTACCAGCATAGATAGATACCCACGCAAACCGTACTGTGAGTGAAGGCACCAAACTATTGTGTTTACTGAGGGTAGGGGCACCCCAGTATTTGCTAACATGGAACCCAGGCCCCTCAACCTGTTGATAGAAAGACAGGCAGGGTAGTAGCCCTTGGATTACCGCCACCTAGGAGTTACTCAGAGGTTTTACAAGAGGTAAAATTAGAACAGCTTTGGAAATGTGAAGCTAAGCTAAGCTGTTCCAGGCATGGTGGCACCAAAAGAGAAGTTTGCTCTTCCATAAACAGAAAGATACCTAGGCAACTGGTTAAAACAGTGCTGTACTTCCTGTAAGGAATACTTATGAGAAGGAATCACCAGTCGATCAGATAAATATGGAGTGGGTTGATTATTAACAGCTTTAAAAATCAGAGAAAGCCAATATAATTCTCTCCTAGAAGTTGGGGAAAGCCAGTTTAACTTTTGAAGCAACAAATAATGATAAGTATCCCAGTTTTCTTTTTAAATGAAATTCAACAGTTGATACTATTTAAATTACATTTTTAATTTTTTTTTTTATAACTGTAAAGTATGGTAGATCCAATAAAGGAGGGACTCTGTCTCCACCCCCCTGGGGAGCTGGAGGAATGCCGGAAAAGGCCAACTGGTAAAGTGCAGACCAGGAGAAAATGGAATCCCCATGGGAACACGAGCGGTGAAATGGAAGTATAGTGAAAGGGTGGAAGGTAGTCCTGCTAAATGCCAGGAGCTTGGGCAATAAAATGCCTGAGCTCCAGGCGATGCTAACTGAGGGAGCGGTGGATGTGGCAGCAGTCACTGAGACCTGGGCCACTGCAGGACATGACTGGGACCTGAACCTGGAGGGTTACACTATGTTCAGGAAGGACAGGGGGGAGGGAAGGGGAGGAGGGGTAGCAATAATAGTCAAAAACTGCATTGGCATAGGAGGAGCACAGGAGGTGGAGGGAACCGTGGAGGTGATTTGGGTCACCTTGATAACGAGGGGGGGCAAGAGAGTAAAAATAGGAGTGGTGTATAGACCCCCTGCGCTGGCGGAGGTGCTGGAGGAGAGTCTGGTGGCAGATGTTGGGAGACACTGCAAATGGGGCAGGGGAAGGGTGGTTGTGTTGGGGGACTTAAACATTCCAGGAACAGACTGGGAGACTATGACATCCTCGGTGGCTGGGGAACAGAGGTTGTTGGATGTCTTTCAAGACGCAGTCCTAACTCAGCAGGTGGGGGAACTGACCAGGGAGGCGTGGGTACTGGATGTGGTCCTGGCAGACAGTGACCAGATTGGGGGCCTGGAGGTAAGGGACCCATTGGCGTCGAGTGACCATGCCACGGTCTAGTTCTGCCTCGATCTAGGAGGGGTAGAAGGCTGCACAAAGATGGAGGTAACTGACTTCAGGGGGGCAGATTTTAAGAAAATGGGAAGGATCCTTAAGGAGCATTTGGATGTGATTGGGTCCAAGGGTGTAGACAGGCACACTCACTGTACATATTAGTGTACAGTTTTGTTGAGTGCCTGTCACAAACCATAAGCCTGACTCTATTAATATTATCATTCTAATCTGTAGTATTTGGGTTAGTGTAGGCCACTGAGGAGGGTCAGATACATGTATAACCTCTTTAGAGAGTAGAGGAATCATCTGACAACAATCTGACTTGTTTGGAAGGGGTGCCATTTGGAAGGGATGTGTACATTTTTTAATGGGGGGGGTGTAACTGTTGGAGATTGTGTACAAAATGGAAAATTCTGGCTACACTCCTGATTGGGTCAGACATGGACGCTGACAGTAGGTGGGAAATAATCAGGAGAGGGGTGCAGGATGCTACCAGCACCTGTGCCAGAGTAAGACGAAAATGCGGTAGGGCCCGAAAACCCTGCTGGTGGACCAGGGAGGTCCAGGAGGTGGTGCGGGGAAAGAAGGCAGCCTATAGGCAATTCAAGTGCTCAAGGAGTGAAAGGGATCGGGGAGTACAAACTGATGGCTAGAAGGGCTACTAGGGTGGTGAGGGCTGCAAGGCAAGGAAGAAGAGAACCATTAGGAAATTAGAAGAGGGAACAAGGGGTTCTTTAGATACATTGGGGAAAAATGAAGGGTGAAGGGGCAGATTAGCAGGATTGAAATAGGGGAGAGATGGGCACAAGACCCGGGGGAGCAGGCTGAGGTACTAAATGAGTACTTCACCTCACTTTTCACTAAGGAAAATGGGGGTGCTGCATCATACATGGGAGGAGACAGTGATACTGAGGGAGGGGGACCCTTACCGATCGGCGGGTCTGGGGAGAGGGGGAGGCATCACTGGCAGGAGGGGGGAAGGCTAAGCAGGGAGAAGAGGTAGCGGAGGCAGAAATCACAGCAGAGAGAGAGAGGGGAAGCCTCAGGTCCTTAAGAAGGAGAAAGCACCGCTGGATAATTACATCCCAGAGTGCTGAAGGAACTTATGGATGTCCTGGCTAAACCCTGGCGGAGCTTTTCACCATCTCTCTGATGACAGGGTGGGTGCCCCAGGACTGGAAGGTGGCTATAGTGCCTATCCACAAGGGGGGATCAAGGGAGGTGGCAGGGAACTACAGGCCTGTCAGCCTGACATCGGTGGTGGGCAAGGTGATGGACAGCATTATCAAGGAGAGGCTGGGGGGTCCTGGAAAAGTCAGGGTGCCTGGACGATAGACAGCATGGATTCGTCCCAGGGAAATCATGTCAGACAAACCTTGTGGAGTTCTATGATTGGGTGACGAGTGCCTTGGACCTGGGTAGACCAGTGGACATCCTCTTTCTAGACTTCAGCAAGACATTTGACTCTGTTCCTCACGAGGCCTGTTGGATAAGCTGGGAGAAATGGGGTGGGGGAACCAGATGATCAGATGGATAGACAATTGGCTCCAGGACCGGACCCAGAGGGTCGTAGTTGGTGGATAGTCTCATCCCCAAGAAGGGTCATTAGTGGGGTCCCACAGGGATCAGTCCTTGGGCCCCTCCTGTTCAACGCCTATGTCTCTGACATAAGGACAGGTATCAGGAGTGAGATGAGTCTCTTTGCAGATGACTCAAAACTGGGGGGGTGGTGGATGGAGAGGATGGGAGGGTGGCCCTACAGGGGGACCTGGAGGCTCTGGAAAGATGGTCTAGAAAGCGGAAACTGAGGTTCAATGCAGGCAAATGCAAAGTGATGCACCTGGGGGCCAGAAACCCAGGCCAAGTGTACACCCTGGGGGGGGGAAATGCTACAAGTCTCGATGGTTGAGAGGGACCCTGGGGGTGGTGGTGGATGTCAAGATGAACAACTTGGAGACTTGTAGGAGGGCAGCAGCCAAGGCCAACAGGATGCTGGGATGCATCACTAGGGATCACCTCCAGAAGGAGGAAGTGATACTCCTCTGTATAACTGCTTGGTGAGGCCACACCTAGCACTGCATGCAGTTTGGAGGCCACACTTAAAGAGGGACATTAAACTCCTGGAGAGGTTCCAGAGGAGGGCAACCAAAATGATTTGGGGCTTGGGGACAGGACCTATGGGGAGGCTCAAGAGCTAAATATGTACACATTGGAAGGGAGAAGGGACCGGGGACATGATAGAGGTCTTCAGGTACATGAAGGGGGTAAATAGGGGAGGAGCAGTCAGGGTGCTTGAAGGAAGGAGGAGGGGCTACTAGGGCATGGGTGGAAACTGGAGGGAAATTCAGGGAGAAAGGAGGAGGTGCTACTTCACTGAGAGGGTGGTGGAGCCATGGAATGCGCTGCCCAGGGGGCTGGGGGAGGCAGAGACGGTGGAGGGGTTCAAGAGGGGGTGGGACAGGTACAGGGGAAGGGTTCTGGAAGCAAAATCCAGTGCAGCGAGAATATCCGGAACTGGGAAGGGAGAAGCCAGAGAAGGCGAGGGGGACAGTAAGGTCAGCTCCCAGGGTGGGGGCTGACCAAATGAGCAGACACGAAAGACCATTAGGCCTATTCTGCTGGCATTTTAGTATGTTAGTATGTGAGCAAAAATGCCCGTTTTCACAAACGTCCAGTGGTACAGAAATTCGATGGTACAGAGAAAAAGGTAAAAATAATATTTGCAAAATGTTATGGTATTTACAATAGAAACAGTGTAAATGACAGGATCATCTAGATTAGAAAAAAAAATACACTGCACACAACAATAGAGTCAAAATACATATACATATAAACTCTAAGGAAATTCAAGGGTTGGCGGACATTCAGGGGGGTTGCCTATCGGGGCAGACATAGGTGGTGGATTGAAAGAGGTGGCCCTTAAGGGAGAAGGTGAATGAGCCAATTAAACTACAGGCCTGAAGTTCAGGGGGCAGTTTATTGTAAAACGTAGGGCCCTTGTATGTGATAGAGTTCTGCACATGCTTGGTGCAGTAAAAAGGGGTGTCGATATGACACCCCTTTTTTGTACTGCGTTTGGGAATCAATAAGGGAAAAAGGGAGTTAACGTTGACTGGCAGTAGGTTACAGTGAACTTTCTGTAGGAAAGAAAGTATTTTAAGTTGGAACCTGCTGTCAAGGGTGAGCCAGTTGAGGGAGTCATAGAGGATACAGTAATGAGCCATCCAGGGAGGTCAGTCTCACGAAGCGTGTGATATTATTGTATGTAATCCTGAGTTTGGAAAAAAGGGAGGGGTTGGGGGAGTAGACAATAAAGCCATAATCAAGGAGGGGCAGGAGGAGAGCTGGTGAGGTGTAGTCTGGAGATGGGGATAAGGAACTTTCTGTTTCAGTATAAGAGACCTAGCCTCATATGGATTTTCTTGATGAGGTTGGTAATATGGATATTGTAGGTCAGGTGAGGGTCTACGTACAGTCCAAGGTATCTGAATTCATAGACTTGTTCTATGATGTTACCATGGTTGTCTGAGAGGGATTGGCCCATGACTGGGGCTTTTCTTGGCCAGAGAAGATCATAAACTTGGTCTTCTTGGAGTTGAGAACTATGCCTTTGGCAGAGAACCAAGTGTGTAGCTTGCTGAAATCAGCCTAAAAATTACTGAACATTGTGCCTAGGTTAGTGTCACTGTAGTAGAGGGCCACGTCATCAGCGTAAAGGATTACCATATATACTCGCGTATAAGCCAAGAATTTTATACCAAAATGTGATATCTGAATTAGGGGTCTTGGCTTATACGTGAGTCACTTTGAGAATGGCAATTATTGTGTGAGCCAGAATGAGTGTGCCATTAACTGAGCAGGATGCTTTGCCAAATGGGTACCTGTCATTGTGGGGGAATGTCTGCTGCTTACTGCCTTGTAGTCCGAAGTTGATAAATAGAATGCTAGTTACGGAGTTCCTTAAAATCTGGGAGCAGAGATGCGAAGGCTTTTGAATTACTCAGAGATAGTACCGGTTATTGTGAGGGAATGTCTGCTGCTTGCTGCTCGCTGCCTCTCTCTGCCTCTCTCACAACCTGACAACCTGGTCAATACTCAGTATTTTAAACTGTTTTTTACTTATGGGCTGTTAAAACACCAAAGTGCCTCTCCAGTACTTACAGATATTGCAATACTCAGAGACAGCAGCGCCGAACACTCTCTCTCTCTCTCTATCTCTCAGTCTCGCTCACGGACTTGAGCGGAGTGTCTCGCTGTCTCGTTCACTGTTTCTCCTGCTCTGTCTTTCTCTCAGTCTCACTCGCAGACATGAATGGGGTGTCTCACTGTCTCATTCACTGATTCTTCTGTTATATGCCAAATATACAGTATAGTACCATAATAACAAATGCTCTCGGCTTATACATGAGTCACTACATTTTACTGACAAAAAAGCTGCAAGTTAGGGGGGGCGGCTTATATGCGGATTGGCTTATCTGCAAATATATATGGTAGTTGGGTGGTTTGGTGGTTTGGGAGATGGAAGACAGGCTATTGATGAAGCGTGAGAACAGGAGTAAGCCCAGGATGGAGCCCTGGGGTACCCCCTATTTAATCGGACATTCAGCAGAAAAATGACCGTTGATAAGTTTTCTGCAATCTGTCATAGAGGTAGCTTCCAACCCATTTGATGACATTTTCAGATATGTGCAAGCCCTTGAGGGTGTCTAGGAGAAGACCATGGTCGACCAGGTCGAACACCTTTGTCAGGTCCATGAAGACAGGTGTACTAGCCCTTATCACTTGCCTTGAGGATATCACTGGTGAACCTGACCAGGGTGGTTTCGGTGCTATGACCAGATCTGAAACCATGCTGGGCAACAGACAGCAAGTTATGGCAGTCGAGGAAGGTGGTGAGCTGGGTATGAACAACTTTTCCAATGATTTTAGAGAGGGGAGCAAGGAGGGAGATGGGTCAGTAATTCCTTACTTCATTCCTTGACCCTGACTTGAACAGTGGTTTGACGGTGGCAGTTTTCCAGGTGCTAGAGAAATAGCCAGAGCAGAGTAAGCAGTTTAGTGTGTTGGTGATGGGGACCGCTAATGAATTAATGGCCAGTTTAAGGATATTAAAGTTTTTATTTATTTAGTTTTTGTTGACTGGGTAAGTGCACTTGACAAATCCTGCCTATTTTCAGGCCCGACCTGGGGAAGGGGATACAGATGAATGCCAACTGACCTTGAACCAGATTAATCTGATTGGTGGTATTTTAGTGAATGGGGGAAAATTTGGCCAGGCCACCAGGGGAAATTCCCCTCCTCTTTTTGAGAAGTGCATGCCATGGGATCTTTAACATCCACCTGAACTACCACCAGAACAGGCAGATGGGACCTTGGTTTAACGTCTCATCTGAAAGACAGCACATCAGGAGTGCAGCACCCCCTCCTCATGCTGCACTACAGTGTCAGTACTGGGATATTAACCCAAGTGCCTGGTGTGGGGATAGAACCCACAGCCCTCTGATCTCCCGGCCTCAGAGGCGAGTGTGCTACCTGCTGAGCCACTGACACTGACAACTAGAAAGTTGGTTCCATCTGTCCCTTTGTTGGGTTTAGGGTTGTTACTTCAGATGAATTTTATGGTGTACAAGGGTTTTAGGACCCTAAAATAGAATCTAGATATGTTGGCGCTAAATATGTACTCAATGGGGAGCAAAAGGGAGAGGTGAGACATGATAGAGAGATCTTCAAGTTCCTTAAAGGAATTAACAAGGTAGACTGCCTATGTTGCTATGTTTCTATACTGTATTTAAAGGGGCTAATACATCTTCAGAAGCATGATGGTAAATGGTGTCCCAATAGTCTGAAATTGGAAGACTTGCTTGAGCCACTAAATTCTTTTCCATCTTCTACAGTTAAACATTTCCTGCCACGTTTTAAATGGCCCAAACATACTTGAGTTTTAGAAAAAATATTTCAATGTGGGGTTTAAAAGCAGTATAGTAAAATAAAAACAGAGCAGCCAAGTCTAAGGTCAAATATCATGTTAATTTATTTAAAGTGCCATAGTCACAATGGCCCTCATTACTGCCACCATAATGGTGGGTTGTTTGAAGATGTAGAAATTGTTTCGTATGCACCATGGCAGTTTAAATAAAAATATTTTACCTTAGACTTGGGTGCTCTGCTTTTTGTGTTCACCTGTGCTTGTGCAAGAAACGTCTTGGGACTATACAGCATTTGAGAGGTGTGTCACTGCCAAGCCAATAACAGCTATAACTGCAATGAGCTTGGCAGTGTAAACCAGTGACCAGGCACTCTGGTCGTGACAGTAGTTCTGCTTTGCTGACGTGGGGTGTCCTTTACTTGAAAGAAATGAACTGCACCAAAGAGAAAGCACTTAATTTCTTTCTGTAGCCGTAACTCTGGCCATGAACATTAGAGTGCATACTAATGCGCATGGCGGGGTTAAAACAGCCGCTGTATTCTCTCTGTCCCTGTCCTCGCCTCCCTGACCACCTACAATGCTTCAACATTAGCCGTGGTGTGGCCTTCTCTTAAAGCTGACATCAGGGTGCCCAATCCCTGTGTCAGCAATAACCCCCCCCCCACGCTGCCACTGAGGGACCCAGTGTCCCAGTTATTTCCTCCTGCTCCCTTGCCGTGAGGAGCCCACTTCCAGTGTCTCCATATCTGTACCCCCCCAACAGTCCTGAACACTCGGGAGCCCACATCCAGTGTCCCCATTTCTGTGCCCTCCCAATAGTCTGGGACACTGGGGAGCCCACTCCCAGTGTCCCCAAAAATCATTTAGAAATGTACAGTACCTGTAAAAAAGAAAACGGTCTCCTGACGTCTTTTTTTTTACCTGAAAAAAAGAAAACGTTCCCTCGTCATCTCCCCCATCCCCTTCCCGACCTTCTCTCTGCACACCCACCTCCTCGTACCCCCTTACCCTATACTTACCACCAGAGGTTGGCGGGTGTCATCTTCTGTGCACCAGGACACATCTGCACTCTTCAAAGCCGAACCACGAACTGAAGAATCAAGGCAAGTGCTGTATAATGACTGTCAAATGCGTTTTAAACTTATGTTGATATCTCGGCCATTTTGGGAATTTTTGCCCAGAATCTTCAACATGGGATTCTTGGGACCCCACCTCGTGAACACTGGCACTGTCATTTCATTACTCAGTCCTGAAAGTTGATTTCTCGGTCGCTGTATGGAATCACCTTTTGGGACCGATTAACAAAACAGCAGTGCCAGTGTTCATGAGGTGGGGTCCCAAAAAGACCATGTGGAAACTTTGGTGAAAAACTTCCAAAAACTGGCCACTGTACGAGAATGTGTTGCACAGTTTCTACACAGGTGCATAACTTTGTCAATTTTTAATATTTTCACTACAAATTTTTAACATAAATATTTCATCATACCACCTCATGAACAGTATAGCTGCCATTTTTCATATCCTGCCCAAAATGTTTTTGCACCTCTGAGGCAGAATTGCACAGCCACTGTGCAAAATCACCTTTCAAGACCGATTAAGGAAACAACAGTGCCAGTGTTCAGGAGGAGGACTACCAAGAAGACCATGTTGTGAATTTGGTGGAAAAATTCCTAAAAATGGCCATGTCACACAGCTTCATTGAGATTTTCCTATACACGCATGCAACTTTGGTTATTTTTAATACTTTCACTCCAAATTTTTGACGTAACCATTTTCCACACTACCTCATGAACAGTACAGCTGTCATTTTTCACATCCTGCCCAAAATGTGTTTTCGCACCTGTGGCACAGAATGGTGCAGTCGCACAAAATCACTTTTCAGGAGTGAGTAACAAAATGATTATGGCACTGTTCATGAAGTGGGGTCCCAAGAAGCCCATGTTGAAAATTTGGAGTGAAAATACTAACAAACGCCCGGGGTGTTAGGGTTTCCAACCATTGCCCCATGCCCCACCCTGCAGAGACTGACAGGTGTCTGAGGTGTGCCTTAGGGTCATCGGTCGTAATGATTATGCCATTCCACCCCCACCCCAACCCTGCAGACAGTGACAGGCATCGGGGTGTGCCTTGAGGTCTTTGGCCATAATGTTCACCCCATTCTCATATACTGCACCCATCTCAGCTTATTTTCTTATGAAATGGGGTGAGCGTTAGGGCCGAAGACCCCAAGGCACACTGTGATGCCTGTCAATGTCTGCAGGGTAGGGGTGGAATGGCATGAGCATTATGGCTGATGACCCAAAGGCACACCCCCAATACCTGTCAGTTTCTGCAGGGTGGGGGTAGGGGTGGGGCGTTAGGGTTGGAAACCCTAATGCCTTATTAAACAAGTAAGTCAGGGAGGGGTGGTGGATGTCACCTACCTTGATTTCAGCAAAGCCTTCAACACCGTCCAACATACAGGGTTGATTAACAAGATGGGTAGTCTGGCCACAGGGGCACAAGCTGACAATCCGGGTTAGAAACTGGCTGATGGACATGAGGCAGATGGTGGTGGTAATGGGATCCAGTTTGGGGAGAGGGAGGTGACCAGCGGGGTACCTCAGAGATCAGTCCTGGGACCACTCCTGTTCAATGTCTTCATTACAGACATTACGGAAGGGCTAGAAGGAAAGGTCTGCATGTTTTCAGATGATATCAACATCTGTAACAGGATGAATACTCCAGAAGGGGTGGAGAAAATGAGCAGGGACACGGAGAGGCTTGAAAAATGGTCTGAGGAGTGGCAACTGAGGTTCAATGCAAAGAAGCACAATATAATGCACCTGGGAAGAGGGAACCCTGGGGAGAGCTACAAAATTGGGGGGGGGGGGGGGGGTGCTGCTGATCACAAAGGAAGAAAGGAACCTAGGAGTTATCAGTTCTGATGACCTAAATGTGTCAAAACAGAGCACAAATGTTGCAAGGAGGGCCAGTGGCATGCTGGGGTGCATAGGCAGAGGTATCAGTAGCACAAGGTGTAAGGTGGTGATGCCATTGTATAATGCACTAGTAAGGCCTCACTTACAGCACTGTGTACAATTCTGGAGGCTGCAACTGCACAAAGATATTGACAGGGTGGTAGCGGTCCACAGAATTTCAACCAAGATGGTACATGGCTTGCAAAACAGAACATATAAGGAGAGATTAAAGGACGTCAATATGTACTCATTGGAGGAAAGGAGGGAGCAGGAGGACATGATAGACATGTTCAAGCACCTCAAGGACATAAACAAGGTGCAGGGGCAGACATCTTCCAATGTAGAAGGAGTACAAGAATGAGGGGGCATGATATGAAATTGGATGGGGGTAGATTAAGAGGAAATGTAAGAAAAGTTTTCTTCATAGAGAGGGCGGTGGACACATAGAATAGTGTGCCATAAGAGATGACATCAGCAAACGAGGCAGATGGTGGTGATAAATGGGATCCAATCTGGGGAGAGGGGAGTGACCAGTGAGGTACCTCAGGGATCAGTCCTGGGAGCAGTCCTGTTCAATGTCTTCATAAGTGACATTGTGGAAGGCCTACAAGGAAAGGTCTGCCTGCAGATGGCACCAAGATCTGTAACAGAGTGGATACTGCAGAGGGGGTGGAGAAAATGAGGAGGAACCATGAGATGCTTGACAAATTGACTGAAGAGTGACAACTGAGGTTCAATGCAAAGAAGTGCAAAATAATGCACCTGAGAAGAAGGAACCCTGTGGACAGCCACAGGATGGGGGGTGGGGTGACATGCTGGGGTGCATAGACAGAGGTATCACTAGCAGAAGGTAGGAGGTGGGGGCATAGAAACCCTGGGGAGAACTACAGGATTGTGGTGGGGAGTTGCTGGCAGTCACCAAGGAACAAAGGGACCTGCCGGTTATTATTTCAAATGACCTGAAAATGTCAAAGCAGAGTACAAAGGCAGTGGGGAGGGCCACTGGCATGCTGGGGTGCATACGCTGGAGTGTCACCAACAGGAGGAGAGAGATAGTGATGCCGTTATATAAGACCCTGGTCAGGCCTCAGATGCAGTACAGTGTGCAGTTCTGGAGGTCACACCTTCAAAAGTACATAAACAGGTTGGAGATGGTCAAGAGAAGGGTGACTAACATGGTACAGGGCTTGCACCACAAAACTTACGAGAAGAGATTAAGGGACCTCAATAGGTACTGGCTACATAACAGGTGGTAGAGAGGAGACATGATAGAGACATTGAAGTACCTCAAGGGTATAAACAATGTGCCAGTTGAGACATCTTCCAATACAGGAGTACAACAACGATGGGGTATGACATGAAATTGGAAAGTGGCAGGCAAAGAGGGAATGGGTGGACGTTTTTCTTCACGGAGAAGGTGGTGGACACATGGAATGGTCTGCAACAGGAGGTCATGGGACCAAGCACTGAGGTTGGATTTAAACATGCATGGGAGAACCATAGAAATAAAACTGAGGGTCAGAAGCTGTAGTCAAGCACATGGCTTATGGGCAGACTGGATGAGCCTAGCAATCCTTATCTGCTGACAGTTTCTATGTTAGAACCTCTGGCAGCCACGTTCACAGAGTCACTCAACACAGGAGTGGTGCCAGAGGATAGGAGGAGGGCACATGTGGTCTCTCTACATAAATCCTGCAGTAGGGAGGAGGCAGGGAACTATAGGCCACTCAGCCTCACATCAGTAATGGGGAAGATCATGGAGGCACTGCTTAAGGAAAGGATAGTGAAACACAGAAACATAGAAACATAGAACATATACTTTGATGGCAGATAAGGACCGCTTGGCCCACCTAGTCTGCCCATTTCCCTACCTAGAGGATAAGCTGCAGATCCTATTTAACCAAAAGCCTATTTCTTCCAACCCCCCACAAAAATTGCCTTATGTCTGTCCCATACATTCTTGAATTCTCCCACACTTTTAGACCCCACAACCTCCTCAGGAAGGCTGTTCCATGCGTACACCACCCTCTCTGTGAAAAAATACTTTCTCACATTGCCCCTGAGCCGTCCCCCCTCTATCTTCAAATTGTGTCCCCTTGTTCTTGCACATCTCTTTTTCTGAAAGATGCTACCCTCTTGGACTTTGTTAATTCCACTGAGGTACTTAAACATTTCTATCATGTCCCCCCTCTTCCTCATTTCCTCAAGGGTTTACATATTAAGCTCCTTTAGTCTCTCCTCGTATGACTTCTCTTGCAGACCCTGCACCATTTTATTTGCCCTCCTCTGAACTGCCTCTATCCTGCCTATGTCCTTGTGGAGATGGGGTCTCCAGAACTGGACACAGTACTCCAGATGGGGTCTCACCAACTGTCTGTACAGGGGGATAACAACTTCCTGTTTTCTGCTGGTGATGCCTCTCCCTATACATCCCAGTATCCCCCAGCCCTCCCTACCGCCTTCTCACATTGCTTGCCAACCTTAAGGTCATCTGATATGATTACCCCAGGTCCCTTTCCATTTTTGTTGTTGTTACTACCTCCCCATTGTGTAATCTTCCCCTGGGTTTTTGTTTCCCAGGTGCATTACTTTGCACTTCTTTGCATTGAATCCAAGCTGCCATACTTGACCATTCCTCCAACCTTGCCAAGTCCTTTTCATCCTTTCCGCACCTCCTTGTGAAGCAACACTGTTGCAGATCTTTGTGTCATCTGCAAAGAGGCATACTTTTCCTTCCAGTCCCTCTGCAACGCCACTTATAAAGACATTAAAAGGACTGACCCAGTACTGAACCTCGGTACCCAACTAATAACCTCTTTCTTCAGAGTGGACCCATTTTACAATTACCTTCTGTGTCCTGTTGTTCAGCCAATGTTTATTTCAGGCTACCACCCTGGGACCCACTCCCAGGCTGGTTAATTGACTACTAATATTTTGTGGGACTGTGACAAATGCCTTACAAAGTCTAGGCAGGCCATGTCCACAGCCCTCCCTGGTCTACTACTTTGGTCACCTAGTCAAAGAAATCAATTAGGTTTGTCTGACATGACCTTCCCGCTGTGAAACCATGCTGCCTTGGGTTCTGTGCCCCACTGGCCTCTAGGTACTCAACAATTCTTTCCTTCAGAAGTGATTCCATCACTTTCCCTACCACAGAGGTCAAACTGACAGGTCTGTAGTTTCCTGCCTCTGTCTTGGTCCCACTTTTGTGAAGGGGAATCACATCAGCCCTCTTCCAATCCTCAGGTACCACACCATCCTTCCATGATTTGTTAAAAAGGGTAGTCAGTGGTCTCACTAATTCTCTGCTTAATTCTTTTAGAATTCTGGGGTGAATTCCATCTGGCACCATTTCTTTGTCTACCTTCAGTTTTAGAAGTTCTTTCAGAACCCTTTCTTCTTTGAAAGGACTGGGATCGACCCCCCTCTCCAGAGTGCTTCTGTTAATTGGATTAGGCACCTCCCCCACTTCCTCTTTTGTGAATACTGAACAGAAGTATTCATTCAGTATCCCTGCTTTTTCACTGTCACTCTCTGCCCACCCACCATCCATTCTATTCAGCCTCACTATCCCTCCCTTTGTCTTTCTACGCTCCCTAATACACCTATAAAAGGTTTTATCCCCCTTCTTAACTGAGTTGGTTATCTTTTCCTCAGTTTGTGCCTTTGCTATTCTGACTACCCTCCCTGCTTCCTTCTGCCTGAACTGGTACAGTTCTCTGTTCTGCTCCTTCTGTGTTTCCTTATACTTCCTAAATGTTATCTTTTTCTCCCTAACCATCACCGCCACTTCTTTTGAGAACCATAGTGGCTTTTTCTTTCATTTTGATTTATTTGCTTCACACAAAGGCTTGTTGCCTCTGTGATGGCAGTTTTGATATTTCCCCATTGTTGCTCTACCCCTCCTTCTAGCCTGTTTGCTAGTGCTTTTCTATGGCACTCTCCCATCATGCCAAAGTCAGTCCTCCTGAAGTCTAGAACCCTCACTTTTGTATGGCTTGACTCTGTAGCTGAGTTTATCGTGAACCACACTGTTTGGTGGTCACTTGTTCCCAAATGGCTACCCACTTCTAGATCTGAGATCCTCTCACTGTCCCCATTTGAGAGTATGAGGTCTAAGATTGCTCCCTCATGAGTAGGTTCCAAAACTAGCTGTCTGAGGCATGCCACCTGAAGGGCATCAAGAATGGCCTGGTTTTGGATGTGGCTGCAGCAAAGGTGCTCCAGTTAACATCTGGCATATTAAGGTCCCCATCAACAGTATCTCCCTTTCTCTGCCATCCTAAGTATGCCTTCTATCATATCCTTGTCTATTCCTCCCCTGACATGGGGGTCTGATACAACCCTGTGCAGATTGTGGTGCCATTTCCAGTCTAAGTGACCCACAGTGTCCCTCTCCTGTTTACTCTTTTGTTCAGTTGCTTTTATCCCTTCCCTTACATAGAGAGCTACTCCCCTGACTTCTGCCCTCCCTGTATCAGTAACTGTATCAGTTAAAGCAAAAGGATGCTGGGAAGGCAGTCAGAACAGCAAAGGCCCAAACTGAGGAAAATATAGCCAACTCAGTTAAGAAGGGGGATAAAACCTTTTATAGGTACATCAGGGAGCGAAGGAAGACCAAGGGAGGGTTAGTGAGGCTTAATAAAGAGGAGGGAGGGTGGGCAGAGGATTACTGTGAAAAGGCAGAGATACTAAACAAATATTTTTGCTCTGTATTTACAAAGGAAGAGGGGGAGGTACCTAAAACAAACAGCAGAAACACTCTGGATACAGAAGTTGATACCAGCCCATTTACAGAAGAAAGGGTTCTGAAAGAACTCTTAAAACTGAAGGTGGACAAAGCAATGGGGCCTGATGGGATTCATCTCAGAATTCTAAAAGAACTAAGGGTAGAACTAGTGACACCACTAACTATCCTCTTAAACAAATCATGGGAGGATGGGGTGGTACCCAAGGACTGGAGGAGAACAGATGTGATTCCCCTTCACAAAAGTGGGAGCAAGGCAGAAGCGGGAAACTACAGACCTGTTAGTTTAACCTCAGTGGTAGGGAAAATGATGGAATCACTTCTGAAGGAAAGAACTGTTGAGTATCTAGAGGCCAGAGGGGCACAGGACCCAAGGCAGCATAGATTCACAGCGGGAAGGTCATGCCAGACAAATCTGATAGATTTCTTTGACTGGGTGACCAAAGTAGTAGATCAGGGAGGGGCTGTGGACATGGCCTACCTAGACTTTAGCAAGGCATTTGACACAGTCCCACACAAAAGATTAATATACAAGTTAGCCAGCCTGGGAGTGGGTCCCAAGATGACAGCCTGGGTAAAGAATTGGCTGGAGAATAGGACACAGAGAGTAATAGTAAATGGAGTCCACTCTGAAGAAATGGGGTTACTAGTGGGGTACCACAGGGTTCAGTATTAGAACGTCCTCTTCAATGTCTTTATAAGCTTACATTGCAGAGGGACTGAAGGAAAAGTATGTCTCTTTGCAGATGATACAAAGATCTGCAACAGAGTTGATGCACAAGGTGGGGTGGAAAGGATGAGAAGGGACTTGGCAAGGTTAGAGGAATGGTCAAATGTATGGCAGCTTAGATTCAATGCTAAGAAGTGAAAGTAATGCACCTGGGAAACAAAAACCCAGGGAAGAGTACACAATGGGGGTGAGATACTAACAACAACAAAATGAAAAGGGACCTGGGGGTAGTCATATCAGATGACCTAAAGGTGGGCAAGCAATGAGAGGGCAGCAAGGAGGGTTGGGGGATACTGGGATGCACAGGAGAGGCATCACCAGTAGAAAACAGGAAGTTATTATCCTCTGTACAGACAGTTGGTGAGACCCCATCTGGAGTACTCAGGCAGTTCTGGAGACCCAATCTCCACAAAGACATAGACAGGATGGAAGCTGTCCAGAGGAGGGCAACTAAAATGGTGCAGGGTCTGCACCGAAGACATATGAAGAGAGACTTAAGGAGCTAAATATGTATAGCCTCAAGGAAAGGAGGGAGAGGGGGGACATGATAGAAACTTTCAAGTACCTCAAGGGAATCAACAAAGTCCAAGAGGGTAGCATCTTTCAAAAAAAGAGGTGTGCAAGAACAAGGGGGCACAATTTGAAGATAGAAGGGGGCGGCTCAGAGGTAACTTAAGGAAGTATTTTTTCACAGAGAGGGTTGTGGATGCATGGAACGGCCTTCCGGAGGAGGTTGTGGAGTCAAAAACAGTGGTGGAATTCAAGCATGCATGGGACAGTCATAAGGCAATTCTAGGGGTTGGGGGTAGGAAGAAGTAGGCTGCTGGTTAACTAGGATCTGCAGCTTATCCATTAGGTAGGGAAATGGGCAGACGGTGGGCCAAGCGGTCCTTATCTGCTGTCAAAATCTATGTTTCTATGTTTCCTGTCTCTCCTGTAGGTTGTGTACCCTGGTATGTTAACATCCCAGTCATGGTTCTCTGTGTACCATGTTTCTGTGACTGCTATGATATCCAGGCATCCTCTTCCATCAAGGCCACCAGTTCAGGGAGCTTGTTGCCCAGACTACTGGCATTGGTACTCATTACTCTCCATTTCTTGATGGCCTTACCCCTTTTTGCCCCATCCCTGTCTTTATTGCATTTGTCACTTTCTCCATTTACCCCTGCGCTTCTCCCTATCGACATCTCTATGTTGGTGTCTACCTCACTTAGTACCCTGATTTTTTGGGAGGCGCTAGGATTTCCCTGCTCCTTTCCAGTGCCTTCCCCCTTGGCTAGTTTAAATGCTTTCCAATGAAGTATTTAAACCTATCACCTAGGATCCTGGTTCCCCTCCTGGACAGATGCAGACCATCACCCCAGTATAGGCCTGCATCCCTCCAGGTGGACCCCCAGTCCCCAATGAAGCCAAATCCCTGAGCTCTGCACCAGTTTTTCAACCACTGATTGAATCCCATGGTGTGGAGCACCCTAGTCTCACCAGTGCCAAAGATAGACAGCACCTCTGAGAAGGTTATCATGTGTGCTATTTGTCCAAGGCCCCTCCCCATCTCCACAAATGCTTCTTGCACTGCTCTGATCCCTTTCTTAGCCAGGTCATTTTTCCCTAGGTGGACAATGACATGCAGCTCCCTCCTCTGTGCAGCTGCTACTGCGATCCTGAGGATTCGCTCCCTGTCCCTCCAAGCCATGGCACCAGGCAGGCACCTTACCTCCCTCTCTCCTTCCTCCCCCAGTTCTACCTTCCTAACAATGGAGTTCCCCACCAGGAGTTGTTTCCTTCCCCTGTGGGGTCCCATACCACCTTCCTATGGGTCTCCTTTGTGGAGGTTCCCAGCATCCTCCTTGGTCTCCACTGTGGGTGCCTCCATAGAGGAACCACACTTTTTTACAGAATGGCATAGAAATTGTGGAGAGGTACAACTGGAGGGATGCGCCTCTGTTCCACCAGCCTCACCCTCCCTGAGCCCACTGTGGTCCAACTGCTCCTCTTTCTTGGCAACCTCTGAGGCAACGGCAGTGGCCCTGGTGGTCCCTGGGTGGGAGAAGAGGTCCCACAAATCCTGGCCAACTCAGCCTGGAGATGAGCAACCTCCTCCCTCAGCCCAGAGAGGTGCCTACAGATGGGACGACACTGCATCCTCCAGAATGTCTCCCGGAAGACTGCTGCTCCACAGCCTCTGCACTGCACCACTCCCATCATGTCTTTTTTCTGGCCTCCTAACTGTTGTTTGGAATACTTACTCTTTCCTCTGTTTGTTAATTTTTTTTTCTCTCCCTACTTACTTAGTGCCTCTGTGCCCTTTTAGCTCCTGATCTTCCTGTTCTGAGACAAGAAGTTCCTATATTTCTCAGTAGTCTCCTTACTTGCTCAGAGTCAGACCTCCAGCAGCTGGGGGACAGAGAGCTACTCTTGCTCTTCTAGGATGGTGAGTCTTTGGTGGCTCTGTGATCACTCACTTCCTGCTCCCAAACAGGAAGTTCCTATTGTCAGTTAAATCCTGTGTCTATAAAAGTAGATCTGATTTAGGGTGGGGGTGGAACATTTAGAAGCCATTGGTGCCCAGAACCCAAGTTAGCATGGATTTACAGCAGGTAGTTTGAGTCAGACAAATCTGATAGATGTCTTTGACTGGTTGACAAAGGAGGTAAATGGGGGGGAGCCATGGATGTCGCCTACTTCAATTTCAGCAAGGGCTTCAACACCGTCCCACATGAGAGGCTTATTAACAAGATAGGTAGTCTGGGAATGGAAGACAAGCCGCCTGGCACACTCTCTCTCTCTCCCTGGTCCTCGCTTCTCTGACCCCCCTCCTCAGGCTTCTACATTAGCCGTGGTACGGATCTACTTATTGGTGTCTCCTGCCGCCCAGTGCACACTCTCTCTCCCCGGTCCACGAAGGCCAGTGGGAGCAGCTTCTCTGACTAGCAGCTCCATCCCGCATTTACGGTGCAGCTTTCACCATACGGCACTCACTGCTCTCACTGCTGCCTCCTCGCTCCTCTGAAGCCAGTACCAGTACCACACACACCACTGGAAATACCTGCAAGTGAGCATTCACATTGACAAATGCATGTTTACGTAACTATACTGCTTGCTATACTAGTAGCACCAAGTCACTATCCCGGTGTGGCCGTATTTGTATGTGTGGGGGTATTAAAAGTAAGACAGGGATCAAAATAGAACCTTAAATTCTGAGTCTCTTTCCAGCTGCAGATTTTTTAAAGACGTAGTAAAAGAACAATCTAGATTAGCCAAGCTGTGTTGTGAACTGAATAACACTGATTTTTTTTTACCATTTAAAACTAGAAGATTTCTTGAAAACAATTCAAATTGTCAAAATCCTGTAGTAACAACTTACACTAGGACATGACTGAGTTATCAGCCAAAAGAAAAACAGTATCATCTGCATAAACATGAACTAAACAATTATGAATAACAAAAGGCAATGAATTTACAAATAAACTAAGCAGAATAGGACCAAGAATAGATCCTTGCAGAATCCCAGTGGTAACAGAAAGAGAAGAGGAAAGACACACATCCCCAAAAAACATTGTAACCCCTTTGTTACCCGGGGTTACTAGAATCCCAGTAAGATCTAGTGGTAGGCAGGGAAGGCAGCTTGTGAAACTCCAGTTAAATGGGTTTCACACTGTCTCACTCTGTCCTCAGTCACAGCTGAGACTTGAGAGATGACATCATAATAGAACTGTCGCAGCTGCATGAGCCACATTTGGAATCTTCAGCTCAGTGAGTGAAGTTTAGAACTTTGGGAAATTCAAAGTCAGTCTTCAGTTTGTCCTTAAGCAAACAAGAAGGACACCAGTAGTTGTCTGTTTACACCCCTCCCTCTGGGGGGGCTGTTCTCTGTGGGCTCCAGGGGCAATCCCCTTTGCCCACTATGGAAGGAAGCTGCCTGGTTTTGTTTTAAGTCTGTTCTTGTATAACAGCAAAGAAAGTGTTACTTCGCCTGTGGGGCACCTGCAACAAATGGGTGAGTGTTTGGCTCCATTTGAAGGGGCAAACAACTTCTTTTCTTCAGTTGGGAAGTAATGTGGACTGCTATTTGGGATTACTATGTCTACTAGGGTGAACAAATGGAGCAGTCTGTCAGTTTAAAGTTTAAATGGATTTAAAGTTCACTGTAGAGGGGGTGCATCAGATCATCCACCATTCAATCTACATTTTACAGTTTTGAAGTTTTCTGTGTGTCCAGAGAAATGGCCGGGTATGGGCTGTGGGAGCTGGAGGTGGGAAAACCCCCCATCTTTAGTAACCAGGTCCACCTCTATGGATTTCTTCTGTGTTTTTGCTACTTGCCTCATGCACTTGGCCAGTGATGGGGTGGGTACCCAGACGTGGGTCGCAACTTTAAAATCTCTCTAGGAGTCGCAGACTCTAAGTGGTGTGGGGAGCCACAGGATGGGAAAATTACTCCTTGTTGGATGGGAGTACTCCTTGTTTGATGGGAGTTTCGATTGGAAGTACAAAACAAATCTCTCTAGGAGTCGCAGACTTCAAGTGGTGTGGGGAGCCACAGTTTGGGAGCTCCTTGTTTGATAGGATGTCTTTCCAAGTAAAGTTTGGGTTCATTCACCAAGTGGACCATCAGTCGAGTGGCCGGCAGGGGAGCTGGGCCAGTCGGGCTATGTATCCAATGCGCATGCAAAGTCCGGGCTGAGTGCCTGGTGGGTCCAAAGCCAGACATCTGTAGTAATGTGTTCATTCCTCAAATGGACCGCTGTGTTTAACCTCTAATCTGCATTACAGTAACATAGCCCTTTGGGGGACCATGCAGTGCTTTGTTTATGTTCAGTGAGTTAATAAATAAAGCCACACTGAAAAATCCCAATTCTGGTTCTGGACAGTACAGTTATTGCTTCCTGTAGTTGGATTTACTTGGGTGCCCCTGTGCAGAGTAGCCAAACCTAGGTCTCTTGTGCCAGGTAACCTCATCCTTCCCCGAACCCATAGATACCCACATATGTATGTGTGTGTATATATATATATATATATATATATATATAGTGTGTTACAACATGATTGAGACCTACCCTGCAAGTAGAAAGAAAACAGGAAGAAAACCACTTTAAACCATGATAAGAAAGATGTGGAAGAAGTAAGAGATATTTAATCAAATCAAATACTTTGAAAAAAGATCAACAAACACAGAACGCACAAAACAACCAGAATTAGGAGTACAGATGGGCGAAGTGGCTCCAATTTGCTCTGCTAAGTGATTCATGGAGTGAAGGCGAATTCGCGGAGTGCTCCACAACGCTGAAGCAGAGTACTTTACGTTATAATGGGTAATGCGAAGTCCATTGAAAACAATGACTTTGCATTACTCTGCCTTCCCAAACCACTACTCCACTAATTCTTAAGGTGAAGTACATTGAAAACAATGTACTTCACCTCACTTCACCTTGTTTTTAAGCTCCAAAGGCAAATTTTGCAGTGATTCATGAGATTTCAGATCACATGGGCTCTAGATTGTTCTGCATAGCCTCAGTTTGGGGTAGTGTGTGTAGGAAGCTGTAGGAGACAATCTGGTGTGAGAGCTCTCTGCGATTCAAACCTTCTAAAAGCTGTTAAAAAAGCCTTTTTGAGTAATTGTTTTTGCTGAAACTTTAGTTCATCAATTATAGGAAACCCTCCTGTGCTCATATCATCGATCGTTTATTGTTTGTGTGTGGATTTTGAATGTTAATGTACAACATTCAGTCTGTGTACTGAGAGACAGTGGAACTTTGGGGGAGGGGCGTATCTGTGGTGTAGGTAGATTAACTTGGAGAAAAAGACAGTGCTTTCTGTTTTGGTGATATTTTTGTTGTATAACTGTGTTAATGTACACACAGTAATATTTTAAAAAATTCTTGTCATTTTTTTGCCGATTGTTGTGGTGCAGCAGTGCATAATTTTAGTTTGTTTAAAATATGTGGTTATATTACTGAAGTTTTCAATTTGCTACACATTACTTAGTGTGTGTGTGTGAGTATGTGTGTGACGCGTGTCATCAAATCAGACACCTTTTATTGTGCCACATAATTTCAGCAATGTGAACCTGCTATCCACAGCAGCTGTGTAATTTTTGTACTTCTTTGTGGTATCTTTACTGGTACTAGTACTAGTGACTGTCACTGCAGCAGTGCAGTACACTGCCCCCGGCCTGCCCCAACTGGCAAAAGTATTCTTTTCCAGATTTGAATTTCTGATGGTGAGCACTGGTTAGGTGTTGTGCCTTTGCATCTGCATCTCTTCAGTGCTCAGCGCAATCTTAATCTGTCTGTGCATTTGCATCCCTTTAGGGCCCAATCTCCATCTCTAACTTAAGTCACAGTTGTTTCTTTGGCTTCCCTTCAGAGTACTGCACAGGTGTGGTGCATAATTCTGCATGAACATTGTACTCATTAATATGTGTTTTTAAGTCAGGACCATCATCACGAGTCACTCGTGATACAAATCACGTTCTTCATCATCACGGTCACAAATGCAGTCACAAATCACGATTTACGATCACGTCACGAATCACAACATTAATTTTTTTTAATAGTTACTTGGATGTATTGTAAGCCTGTTTTGTAGTATCTCTCCATGCTTCACCACCCCACCATTGTACTCATTAATGAGTGTTTTTAAGTCGGGGAGTTTTGTGCCACACCTCATCGGGGCCTGGGGAAGTACAGCCGTAGGCATTCATGTTTCTTCATCATCACGGTCACAAATGCAGTCACAAATCATGATTTACAATTACGTCACAAATCAAAACATTAATTTTTTTACTAGTTACTTGGACATATTGTAAGCCTGTTTTGTAGTATCTCTCCAGGCTTTACCATCCCATCATTGTACTCATTAATAAATGTTTTTAAGTCAGGGAGTTGGACAGTGTCTGCAGTACATACACAGACTGGAAAGAAGACTGACTGCACACATGCAGTTTTGCACAGTATACTTGCACTGCTCAGAATACAAAGTGTCACACATACGGAAGGCAACAAAACAAGGGCATAATTACATACAAAGGTCAGGGATGGTGGAGGAATACATTTTATAACACAGCAAGGAAGGTGTGGGGGGCACATGGTGTGAGGAAAACAAAACTAATGTGGGATCCCATGGTGATCCAGCAGCAATTCCAGCATGGACATAATTTGCAACTGATGTCCCTCTATGCAATCCAGCCACTGCTCCACAGCACTCACCCTCTCATTGTTTTCCTAGACAGCACTCCAGAGAACTGCCAATTCAGCCTGTGTTACACACAGTTCTCTGGGGTCCACACATTCTACAGGCTGACCCACTGGTGGTGGTGATGGTGGAGGTGCTGGTGGAGCAGCAGGTGCTGCTGTGGCCCTCCACTTCTTAGGGATGCCGCAATGCACAGCTGCACCCTTTGCCACAGAATGGCCAGCAGGTGTAGGCATGGTCTGTTCTGTGGCAGCCTGCCACTCCAACTGCTGGTGATTGAACATATGAGTGTGCTGGCCCACAGTCCCCAGGTGAGTCCCCTGCAGGCCACGGTGCACCTCCACCTCACATAGGCGGCACTTGACCACACTGCTGTCCCCCCCAACACAGTCAAAAAACTGCCAAACAATGGAGGTGCGGGGAGGACCAGGCACAGGCAGGGGATGGCCAGATGAACTGGCAGCTGGCTGGTCACAGTGCTGAACAGGGATGGGATCCACACGTGGGCCCGGGGGAACAGGCACATCCTGCTTCAGAGGACCTGGTGCTGGACTTGGTGGAGGTGGTGGTGGTTCAACTGCCTCAGAGTCAGGACAGGAGGCGGTGCTGGTCCTGCTTCCGGGGGGGGACACTCATAAGTTTCAAGCGGTCCAACAGGAATGGGGGCCCATGCCCTCCACACATGCCCACAGTACGACGCCTACCACTACCACGCTTTCCCAGAGCTGCCCCCGCCCCAGACATTCCCTTACCCTGGTCCATCTCACCTACTGAGCTCCCTCAGTCTGAGCAATCACTACTCACACTGTCACACAACACACACACACACACACACACAGTCACACAGACACAGACAAACAACTAATTACTTATAAAGGTAAGAAAAATAAAATTTACAGAAAGAACAAATTAAGCAAAAAAGAGTACAGAAAATACAAGAAAATGTAGCTTTTAAAAAAGCTGTTGGGTCTAAAAGTTTAAATCTCCTCCTCGCTCTGATCTCAAAGTATCAGCAGTCACAAAACACACTCCTCTCTCTCCATCTGCACAGGAGAAAGTAAAAGTGTCTGCTTGTATGACTCACTTTCTTCCTGCCTAGCAAAAGAGCATGTGACTTACAGTACTGTAAGCCATGTGATGTGTGGGGGGGCTGCCAAATCTGAAACACCAAGTGGATCACTTAGAATCATAATGAGGAATGCGAAGTCCATTAAAAACAATGACTTCACCTTACTTCACAGTGCCATTCCGCCTTAACGTGAAGTGGTAATGACAAGGCGGAGTGAGCACTTTGCATTGCTCACTCCGCGTAGTGCAGTGGCAACGTGAAGTGTCCACTTCGCGTTCACTTCACCAGAGGAATTTAAATTAGCTGCATCTCTAATCAAGAGCACCTGAAAAACGATCATGGAAATCCACAAGAGTAGTCTGCGTTGAAAATTTGAAGCAATAACCTGATTAACAAGCAGAGAGTATTTCAGTAGCCTAAGGAACATAGAAACATAGATTTTGCTGGCTGATAAGGACCACTTGGCCCATCCAGTCTACCCATTTTTTCCTGCCTACAGTATCTCCACAGATCCTACTTGATCTCCATCCCATTCTCCAACCCCCTTCCCTTTCCCCAAGATTTCCTTATGCCAATCCCATGCATTCTTGAACCCCACCACTTTTTGTGCCCCCCACTACCTCGGCTGGAAGGCTGTCCCAGGAATCCATTACTCTTTCTGTGAAGAAATTCTTCCTCACATTTCTCTTAAATTTACCCACTCCAGGTTCTTATTTTGCCACCTTGTCCATGAGCACCTTTTTTTTCTGAAAAATACTTCCCTCCTGTACCTTATTTACCCCCCGTGAGGTATTTAAAGGTCACTATCTCCCCTCTCCCTCCCCTCTCCCAGCGTGTACATATTTAGGTCTTTAAGTCTCTTCTCGTAGGGTTTCTGATGCAGAAACTGCACCACTTTAGTTGCCCTCCTCTGGATCACCTCCACTCTGTCTATGTCCTTCCAAAGATGTGGTCTCCAGAAATGGACACAGCTCTCTAGGTGGGGTCTTACTAGCAATCTATACAGAAGCAATACCACCTCCCTCTTTCTGCTGGTGATACGTTGCACTCCAGCATCCAATTAGCCCTCCTTATGCACCCCAGCATTTCACTAGCCCTCCCAACTGCCTTGTTACACTGTCTGGCCACCTAATCTATTTCCTTCTTGGTAGTCATCTGTACCACTCCTCTCATTCTGAGACAGAGAGTCAGAATCTTCTTGGTCTGTAGGACCAGCACACCCATCTTTTGTTAATGACATGGAAGCTAGAAAATACAGAAAACTAAATAAAAGAAATGGAAAGCTCACAGTAGAAGCCTGTCACAAGGAGGTAACCTCTAAAGGCGGATGACCCCCGGCTTCTCAAGCAATGCTTGAAGGTGGGATCTGGTTCCAGGTACAGGCTTGGCTAGGCACACAGCTACACTATTGGGCATCTCATCTTGAAGGCCATCTTTATATCACTTATCCAAGAGCACTGAGGAATTGCTAAAAAAGCAGATTGAATGGAAGAGAAGGGTTCTGAACTGGCACCCACCACAGCGTGTCATAGGAGGTCCAGTGGAGAGCAGCGCCATGAGACACCAGAGTTGTCTGCTTAATGGAAATGGCTGCAATAACAAGACAGCCTCTCAGTGGACGAAGGAAAGAAGGTCGTCAATATAAATGAAGCACACAAGGACAGGAAGAAGCTGAGGAATTGAGGGTCAGGAGTTGTGGAGGAGTAGTATGGAGCACCAATCAGAAACCAGTAAAGGAGCAGAGCAGCTAATAAGTAATGAGAGGAGTCAGAAAAGTACCAGGGAAATGAGGCACCACAGAAAACTTACAAGCCAAAAAAGCAAGGAGTGACCCACATGATTGGTTAGCCACAAGTAGGAGTGAAAGGCAGGAAACCCAGGTGCAGAATGGGAAAACGCAGGTAACAGAGCACAGGGGGAGCAGGAAGAGCAACACAGGGAGCACCTGAATGCCAGCGAGCACAGGTAGACTGGGCGGCCAGAGAAGGGAGGGGGAGAGATGTGGGAGGCAGGGAGTACATGTTGGGAGGAGAGAGAGAAAGAGAAACAGAGAGGGAGAGAAAGAGCAACAAAGTTGTGAGAACAAACGGGGGAGCAGCACAACAATAGCAAACCAAGGGAACGGGGTGACAACAAACAAGGAAACCAAACAAAGGCAAAATACAGCAGAAGAGGGGGTGGCTGCAAGATAAACAAAGGGGAGGACAAAGAAGATCAGCAGAAGACAGCAGAAGCAAGAAAACAGGCAAACTAGCCAACAAAGAAACAGGCAACAGAGAGGAACCAAGCAGCACAATGCTAAGATGTGAAAACACTAGGAAGCAAACTGATGGACTTTGGGGGTTAATGTAGATGGGAACAGGGGAGGAGTCTGGCAGCACCCATTGAACTTATTTATTTATTTGGTAACCGGGTAAGTGAGCTGATCCGAAGGATTGTTTTTGGTCATGACCCAGGCCACACAGTGGCATTAGTTGCACAATACAGTACACACAGATACAGAGTAGTAAGAACACATCTCAACATGAGGTGAGTACAATGGTATCAAGTTGGTTGAACTGCAGGATAAACCTTTGAAATATCAAAATGGCTCCTGCCTTACGGTGACAACCTCAGTGCTCCCTTGCTCACCCTCAGCATGACTATACCAACGATATACTACTTGTACGCAAGACTTGATTATAACTGTTAGTAAGTTCATTGCATGCTTACATATTGTCATTGCTTACAAGTTCAAAGGATGTTTTGAATGTCTCTAACAGGCGGTGAGTAGTCACTGCATAAATGCTTTTTTGTTTGGAGCTGTCACCCTGGGAATGCAAAAAAAAAGTCCACCTGCCTCCATGCCCTGCCAGTTGCCCTCCCCGCCCCGAACAGGCTTTTTTTTTTTAAATTCTCTTTCTTGACCTTCCTTCTCTTAGACCTCATATTGCACTGCAGCAGAATATTATAAAGTATATAAATATGCATTTCAGTCAGCAGAGTCACTCAGCAAACATCCAGTCCCTCCCATTGTGAACTCCCCCTCCCCTGGCTTTTTTCTTTTTTTTTCTCCTCCATTTCTTGATCTTCTGTCTTTCTCTAATTGTTTTTACACTTCATAAGCATTATGTCTTCTACTCACCTAAGACTTCACTCACTGTCACTGTCTGCAGCACTGCAGTCTTTCATCCAGTCCTGGTCCCTGACCCGGACTCCTGCAGCTCTGCTGGCCCTTGATCCTCCTTCCATCACAGGCCCTTTCAGAACTCAGCTGTTATGTTGGTTCTGTAGCTCGCTGTCAAAGTGTTAAAAATAAATCAAGCAGCAAGCAAATTATCAACCCACCGAATCTCCCACTATTCCGATCTGCTGGACAGGACTCCTGCGGCACACAGGCTGACAATTATAAACAACCCCCAAAAAAACAACACACTGCCTGCATGCACCATCTGAAACCTCGCACACACACTTCACCTTGTGATTTGTCACTCAGTTTGTCTCCTCCAGGCTCACGCCCCCGTGCTGCATGCTCACTCCAAGTTCAAGTCCAAACTGTGCCTGTGGTCACCATGACAAGTACACACAAAACACTAAGAGTCAGTGATGCTCGCTGTCTTTCTCTTTTCCTCTCTCTCTCTCTCTGCACTGCTGCTTGTGAGCTGCAGCTACTCACTGTCTGTCCCGCTATTCTTGTCAGTGTCACTGTCACCATAACAACTGACCAAAGTACAACTGGACACCTTGCTCTCCTTCCGCTCTCAGATGGCTACTTGCTCCAGTCCCTCTACTAGCCTCCGCCTCCTGTTCTGTCCTAGTACTGTTGATGGCATGACTGGCATCTGGCACTGGCATTCCTGGCAATGTCTGAGCAAGTGAGCAATCTCAAAAAAGAAAAAGGACAATTGCACTGTTTGACCGGCAACTGGCACAAAAGAGAAAAAAAAAGTCCATACCGGTTGAAAACTGTCCAGGTGGCAACCCTATTTTTGTTAAGTGCGTTTAGTTGAATGAAATATTTCTACATTTACTGTTCAGATGTTTAAGTTGTACACACAGGTGAATATTCTGAGAAGGGGCATATCTGTGCCCATATCTAAATATTTTAACAATTACTGAATCTATAGTAGCTCGTTTCACCTGATACTGTTTGTTGTTTCTCTGGTGAAGGGTACCAACTAGCTTGGAATTTCTAAACCATGTCCCTGACCTGTTAAAGTCTTCCTGAAGCTTGGGCACCATTCAAAGGAGACATTTTGGTGTAAAAGTTGGGAGGGACAACCTCATTCTCAACCAGCCTCAGATTGCGAGTGCTGTGCTATCTATGGAAAACACCATTATTTCTATCAGCACACCTTTAAAAGATAACACACACAGGGAAAACATAGAAGGCAATATTTGCACAGAGTGTAGTCAAAGTACAGGCTTGCAGGATAAATAAGGGATACACAACACTATTGCATAAATGCAGTTCTCCTTTAAGGACTAGACAGGTCAAGGACCATATTATAAGGTCTTTGCAGGGTGACCCTTAAAGCATAAAGATCCTAAAATAGGGTTAGATAAACTGTAAGAAAAAGTAGAGAGAGGAAGGCCCCCTCTCAGCTTTGCTCATGGTTTATCTAACTTTATTCTAGGATTTATTCAAGCTCCTTTTATTCCGCAAGAGTCACCCAACAGAGGCCCTATAGTATTAGCTGGCTGTGCAGAACTGAAGCTATGTACCAGATATGCACAAAAAGAACATTTAGACTTATCCAAGCAGGTACTGTAAACAAAATGTTCTGCCCAATTCACATTTTTGGTAGATGTTATTTAGACTCCAGCAACAAACTAAGCAGGGACAAAAAGGATAAACCATACTGTTCTAGTGGTAGTTTGTTTTTGTTTATTAAAAAAATTACACAGTTTTGCTGCACCTCCTTATTGTGTTTGTGTTACTTTAAACACAATAAGGAGCACCAGCCATACTGCGTGATAATTTTTGCATTCACTTACGCTTGCACAAGGAACGTCTCGGGATTATACGGCATTTGAGAGGTGTGTCACTGCCGAGCCCATTACAGCTGAAACTGCAATGGACTTGGCAGTGTACACCAATGAACAAGCACTCTGGTCATGACAACAGTTCTGCTTTGCTGACATGGCACATCCTCTACTTGAAAGAAATTAACTGCTCCAATGAGAAAGAGCTTCATTTCTTTCTGTAGTCATAACTCCGATAATGCACATTAGAGTGCACACTAATGCGCATGGCCGGAGTTCCGACCACTGTACTCTGACTCCCCGTCCTTGCACCTCTGACCCCCAACCCCCAAAGGCTTCAACATTAGCCATGGTGCAGCTTTCCCTCCCAGTCCTCACTCCTCTGACCCCCCAAAAGGTTTCAACATTAGCTGTGATGCAGTGTTCTCTCCCAGCCCTTGCTTGCCTGACCTCCAAAAGGCTTCAACATTAGCTGCAGTGTAGCTTTCTCTCCCGGTCCTTGCTCCTGTGACCCCTCACAAAGGCTTCAACATTAGCCATGGTGCGGCTTTCTCTCCTGGTTCTCACTCCTCTGTTCCCCCCCGGGCTTCAACATTAGCCATGGTGCAGCTTTCCCTTAAAGCCAACATCGGGGTGCCCATTCCCCATGTCAGCAATACAAACCTCCTGCGCCTCTACTGAGGGACACTGGGGAGTCCACTGCCAGTGTCCCAGTTATTTCCTCCCACCCCCTTGCCATCTGGGACACTGGGGAGCCAACTCCCAGTGTCCCCATATCTGTACTCCCCCAATAGTCTGGGACACTGGGGAGCCTACACTCAGTGTTCCCATATCTGTACCCCCCCAATAGTCTGGGACACTGGGGAACCCACTCCCTGTGCCCACTCCCAGTGTCCCCATATCTGTACCCCTAATTTTCAAGGACACTGGACAGCCCACCCCCAGTGTCTCTATATATACTGTATATCCCCCAATAACCCAGGACACTGGGGAGCCCACTCCCAGTGTCCTCAAAAATCATTTAGAAATGTACCTGTAAAAAAGAAAACGGTCCCCGATGTCTTTTTTTTACCTGAAAAAAGAACACAGTCCCTTGATGTTTTCCTCATCCCCCTCCTCCATCCCGACCCTCCCTCTGCACACTCACCTCCCCGCACCCTCCCTTATCCCATACTTACCTCTGGAGGTCGACGTGTGTCATCTTCTGTGGATCAAGACATCTCTGCACTCTTCAAAGCTGAACCACATACTGAAGAATCAAGGTAAGTGCTGTATAATGACTGTCAATGGTGTTTTGAACTTATGTTGATATCTCTGCCATTTTAAGGAATTTTTGCCCTCAATTTTCAACATGGGGTTCTTAAGACTCTACCTCGTGAACACTGTCACTTTCATTTTATTACTGAGGCCAAAGGTGATTCATGTGTCATTGTAATAGAATCACCTTCGGACTGATTAACAAAACAACTGTGCTAGTGTTCATGAGGTGGGGTCCCCAAAAGCCCATGTGGAAAATTTGGTGAAAAATTCCCAAAAAATGGCCACAGTACAAACGTGTGTTGTACAGTTTCTATGCAGGCACATAACTTTGTCAATTTTTAATATTTTTACTACAAATTTTCAACATGCACATTTTATCACACCACCCCAAGAACAGTACAACTGCCATTTTTCACATCCTGCTCAAAATGTGTTTTTGCACCTTTGGTGCAGAATTGCTCAGTCAATATGCGAAATCACCTTTCAGGACTGAGTAAGGAAACAACAGTGCCAATGTTCATGAGGAGGGATACTAAAAAGTCCATGTTGAAAATTTGGTGGAAAAATTCCTAAAAATGACCATGTTACGCAAGTTTGTTGACAGTTTCCTACACATGCACATAACTTTGATCATTTTCAATACTTTCACTCCAAATTTTCAACAAAGCCATTTTTCCACAACACCTCATGAACAGTACAGCTGTCATTTTTCACATCATGCCCAAAATTAGTTTTCGCACATGTGACACAGAACTACTGCGCAAAATCACCTTTTGGGATTGAGTAACAAAATAGTAGTGCCACAATTCATGAGATGGGGTCCCAAAAAGCCCATACTGAAAATTTGGAGCAAAAATACCAACAAACACCAGGGACATTGAGGTTTCCAACCATAATGTTCCACCCCCCACCCTGCAGAGACTGACAGGTATTTGGGGTGTGCCTTGGGGTCGTCAGCCGTAATGCTCATGCCATTCCATCCCCACCCCCACCCTGCAGACAGTGACAGTTGTTGGGATGTGCACTGAGGTCTTTGGTCCTAATGTTCACCCCATTCTCCTATACTGCAACCATCTCAGCTTATTTCCTTATGGAATGGGGTGAGCGTTAGGGCCAAAGACTCCAAGGCACACCGCAACACCTGTCAGTGTCTGCAGGGTGGGAGTGGGGGTGGAATGGCATGAGCATTATGGCCGATGACCCAAAGCCACACGCCCAATGCCTGTCAGTTTCTGCAGGGTGGGGGTGGGACGTTAGGTTTGGAAACCCTAATGCATCATTAAGGAAGTAAATCAGGGAGGGGCATGGATGTCATTTACCTTGATTTCAGCAAAGCCTGTGACACCGTCCAACATAGAAGGATGAATAACAAGATGGGTAGTTTGGTCATGGGGCACAAGATGATAAACTGGGTTAGAAACTGGCTGATGCACAGGAGGCAGAGGTTGGTGGTAATGGGATCCAATCCGGGGAGAGGGGGTGCCAATGGGGTACTTCAGGGATCAGTCATGGGACCAGTCCTGTTCAATGTCTTCATTACAAACATTGGGGAAGGGCTAGAAGGAGAGGTCTGCCTGTATGCAGATGGCACCAACATCTGTAACAAAGTGAAAACTCCAGAAGGGGTGGAGAAAATGAGCAGAGACATGGAGAGGCTTGAAAAGTGGTCTGAGGAGTGGCAATTGAGGTTCAATGCAAAGAAGCACAAAATAATGCACATGGGAAGAGGGAACTCTGGGGAGAGCTACAGCATGGGAAGGGAGGTGCTGAGGATCTCCCAGGAAGAAAGGAACCTAGGAGTTATCAGTTCTGATGACCTAAAGGTGTCAAAATAAAGCACAAATGTTGCAAGGAGGGCCAGTGACAAGCTGGGGTGCATTGGCAGAGGTATCACTAGCAGAAGGCGTGAGGTTTTGATGCCATTGTATAATGTACTAGTGAGGCCTCACCTACAGTACTGTGTGCAGTTCTGGAGGCCACAATTGCACACAGACATTAACAGGGTGAAGGCAACCGAGATGGTACATGGCTTGCGACACAGAACATATCAGGAGAGATTAAAGAACCTCAATATGTATTCACTGGAGGAAAGAAGGGAGCGGGGGGACATAATAGATACGTTTAAATACCTCAATGGCATAAACAAGGTGCAAGGGCAGACATTTTCCAATGTAGAAGGAGTACAAGAATGAGGGGGCATGATATGAAATTGGACGAGGGCAGATTAAGAGGAAATGTGAGAAAAGTTTTCTTCACAGAGAAGGTGGTGGTCACATAGACTAGTGTGCCATAAGAGGTGGCGGCAGCAAGCAAGACAGATGGTGGTGGTGAATGGGAGGGGGAGAGGGGAGTGACCAGTGAAGTACCTCAGGGATCAGTCCTGGGACCACTCCTGTTCAATGTCTTCATAAGTGACATTGTGGAAGGCCTACAAGGAAAGGTCTGCCTGCAGATGACACCAAGATCTGTAATAGTGTGGATATGCAGAGGGGGTGGAGAAAATGAGAAGGAACCAGGAGAAGCTTAAAAAATGGTCTGAGGAGTGGCAACTGAGGTTCAATGCAAAGAAGTAAAAAATAATGCACCTGAGAAGAGGGAACCCTGGGGAGAGCCACAGGATTGGGGGGTAACATGCTGGGGTGCATAGACAGAGGTATCACTAGCAGAAGGTGGGAGGGGGGCATAGAAACCCTGGGGAGAGCTACAGGATGGGGGAGGAGTTGCTGGCAGTCACCAAGGAACAAAGGGATCTGCCAGTTATTATTTCAGATTACCTGAAAATGCCAAAGTAGAGTGCAAAGTAAGTAAGTAAAACATTTATTTATATGAGGCGCCCTTCCAAAACTCAGGGCGCCTTTACATAATTTCACATACTATATTAAAATCCAAAGCAATTTAAAACACAATTTACATTTCTGAAAATGCTTGTTTAAATAAAAAGGTCTTAAGAACTTTTTTAAACCCTTCTACAGTCAGGCTATTGTGTATCTGGAAGGCAGCGGGGAAGGCCACTGGAATGCTGGAGTGCATAGAAACATAGAAACATAGACTTTGACGGCAGATAAGGACCACTAGGCCCATCTAGTCTGCCCATTTCCCTACCTACAGGATAGGCCGCAGATGCTAGTTAACCAACAGCCTATTTCTTCCTACCCCCCACAAGAATTGCCTTATGTTTGTCCCATGCATTCTTGAATTCTCCCACAGTTTTAGACCCCACAACCTCATCAGGAAGGCTGTTCCATGCATCCACTACCCCTCTCTGTGAAATAATACTTCCTCACATTGCCCCTGAACCGCCCTCCTTCTATCTTTAAATTGTGTCCCCTTGTTCTTGCAAGCCTCTTTTTCTGAAAGATGCTACCCTCTTGGACTTTGTTGATTCCACTGAGGTACTTAAAAGTTTCTATCATGTTCCCCCTCTCCCTTCTTTCCTCAAGGGTATACATATTAAGCTCCTTTAGTCTCTCCTCATACGGCTTCTCTTGCAGACCCTGCACCATTTTAGTTGCCGTCCTCTGGACTGCCTCTATCCTGTCTATGTCCTTGCGGAGATGGGGTCTCCAGAACTGGACACAGTACTCCAGATGGGGTCTCACCAACTGTCTGTACAGAGGGATAACAACTTCCTGTTTTCTGCTGATGATGCCTCTCCCTATACATCCCAGTATACCCCCAGCCCTCCCTACTGCCTTCTCACATTGCTTGCTAACCTTTTTTTTAATTCAATTTACTTTATTAGTATATTGATATTACATGAAAAGTGTCATTCTATTCAATCTAACAGTTACAAGTCAGACAAGTCCTTATCGAGCATACATGCTAATAGCAACTGACTCACTGAAATAAGAGTCAAAACAGGTAACATGACACATTAACCAAGTAATCTTATAAGAAAAAAAGAAAAGAAACTTACCCACCGCTCATTCCACCCAGCTACCCCATCCCCAGCAGCATCTACAGTTACATTGAAACATTTTACATGTACTTATTCGAGAGGAGAAACACAAGGGCACTAGAAAAAAAAAAAGAGAAGATACATCTAATAGCAGGACATTACCAGCGGCCAAGGAGGTTAAACTTGCCAACAGGCTAGGACTGCATCCAGCAGGCCCCATTTGGAGCTATATGATTGGATCCTGTTGTACATTCTGGCTGTGTGTTGCTGTAGCTGTAAAGCCAATATAATTTCTTTATGCCATTCTAGGATTGATGGAGCGGAGGCGTCCTTCCAATGTATAAGGATAACCGCCTTGGCTGTGGCTGATATGATAGTCATGTATAACCTCTTTTGCCTGGTCTCGCCTCTAGGGAAGTTGTTTAACAAACAGATTTCCGGTGTGAAGAAAAGCTCCAGGTCTAATATTGATGGTAATGAGGTGCAAATTGCCCTCCAAAAGGGCTGTATCACCGCACACTCCCACAAAACAGGGTACAGATCCCCTTCTTTAGTTAAACACCTGTTACAATTAGGTGATGAACTTGCCCATCTTGTAGATTGCTTGCTAACCTTAAGGTCATCTGATATGATTACCCCCAGGTCCCTTTCCTTTTTTGTTGCTGTTACTACCTACCCACCCATTGTGTATTCTTCCCCTGGGTTCTTGTTTCCCAGGTGCATTATTTTGCACTTCTTTGCATTGAATCCTAGCTGCCATACTTCTGACCATTCCTCCAACCTTGCCAAGTCCCTTTTCATCCTTTCCATCCTTTCCACGCCTCCTTGTGTATCAACCCTGTTGCAGATCTTTGTGTCATCTGCAAAAAGGCATACTTTTCCTTCCAGCCCCTCTGCAATGTCACTGATGAAGACATTAAAAAGGACTGGACCCAATACTGAACCCTGCGATACCCCACTAGTAACCCCCTTTCTTCCGAGTGGACTCCATTTACAATTACCTTCTGTGTCCTGTTGTTCAGCCAATGTTTTACCCAGGCTACCACCCTGGGTCCCACTCCCAGGCTGGTTAATTTGACTATTAATCTTTTGTGTTGGACTGTGTCAAATGCCTTGCTAAAGTCTAGGTAGGCCATGTCCACAGCCCCTCCTGGTCTACTACTTTGGTCACCCAGTCAAAGAAATCTATTAGATTCGTCTGACATGACCTTCCCGCTGTGAACCCATGCTGCCTTGGGTCCTGTGCCCCACTGGCCTCTAGGTAACTATTCTTTCCTTCAGAAGTGACTCCATCACTTTCCCTACCACAGAGGTCAGACTGACAGGTCTGTAGTTTCCTGCCTCTGTCTTGGTCCCACTTTTGTGAAGGGGAATCACATCTGCCTTCCTCCAGTCCTTGGGTACCACACATCCTCCCATGATTTATTAAAAGAGTAGCCAGTGGTTTCACTAGTTCCTCCTTAATTCTTTTAGAATTCTGGGTGAATTCCATCAGGACCCATTGCTTTGTCCACCTTCAGTTTTAGGAGTTCTTGCAGAACCCTTTCTTCTGTGAAAGGACTGGGATCGACCCCCCTATCAAGAGTGCTTCTGTTAATTGGATTAGGCATTTCCCCCTCCTCTTTTGTGAATACTGAGCAGAAATATTCGTTCAGTATTCCTGCTTTTTCACTGTCCCCCTCTGCCCACTCACCATTCATTCTATTCAGCCTCACTATCCCTCCCTTTGTCTTTCTACGCTCGCTGATATACCTATAAAAGGTTTTATCCCCCTTCTTAACTGAGTTGGCTATCTTTTCCTCAGTTTGGGCCTTTGCTATTCTGACTATCCTCCCTGCTTCCTTCTGCCTTAACTGGTACAGCTCTCTGTCCTGCTCCTTCTGTGTTTCCTTATACTTCCGGAATGCTATCTTTTTCTTCCTGACTTTCACAGCCACCTCTTTTGAGAACCATAGTGGCTTTTTCTTTCATTTTGATTTGTTTATTTGCTTCACACAAAGGCTTGTTGCCTCTGTGATGGCAGTTTTGATAATTCTCCATTGTGGCTCCACACCTCCTTCTAGCCTGTTTGCTAGTGCTTTTCTGAGGCACTCTCCCATCTTGCCAAAGTCAGCCCTCCTAAAGTCCAGTACCCTCACTTTGTATGGCTTGACTCTGTAGCTGAGTTTAACGTGAACCACACTGTTTGATGGTCACTTGTTCCAGATGGCAACCCACTTCTAGATCTGAGATCCTCTCACTGCCCCGTTTGAGAGTCAGGTCTAAGATTGCTCCCTCACAGTGGGTTCTGAAACTAGCTGTCTAATGCCTGCCACCTGTAGGGCATCAAGAATGGCCCTGCTCTTGGATGTGGCTGCAGCAAATGTGCTCCAGTTAACATCTGGCATATTCAGGTCTCCCATCAACAGTATCTCCCTTTCTCTGCCATTCTAAGAATGCCTTCTATCATATCCTTGTCCATTCCTTCCCCCTGACATGGGGGTCTGTACACAACCCCTGTGCAGATTGTGGTGCCCTTTCCAGTCTCCAAGGTGACCCACAGTGCCTCCTCTCCACCCTGTTTACTCTTTTGTTCAGTTGCTTTTATCCCTTCCTTTACATAGAGAGCTACTCCTCCCCCTCTTCTCCCCTGCCTGTCTCTCCTATAGGTTATGTACCCTGGTAAGTTAACATCCCAGTCATGGTTCTCTGTGTACCATGTTTCTGTAACTGCTACGATATCCAGGCATCCCTCTTCCATTAAGGCCATCAGCTCAGGGAGCTTGTTTCCCAGACTACGGGCATTGGTACTCATTACCCTCCATTTCCTGATGGCCTTACTCCCTTTTGCCCCATCCCTGTCCTTCTTGCCTTTGTCACTTTCTCCATTTACCCCTGTCCTTCTCCCTATCGACACCTTTATGTTGGTGTTTGCCGCACTTACTACCGTGATTGTTTGGGGGGGCTAGGATTTTCCTGCTCCTTTCCAGTGCCTCCCCCCTTGGCTAGTTTAAAAGCTTGCCAATGAAGCATTTAAACCTATCACCTACAATCCTGGTTCCCCTCCCGGACAGATGCAGCCCATCATGCCAGTATAGGCTTGCATCACTCGGAGTGGACCCCCAGTCCCAATGAAGCCAAATCCCTGAGCTCCACACAGTTTTCAACCACTGATTGAATCCCATGGTGCAGAACACCCTAGCCTCTCCTATGTCATAGATGGGCAGCACCTCCGAGAAGGTTACCGTGCGTGCTACTTGACTAAGGCCCCTCCCCAATTCCACAAACTCTTCCTGCACTTCTCTAATCCCTTTCTTAGCCAGGTCATTAATCCCTAGGTGGACAATGACATTCAGCTCCCTCCCTTGTGCAGCTTCTCTGGCAATCCTGAGGATTCGCTCCCTGTCCCTCCAAGCCATGGCGTCAGGCAGGCACCTTACCTCCCTCTCCCCTTCCTCACCCAGTTCTACCTTCCTAACAATGGAGTCCCCCACCAGGAGTTGTTTCCTTCCCCTGCAGGGTCCCCTGCCACCCTCCTGTGGGTCTCCTTTGTGGAGGTTCCCAGCATCCTCCTTGGTCTCCACTGTGGGTGCCTCCATAGAGGAACCACACTTTGCCAGAATGGCATAGGAATTGTGGAGAGGTACAACTGGAGGGATGCACCTCTGTTCACCCACCTTCACCCTCCCTGAGCCCACTGTGGTCCAACCGCTCCTCTTTCTTGGCAACCTCTGAGGCAACGGCAGTGGCACTGGTGGTCCCTGGATGGAAGAGGAGGTCCCACAAATCCTGGCCAACTCAGCCTGGAGATGAGCAACCTCCTCCCTCAGCCCTGAGAGGTGCCTGCAGATGGGACAACACCGCATCCTCCAGAACATCTCCGGAAGACTGCTGTTCCACAGCCACTGCACTGCACCACTCCAATCATGTCTTATTTCTGGCCCTTAACTGCTTGCAATCCTTACTCTTTCTTCTGTTTTCTCTCTCCTTACTTTCTACCTGTGTGCCCTTTAAGCTCCTGATTGTCCTGTTCTGAGACAAGAATATTCTATATTTCTCAGTAGACCATTTACTTGCTCAGAGGCAGACCTCCAGCAGCTAGAGGGGGCCGGAGAGCTACTCTTGGCCTTCTAGGATGGTGGGTCCTTGGTGGTTCTGTGATCACTCACTTCCTGCCCCTAAACAGGAAGTTCCTGCATATGCAGGGGTATCACCAGCAGAAGGAGGGAGATAGTGATGCCATTATATAAGACCCTGGTCAGGTCTCAGATGCAGTACTGTGTGCACTTCTAGAGGCCAAATCTTTGAAAGGACATAAACAGGCTGGAGATGGTCCAGAGAAGGGTGACTAACATGGTACCACAGAGGTAAAGCTGAGGGAGGGTCAGAAGCCGTAGTCAAGTACACAGCTTACGGGCAGACTGGATGAGCCTAGTGGTCCTTATCTGCTGACAATTTCTATGTTTGAACCACTGACAGCCATGTTCACAGAGTCACTCAACATAGCAGTGGTGCCAAAGGATTGGAGGAGGGCACGTGTCATCCCTCTACACAAATCCGACAGTAGGGAGGAAGCAGGGAACTATAGGCCACAATGTGGGGGTGGCCTGGATTTCAGCAAGGGCTTCAACACCATCCCACATAAGAGGCTTATTAACAAGATGGGTAGTCCGAGCATGGGAGACAAGATGGTGAACTGGGTTAGGAAATGGCTAAAGACAGGAGACACAGGGTGGGGGTAAATGGGGTACAATCTGGAGAGAGGGGAGTGACCAGCAGGGTACCGCAGGGATCAGTCCTTGGGCCTGTCCTGTTCAATGTCTTCATTAGTGACATTGTACAGGGGCTGGCATGAAAGGTGGCCTGTTTGCAGATGACACCAAGATCTGTAACAGGGTGGTTACTCCAGAAGGGGCGGAAAAAATGAGAAAGGACCTAGGGAGGCTTGACAAATGGTCTGAGGAGTGGCAACTAAGGTTTAATTCAAAGAAGTGCAAAATAATGCACCCAGGCCATCGAAACCCTGGGAAGGGCTACAGTATGGGAGAGGAGTTGCGGGCAGTCACCAAGGAACAAAGGGTCCTTTGGGTTATTAACTCACATGACCTGAAAACGTCAAAGCAGAGTGCAAAGGCAGTGGGGAGGGCCAGTGGCATGCTGGGGTGCATATGTAACCCCTAGATGGCGCTATCCCAGGGGCTACTACCCCTGCCTGATTTGCCACTAACAGGTTGAGGGGCCTGGATCCAATGGCGGGTGCCTCCACCCAGAGGTCAGGGTTTGCAATAGTTAAACTAACTTGGTCACAGCCCTCTGGGACACTGCAACCCCCCTTTCTTCCCACTAGTGGCCCACACAATATATCAGAATTACCTTCACAGTATACACTTACCCCCAGGTCTGGTTCCGGCACTGGGACCTCCTGTGAAATGAGATACAGTGCAACAATCACAGTACAGTACTTAACATGAACAAATACCTCAGGCAGTATAACTTTGCTGAAACAAACGGCTCTGATTTATTTAGGGGATATAACAAGGACAGGGAAATCAGGTTAATTAGCTTATCACTCTAATAATCTACCTATGGCTCTGTGCACAGGCCTATCCCTATCAGTTACTGTCCCTGGGTACCCAAGCCCTAGTGGCTAGTCCAAACCGTGGCAGCTGGTAGGGGCCCTTTCACACAGAAAAAGGAGAATTAAACAGTCAGCAGTACAGTAATTCCATTTGGATTTAATGTGGCAATTCAACAGGCAGCGACCTGAATTAGTACTCACGACCTCCAAATAAGATAGGGTCCTTCAATGTCAGCAGGGCTCACTTGAGGTACACAAACCTCTTCACACATCCATATAAAGAAAGCACTATACCAGGCAGGCTGCATCTGTATCCCGATCGCAATTACTGCACAATACCGGGAGAACACACAGCAGGTTCAGTTCCTGACAGACCGAGTGCAATTTTCAGCAATTCCTCCAGTCTTCTCAGGGTGAGCCTGGTTTCTACTCTTCAGAGATCCTTTGATTCTTTCACAGGACAGATTCAGTCCTAACAAGCTGTTACACAAGCTGTAGACCGAACTCTGGGCCTTACACGTTTTTGACTAAAACTGCACACTGAAAAAGCACAGGGCTCCTTCCTTCTTCACTGCCAAAGCTCAACTGAAACTCCAACCCGACAAAACCGGGCACTTCCTTTGAGTTCCTCCCAGTTCTTGACTGGATTGGCTGTCACTCAATAGACTGCTGCTGTTGGTCCAAAAAGGCACTGAAGTCTAAACTACATCTCCAGAGTCACTGCCCATACAATCCTCTTGTGGCTGGCTCAGATTATGAGTCCAAGTTCTGATTCGTCCAAGGCACCATTTTAGAGCTAGCTTACCCCACACTGATTGGTCCAGTTCAGCAGTTCAAAACTAGAATGGGGAACTAGCAGACACAGTTCTGACTGCAAAGAAAGCAGGTTAGACAAACTGTAATTTCATTATTACTCTAAATAATTTCTGGCAAACAGTTACATCTTTCAGATAGGTTCCTTTGCACTCCTAGTGACTGCAAAATGAAGTGAATTGGCAGCAGCTCGAGTGGTACTCAGAGAAGCACACAGTCCCCCCATACAAACTAATTATGTCTGCAAGCAGACAGCTCTTAAAGAGACAGTACCAGAGGCTCTAAAAACACTCACTGATAAATGGCTTAAATGCCAAACACCATTCAGGCTTGGAGCATTCAAGCAAGCTCCTGGAAGTCTTTTGGGAACCCCCATTTGCAGGGGAGTTACACATAGGTAGGGGTATCACCAGCACAAGGAAGGAGGTAGTGATGCCTTTAAAGAAAACCCTGGTCAGGCCTCACATGGAGTACTGTGCACAGTTCTGAAGGCTGCACTGTCGAAACGACATAAACAGGCTGCACATGGTCCAGAGAAGGGCCACTAAGATGGTACACGGCTTGCACCACCAAACTTGCGAGGAGAGATTAAGGCACCTCAATATGTACTTACTGGAGGAGAGCAGGGAGAGAGGGGACATGATAGAAACATTCAAGTACTTCAAGGGATAAACAAGGTGCAGGGGGGAGACATCTTCCAATATAGAAGGAGTATATGAATGAGGGGGCATAACATGAAATTGGAAGGAGGCAAGTTGAGAAGGAATGTGAGTAAGTTTTTCTTCACGGAGAGGGTAGTGGATGCATAGAATGGTTTGCCACAGGAGGTAATGGGAGTGAGCACTGTGGGCAGATTTAAGCATATGTAACCCCTCACCCCTGCCTTTTTACCAAAACGACAGGTGGCATGCTGTTGGTGCTGGCAGCAATACCTGGTGGGGACCTGGGTTCGGGGAGGATGAGGTTACCTGGCACTAGGGGACCTAGGTTTGGCTACTCTGCACAGGGGCACCCAAGTAAATCCGAACACAGGAAGCAATAACTGTAGTGTCCAGAACCAGGATTGGGATTTTTCAGTGTGGCTTTTATTCACAACTAGCTGAACACAACAAAGCATAGATGGACCCCCATGGGGCTACGTTTACTGATAATGCAGATTAGAGACTACAAGGTGGTCCACTTGAAGAATGAACCCATTTCTACTGTTTTCAGGCTCTGGACCCACCAGGCACACAGCCCGGACTTGCATGTGCTTTGGATACACAGCCCGACTGGCCCTGCTCTCCTGCCGGCCACTTGACTGACGGTTCATTGGGAGAATGAACCCATTTTACTTGTTGTGGCTCCCCACACCACTTAGAGTCTGCGACCCTTAGAGAGATTTCCTTCTTACTTCTTCTGACTCCCATCTCACAAAGAGAATTCTTTTCCCAAGTTGTGGCTCCCCACACCACTTAGAGTCTGCGACTCCTAGAAAGATTTTCCCATTTGCGACCCACGTCTGGGTACCTACCTCATCACTGGCCAGGCGCATGAGGCAAGTAGCAATCACAGCAGAAATCCGTAGAGGTGGCCTGGTTACTAAAGATGGGGGGGTTTGCCCACCTCCAGCTCCCACAGCCCATACCCGGCCATTTCTCTGGAAAAACTGAAACTTCTTAATGTAGATTAAACGGTGGATGAACTGTTGCACCGCCTCTACAACATTACTTGAATTCACACAGACTTTAGATTTTGGCACTACTCCATTTGTTTGTCCTAGTACTATAGGCCTCCCAAATAGTAGTTCAAATCCCAGATTTCTTCACATTTCCCAAGCTGAAGAAACACATTTTTTGCCCTCTCATATTAGAGCAACACTCACCCTTTCATTGCAGGTGCCCCACAGGCGAAGTACAACTTTTTCCACTTTTAAGACCAAACAGAAACTGTAAAAGGAAGCTTTCTTCCTTTAGCAGAAATTAGGGGATTGCCCCTGGAATCTACATAGGGATACTTTACTCCCCCCCCCCCGGAGGGAGGGGGGCACTGAGACCTGGACAGCGGTCTCCACCACTTGAACATTGGACACTCACTCCTTCTCCCACAGAAGGTAAACAGGAACTCTTCCTTCCTGCTTGCAGGCAAGCAGAAGACTTCCTTCTTGCTTCAAAACAAACAGGAGACTGTGACCTCCTTCCCTTACAGAAGGTAAACAAAAACTGGCTTTGAAAACTTCCAATGTTCTATCTCACTCCCTCTGCTGCAGATTCCAATGTAGCTCATGCAGCTGTGACAGTTCTATTGGTGATGTCATCTCTCAGTCTCAGCTGAGACTGAGAACAGAGTGAGACAGCGTGAAACCCATTTAACTGGAGTTTCACGAGCTGCCTTCCCTGCCTACCACTAGGTCTTACTGGGATTCTAGTAACCCCGGGTAACAAGGGGTTACACATGCATGGGACAGCATAGGGGAACCATAGAGGTAAAGTAGTGGGAGGGTTAGAAATCATAATCAAGTACAGGGCTTACGGGCAGACTAGATATGCCTACTGGTCCTTATCTGTGACAGTTTCTATATTTCTATGGTTCTATGTGCCTCCACACCTACGTACATATGCACATCTACAGAGGGATTGCAGCGCAGGGTATAATACTATTATACTATCTCAAAAAGTAAGGACATTTATTGCATAAAACATTGTTAATGCATCAATTAGGGTGAGTACTATAGCAACAAAAGGAGGGAAATGAGACATTAGGATTGATGCATTATTGAAGATTTTTGCAATTAACATACATACATATATATATACACATACATACATACATACCGCGGGCAGTGCGCAGGACCCAGGCCTGCCACTGGTCCCAGCTCCACTTCCTTCTCCTTTGCCTCAGTCTCTCTCACTTCTTTTTTGTTTCAACATTCGGAGGCAGGGGGATAAAAGAAATAAAAGGTCAACCGGGTCAACCCCCAAACTGCACTCAGTTTATACAGGAGGTGGAATAAAAACTGAATCAACACATAAACTCACACCATCTAGAAGAAATGGCAATAGACAAAGTCAAGGGCAATGATGGGGGATGGAGGACATACATCTGGAATTCGGAGAAAAAGTTTATGGGCAGGACTGGCAGCAGTTGATATAAGTCCAAATTAAACTCTCTGCTTTTGGCAACCTCACGCCCGCTGCACTCTCTCTCCCCGGTTCTTGCTCCTCTGCCTCCCTTCCAGGCTTCTGCATTAGCAGCAGTGCAGCTTTACTTATTGGCAGCTTCTGCTGCCCACCGCCTCTCCCCAGTTCTCCGCTCCTCCGAGCCCACCCCCAGGCTTCCACATTAGCCACGCTGCTGCTTTACTTATTGGCATCTCCTGCCACTCACCACACTCTCTCTCTCCCCGGTCCTCACTCCTCTGAAATCCCCCCCAGGCTTCTACAATAGCCATGGTGCAACTTTACTTATTGGCATCTCCTGCCACCCACCACACTCTCTCTCTCCCCGGTCCTCACTTCTCTGAAACCCCCCCCAGGCTTCTACAATAGCTATGGTGCAGCTTTACTTATTGGCATCTCCTGCCACCCACCACACTCTCTCTCCCCGGTCCTCACTCCTCTGCCTCCCCTCCAGGCTTCTGCATTAGCAGCAGTGCAGTTTTACATATTGGCAGCTTCTGTCACCCACCGCACTCTGTCTCCCCCCCCCGTTTCTCACTCCTCTGACCCATGCCCCAGGCTTCCACATTAGCCACGCTGCTGCTTTACTTATTGGCATCTCCTGCCACCCGCGGCACTCTATCTCCCTGGTCCTCACTCCTCTGAAATCCCCCCAGGCTTCTACAATAGCCATGGTGCAGCTTCACTTATTGGTGGCTACTGCCACCCACCACACTCTCTCTCCCCGATCCTCACTCCTATGACACCCCCCCAGGCTTCTATATTAGCCGTGGTGTGGCTTTACTTATTGGCAACTCCTGCCACCCCCTGTGCTCTCTCTCCCTGGTCCTCACTCCACTGAAATTCCCCCCCTCCAGGCTTCTACAATAGCCATGGTGTGGCTTTACTTATTAGTGGCTTCTGCCACCCGGCACTCTCTCTCCCCGGTCCTCTGAAATCCTCCCAAGTTTTCTACAATAACCGCTGTGCAGTTTTACTCATTAGTGGCTTCTCACACCTGGGCATACACTCTCTCTCTCCCTGGTCCTCACTCCTGAACACCCCCCAGCTTCTACATTAGCAGCAGTGCAGATCTACTTAACTGGCAGTTCCTGCTGCCCAACGTACTCTCTCCCCCCGATCCACTAAGGCCAGCGGGAATGGCTTCTTTGACTAGCAGCTCTTTTCTGCATTTATGGAGCAGCTTCCACCATGCAGCACCTGCCACTATCACTGCTGCCTCCTCGCTCCTCTGAAGCCAGTACCAGTACCAAACACCACTGCAAATACCTGCAAGTGAACGATTGGCATTGACAAATGCTTGTTTTGTTATCGCTGCCTTAAACACAATAAGAATCTTTTTAAGAAAAGGATTCTGTACCTCCAGCCTCATGCTGCTGAGTTAATCACAATAAGGAGGAGCAGCAACGCTGTGTAATTTTTTTTAACAAAATACCCCCTGCCTTCAAGCTTTCCACACCACCACACATGTTCACCATCCACCCACCTCCAGTTGTTTTTTCATAAAATGTCTTAATTTGGTCACACAGAAGATGCTTAATCCATGCTTTAAGAAAAACACAAAGAAGAAGCCTGTAAGTACATATGATTTTTTTTGGTCCACTTTAAATACACACTTTTTTTGATTTACCCTTGAGTCTGACTGTGCTCTACACATTGTTTGTTAATCAATCCCACCCACCAGCCACCCCTACCAGACTAGCAGATACAGTCAGAAGGTTCATCATCTTTTCTTTTAAATTCTAAGTGATTTCTTGACTTAAAATACATTTACAGAGCCCCGTCATGGAACAGTACATACATACCTTATAGAAGAAATTGCAAACTCTGGAGCCAAAGAGCAGAAGGAAGAAGCCAGGTCAAGGAGCAAAGAAATTCAGCTGCCAGCAGTAGCAGTCGAAATAAAGAGGTGGTGGAGGTGGTAGCAACAGCAGCCGTTGGGAAGAACCTCCTGCCAGCAGAAGTACTGTGGCTAAGAAGTAGGCCACAGATTGCACAGGGCTTTTATCCTGCCACAGAGGGCCTGTTCCCACCAAACATTTAGTATAAAAGGGCCAATATTTGTGCCCTGTTGTATAGACACTTTGTAATGTCACTAACAGCTACTGCTGTGCAGCCTTTGCCTACAGTACAGCCATTCATGCTGATGGCTGCCCACCCCCTGCACCCCTACCTCATGCATGCTGCGTGATCCAGATGTGGAAGTAGCAGACTGTTGGGGAGAAACCCAACACCCAGCCCAGACAGGTCACAGGTCATTATCACCTCACTTGACCTTATAATGTCTCGAAGTCTGGATGACCACACACATACACACACACACACACACCTTGTTTACCACAGTATACCCTTTTGGTGAGCGTGGTGGGGAGAGAGTCAGAGAGGACAGAGAAGCTGAACTGTGTCACTGGCTGCTACCCCCCCCCCCCCTTGGCAGCTTGAGTCCTGGTGCTGGTGGCAGCTTTCACACATAGAAAAATAAAAGAAAAGCAGCTAAATTAAATGAGTACCCTAATCTTTGAAAAGCCCAGTTAGCCCGCCTCAGCTTCTTTTTTTTCTATTACTGCAGAAACATGGGCCCAGTGTTACTCTGTGACTCCCCCCCTTCCTTCTCCATACTGATTCCCACATCTGATGCCCCCTGCTGTACCTGTGAGATTGCTGCCTGATATTATTTAGTCCCCCCCTTGATTCTGTGTCCTGGTCATAAGTCCCAACCATTCCGCTCATTAGTGGCTGCCTACAACACTCCAACAACACCGAAGAAGGCTAGGAACAAGCGACTTTGAAAGCCCCCCCCCAGTTGCTCCCTCCCCTGCTCTCTGTCTTTCCAATCTCCCTCCTGCTGGAGGTGGGACCATGGGATGCTGCTGAACTACAGACTGTCACACACTGTAGGGTACACACAAAACACTCACATGCTCCCTGCCTTGCTCGCTTGCTGCTTGTCATTTTACTTTTTAGCTTAAACTAGACATAGGCACTATGGGTGAGCAAGGGTAAGCAGAGATGTAGCATGCTTGGGACTCAGGGGACATTGAATGCTAGGGGGACTAAAAGATTTCTAAGAAGTTGCTTCAAAAGTTGGGTGGGGGACTTGTTCCCCCCATCCCTCCTTTAATTACTTCCATGTCTCCATTTCTTTTTTGTCATGTGACAAACTTATTAGAATCATATCATTTGCGTATAACTTTGTCTGAATTTAGCATTGTTTTTGTCAAATAATTTATATATCAAACATTACTGGGCCTAAGATAGACCCCAGAGGGACCCCTCTGGTTTGTTGCCTACCCTGTACTTGACATTTCCCACCAGTTGTGATCTACCAGTAAGGTAACTTTGAAACCGTTTTAAGCTGTCAGAAGATTGTTCATTATTTCACACAGTATTTCATGGTTGACAAAGTCAAATGCTTTTGAACGGTCAGCATACCTGAAACTTCACCTCATCCATGGCAACAGCTACCTTGCTTACAAATCCAATGAGTGCAGTGTCAGTCGACCACCCAGCCCTGAAACCTGACTGTCGGTTTGCCAACAAAGAATATTGTTCTAAATATTTAGTTTGCTGAGTGTATACCATCCACTCCATTAACTGGGAAAGACCAGACAACAATGCAATCGGCATATAGTTAACTGGATCATTTCGGTCTCCCCCCTTTATAAACTACTAACACTTTGGCACATTTCCAATGTTCTGGAAATTTTCCTTCCATGAGGCTTCTATTAAACAGCTTGGCTAATACAGAAGATATTTGTTTGCTTGATATTTTCAAAAATGCTTTCTCAGTCTGGTGTTGTGCCACATCACACCCACAGCGGTGATTAACAGTACATAACATAAGCCCTGTTGCACCTGATTGCTTAATAAAACTGCTGAGCATGGATATGAACTGCCCCTAGCTATATAACGAGAGTATAGAATGATAAAAAGACAAAATAATTACAAATAAAACCTAGGAGACAGTGCTATGAGTGATTAAAAGGGGCTGTTCAGTAGTCTATGTGAAATGAATTGTAGTGGTCCCAGTCCAGTTCCCAGTGGGCAGGTGTCCACATCAGAAAACCACCAACACAACTGGCACTAATTGGCACCCTTGTTGACAGTCTCATATGAGAGGCCCAGGGCTGAATGGGCATGGAGTCGGAACTACCCTCTCACTTACAGTATGTGGTGGTCCCTCCAGGACAGAGTAAAGCTACACTGGTGGGGCAGTGTGGGGAACATAGGAACACAGAATTTGTCAACCGAAAAAGACTGCTTGGCCAACCTAGTCTGGCCAGATGGTCCCTGCCTAAGGTCTCTGGGAAGTTACTGTCACCTATATTGTGTCCATCATGTGGATATGTAGAGGGCTACAATTCCCAGTGCTGTCAATCTAGCACCTTTCACAAGCACTAAATTCACACACAGAAAAAAAGGAAAAAAATAAAGAAACAAATGCCAGGTTTATGTCCCCTATAAGTAAATCTATGAAAAATACAGCAGTAAAGCAACATAGAAATGTCCTACCTGTATGTATTGTGACAACAAGCAATCTTTCTAGCATTACTTGAGTAAGCTGATTTTCCAGCTGAGGCTATCTTCCTTCATCTGTTCTGAGAATGCATTTCAGGATATTGAAATGCCAGAGCCTGAATCTCCAGAAACACAAAATAATCCAGATAATCCTGACTGACAGCAGTCAGATAGTGATATCTTGTAGACTGCTTTCTATTGAAAGTTATGTTTTTTGTGTTTGCCTGCACTGTTGGTTTATGCTATCATGTCAGCTCTTTCTCTCCATAAGTGTTCTGTAATGAGTTTATACAGATATGCCATATAGTATTTCACTGTGAGTGAGGGAAGTGTTTTGCCTTCTTGAAACCCCACTCTGCATTATAAGTCGAATGGCATAGGCTGCAAAATGTTTTTACCTTCCCTAAGAATATACAGTACTGAAAGAGTTTCACCTCTTATAATACAGCAAACGTTAAAAAAATACATATCTTTAAATGATAATCCTATTGCCTTACATGGATTTTCTGTATTACCCCCCCCTTCCAATTAAAGTTTAATACTGAAGATATCAGTATTCATACAACTTATATAGTACAAAATTCCTGCAAATAAACATCATTTTCACTGATGACAACCCAAAGTGGAAATAAACATTTATTTTTTTTATTTGGATTCATCGATTTCATTTGTTTTCCACTTGGGTACATCAGCAGCAGCTGTACCTGTCAGTCAACTTGATTCACATCCCACACAGCCAGTTCCCTACTCAGTAGATCAAATATAACACCTAATCAGTCATGTCTTTTCAAACAAAAGATAAAAAAAGGACTCCAGTGAACATCTTGTTACCTTACTTCTTTTACGTTACGAAAAACAGTCTTTGTGGCCACAGAAATCCTGCTTTTCCACCAAAAATACTTTTCAATGAATTATAAATCAATCTCTAACCCTGTTTCTTACCCGCTGTTAATAAGAACAGTAAACTGCACTTACTAACATACTAAAATGCCAGCAGAATAGGCCTAACGGTCTTTCGCGTCTGCTCGATTGGTCAGCCCCCACCCTGGGTGCTGACCTTGCTGCCCCCCTCGCCTTCTCTGGCTTCTCCCGTCCCAGTTCCGGATATTCTTGCTGCATTGGATTTTGCTTCCAGAACCCTTCCCTGTACCTGTCCCAGCCCTCTTGAACCCCCTCCACTGTCTCTGCCTCCACCAGCCCCTAGGCAGTGCATTCCATGCCACCACCACCTCTCAGTGAAGTAGCACCTCCTCCTTTCTCCCTGAATCTTCCCACTCCAGCTTCCACCCATGCCCTCTAGTGGCCCTCTCCTCCTCCTTGAAGCACCCTGACTGTTCCTCCCTATTTACCCTCTTCATGTACTTGAAGACCTCTATCATGTCCCCCGGTCCCTTATCTCTTCCAATGTGTACATATTTAGCTCTTTGAGCCTCTCCTCATAGGTTCTGTCCCCCAAGCCCCAAATCATTTTGGTTGCCCCCTCTGAACCCTCTCCAGGAGTTTAATGTCCCTCTTAAGTGTGGCCTCCAAAACTGCACGCAGTACTCAAGGTGTGACCTCACCAAGCAGTTATACAGAGGAATCACTTCCCTCCTTCTGGAGGTGATCCCCTAGCGATGCATCCAAGCATCCTGTTGGCCTTGGCTGCTGCCCTCTACAAGTCTCCGAGTTGTTCATTTTGACATCACCACCACCCCAGGTCCCTCTCAGCCATCGAGACTTGTAGCATTCCCCCCAGCGTGTACACTTGGCCGGTTTCCGGCCCCCAGGTGGAGTACCTTGCATTTCCTGCATTGAACCTCAGCTTCCACTTTCTAGACCATCTTTCCAGAGCCTCCAGATCCCCTGTAGGCACCCCCCTCCCTCCCATCCACCACCACCCCAGTTTTGAGTCATCTGCAAAGAGACTCATCTCACTCCTGATTCCTGTCCTTATGTCAGAGACATAGGCGTTGAACAGGAGGGGCCCAAGGACTGATCCCTGTGGGACCCCACTAATGACCCTCTTTGGGGATGAGACTATCCCGCCAACTACGACCCTCTGGGTCCAGTCCTGGAGCCAATTACCTATCCATCTGATCATCTGGTTCCCCACCCCCATTTCTCTCAACTTGTGACCAGACATTTCACATTGGAAGTGGCTGTGACATGCACAAAACTCTTATGTACTTGATCCCCTGTTTACCAACTGATCTTACAAATTTCTTTTTATATCACGTTTAAAAACTCTCATTTTCTCTTCCAGATGGCATTTATACTCACTATCTCACAATGTCAGCTATTATGAACCACACTCCCCTGCCCAGTAACTAGCTATACCTCTTCACCAACTGGTCCCCAACACCAGTTCCAGTTGAAGAACACAGGTAGCAATGGGGGACGCACTCTGAGCCCTCAGGGGCCTAGCGGTCAGCCCAACCGGAGGGAAGTGTACCACATTACAAGGTGCATTGACTGTCATTTTCAATAAAATGAAGACTGCACCTAAGAAAGGAAATAGACAGGGTGGACGCAGTCCAGAGGGGGGCTACTAAAATGGTGCAGGGGTTGTGTCAAAAGCCCTATGAGGAGAGACTGAGGGATCTCAACGTGTACACATTGGAATAGAGGAGAGCGAAAGGTGACATGATTGAGATCTACATGTACCTCACAGGGCTGAACAAGGTGCAGAAGGGGAGCCTTTTCCAAATGAGGATGAGCTCCAGGACTAGGGGCATGCGATGAAGCTGGAAGGGAGAAGTTCAGGAGGGATGTGAGGTTATATTTCTTCACTGAAAGAGTGGCAGATACATGAAACCATCTGCCAGCTGAGGTGGTGGAGGCCAGAATGGTTGAGGGTTTCAAGCATGTATGGAATAAGCACAGGGGTATAGTAGAACAGAGGCAGTGAGGGGGGAGGGTCGCCAGAGACCGGTTAGGGTTTGTGGAGGCAGACTAGGCAAGGAAAACTTGGGCCAACTGGGTGGGCCAAGCAGTCCGTTTCTGCCGACTGAGTCTATGTTTCTGTGGCTTGAGTCATCCTTCAGAACCCAAGTAATGCTAACTTCTAAGCTATATTGCTAGCCATGTTACAGTCTAATCGGATACCTACATTTAATCCTTACCCCTCTTTGAAATTCTTAACCACCTTGTTCTGTGCTCGGTAGACCTTACAAATTCTGAACGTGTAACTCTGGTTTTGGTTAGCTTATTTTGCTTGCCTTTAAAATACAGTTTCCAAATGGCCTTGAGCCTGCACACCTGTATGAAGTACTGTATTATATGAGCCAAGCCCTACCTGGTTTCTTTGTGCGCTGTCCACTAAACTTCTTATTGTGCCAGATACCGGACTTATAAGTTACGGGGATCATGCTTTTTCTATTTTTGTCCTCCTGTCTATGGAAAGTCTTCCTATAGACATTCATCAAAGCTTTGGTGTCTGTGTTTTCACTGTAAATGTAAGCTTAAAACCTTTTTTTATCGCCAGGCTTATGATGCCAGCCTTGATTGGCTGCTTTGCGATCGGCCTGAAATTCAACACAGGCATTTATGGCTTTTGCCACGGCTGCTTTCCTGGCCCAACTTGTTTTGCCCTGCACAATTTCCAGTATAATTTTATAATGAATTGATTTTACATGAAGACTAGCTCTTTTATTCCATAGAACTATATAAACTTTAGTCCTAATAGTACTGTTTAATTAAGAGTTGTAGTCTGCTACCTTATCCTGCTACTGTGACAACTATACTATTATTTGAAGGTGTTAGCCTTGCCATTGTTAGCTATCAGTTCTGGCACAGTATATGCTGAACTTCCTATTCTCTTTCCCTGCCCCCTCTGCCTACCTGATACTAATTCTCTGTCTGTAATTTTGTTCCTCTGCTGTCCTGCCCACCCCCACACTAACTGTCTGTAGGAATTTGCGCCTAGGCATTTTAATTGCCCTGTTTCTTAACAGTGCCAACCCTGAGCCCCTAGGACATCCGTTACCCTACCTAACAACCCCCTACCCATTCCTCCATTGTCCTGTTGCTTAACTTTTCTTTCTTTTTTCTCTTCATTTTCCTCACTCACACCCAGCATTTAGCTAAACTGATTCCACCTCCACCCCAGCTTGCCCTAAATTGCTTTTTTCCCCGCCCAGCGATTGTCCTGTTGCTTAACTTTTGTTTCTTGTCCTGAAATGGTTTTTTCCCCAGCCAGCGATTTAGCAGCTTTATCTTGCTGTGACAGTGTGTCTTTTTAACAAGGTTCCACTCTTTCCTTTCCCAGGCTAGCCCTACCAGGCTCTTCTGCCTCAGGTGACCGCTGCTGCCAAGAAGCCAGTGGCAGCATCTAAAAGCCCTCCTTGGCCACCGAAACAACACCGTGTACTGCTTAGCAGCATCATAGCTCTTACAGACTTAAAGCCCGGGGAAAGTGATTGGATGCAGCAGGAACTCCTCAACCCTTGACTGGATGCTTTGTGATCGGCCTGAAATTCAACACAGTTATTTACGACTTTTGCCATGGCCACTTTCCTGGTCTGACTTGTTTTGCCCTGCACAACTTCTAGTATAATTTTCTGCCCCCCTCCCCCACCCCGTCCATATTAAATACACCTACTCTCTGCCCCTTTGCAAGAATAAAACATTTCTACTGCTGGTTCCTATATACAGTTTCTCCCCACCCCACCCCCATTTGGGCTGTGTCTGACTACACTTGTCTTAAAGAAATGCTTGCACTCCTCTATCTTACCATCTTTTAATAGTCAGCTGCCTATTTTTAAGACTTGACATGGTGGACTGTCCTGTTATGGTCTGCTGCCTGGTTAGCATGCTACTACCATCACTAAACCACCACACAAATTCAAAACCAACAGATCTGAACTATGAACCTCTGCCTGTTATTCCCTGCCCTAACAACCCATACCTCCCCCCCCCCAGCATTATGAACACCCTAAACCTAATGTCTCTCTGTATGAATGCACTTCTATAATTACCTCCATCTGTGGCCATAGCACTAACCACCTATGGCCATCTCCGTCAGTTCCACCAGTACATTATCATATGATATAGCCTGTATGCATTCTGCTAGGATATTGCTGTTTGCCTCCATGAGTCCTCTCAGGTTCTAACCTGATAACCAATTGCCTTCTACCACACGTTCCTCAAAAAAGGTACACTACGAACCACTGAGAATGCTCCTATGTGCCCTCAAACAGATTTTATTGATCATACTTCTCTTTTCAGGCAATGTTGAACTTAACCCTGGTCCAATCTCCAATATCAACACTCCAGTTGATCTTACACACCTTAAGGGACTGAACCTTGTCCATGTTAATGTTTGTAGTCTGTTAAAAAAGTTTGACTCCTTACACACCTGGATTAATCACACCTCCCCTGATGTTCTTGTGGTCTCCAAGACCTGGCTTAAACCTGGCACACAAGACTCCGAAGTCAACCTTCCTTCTTATAATATCCATAGAACTGACAGACAAGTTAGAGGGGAAGGGATGGCTATCTATCTAAAAGATAAATTCCAGGCCTCAGTTATTATCTCCACATCAGTGGGTAAGGAATTCAAATGCCTTACATTAAGAGTTCATCTCTCCTCCTCTCAATTCTTCCTTGTCATTGGGTGCTATAGACCACCGTCGGCTGGGCTAAAGGTACTGACTCACCTGAAAGACATCCTTACCTCCTTCACCTCTGAGGTCATTATCATGGGTGATCTTAATTTTAACTGGCTTACAGATATTTCCAAGCCCCTAAAATAACTATTTATTTATTTAGTTTTTGTTGACTGAGTTAAGTGCACTAGACAAATTCTGCCTGTTTTCTGGCACAACTCGGGGGAAGGGGATACAGATGAATGCCAACTGACCTTGAAGCATATTAAACTGTCGGTGGTATTTTTAGTGACTGGGGGGAAATTTGGCAAGGACACTGGGGGAAATTCCCCTACTCTGCAGTAGGGGGCACTGTGACTGGTGCTGATGGGCCTGTCTTCCCAGAGGAGATGGAGGAGCAAGACATCTGCAGGGCTGAGGAGAGGGCCTCCTCCATGGTCTCAAACAATTTGGAGGCCTTACAGATGAATTTAGCATTTTTTCCAAAAGCCTTACATGCTGCTTCAATGGAGACAGCCTCTGTGGGTGAAGAAGCAGAGTTTCCTGTGAATGTGGATACAGAGGCAGCTCTTGGTAGTATCTCTACTGAACAGCTTCTGGGTGCTTTTTTTTGTGGGCAACTTTGGCACACCGACTGTGCCATTGTGCGCTACATGGGCGGAAACACGTTTTGGGTGAGATGTGAAAAATGACAGCTATACTGCTCATAAGGAGGTGTGGTAAAATGGCAATGTTGAAAATATGGAGTGTAAATATTGAAAATTCGCGATCTTACGAGCGTGCGTAGGAACTGAGCAACGCACGCTCGTAAAACAGTCATTTTTAGGAATTTTTTCACCAAATTTTCAACATAGCCATTTTAAGACCTCTGCTCATGAACAGTGTCATTGTGATTTTCTTAATTTGTCCCGTACATTGATTTCGCACACTGACTGCGCTATTGTGCGTTACATGGGCGGAAACACATTTTGGGTGGGATGTGAAAAATGACAGCTGTACTGCTCATAAGAAGGTGTGGTAAAATGGCAATGTTGAAAATCTGGAGTGAAAATATTGAAAATTTGCGAACTTATGAGCGTGCCTAGAAACTACGCAACGCACGCTCGTAAAACAGTCATTTTTAGGAATTTTTCCACCAAATTTTCAAAATATTACTTTTTGGGAGCCCACCTTATGAACAGTGGCAGTGTCATTTCATTACTCAGTCCCGAAAGGTGATTTTGCACAGTGTTGAAAATTTGGTGCAAAAATTCCAAAAAATGCCCGAAATATGCAGCAAAGTTGAAAAAACCCTATCTATAACATTATACAGCTTACCGGCATTTCCTCAGTTCGCGGTCGGCTTTGAAGAATGCAGACATGTTCCCGATCCACCGAAGATCGTCGCGCCAGACTCTGGAGGTAAGTATGGGGTGAGGGGCTGTCAGGAGGCAGGGTGCGCGAGTGGGTGGGTGCGGTGGGGGCAGGGAGACTGCGAGGGACCGTTTCAAATTTACAGTTTTTTTAATTAGGAAGACGTTGAGGGATGTTTGCCACGCTGGGTGGGCTCCCTGCATGGCAGTTGTAAAACTGTTTTTGGGGAGGGCTGGGTCGACAGGGGACTGGGCACCCGGCGTCGGCCATGCAGACTCGCCCCCACGCTGGGGTGGGCTCCCAGCGTGGCAGCTATAAAACTGTTGGGGGTTAATCCCTGTTGGCTATACAGTACAGGAGGGCGCCAGCACGCAATGCATGCGTGTTGAGGGGGAGAGCTCTGCTCACTGAATCGGAGCTCTCCCTTTCAACTGTATGCTAATGCATTTTCCTGCTGTCATAGACAGCTGGAGCAGTGATTGGCGAACTGCGACCGCGCCTGCAAATACACTGACTGAATTGGAAGAGGCTGACACACCTCTGGAAAACTCGGATGATGGCACTATGTTTCTTGCACATGTGTGCAAGCAAACATAAAAAGTACTCCACTTTGGAAACCCTTTATTGCAATACCTCTGATGAAGCCGACTTTCAAATGTATTACAATACTTTTCCAGAATGAGAGGGTAAATGTTGCAGACATTTCCTGCTGGTCGAAAAAGCACTGTACAGTTGATGGTCCACCTGAGCCTATACTGGATGATGAGCACTTGTGGACAGGGGGGTGGCAGTATAAAGTCACTCTTAAACTGGAAAATGGGGTGACACAGCATTTGCCAAACTGTTTTTTTTGGGGCGAGATGGGGGATATTGTTTTATGCAGGGCAGCTCCGAGCTTGCTACTGATGTGATGCTGTCAGTCATTTCAGCAATGTGTGTACACAGCTGAAATGTGGTTGTTGTGGGGATATGGTACACTCTAGCATTCATTGTCCTAACCCAGTGAAATGTAACATGTGTGGGGATGTCAGCCATGCTTTCCATGCCTGCCCTTGGGAGTCACACAATAGTCTGGATGATACCATTAGGGCTGAGTAGGATGTATATGTAGCTCTTGCACAAAAAGAGCAGCTGAAAATGGAGGAGTTACTATCACAAGGTCTGGCCGAACGGGTGCCAGCCCTGGCTCCTACAAGTGTGCCCCGAGACCCTCGGGGCAAGGGGGCCAGACACTGTTCAGCCTCTATCAGCTCCAGGTACAGTACAAAACCCAGTTGTAAAGCCAGCCCCTGCCCTCCTCCTGGGAGAACAGGTCAGGGAGGTAGAGCCCATAAAGGTGGTCCTCATACAAGGATGTGACCTGGGGCTGTGTACCCCCCCCCCCATTGTCGCTTGTGCTCCTGGAGATTGTTGTTTTCTGGTTCTGTCTTGTTGAGGTTTATTGGTAATTTGGCTAAAATTACACTTTTTCAAAAGCTGTTGCAACAGTCTCTCTGTTACCTTTGTTTCTTTATATCCTCTCTTACAGTCCCCTTTGTCTTTTTCTTTCTCTTCCCCTACTCATAGAATGGCCTTCTATGAGTAGTCTTTCTATCCCTAGTCTCTCTGGCTCATTCTTGAGTGTATTTTTCAGCCCAGTTCATCAAAATACCTCCGAATGGAAAAAATAGCCGCTTGTGCGGTAAACCGCACGATCGTGCGCATGCTCGCACTGTGCTATTGTTCGAGGAGTCTTTGCGAGTGTGCGAATGAGCGCACACTCGTAAATTTAAAAACATAGTGCTACACTCAGCCAAAATAAAGAAATGGAAGCAATTCTTGCTTCATTTGGACAACGCTTACATATATGTATTGAATACCTTCACTGTTTAGGGGAATACAAGGAAAGAACAACATTTAAAACTAGAAGCAGAAATACAAAGCAAGGTGGGGACTTGCTACACTGAATACAGCAATTCTGTCCAGCTGCTTTAAGAGGTTCACAATTAAAACAAGCATTTGTCAATGCCGAATGTTTGCTTGCTGGCATTGGCATTGGTAGTGTAGAAGTTACAGAGCTGCATAATAGGAATGGCAGAGAAGTATTGAACTGAAGCCAACCCCACCACCACCCTGCAGAGAGTGACAGGCATTGGGGTGTGCCTTTGGGTCGTCAGGCATAACGACCATGCCATTTCACCACACCCTACCCTGCAGACACTGACAAGTGTCACGGTGTGCCTTGGGGTCTTTGGCCCTTATGCGCACCCCATTCCATCAGGAAATACGGTGAGATGGGTGCAGTATAGGAGAATGGGGTGAAGTTTGGGCCCGAAGAGTCCGAGGCGCACCTTGATGCCTCTCACTGGCTGCAGGGTGTGGGTGGGGGTGGAATGGTATGAGCATGACAGGCAAGAATCCCAAGTCACAGCCCTGATGCCTTGCATTCTCTACAGGGTGGGGCATTATGGTCGGAAACCCTAACACCTCAGGCATTCGTTGGTATTTTCATTCCAAATTTTCAACATGGTTTTTTTGTGACCCCCACCTCATGAACAGTGGCAATATCAGTTTGTTAGCCGAAAACTGCTTTTGCACAGCGACTATGGCATTTGGCACCACAGGTGCAAAAACACATTCCGAACAGGATGTGAAAAATGACAGCAGTACTGTTCATGGGGAGGTGTAAAAAATAGCAATGTTGAAAATCTGCTATGAAAATCTTAAAAAAACTGATGAAGTCACAAGCGTGCGTAGAAACTGTGCAACGCGTACCCGTAATGTAACTTGTTTGGGGATTTTTTTACAGCAGATTGTTAACATAGGCATTTTGGGACCTCATGAACAGTGTCAATGTGATTTTCTTTATCTGTCCCGAACAATGATTTCCAACAGCGACCACGCATTTCTCTGCTGAAAGTGTGAAAACACATTTCGGCCATGTTTTGAAAATGACAGCTGTACTGTTCATAAGGAGGTGTGGAAAAATGCCACTGGTGAAAATCTGGACTGAAAATATTACAAAGTCACGAACTTACGAGGGTGCATGGAAACTGCGCAATGCTCACTCGTAACACAGTCATTTTATTGAGTTTTGTGACCAAATTTTCAACATAGCCATTTTAAGACCTCTGCTCATGACCAGTGTCACTGTGATTTTCTTAATCTGTCCCAAACATTGTTTTCGCACACCGACTGTACCATTGTGCGCTACATGTGCGGAAACACATTTTGGGCGAGATGTGAAAAATCGTAGCTGTACTGCTCATAAGGAAGTGCGGTAAAATGGCACTGTTGAAAATCTGGTGTGCAAATATTACAAATTCGCAAACTTGACAGCGTGCGTAGGAACTGCTCAACGTGCGCCTCCTAAAACAGTCATTTTTGGGAATTTTTTCACCAAATTTTCAACATAGCCATTTTAACACCTCTACTCATGACCAGTGTCTCTGTGATTTTCTTCATGTGTCCCATACATTGATTTCGCACACCGACTGCACCATTGTGCGCTACATGGACAGAAACACGTTGTGGGCGAGATGTGAAAAATGACAACTGTACTACTCATAAGGAGGTGTGGTAAAATGGCAATGTTGAAAATCTGGAGTGAAAATATTGAAAATTTGTGAACTTACGAGCATGCGTAGGAACTGAGCAATGCATGCTCGGAAAACAGTCATTTTTAGGAATTTTTTCACCAAATTTTCAACTTAGCCATTTTAAGACCTCTGCTCATGAACTGTGTCACTGTGGTTTTCTTAATGTGTCCTGTACATTGATTTCGCACACTGACTGCGTCATTGCAGGCTACATGGGCGGAAACACATTTTGGGTGAGATGTGAAAAATGACAGCTGTACTGCTCATAAGAAGGTGTGGTAAAATGGCAATGTTGAAAATCTGGAGTGAACATATTGAAAATTTGCGAACTTATGAGCGTGCGTAGGAACTGCGCAATGCACGCTCATAAAACAGTCATTTATAGGAATTTTTCCACCAAATTTTCAAAATAGGCTTTTTTAGAGCCCACCTTATGAACACTGGCAGTGTCATTTCATTAATCATTCTGGAAAGCTGATTTTGCACAGTGGCTGTGAAATCACCCTTTGGGCCCGAGTAACGCCATGACAGTGACAGCATTCATGAGAAGGGGTCCCAAAAACCCCATGTTGAAAATTTGGTGCAAAAATTCCCAAAAATGCCTGAGACATGCAATAAAGTTGAAAAAACCCTATTCACTCCATTATACAGCTTACCGGCATTTCCTCAGTTGGCGGTCGGCTTTGAAGAGTGCAGATGTGTTCCCGGTCTGCCAAAGATCATCGCGGCGAGCTCCGGAGGTAAGTATGAGGTGGGGTGTGGAGGCAGGTGCGCAGTGGGTGGGCGCAGGTGGGGGCAGACACAGTGAGGGACCGTTTTGATTTTCAGGGTTTTTTGAATGAGGACAACGGGACGTTTGCCACACTGGGGTGGGCTCCCAGCGTGGCAGAAGGATGGCTGGGGGCATGGAGCCAGCGAGATTGGGCACCCGTCAGCCATGGCATCTGTTGCCATGCTGGGGTGGGCTCCCAGCGTGGCACCCTGTACTGGGGGACAGTGGAGCTGACGGGTGATTGGGCACCCCCATCGGCTATATGACGTGTAGCCACACTGGGGTGGGCACCCAGCATGGCATATGGATCTGTGTTTTGGAGGGGCGCAGCACAGCCGGCGGGGGATTGAGCACCCCTGTCAGCCATACAGTGTGTGCGTTGGGGGGGGCAGCACGCAGCATATGTGTGTGTGTGTGTGTGTGTGTGTGTGTGTGTGTGTATGTAGGGGGAGCACGCATGAGCAGGCGATAGCTGATCGCTGCTCACTGAAGCATAGCTCCCCCTTTCAACTGTAAGCCACTGCATTTTGGAGCTGTCATAGACATCTCCAGCAGGCTTTGGAGAACTGCGGCCGAACCTGCAGACACACTGACTGAATTGGAAGAGGGCTGACACACCTCCGAAAACTCAGATGATGGCACTATATTTCTTGCACATGCATGCAAGCAAACATAAAAAGACTATGTAGCTGCAGTTTAGTTAGTAAACCTAAACAAATGCACACATTTTTGGATTACTGCAGCAATGGTTTAAATATATATGCATTGTTCTGTTGGAATTCTGTATAAGGGAAAAGTTACTGTTTGGGTTATAGGGATAAAAACTTACCTATCCTGGTTTACATGAGCAGCAGTTCACCAGACCCTCCTCTCAGCCCTCTTCCTCTACTATAGTGCCAGTCGGCCCTTTTTCCAATCCCTTTATGGTACAGGCTGATGGGATGAGCTTTGTGTGTACTATCTGAAATTAAATTCCTGAAATATTAATACTTATTTACTTCTTTCAGACTGAAAGCAATAAAAATGTTCAAAGCAATTAGAATATGTAATTCAGGACACTTTTCAAAGCTTTATTGCAAAAATGTCTATGCACTTGTTCTAATTGGGGCAGAGTTAAAAATTATCATGTGATCTAGAGACTATGGCCCAGATATTCAGAAGGTTTGCGCATGGTGCAACACTGTTGCACCATGCGCAACCCACTGATGCACCCCAGTGCGATATTCAAATGGGGATTGAGCCTGGCACAATTCCCGATGCACCAGAATGCATCAGTAATGTGTCAGCGGCACAGGTGGGGGGGTTGTGCCCATGCATACTCTGCATATCCCGATATTCAGCCCGGGATGAGCTGAGCCCATGCATGCGTAACCCCTACTTGCGCTGCATACAGTTGAGCCAAAAAAAAAAGGAGCAACAGCTGGCCACCCACAGGTGAGCTGCTGTATTGTAGGGTGCAACACGGCAGCTGCCACCTGTGGGTGGCCACCCAAGCTCCGCCTGCACCTTCTGGTGGCGCTCCCTCCCCCATGCTCGATCATGGCATATGCTGTAAAAATACTAGTCCTATATCTCTGGTGGTTCAGTGGACTGCTTGCAGCCCGATCGTGGGCATATGCTGTTAGAATGTATGTCCGATATCCCTGGTGGTCCAGTGGACCGCTTGCAGCCCGATTGCGGGCATATGTAGTAAAATAAATGTCCTATTTCCCTGGTGGTCCAGTGAACCCCTCCCACCCGCCCACTGAGCCCCACTGCCCGCTCCTCCCGGTCAGTGGCGGGTGGCAGTACCCACCCACCTGCTGCCCCACCGCCCGCCAACTGACACCATACGGTGGGGCTGTATGCCCATTGGCTGATGCTGTGGACCAATAGGTGTACAGCCCTACCATTCAGTGTCAGTCAGCGGGCGGCAGGTGGGTGGGGTGCTGCCACCCGCTGCTGACTGGGGGGAGTGGGGCGGTGTGCTCAGTGGGCTGGTGGGGAGGGGGTTATCACTGGACCACCAGGGATATCGAACCTTTCCTTTTGAGTACATATGCCCGCGATAGGGCTGCGAGCGGTCCACTGGACCACCAGGGATATAAGACGTTTATTTTCCTACATATGCCCGCGATCGGGCTGCGAGCAGTCCACTGGACCACCAGGGATATTGAACGATTCATTTTTATACTTAAGCCCGTGATCAGGCGTGTAGCGGTCCACTGGACCACCAGGGATAATGGACGAATTATTATATTCTACATATGCCCATGATTGGGCAGTGGGGCACTTTTCCATGATGTGCTGGGGGCGTCGGTACCTGACAGCTGCAGCCTGGCAGGGCGCCAGGTGCAAGTCGCCGGGGATTGGCGCACCTGCATGCAAATGGAGCCATAATGACATGCAAATGGCTCCATTTGCACCTTGCATGCATTATGGCCCCATTTACATGTGCACTTTTGAATATCGCGGTTTTGCACCTAGCACAATGGAACTTGTGCTAGCGTATCCCCCTGCTCCACTCTGGCTACTTGTACTGGTGCAGTGCCACTGCACCATGCATACTGCGGGTGGCCAAGGTGCGATATTCAGAGATGCTGTGCCATGGTGCAGCTCCACTGAATATCACCCTGTCAACGCCCCTGCGCAGCCAAGTTGCGCTGTGCCCAGGCTTGCGCCACAGCCTGGCGCAGTCTGAATATCCGGGCCTCTATATACCATGGTAAGACAATGTTAGAGGCAGAGTGTGGTAGGAGGGCGAGCCTACCAGAGATCTAGCTTGCTACTAGACAAGTAGTCTCCAGTGACGTTAACTGTAGAGATGCTGTAAATACTTATGTTATGTTTGAAATATTTTATTTTCCGCTGTTTAAGTCTGTTTATTATTTTCCTGCTTAAAGAATAAATTTGATTATTTTCTGAATCCTGACTATGTGCTGGACTCCATTTGTTACCCACATGTACATTTAGTGTCAGAAGTGGGATAATTGGAGGTGAGACAACCTTCTGGTGGATATTGTCCTGTAATATTATGGAGGAGCAGAAGTCGCAGAAAAGACGGACACTCCCACACCTGAAGGAGCATGGACTCGGACAATGGTCAACAAATATAAACTTCCATTGGCCACTGGTCTAGGTGACGTCGCAGGAAAAAGACTGTAAGACACTTGAAGGAAGAAGGTGCTCTTGGTGGTGAGGATCCCAGTCCGGTGAAAGAAGAAGAGGATACACCTCCTACTGAGATGCAGGACCTTCTCTGATGGCTACGTTTGAAGCAAATTGACCTGGAGAGACAGAGGCAGAGAGATCGACTGCAGTATGAGATCAGGTGGATGGAAACCCTTAGAGCCATTCAAACTATGGGAACTGTTGGACGCAACCAACCCAATGAAGGACCTAGAGACATTAAATTATCAAAATTAATGGACAATGATGACATTGAAGGTTATATCACGACATTTGAAAGGGTGGCATCTGCTTGTGGGTGGCCCAGGGACCAGTGGTTTGTCTGTTTGGCCCCTTACCCTACGGGCAAGGCACAACTCACTTACAGCCATGTGGAAACCTTAAATGCCACAAATTATGATCATGTCAAGCAGGCTATGCTAAAACAGTATGACATAAGCACAGAAACCTACTAACAAAGGTTTAGGACATTCAGATACCAGACTGCTGACTCCCCACAGGAGGATTATGTCAGATTGCAAGATTTATGCGCAAAATGGCTTCAACCGATGGTATATACCATGAACCAAGAGGTAGAATCTATAGTACTGGAACAATTTATCAAAATACTACTGCGTGAGGTACAAATGTGGGTAAGGGAACGCAGACCAGAAACAGCTGAAAAGGCCATTAGCTTAGCAGAGGACTTTTTAACAGCACATCCACAACGTCAGAAGGGATCACATGGGACTTCTTCCACCACCAGCCATATGGTAAGACCTCCTACTACCTCTTCTGCTACGGCTACTAATAGTGCATATGAAAAACATGTTTCCGGCCCCTTCAACCCTGACATAATTTGTCATGAATGTCAAGCAGAAGGTCATATTGCTAGATTCTTCCCCAAAAAGAAATCTAGCCCCTCTGACTTGACATTAGCAAACTGGGGACAATATATAATAACTATTAATATAGAAGGAAACAATGTGAATGCACTAATTGATTCAGGAAGTAAACAAACCCTGGTACATACTTATGTTATATGTGGGGCTCCACAGAATGTATCTCCTGCCCAAACTAGTGTTACCTGTGTGCATGGGGATACACACAGTTATCCTTTACAAGATGCCACCATAACTGCACAAGGTACTGCACATCAGATGAAAGTAGAGGTGGTGCCAAGGTTGCCTGTGTCCGACATCTTAGGGCATGACATTCCCACGTTTCATAAAATGTTGACTGACAGTTCATCTGTTTGTACAGCTAATACCAGGGCTCAGGCATGACAAGAACAGGCTGAGCTGGAACTGTTCCCCTATGATGATACTTTGTTCGATGCCCCTGGTAAACCTATCAAATCCAAAAGGCAGAAGAAAATGGAAAAATGGACATGGAACAAGAAAAGGGACTTGTGTAGATGAAATGATGCTAAGAACCACTATGTTACAGTCTTTTGCAAATGACCAAAGATTGGATGATACCCTAACCCCCTTGTTTTTGCAGATTACCCCTGGAGAGACTGAGAGTAACCCCCTATGTTTAAAGTTCTTCAGGAAAGGTTATATAGAGTTTGTGTAAACCCAAAGACTGAGGAAAGAGTAGAACAACTAGTGGTTCCAAAACAATGTAGAGAACAATTAATGTTCTTAGCACATGTTGTTCCTTGTGGGGGTCATTCAGGGAGAGACAGAACATTAGAAAGACTCCTTCACAGATTTTACTGGCCTGGTATACATACTCAGGTAGCAGAATACTGTAGGAGTTGTGATCAGTGTCAAATGGTAGCTCCAGTTACTAGGAAGGTCAAAGTTCCCCAACAACCATTACCCTTGGTATCAGTCCCCTTTAAACGTATGGCAATGGACATCATAGGACCCCTTCCAAAAAGTTCAAAAGGGAATAGATTTGCTTTGGTCATATGCGACTACGCAACAAAATATCCAGAAGCCATCCCTTCGAGAACTGTCACAGCTGACAAGATAGCCGAAGAATTGATAAAAATCTTTAGTCGAGTGGGTATCCCTAAGGTTATTTTAACAGATAGAGGGACTCATTTTTGCTCTGCATTATTGAAACGGCTCTACCAGGCTCTGGGGGTGGCAGCTGTGTACACCTCTCCGTATCACCCCCAGACTGACGGCCTGGTTGAACATTTTAATAAGACACTTAAGAAAATGATCCAAAAGTATGTGGAGGTTGAAGGGAAACACTGGGACAGGTACCTACCATTCCATTGTTGCTTTTTACCTATCGGGAGGTCCCTCGAGCTTCAACTGGATTCTCATCATTTGAGTTATTATATGGTAAGAACCCCCGAGGCCTTCTAGATATGGTTAAAGAACAGTGGGAGGATACTACTGAATGGAAAAATCCAACCACCTTGGAATATGTAATCCAGCTATGCCAAAGGGTGGTGAGATATGCCCAGTTGGCTCAGGGTCAAAATCAGGTTAAACAGAATTATCAAAAGGAACAATATGATGCAGGGGTTGGTGATAAATGTTTTAGTGTTGGAGACCGTATTTTGCTGTTACTTCCACTGACAGATAATAAATTGACTATGGAATGGCAGGGACCTTATGTCATCCAGAAACAAACTGGCCCTGTTATGTATATGGTGGAAGTACCAGATAAGAAAAAGAAGTTAAAAATATATCATGCTAACCTGTTAAAAAAATGGAATGAAAGGTCCAGTGAAAGTTTATATGTGTGTTCCAATCCAATGGACGATGAGCTAAATGTGACATATGATCGTTTAGATGGCAAGCAGGCCCCTAATGAGATAACAGTAAACCCCTTGTTGGTTGAAGCCCAAAAACAGGAGTTAGCCCAGCTATTGAGTTGGTTTAACTCCACATTCACCTCCATACTTGGTAGGACCACTGCAGTTACCCTCCAGATTCAAGCTGCTCAAACTATATCTATTAGGGTAAAACCTTACCGCATACCGGAAAAAGTAAAATCAGAGGTTATAAGGGAATTGGAGAAAATGAAAGAAATGGGGGTCATAGAAGAAGTAAACAGTGAGTGGGGGTTCCCTATGGTAATTGTACCTAAAAAAGAGGGTGGGATTCACCTTTGTTTAGATTTTCATAAACTAAATGCAATTTCCAAGTCTGATGGGTACCCTATGTCCAAGATGACATCATAGATCAACTTGGACAAGCCCAGTATGTCAGTACACTCAACTTGACAAAAGGTTACTGGCAGATACCACTGGAGGAGAATGCCAAAGACAAAACAGCCTTTAGCACTCCCTTGGGAACCTACCAGTTCACTATGATGCCCTTTGGACTTCATGGCACGACTGCTACATTTCAAAGATTGATGGATAAATTGTTGAGACCACATCTAGGGTATAGTGCAGCCTATCTAGATGATGTGATCGTCTATAGCCCTTCATGGAAGGATCACATTCAACATCTTACCCAGGCATTGGAAACTATCACACAGGTGGGTCTTACTATTAATCAAGCAAAATGTTCCCTTGCCATGAAGGAAGCAAGATATCTTGGGTTCAGGATAGGCGAAGGGCAGGTAAAACCTGAAATAGGAAAAATTGATGCAGTAGCAAAAAGCCCACGACCCATCACAAAAAAACATATACGTTCATTTCTGGGACTGGCAGGATACTATAGGCGTTTTGTACCCCAGTTCGCCACTTTAGCCAGCCCATTAATTGAATCAACAAAGAAAAACAGACATTCTAAAGTAAATTGGACCCCAGACTGTGAAGAGTCCTTTTGTGCAATAAAAGCTTTCCTCTGTTCGGCTCCAGTGTTGAAAAGTCCTGATTTTTCTAAGCCTTTCATTGTACAGGTGGATGCATCTAACGTTGGCATAGGAGCGGTGTTATCTCAAATTCAGGAGGGAGAAGAACATCCCATACTTTATATTAGTAGAAAGCTGCATGCCAGAGAAACTAAGTACGTTACGATATAAAAAAGAGTGTCTGGCATTGAAATGGGCCATTGAGTCCCTGCATTATTATTTATGGGGAAATCAATTTGAGGTGTGGACAGACCATAACCTCCTTTGCTGGATTCAAAACATGAAAAATAATAACCCAAGAATTATGCAATGGTATCTAACACTTCAGCCATATACAGTAAGTTCTCTGTTAAGCACAGGGCTGGAACTGCAAACTGCAATGCAGATTTCATGTCACGCTTTGGGGCTAACATAACATTAAAGACAGGAATAGACCTTGGGGTAAATGAATAAGAAAGACAGTGTGGACATGAAATGTCCACAGTCAAATTCTATATGTATACTTTGTTTTAGGGACCCTGAGGTGGAGCTTCAGAAGTGGGTGGGCTGAAGCTCCATTTCTCCTTTGTTGAGAGATTTATTCATCCTGTCAAAAAGGTAAAAAAAAAAAAAAAAAAAGGAAAACCTGTGGCTTCTCTTGCATGGGGAGGACTGTAGCAGGGACTGTGTAACTCCCCCCCCCCTTCATTGTTGTTTGTGCTCCTGGAGATTGTTGTTTTCTGGCTTGCTGAGGTTTATTGGTAATTGGGCTGAAATTACACGTTTTCAAAAGCTGTTGCAACAGTCACTCTGTTCCCTTTGTTTCTTTATATATTTCTCTTTCAGCCCCCTTTGTCTATGTCTTTCTCTTCCCCTACTCATAGAGTGGCCTTCTATGAGTAGTCTTTCTATCCCTAGTCTCTCTGGCTCATTCTTGAGTGTATTTTTTAGCCCAGTTCATCAAAATACCTCCGAATGGAAAAAATAGCTGCTTGTACGGTAAGGATTTTGCGCACGTTGGCACCATCACGATTGTTCGAGAGTCCTTGCGAGTGTCTGGAATGTCACACATTCATAAATTTAAAAATGTAGCGCTACACTCAGCCAAAATAAAGAAATAGAAGCAATTCTTGCTTCATTTGGATAGCGCTTACATATATGTATTGAATACCTTCACTGTTTAAGGGAATACAAGGAAAGAACAACATTTAAAATTAGAAGCAGAAATACAAAGTGAGGCAGAGACTTGCTACACTGAATACAGCAATTCTGCCCAGCTGCTTTAAGAGGTTCACAATTAAAAAAAGACTATGTAGCTGCAGTTTAGTTAGTAAACCTAAACAAATGCACACGTTTTTGGATTACTGCAGCAATGGTTTATATATATATATATATACATATATATATATATATATATATGTGTGCATTGTTCTGTTGGAATTCCGTATAAGGGAAAAGTTACTGTTTGGATTATAGGGATAAAAACTTACCTATCCTGGTTTGCATGAGCAGCAGTTCACCAGACCCTCCTTTCAGCCCTCTACCTCTACTATAGTGCCGGCCGGCCCTTTTTCCAATCTCTTTATGGTACAGGCTGATGGGAGGAGCTTTGTGTGTACTATCTGAAATTAAAATCCTGAAATATTAATGTTTATTTACTTCTTTCAGACCGAAAGCAATGAAAATGTTCAAAGCAATTAGAACATGTAATTCAGGACATTTGCAAAAATGTCTATATACTTGTTCTAATTGGGGCAGAGTTAAAAATTACCATGTGATCTAGAGACTATATATACCATGGTAAGACAATGTTTGAGGCAGAGTGTGGTAGGAGGGCGAGCCTACCAGAGGTCTAGCTTGCTACTAGACAAATAGCCTCCAGTGATGTTAACTGTAGAGATGCTGTAAATACTTACGTTATATCTGATATATTTTATTTTCCGCTGTTTAAGTCTGTTTATTATTTTACTGCTTAAAGAATAAATTTGATTATTTTCTGAATCCTGACTATTTGCTGGACTCCATTTGTTACCCACGTGTACAGTCCTGTCCTTCTGAAAGATGATTTCCTGATTCCTGTCAGTCTGATGGGGAATGACATGCCCCCTTCCCACTGCTATTGAGGACCCCCTTTCAGCGTGTCACCCATTCACGATCTGTCATGCAAGGTCCAGCCTCTCTGGTGCAGGATGTGGACCCTGTTACTATCCAAAACTCATACGAGGTTCTGATGGATAGTGAGACTGTTGACTCTGGTGGTGGTTCAGAGGTTTCCTCTGTAGCCTCATCACAGCATGATACTGGAGGTGATGTTTTGGTTGTAGGGAAAGCGAAGTTGAAAAAACTAAAGAAACGGAAATGATGTGGTTGGCACTGCTTTAGACAAATGTCTTTTGTTTGCTGTTCTTTTTTTTTTTTTTTTGATGTTGTCATTTAAAATACTCACCCTGAATACTAACAGTATAATGTCTGAAATCAAGTGTCTCGTCACCTTTGCAAAACTTTATATGGAGCAAGACAATGTTATATTTTTGCAGGACACTAGACTGCAGATGCTCTCAGACATAGACCAGGCAAAAATGGATTGGCACTGGGGACCTTCTGTCAGGTCTCTGGGTGAGGACGAATGCTCTGGCCTGTGTTTGATGGCTTTCCTGGTAGGACTTTAGTCATGGACATAGTGGATGCCGGGGTAGCTCATCGGTTAATTAATATCTATGCACCACAAGTGAAGGCAGATCGAACGGCATTGTTTCACCATCTTGAATCTTACCTTATTACTTCTAAAGTTTTTCTCTGGGTGGGAATTTTAACTGTGGCCTATTGGACAGGGACTGGGGTAGAAAATCTGGGAAGTCTTACTGCGACACTAACCTGCTGCGTGACATCTTAGACAGGCACCTTCTAGATGATGCATATGATTTGGTGGACGTTCCCCCCGCTCATACCTTCTACAAGGGTAAACTCTCCACGAGAATTGATTTTTGTTTTTATGTAACAACATGTGATGCTTCAGTGCAAGTTGTTCCTTTTGAGACCTCAGATCACATAGCTGTGGAAGTTACCCTAGGAGGGCAGGGTCTTCATATGGGAAGAGGTTTCTAGAAGTTAAATTCCTCTTTTCTACACATAGACTCATATCGACAGGAGGTTTTATTTTTCTTGGAGACCAAGCATGAAATTCGGTTCATCTATGACAGTCTGGTAGACTGGTGGGAGGTTACCAAATCTGGGTTAAAAGGATTATTCATCACCTTTTTCTTAAAACGTGTTAAAGGGCAATACCTGAATTACTTAGGATAGCAGGCTAAATTTTTGAAATTGCTATCACTTATGAGGTCTACGGGGTTGGATTGTTCACAGAAACATTCTGAGCTTAAATGGAAGATGTATGAGTATCTGCTAGGGAGGGAAAAACAATGGCATATCATCAAAAATTAAACACCCATGGGACAGCACGATATGTGAACCTTTTGACAGTCATTTCAGGATGGCTGATCAAAAAAATCTTGGCAGCACTGTTCAATGCTGACGGGGTGCCTGTGCATGATCTTCCTTCTCTGGAATTGATAGTGCACAAATATATAGAAGAAAGATTTCAGGTTGGGAGTGCCCAGAGGTCAAAGGGCCTTTTGGCAGCAGTAGTTTTACCCCACATCTCTCAGGTGCAGTCTGCAATGCTTTTGGAGCCCATTTCGGAGACTGAGGTGCGGGATGCTATAGGGCAACTCTCCAAGCGTACTTCCCCAGAGGGTGATGGTCTTTCAAATGAATTTAACAACATTTTTTGTGACCAACTAGCTCACCCTTTTGACGGAGGTCTATTTTTCTATATGGGAGGAATATAGACTGGGTCATAATACAGTATGGTGGAAGGGATTATGTTTTTTTTATTGAAGAGAGGTGACAGGACAGACCTTCATAATTGGAGACCCCTGAGTCTGCTAACCACTGATTATAAAATATTGGCTATAGTTCTGATGGCACGACTTTCAAAAGTTGCACATGATGTTATTTTTAGAACACAGACATATGCAATTGCTGGGAGAGACATCAAACTAGCTCATTTTTCTTAGAGAGTTTGTTGAACAAGGTATGCTGAAACATCTGGATGGCTATATCTTATCTGCTGATCAGGAGACAGCTTTTGATGCTGTTAAACATGAATATTTGTGGGATTGTCTTGCTGCATGTGGTATTCCGGAGGAGTTTCTGTCTTTGCTGAAAGTATTGTATGAAGAGGTGACAGTGAGACCTTTAATGAACAGTCATATGGGCTTCCCCATGTACATTAAGAATAGGGTTAGACAGGGGTGCCCCCTAAGCCCCTTATTATATGTTTTTGCTTTGGATCTGCTGTTACTACAGTATGTATTGCAGAACATGTCCAGGTTCTCCCAATGTGAAATATTCATGGAGAGGACATAGTGACTGTCATTGCCTATGCAGATGATTGCACAATATTTGTTCAGGACGTATCCTCAGGAAAACAAGTCCTTAGGATCTTTGAGCAATATCAGGGGATCACTGGTATTAAAATCAATGACACTAAGAGTCAGGCTCTGGCATTAGGTGGGGCTCCTTTAGTGCCTGACTTTGATATATCCATGACAGTACACAAGATAAAACTGTTGGGAGTCTGATTTGGCACTTCAGAGATGGTGGAAAGCAATTGGGATTTGGTTTATGATGCTGCACAAGCTAAAGTTTTGAAATGGAAGGTGTGGAAAATGATGCGGAAAAAGCGTGTTTATTTAGCAAAGACATACTTGCTTTCTTTGTTTTTGTTTATTTCTCATGTTTTTCTGTTGCCATTCACAATGCACACTAAGGTTTTGGGTTTGTTTTTTATATTGCTCTGGGGCAGTCGCTTAAACCCAGTAAAGAGAAGTCATACCTACCATGCCTCGTGTGGAGGGGTTGTGGGATAACAGACAGACCAGACACCAAACTTCAGGTTTAACACACAAGCTCTATGTGATGTTTATTCAAAATACAGGAAATAATCTTCTGCAATGCCATATTCCTTCTTCAGTACATCAGTTTGCAGCAACAGACTATGCATGTCCTTTCTCTGCACTTAGCCAGCATCTGCTGAGACTGATCTCTGGTCTAATCACTTTTCAGTGAAAACCCTTCATCCCTATGTGGGCCCTGTTTGCTTGGGTAGTGGGGGCCCCAAAAGAAAAAAAAAACAAGCTATAGACAAAGAACCTCAATGCAGAATCACTGAAAGAAGGATTACACTAAAGGGTGTTGGCAACAAATCAAGCTTCAAAGAAATACAACATCATACATATTTCCATAATGCAAAGCATTATGGGATATATGCAAATCACCATGACGTTTCAGACTTGTTCAGTTTACAGCAATTTACATGCATTTTAAATAGCACAACTAACTTAATTTCTGTAATAGTCACCTAGTACTTTTTACCATTATCAAAAACACCTAGTGCCATGGTATTTTCTACATGTACAGGATTCATAAACATAAGGTATATTATGACATAGTGCTATTACATACTAAATCCAAGAATGAAAAACACAACCTGTTTTACATATGGTTGGAGGTCACAACAATATCCTCCCTGTACAAGGACCTGACAGGGAAAAGAAAAACTAAAGAGGATGCTATAGCATAGTCAAGAAAGGGGAGAGGGGTGCCCATAGGAGGCCAACCTTATGGACTAGAAATTGTAAAGGATAGATTAGGCTAAGAAATAGAAGAACTGCTGCAACAGATTTAAGAAAAGGTTGATCCTCAAGAGTGACAGGAGCTCCCTGTCACACCTGGAAAGATGGAGGTTTAAATATGGTACAGCCGTTAGTTTTTCTCTTTGGGAATTTCTTTTTTATCAATATTCAGCCTTTCTTACTGGGCCAGGAAATCGATGGGCTTTTAGCTATGTCTAGTTGTGAACAGGGTTTTCTTACTCCCTGGGGTCAGGGGAAATGACATAGGGATGAAGTCCTACTTCCTGTGTATGCTCAGTCTTGCTTGAAATATATTAGGCTGTGGAAGCTGGAAATTATGTGGGTGGTGACTGTTTCCAGGAAGACCTTTTATGCATCTGTAGTAGATACATTTTATTTTGTGGATCCTGTTTTTAAGGTTGGCCCCTCTATTGATGTGGCATCATTGTTAAATTGCATGTTGGACACCAGAATACCACAGAAGATGCAGGACACTATGTGGCTTCGTGGGCATGAGAAGCTAAACGTACGTGGCAACCAGAAACACAAGCAGTAGCATGGCCGAATGTGTGATTTTGTGGGTTGTGATGAGCAGCTTGAAACTGTGCGGCATCTTTCTTTTGATTGCACTTTTGTACAGGGGTTTTGGACTCAGATGGATGCCTTTTGGAATACCAGTAGGTTTGCAAAGATGATGTATGACGCCTTCATTTATGGTCAACTCTCAGCATTATGGACTGGTTGGCACAAGCATACTGTTTATGTTCTTTTTGCTTGTTTAAAGTGGGATATCTGGCATGTTAGATGTCAGAGAGTCCTACATCAAGATGCTGTTACTGTTTATGATATTCTTTTTAATGTACAGGCAGAATTAGATGCCATATATCAGGTGGAAATGACTCCCTGGGGGACCTCATTGTGTGCCAAGCTATGGAGAGGGATCAACTGGGTGGTATGATATCTGCTTATGTTTTTTCCCACTGATTTCAGGTGATGGTTTCTTTTGCTGCTGTGTAAAGTTTTTTTTTCTTTGAGAACCTGATTTTCCTTTGAGTTATTGCTGTTTACTTTTCTTATGTTTTGATTTGAATGGTAATAAAAATGTCCCCTACTCTTTTCGAGAAGTGCCATGGGATCTTTAACATCCACCTGAACTACCACCAGAACAGGCAGATGGGACCTTGGTTTAACATCTCATCCAAAAGATGGCACCTCAGGAGTGCAGCACCCCCACCCCCATCATGCAACACTACAGTGTCAATACTAGGATATTAGCCCAAGTACCTGGTATAGGGATAGAACCCACAGCCTTCTGATCTCCCTGCCTCAGAGGCGAGTGTGCTACCAGCTGAGCCACTGACACTGACATAAATGACATTATGTGATTCCTTTGGCCTTACTCAACTAATATCCAAACCCACCCACAATGGGCAGACTAGGTGGGCCAAGCAGTCCTTATCTGCTGTCAAATTTTACGTTTTCTATGTTTCTATGTCACCCACCCCAACACGAAATATCCAGACCATAGCACCCTGATAGATTTAATCCTGCTAAACAAGCCCCACTTGTTTACACACTCAGGTGTTTTCTTTAAAGATCTCAGTGACCACTGCACCATTGCCTGTGTCAGGTCTACATCAAAACCTAGCTCAATCTCTAGATATATTTATAAGAGAAATTACCATAAACTGGACTTCTGTGCCTTCCTGTCAGAGCTCCAATATTCAAACTGGCAGGAATTCTACCAGGCCCCATCTGTGATTGAAGCATTGAGATCTTCCACAGAATAATCATGAGCATCGTCAATCAGCATCTCCCCCAACTTAAAATAAGAAACAAGAAACAATCTTGTCTGTGGTTCTCTTCCAGTCTAAAAGCTGCATTACTTCACAGAGATTCTCTTGGAGAAAAGCTCAGAAAACAAAGCTCCCTTCTGACTGGTCGGCATTCAGAACAGCTCAGAACCAGTGTACAAAGCTTATCAGAATGGTTAAATCAAACTATTACAGTACTAAATTAGCTACCACTACAAATTTTTCCTCCAAATTCTGGGAAACCCTGAAAGAAGTAGAAGGCCACAGATCCACCAACTCACTTCCCCCAACCCCGAGGATCCACCTTCATGGACAAACCGTCAATCCTAGAATTCCTGAAAAATCATTTTGCTACTTCGGGTTGGCATTTGACTCCTCCGTTGCCCAGAAACTTTGAGATCAGTCCTATGGGCAGTCACAGGCCTCCATTACTGCAGCCCCATCAACCCCGGAAACAGTCTTTTTCTTCAGCCCAATTACTCTAAAACAGATTGAGGACCTGCTCCTTAATTTGGATATCATGAAATCAGCAGGTGCTGATCTCATCGATCCTCGTATCTTAAAAATGAGCTACAGCATCCTGACCCCACCTGTTACTCACCTTTTTAATCTGTCTCTGTCACAAGGATCTATTCCACTGTCTGGAAAACAGCTCATGTTGTCCCACTATTCAAATCTGGAGATGCCAGCAATTTTAATAATTATAGGCCCATCTCACTTCTTTCTACACTACCCAAAATGCTCAAAAAGTTAGTTAATCAACAGATCAGAGACTATCTTGATTCGGCCAACTTGCTCATGCCTGTCCAGTCTGGCTTAAGACCATGGCACAGTACCATATCAACACTTGCCAAGGTCTCAAATGACTGGCTAATGCCTTGGATAACAGGACCTATGTGTGTGCCCTATTCCTGGACCTAAGCGAGGCCTTCAATATGGTGGACTATACCCTACTCCTTGACATCTTCCATAATATTGATCTAGACAACATGGCATTGAAATGGTTTGACAACTATCTCATTGGTCGCCTGCAGCAAGTTAAAACTGAAGGTAACCTCTCCGCACTAAAAACCCTCTTGAGAGGTGTACCTCAGGGCTCTATACTGGGCCCACTTCTGTTTGCCATTTATATTAATAACATCCACTCTGGCATCAAAACCGCTAATATACACCCATTTGCCGATGACATGGTGCTCTGTATTGCGGACCTCCAAAGTGAGTTCAAGCAGCTCTAAAAAAATCTCAGACTGAAACTGTTGCTAAATGCAAAAAAAACGAAGGCAATGTTCTTTGCACCACTGTCTAAGACATCCCACCCAGTCACCTTGGACTCGCTGCCCCAAATCACTACCCTTCTAGGGGAACCTCTTGATTTTGTGTCCAGATTTAAGTATCTAGGAGTCTGGATCGACCACAAACTAACATTTTCTATCCATATAGAAGAATTGTCTAAAAAAACTTAAACAGAGGCTTGGCATTTTCTTCCGCATCAAGTATCTACTCACAACCGAAGCAAAAACCCAACTTGTCCAAGCCACCTTTCTTCTGTTACTGGACTATGCCTACTTCTTGTACAGTCAAAGCTCTAGTACAGCCTTAGCAAAGCTTGACACCCTCTACCACAGCACACTACAGCTTATTACAGGGGCACCCTACTCCACTCACCATTGTACTCTCTATGCCCTGGTGGACTGAACTTCCCCAAAATTCAGATGCAAAAACATGCTGTCCTTTGAATGTACCAAGCCATTACAAAACAACTTCTACAATACATTACTGACTGCCTCTTAGCTCACACACCTGGAAGTTATACCCTTAGAAGTCTTTCATATATATCCCAAGTAATTCCCAAGATTAGAAACCATTACAGCCGAATGTCCATAAGCTATTCCCTCCACTACATATGGAACAAATTACCGAAAACACTGAAGCTAACCTACTTTGTCCAACTCTACCTTCAATACCTTATTCACCTGCGCCTTCTCAGAGTCTTGCAATTGCTAAGCCCTCGCTCTGCAGATGAGAGCGCCATGCTCATCCCCATCCTACTGCATTCCTACCTCTACCTCCTCGTCCCCTGCCACTGACCACTCCATGGACTTGCACTTATTCATGTGCGAATACATGTTTTTTATATATTGTAAATACTGGCTGTTTTCCCAACATTACCCATTGTGCTGGGCTTATTGTTATTATATGTTGTATTATGATTACTGCTGTGCAACCTTGTTCCATGTTACATTTCTAAACCTATATGTATTGTTATTGTTACGTACTGTGATGTCTACTTGTCCAGATCCATCTTAGAAATGAGTTTTATCTCAATGATGTTTCACTTGGTGAAATAAAGATTGATTGATTGATGCGGCCTGATTCTTTTCAACCTGTTCACTTGTATTTTTACTCATAAATATCACCCTTTTCCAGCAAATCTAAAACAATTTGCAGTTTTTTTAACTTCTTAAAACACTATCTGATAAGCACTGTCTCAGACATATGCCAGGTCTTCTGTGAAGTATCCGGGTGAAATATATAGCAATAAGCAGGCATTTTTTACTATGCTTTTGGGGAAAAAAATATATTGAGCTATAGCAAACACACACACACACACACACACACACTGTACATACATCCTCATGGCCACAACATTTGAAATAAATACTGCAATCTAATATGTTATTAAACAATAAAGAAACTGTTGATGTCAGTGAACACAGTGAAGTTCAGTTTGCCATAGATTTCCTTTAAATATTTCTTATCCTATATTTTGTATCCTGGATAGCGCAGGGGAGATGCTACATCTCATTGTCACAGGGATGTTCATTTACACATTTTTGCACTGTATGTACTCAGGCTGTCCCAGATTAGATGCAATATCTTGTTTTCAGTGGGGTCATGATTTTATCATTTTTATAATGTTTTTATTCAGGGTAGCCTAGTCCAGATGTAAAATATTGTTTTCAGTGTGTTCTGATTTTACGCAGTGCAGCATAATATTGTGTAGATGTAGAGCACCGCTGAAAATGAGATGTCATTTCTTCTGTGAACTATCCAGGCTAAATATATAGCAATCAGCAGGCATATTCCAGGGAAACACATTGTAAAAATGTGTAAAAGGAAGATCACATTGAAACTGCCTTTCAGCAGATCTGCATTGTGCAAATTCGTTAGAAATAATGGGTATAAGCATCCCATAAGATCTCCATAGCCATTTCAGCTCTGACCAGAGCTTGTCGTTTATACTGTTCCTTCCTCCCAGTCACTCAAATCTCTTTTCCGTGAATTCAATACTCACTTGTGAAGTTGTCTCTGGTCCTGTGCTGTATTTTGCCACCCTGCAATTCCCTCCACCCACTGCCCCTGTCCTAATTAATTTCCCCCTGCCTCCCAGTTTTCTACATCCTACCTTGCTGAATGAAGCACCAACAGAGCTTCATTGACCCTTCAAATTGCTGCCATCTGCACTTTAATGTCATACTTAGCAGTGCCTTGTTCATACTGCAACTGTCTTCCAGTTTGCACTTACAGTACTTGTTTCTCTTCAGATGCTCTGCCTAGCTCATCTTGTTGTTACTTGTTTCACTTATATCTTTGAGTTTTGATTTGTGTAACTGACTGTTGTAACTTATTGCTGTATTCTCCTCATTGCTCCTCCCCCAAGGACAAATCTGGAAACAAGCCATTTCTGCTCACCCTCTCTAGACCTATTTAAAAGAAATTGAAGCCTTTTCCTTTCAACAAGTCTTTGGGGTCTAATGTAGCAACTGAATTTGACCGGTAGTTTTACTGTTTTAGATCGCTAGGGTTCATTTTTATGTGGAGGATGTTATTTATATGTATTTTATTTTGTTGTTGAATTCAGTTTACATACGGTTTTAATTGTATATTTTGCAAGAGCATTCTGAGCCTTCAGGGAAGGGTGCCCAAAAGAAATAAAATCTACTACTACTATGTCTTTCCTGCTAAATCTCTTGAAAGAAACAATAAATAAATACAGACATATATAAATCATACATAAATAAATAAATCAATCAATCAATAATACAAAACCACTTGCAAATCTCTTAGGTCCACCGCATTCTGCCTAAATTATGTTAATCTGACCAGGCAGCTGTTCCCACTCCTACTGAATTAGTTCTGTTGGACTTACTTAGGCCCTGTCCACACTACCCCTCTGTAACATTACAGAGTGCCCAAATCGTTACCGCAATGGTTTGCATTTACACCTGTAACGTTACAGAAGGCGTTTCCGTAACGGTTGTTGAAACCACATATGAGGTGGTTTCAACAACAATTATGAAAATGGTTATGGGTTATGCCTCGTGAACGTTACCGGGCGTAGTGTGGATGGCGTGGCACGGTCCCCTAACACAGCATGAGTTGCATTGTGGGATCGGGTGCCACGGTAACAGTCGTCCGGCCCCCGAAGTGTGGATCGGCGGTGCAGGTCCCGTAAACGACACTGCGGCAGTGTGGATACACTGCACCACTCCCCAGTTGTAATGGTTTCTATCCCTTATGGGGTCTGAGCGGTGCAGTGTGGACGGGGACTTAGTCAGTCTGCATCAGCATGTGTCACCTCAGCCTTAGTTCAATGCAGCTTCCACGTTTTCATGCTTGTGGCTGAGTTTTAACCATTATTCTGGCCTTCAGTATGCGTTCTTATTTTCAGTACCTTTCCAATCATTCTCTCAAGCAATCTCAGTCATTCCTTTCAGTGTAGTCATCATTCAAGTCAGTTACTCTCAATCATATCAGTCTTTTCTTCAGCAGTCAATCAATCAGACAGTTTCTGCCTCCATGCCATCACGCTCTGCGAACACATTCAGACTGGCCCTCATTATATTCCCAGAATCTTGCCCTATGAGTTAAAGTATAACTAAACTCCTTATTTTTATAATAAGCTATTCAAAAATCTGGCTTCATAGAAAGGTAAAGGAAATAGTGCTGTTTACATTGATGCTAAAATTGCATTTATGTAATTAACATAAATGCAGTTTTGTAGCACTGGAAAAAAGTAAACATCAGATTTTCCATTTCAAAAATCCTGCTCTGTCTGCTCTCTAAAATTGCTATCCGAATGTGCTGTGCAATGTTATCTGGTATCCACCCATAACCCCTTTCCCCAGAAAGAAAGCACAGACACAAATCTTGGAGGAAATGGCCGCAGCCATCCGTTTATTGATTACACACCAGGTTAAGAGCAGCGTGTGCACACAGGAGGATCCATGGTCCGAGGTTATAAGAGTCAAGGCTATTCAGGCACTGCTAGCCTTGCAGGATAGTTGTACCTGCTGGAGGCGGACCTCAACCCCTCCCCTGGGTCAAGATACTCAGCTTCTGCCTCCATGCCAACCAGACCAGGGGGGTCATGAGCCCTTCTGAAAATCTGGGTCATTACCCCCACTACCGACCATTCTATGCCATTGTGATCCTCCCAAGATGCCAACAACATGACTGCGACAAATAGACATTCACCTATGCCCTGACTATTTGCTTTGACATACAGTATTTAGTTCTCCCACTTGTAAATCAATTTTACGCCCTTTTGGAGGAGGTGAAAAACCCGGGGGAAAAAAACCCTTTTGCAGGGAAAACTGGAAAAGGCCACTCCTCAACTCCTTTTTTGGTTACTGTTTAGAGGTAAAAAGGGGGGGTCCTAAATACCTGGCCCCACTGCCCTGCTTTTACTAGGGCAGGACGGTGGGTGATCATTCGAGGTGGAGAGAAGAAAGAGGAAGAACTGCTGGCTACAGTCCAAGATACCTCTCTCTCCTCTCCCCCCACAGGATGTGACCCCCTTTCCCATGAGGGAGGCCTTGGTGGTCCCGGCGACCAATCACAATTGTCCCTCTAACTCCTCCTCAAGACCACCCTCTCATCTTTCCCCCCTTCCTGTGTCCAGGAGAGGATGATCCTCAAACAAAATACGGCCACTGCCATCTGTTGCAGTCTCTGCATTATCTGGTATCAACCCATAACCCATTTCCCCAAAAGAAAAGCACATAGACAAATCTTGAGGAAATGGCCACAGCCATGTGTTTATTGATTACACGTCAGGTTAAGAGCAGCTCACGGGAGGATCCACGGTCCAAGGTTGTAAGAGCCCAGGCTATTTGGCCAACCCCATCAGGTGCTGCTAGCCTTGCAGGATAGTTGTATCTTCTGGAGGCAGACCTTGACCCCCCCTAGGGTCTGGATACTCAGCTTCCGCCTCCATGCCAACCAGAGCAGGGGGGTCATGAGCCCTTCTGAAAATCCTGCTCATTGCCCTTCCTACCAACCATTCTATGCCATCATGATCCTCCTGAGATGCCACAGGATGGACGACGTCTGACCCCCAACTGGATGGATGACGTCCGACCCCCCCAAGCCACCTGCTCCCCAACTCCTCCAAGACCCGACCTGGATCTCCTAACCAGCTCTACTCTTTTTGGGTCCAAAGCATGTCTTGGCCACCTTACTTTGGCCAAAAGCCTGTGTCTGTCTATATATCATTCCTGGTTTTCCTGAGCCCTCGCCTGACCCCCCCAACTCCACCCTTGAGCCGATCCAAGGAACAACCCATGGAAGAGGATAAACCACTCCCCCTCCATCCCAGTACCCACCCAATCAGCCTGGCCAGGTGAGCAAGGCATGCAATGGCTGTTCACCCATGGTTCCCCTCTTCATGCACCCAAAGCAAGTCCGAGGTCTTCAGCCTTCCAGCCACCAGTTGGCACCTTCGGATGACCCATTCCACCACAGCCGCCTCGTTGGCTCACCTGTCCTTGCCACATGAAGGTCTGACCACCTAGATTGAACTATCTATCTATGGAGGACCCTGGGAACACAGAAAAAGCTGTTATTGCAAGTGGAGGTGCACATACCTCAAACTGCTGGAGACTACCATTGCCCCAGCACCTGAATCTGGCCGTCTGCACCACCCAGATATGTGGTGAAGGTGACTGAAGCCATTCCCTTTTCCCCCCTGTCCCAAGGGAAGACTCTCCCCAGCCTTAAGTTTCCCCACTGACCATCCCCCCTGCCTGCAGGGTGCATGCCCATGTCCCCTCATGGTATACTGATGCTGCAGTGACTCCCCTACTGTGAAGGCCATCAATGCAGCAACAGGATTTAGGCAAGATCCACATGTCACTGTGATGGTCTCTGCAAGTCCAGGAGACTGCCTCACAGGGTGTTTCGCCCCCTTCCCCGGTCGAACTTCAACTCAGAGTTGGAATCCTAGAGTGCAAGTCCAGGAAACTGCCTCGCAGGATGTTTCGCCCCCCCATCCAACTATGACTCGGAGTTGGAATCCTAGAGACAGGGGATGTGGGGTGGAGCTCCCCCACATGGGGGGTTCAGGGGTGCAGCCCCACGATAGAAACACAGAGGCATCCCTGACACCACACTGCCAACACTCAGCACTGCGGCTGTCGCTGTCGGAGATGGCTCCATACGGGATATTGCTGTGGCATGGTAAAATCATCCCCTTATGGCCAGCATACTCCTGCCATGGGTGAACCCCATTGTGCACCCTTTTCGAGGGGAAACCAAATGCCTGAGCGCAACGCTGCACTAGTTCTCCATGAGTCAGTTGAGCCCTCCTGGCTGTACCCGCTAGGCCCGATCTTTGGTTCAGCTGGCCAGCCCCACCACTACACCACGGAGGTGCTCATCCTTTATTCTCTGCTCTTGTCCCTTCCCTGTAACCTGCGAGAGACAACCGTAAGTTAGTGGCCGCCTGATCCCCATTATAAATATACCTGCCACTCACCTTACCTATTGCATCATGCCCTCCGGTTTCTGCCCCAACTGACTCGGAGACACCTCTACTCTTGGATCACGCCCCTGACAGACCTGCTAGGGCCAACCCTTGGCCCCACATTCTGCTGGCCCCTGTGCCATGAGGCCTACCAGTCTGCCCTCCCAGGCATCTCCTTACAGCGTTCCACACCAGGCCCTCTTTTTTTTTTTTTTGAAGCCCCTTCCATTTAAATTCAATTCAATTCAGGTGCCATGCCATGCTTCAGGGCCCGGCATCACACCTGAATAACCAGGAGTGGCAAGCTCTGCAAATTTCTGTTCAACCAATCCCCATCCCGATGTGTGAGGAAGCTGCCACCCCTTGGGGTACACCCATGCCCAAATGGGTGCTGCCCAGCTGCAGCGCTCCAGGTATGGAGTGGCATGCACAGGAAATTACAACCTTCACCCTCACCCGTCCCAAGTCTTACTCCTCCTGGCAACTCAGTAGACCAGGATACTATGTGGGTGGCGTCTGAAGCATAGCCACTCAGGCCAATAACAATTATACCCGTACTCAGCTGACTGTCTCTCAGGCCTGGAAACATCTGAGGAAGTCAGCAGTGATTTACCTAAATCTTGTGCAAAACAAATTGCTTAGCAATGACTGCATCACAACCTTAGCAAGGTAAAAGGGTGCTGAACAACTCTGCCACTGCTAGACCACTTTACCACTCGTACTTTGTGTGTAGCACTAACTGTTCAAGATATTTGCTTTCTATGTTTGGCATGCTAATTATGGTTTAATTTTGCTAAAACAGGCCCAGGATGTAGCATTTTGGGGTGTACAGGGCACAAGTTGTGGAAGTCTCAATGAGCTCTAGTAGCGTGGATGAGTTAAGGTCATCTCCCCTTGCTAATGGAGTGCTACCAGCCAGTCTGGACTGCCTGCCTGCCACTCCACCAATCAACTCATGTAATTGGGTCTCGAGCCTGCTGGGGCCAGCCCCACGCCCTGGGTCCTTGTTCCCCAGCTGTTGCAGCCCCCCCCCTTCACAACCGAGGCCTCCTTCGCAACAGAAGAGCTGGAGTCGGAATGGCTGTGCTGTAAGCCTGTGGTGCTGTACCAGTCATTTTACAAGCATAACATCTGTTGCTACCACTTTCTGAGAAATACAGCTGGAGCATCCCGCCCAGTCCGAACTGGGATTTCCACTGAGGGAGTCCAGTACATACCATACTCCCTTCGGGGCATATGCCTTGCACCTCCAAGTTTACAAACTGGGTAATCAAATGTGCAATTGCCCGAATTAAAGTCTGGTAGTGTGTCTCTCTCGGGTGGCAGATGCTAAACAGAGCTTACCTCAGCCCATGGAAACCATGTATTACCTTAGAAAATGACATCACAGTCACAACTTTTGAGTAACTACATATCTGTTTACTGATCAGAAAGTGTAAAGAAGCATTTCAGGATATCTGTTTCCAACCCCAGAGAATAACACTGCTGCAGGAAAAGTAAACAACTGTTTTTAAATAACAGATGGCAAGAGAAAAGGCTGTTGCAGCAATAAGCTAGTTTTACACTTACCCTTTACCCATCCTTTCAAGAGAACACTGGACCCTATGCTAACTGCCAGCTCCCACGGACATAGCTAGAAGGGTAGGCCCCAGGCTTAGTTCTTCCTTCCACTTCCATATATAGGCTGTACACCAAGCCCCCCCGATATACGTTTTTTTTTGTTTGTTTGTTTTTGAGACTGTGTTAAATAGCCTGCTCTTGCCAATGCACTGAAACTTTTGTATTCTTATGTTTCTATGTAGAATCCCTAGTTGGGATATCTTGTGTGTAGTGACCTGCTGTTATCACAGGCTTCGGCCTTATGCAGTTCTATTTCATTGCTGCATGCCACACTTAACAACCATCATTTTGGAAAAACATGCTGGTTATCTTTTGCTTTTTCACTGATCCCCTAATGTCAGTGTGACTGCTGTATTCCTCAATTAACTTTACCTTTGACTAATGACCTTACTGATTTAAGTAAGACCCAGCGTCAGAGACATACCTCCATGCACTAACCTTTTACTGCACTTACCGTGCCTGGTTTACTGAAACTGACCACTGATCACTGTCCACAGCGGCTTCCAGTTCAATGTGTCCACACAGAAAGTCTCGATCAATAGAAGGACTCTCACTGGTAACACCCTTGCCTACTACAGCTGTGAGAAAAAACTTGATCTGCCACTTGCCAGGAGTCTACCAAGTCAATGGACCACTAATTAGGAGGTGTGAACGCCCCCTCCCCTTTTTTTTTTGTGATGCACCTAGATTTTTATTTATTAACGCAGAATAGCCTATAGCCTGGATGACTCACGATATCTCATTTTTGTGAAGGCTTGTTTTCACCCACTTAAAGCTGGATGAACTAAAGGGCTCCTTGTAATGTAATGAGAAAACCGGGCATACAGGTTGCAGCAATTGACAGCACTTCAACTGACAGCACTTTCCCCTGCTTGCTAGCAGGTGCCGCCAAATGAGTACAGCAGAACTCCCTTGACAAGCCCGTCAGTCGTCTCCCCATAGAGCAGACAGGCAGCGCTGCGAAGTACCGAACTGAATTTGGTGGGTTGAACATTTCTTCCTTTTGATTGGTCTTACTTCTCTGGGGTACCGACGTTGTTTTCTGTCCCTCTACTGGCTCGTAGAACACTCCAGGGTGTAACCAAGAAGTAACCGAAGGTGAAGGTAGCCTAATTACCTGTGCATTGCTGGGGCTGCAATGACGTGCCGCTTGTTGTTAACTAAAACCACGCACCACCAATCTACAACTAAACCACATATCTCAAAGATGCTAGTTCCCAAACAGCATCCTATTTACTTGCAATTGCAATAAACAAGCAGGTGTGAGTATAGCTGGCCCAAAGAAGGAACTTGGCAAGTACTGGCAAGAACTTGACCATTTTACAGTGACCCGTGGTGATGGTGGACATGAAGCCTTAGGCAGTTAATTTACACTCTACTCCATTATTTCTAAATAGGACTGGTGGTGGATCTGCTTAATCTGTCACTGCTGCTTCAATTGTAAGCGTACACGATGCACGCATTCTTTATGTCTTGCAACGTTAAACCAACAAGCCAGGACCCACACACCTAGGCTGCTGCATGTTTGGACACATATTTACACAGTGCAGGGCCACCCGCATATGAACTAGTAATGAGTAACCATTAGCCCTTAAAACATTATGCACTCCACAGTGCCATGTGCAAGCCTGTCTGGGCTCCCCATGGGAAGCAGCATCCAGGCAAGATGGCTGCCCCCGCTCTCATGGGAAGTGATGGGGCCTGGGCTGGGCCCATACTGCCTGCCATCTCCCAGCAATATGTTCATTAACAATTCTCGCGGAAGGCCGCGAGGCAACCATAAACAGCCCTTGTCCTATTGGAGAATGTGCTTTCACCATGCCACGTTAGAAAGCCCCCCACGGCCCTGGATGGAGAACCGACGTCCCCGTTCCTGATAGCTGTGCCCACCACCTACCATGGCTGCTGGTACCACTTCAATCAGCCTGTGCATGGCCTTGTACCTGGGAGCTATTCCTCCAGGTTGCCCTGCCAGGCACCAAGATGCAGAACCCCTCTGCAGCCCCCTGCACCATAACTGCCTGGGAGATCACCACCCTTCTGGTTCATGCACCAGTGACCAGCCTGACCCTGGAGGCTCGCGCCCCAGAGCGGACTCGACTCTCCGTGCCGCATGACAGGTAAGTCAGGAAATGAGTCTGTAAATCTGTATATGCATTTATTTAAAAAAAAAAAGTTTTTTATTTTTCTGCCAGAGGCCACCAAATTACGTACCTCCTGCCCCCAGAGCCAGAACGCTTCACCCTAGCTGCCCTAAAAAGGGGGGGTCTAGCCCCAGTTACTGAAGGTCTCCCCATGTGATGGTGCTCCTATAGCCTGCAATGCTCACACTAACTCCGGGAATGGGGGCTAGTAACCAGAGGACTAGCTCGATAGGCCTATCCAGGCTCGCCGGGAGATGATCGATGCTGGAGCCGCGTGGGAGGTGAGAGGCCAAGAAGCCCATCTTTTCTTATTCAGGAACTTCTGATGCTGTGCTGGTTCCTAGCAAGTAGGGACACTCCAACAACCCTAGCACCCTGGGCTGTGCATCCCTCAGAGCCCTGGGAAACTCCCTAAAACCACCTTCAGGGATCTACCCCGCTATCTTTTTTTTTTATTTACTACCCAGGATGACCTCTTTCCCCTCCTTGGCCATGCAACCCCCTGCCTCCCAGGCAGATCAGTCTAGGTCCCACTGGATAGACCTTCAGCATCGCGAGGCCCTTACCTGAAGCATTTCCTGAGGGTTCTAGATGCCTTGATCCTTCGAGGTGGATAGGAGAAAGAAGAATAACTGCTGGCTACAGCCCAAGATACCTCTCTCTCCTCTCCCCCCACAGGATGTGACCCCCCCTTTTCCCCTGAGGGAGGTCTTGGTGGTCCCGGTGACAAATCACTATATTCCCCCTAACTCCCCCTCGAGACCACCCTCTCATCTTACCCCCCCTCCTGCGTCCAAGGGAGGATGGTCCCAGACAAAATTCGGCCGCTGCCATCTGTTGCAGCCTCTGCATTATAGTAGCAAGAGGCAGACAGCTATATTGCTCTCTGTTATCTCATTGCCTCCACAGGAGCTTTCTGAAGTTGCAGCACTTGTCTCCTGTATACTGTAAACAGTTAATCTTTGGCCTTTATAAGCAAAATCAAGTCATAATTGGCATGCTACAAACAAATGCTAATAGCACAAAAACCGTAGGTGCTAGACACAAAGTATGAAAGGCAAAATTGTTCAGCATAAAATTACCTTTCCAATGGTAGTATGCAAGGAATAGCAGCTGATTTAGTTTTAAACAGCAAAACAAAATATTTTTTCCACTAAAAAATGTACCATAAACCTTTTTTTTGTTGGGAAATATGTAACATATCAACACCAAATTGAGCATCCAGACATTAGATGTAATTTTAATAATTTGTTTGTGAAACAGACAGCTATTTCTGAAGTATTCAACATAATTTTTCCCCATTTGAGTCAAGGTGCGTTGGTGAGGTTTGAGGGACAAATCTGAACCATACACACCATACCATAAACAAACGCATATAACTCCTAAAGTATACATGACACATACAACGTATCAGTGGCAAAGTTATTGCACACACAATTGCCTCTCCAATGGTTCTATGCAATCAACTGTACTCAATTCAGTTTTTGTTTTATACTGGCTGAGATACCCAGAATGTGTGTTTTCTTCAAAGTGCTTAAGTGGTTCTAGATGGACAAAATGTCATAAACAAATATGAATAACATGATACACACAAAGTGTCAGTGGCAAAGTTGTTCAGCACAACATTATCTTTCTAATAGTACTATGCAGTCAATTCTAATCAATTCTGGCTGGCAAGTAATATTAAAACATGTGAGTGACTTCTCTAGACGTTTCTAGGGCACACAGGAAGTCTGTAGATGACTTCTGTAGGCGTTCTGGGACACACTGCAATTAGATTTGCTGATGCCTACAGGCATTTCTAGGAGGCAATGAGTTATGCCATCTAGCTCATTTTATTTCCCTTCTTTTAGTGTTGTCTCACAAAAATGACCAAACCCATGACTTACTTTTGTATGTACTTTTGACAGTACTTTTTACTACTAATCAAGTACTTGTAGTGAGTCACAGTAGCCTGCATGGGATGTAAGTGTGGGGTACTTCTCTTTCTGTCCTTTGCTAAAGGCTGCTTGTATCCTGTGGTGCCTCCCAGCAGTCATACTGGGTAGTAAGGTCCAAGGCTCTGGGGGAGGTTTTAGCCATGGGGACCTGTGGTCAGCAATACCTCACAGTGTAGCATTTAAGACTTTAGCTGCTGAAGGCTGGCGCATTAAGCCCACTTGGGTTTCTTTAGCTGTGCAGACTGAGCCAGCAGCACTTCTGAAAGCTATTCTCCCCTTGCCAGCCTAAGGTCCACCTCCTGTCATCCGCATCCCTTTGCTTTAGTTTCTATTCAAGGTTAGGCCTCCTCACGGTCTTGAGACTGAGTGCTACCCTTTCAGTAGTCACATCTCTTCTCATTCTTCGCTCTGAGGGGTGAGCCTCCTTCATGGGGGAATTTTAGCTGCAGAGATGGACTCACAGCACCCCACAGCTGTATTCCATTACAGAGATAGATCAAGAGCTATCCCTCCAAAATGTCTTCTGAATTGAATTCCAACTTAGCAAGCGGAACTGTCATGATAAGAATAACTCATGCCAGCATGGATGGCGGATGAGGCCATGGATATCCAGCAATTTCTTCCATTGGGTTTATTCTCTTCTGAGTGCCGAAGGCCATAATGTACAGTAGTATAATTATTAATTATAGTGTTTTAACCTAGTAGTGGTATTATTCCACTGTGAGTTGTGGTTGGGTGGTGGCTCACTTTACATCATCCTACAATCTTGCCCTTCCCTCTCTCCTCTGGAAGTCATGCCTCTGCTTCCTATCTGTCCTCACCAGTTTCAGCTGTCTGTGATTATGCCAATCAGTCCAGGCTTGCTGCGCCAGCTTTCCAGTTCTTTTTGGGTGCCTTTCTAAAGCCTAAAGGAATTGAGTTCCTGTGGCATCTTTAGGGGTGATGCCCTCCTTAAGAGGGTTCCTTTGCCTTCATGGTACAGAGAGTGTGAATGGCCAAAGCATCCACGAATAACAATTAAGCACTCAGTCACAGAACAATGTTGCACAAGCACAACTCCTCACCTGCTTGTGTACGCCCATTAAATTATTAATATTATTATAATAACTGGGGAGCGTTTTCTCCCTTAGGAAAACCTGGTTATAACTTGCCGTTATAACCAGCTGGTTATAACGGTGAGCATGTGCTGGGTTTCCCTTGCTGAGCACATGTGCACAATGCTTCTCTTGCACACAACTCACACCACTTCCTCACATAGTTCCTCTTATGGTCACAATGGATTTTACCTGTCAGCTCCACAGCCTCTAGTTCCTGCCTAACTAACTTTCAACCAGTTCGCTTCCTGATCATGACAAAGAAAAACAAGCATTTGTCAATGCCGAATGTTGTCTCGCTGGCATTGGCATTGGTAGTGCCAGAGTTAGAGACGCATAATAGGAACGGCAGTGAAGTATTAAAATGACGCCAACCCCACCCCCACCCTGTAGAGACCGACAAGTGGGTCGTCAGCTATAATGCTCATGCCATTTCACTCACCCTACCCTGTAGACAATGACAAGTGTCGTGGTATGCTATGGGGTCTTTGGGCATTATACTTACCCCATTCCATAAGGAAATATGCTGAGATGAATGCAGTATAGGAGAATGAGGTGAACTTTGTGGTTGAACAGTGCAAGGCACACCACAATGCCTGTCACTGGCTGCAGGATGGGGGTGGGGGTGGAATGGCGTGAGCATTACAGACGATGATCCCAAGTCACACCCCTGACGCCTGTCAGTCTCTACAGGGTGGGGTGCTACAGTTGGAAACCCTAACACCTTAGGCGTGTGTTGGTATTTTCACTCCAAATTTTCAACATGGGCTTTTGTGAGGCCCACCTCATGGCGGCACTATCAGTTTGTTAGCTGAAAGGTGGTTTTGCAGAGCGGCTATGCCATTTGGCGACACGGGGATGAAAATACATTTTGGGCAGGATGTGGAAAATGACCACTGTATTGTTCATGAGGAGATGTAAAAAAATGGCAACGCTGAAAATCTGGAGTGAAAATATGAAAAATTGGTGAAGGTATGAACATACATAGAAACTGTACAACACACGTCAATAGCCCAATTATTTTTGGGATTTTTTTAACCACATCTTTAACATAGGCATTTTGGAACCTCCCCTCATGAACAGTGGCAGTGTGATTCTGTTTATGTGTCCGAAATGTTGATTTCACAAAGTGACCATGCCATTGTGCGCCGCAGGTGCGAAAACACATTTAGGGCAGGATGTGAAAAATGACAGCTGTACTGTTCATAAGGAGGTGTAAAACAATGACAGTGTTGGAAATCTGGCATAAAAATAATTACCAGCGGTGCGAAATTACAAGGGTGCATGAGCTATGATGCTGCACTTATAACACAGTCATTTTATGGAATTTGTCACCAAATTTTCAACATAGGCTTTTTAATACTTCTGCTCATGAACAATTTCACCGTTATTTCCTGAAACTGTCTCGAAAACTGATTTTGCGCAGCGACCGCGCTACTCTGCGTCGGACATGCAAAAACACATTTCAGCCAGGATATGTAAAATGACAGCTGTGCTGCTCATAAGGAGGTATGTAAAAATGCCAATGTTGAAAATCTGGAGTGAAAATATTACAAATTCACGAAATTATGAGCGTGCTTGGAAACTGTGCAATGCGTACTCATAAAACAATCATTTTTAGAATTTTTTCCACCAGATTTGCAACATAGGCTTTTTGAGAGCCCACCTCATGAACACTGGCACTGTCATTTTGTTAATCAGTCCCGAAAGGTGATTCCATGCAGTGACAGCAAAATCACCTTTTGGGGCCGATTAAAGCCATGACAGTGCCAGAATTCATGAGGAGGAGTCCCAAAAACCCCACGTTGAAAATTTGGTGCCAAAATTCCAAAAAATGCCTGAGATATGCATCAAAGTTGAAAAAACCCTATTTATTCCATTATTTAGCTTACCGGCATTTCCTCAGTTTGCGGTCAGCTTTGAAGAGCGCAGACGTGTTTCTGGTCCACCGAAGATCATTGCACCAGACTCCGGAGGTAAGTATGGGGTGAGGGTGTGTGTGGGGAGGTAGGGTGCATAGTGGGTGAGGCGCGGGTTGTGGGAGGGCAGGAGACCGAGAGGGGCGGGTATCTTTTGACAGGTAAAAAAAGACCTTTTTTTTTTTTTTTTAACAGGGTATGATGTGGCATGCTGGGGTGGGCCCCAGCATGCCAACAGACTCTTTTGTGGGGTAGCTGTAGCTGATGGGGATTAGGTACCCTGCCAGCACACAACAAAGGGAGGGTTACATTATGGCCGGCGAGGATTGGGCACCCTGTCGGCACACAACTAAGCAGGGGTGACATTATGCAAGCGGGGATTGGGCACCCCTTCAGCACACAACAAAAGCGGGGGTGTTACATAATGCTGAAGGAGTGGGCTCCCCGTCGACAACATCACTCGGGCACGAACCCGGCGAGGATTGGGGCCTTAATCGGCAAGAAAAACTGTTGGGGAGCGTGCATGATGCGAGGGGATTGGGCACCCCTCGGCATACATTATAAATGGGAGGGGTTATTATGCTGATGGGGAGTGGGCTCCCCCATTGGCATTCTGACGGAAGCAGCGGCAGTGTTGCGTGCCGGTCGGGAGGCGTGTTGTGGTCATGTTGCATGAGAGTTCCTCTCTTATTGCAATGGACCTTTTGTTACATCTGTTGGCCACATACCACAGTGCTGATGTGGCGTCTGCATGCTGCCTGATTGGGGAATGAGGGACACACCTACTGATGCATGCCCTGCATTTGCCCAGCAGTGACCGTGCCTCCAAATCTGCTACTATTGCAATATGTTGGGTGCTCATGCGCGAGCCAACATAAAAAGGAGATACTTAAAACCACACTTCTCCCGACTGCTCCTGAACTCGCAGAAGAGACAGAGAGAGAGTAAGAGACAGCAAGAGAGAGAGAGAGAGTCAGACAAAGGCAGCAATTACAAACAGCCAGCAATAACATTTTAAACAGCAGCACCACCTAGTGGTCATATTTTTTTTTCCACTGGAAACAGTCCATTGCAACAGCCACATTATGGTGCTCCTGTTTGGGTGAGAAAATGCCCCCCAGACATTATATAAAACTATACAAGGGTGATTGTGCAAAAAGTTAAATTTTATACACACACTCTCGGGGTGTGATGCTGTTATAAACCCCTCGAGCTTCACTCTCGGGGTTTATGACACATCACACCCCTTGGATATGTATAAATATCTCATTTTGCACACCCACGCATGTCATATATTAGCCATTCTCTCAAAAACAACTCTACCTTTCAGATGTCACACACTATGGGACCCCTCATTTACTCCTTCAGAGACCTCTGTCCCACATGAAGACATTTCTGTCCCACATTCTACTTAAAGTTTTTAAATAAAAAATTCATAGTAATTTCTTGCTCTATGAACAGCAAACGTCCTGAAAATTAAACCAGAAGCAGGTCTGTCTGCTCAGCAGCAGTGCTGGCCTTCACAGTGACATCAAACTGTTTTTTTGCAAGAGGAAAATGGGGCATCCTAGAAGGAGAGAGGTTTGTGCAACCCGCTGCCCTACTGCCACCTTAGTGGCCACAGGTGGAAACGCAGATGGAAGCCAGCAGCTTACATTGGGAGAGGGGGTGCACACTTCAATGCATCAGACATTATGGCAGTCAATGACAAGCATGTGCTCTTGGGAGGTGGGGGACATCGAGGGAGAAGATCATTCAAAGACTGGGCTGATAACGCTATACCCATGTCCCTCCCACCATATCCAGCTTGGGCACCCTCCTCCCGTCTCCATCTTGGGAGGCTAGATCATGTTGGAATGATCAACTGTTGTGGAGTTGAAGGCAGGACCCTGCCTGGGGCAAGGCAAGGCAGGTTTATTTGTATAGCATCCTATCCCTAGGGCAACAGACTAGGAGCAGTGCACACAAAATAGGACACACAATCAAACAGACAGAATGTCTGAATGTGCAAAGTGAGGCATCATTCCATCCCCTCTTCCATGCTGCATGTGTCTGGAAGAACCATTCCACTGTCTCCTCCCTGCTGCATGTCACTGATTCTATCTTCTGAGCAGTCAGGGGCACATTACGGACACTGTACTCATCGATTTGGCCAAAGCCTTCAACTCCGTGTCCCATCCACTCCTTCTGGACAAGCTGAGCTCCACTGGCCTCTCAGCTCTTGCTGTGACTTGGTTCCATTCCTACCTTATAAGTCAACAGCAATTGGCTCAGGTTGGAGGTGCCCTGTAACCTCCCCTTCCTATCCAGGCTGGGGTCCTGCAGGGCTCCATCCTGGATCCCATACTTTTTTCCATCTTCCTGAACAACCTCCCCTCTGCTTGTACCAACTCGCATATGAACAGGTATGCAGATGACACAGTTATCTTCACCTCTGGTCTCTCTACTGCAGCTGTGGAAGACCTTTTCAACAACGTTCTGCACTGGTTGAATTCCAATCGGTTCAGAGTTAACAGTAAAAAAACACAGTGTCCATGCCCTTTGGTGACAGTCAGAAACTGGCCATACTCACTGCCCCCCCACCCCATTTTCACCACTGTAGATGGTACGCCTCTTGAAGCAGTTCAGTCCTCCGAATATCTTGGAGTGTGGCTAGACAGTAAGCTTGACTTCTCAGCCCATATCGATGCCATCTATGCAAAACTCTGCCCCAAGCTTGGTGCCCTGTACCACCACAAAGACTGCTTATCTATGCATGTCTGCAGGGAGCTTGTTACCAAAATTGTGCTCTCTGTCTTTGACTATGCAAATGTAGTCTATAGCACTGTCCTTCCACTTCCCTCACCAGACTGGATACCCTGTACAACTCCTTCTGCCCCCTTTCTCACTGTATTCATTGCTTTCCATCCTTCCTCTGTCCTCTCATCGCCAGGCTCACTGTACCTCCTTCATATGCAAATACTGGTTTTGGTTTGGTTCACTTCCCCTTGCCTCACCTCTCTCCTATCCCAACTCCCTCCTGCCTCTTGTTCCCGCTGTTTGAGAGACTGTTGCACTCTTTCCATGCCTCCCTCTCGCTCATCTGCTGGGCAGTCTGCCTTCTCCTATTGATTTCTCTCACTCTGGAATGAACTCCTCTCCTCCCTCTGCCTCTCCCCATCCCCTGGCTCCCTCAGGCACCAGTTGAAACCCCAACCCTTCCCCACCTGTTCCTGTTACCCTTCCTCCTGATACCTCCACGGCTGTGCCTTACCATCTTGGTCAGCAACCGGCAGGGTCTCCACTTCTGCCTTGGTTTAACAACATTTCTCCCTCCTCCCTCCCTTATGAGGTCAGGCAATAACGTACCCGTCAGTCATTCGCCAGTGCCAAAATTGTTCTTATTCATCAAAGATTGCTTTCTCCTCTGAATATGCACTTGTTAGGTGTTCCAATTGTACTGTACTGTATTTTACTCTTTGCACAGCCACACCTTTGTATTTTTATCGTACTTTGTACTAATTTTTTGTTGGGATGTTGTCCAGTGTTTTGCCACTATGTCTATGATTCTGTCCTTCCACTGTTCTCCTCCCCCGACTCACACCTGGAAATGAGTCTTTGCTCAGTGTGCCTCTCCCAGTTACCAACTTTCAAATAAATAAACAAATAAATAACTTAACACATCAATCCCCAGATGAAGCTAAAGCCTGTGAAGCATTATGGCTCCTAAATTCAGGTACATGAAGAGGGTAAATAGGGGAGGAACAGTCAGGGTGCTTCGAAGGAAGGAGGAAGGGGCCACTAGAGGGTATGGGTGGAAGCTGGAGGGGGGAAGATTCAGGGGAGAAAGGAGGAGGTGCTACTTCACTGAGAGGGTGGTGGAGCCATGGAATACACTACATAGGGGGCTGGTGGAGGCAGAGACAGTGGAGGGGTTCAAGAGGGGGTGGGACAGGTACAGGGGAAGGGTTCAGGAAGCAAAATCCAATGCAGCAAGAATATCCGGAACTGGGAAGGGAGAAGCCAGAGAAGGCGAGGGGGACAGCAAGGTCAGTACCCAGGGTGGGGGCTGACCAAACGAGCAGACACGAAAGACCTTTAGGCCTATTCTGCTGGCATTTTAGTATGTTAGTATGTTAGTATGTAAAATGGTTGGCTGGTTATGTAGCCTTAATCTACACTGAGTGATATACAGTGCTCCCTCTTCTATCCACCAACCTCCATACATCTTAAAAGTTGGCGAATAAAAGAGGGTGGTGGATAACTGAGGGTGGCAGTTAAAGGGGGAGATAGCATTTCTGGAAAATGGGACAGGAGCTCACACTAGTGGTAAGTGAGGGTAGCAGATAAAAGGAGGAGGTGGATATAAGAGAGGGCACTGTACTCAATAAATTTGATTTGCATATTTAGACACTCTGAACCCGATTCTCAAAGTTCCTGGTGCAGCGCAAGGGGCTTGCACCACAATGAATGACAGAAAGTGCCCCTTGCACCAAACGATGCACCGGGAGCAATTCTCAAAGGCAACCTGCATCAACTGCAGGCTACCTGCCCAAAATGCGACTTGCCATGTGCCACAAAATGGGCTGTGGCATGGTGCAAAGGGGCATAAGGCAGATGCAAGCTGCCACATACCTGAATGTCAGATTCTCAAAAATCTCCCAGAGGGAAGAATTTCTAAGTACCCTTAGACCAGCTAGGGCTGGTCTAAGGGTACTTAGAAATTTCTCCCTCTGGGAGGATGTATTCTCTCGTGGCAATGTGCCATGCCTCTTCCAGCCCTGATCGCCATATATGTCACAAAAATTCCTTTCACTTGTAGTCTAGCACCCCCCAAGCCCTGATCCCCTGTTCTGTTGTAATATGTTATCTCTGGTACTCTGTCGGCATCCCCCTCAGCCTTGATCCCCTGTAATGTAAATAAATCATTTTGTTGGTGGTCTAGTGGACCCTGAGCTGGCTACTGGCACAGCCCTCCTCTCACTGCCGCAGCCAGCTGACAAATGAACTGTCACTGAGCTCATGCAGTATAGTGTAGTGTTCGCACTCATTTATCGACAAATCAGTGAGTGCTAACACTATACTGTATGTATTCAGTGACAGATATTTGAAAGGCGCATAATAAATAAAGTATTATTATTACAGTTCAGTCAGTGGCTGGCCACTGAGGTGAGAGGAGGGCTGTGCCAGTCGCCGGCTCAGGGTTCGGGATGGGGGGGAGCGGGGTAGTTAGACACTGCCTATCGGAGTGGGGGTCCACTAGACCACAACTGAAGTGTTTGATTTACATTACAGGGGATTGGGGTTGGGGGCAGCTAGACTACCAGGGATAATATAGTACAACAGTACGGGGGAATCGGGGCTTGGGGTGGCTGTTCGACTACTAGGGACAGGAATTTTTTTGACATACATGTGGATTGGGTCTGGAGGGGGTCGCTAGACTACCAGGGATAATATATTACAACAGTACAGGGGATCAGGGCTTGGGGAGGCTGCTAGACTACTAGGTAATGCTAGGGAACATTGCTGCACAGCTGCCCACAGCTTGCAGCAACATGTCCAGGTGTGCCCTCTGTTTGGCGTACTGCTAGGTTGCTGCAAGCTGTGGGACATTGCCGCTGGAACCCTACCTGTTCGAGAATCAGGTGTAGGCTCCCTGGCGCACCGGCAATTGTCACAAGTCGCCTTTGGCATGACTTGTGCCAGCTTTTGAGAATCGAGTCCTTTGTCTGTTTGATTTTGTGTCATATTTTGTGTGCACTGCTCGTAGCTTGTTGCAGTTCTGTCTAGGGGTAGCCTTCCCCTGCAGTAGCAATGGTTTTGCCTGCACTGTGAGCACCAGTCCACTGTGTTGGTCTGTCATATCCCTAGGACATGGGGTGCTTCACAGTACAATCAGTGGGAAAAAATATATATAACACAAAGCATTCATCCCAATAAAAAAAAAATACAGTACCTAAGAAGTGGTTGGAAAAGATGTCACATCATGGGTTGCCAAACGCTACCAAAACAAATTATATTTTAGCCCCTTTTTAAACACCATCACTGAGGATGAATGCCTTAGATGGAAAGGGAGGTAGTTCCAGACCAAAGAAGCCATCACTGAGAACGTCTTGTCACCAGACATCTTCAGACATGATCTCAGGATAGCTAAAAGCAACTCCTCGGTGGAGAAGAGAGAGAAGACAGGAGTATACTGTACCAAGCCAAATGATCTTTAAGGTAGCCAGGACCCAATCTGTGTAGGGTTGTATATGTTAGTAAAGTGATCTTAAAGGCAGCGCACCACCTAATTGGTAACCAGTGCAGCTGTCATAGCACACCATTATGTGGTCCACATACGTTGACCCAGTGATCAGCTTGGCAACTGCATTCTGCAGCAGCTGTAGGCGGTGCACCAACCTCCCAGATATCCCTACATGGACAGTGTTACAGTAGCAGTAGTATGTTTATTTATAGGGCTTGCGTCCTGGAGGCTCAGTTAATATGAAAACATTACAGAGCTATAGAGATAGTGAAATATTCATGTGAAATATTCATGTCCAGAAATAACTATTTTTATTTTACAGTTTTTGGCCTGGAAAGACACACTAAGCTGAGGTTTGTCTTCAGGTGCATCCTGGGAGCACAGACAAGTTAAGTGACTTGCTCATGGTCACACAGTATGCAAGTGGTGGCTATGGGATTCAAACCCAGTTCTCCCAGGTTTGCAGCTTGGTGCTCCTAAAGGAAAGCAGTCATAATTCTAGGCTCTCCACCCCCCCCAAAGCCTTACCCCCAATTAGGGGTTTTGCAAAGAAAACACCTTTTTTCAGGTGTGTTTTAATCACTGAATTTTATTTTTAAAAAGTATGGGATTCCACAAAATGGTGCACGCTGCGCGATTCTATTTTAAGTCAAAGTGCGGTGTCGCACCACTCATTTGAATACACTTGTACAGAAGCTGAGCAGTGCGGCAGTACACTTTGTCTTGAAATGGAACCGCACAGTATGCACTATTTTGCAGAATCCTGGACTTTTTAAAAATAAAATACAGTAAGTTAAAACACCTGAAAAAAGGTGTTTTCTTTGCGAAACCCCTAATCGGGTAGGGAGACTTTGGGTTTAGAAGAGTATGCCTATACACTAAACTAGAGAGAGAGTTATAAGCTGCCCGAATTTGTAAAAACTTTCAGAAGTCTTGTTTAGGGAGTTTCCATGTGACCTGCAAGTCTGAGAATGATCTAAGAGTGAATGAATTCTGGTCCAAGATATCTCCGAGAAAGAAAATGCCTTTGTTCCTCCATGTATGACAGAAAATTGGGTGATCTTCTAGAGTGAGCAGTGGATTGCCCCATAAGGGGGGGCATAAAACCAGGGTGTTGGATTGGATTTCAGGAATTTGTGGGTTAGATTCCAATAAAGAACAGAGGATGATATAGTCAGGTGAGATTTTAGTTTACAGGAAATGGGATTAAAAATGAAGGTAGTGGGAACTCCTCTTGGCCAAAACGCGGATTCCATTGCAACCCATAGTGGTGAGTGAGGGGAGGGTTTCTGAAACCATTTAATGGTTTGGTCCATTTGGAAAGCCCAGAGGTAGCCTTTGAGCCAGGGGAGTCCGAATCCCCCTTTTTTCCAATGTGATCGAAGTTTGTTGTGGTTAAATCTCGGTGGTTTCCCATCCCAGATAAAGTTACCTATTAATTTATCAACTTTAGCAAAAAAGGAGGATGGTAAGACTAAAGGAATATTGGCAAAGAGGTAAAGAATCTTGGGAGAAATGGACATCTTAATGGCTGCAATTTTCCCCATGAAAGAGAGATTAAGAAGCTTCCATCTGTCCAGAATTGTTTTGATGTTATCAAATAAGGGGTTAAAGTTAATGTCCCATATCTTCCCTAAGTTACTAGTAATTTTGATTCCTAGATATGTTATACGCTGTGGTGACCACTGGAATCCAAGAGGTATGTTCATAAAGGCTTTACAGTGGTCATTAAGGGGCATAGTTTGTGATTTGCCATAATTCAAAGCAAAGCCAGAAATTTTAGTAAAATTATTAAGCAAATCAACCAACAGGGGCCCATCCTCATTCAGGTTTTTGAGTAATATTAAGAGGTCCTCTGCGTGAGAGAGGAACATATCTTGAATTGCTCACAGGTATGCCCATAATGCCAGAAGATTGACGTAAACAAGCAGTCAGGGGTTCCATGACTAAAATAAACAGGGAAGGTCACAGGGGACAGCCTTGTCTAGGTCCCCTTGCTAGATGAAAGTAAAAGGAAAGGGTGGAATTATTAAGTACTTTAGCAACAGGGGAGTTATATAATAGTTGGATCCAGGAGCAAAAGGTATGAGAAAGACCAAAATAAGATAAAACTTGATGAAGGTAGTCCCAATTTAAGGAATCAAAGGCCTTCTCGAAATCAATAGCTTTGGCTGCAGCTGGTGTCTTGAGGGATTTGACTTTGTGAATTAAATTAAATAAGGAATGTACGTGATCAGAACCAGAACTATGTTTAATAAAGCCAGCTTGCGAACAATGAGTTAGCTTGGAAATCAAGGATTCAAGTTGAGAAGTTAGTAGTTTAGCAAATATCTTTCCATCCGTGTTTAATAAAGAGATGGGCCTGTAACTTATGGGGTGAGTAGGGTCTTTTTCTTTCTTAGGGATTAGGGTTATGATTGCTTCAGTGCAAGATGGGGGAAGCTTGCCAGTATTGGAAGCTTCTTGATAAACATTAAGAAGAAGAGGACATAAGGTGTTGGAAAACATTTTCTAGAAATCGACAGAGAATCCTTCACCCCAAGGGGGTTTGCCGGATTTCAAGGAAGACAAAGCATTCTGGATTTCCTGAAGCAAGAAGGGTTCATCTAAAGAATTTGTTTCAAGAGTAGAAAGATGAGGAACGATTTAAGGAACTGTTGAACTTGTAAAGTAGATGGAGAATTTGTGTTAGAGTATAGTTTTGGATAAAAAGGTTTTCATGATATGGTTTATAGAGGGTTTGTCAGAGTGAATTGTGCCCTGTTCATCTTTTAGGCTTAGGATGTGTCGTTCCATTTGTTGTGCTTTGAGCTGGTAAGAGAGGAGTTTCCCATTTTTATCGCCGTGTTCCAAAACTTATATTTAAGTTTAAACAAGGCCAGTCTGGTTTTACGAAAAATGAATTCATTAATTTTAACTCTAAGTTGAAGAATTTCAAGATGAAGCTGAGAATCAGGATGGTGCTTATTAGAAGAAAAGTATAAATTCTCTTTAGCCTTAAGAGATTTTTCCAAGTCAGTCAACTGTTGTTCCCTTACTCTTTTTCTATGTGCAGCATAACTGATAATTTTTCCTCGAATCGTAGCTTTAAGAGCTTCCCATACAGAGGACATAGAAGATTCGGCTGGGGTATTGTGAAAGAGGAAGTCCTGAATTTGTGCTTTGATTATGGGTAAGAAATTGAGATCCTTGAGAAGGAAAGGGTCCAGCCATCAGTATGAAGATTTAGGTGCTAATGGGCCCCACAAGTTGCAATTTGACAGGGGAATGGTCTGAGATTATGATTGGAGAGATGGATGAATCAATAGTTTTTTCCATTATAACAGGAGAGGCTAACCAGTAGTCAATTCTACTGTATGTCTTATGTAGAGAGGAGTAAAAAGTAAATTCTCAATCACGGGGGTGAAGGAGGCGCCATACTTCAGCTAATCCAACATCTTGCATTAGTAATGAGAGGGCTTTAGTATTTCTAGAGTGGGCCTCTGTAGTGGGGATACTTCTGTCAATGCTGGCTTCTAAAGCTAAGTTAAGATCCCTTCCAAGAATAACTGGTGTATTATCAGTGTTAAAGGATAGAATCTGTTGAGCTAAATTATGAAAAACTCTGGGGAATCAGAGTTGGGTGCGTAGACATTAACAAGCAGAAGAGGACCATAGTTGGTATTCAGTTTGACCATCACCCATCTGCCATCAGTATTGGAAACAGAGTTTAGAAGGGACCATTTGAGACTCTTATAATTAAGAATAGCAACTCCTCTTTTTTTTGAGGTATAGGGTGATTCGTAGATCTGACGACCCAATACTTTTTAAGTCTATGAACATCCTCTGCTAATAATTTTGTTTCTTGAAGGAAAGCACTTTGTGTTCATGTTTTTTGAGATTTGAAAGAATTTGCTTCCACTTACAAGGAGAGTTAAGTCCCTTTACGTTCCATGTTTATAAAAGTATGTCACTCATATTGTTAGTGTTAAAGAAAGGGAATAATCGCTGGAGTGTGAAGGGACAAATAAATGAGGCAGAGGATGATTAGAATACAATATAGAGAGCTTACGTATATGCAGAGAGTGGCAGGAACATCCAAGCCAAAAAAAGTGAGATATATGATACATGAGTGGCACAGATATCTTATTAAAGTTAGAATAGTGATGGGGAAGGAGAAAAGTCATTAACAATAACAACAATACTAGTAAGCTAAATAACAAAGAAAATGTTTTATGGGTGTGAGGAGATATGAGTCAGCCAACTGGCTAAGAGACTCTCTCAAAACACTCTGGGGCGTCGATGTAGGGAGGAGACTAGGGAGGACCAGTTATAAATATTGGCCCAAACCTAAGTCTGATCCCAGTAATATAATAAAGTAAATATTCCTGTTAAGCTAAACTGAAAGGGAATAATACCAAGAAAGGCAGGGGACTGTAATAACCGCAGCTTAATTCTAAGCTAACAGGACAAGGTATAAGGATAAAGCTAAACACCAGAACTTATTTATAAACATTAGTAGTAATAGTACAAGATATACCAACTCAAAATAACAGTAAATTAAAGAACCATATACGAGATGCCAGTACAGCCTAGACATAGGGCAAGGAATTCAGAGAGCCAGGTGGAATGCAAATGAACAAATATAATAGGAAAAGTAGATCATTACCACATTAGAGTGACTCTGAGTATACTTTGCAGTGCAACAGAATAAGTACATAATAAATACAATATTGAGGGGGAAAGAAGAAAGGGAAGATCATTTAAGACCTTATGCCCTGAGCCAAATGCAAATTGGGATTATGTGGAGAGGTATAGGCTTCGGTGATAACTGTAGACAGAAGAGATAGTCATAGTAAAGATCAGCTCTGATTACTCGAAAATCACCTAAATAGGTGTTATATGGGGTGACTAGGTCTAGAAGACTAGGCCCAGTGAGCCCCAAAACAGGAGGGACCATACAGCAGTGGATTTCTATAATATCTGTAGGTTTCGAGTAAAATAAGGAGCATAGGGAAGATGTAGATTGACAATCCTTTGCAACAGTACACCAAACATAGCCCACCTCTTTGAGTGCTAATGATAGTTCCATATTGTAAACAGGAGGTAGTAAGAATAATGGAGCGTAGGAAAGGAGATAGATTAAATGTAGTTGGCAATAAGAACCTGTCATTAGGAGAGGGAAGGGGTAAATTGTCTTGTAATATATAATAATTCACATAAGAAAAAAGAAAAGGCAATAATCAGGATGCATACCGATTGAAGATATGCAACTGAACAGCCAAAAGACTATAAACCTGATGCATTGCTAAATTGGAGAGTAAAAGGCTAGATACAGACAGCCTGTTTAGTGAGGTAATGTATAAGATCTAACACTAAAATAATGGGTTAGAAAAGCATTGCTGATATACCAAAGTTCCCTTGAAGACTTTTAAGCTGCTCGTTTAAACACTGCAACAAAAAGTAAATTGTTCGTGCCACAATGTACATCCTTTGCTTTCTGCACCTACTGGGAATGAAAGCAACCAGGTAGCATAGACTGTAGAGCTGGCGGTTAGGCAAAAAAAGTGTACTGGCACTCCCTTTAAGTATCCTGGAAGCAAAACCTACCAAGATATAGCAACTGTGACCATATTACTGACCATATAAGCTCATGACACCTTAGATTTATTAGCAGGATTGTGACTAGTGATGTTCTTGCTTTTGGTCTTTGCCCTAAGTTTCTTTTTGGGTGGCTCTAAAGATTTGAGGGGCACAGCAACTTCTGCCCATGAAGTATCAGCAGAAATACATCCCTGAGGCACAGGGCCCAAATTAGAGGGATGTTCATCTGAAATTTGCTGGGAATGATCCTCCTGCGAGGGCCATGCCATCCTCAAGAGCAAACTTATTGCTCAAGGGAATAGAGGTTGATTTGAAGGTGAGAGGCTGCAGCTTGGGGTGTTTGGGGTGAAACCTCGCTAGAACAGCATGAAAGTCTTGAAGAATAATGCCCCGACAGAAGCTTCTCTTGCAGCCGTGTTAATTGCCTTGGGGTCAAATCAGTTGCGGCATTGCTGCTTGGGGCTGCGAGTTCTGCAACACTTTCCCCATGTTCCTGTATTTCGTTGTCCACCCTCCGTGTGGATACCAAAGCTGTGTTCGGGTTGCCAATTGCTGCTGAACCTCCCAGGGTAAGATTGCAGAAAGAGACCTCCAGATAGTTGGCTAAGGTGTCAGGGTTTCAAAATCCTTGAGGGAAGAGCCTGAGAAAAAGCGTAGTGTTGCGGGGGTAACGTAGAGCAAATTTAGTGCTTCTTTGGTGGAAGATTTGTTTAAGTGGATTGTAGGCCTTCCTTCTGACGGTTAAATCTTTTGAAAAGTCTCTGTAGATGGAAATATTAAACTCTTGCCACTGAAGTTTCCCCATTTCTCTGGCTCGTTTCAGTATTAATTCTGTATAGGAATAGTTCAAGAAGCGAGCAATGATAGGCCTTGGTCGCTGGTCTGATGTTGGCCTGGGACCCAGAGTGCGGTGAGACCGCTCAATGATTAACGTTAGGTCAGGAGGCAGTTTAAGCATTGCAGGCAGCACATGTAATAAAAGCGCAGTAGTGTCTCCTAATTCTACACCTTCAGGGAAGCCCAAAAAATCATAAATTGTTGCAACGATTACGATTTTCAATATCGTCAATTTTGGCTTGTAGGGATTTATAGTTCGATCTTGATTGTGGACAGTAGCCTGGAGGTCATGAATAGTAGTGGTGTTACAGGCTGTTGCTTTCTCATTAAATGCAATTTTCTGGCCAAAAGTTTCAAGAGTGGTCGCATTCTGTTGGGTGGAGGTTTTTAGATCATTAACCTCAGCCATCAGTTTAGAAAACTTTACTTCCACTCTAGCAAGTGAGCTTTGCTGTACTTGGAGATCTGCCATAATGCTGAAGGATGAGGCCTAGTATGCTGCAGTACAGTGTAGAACAAGCATTTGTCAAGCCGAATGTTGTCGCGCTGGCATTGGCAGTGGGAGTGGCGTAGCTAGAGACGCATAGTGCTGTGATTTTGTGAATGTGTCTCAAAAGGTGATTTTGCAGAGCGAGCAAGCTATTGTGTGCCACAGCTACGGAAACACGTTTTGGGCAGGCTGTGAGAAATGGCAGCTGGACTGTTGATAAGGAGATGTGCAGAAATGCCAGCGGTGAAAATGTAGCATGAAAATATTGCAGATTGACAAAGTTACAAGGGTTCGTGGAAGCTGCACAATGCACGCTTGCAACACAGTCATTGCATGGAGTTTCGGCACCAAATTTTCGACATAGGCATTTTAGGACCTCTGCTCATGAATAGTGTCACCGTCATTTCCTCAAACTGTCCCAAAAACTGATATTGCACAGCGCCCGTGCAATTCTGTGCCGGACATGCGAAAAAAACATTTCAGGCAGCTGCAGTGTTCATAAGGAGGTATGGAAAAATGCCAGTGATGAACAGCTGGAGTGAAAGTATTACAAATTCACAAAGTTATGAGCATGTGTGCAAACTGCCCAACGCACACTCATAAAACACTCATTTTATTGACTTTCGTTCCCAAATTTTCAACATAGGCATTTTAGGGCATCTGTTAATGAACAGTGTCACTGTCATTTTCATCATGTGTCTCGAACACGGAATTTCCACAGCAAGCACGCTATTCTGCGTCGGAACTGCAAAAACAGACTTTGGTCAGGATGTGAAAAATGACAGCTGCACTGTTAATTAGGAGGTGCAGAACAATGGCACTGTAGAAAATCTGGAGTGAGAAAATTAGAAGTTTGCGAAGGTACAAGCGTGCTTGCAAACTACGCAACGCACGCTCGTACCACAGTCATTTTATGGAGTATTGTCACCAAATTTTCAGCATAGGCATTTTAGGACTTCTGCTCATGAACAGTATCACTGTTATTTTTGTAATGTGTCCCAAACACTGATTTTGCACAGCAACCGCGCTGTTCTGACCAGAAGTGCGAAAACACATTTTGGCCAAGATGTGAAAAATGACAGCTGTACAGTTCACAAGAAGGTGTGGTAAAATGCCAGTGCTGAGAATCTGGCATGCAAATAGTGTGAATGCGCTAACGTATGAGCGTGCGTTGCGCAGTTGCTACGCATGCTCATAAAACAGTCACTTTATGGAGTATTGTCACCAAATTTTCAACACAGGTATTTTAGGATCTCTGCTCATGAACAGTGTCACTGTCATTTTTGTACTGTGTCCCAAACACTGATTTCACATCACAACTGCGCTATTCTGCGCCGAAAGTGCGAAAACACATTTCGGCCAGGATATGAAAAATGACAGCTTTACGGTTCACAAGAAGGTGTGGTAAAATGCCAATGTTGAGAATCTGGCATGAAAATATTGAGAATTCACTAACTTATGAGCGTGCATTGCACAGTTGCTACGCACGCTCGTAAAACAGTCATGTTTTGGATTTTTCCCACCAAATTTGCAACATAGGGATTTTGAGAGCCCCCCCCCCATGAACAGTGGCATTGTCATTTCCTTACGGTCCTGAAAGGTGATTCCGTGCAGTGACTACTGAAATCACCTTCGGGACGAACTTCTCATGACATTGCAAGAATTCATGAGAAGGGTCCCAAAAACCCCATGTTGAAAATGTGGGGCCACAATTTGTAAAAATGCCTGACATATGTACTAAAGTTGAAAAAACCCTATCTATCCCATTATACAGTTTACCGGCATTTTCTCAGTTCGCGGTCGGCTTTGAAGAGTGCAGGCGTGTTCCCGGTCCACCGATGATCATCGCACTGAGCTCGGAGTAAGTATTGGGTATGGGGGGTGTGGGAGAGCAGGGTGCATAGTGGATGGAGTGCGGGTGGGGGCAGGGAGCATGGAGACTACGAGGGACTGTTTTCCTTTTACAGGTTGTAAAAGAAAGAAAATATGTAAGGACAGTTTTTTCCCAGGGATTTGTACGCTGGTGGAAGCTCCAACATGCCACTAACTGTTTTAGGGGGGTGTCTGTAGCCGGCGAGGATTGGGGACCCTCGTCGGCAAACAACACGAGGAGGCACCAAATTTATGCCGACGGGGATTGGGCAACCTCTCGGCATTAAACAATGGGGGTATTTCTGCTGGCGAAGTGGGCTCCCCATCGACACCTAAAGGAAAGGAGGGAGGCGGGGAATTAAGCGGCGAGGGGATTGGGCACCCCCTCGGCATTAAACAATTGGGGGGGCGCTTTATGCTGATGGGGAGTGGTCTCCCCTGTTTGCACATTGACAGGGGGCAGGGGCAGCTGACAGGGGGATTGGGCACCCCCGAAGTCGTCAGTTCTACTGCCGCGTCCTGCCATGTACATAACGGCGGTGAGCACAGAAAGAAAAGGACCGCTGCATCTGACGAGCTTTGCTCGGTTTGCAGTGGACCTTTTCTTAGATGTGCTTGCCCCATTATGTAAGCATGGTGCGGCGCCGGCAAGCAGGCAGATTAAGGAATACGGGACGCACCTACTGGTGTGTGCCCTGCATTCGCCCAACAGCGACCGCGCCTCTAAAGCTGGACTCTGCCAAGATGTTGGCTGCACAAGTGCGTCAACATAATAATTGAATATAAGTAAATGATGGATCAAAAATGACTTACAAACTGTGTCAGACAATAAGATTACAGGATGGTCACAGGAGTTGGTACCAAAGAAAGGTCTGGTGAAGGCTGGATGAGATTAGATTGCAGTCATTCCTGCAGATATTCTGAACTATGCTGCCATCTTCTGCCTGGTCAGGCCCTAAATAAATATATTATAACACAATAAATGGCAACAGCATCAGACAGAATATATAGTGAGGCCATCAGTGATTGCTATAGTTTTCTCTAAATAGGTACACCTTTAAAGGGGAACAGTCAGCACAAAGGGCCCCCACACTCAAGGGCTGGGCTGGTCCCAATGTGTAATCTATGTGCAAAAACATTTTGGTTTATTTTATCGTTTACTGTAGAAATACAGAAATATAAAAACATAGAAGTTGTTGGTGGAAAAGGACAGACAGCCCATCTAGTCTACCCTATTTCCCTGCCTAGTACTACTCCCCAGAACCTATTTGGTCTCTGGTATCCCTCACTCTCCTTTTCCTCTATTTATTATGCCCATGTGCCTATTCCACGCATACTTGAATCTCGTCACTGTTTTCACCCCACCATCTCCTCTGGCAGGCTGTTCCAGGTGTTCACCACCTGTTCTGTGAAGAAGTATTCCCTCACATCCCTCTTAAACTCCCCCAACCCCCAAGCTTCATTGCATGTACCCATGTTCTGGTGCTCCTCCTCCTCTGAAAGAGACTCCCCTCCTGCACCTTATTCACCCCATGAGATACTAATAAGTCTCAATCATGTCCCCTCTCACTCTTCTCTCCTCCAGGGAGTACATTGATTGATTGATTGATGGATTGATTGAATTTTGGCAAGCCGGTGGGCCCACTGGAACCAGAGACCCTTTTTCAGGGGTGACCTGCAATAACTTACATGCAGATATACATGCAATAGACCGAATACAATGTGTACAATGAGTTATAAAGCATTAGCTTAATTACATAAATACAGATAATAGATAGATGTAAGGCATACAATACATTATGACGTATTGAGTACATTAATAATACTGGTTAGAGACATTGAGCATATAAAACAATACAGTTAACAGTATACTGAATTCCTGTAGCCTCTCCTAATATGGTTTCTCATGCAACCCCCTGAACCATTTTGGTAGCCCTCCTCTGGATCACTTCCACCCTGTCAATGTCCTCGCACAAGTGTGGCCTTCAGAACTGTACACGGTACTCTAAGTGGGGTTTAACTAGTGAGTGATACAGTGGCAACACCACCTGCCTTCTCCTGATAGAAATTAGTGGTGTATTAAGTTGCCAAAATTTGCTTCATGAAAAAATGCAAATTTCATCAGCTTTGTGGAGCTGGGGACTGCAATTTGCTTTATTATTGGCCTGGCAGATTAACCGAATTCACCTGACAATGTCCAATTTCCCTGGTGAATAACAAAGCCAATTGTGCATAAGGGATCCTCCCACTGGCATCCTCCTTCTGTCTCCTCCCTCCAACTTCACAAAATGTACCTGCAAATATAGAAAATGTTCCCCTGGTGTAGAGCATCTGCTCTGTTCCATAACTTCAGTACAACTCCCTCCCGTCTGAGTAATGGCTTTCTGAATGAATGGCGATATCATTGCTCCTAGTGAAACCTGATTGGCTGAAAACACAACCAATCAAGTTTTTACTAGGAGGAAAAGATGTCACTATTCATCTGCACCATTAAGGGAGTTGGTCTTGGAGGCTCGGCAGCATCAGCAGTGCTCTGCTGCACGGGGTGGGGGAACCCACTTAATCATTGATTCTTGGGTGCTTGTGTTGTGAAGAGGGTGTTAGGGACCAGAGACAGGTTGGGTGCGGGTGTGGAATGGCCGAAGGATGAATGTGACAAATAAAAAGACTGTTTGAGGATGAGGGTGTCGGCGTGGGTGGGGTGGGGATTTACTACTGTAGCCCACCAGCCAAGCTGCGTACATCGTGATATGTGTGTGTGTGGGGGTAAATGTTGTAACTGTGTTATTGGGTGTGGGGAGGGGCTGATTTAACAGAACAGTGGGTAGGGGTAGATTTTTTTTTAATTCAATGGTGAAATTGGCAGTTCTGTCTCCTGATTCGGGAAGTTTTTTGTGAATGTGAATATGGCAGATTCGTGCCAACTTCATTGGTGAATTGAACATTTGCAACATCTCTACTAGAAATCCCCCTGCCCATGCACCCTAGTATCCCACCATATTTTCCATCTTCCCTGTTGCCCTGCCTGTCCACCTTAAGATAATCAGATATGATTACCCCAAGGCTGCTCTCTTGCTTTGTGACTGTAAGCATCCCCATCTAATCCACAGCTCCCAGGGTTCTCCACCCCAGGTGCATAACTTTGCACATTTTGGCATTGAAACCCCCTAGACCACTTCTCAAGTTTCCCCTTATCCCTTTCATTGCCCCTGTTCCTGGGGTATAGTAGATCACATCAGACTAATTTTGCTTAATTCTAGGCTGGCATCTTCTGTTACTACAATTCCAAGAATCCCCTGCAGCTGACATCACAGCAGTAGGCACCAGCGGGAGATTCAACAGCCTGCAGTGCATGTTAGAGCTTTCATAATTTCCAAGAGCAAGGACTTCCTGGAGTGGCCCTTGTGGAAAGAAAGAAGAATTGGGAGGAGTCTGTTCCTAACAAGCCTTGTAAAAGGTAAGAGGGTTAGGAAAAAGAAGACTCACTCACCAGAACCGAATACGATTTTTTAGTTTATTGACAAACATAGAAACATAGAATTTGACGGCAGATAAGGACTGCTTGGCCCACCCAGTCTGCCCATTTCCCTACCTAATGGATAAGCTGCAGATCCTAGTTAACCAGCAGCCTACTTCTTCCTACCCCCACCCCCTAGAATTGCCCTATGACTGTCCCATGCATGCTTGAATTCCACCACTGTTTTTGACTCCACAACCTCCTCCGGAAAGCCGTTCCATGCATCCACAACCCTCTCTGTGAAAAAATACTTCCTTCAAATTACCGCTGAGCCGCCCCCCCATCTTCAAAATCGCCCCTTGTTCTTGCACACCTCTTTTTTTGAAAGCTGCTACCCTCTTGGACTTTGTTGATTCGCTTCAGGTACTTGAAAGTTTCTATCATGTCCCCCCTCTCCCTCCTTTCCTTGAGGCTACACATATTAAGCTCCTTAAATCTCTCTTCATATGTCTTCCGGTGCAGACCCTGCACCATTTTAGTTGCCCTCCTCTGGACAGCTTCCATCCTGTCTATGTCTTTGCGGAGATTGGGTCTCCAAAACTGCATGCAGTACTCCAGATGGGGTTTCACCAGCTGTCAGTACAGAGGGATAATAACTTCCTGTTTTCTACTGGTGATGCCTCTCCCTATGCATCCCAGTATCCCCCCAGCCCTCCTTGCTGCCCTCTCACATTGCTTGCCCACCTTTAGGTCATCTGATATGACTACCCCCAGGTCCCTTTCCATTTTTGTTGTTGTTAGTGTCTGGCCCCCCATTCTGTACTCTTCCCCTGGGTTTTTGTTTCCCAGGTGCATTACCTTGCACTTCTTAGCAATGAATCTAACCTGCCATACATCTGACCATTCATCTAACCTTGCCAAGTCCCTTCTCATCCTTTCCACTCCACCTTGTGCATCAACTCTGTTGCAAATCTTTGTGTCATCTGCAAAGAGACATACTTTTCCTTCCTGTCCCTCTGCAATATCGCTTATAAAGACATTGGAGAGGACCAGTCCTAATACTGAACCCTGCGGTACCCCACTAGTAACCCCCCCTTTCTTCAGAGTGGACTCCATTTACTATTACTCTCTGTGTCCTATTCTCCAGCCAATTCTTTACCCAGGCTGTCATCTTGGGACCCACTCCCAGGCTGGCTAACTTGTTTATTAATCTTTTGTGTGGGACTGTGTCAAATGCCTTGCAAAAGTCTAGGTAGGCCATGTCCACAGCCCCTCCCTGATCTACTACTTTGGTCACCCAGTCAAAGAAATCTATCAGATTTGTCTGGCATGACCTTCCCGCTGTGAATCCATGCTGCCTTGGGTCATGTGCCCCTCTGGCCTCTAGATACTCGACAATTCTTTCCTCCAGAAGTGATTCCATCATTTTCCCTGTCACTGAGGTTAAACTAACAGGTCTGTAGTTTCCTGCTTCTGCCTTGCTCCCACTTTTGTGAAGGGGAATCACATCTGCCCTCCTCTAGTCCTCGGGTACCACCCCATCCTCCCATGATTTGTTAAAGATGGTAGTCAGTGGTGTCACTAGTTCTACCCTTAGTTCTTTTAGAATTCTGGGATGAATCCCATCAGGCCCCATTGCTTTGTCCACCTTCAGTTTTAAGAGTTCTTTCAGAACCCTTTCTTCTGTAAATGGGCTGGTATCAACTTCTGTATCCAGAGTGTTTCTACTATTTGTTTTAGGTACCTCCCCCTCTTCATTTGTAAATACTGAGCAAAAATATTTGTTTAGTATCTCTGCCTTTTCACAGTCACCCTCTGCCCACCCCTCTCCCCTTTATTAAGCCTCACTATCCCTCGCTTGGTCTTCCTTCGCTACCTGATGTACCTATAAAAGGTTTTATCCCCCTTCTTAATTGAGTTGGCTATCTTTTCCTCGGTTTGGGCCTTTGCTGTTCTGACTGCCTTCCCAGCTTCCTTTTGCTTTAACTGATACAGTTCTCTGTCCTGCTCCTTCTGTGATTTCTTGTACTTCCTGAATGCTTTCTTTTTCTCTTCAGCCTTCACTGCCACTTCCTTTGAGAACCATAGTTGTTTCTTACATCGTTTTGTTTTGTTTATTTGCTTCACACAAAGGCTGGTTACTTCTGTGATGGCAGTTTTTATTATTCCCCATTGTTCTTCCACCCCTCCTTCCTGCCCATTTGCTAGTGCATTCCTTAGGCAGTCACCCATTTTTGGCAAAGTCAGCCCTCCTAAAGTCCAGTACTTTTGCCTTTGTATGGCTTGACTCTATTGCTGTGTTTACTGTGAACCATACTGTTCAATGGTGCTAGTTCCCAGATGGCTGCCACTTCATCTGTGATCCTCTCTCCATCTCCATTTGAGAGAACCAGGTCTAAGATTGCTCCCTCTTGAGTGGACTTCAATACTGGAGCTTGAAGGCATGCCCCTGTAGGGGCATCTGAAATAACCCCACTCTTGAGTGGCTGCTGCAACTGCACTCCAGTTAACATCTGGCAATTCAGATCACCCATCAGCAATATCTCCCCTTTTCTGCCATTCTAAGTATACTTTCTATCATTTCCTTGTCCATTTCCTCCCCTGAGAAGGGGTCGGTATCTAACCCCTGTGCGGATTGTGGTGCCATTGCCTGTCTCCAAATTGACCCACAGTGCTTCTTCTCCTCCTGTTTACCCTTTGTTCTGTTGCTTTGATTCCTTCCCATATGTAAAGAGCTACTACTACTCCTCTTTTACCCTCCCTGTCCCTCCTGTAGATAGTGTATCCTGGTATGTTTATGTCCCAGTCATGATTTTGTGTGTACCATGTTTCTGTGACTGCCACGATATCCAGATGTTCCTCCTCTATCAAGACCACTAATTCAGGAAGCTTGTTACTCAGACTATGGGCATTGGTACTCGTTGCTCTCCATTTTTTGATGGCTTTACCTTCTGTTGCAGCATCCCCCACTGACCTTTCTGCCTTGGTCTTTTTCTCATTTAGTACCCTGTTTTGTAGGGAGAGGCTGGGATTTTCCTGCTGCTTATCAGTGCCTCCCCTTGACTAGTTTAAAAGCTTTCCAATGAAGCATTTAAACTGATTGTTAAAGACTTGTTCCTTCCTGGACAGATGCAGACCATCCTGCCAGTATAGGCTGGTGTCCCTCCAGGTGGAACCCCAGTCCCCAAAGAAGCAAAACCCTGTGCTCCACCATTTTCAACCATTCATTAAACTGCATGGTGCAAAGTACCCTCGCCTCACCCATGCCATTGACAGGCAGTACCTCTGAGAAGGATACTGTGTGTGCTACTTGTCTTAGGCCCCTCCCCATCTCTACAAAGTCCTCCTACACTGCTCTAATCTCATGATGAGCCAAGTCATTTGTCCCTAGGTGGACAATGACGTCAAGCTCAGACTCCCGTGCAGCTGTTCTCGTGATCCTGAGGATGCGCTTCCTGTCCCTCTAAGCCATGGCACCAGGCAGGCACCTTACTTCAGTTTTCCCTGCTCCCCCCAGTTCTATCCCCCTAATAATTGAGTCCCCCACCAGGAGCTGCTTTCTTTCCCTGTGGTGTCCTCTGCCTCCTTCCTGTGGGCCTCCCTTGTGACAGTTGTCCTCAGCCTCCTTAGTCTCCTCTGTTGGTGCATCCATAGGGGAGCTATGCTTCCCCAGAATGGTGTATGGATTGTGGAGTGGAACAACTGACTGGGTGTGCCTCTGTTCCACCATCCTCACCCTCTCTGAGCCCACTGTGGTCCAACTGCTGTGCTTTCTTCACAACCTTTGAGGTAGTGGTGGTGGCTCCTGCACTCCCTGGATGGGCGAGGTTCCCTTCCTACTGTCCAGTGTGGCCTGGGGGAAGGTTCCCTTACTACTGTCCAGTGTGGCCTGTAGACGGGCAACTTCCTCCCTCAGGGCAGAGAGTTGTCTGGAAATAGGGCAGCATCTCAGCCTCCAGAAAGACTCCCAGAAGACTGCTGCTCCACACCCACAGCCATTACAACATATTAATAGACTAAATTAATATAAGGAAACTGCCATCAAAGAATGCTAATTTTCTGAAGGCAAAGCCTCTTCCTCAGGGAACAGCAACTGTAAAGATAATTAACAAAATAGTGCTATTAATCCATTTAAATATATCAATTCAATATAACAACCACCAAAGTTGTAATGCATCATTCATGCAATCCTAGCCTCTAAAAGAGAACAGATTCTATACTTGTCCTTGTCACAACATAAAATCATGATCCAACCAAAAACCATACAATAAATTATAATTCCACTGATAACCTTCCATTTTTAAAGCATGGACAAATGATAAAAAGTCAAACCACCATAATAGTAATAGCGCCACTTATGATGAAAAATAGTACCTTAGTGGACTTGGTTCCTTGACTTATGCTGATACAACTAGATGTATGTTTGAAGCTGCAGAGAGTAATTCAAACCAAATTATGAATACTATGTAAAAAAATAAATAAATGTCAGATCAGTTAGCAACCATTATCATTGTTTCCATATTCATCATGTATCAATAGTTTCATTCATATGGTTTGTAAGTTCCATTTCCAAACCTATATAACCAAACTCAAAAAATTCCAATGAATGCAAACACTGATGAATGTTCACCATAATAAGATGCCTACAGGTAGATACTGTAAAAAGTAAAACATTTTTAAAATCTCAACCTGCATTCTATTTATCTGGTTTTATACTTCTTTGATGACTGCCATCTGAAAGGAACTATAACTTCAGTTCACTTCATATGTTAATAAATTTCGTAATAAATTTCATCGACTTGGCGCCGAAAATAGTGTCCCTGTAAGCCCCCATAAGCACTTGAGTGCTTACCCATAAGATGCAGCGAATGCCCCACAAGTCCTAGCTTTCTATTGCTGCAATTCCAGTTGGCTGTACTGCTGGCAACAGCTGCTTAACCCTTCATTTTCTGCTCCCGATATTCCTTCAAATACTCTTCAAATGACCCATCTTTTTGAGCAGTTTATTCTGAACCTTTCATTTCCATTTCTTATTATTCTGAACCATTCATTTGCCATTTTTTTCTTTCATTGTCAACACCGCACCCAGAATCCATTCAAATAACCTTCAAATGAGCCATCTTGTAGCAGTTTAATTATTTCCACCACTATATAATTTTATTGTGGCAGCTTCAGTTATCTTTGAGGTATGGAGGAGTTGGAGAATTTCCTCTCCACATCTTGTGCTCAGAGTACAAACCTGGTCATCAGCATAGTGTTTGATTTTGTGCACGATCTTCAAACCATACACTCGGAGTGCAGTGGCAAGCTACTCCTGATTGTCTGCATTATCAGCTAAGATGCAGCCAGATTTGAATCTCACCTGCTGTGCTGTTTCCCTAAGTGTGCCAAACACCAGCATCGTAGTTAATATTGTTTAATAAGACTGGGTTATTGTCTCCAAATATGTTTTAGAAATTGTAAATCTATTTACTGTATATTAAAATTCATGGGCATGATTCACAAAAGGGATGCACTGGCGCATCCCTGACATGCGTCAAAAGGTGATTCACAAAGGGGTCCAATGCACCAGAGCAACCCCAATGTGCCAACACATCGCAGCTACACCACAAAATGCCAGTAATGATATGCAGTGCATCTGGAGGGGCGTTGAAGGGGGCATGCCCATGCATACCTGGCACAGCCCCATTCACAGCCCCAGTCAGAGGTGCAACCCCAGGGCAATTCTGGGGATGCATCTCCAAAAGATAAGTCTAGCTCCACCAGACTTACGTGGGTGGCCACCTATAGGCAGGCTGCCATACTGCAGACAGCAGCACAGCAGCCTGCACACCCTGTCAGGACATGCACCACCCCCAGACAGCCCACAGCACTATACCACCTGTCACCCAGTCTGGCTCCAGGTGGTACAGTGGTCCTCCCCACCCGTAGCTGCACTGGTCCCATCTGGAGTATTGTGTGCAGTTCTGGAGACCCAATCTCTGCAAAGACGTAGACAGAATAGAAGCAGTCAAGAGGAGGGCAACTAAAATGGTGTAGGGTCTGCACCGGAAGACATATGAAGAGAGACTTAGGGAGCTTAATATGTATAGCCACGAGGAGAGGAAGGAGAGGGGGATATGATAGAAACTTTCAAGTACCTCAAGGGAATTTACCAAGTCCAAGAGGGTAGCATCTTTCAGAAAAAGAGGTGTGCAAGAACAAGGGGGCACAATTTAAAGATAGCGGGGGGGGGGGACGTCTCAGAGGTAATGTGAGGTAGCATTTTTTTATGGAGAGGGTTGTGGATGCATGGAATGGCCTTCCTGAGGAGGTTGTGGAGTCAAAAACAGTGGTGGAATTCAAGAATGCATGGGACAGTCATAAGGCAATTCGAGGGGGTTGGGGAAGAAAGAAGTAGGTTGTTGGTTAACTTGGATCTGCAGCTTATCCATTAGGTAGGGAAATGGGCAGACTGGGTGGGCCAAACGGTCCTTATCTGCCATCAAATTCTATGTTTTTATATGTAAACAGCCCAGTGAAACATCCACAATGCCTCAAACACCATTTCAAGACAAGTAATCAAACAGATCCAGGGCTGCCTGATGCTCTGTAAGTAGTAGTCTTTAGAAATCTATTGCAAAACTTAGCTGCAGGAGAGCTAAAAATGTAGCAATCATAATTTGCCTGCCATATATTTCAAACAGTATAGCCATGGCAGCTACAGTGATTGGCATGGACAACCATGGGCTCACAGGATACAATTGAACCATGATCTGTCTCGGGTGAAGAGGAAGCTGCTTCTGGTGAAAGAACAGCTAACAATCTTTCCTCAGGGCAAGCAGCTTGTCATGGTTGTCCAGGAACTGTCTACAGAGGTGCTGAATCACCAAGTATTTGTTAATGCCGAATGTTTGCTTGCTGGCATTGGCACTGGTAGTGTAGGAGTTAGAGAGCTGCATAATAGGAATGGCAGTGAAGTATTGAACTGAAGCCAACCCCACCACCACCCTGTAGAGACTAATAGGCATTGGGGTGTGCCTTTGGGTCATCAGGCATAACGGCCACGCCATTTCACCACACTCTACCCTGCAGACACCGACAAGTGTCACGGTGTGCCTTGGGGTCTTTGGCCCTTGTGCTCACTCCATTCCATCAGGAAATACAGTGAGATGGGTGCTGTATAGGAGAATGGGGTGAACTTTGGGGCCGAAGAGTCCAAGGCACACCTCGATGCCTCTCACTGGCTGCAGGGTGTGGAATGGTATGAGCATTACAGGCAAGAATCCCAAGTCACACCCCTGATGCCTGTCATTCTGTACAGGGTGAGGCGTTATGGTCGGAAACCCTCATGCCTCAGGCGTTCGTTGGTATTTTCACTCCAAATTTTCAACATGGGTTTTTTGTGACCCCCACCTTATGAATAGTGTTAATATCAGTTTGTTAGCCGAAAGCTGATTTTGCACAACGACTACGCCATTTGGCACCACAGGTGCGAAAACACATTTCGAACAGGATGTGAAAAATGACAGCTGTACTGTTCATGGAGAGGTGCAAAAAATGGCAATGCTGAAAATCTGCAGTGAAAATATTAAAAAAACTGGTGAAGTCACGAGCGTGCATAGAAACTGCGCAATGCACACCCGTAATGCAATTAGTTTGGGAATTTTTTATAGCAGATTGTCAACAGAGGGATTCTGTAACCTCCTCTCATGAACAGTGTTACTGTGATTTTCTTAATCTGTCCCGAACAGTGATTTCCCACAGCGACCACGCATTTCTGCGCTGGAAGTGCGAAAACACATTTCGGCCATGGTGTAAAAAATGACAGCTGTACTGTTTATAAGGAAGTGTGTAAAAATGCCAGTGGTGAAAATCTGGAGTGAAAATATTAGAAATGCATGAACTTATGACTGTGCATGGAAACTGCGCAATGGTTGCTTGTAACACAGTCATTTTATGGACTTTTTTCACCAAATTTTTAACACAGCCATTTTAACACCTCTGCTCATGAACAGTGTCACTGTGATTGTCTTAATCTGTCCCGAACATTGATTTCGCACACCAACTGCGCCATTGTGTGCTACATGCGCAGAAACACATTTTGGGCAAGATGTGAAAAATGACAGCGTACTGCTCATAAGGAGGTGTGGTAAAATGGCAATGTTGAAAATTTGGAGTGAAAATATTGAAAATTCATGAACTTGCAAGTGTGCGTAGGAACAACGTAATGCATGCTCGTAAAACACTCATTTTTGGGAATTTTTTCACCAAATTTTAACATAGGGTTTTTGGGGACCTACCTCAAGAACTGTGACACTGTCATTTCATAAATCAGTCCTGAAAGGTGGTTCCGTGCAGTGACCACGAAATCACCTTTCTGGGCCGATTAACAAAATGATAGTGACAGAATTCATGAGGTGGGGTCCCAAAAACCCCATGTTGAAAAGTTGGTGAAAAAAGTCCCCAAAATGCCTGAGATATGCATCAAAGTTGAAAAAATCCTATATAATTACTGGTGACTCCCTTTAATAACCGGATTTCAGGCACAGTGAAAACACCGTAACAACCCGAAATTGAGTTAATACGGCGTTCACTAAACTTTTTTTCACTGCTAGCTTCCATTGTCTGTCACTTTAGCATATTGAGCCACTTCATTGGCTCATGCTCTGCTTGTGGACGGGCTGAGCAGTATTTCAAAAAATGGCGGCTCGGTTTTCCGTTTACCGAGGAGCCACTTTTGTTTAATTCCCTACCCACTTCTCTATTAATTTGTTTATCTTTATCTGGTTGATCCTGCCTTTCAAACACAAAATGAATATCTGGTTGATCCCGCCATGCCCCCCGAATCGGTAGATACGCCGACTCTTACCGAAATCAACGACAGACCCTACATAGCACAAGCCATGGGTGACACCTAAAAGAAAAAAATAAAGTAAGTCAAAGCAGAGCCGGAGAAAGGGAAAGAGTGTGTGTGTGTGTATGTATGTGTGCGTGTGTGAAAGACAGTGTCTGTGTAAGTGTGAAAGACAGAGTCTGTGAGAGAGTGCATGGGTTTGTAAATAGCAGATATACTCAGACACGGAGCAAACTCTGCACCAGTAATTATAAAAAATATAAGATAAGCAACTGTGTGTATATGGATTTTTTTAACGCACCCTCAGGGTGTGATGACCTCATCAACCTCGCGAGCTTCGCTCTCGAGGTTTATGGATCATCACACACCTCGGGTGTGTAAAAAAATCCATAACACACAGTTGCCTATCTATTATTCTCTATTTATTCCATTATATTGCTTACCGGCATTTCCTCAGTTCACGGTTGGCTTTGAAGAGTACAGACATGTTCCCAGTCCACAGAAGATCATTGTGCCAGACTCCGGAGGTAAGTATGGGGTGAGGGGGGTGTGTGAGGAGGCAGGGTGAGCAGAGGGTGTGCGCAGGAGGGGGTCAAGACATCGAGGGACCGTTTTTTCTTTCTAGGTATTTTTGTCTTTTAGGAAGATGATGCGGGACTTGTGCCACGCTGGGTGGGCTCCCAGCGTGGCAGCTGGAAGGCTGTTTGGGAGGGGGCAGTGGAGCCGATGGGGGATTGAGCACCCCCGTCGGCCATACGGACTGTTGCCATGCTGGGGTGGGCTCCCAGCATGACACCTGGAACTCTGTTGGGGGGGGCGCAGCAGAACCAACGAGGGATTGGGCACTCCCCTCTGCCATACAGTATGTGCGTGGGGGGGGGACGCGTGAGCACACAATATGCAAGTGTGTTTGGGGGGAGTGCATGAGCAATATGCTAAGCAGCACTAGCTTATCGCTGCTCACTGAAGCAGAGCTCTCCCTTTTAACTGTACGGCACTGCATTTTCAACTGCTGTCATAGACAGCTGCAGCATTCATTGGTAAACTGTGGCCGCGCCTGCAAACACACGGACTGAATTGGAAGATAGGGTGCCACACCTACAAAAACTCGGATGATGGCACTGTGTTTCTTGCACATGCGTGCAAGCAAACATAATAAAGCCTTCAGCAACATTTCCTAGTTTCCCCTAGCTTATTTAAAGTTTCTATACAGTTAAAGCTGTTGTTTGCCCAGCCAAATTCTACTCTTTATGCCCTTGTACTTTTAACTAGATTGAAAACAGTGGAATGAGACAAAAAAATGCAAGCTGCACTTCCAATGTTGTTACCCTTTGACAGAAATGCCTGCATAACACAGGGTCTGCCAGTACCATTTCTGAGAACCATCTCAGGATTAGAGAATGTGATCACTGTAGGACCCAATTAAATGCCTGCACACAATCACCTCAAACCCCCTTCAAGCAAATGGGAAACTGCAGTAACAATGCCAAACACATACTGTATTCTCCTTTTTTTTTTCTAACAAGCAGAACTTTTTGCATGGAGCCCTGAGTAACTCTTAGATGACTCCCCTTCCCCCTCATCCTCTGGTGTTTCCAAGATGGAAAACAAAAGCTGCTTCCTTCCTCCTTTTACAAGTTTGAGTGGTGAACATTAGATGTCCCTAACAGAAAGCTACTCGTATTTCAAGGCAGACTGATAAAAAAGGGCAATCAAGCACAGCCCTGAATCTAAAACCACAGGAGCGATTCACATGTACAGAAACTGTCACAGCAAATTGAGTGTCTTCTTTCTCTGTCTACTATAGCTAACATCCAATCACAGCAAGTTTTACATACCTCAGCATCAACTAATGAACTCAGCATTCTCCAGTTGCATGGCTGTAGCCAATCGCGTTCTTGTTCAGCTGAATCTTTTCAAACTTCTCTGCTGGCCTGCTCTGTTATGGGGATGTTATACACCAAGGAGATAGAAAAGGTGCTGTATTTCATGGACTTGGATCTGGGCTTTTGTGGGTGAGTTTTTAAATGATCAAAGTCTGTGGGTGGTTGATTGGGGGTCTGATTTCAAAAACTTAGTGACTGTGAAGAAACACAGGAAAAATATGTTTATTTACAAGCACACCCACAGGCAGCAGTGCATGGCACTGAAAGCATGTAAACATTTAGCCCAATGTTTTTTTTTTCTCTTTTCCAGTAAAAACATTAGTACTACATTCATTTTAAACGGTATTTGTTTTTAGTTCTGCTTATTTTGCAACTTCTACTTATTCCCATTATGTTTTCTTGTATCTACTATTGTCTACGTACCCTTTGTTGTAATCTCCCGGGTCATACCTGAAAATAGGCAGCTATGCTGTCTAGTGTACCTTCCTGGTTAACAAAAACTAAATAAATAAAACAAATGTGTTCTCGGTGGGGGCATGCAAGTACATGAATGAAATGTTCTGAGGAGAAAATGCTTTTAAATGGTTATACTGTTTATTCTGCAACAAATGTATGTTCTCTTGTGGGGGAATTAATGTGCTTTTATTATATTTCTTAGTCTCTGAAATTCCTGTGGAATACTGCTTTTTCAGCAACTGAAAACATCAATTTCGAGCGATTTTGGAGCACTGTGTGCTGTAGGGTCTATGTGATCCTTAGTTATTTGGGACCTTGCATACTGTAATTAAGCTGGAGGTAGCCTTTAGCTGCCAGAAGGAAGAGGGCCGAAGGAATCTGTATGTGCCTGAGGGAGGGGGGCCTGGTCAGCCAGTAGCTGCCAGGGGTTGAGAATCGAGGGGTCAATAGCTGCTGGGGGGTGGGGAGGCCGTGGGATCTAGTAGCTCGGGAGGGCGGCTTATCCCCAATCTGATGCATACATCTGTATAAATGATTGAGTCAGGGTCTGCAGGGCATGGTCACACTATGGCCATGCTCTTCACTCTTGTGTGCTGAGTAGGGTACTGGAAAGTAGGCACCACACATCACCTTTTTCACTGAGCTGCAAGCATGAGTTTAAATCTCACAGCCCTGGAGCTGGGCAAGCCAGAGCAGGCTCATGCTTGGCTACGCATGCTTCGACCTTTATAGCCAACTGAGAGCCAAGGTCAAGCCAGTTATGGTCAAAGTAAGCATTTTTGTCAGCCTGAGTAGTCAGTAAAGTGTCTGAATTATTCAACTCCTATTCAGAAAACAGCCTGCAGTAGCCAGGGTTCGGCTCGTGTTTTGGCTCACAGAGTCGAGCCAGACCCTTGGCTTAGCTCTGGCTTGGCTCTAGGTTAAAAAAATCCTGGCTTGCCTATGATCATACAGCCCTCATTTATATACTGGCCCCAATGTTCAGACTTGCGCCTGGCAATGACGCATGTGGTGGCAAAGCACATCTAAGTTACGCTGGTGCAACACAGGGATATATTCAAATGAGATGAGCCATGGTGCATCACCTTTGAATATATCAGATAAATAGCTGAAATGGGAACTGCACCAGTGCAACAGAGTTATGCTGTGTGCAAATTCCTGATGTTCAGCCACAGTATGCAGATGAGGCCATAATGTATGCAAGGCGCAAATGGGATCATTTGCATGTGATTATAGCCCCATTTGCATGAGTTGTTAAGGGCCAGCCAGCGAAATGCACATGGCACCTTGCAAAGCATGTGCTCCGAGAGGGGGTCAAGGGGCATTCCCCTGCCTCATAGTGGTGAGTGCCTAAAATATATCAAATACATTCCCTGGTAGTCTAGTGGCGCCCCCTCCCTCCCTGTAGCCGTGATGGCATAAATGAAATTAATTACTTATCCCTGGTTGTCTAGCAGTCCCCCAACCCCTCCCATAACCCCAATCATCTAATGTCCAGTAACTACTCCTCCCTGGTGGTTCAGTGGCACACCAACACCCACACAGGACCCCCTGCACAACCAGCCCCCCCCCTTCAGCAGCAGGCAGCAGCATGCCACCCTACCTCTGCGGCTGACAGCTACTGTATGGGCTGCAAGCCCATTGGTCCGCATTGTGGACCGATGGGATTGCAGCTCATGCAGTAGCTGTCAGTCAGCGGGTAGCTGCAGAGGTATGTGGGTGGGTATGCTGCTGCCCGCCACTGATGGGGGAGGACTGGGTGGGCCTGGGTCCTATGTTGGGGTGGGGGGTGCCACTAGACCACCAGAGAGGGGCAATTGCTGGCCATTTGGAGATCGGGGTTACAGGAGTGGTAGGGGGACTGCTAGACTACCAGGAATAGTTGATTCATTTTATTTATATGATTGTGGTTACAGGGAGGAAGGGGGGCCACTAGACTACCAAGGGTATGATTATATTTTATTTTAGGTGACCACTGCTACAGGGAGGGAGGGAGAGGGGTCCACTAGACCACCAGGGATGGTATGGGTGTTTCTGCATGGTGTACTGGGTGGACGGGTGACCACACATGGCTGGCGGCTACTGTGTTGCGCCTTGCAGTGCAGAAGCTCACCTGTGGGTGGCCACCATTTGTGCCTTTTTTTATTTTTTTTTTTCAGGCTCAGTGTTGCCCATCAGTATGCAGCACATCTCCGGGATGTGCCAGCATATGCACTGTACATCCTGGGCTGAACATCAGGATGTGCCGCATATGCATAGGAACGCCCCCCTGTAGGTGCACCGAATACATTATCTTTGCACCCTGGCACATCAGGACTTGCGCAGCACAAGCCCTCTTTTGAATATTGTAATGGGGTGCATTTTGCACCAGGGACAACTCCTTTGAATATTTGGGTCACTGTGTAACCCTGAGCAAGTTGCTTAATTTCCCTGTGCTCCCCAGGTCGCACCTGGAAACAGTCTTTGACTTAGTGTGCTTTTCTTGGTTAAACAATTTCCCCCTTCCCTATTTCATTAAAGCTGGGCCATTAAACCAGTAGAGGTTCCACTAACCCACCTGTGCTACTGTTCTGAAGTACTGGCCAGTGGCCACCTGCCCACTAAGGGTTTTAGCTGAGCCCCACCCCAAATAACATTTTCTCTGTTCTTTCCTGTCTTTATTATTTTATTTATACTCATACTGGGTTATGGATGGAAGAAGGCAATTCTTGCCTGGGAAACAAAAACCCAGGGGAAGATTACACAATGTGGGGGTAGTAACAAAAATGGAAAGGGACCTGAGGGTAATCATATCAGATGACCTTAAAGTTAGCGAGCAATGTGAGAAGGCAGTAGGGAGGGCTGGGGGTATACTGGGATGTATAGGGAGAGGCATCACCAGCAGAAAACAGGAAGTTATCCCTCTGTACAGACAGTTGGTGAGACCCCATCTGGAGTACTGCATCCAGTTCTGGAGACCCCATCTCCGCAAGGACATATACAGGATAAAGGCAGTCCAGAGGAGGGCAACTAAAATGGTGCAGGGTCTGCAAGAGAAGCCACATGAAGAGAGACTAAAGGAGCTTAATATGTATACCCTTGAGGAAAGGAGGGAGAGTGGGGGCATGATAGAAACTTTTAAGTACCTTAGTGGAATCAACAAAGTCCAAGAGGGTGGCATGTTTCAGAAAAAGATAGAGGGGGTGGTTCAGGGACAATGTGAGGAAGAATTTTTTCACAGAGAGGGTGGTGGATACATGGCACAGCCTTCCTAAGGAGGTTGTGGGTCTAAAACTGTGGGAGAATTCTAGAACACATGGCACAGACATAAGGCAATTCTTGTGGGGGAGGAAGAAATAGGCTGTTGGTTAACTAGGTTCTGCAGCTTATCCTGTAGTTAGGGAAATGGGCAGATTAGGTGGGCCAAGCAGTCCTTATCTGCAGTCAAAGTCTATGTTTCTATGCCCATATTGACCATCCCCATGTATTTCCTTTCTCTGTGTCTTTTTTCTTACTTTGACCCAACTGTAACCTTTAAAGGGAAGTTTTCATCATGCCAGCCTCCGGCCCCCACAGGACTTACCCTCTGGTTAAGCCTTTTAAGTATGTTGTGGCATTTTTCTCCCACAGCAACATACTTTATTTTAATTACAAAAAGTCTGCTACCCGGAAGTATGGTGGACGCTAGTGAGGCTCCATTATGTGTAAAGGCACGGCGCCGCACCATGCACTTCAATACAAAGTATAATGGAGCCCCACTATTGTCCGCCATACTTCCGGTAGCAGGACTTTGCAATTAAATTAAAGTATGTTGTGACAGAAGAAAAACACAACATACACTTAAAAGGCTTAACTGAAGTGAGCCTTGTGGGAGGGGAGGCTGGCATGGTGAGAGCTTCCTTTAATTCTAAATCACCCTTTTCCTTACTTCTGTGCTGTTCTATACCTCTTGCATCTCTCGGCTCTCCATTTCTGCTCTCGCTACTGTATTTTCTCCATATTAACCCAATTTTCTTTATTTTACAGGTTTGCAAGGACACCGGCTCCTTTTTTTTCTCCCATCAGATAAGTATCATTCTATCCCTAGCTTGTTGTTTCCACCCTATTTACTCTCTTAAGAACTGTGGATCCTTTGTGACCCCTTTTTTGTATTTTATTTTACAGGTCCTGTGGACAGCATCCTTTAAAGACCTTCCTTTGGCTCCCTATTACTCAGGTAAGAGACTCAACTTCTACCTATACGTGGATAGGCTGTAATGCTGTTGCTGTGCCCGTTACAGTGTGTGTTGGAGTTGGGCATGTGGGAGGTGTGTGTGTGTGTGTGTGTGTGTGTGTGTGTGTGTGTGTGTGTGTGTGTGTGTGGTCTTGGGGGGAGAGAGTTAACAGAGCAGTTTTGGAGAAAACAGGGCAGTTTGGGGGACTGTGGAGGTGGGGATATTTGTGGTGGTCATGGAGGGATGGTGCTGTCTGGGACAGTGGACTTAGGTGGCTAGTTTAGGGTGCTTTGGAGTGTGGGGGCTAGTGTCTGGGCTGTGATGGGCAACTATCTTGTGCTGTACAGGAAGCGGGCTAGTGTTGGGGCATGGTAAGAGAGAGGCTAAGGTCCAGAGCAGTGGCGGGAGGAGTGTTTGTATTGTCGCTGTGGACGGAGGGGACTAGTATTGTGGGGCCATTGAGGGCAGTGGCTGCTGTGGATGGAAGTGACTGGTGTTGGGTGCTTTGGACAGAACAGGCTGGTATAAGATCAAAGTAGCTGTATCAGAGGAGGAGGAGAAGGACCTGGGAGTGATAATCACTAGTGACCTGAAGCACTCCATGCAGTGCAAGAAAGCAGCAGCAAAGGCAAACAAGATGCTGGGATGCTTAGCTAGGAGGATCGGTAGGAGAGAGGAGGTTATACTTCCCTTGTACAGGTCACTGGTAAGGCCGCATCTAGAGTATGGAGTTCAGTACTGGTGCTCACACCTCAAAAAGGGCATTAACCTGATGGAGAAGGTACTGAGGAGGGCTACAAAGATGATAGCCAGTTAGCAGGGCAAGGCATACGAAGAGAGGTTGAAGGCACTGAACATGTACTCCCTGGAAGACAGGAGAGAGAGGGAACATGATTGGGACATTCAAATACTTAAAAGGGATAAATAATTTTGATAAGGAAAGTCTCTTTAAGCTGAGTGGCAGCCATATCATGAGGGGGCACAGTCTCAAACTGGAGGGTGGGAGGTTCAGGAGAGATGTCAGGAAGCACTTCTTCACGGAAAGGGTGGTGGACACTTGGAATGCGCTGCCGGAAGAGGTCATATCATTAAAGACAGTGAGCGGCTTTAAGAGAGGCTGGGATAGGCATGGGAGAAGATAAGAATCATGGCTAGGGAGGATGGGAGGAGTGGGGAGGGAGGGCAGAGACATTAGCTCAAGCTGTGGACCCTGCAATACGAGCAGACTTGATAGACCAAATGGCCTTCTTCTGCTGGCTTCTTCATATGTTCGTATAGGGTGCTGCGGACTGAGGTGGGCTGCTGCAGGGTACTGTAGAGGGAGGGAGCTAGTGTCGAGCCACAGAGAGGAGGCTAGTGTTGGGTAGTCTGGAGGCAGATGGCATACTTTTTGAGTACTGTGCAGGGAGGGGTGGGGCTAGTGTAAGGTGCTTTTGAAGGGAGGTGGACCGGTGTAAGGGGCATTGAAGAGAGTGAGTGACTACTGTTTTGGAAGGGGGCTAGTGTTGGCTGGAGGGGAAATGGTGTTGTGGGGGTTAAGGAAGGAGAAGAGTCTAGTGTCTGGGGTGGCAGAGCTAGTATCTGAGGTTGTGGAAGATGGGGTAACTCAGGGTGTTAGAGACTATGGTGCGAGGGGTTAATGTCTGGGCCAGTGGTGGTGGTGGCAGTAGTGCTTTGTAGTGTTGTAGTAGTATGTATTGTTGCCTTTATTTTGTGTGGCACTCTTCCTCTGAGGCTCGGGGCACCTTTTCAAATATCACAGTAGCAAAAGAAATTTTTTAATTAGTATTTAAAAACTGGCATGACTTAACTGTGAGGAAGATCAAACCCTGAAAGCATAAGTGAATAAAGGTTTGAGACACTGATGAAAAGCCTCTACTATCCCTAGGATGCAATGTTTCACCTCTTGGCTAAGTGGTGTTAGATCCACTTCCCTCCTTCCCTGTACCCCCTCACTAGGGACTCCCTTGAAAGGGATAAACCAGGTGAACTGTGAGGAACTATTTAGTCTGAGCAACAGTTAATGGACATGGTGGATATTTATTTATTTTAGCCTGGAAATGAGAGCTATTTTCAGACTTGAACCTACCCGGCATTTGTTGGAGGTCTCCACTGACCAGGTCCAACCTTGTTTTGAGATTTGATAGTGGGCACATACAGGGAATAATGAACTCCCTCTGTGTAGAACAAGTCATACTGACTGAAGCTGGTGACATCGTGGGCATGAGTGCAAAGCTTGAGTGCCTTCATGATGTCACTAACCTCACAAATTGTGAGGTTACCAGTGCCTTCTGCAAAGAGACTGGTTCATTATATATAATGATATGAGCAGGCTGTTTCTAAAACATACAAGTGACAGACAAACCCCCTCGTGTGCTGATTATAAAACAGCACCCAGTACTGTTTATTCACTGGGTGATATTTTGAAATTGGCACTTTTGAAGGGGTTCACCTGTCATAATCAGATTGCACTCCAGGCTCTGTGTCTGGTTTGCTGGAGTATGACTATGATTGGCGCAGCCGTTCAGAGAAATAATTCTCTAAACATTCTAAAAGGTGAATTACTGGGTTTAGAAACCACTGCAGAAACTGGCTTTGTATTGATATTCAGGATAGCCCGATTGCCAACCCTCCCCCCCCAGTGAATTACTGGGTTTAGAAAACAATGCAGAAACTGGATTTGTATTGATATTTAGGATAGCCTAATTGTGCCCCCCAAATCCCACACAGAGCAGGACCCCTGCTCTATCAGTCAGCTGCTCAATACAGCATGAAACTGCCAGTGCATGAGAGGGAGTGCCCAGAATGGTGAATGTCATTGATAATGCTAGGAAAGACTGATTTCTGCAAAATGTCATGAATGACATAGTCTGATCTGCCTCCTCCCCCAATCATGCACACTGACATGCTCTGTCATTCAGCTAGTGGACTCTTAGAGCTGGTGGCAGGCTGTGCTGTAGGTTCGGGACGGGAGGGGACCATGCTGTTCGGTAAATCTTGCTATATGTGGTCCCCATATCATGGCTTGGAGGTCAGGAGAGGAGGGGAGGGGGACCATGCTGTCCGGTATATTTTGCTATGTGTGGTCCCCATATCATGGCTTGGAGGTCAGGAGGGGAGCCCAACATCTAAATGAGGACTATTTGGGGATGGGGGTCTGGCTAAGGAGGGGGGCTTTTAAAAATGCCAGGAGTATGCAATTTTTTATTTTTAATCCATGTGGAAGAACAGGGAAGGAGTGAGGGTGGTAACTCACAGGAGTGTGGATGGTTTGGCCTAGGGACTAGCCTTTGCCACCTGGGAATGGACAGGATCTAGTTGAGGTTGTGGGGATCAGACCCAGGTCTGGTGGATGTACTGTACCAAACTCATTCATAGCTAGTTACCCTAACCTCTAGACTATACTGCCAGTCCCGGTCTTCATCTGGCATCTAAGCAGTAGTGTCACAACATGACTTGAGAAGGAACATGACACTACACACCACTGCAATCAAAGGAAATTCAAACTGGTAAGGAGAAGGAAAGGGAGAAGACAGAAGGTACAATTAGGGGGTGATATCAGCTTTAGACCACATCTTCTCGCAGTGGTACTTTTCTTAAACTATTATTTATCATGGTCTAGTGGGTTAAATGGCTGTCTGGTGGTTTCAATTTTTCAATTTCAACTTTATTTTTAAAAGGCGCTTTTCTTAAATCAAATGGTTGACGTGGAAACCACTGTGTGGAGACACACACACACACACACCATTACACATACAACAGTAGACAGAAGCATTCACTTACTTTTACACACAGATCACAAAGCAGTACACATACACAACCCACCCCACCTAATACACATGGATGGTGTAACCATTCAAGTGGACTGACAGTCAAACTGGTCAAATGGGTAAGAGTGGGACTGGTATTGTATCACAGAGTCTATCCTGAGTTAATATAGTGTTAAAAACACACACACATGCACGTGGATCCTCGCATCTAAAAAGATGCACAGTCACACACACCAGTAGAAACAGACGCAGTCATAGCATATGCACAGTTGACAAATGCATGTTTATACACACACACACACACACACACACACACACACACACACACACACACACACACACACACATACATATGCTCAGATTACTCTCTAGACATGTCGGCACAGACACATGCACATAGACATGTACATACACCACTACTCGGTACCACAATCTCATGCATAGAACAGTAGTGTCACAGACACATAAATACATACATACACGCACTGTACATACGTACACATATATTCGTACACAATTTAATTACTGTTACATACTGCAGAAGTCTCCAAATGGGGTCTCAAGCTTCACTACTTATGGAAGGAATGGTCTGTCATGATCCTTCTACCCAAACAGCACCAGAGATGGTACAGGATGGTGCAGCAGTTCCTTGGAGAAGGAGGCGGTACAACTGGACACCAGAAGAATGCTCATTGCAGGTTGGGGAGAAAGAGGAGGTATTGCTTGGTATCAGTCAGAGGAGTACCACTGAAAGGAGGGAGAGGGGGGACATGACAGAAACTTTCAAGTACCTCAAGGGAATCAAAGTCCAAGAGGGCAGCATCTTACAGGAAAAGAGATGTGGAAGAACAAGAGGGCACAATTTGAAGATGGAGGGGGGATGGCTCAGAGGTAACGTGAGCAAGTATTTCTTCATGGAGAGGGTTGTAGATGCATGGAACTGGCTTCCTGTGGAGGTTGTGGAGTCAAAAACAGTGGGGGAATTTAAGAATGTATGGGACAGACATAAGGCAGTTCTATTGGGGTAGGAGGAAGCAGACTGTTGGTTAACTAGGATCTGCAGCTTATCCATTAGGTAGGGAAATGGGCAGACTAGGTGGGCCAAGCGGTCCTTATCTGTCATTAAATTCTATGTTTAACACCAGGGACTGCTTGGAACAGGTCAGGGACAGGGAGGGTGGACTGGTGGATACCAATGTCTGCTGTTTGTTGGTCTGGGAGAGTGAGTGGGCCTACTCGTGGGCACCAGGGATAGCACAAATTAGGGATGGGTCAGAGTTTCCATTAGACACAGGAAAGTGGATGGTACTAGGTCAGGACTTTTAGGAGGTAGGTGGAAAGTGCTGCAGTGGGAGGAAGTTGTGTGATCAAACTGGGACATAGTTGGGTGGTAATGGTATGCAAACAGACACACATACCGGATGGGCAGCATGAGCCGTGAAGGAGGGTATCACTCTCTGTGGACTAAGAAACGGCTATTTAAAAAAAAAAAAAAAAACACCATTGAGCAGGTCTGTGGTGTTCCATCATCTTCATGTTGTTCTTCACTTTGTCTGCTGGTTCCTTGGAGTGGTTATTCTTATTACTGTACTTTGCATTAACCTTGTTAGTCAGTGTGGGTGAAACATCCATTTGTTTTTGTTTTGCAGTGTGGCCTCTGCCTGGATGCTGCTGGTGGGGTTTGCTGGTTTCTAGTGAAGGTGCTGCAGTGTGTTCACAGTAAGTATATCTGCATCTTGTTCTTATAAATGTTTATCTTTAGAATTGTAGGCGGCTAGCTGGCACAGTGACATGGAGGGCTGAGGCATCTGTTCCTTACCTCCGCCCATGCCGGTGACTTGTGTTCCTGGTGCGAGTGGGTCAGCTGGGAAGGGAGAGGATAGAGCATCTAAAGAACCACTCTGCTCTTGCGGGGTGGACGAAAGTACAGGCTCAGTGCTTCCTTGACACCTAGCAGTGGCAGGGTGCAGGCGCGCCATGAGCTTGTCACATGCAAGGGGGGTGGCGCAGTCAGTGGTGTGCTGTGGGCAGAAGCACACACAGTATGGCCATTACCGCCATTGCACGCTCCACTCAAGGGAACTGAACAGGGAAAACAGAGGTCCCAGGTCGAACAGGATGTAAGCAGCCACCCTACACAGGCCCTGACTCTGAATGGCACTTTCCTGGAACTGGATCCTGTTCAAGGTGAGTCGAGCTGTGGGTGGGGCAGGGCAGCTCACCACACTGCCATGGAGAGTAAACCATGGGCAAAGAGGGGGACAGCTGTCTGATGTAGAGTGCAGGGCTTGGTGCATGCTGAAAGAAGGTAGCTGACTGGTGGAGACCCAAGGAGAAACAAATTAGCTTAAAAAAAATAAATAAATAAAAGAATTGTAGGTGGCTTGTTAGTGCATACAGACTTGCCGAACAGAGAAAGCCCTTAACGTTTTCTTTTTATTACATAGATACTGTTGGCAGGTAAGGGCCTATGGCCCACCCAGTCTAAGCATTTGAGCTTGGAAGTTCCCTTTACATTTTTCTAGAAGTCTGTTGCCCTCTACCCCATGACCTCCAGGATTCCCTTATGTCTGTCCCATGCATTCTTAAATCTTGTGATTGTTTCAGCCCCCCCCTCCTTCCTCTGGCAGGGTATTCCTCTTGTCCACCACCCTTTCTGTGAAGAAATTCTTTCTCACGTTTCCTCTGAATCGCCATCTCTCCAACTCTGCCCCATGCCCTCTAGTCCTCAAACATCTTTTTGGCTGGAAAACAGTGTATTCCTCTACCCTGTTCATCCCTATTAAGGTAGTTGTATGTGTCTATTACATACCCCCTCTCTCCATCCCCTATCTCCTCCAGGGAGTACATATTTAAGTCCTTCAGCCTGTCCTGATAGGGCTTGTGATGCAATCCCTGTACCATTTTGTTGCCCTCCTCTGAATCTTCTCCACCCTGTCTATGTGCTTACGTAGGTTTTGTCTCCAGAACTATACTCCAGGTGGGGCCTCATTTGTGTCTTGTATCGTGGAATCATGACCTCCCTTTTCCTGCTGGTGATGCCCCTGCCATCCCAGTACTCTGTTTGCTTTGCCTGCTGCCTTGTCACACTGTTTTCCTACCTTAAGGTCATCAGAGATGATAATCCAAAGGTCCCTTTCATGCGTGGTGCATGCTGTATCTTCACCCCCAACTGATATGTTGCTTCAGAGTTTTTGTGCTCCTCATGCATTGTTTTGTACTTCTTTGCATTGAACTTTAGTTGCTACATCTCTGACCATCTTTCAAGCTTCTTCGGGTCGCTCTTCATTTTCTGCACCCCTTCTGGAATATCCAATATGTTGCACATCTTGGTGTCATCGGTAAACAGGCAGACCTTTTCCTCTAGCCCCTCTGCAATGTCACTAATGAAGATATTGAATAAGACTGGTCCTAGTACTGATCTCTGAGGTACCCCAATGGTCACCTCCTTTCCCCAGATTGTACTCCATTTACCACCACCATCTGTTTCCTGTCTGTTAACCAGTTCCTAACCCAGTTGACCACCTTGTCTCCCATGCCCAGACTACCCATCTTGTTAATCAGCCTTCTTCGTGGGACGGTGTCAAAGGCTTTGCTGAAATCTAGGTAGGTGACCTCTGCCACCTCTCCCTGATTGGGTGACTAGGGAACTTAATAAAAAAAAAAATATATATATATATATATATTTTATTCATTTGACATGACCTTCCTTCTGTGAATCCATGTTGCCTCAGATCCTGAGCACCACTGGATCCAAATGTGCCACTATCCTTTCTTTCAGCAGTGTCTCCATGATCTTTCCCACCACTGAGGTGAGACTGACTGGCCTGTAGTTCCCAGCCTCCTCCCTACTGCGGCTTTTGTGCAGTGGGACTACGTGTGCCCTCCTCCAGTCCTCTGAATCAACACTCGTGTTGAGTGACTCTGAACAGGGCTGCCAGAGGTGCTGCTAGTTCCCTTCACATCTCTGTTAATATCTTCAGGTTGATGCAGTTTGGCCCCATGGCCATATCCACTTTCAGCTTTGTGAGTTCTTCCAGAGCTCTCTCTACTATGAATGTACTGGTGTTCACCTCTTTCCCCAACCCCTCCACCCCATCACCTCTGCAACCTAACTGTGGTCCTTGATTGTCCCACTCCTTAGTGAATACTGAGCAGAAGTATTTGTTCAGTATTTCTGCCTTGTCCAGATCCCCTTCCTTACACTCTCCCTTCTACCCTTTGAGCCTCACAATTCCCCCCGTCTCATTTCTTTCACTGATGTATCTATAAAATACTTTATCCCCTTTGCTTACAGACTCTACTAAGCCCTCTTCTGTCTGCGCCTTCACCACCCTAACAGCCTTCTCTACTAGACATTCAAGATACGCATCTCCCTGTCCTCCTCCCTTTGACTCCCCTTATAGTACCTGAAACTTGGCCTTTAAGCCCTGACTTTGTCCTGCACCTCATTGGAGAACCATAATGGTTTCCTCCTTTTTCCCTTTGACCACTATCCTAACATATTGGTTTGTTATATCTACTATGCTATGACCCCTTTCAGTTTCTCCCATTGTTCTTCTACCCGCTCTACTACCTCTCCCTTCCCCAGGACTGCTTGTATACATCTACCCATTTCAATGAAATACGCCCTCTTGAAATCTAATACCCTTGCCCTTGTGTGGCTCAATTGAGTCCATGTCTCCATGCTGAACCACACCATGTGGTGGTCAATGGACCCCAGCTGCCCTTCCACCTGTAATTCTTTGACTCAGTTTCCATTGGTCCATACCATGTCCAAAATTGACTTGTCCCTGGTAGGCAGCTGGTGAATGAGCCAGAGTCCAACCCCATGCAGTGATTCAAGGATGGCTGTACTTCTGGCTGAAACAGCCACTTGGGTGGCCCAATCCATGTCCAGCATATTAAAATGCCTCAGTAGCAGGACTTTGCCTTTAGCAGCCATTTCATGTATGTTCTCCACTAGTTCCCTGTCTACTTCCTTCCTCTGCGCTGAAGGTCTGTAGATCACCTCAGTGCATATTGCTGTTACATTCTCTTGCTCCAGGATGACCCACATTGCCTTGGCCTCATCCTGTCTTCATTGAACTTCTGCAGCCTTTATACTATTTCTGATGTATAGGGCTACTCCCCCATCCTTTTTACCCTCCCTGTTCCTCTTGAACAACGTATAGCCTGGTACATTGACTTCCCAGCCATGATTAGCAGAGTACCACGTTTCTGTTATTCTGCTATATCAAGGTCTGCATCTGCCAACTAGGCCTCCAGGTCTGGAACCTTATTTCCTAGGCTACGGGCATTCATTGGCATGATCTTACATGTTTTACATTCTGCCCACCCTCTGCTCTTGTTCTCTCCTCCTCTCTCTCTCTCTCCAGAGTCTTCCCCCCTCCCTCCGGTTTCCTTTCCTGTGCTCTCCCCCCCCATATCATTCATTATACATTATTTACCTGCCTGCTTTAACTGTACCCGTAGTCAACTTATGTTCCTGCATGTTCCCATGGGGGGTGTTCCTAAGTCTCCTGGCTCTCCCCCCTTGACCAGTTTAAATGCTCCCTGCTGAAGCATTTAAACTTCTTACAAAGGCCCAAGATCCCCTTCTCAGGCAGATGCAGGCTGTCCTCCTTATATAAGCTTGCATCTGGCCAGGTCAAGTCCCAGTCCCCTATGAAGCTGAGCCACCCTTCCACCAAACCTTCAACCAGAAGTTGAAGGTATGATAATATGAGTACCCTAGTCCCTGTGCCCTGGACAGGTAGACGCCTCAAGAATGAGACTGAGTGCTATCTGTTTCAGGTTTCCCCCAGCTTCCTGAAATCATTCTGGACTGTTAATGCGCCCCTTCTCCTGGCCAGGTCATTGGTCCCCTGGCGGACAATGACATCCAGGTGCTCCCTTCTAGCTATTGTCATAGTGATCCTATGGATCCACTTCCCATCCTTCCATGCAGTGCTTTCTGGAAGGCACTTGACCTCCCTGTCTCCCTGCTGTTGGGTGACCCTAACTCCACTCCCCAGACAATAGTCCACCACTAGAAGTTTCCCCCTCCACCAGGGTTCTGTGCTTCCCATCCCTGGGGCCCTATCCCGGAGGACCATTCCATACTCCCTGGTCCCAGCCTTGGGTTCCTGAGTAGGGTTTTCCCACAGACATTGTATAATTAATCCCTTTTTTTTTTTTCTTTTTTTATGCTATCCTCTGATCACTGCTTGTCTGGCTTCCTAGGAAAAAGTGATAGGTAAGTCCTCTCTCTAAGTTTTTTTTTTTCTTTCAACTTTGTTTCCCTCCGGTCGTGGCTCCGTGGACCTCTCTCAGGCATCCAACTCCGGTTCCTACCTGCCAGAAGCCTCCCAGAACTGTGCCTCCTCTCTCCCCACCCTCCCCATAGCCAGCGCCCCCAGTCTAACCCTCCCAGGGTGGGTCGCCCACCTCCTCTTGGGCGCTCTTATAGTCAGACTCTGGCTGCAGGGTAGGGCCCGAGATGGAGGACCTGGAAGGCCAGTCAGGGTTGGCTCAGCAAGGTGCATGGGGGACTGGTGCCGTCATCTATCCATAGTGCCGTTATTTTCTCTGTTCTAGTGAGCCCCGGAGCTTGGACGTGCAATGATGTCCAGCTCAACTGGTACACACTCCCTCACACCCCCGATAGACGTCTGTCACAGTTCCAATCCCCAGCAACTTGCGGCCGAGCACTGAAGTGCCTCCAGCCTCCGCTAGAGATCACCAGTGCATTGGCTGGTGGGTTCCCCACCTCCCCGGGGAAGGAGAGCAGTCCTAGGGATGCTCAATCCTTTCCCCCCTGCCGACCCCCGATGACCCGGGCTCATTCCCAAACCCGGGTCACCGATGTAGCATCCAGTGCCTCAACCCTCTGCGCCACTAGGCCGGCTCTGTCTCTAGGTTTTGAGTGCCTTCCTTCACTTAGCCCTCTGCTATATGGCATTCCTCCAGCACAGTATTCCCCCCCCCCATAGTTTACTTCTATGCTGCCAATGACTGCTACTTAATTGCCTGCTGCTTTGGTTTCCTACTATGCCACTATTGGTGGCTCCTTCATTGTCCAGTTGGGCTTCCACATATGCTATCATTGGTGACTCCTTCATTGCTTATCAGGCTTTGGTAACTTGCTCTGACACCATGGAGGAGGACAACAGGAAGTCAGCAGTCTGGGGAAAGTAGCCTCTGTTGGACCCATCAGATGCCAGGGATACTCCATTTTAAAGGAATGGGCTTAAAGCCCAAAGTCTACACTAGCTTACTGAACCACATGCTAAATCATATTTACATAAGACCACCCTGCAGCACTTGCTTCATTTCTTTGTCTCTTTTTCTTCTTGTTTTTTTACCTCTAGGTCGTTTTTTTCACTCTCCCTCACTTTTGACTTAAACTCTTCTCTAAATTAACTTTTACTTAATTTCTGGGCTCGCACTTTAACTTTTGTTCCTCCTAATGTGTACCTTCCCATATATTTTGACCATATCACTGTTATTTTACAGGTACAACCGGACACCATCCCGAGACCCCATCCCAGGTGTCATAGGACCCAGGTAAGTGATCCCCTGCTTGGTATCGTTACTAAATGAGTGAGCTGTAACAGTGCAGTGACTGTAACGGAGGATGTTTATGGTTGTATATCTTTTGAAGAACAGACAGATGGTATAAAATAGTAACAGGAAAGAATAGCATAAACAAAATATGTTTTACCAGTACAGTAACTAAATAGTTTCCTTCTAAGTTATAATGCCTTTGAACATGTTGATTTTCATGTGGTGTTTGCCATCTGGTATACCTGAAATGCATCACAAGTAACTGGGATTCATATGATAATTAGCGGAGTATTGTTGCACAAAGAAAGGGCACATGAGAAGGTACAGGTCGACTTGTTTTTAAGTCAAAAAGAACCCCTAATGGATTGTTGATGCCTTACTTTAGGCTGCACAGGCAGCAAAATATGTAAATGAGCATGTTTTGTTATTGGATTTCTTTTTAGAAAGATTCTGTTTACATTGTAAACAGAATCTTTCTAAAAAGACATCCAAATCAAAAACATACTCATTTACATATCTCCTTGCATGTGCTTTAGGAGGTTATCAGTTTATTACCAGTATTTCTGTGTTTTTGAAGGCTCATTTGCATTTTATGTGCAATTTCTGAAAGGTATTTGAGAAAAAATTGAGACGTTTTTCATTGGATAAAAGCTGGTGTTCCAAGTAAAATAGAAGGCAGTTTGAAGTACTTCAAAACCAATTACAAAAACTGAAGAAAACTTGAATTTGAAGGCATTCATTTTAGGTGGAAAAGGGTATTTTAAGGTACAATTGAAGGGTTTGTTCAGAGTAGTTTTTTACCACTCTTTTTCCCTTCTTTTTGAAGGCTAATTAGCATTTTTCGTGCACTTTTTTAAGGGCATTTGAGAACATATTGAGGCATTTTTCAATGGATAAAAACTGGTGTTTCTGGTAAAATTGAAGTCAATTTGAATTACTTCAAAAAAATGACAACTGGACCAGTTTATAAAAAAAACTGAAGAATACTTGAATTGAATTTGAAGGCCTTTCGTTTTCTGTATGGTTTATAGCAGATTAGATACATAGAGTCCCCAGATTTGTTCTGTAGGCCCAAAATGCATCCTCCTTATGTGCAGAAAATTGACAAGTGGTAACACACTGAAATATGAGTGTTTCAGCACATACAAAGTTCCTCAGAATTAATGGCACACTCAGTCATGTGCGCAGTCGTGGCAGAGTCCCAGATTTTTTCTGCAGGCCCAAAATGCATTCTCCTTGTGTGTAGAAAATTGACAAGTGGTAACACAGTGAAATGAGTGTGTTTCAGCACATACAAAGTCCCCCAGAATTAATGGCGCACTCAGTCATGCTCGCAGTGGTGGTACAGAGTCCCAGATTTTTTCTGCAGGCCCAAAATGCATCCTCCTTGTGTGCAGAAAATCAACAAGTGGTAACACAGTGAAATGAAAGTGTTTCAACACATACAAAGTCCCCCGGTATAAAATGATGACCGTGAGCATTCTGTTGCTGGTCCAATGTGTTCTCCGAGGCGATTCGAGCAAATGCAATGTGAACATCTCAACTGGATTGAAGGGTGCTCTTTGGCTGTACACTAATAGTAGCCTTGGTGAGTGTGTGTGTGTGTGTGTGTGTGTGTGTGTGTGTGTATATATATATATATATATATATATATATATATATATATATATATACAATGTATATATAATATATAATATATAAAAGGATATACAATGAGTGACTGTCAGATAAATGATTTATCTACACAAGTGCTGTTTGACCTCGGGTAACTTCACGAGTGGTGTAAGCCACAGAGTAGTATCGGTCAAACAACTAATGAAATAAATCATTTATCTGACAACTCACTCTATATTCATTTATGCAATAGGGATGCTTCATCAGTGCGGGAACATTTGATTTTGACTGTTTATCATCTTTTTTAAATGATATCTTCAGGACTTTCTGGGACTTTTGGTTAACTTTCCTGGTGTATGTCCACCTAGTGGGTGGTTGCTATTAAATGAAACACCACTCATTTTGTGAGAACTTCTCTGAACAAATGTCATGGTGACAGTATCATGCTACCTTTTGTTTTAAAGTTATTCGGATTTGTTTGATCAAAAGTGAAACAAAATTTAATTTTATGCTATTTTTGCTAATTATAAAAACCTAAAAGGTATTTATTAATGAGCGCCACTCATTTTGTAGATATTTTCATGCTGAACATTTTTCATGCTCACAGTACCATGTTATCATTTTCATTTTAAAGTTATTTATATTTGTTTGTCTGAAAAGTGAAAAGAAAATAGGATTTTTTGCTGTTTTTTGCTAATTATAAAAAAAACTAAAAGGTATCTATAAATGAAACACCACTCATTTTGTAGATATTTTTGTCCAGAACATTTTTCGTGCTCACGGTACTATGCTATCATTTTTCGTTTTAAAGTTATTCACATTTGTTTGTCAAAAAAGTGAACAAAAAAGCTTTGAGTGACAGTTTGCATTTATCCCACATATGTGGGATAAATCTAGGGTGGTTAGATTTGTTCCACATATGTGGAAATAAATGGATTTATTCAATGACTTTTGGTCTCACACCTATTGCATAAATACATACATATATATATATATATATATATATATATATATATATATATATATATAGAGAGAGATATGTAGATACATGGTTGTGTATTTTGTAGGTGAGGAGGGGGTTGACATGGACATGTATTCATGGTATTGTTCTGCATCACAGGTCACAGAAACTGTTGGTGTACATTGCAGTGCTCAATGAGAATTGTTTGCACTGAAATTGGAAACGGATAACTCTCAAGCACAGGAAGGTAAGTATTTTTTGGGGGGGGGTGGGGGGAATCATATTTGCTGGTTTGTCTGTAATGGTTTCTTATTTTGTTACTTCTTCACAGATTTCATCTACATCCTTCTGGAGTCCGGTTGTTGTTAATGATTGTCATGTTCATCTAATGAAACGACTTCTGCATGTTGCATGTGTGTCCAAGCCTGGGGAAGGGGGGTGCCTGATGTTGAACTTTTTCGGATAAGGCCAGTTTGACAGAACAACAAAGCATCTGGAAGTTTCGTAAAAAAAAAAAAAAAAGCAATGAATGACTTCTTACAACTTAATTGTTATTTCCCTCCCTGGTTCTGAATCTCAAGTCAAGTTACACTGAAACCCACATCTTGTCAGCTAACACAACCTGTGTGCAATATTTGCTGCAGTCTTTTCAAAACAATGAAACAGATGAAATAAAATCTTCATACTCACCAGAATAGATTTCACATGGATATTCCATCGGTTCCTCTCTGTACGGTACAGCTGCAGTACCATTCCCACAGAGTTTTAGCGATGGAGACTTTTCTGTTAACCTGTATGTAACCCTGGGCAGCGCCGCACAGTGTGCACCTGCCTACCCCTGGACATAGACTGAGGGGGTTGAGTTCGTTAACTCATAACATTTTTTAAAAACCTTTACGCAGTGCCTACACTCAGGGTGCTTTATGTGGGTGAGATGGTGCTGGGTATAGCCCCCTGAGCTGCTACACCACCCACGGTGACCATTTACCTTCCCTAGACATGCCCCAATACACAGTTACCCACATTTCCACAGTTTGAATTAAAGGCTGTTTCTAATAATATGCTGACACGGAATTTCAACAGCAAATAACAAGATATTTATTTCGGGGGGGGGATATAGGAACTAGGAAGGGGAAATGGGAGGAGTAGAGGTTATCCTAGAGTATCTACAAAATATAGAGAGATTATTTAGATTTTGCTGGTGAACCCTCCAGCTGGGTGGCTACATATTAACAGGCAGACATAAATCACATTTTACCATTCGACTTAAGACATCCAGCTCCCTGGCTGTCTAGCTGCTGACAAATCAGATGTTAAACACAATTATTATTAATACCCACACTGGTACCAGTCCCAGATAACAGCAGAAACCCCACAATCTCATACCATACTGGTTAAACAGATACCACAGTTCAAGATGTTGCAGGCCTGATGGAGTTGCAGCTGGTTGAGGTGGCCGGCTATTAATTTGAGGGTGGGGGCAACTTGGAAACAGATTCTTGTAAAGCAGCAATTTACTGTTCACAACCACAGCAGGGATTGCCCTGCACTTTAGCAGACATGGCAGGGATTGACCTGCACTTGCAGACTTCTGAGCATTCCAGGACAAGCTATGTGGATCTTACATCCAGAACATTCAGCACAATATTTGAAAGTCCCATCCAAAGCAATTATGGTGATACTTTTGTCAAGCATCCTATTTGCAATTCAAATACGGTCACATCCAATACTTTATTTACCAAAAGGCATCCATCAAGAGTAAGTTAGCAATGACACTTTCATCAAGCATCCCATACTTTAGCCACAGGCAGTCACATCCAGTACATTCTATATACCAAGAACATTATTCACAGTCTTATCCAGCACATCTAGGCATTGTATGCTCTAGGGCCTCCTGTCCCATGAAGTGACAAATGCGTCTTGGCAGTCAACTTCACAATGGCAGGACTCTAACCCACAGCTTCGCAACTTGTAACACATTTACATGATTCACTATGCCTAGCATCATGCTGCACCTGCAACTTAGCCATTTGGGCCACAGACAAAATGCATCCATTACTTGAACTGGGCAGTCTCTTATGGGGTTAGTAACCCAGACTGATAACTTCAATACCTCACACTTAACAGCACACATTTCTCAATGGGGCTTGGGGCCCCCAAGATTGCTTGCTTAGCTTCTCTCTCGCACCGGGGGTTATGAGAGTACTCACTCAGGTCCTCCAAGGGTCTCATCCGCAATTGAAGGCATCCTGAAGACTTCTTCAGCTCTCTCTCACCGCTGAGGTACTCGGTCAGCACTCTCACCGCTGCATGATGTCCTCTGGTCTGGTCTGGTCAGCGCTATCACCGCTGCTGGACATCTGATCTTTGGTCCACATCTTTTCCCAACGTGGGAGGGAGGGCTAGCCTCTGGAGGAAAATACTGGCAACCTCCAGACTAGCTGTTGCAGACAGCACAATTACTGTAACTGGTAAACTTTTACTTCAGAAAATAATAAATGCCTCTTGAAGACTGAAGGGGCTTGGATTAAGTGGCCCAGGCCTGGTGGCATGGCTGGAGCCTGAGCCCCCACTCCTATGGGGGGCTCCCAGCAGGCTGGAGCCTGCCCTGGCTGCTCTCTCTCAATCTCTCTCTCAATTTCCAGACAAACTGGCAACATTGTCTCTTTATAGAGCTCCTAGCTCGACTCCTGATTGGTAGCATGGGTGAGGTGACATGTCTCCAAGTTGCTGAAGGACCTGTCAATCAGAACACTTGATGCACAATTGGGTTGTAGATTTGGCGCCGAAAATAATGTCCCTGTAAGCCCCCATAAGCACTTGAGTGCTTACCCATAAGATGCAGTGAATGTCCCACAAGTCCTGGCTTTCTATTGCTGCAATTCCAATTGGCTGTACTGCTGGCAATGGCAGCTTCCCTTATAGCAGATTAGATACAGTCCTGAATAATGTCCTGGTGCAGCCAGAAAGAAATAATTATTTACCCCACATGCCCCACAGTTCTATAGCTTAAAGGCTGCACTTGCAGTTGCTGCACAGATAAAGAATGTGGCTCCTTTACTTTTTCTGTTGCTACTGCACTTATGCAAGCTCCCCTTGCAGCAGCTGACAGGCTGACACATAGAGTCCCACAATACTGGAATTGCCAGGGAAACAGTACTCATTTTAACCTTAAACACTTCTCCCCACATGTACACTCATTCTTCAATATGCCGCAACAAGTTTCATTATTTAAAACATTTGAATTCTTTACTTTTTAGCTGGAGCTGAAGCTGAACATAGCTACCTTGGAGGCAGCCAGACACACTGTTATGCATTATTCAGATGACTGGGGCCCCTGCACAGGCATACTCAAATGAGCCCCGGTCAGACTCTTAATTTTCATCTGAGCGGTCCCCCAGCAGGCTGTCCGTGGTCACCGGGTCCCAATTAGGTGGACGGGATCCCGAGACCCACGGCACAGTCCCCGAGGCGACCGCAAAACAAGCGGCTCCACATCAAAGGCGCTTTGCGCACCAACGCGACTCCCGCTGCCCTGGAGGCAGCACTTTTGCAGTGGGAGCTCACGGTCAGCATTCTAAGCCCCGAGGAGCTGGATTCTCATTTGGGCTACAGGCTGGGGAACACATGAGGGCAAACAGGACCTGGGAAGCCAGAAAAATTAGGGGCCAAGTCTGGAGAAGCCCGAGAGATAGCAAGAGAAGGACAGAAGGACGGGGCTAAGGTAAGCCCAAGCCGGCATTTCTTGGAACCCCCAATTGCAAGGGGGTTACATGTAAAAGAAACAAAATAAGTGTACTGTATGTGTTTTACCATTGCGGCTCTGAAAAGCTACAGAAAACAAAACATACAACTAAAGGAAGTGAAGCAGCATAACAAACATGAGTGCACATACTCACTTTATGGTTTAAATATTAAGAAGCTTTGTGTCTCTGGCTGATGGATGTGGTGGTCCGGACAGACTCGGGCTCAGTGGTGGCAGTGGCTAACAGCAGTCCCGGTGGTGGTGGTGGTCTGGGGGCGGACAGACTCAGGCTCAGTGATGGCAGTGGCTAACAGCAGTCCCGGTGGTGGTGGTGGTGGTCCGGGGGGGGGTGGATAGACTCAGGCTCAGTGGTGGCAGTGGCTAACAGCAGTCCCGGTGGTGGTGGTGGTCCAGGGGGGCACACTGCCTTTTAAAAACTTCAGTTAAAACCTGCCAACATTAACCACATCATCATCCTCATAAAGAAAGCTGCCCTCACAGTCATCGATGTCTGAAGTCTGACCACTGGGAAATTCTGTCTCCATTGTGTCATCATCTATGTCAGTGGTGTGCCGTTTCAGGCAGCCACTGCCAGTGCCACCAGGATGGTCCATTTCCACATCACCAAAACCACCATGACTAGGCCGGGGTATGAATACCGAGGTTGCAGTCTGTGCTGGTATGTGCTTCTCATTCATTTTAATGAATGTTAGCAAACTAACATTTGCAGGAGACAGGTTTGTCTGACAATCCCTAACTATTGCACCTGCTGAGCTGAATACCCTCTCAACACTTACACTGGAGGGTGGGCATGTGAGGTACTTCAGTGCCACTGCAGTCAGCTCTGGCCATTCACTGACCTTTCCACTTCAGTACAAAAGAGGATCTTCAGTTACTGTCAGATGCCTGTTTTCAGACAAATATGACTCAACCATTCACTGTGCCGCACTAAGTCTAGTTGTTGATGCATCGTCCTGTACTCCCGAATCATTTATTTCACAAATACTCACTTGGGACAAAGCCTCCCAAAGCGGGTTGATGCCAGCCACTTTGGATGACAGACCACCTGGAACTACAGTCCCCTTCCCCTTGCAGGATATGCTTGATGGTCCTCCAGGTACACCTTCAGACGGATTATGCTGCTGAGGTTTGCTGACCTTGGCACGTGACTTCTGTGCCCCATGAACCATACGCACCAGTTGACCACTGATATTTTTTACCTGTTCAGGCCCTCCCTCCAGTACTGATGCAATTACACGTTTGTATCATGAGTCCAGCATTGTTGCTATGGCAAAGTTGTCACTGTGCTGAATGCTCACAACGTGACAATTCTGGTCGAATACTGTCAACATGTGTTGCAGCAACATACTGCTACTACCGTCTCCGGCAACATCAAGGCCATGCTGTACATTCACAAATGTCTGCCTCAGCACCTGCAGCAGTGGAACTGATTGGCTAATGGAGGCAGACTCGCCACTCACTGCCTGTGTGGCATGTTCAAAAGGCCGCAAAATTGTTATTACAGAGTCCATGAGGCGCCACTGTTCAGTCACCATAGACATGGAGGCCCCGGAACTGTCATGGCTAGTGTGCATCACAAGATATTCTGAGATGGCTTTGTATTGTTCATGCAACCTCTCTGCCATGTATAAAGTGGAGTTCTATCGGGTGACAACTTCCAGCTTCAAGCAGTGCTGAGGCAGGCTGGTTTGTATCTGCAACTGCCGCAGTTGGTCACGGGCCTTTCCAGATCTTGAAAAGTGAGAGCAGATACGTCGTGCAACGATCAGCATTTTCTTTACATCAGGGTGCTGCAGAAACTCCTGAACCACAAGATTTAAACAGTGGTCCACGCATGGAACACGAAAAAAAACACCATTCGTGATGCATTTCACCACATTTGACCCATTGTCACTTGCTATGAACCCAGCTCTCAGGGTGAGAGGGTTTAGCCATTTGTCAATTTCAGTCAGTACCACGTCCAACATGTTCTCACCGGTGTGTGAACAGGTCACATTGTGCATAGTAATTGTTGCATGCTGTCGAATTCCTGGAAGATTGCTACCATGACAATCCACCTTACTGCACTGATTATTCACACTACCAACATCACAAACAACCCCCGGCACCTGCGCCCAGTGTGCAATTATACACAAATATGAACTCCTCGCTGTCTTGCCACTTGTCCACATATCCATACTTAAATGGATGAATGGAGAGGAGGAATGTTGAAGAGCATGTCTTACTGGGTTGGACATAGTGCGGAACAACTCTAGGACAGCACGGGTAGAAAAGTATGTCCTGGATGGGACTTTCCATTTTGGACAGACCCATGCAGCAAACCACCGGAACCCAGAATTCTCCACAAAGGAGAAGGGCAAAAGATCAATTGCTAGCATTTCTGCTACAGCAGCATTAAGTTCACGTGACACGGTACGATTCGGGGGGGGTACTTCAGCTTATGTGCAAAAACACTCTGTAACGTGGGCTGACTTAGACGTTTTACACGGGGTGTGATCACAAATGGTTGTGCTCTGTGATGAATGGCATTGGCAGGGGGTGGAGTGTGGACATTTGATGAAGACGGTTGCACAGGTGATGATGACAAACCCAGTAATGCTGTTAGTTTGCCAGATTTGCCAACTGGGGTTTATGTACCACTTGCACTAGACCTACTGCATTCAACACCACCACAAAAACTGCTACTCTCACCAGCACTGGACAACATTTCAAAGTCATTATGGTCCTCCACCTCATCATGCCTGTAGTAATCCTCTGCTCTTATTACCTCACTTCTGCACACGTTTAATTTACTACTGGAGTTAACAGTCATGGAAGGGGATAACATGCTCGCTATGGTTGCCGGTGACGAGGGTGAATGCCCCACTGTGGTATTAGCTGCCAGCTTGTGCTGGGTCCACAGTGCCAAGTGCCTATTCTTAAGATGTGTATGCTGTCCTCCTGTGTCCAGATGGCTCCCCTTTTTACCTCGACTCACACGCACATGGCAAACCTGGCAGATTGCAACTGACTCATCATTTGCATCTTGAACAAAAAAATCCCAAGCAAAGGATTGTGATGCTCTGCTTTTAACATGTCCATGATGTGGCTTATTTAAGTCCGTTATGTTAAGCACTGAAGTGGGGTGGGGCACGTGATATTTGGGGCACTGCACACCTGGACTGCAACTGACCACCACGACTACCTATCATATTTATTACTGGGTCATCATCATCAACTAAAACTGGTAGATCACAAGTTTTTACGGGGGGATTCCTGCAAACAGACTCAGACACAGCCACTTTGAATTTCTTTTTCTCCGGTTCCCAACTGGGGTCAATTACATTATCATCATATTCATCAGCGTCACACACATCTACATCTTCTGCTTGGATGCTAGCATGTGGACTGCATGTTGCAACAACAGCAACATCATCGTCATCATCACATTCATCATCAGCATCTACACCACCATCACCTGATATTTTTTCACCACACTGTGAATCACTACATGGAAGATGCGTGACATTAACTCCCACGGTGGACGGAATATCACATTGTATGCTATCGTTGACATGATTATCAGAATCCTCAGGTTCCATTACTGGGATGTTACTGGGAAGTATGACATCATCTACACTGTCACTCACTTGTACTACTTCACACTCAATATTTTTGGATATGGTACACTGGTCAGAATTCGAACTTGATACAACAATACTAATACTACCACCACCACTAACACCAGTAACACTAACACCACCGGCTGGGAAAACATCGTCTCCTCCAACTATGAGTGAAGCTGCTGACTGGGCTGTAAAAAAAAAAAAAAAAAAAAAACATTGCAGGAGAAATACCTTTCCTCACATCAGCAGTGCACTTCTACTACTACCACACCCACAGACTATCTTACTGCCAACATTGCCATGGCGAGAAACAGCTTTGTTTGCATATTGTTTTGCAGGCATTTTGGGGGATCAACCACAATATTATAACCAAATTCAGATTTTGATACGTTCACTCACTGATTGGGGGGACACTGGATGTGAAGCCAAAAAAACAACTGTAGCTTCAGCAACAGATAAGAGACTAGTCTGTCACGCAATGAAACAACTTCAGTAACCAGTGGTGCTGATGAGGTCACAAAAACAATCCAATCTGTTAAAAAATTCCTTTTGCACGTGGGGGTGGGGTGGGGGAACACTGACTGCAGTACAGATTTTTACGGCAGTACAAGCAGCAAAACAAAGAACAGATACCACGATCGCAGTACAAAATCAGGCAGCTGCAGTGGATAGCAGGTTCACACTGCTGCGCCTGCAATTACACTAGTCTGTGGCACAATAAAAGGTGTATTATTTGATGTCATGCAACACCGCATACACATTCTCACACACACACAGAACAGTTTGTCTACAATGCTTAGCAAATGCAAAAGTTCAGTACTATGCCACGTTACGTATTGTAATGTAAACAACCTGAAATTATGAACTGCTGCACCAGATCCACACAACAAACAGCAAGAAAATTTCCACTATTACTGACAGTATTACTGTGTGTACATTAACAGTCAGTTATATAATAAAAATATAACCAAAAAACAAAGAAATCACTATTTCTCCAACTTAAATCTACCTGCACCTCAGATACGCCCCTCCCCCAAAGCACACTTTCACTGTCTTTCACTACACACATTCAATGTTGTAAATTAACATTCAAAATCCACACAAAAACAAAAACGCTCGATGATATAAGCACAGGAGGGTTTCCTACAATCGATTAAAGTTGGAACCCAAAAAAAATGCAGAAATGCTTTTTTAACAGCTTTTTAGAAGATTTCAATTGCAGACAGCTATCAGAGCACACTGTCTCCTACTCCTTCCTACAGTACTACCCCGAACTGAGGTTGTGCAGATCAATATAAAGCTCATGTGACCTGAAATCCCATGAATCATTGCAATATTCGCCTTCAGAGCTCAAAAACAAGGTAAGTGAGGCGAAGTGCATTGTCCTCAATGCACTTCATCTTAAATTTGGTGGAGTAATGGCCTGGGGAGGCAGAGTAACGCAAAGTCATTGTTTCCAATGGACTTTGCAAATCTGCCTTTGCTCCGCGAATCACTTCGCTGAGCGGATTAAAACCACTTCGTCCACCACTAGTGCTAAGTCACTTCACATCATAGATAGCTTTATTCCACACAGTACTGCAGGTCTTATAGATTGTCTGAAAATATTTATTAGGCCAAAATCAAAAGGTCCAGTTTGTTTGGTCCAGAGTCCTCACTGGCCAGGTGTGGGCACAAGCCCCCACCTGGACTGTTATGGTGACCACTGGACCCACCAGCAGTATAGCAATGATGCTCATATGATGGGGAGACACAATTAAAGAGTTAAAGAGTTAATGTAGAATTAATCTATTAAACAGGAGAGGGAAATTGACATTGATACACATTCAAATACATATGTAGACTCAAGTGGGTAGAAAACCACAGAAAGGGGTGTAAGCTGCAGACCCAGTTCAAACCAGCAGAGCCCTGGATTTATAACAACAAAAAAAAAAAAACAGAACAAAATGTCCAACAGTCCATGGAGGGCATCAAAAAAATCACTGCTCAGATAAGAGGTGCCCAGCCCAGCTCCTTGTTCATACCATATCTTGTGCTAGTTGCTTTAACTCTGTCGATCCAAAATGCCTCTCATAAGAGTTTCCTTAATCTGCCACTAGGGAGTGGTAACACATGCTCCAATCCAAACAAATGAAATGAAGGAATGGAGTGTCCTTCCAAAATGAAGTGTCTAGCCACAGGAAACTGTTGGTCCTTCTGTCTTATGTAACCTTTATGTTCAAGAACTCTGTCCTTGAATGCTCTTGTTGTTTGTCCAATATAGATTTTATCACAAGGGCACTTCAAAACATGTACCACATACATTGTCTGACATGTGATCAATTGCTCTGTCTCCACACATTCTATGCCACATTCCTAATCAATTTAACAACCCTGAGGGTACTGGTACAGGCTGAACAATGTCTACAGGAAATGTTACCTTTAATAGGGGACCTAACCTAGGAAGGCCTTATTACTCTGGCATTGGCCATTTATGGGCTGAATTCGCTAACCTATCCCTTGAAGATCTGGCTTTTTTAGCCACTATACGAGGTTTTTCTCTAAAAACCTGCTCTCTTCTTTGTGCAGCTTGTATGGCCCTCCAGTTCTTTGGAACAATGTTCTTGATATTAAAAAAAGCTGTCACTAAATGTAGTAGTAAATATTATACTGGATTTCTGGTCCTCACTGGGCTGTTGTCTCATTAAATCAGACCTATCTAATATTGCACTTCTCTCATCTGACCTCTCCAGGAGATCCTTTGATAACTTTGGTTCAGAAATTTCTGGTTAAAATCTTGGCAGGTCCTTTGCCAATCCTTTTTCCTAGAGCAGTTCCTTCTCACTCGGATCAATTGTCTGAATGGAATGTCTGTCTTTTGAGCTTGTGGATGGAAACTCCTAAAATATAAAACTGTATTTTTATCCATTGCCTTCCTGTAAAGTGTAGTACGTGTTGTGTCTTCCATTTTGAAAATCTCCATATCGCAAAAGCTGATACTTTTCACATTATGATCCATAGTAAAACACATATAAAATAGTGGATGGGTGACCATCCACAACAAGGCTGTGTTTCCATTGAGGGTGTTGATGACATCATTGAGACCTTGAGAGTGAAGCTCGAGAGGTCTCCATGTTGTCATCAACTCCCTAGATGGGAAACTCTGCCTTAGTTGTGGATGGTCGCCCATCCACTATTTGATATAGTATATAGTTCCCTTAATGTTTAACATTCACTTTACAAGGTTTAATACCTTGTGTGTTTACAGCCCTACTTCGTCCTGGTCCTCACTACAGACATACTCCAATCTAGAAGATCACGGTCCTCGCTGACACTCTCTCTGTCCCCAATTCCAACCAGATTTAAATTAAAAAAACCTGACAAACTGAAATATAGAATACACAGAGCCACCTATGGCACAGTCCATGTACAAACTTGCTTTGAACTGCTTGCCGGACAGTTCGCTATGTGACACCGCCATTGTTGTTTACATTTTTTGTGAGGAGCGGAGTTTCCACCAATCGAGTGGCAGCTCAATGAAAAAAAGTTATTGTGCTATCGATGTGACAGCAAAATGATAGTACAATAAATTTTTTTGACCTTTGAACTGTCCTACAACAGGATTTCGAAAGCCACCATTTTCTATTAACAATAAACTCTATCCGTATGCTGTAAATGTTTAGTACATGAGTTCAAAAACTCATGAAATGAACACAGTTCCCCAGTCATGCAAGTCCAGAAAAGGAAAATGCCATCTATGTATCTCCCCCACCGCACAATGTTTTTGAGGTGAGTTTGTACATAGGGGACAAGACAAACTGCTGATTAAAATTTGTCACATGTAAATTGGTGTAAGGTGGCACAATGTTGGAGCCCACCGCCATTCCCATCACTTGATAATACTGCTGAGTCTCAAATTTCAAGTAATTATATCTTACCACTAATGTTACCAATTCCATTAAAAATGTTGTTTTAGATGTGGTGATCTCTCTCAGTGATTTTAATACTTCTTTCAGGCTGAAGATCAGCTACTATCAATCTAAACTCAATTCCTCTTCAAACAATATGGCTAACTTCTGGAAAAACTTAAAAGAAATACAAGGTTACAGCCCTGCTAGCTCACTTCCACCAAAAATCTCTGTAGGCAACGTGGTTGCCACTGATAAGCAAGAAATCCTAGGTCTTTTTAATAACCACTTTGCTACTGCAGGCCTTGCTTTCAATGACTCGCCTGCCTCCAGCCTTCGTGCTCAACAATTCTCCTCAAGCACAGCTGGCCTAGGCCTCAACTCTGATTCGTCCCACCCTTGCACTCCATTTGCCTTCTCCTCTGTCACAGTTAAGGAGGTTGAGGACCTTCTCCTCCATCTGGATGGCAGAAAAAGTGCTGGGGCAGACCTATTAGAGCCCTCCTTCCTCAAAATCGGCTTCTGTATACTTTCACCTCCAGTTACCCATCTTTTCAATATGTCCCTCTCTCAGGGCGTAATCCCGGACATCTGGAAAACTGCCCATGTTATTCCCCTATTCAAATCTGGCAGTACTAGTGATCTTAACAACTACTGGCCTATCTCTTTACTCCCCACCCTCTCCAAGCTTCTGGAGAAAGTTGTCAATTCCCAGCTAAGACAGCACATAAATGAACTGGATCTACTAAACCCTGCCCAGTCTGGCTTCCGCCCACAACATAGTACCACCTCAGCACTGGCCAATGTCATGAATGACTGGTTTAGAGCCCTGAATACCAGCAATTATGTATGTTCTCTGTTTCTTGACCTCAGCAAAGCCTTCGACACGGTAGACTACTCCTTGCTAATAGTTGCCTTAAAGAACATTGGTGTCCGTGATAGGGCTTTGGAGTGGTTCGCTAACTACCTCTTCGATCGTCATCAGCAGGTCAAGGCAGGGGGGATCTCCCCCCTCAGAATACTACCTAGAGGAGTACCTCAAGGGTCCATATTGGGGCCCCTTTTGTTCACCATCTACGTAAACGAGTTAGACTCTGGAGTCAAGTCTGCTGACATCCACCTTTTTTCGGATGACACCGTGTTGAATGTAGCCATACCTATGCTGGAGCTTGCATGCAGAGACCGCCAAACAGAATTTGACCACCTTCAGAGTAATCTACTTTACTAAAAACTCCTGTTAAATGCTAAGAAAACAAAGGCCATGATCTTTGCTCCTGTAGCAAAGTCCTCTTACCCTACCTTAGTAGGATCCGCACTGCAAATTCACACCTTGCTTGGCGAAGCATTGGAATATGTCAACTCCTTCAAATACCTGGGGGTATGGATTGACCCCAAACTCTCCTTCAAAACCCACATTGATGAGCTCTCCAAAAAGCCTAAACAGAGGCGTGGGATTCTCTTCAGAATCGAGCAACTGTTAACATACGAGGGGAAAATCAGGTTGGTACAAACTACATTCTTACCCCTTATCGACTACGCTGACTTTCTGTACAGATGCAACTCCAGTGCTGCCCTTACTCAACTCGACACTCTATACCATCGGGTGCTAAGATTCATCAATGGTGCCCCCTACTCAACACACCACTGTACCCTATACAAAAGCCTAGGCTGGGATTCTCTTAGCCTCAGACAACATAAGAACTCTGTTCTCTGGATCTTCCGGGCCATCTCCAATAAACTGCCTCAGTATATCAAGGACTGCCTATCTTTATGCAGCCCTGGTAATTATCTGTTGAGAAGTCAATCTAGAATTACTCTTATTATCCCTAAAGTTAGGACAAGCTTTGGTAGAGTAGCATTTAGTCATGTTCTTCCAGTCCTCTGGAACACTACTCAAAAGGTCCTGCAACTTATCATACCCGGTTCCTTAGCTGCCTTTAAAAAATGTGTCCAGCAATCCTTTACTGAGTCCTGTAACTGCTTCCATCACTGAACCAACGTCTCCGCCATACTTCAGCCTCTCCCCCCACTCTGACTAGATAATAGGAGACACGTAGGTGCGGTGGCTCTGGGGTTGCCTGACTTTGTAAGTTCTGCTGTTCCTGTTGAACATCACCTCTATCCTCCATCTTTACATATCACTGATTACGTAGCAAACAAATATCTGCACCACACAGCACTGGACCAATATGCAGCTTTTTTTGGAAGAAACAATGTAAAAAACACCAAACGCCAAACACCACAAACAGCACCTGCTCCACTGAACCTCTACCGGTTTCGCAAGATATGCGTCATCAGGAGGCTAACTTTGCATGTAATGAAAGACCCTTAAATACACAGAGCACACATTTAATTCAAAGTGACAGTATTAACTTAGTATTAAGTGCAGTCATATCAATCCACCATAAAAATTCACCATAAAAATCACCAGTCTAGATATAGCAAATCTAACTATACACTATATGAATTATATGTGCAATTTTAATTCCTATATAAAGTATTGTACTTTTAAATATTTTAAATATTTTTTTAAAAATTTTAAAAAAGTATATATCTTTTTAGCAAAAGGTCTTAAAAAAACTGATTTCAAACCACTCAATCATGACATAGGGTAACAAAATAAAAAAACAGGTTGGTAATTAACAAGAAAACCTGATAATGGTTCATTTATCATCACATAGGCATGGAATGTGCATCCAAATTCCAAATTGGGTGTTTACTCACCTGGTAAAGGTAATTGTGTTGATTGACATCCATGGCACTCCAGACATTACCTCATGGGTTTTAGCCCACCTGATAGGCTAGTGATGCGCATGACTCTAGGAACAAATTTCTAGTATATCCAGGTCCCAGAAACTCCTGCTCTCCAGTTTGAATCTTCCCAAGCTGAAAGTAAGGTTATTAACACAGCCACTAGTGGCAAAGAAAAGAGAGAAACACAGAAAACATCCTGTAAATAATGCAGCGTGAGTCGACATGTGGAAACATTTTTTTGGCCGTAGGCCCATGTTTTATTTTCCTAGTAATACAATCTAAAACTCTGCCCTTAGGGGGTTGACGGTCGACATCCTGGATGTCCTCTTTTGAGAAAACGGAATCAGTCATTTCCAGACAGTCTATATTCTCTAAACCTGATCACTTCTGAGCACTGTGTCGGGTGGGTCTTGGAGTGCCATGGATGTCAACCAACACAATCACCTTTACTAGGTGAGTAAACACCCATTGTGATTGCTTGACCATCCATGGCACTCCAGACATTACCTCATGGGTAGATAAGAAGCAGTACTGTACCTGCAGGAGGGAGACCGAGTGGTCTATGAGTGAGAGCAAGAGCTGGCAGCGGAGAGGACCTGAGTTGCAAAGGTTGGCTGCAGCCAGTATAGGTGCTCTAATCTATAGTGCCTGGCAAACGTATGGATGGAAGTTCAAGTTGCCGCCTTGCAGATGTCTTCTGTCGAGATATTAGTCTTCTCTGCCCAGGAAGTAGCTACTGCCCTGGTGGAATGGGCCTTGATACCTTGGGGGCGGCATTTGTTTTGTTTTGTACGCCTCCTGAATGGTTCTTTTGAGCCAGCCAGCAATGGTAGTCTTGGATGCGGCCTTTCCCTGTCTTTGTCCCCTTGTGATGATGAACAACCTCTCAGTCTTGTGTAGAGGTAAAGTCCTAGATATGTACATGGATAGGGTGATCCCTACGTCTAGGTGGTGAGGGACGGTGTTGTCTCCCTGTTGAGTGTCTCCAGTAAAGATGGGTAACTCAATGGGTTGTTCCCTGTGAAAGGTGGAGGAGATTTTTGGTTGGAAGGCTGGAACTGTGCGTAGGCATACCCCTTGAGGGCTGAACACTGTGTAGGGTTCCCTGCAAGACAGCGCTCCTAGTTCCCCGATCCTGCGAGCTGAACATATCGCGACCAGGAAACAGGTCTTCAGACTGACCCAAAACAGGTCTACTTCCTGTAGCAGCTCGAAGGGGGCCGCACTGAGGGAGCCTAGTACCAGTGGAAGGTCCCAGGGAGTGATGGATGGTCTGACTCTGGGTCGCAGTATCTCAAGTGCTCTCAGGAAATGCAATGCGTCCGGGTGAGCACCTGGGCTGTGTTCCCCAATGGGACCAATGACTGCCCCGATGGCCGATAGCTGCACTCTAAGGGTGGAGTGGGTCAATCCCTTCTCTACTCCTTATTGAAGGAATAAGAGTATCGTGGACATGTCTGCTAGCTCCAGATTCTTGCCCTGACCCCGGCACCACTTTCCGAACACCGACCATTGTCTACCATAGGTAGAAGTGGTCGAGGACCATCTGGATTGTAGTATCGTGGAGACAACTGAGTCGTGATATCCTGCGTCCATCAGTCTCTTCTTCTCAGGAGCCAGGCTGTGAGCTTTAGGGTCCGTGGAGCCGGGTGTAGTACCGGTCCTTGGGTCAGCATGTCGGGTTGGTATGGTAACCGGAGACTGGACAGTGTCATTGCCAACACTGTGGCAAACCATGCTCTCCATGGCCAGTAAGGGGCCACTAGAATGATGGTCCATCCTGAAGATCGGATCTTGGCTAGAACCTGTGGTAGCATGGGTATGGGTGGGAAAGACGACGACTGGTCCCGAGCCATGGTTGTGACAGGGCATCGGGTCCCTGGGACTGAGTCTCCCTGTAACGTGAGTAATATCTCCTGACCTGCGAATTTTCTGCCGTGGCCATGAGGTCCACGGAAATTGGTCCCCAGGTCTCCTGGATCAGATCGAAGAGGCTGGGGTGTAGATGCCACTCCCCTGGGTGGACTTGTTGTCGACTGAGCCAGTCTGCGTGAATGTTGAGCTTGCCAGTGAGATGAATGGCGCCGAGATGGGTAAGGTGGTTCTGTGCCCAGTTGAGGACCATTGCCGCCTCTCTCAGCATAGCTCTGCTTCTGGTGCCTCCCTGTTTGGCGATGTACGCCACAGTGACTTGGTTGTCAGAACGTTTCCTGGACTGACTGACCTGCGATGGAGGTCTTGAAGGCTTTGAGAGTGTGGTAAACTGCCCGCATCTCCAGGACGTTGATGGACAACTGGGCCTTTGATGGTGTCCATTGTTCCTGTGCTGTCCTGTCACCTAGGCAAGCCCCCCATCCCAGCAGACTCGCGTCCGTCTCTATGGAGACATGGTAAGATGCCTCCAGTGGCACCCCTCGAGTGAGATTGATGCGCACTGTCCACCACGTTAGTGATCATCTCACTGATGGTGGTAACGGGACTGTGACATGCAGGTTGTATTCGTTCGGGGACCCCCAAGTGAGGACGTAAGTCTATAGAGGTTGCATGTGCCACCTGGCCCAAGGTACCAGGTCGATACACGATGCCATATAGCGCAGGAGCTGGGCTAGACGTCCCATGGTCGCCTGATGACAGTTTTGTAGTCGGCGTGACAAACCGACCAGGTTGAACACCCTTGTGTGGGATGGTTTTGCCCAGCCCTGTAACGTGTTGATGTGTGCCCCTAGGTGCTCTATCTGTTGCGTGGGCACCAGATGGCTCTTGGCTAGGTTCACTACCCATCCGTGCTCTTTGAGAGCCTTTTTTGCGAGCCTGGTGTGTTGGAGGGAGTGCTCTCTGGAGCGTGCATGAATTAGCCAGTCCAGGTATGGGATGATGTCGAGACCCTGTTCTCGGAGCCTGGCCACTAGCACTACTGACACCTTGGTGAACACTTGTGGTGCCGACATAAGACCAAAGGCTAGTGCCTGATATTGAAAGTGCTGGTCTTGGATGTGAAACCTGAGGAACTCTCTGTGTTTTGGTCTTAATTGGATATGGAGGTACGTGTCCTTGAGGTCTATGGACGTCAGGAAATCTCCTACTCGGATACTCCATCGGGTCGATTTTAGTGTGTCCATCTTGAACCTCTGGGGAACCACATGCTGGTTGAGGTGTTTTAGGTCCAGGATGGGGTGTAGTTCGCCTGATTTCTTTGGCACGAGGAAGAAGATGGAGTATACTCCTAGCTTCTGTTTGTGCAGGAGTACGGGTTGTATAGCCCGGTTGTGGAGCAGATCCCACAGGATTTGTTGTACATGATGGACTGTGGCCTTCCTTTTGGCAATGGGGGAGGTGATGAACCTGTGTGTGACGGGGGACTCTGATAACTCTATCGAGTATCCTCTGGACACCACCTCATGAACCCACTTGTCCGAGGTGGTGTAGAACCACTGTTGGCTGAAGAGTGATAGTCTTTGTCCCACGGGTGGAACCCGGTCCCGCCCACAAGTGGGTTTGTGCGAGTAGTCATTGCTGTTTGCCTCTCTGACCTCTACCTCTTCCTCCGAACCTTGACCCGCGGGGTCTGAAGGAGGAGGGCTGGTAGGAGTGTGTGAACGGGGTACATTGTGTGGTGTGTATACCTCGGCCTCGAAAGGAACTGGTTGGGTATGAGGTATCTCTATGTGAGTGGTAATACTTGTTCCCCCCCCCGAAACCTCCGCCTAGAGGAGCGTAGATAGGAGTGCTGACCCTTGTTCTTGAGGAGTTCTTTGTCCTCCTCCTTTTGCTTTAGGAACTCCTGCAGGCCCTCCCCAAATACATGTTTCCCCTTCATGGGCAAAATTTGTAGTAAAGTTTTGGATTCATTATCAGCCTCCCATAGTTTGAGCCACAATGCCCTTCTTGCCCAGTTGGTGATGGCTGTGGCCCTTGCGTTAAGTCTGAGTGAGTCCACAGCCATGTCTGCTAGGTATTTTGCTGCATCGAGAGTGCATTCCAGTAGTTCGGCCTCTCTCGATTTGGGGTTGGCCTGCTCAAGAAGCTCCTCTAGCCAGCGTATCTGGGCCCGTGCTGTGTAAATGGCCGTAGTGGATGCCTTTTCCGCCATTCCCTCTGTCTCAAAGGCCTTCTTTAACATATCTTCCACTCTCTTGTCTGTGGAGTCCTTCAAAGATATGGTTCCACATGGCAAGATAGTCTTTCGACTAAGTGCAGCCACCTGAGGATCAATGGTCGGGGCTGTGCACCAGTTACTGGCCTTGTCCTCTTGGACCGGGTCCATGCGGTCCAAGTTTCACTTGTTCGACATCCTGCTAGGCTCTGCGGATTGCCACTCCTTGGTGACAATGTTCTTGATCGCTGGGCAGATCGGGAATGTTTCTTTAACGGTTGCCCTCTGCTGAATCATGGGGTCCAACTTCGATTCTGCCTTATTCTCCTCAACTTCGAACCCCATAGTGGCCTTGACAATCTTCATGAGGCCTGGAACCATGTCGAATGAGCATAGTTTGGAGGTGAGGGAAGGAACTGATTCAGGTTCCACGTCTTCTTCATCTGGCATGTCCTTGTCCTCTGCAGAGTCTGGCTTGGCTGTCTGGTAGTGGCTCTGTGTGATTCAGGTCATCCTCATTGGTGCCCCCCGCAATGTCTGGCTCCGGGAGTGGTGTGGTCGGTGTCCTGTGCTGTGTGAGGGATTCCAGCTTCTCCATCACCTTCAGCATGAAGTTTTGTTGACTCTCCATCATCGCAACGGTGGCCTGTTGGTTCTGGAGTAAGAAGGCACCCGGGTCCATCCATGTGGAGCCGCTGGGCCCTGGGTTATTGGGCCCAAGCCAGTGGGTTGTTCCATCGGTAGGTCGTCATCGTCATGGAGGTAGGTGGCGCATAGGGGGCCTGGGGCATGGGGCAGAAGGTTAGCGCTGCAGGCAGTGCATTTCTTGGCCTTGACCATCTGAGGATGACAAAAAAATTTATGCGTATTTGTTAGGGTTGCGTAATCAAGGGCCTCCAATCTGTGGTTGCCCCAAATGTGTTAATGCTGCTGATAGGCCCTTTTTAATGTGGTGTGAGAGGCAGACTGTCTTCCTCATGGGGGTCGCTATAGAGAGGGACCCGCATGGAGACAGGCAGACTGGAGGTCACTATGGAGAGGGACCACCAATACAACTGCATGTAAGGCTCTGGACCTATGGGTTGCTGTAGAGAGGAACCCATATGGACCGGGGGGGTGAACCCTTATGGAGGTAAGGAAAACATTCTGTATGGGCCCCTTGTAATCTGCCTAGAAGTATGTTATTAGGCAGCGGTTGAATAGCAGGGTTTGTATTCTCATCTGTAGTGACTTGATAGTCTCTTGATCGCATGGCCGTGCATGCGCGGTCAGTAGAAAAAGAATATGGGGCCCTTCCCTTTCCTGAATGCCTAATGGTAGGCCCTGGACCCTGCTTGTGGCAATAATTCTTTGGTTTTATTAGAAAACCTTTCAGAGTTCAGAAGGCATTGTCTCCAGACGCTGCATTGCTGTCCTGGATGCAGTTGCGCCCGTGTCCCCCCCCTTCATAGCAGGTCAGCCCAGAATGCAGGAGCCTTCTGAGCAGCAGTGGGCTAGAGGGCCAGGACATGTGGCCAGGAGGGAAGGGGAGGAGCGCCACGTAGGTAGCGAGGTGGGCCTCCCGTCTTGGTGCCACGTTCGTGGCACCCATGGAGCTCTTAATTCTCTTCTGGTGCTCTTTTCTGTTTTACAGGAATCTCCTTGTAGGGTAGATGTGGACGCCTGCGAGTAGGTGAGCGCTGGAGGAGGGGAAGCGTCTCACTGCGATCGATGGCCGTGGAGGTGGGTGAGGGGGAAGGTCAAGAGCCTGTGGCATGTGGCCTGCGGTGTGCCATGTGGAGGAGGCGCAGCAGGCCCAAGGAACCCCAGTCGCGCTAGTGAGGAGAAGGGAAAATGAGTGGCAGGCTTCAGAAAGGCGCCAGGTCATCCACACTTATCCCCCTGTAGGCTTGGAGGAAGCCACGGAATGCCACCTTGCGCAGTTGCAAGTGGGATGTGGCCGGCCAGGGACGCGTAGGGAGAGGCCACCAACATGGGGAGATACAGTCCCTGTTCCCAAGTGTTCACGGAGGGATTCCACGAGGGAATCAGAGCCAACCACAACTCGGCGGTGCAGTGAAAGCCAGCACAGTATTTCAACACAACAGCAAGCAGGAAAAAAGCATTCACTTAAAGTCTGTATACATTACAATCTAGATATCGGAACGATAAGTGTGAGCCTGAGGCAATAATAGCTAGCACTATATTTCAAGCAATAGGCAGGAAAAAACATTCACTTAAGGCATAGAAACAGCAGAAATATATCAGAAAACGAGCAGTGCAAAACTGAGTTAACTATGAAAAGTCTTCCTAGCTCATTAAGATGAACTGTACCCTACCATTTGTGTCAGAGCTAGTTACACAGGAGAAAGTAGGCAACAGAAACAGTGCAAGGAACCAGTAGCAAACAAAAAAAGACCATAAATCCAATGGTAATAATTAATATTGTAGTAAAAACAACTGTATATATGTGGTAGGCTGCATTTTCTTGAAACTGAAACAAAATGCTAAACATAAGGAAGCCTACCTTGAATTCAGTACAGCAGGGATCCTGGAGTGCTTTAGCCTGATCAGATGCACGATTTGAACTGGGGAACAGTGGTTTCTGGGACCTGGATATACTAGAAATTTGAGCCTAGAGTCATGTGCATCACTATCCTATCAGGTGGACTAAAACCCATGACGTAATGTCTGGAGTGCCATGTATGGTCAACCAATCATAATGTAAGTTTATCCATTACATAGACCAGTGATCCATCAGGTAACATTAAACAACCTTAAAAAAAGAAAAAAAATAATGAATTAGAAAAACACGAGGACATGCATTATTTCCCTAAAACAATAGCAATATCTTGCATCTATTGTTTATGTATACATGGTATGAGTTCTATGCGGTCATTCAGCCCTGGTGGCTCCAAAGCTCCCAGAGTAAAAATCCAAAAGGATTCCCTCCGTAGCAATTTTTCATTCAGATTGCCACCCCTTGGGCCCACTTTAACTTTTTCAATTGCACAAAATTTAAAATTGTGTGGACCATTAATATCGCCTTCGGTTTGTACATGGCTAGCCAAAGCATTTCTCATATCCCCCTCTCTTATGCATCTCAGATGTTCCCCTATACGTATTTTCAAAGGTCTAATCATTTTGCCAACATAAAAGGCACTACAATCACATGTTGCTAGATACACTATAGAAACATAGAATTTGACGGCAGATAAGGACAGCTTGGCCCACCCAGTCTGCCCATTTCCCTACCTAATGGATAAGCTGCAGATCCTAGCTAACCAGCAGCCTACTTCTTCCTACCCCCACCCCCTAGAATTGCCTTATGACTGTCCCATGCATGCTTGAATTCCACCACTGTTTTTGACTCCACAACCTCCTCTGGAAAGCCGTTCCATGCATCCACAACCCTCTCTGTGAAAAAATACTTCCTTAAATTACCTCTGAGCCGCGATCCCCATCTTCAAATTGTGCCCCCTTGTTCTTGCACACCTCTTTTTTTGAAAGATGCTACCCTCTTGGACTTTGTTGATTCCCTTGAGGTACTTGAAAGTTTCTATCATGTCCCCCCTCTCCCTCCTTTCCTTGAGGCTATACATATTAAGCTCCTTAAGTCTCTCTTCATATGTCTTCCGGTGCAGACCCTGCACCATTTTAGTGCCCTCCTCTGGACAGCTTCCATCCTGTCTGTCTTTCGGAGATTGGGTCTCAGAACCCACGATACTCCAGATGGGGTTTCACCAGCTGTCTGTACAGAGGGATAATAACTTCCTGTTTTCTACTGGTGACGCCTCTCCCTATGCATCCCAGTATCCCCCCCAGCCCTCCTTGCTACCATCTCACATTGCTTGCCCACCTTTAGGTCATCTGATATGACTACCCCCAGGTCCCTTTCCATTTTTGTTGTTGTTAGTATCTCACCCCCCATTGTGTACGCCTCCCTTGGGTTTTTGTTTCCTAGGTGCATTACCTTGCACTTCTTAGCATTGAATCTAAGCTGCCATACATTTGACCATTCCTCTAACCTTGCCAAGTCCCTTCTCATCCTTTCCACCCCACCTTGTGCATCAACTCTGTTGCAGATCTTTGTGTCATCTGCAAAGAGACATACTTTCCTTCCAGTCCCTCTGCAATGTAAGCATAAAGACATTGAAGAGACCGATCTAATACTGAGCCCTGCGGTACCCACTAGTAACCCCCTTTCTTCAGAGTGGACTCCATTTGCTATTACTCTCTGTGTCCTATTCTCCAGCCAGTTCTTTACCCAGGCTGTCATCTTGGGACCCACTCCCAGGCTGGCTAACTTGTATATTAATCTTTTGTGTGGGACTGTGTCAAATGCCTTGCTAAAGTCTAGGTAGGCCATGTCCACAGCCCTCCCTGATCTACTACTTTGGTCACCCAGTCAAAGAAATCTATCAGATTTGTCTGGCATGACCTTCCCACTGTGAATCCATGCTGCCTTGGGTCCTGTGCCGCTCTGGTCTCTAGATCCTCGACAATTCTTTCCTTCAGAAGTGATTCCATCATTTTCCCTACCACTGAGGTTAAACTAACAGGTCTGTAGTTTCCTGCTTCTGCCTTGCTCCCACTTTTGTGAAGGGGAATCACATCTGCCCTCCTCCAGTCCTCAGGTACCACCCCATCCTCCCATGATTTGTTAAAGAGGGTAGTCAGTGGTGTCACTAGTTCTACCCTTAGTTCTTTTAGAATTCTGGGATGAATCCCATCATGCCCCATTGCTTTGTCCACCTTCAGTTTTAAGAGTTCTTTCAGAACCCTTTCTTCTGTAAATGGGCTGGTATCAACTTCTGTATCCAGAGTGTTTCTACTGTTTGTTTTAGGTACCTCCCCCTCTTCCTTTGTAAATACTGAGCAAAAATATTTGTTTAGTATCTCTGCCTTTTCACAGTCACCCTCTGCCCCCCTCCTCCCCTTTATTAAGCCTCACTATCCTCCTTGGTCTTCCTTCGCTCCCTGATATACAGTACCTATAAAAGGTTTTATCCCCCTTCTTAACTGTGTTGGCTATCTTTTCCTCGGTTTGGGCATTTGCTGTTCTGACTGCCTTCCCAGCTTCCTTTTGCTTTAACTAATACAGTTCTCTGTCCTACTCCTTCTGTGATTCCTTGTACTTCCTGAATGTTTCTTTTTCTCTTGAACCTTCACTGCCACTTCCTTTGAGAACCATAGTGGTTTCTTACATCGTTTGGTTTTGTTTATTTGCTTCACACAAAGGCTTGTTACTTCTGTGATGGCAGTTTTTATTATTCCCCATTGTTCTTCCACCCCTCCTTCCTGCCCATTTGCTAGTGCATTCCTTAGGCACTCACCCATTTTGGCAAAGTCAGCCCTCCTAAAGTCCAGTACTTTTGCCTTTGTATGGCTTGACTCTATTGCTGTGTTTATTGTGAACCATACTGTTCGATGGTCGCTAGTTCCCAGATGGCTACTCACTTCTACATCTGTGATCCTCTCGTCATCTCCATTTGAGAGAACCAGGTCTAAGATTGCTCCTCTCAGAGTGGGCTCCAATACTAGTTGTCTAAGGCATGCCCTGTAGGGCATCTAGAATAACCCACTCTTGAAGTGGCTGCTGCAACTGCACTCCAGTTAACATCTGGCATATTCAGATCACCCATCAATATCTCCCCTTTTTCTGCCATTCTAAGTATACTTTCTATCATTTCCTTGTCCATTTACTCCCCTGAGAGAAGTCTGTCTAACCCTGTGCGGATTGTTGGTGCCATTGCCAGTCTCAGATTTACCACAGTGCTTCTTCTCCTCCCTGTTTACCCTTTTGTTCTGTTGCTTTGATTCCTTCCCTTATGTAAAGAGCTACTGCTCCTCCTCTTTTACCCTCCCTGCCCCTCCTGTAGATAGTGTATCCTAGTATGTTTACATCCCAGTCATGGTTTTGTGTGTACCATGTTTCTGTGACTGCCACAATATCCAGATGTTCCTCCTCCATCAAGGCCACTAATTCAGGAAGCTTGTTACTCAGACTACAGGCATTGGTACTCATTGCTCTCCATTTTTTGATGGTTTTATCTTCTGTTGCAGCATCCCCCACTGACCTTTCTACCTCGGTCTTTTTCTCATTTAGTACCCTGTTTTGTAGGGAGAGGCTGGGATTTTCCTGCTGCTTATCGGTGCCTCCCCCCTTGACTAGTTTAAAAGCTTGCCAATGAAGCATTTAAACCGATTGTTCAAAAGACTTGTTCCCTTCCTGGACAGATGCAGACCATCCTGTCAATATAGGCTGGTGTCCCTCCAGGTGGAACCCCAGTCCCCAATGAAGCCAAACCCCTGTGCTCCACACCATTTTTTCAACCATTCATTAAACTGCATGGTGCAAAGTACCGTCGCCTCACTCATGCCATTGACAGGCAGCCCCTCTGAGAAGGATACTGTGTGTGCTACTTGTCTTAGGCCCCTCCCCAATTCTACAAAGTCCTTCTGCACTGCTCTAATCTCATGATGAGCCAAGTCATTTGTCCCTAGATGGACAATGACGTCCAGCTCAGACTCCCGCGCAGCTGTTCTCGTGATCCTGAGGATGCGCTTCCTGTACCTCCAAGCCATGGCACCAGGCAGATACCTTACTTCAGTTTTCCCTGCTCCCCCAGTTCTATCCCCTAATAATTGAGTCCCCACCAGGAGCTGCTTCCTTTCCTTGTGGTGTCCTCTGCCTCCTTCCTGTGGGCCTCCCTTGTGACAGTTGTCCTCAGCCTCCTTAGTCTCCTCTGTGGGTGCATCCATAGGGAGCTATGCTCCCCAGAATGGTGTATGGATTGTGGAGTGGAACAACTGACTGGGTGTGCCTCTGTTCCACCATCCTCACCCTCCCTGAGCCCACTGTGGTCCAACTGCTGTGCTTTCGCAACCTCTGAGGTAGTGGTGGTGGCTCTGGTGCTCCCTGGATGGGGGAGGTTCCCTTCCTACCATCCAGTGTGGCCTGGGGGAAGGTTCCCTTACTACTGTCCAGTGTGGCCTGAAGACGGGCAACTTCCTCCCTCAGGGCAGAGAGTTGTCTGCAAATAGGGCAGCATCTCAGCCTCCAGAAAGACTCCCGGAAGACTGCTGCCCCACAGCCATTACATTGCACTACTCCCCACATGTTTATCTACTTTTTTGTGTGTGTGTGTGTGTGTGTGATTGGTTTGTTATATAGAAATGTATATATTATACAATGTGTATGCTTATATTGTCAGTGCAGTGTGCTAGAGAGGATATGACAGTGATATGCACCTTGCACTCTTGAGGAAATGATGTCAGAACCCCAGGTATAAAGGAACTATTTCCAGGGGTGGGTGGGGTGAGGGGTGGGAAGAGGTTGGGCCTAAATTGTGCCCTCACAAAACAATCAGCTAAAGCTCTGACCCACAGCTGCGATGAGTATCTGTCATTGCAGTAGTGAGCAATGTTGCTCACTACTGCAATTAAAAAAAAACTTCATCCTAAACAATTTATCATTATTGCACGTAGTAAAAGTATCAGTGTTCTTAATATATGGGCAGACTTTGCAATTACCACATCTGAAATTTCCCATGGGAAGGGGGGGCAGCCATGTACGAATACCTTCCACATTCTCAGTATTGCACCCCTGGAAGCTATGGACCAACTTATCTTTTAAGTTTGGACCCCTGCGATATACCATTCTCGGTTTCAATTGTGTTATCTCAGAAAGGGCAGGTTCACTTTCTAATATATGCCAGTTGGTATTAACTATTTGCTGTATCATACTGGTGTGTCTGGTATAGTTAGTAACAAAATTCACCCTAGGGGGATCATTCACATGTTCTTTTTTGTCAAATAGACTCGCCCTGGGAATCTCCAGAGTTTCCAGGTATGCCTTCTCCACTAATGTAGAATTATAACCACGTGCAATGAATCTTGCATACATATCCATGCCATTAACTACAAAATCAACATCCTCTGAGCAATTTCTATGTGCTCTAATCATCTGGGCTTTGGGTATATTATCAACCATATGGCGTGGATGACAACTTGAACATGCAGTAGTGAATTTCTGTCTGTACTTTTCCTAAACAGATTCGTTCTAAATGTCCCAACTGTGTTCATAGTTATTTTCAGATCCAAAAAGGAGACTGAATTTAAATCACTATGCACTGAAAATGTAAGATTTGGTTTACTATTTTAAAGATAAATAACAAATTCACCCAATTCTGCCAAGGTGCCCTTCCACACCATAAAAATATTGTCAATAAAATGACACCAAATGTCAATCCTATTGTAAAAAGGATTACTTTCAGCGTCATAGACAATTGCTTTCTGCCAAAGTCCCAAATAGAGGTTGGCGTAGTTAGGGGCCAAAGTTGTCCCCATAGCCGTCCCCTTAAGTTGTAGATATATATCATTCTGAGACAAAAAACAATTCTTACTAAGAATATGTTCAGCACAAGTCAATAGAAATTGCTTTTTTTGCTCACAGATCACATCATCCAGTCCCAACAAATAATCCAATGCTTGTAGGCCCTCTGCATGAGGTATATTAGTGTAAAAAGAATTAATGTCCATTGACACTAAAAACCACCTCGGTTCGGCCTGCATATTGTCCAGAACCTCCAGCATCTGTGTAGTTTCTCTAATGAATGAGGGTAATCTTGAGACTTAACCCTGTATATATGCATCCACAAATTGAGAGAGCAGTTTTGTCAAACTACCATTCCTGGAAACAATAGGTCTACCAGGTGGAGCACACAGATCTTTATGTATTTTAGGGAGAATATGCAGGCAGGCTCGTACCAGGTGGTTTACAGTTAGAAAACCCCATTCTTCTTTAGAAATAGTCCCAGACAACAGTGCTTCATAAAGAAAAATGTCTATTTCATCTTTAAATTTTTTGGTTGGATCATTTGCCAGCTTAACATAAAATTATGTGTCTTTTAACTGTCTCTGTACTTCACCAATATAGCAATCTGTAGACAATAACTATGGAGCCACCCTTATCTGCTGGTTTGATAGTAATTAACTTATTTTGTCCCAAACTTTTTAGAGCAGCAGCTTCATCAGAACTAATATTTACATAACCTGCTTTTCTAGTGTTTGTAAACATCTGCTTGAATGATTTTTCACAAGCACGTTCAAAAACTTTCACAGTTTCATTATAAGGTGGTACATAATTAGAAGCTGGATGAAAGGAGCTTACCTCACCTCATATATTGTCCTCCACTGTTAGTAATCCCTGGTTACCCTCTGTAACAGTGCCACGACAAATGTTGTTCCTATAATAATGGACTTTTAGATTTAAATTCCTAGTAAAACGAGGAAGGTCCACATACGCTCCAAAGGGATTAACGTCCTGAGTGGGAATAAATGATGAACCTTTTTGTAAAACAGAAAGTTCACTGGTTGTTAATTCGTAGTCCGAGATGTTAATCACAATATTTTCTGGGATAATATTTAGTTGTTGCGTCATCCCCGTATTCTGCCGCTTATGTTTCCTTCCCCCTCTTCTGGTGCGTTCCTGCCGCGTCCTTGACCTGTTCTGCCCCTCCGATTCCTCGATTCTCTCATGTGTTGAAATGTATTCTCTGGTAGCTGAAACTGAACTGTCCTGTTCGTATGTTCTATTCCCCTCTGTTCTTCCTCTAAAAAAACTTTTTCACCATCGGGTCCACTATTATCCATCATATACCTGGGGGAATTATTTCTATTCTTCAGAATGGATCTACGATGTTAAATATTAGTGCTTGTGTTAAATTTATTTCTAGCACTCTTATTAGAGAATCTAGATGTATTTTGCTTTTTATTCCAGTCGAACACTTGGCCCAACATATAGTCCTCTCTGTCATGTTCGAATTTTTATAATTTAATCTTTTTTATTTTGTCATCTTCTCTTTTGACATTCTCTTTCAATTTGCACTGAAAAATCTCAAAATCAGGATGGGTCTTAAAGGAAAGTGCTGTATTTTCTTTCTCTGCAATGTCCGCAGTTACTTCGGATTATTGTGCTTCGTAATCTCTTACAATTGCCCTCATGAACTCATCTGTACCTATTTGTTGGGCACGTTTCCAATCAATCATAAACGGTTCCCTTTCCCAGCCGTAACCGGGTAATTTAAGGATTTGTAGACCTCGGGGTGAACGGCTTAAGATAGGCTTCTAGGGTAATTTTACCCCAGTAGTAATATCCTCCCTCATATAATGGCTCGTTCTAAAATAACAAATGCAGTCCTGATGTCAACACGTTGTTGGTTATCAGATAAATGGGTACCTGTTTGTGTTGCCATGGGTACTCTTCTACTAGTGTCCTCAGAAAAAAAGATTGTGTTCCCCTGTGGTGGTGAAAACAGAAGTAGCAAAAGAGCCAGATGCCTCCCCAATGATAGCGTCCGCAAAACATTTCTCAGACATTCCTTCTAAACTGGGGAGATGTGTAGTTCAAATCACTGGGCGAGTACTCCTTCTAGAATATTAGTAAGCTGAAATTCCCCCAAGAAAGGGATTTTATTCACAATCCCAGTTGAACTGTAAGGCGAAAAAAGGCATAAAAATCATGTGCTACAAACGAAACAGCACAAACAAAAGCGCTGTAGTTCAGTGTGTGCGGAATATATAAGTTAGGACAAGCTTTGGTAGAGCGCATTTAGTCACGTTCTTCCAGTCCTCTGGAACACTACTCAAAAGGTCCTGCAACTTATCATACCCAGTTCCTTAGCTGCCTTTAAAAAAACTTGTCCAGCGATCCTTTACTGAGTCCTGCAACAGCTTCCATCACTGAACCACCGTCTCTGCCATACTTCTGCCTCTTCCCCCACTCTGACTAGATAATAGGGGACATGTAGGTGCGGTGGCTGTGGGGTTGCCTGACTCTGTAAGTTCTGCTGTCCCTGTCGAACATCACCTCTATCCTCCATCTTTACATATCACTGATGATCCACTCCTCTGTCTGATTTATCCTGCATTATCTCACACTTGTGCCTTATTTGCTGCCTTGTACTTTTGCCCTTTCTGCATATATCAGGGCACTTAGCTTACCAACTGCTATACTACATTCTGAACTGATTGTACATATATATCAATTCTTATTGTATTACATGCCTCACTGTTTTTGTATACTATGTTCATATCTGTTAACCTGTTACAACCCATGTTCTGTTGTCGTATGAAATGCCTTATTATTCTGTGTTATATGTAATTTTTATATTTGCTTGCATGCATGTGCAAGAAACATAGTGCCATCATCGGAGATTTCGGAGGTGTGTCACCTTCTCCTCTAATTCAGTCAGTGTGTTGGCAGGCGCGGCCCCTGTAAGCCAATGCATGCTGGAGCTGTCTATGACAAGCTCCAAAATGCAGTGGCATACAGTTCAAAGGGGGAGCTACGCTGAGTGATCAGCGATAAGATATCGCCTGCTCATCGCAGCTCCCCCACACACACACACACAGCACACGCAGGCGTCGCACCCGCCCCTGCACTGCACTGGCAGCCGGGGTGCCCAATCCCCATTGGCTGTGCTGCATTCCCCCACCTCCCCAAAGCCTTACAAAATGCCACGCTGGTGCCCACCCCAGCGTGGCAATAATATAGCCGACGGGGTGCCAATGCCCTGGCCGGGCTCCACTGTCTCACCCCCGTAGTACTAAGTGCCACGCTGGGAGCCCACCTCAGCGTGGCACCGAAAGCTAGGGCCGACGGGGTGCCCAACTCGCCGGCTGAACACCCCACAACCGTCCTTGTGCCATGCTGGAGCCCACCCCAGCGTGGCAAATATCCAGCGTCATCCTTTTTTTGTTTTAACCTGTACAGAAAAAGCGGTCCCATGTAGTCTCCCTGCCCCCCTTCCTCAACCGCACCCACCACTCGCACCTGCCTCCCCACACCCCTCACCCCATACTTACCTCGACCTTGGTGCGAGTGATCTTCGTGGATCGGGAACACGCCTGGCACTCTTCAAAACGCCCGCAAACTGAGGAAATGCCGGTAAGCTGTATAATGGGCTAGATAGGGGTTTTCAACTTTATTGCATATCTCAGGCATTTTTTGGAATTTTTGCACCAAATTTTCAACATGGGGTTTTTGGGATCCCTTCTCATGAATGATGTCACTGTCATGGCATTATTCGGGCCCGAAGGGTGATTTAAGTCACTGCGCAGTCACTGTGTGAAATCACCCTTCAGGCCTGAATAACACCATGACAGTGACATCATTCATGAGAAGGGGTCCCAAAAACCCCATGTTGAAAATTTCGTGCCAAAATTCAAAAAAATGACTGTTGTACGAGCGTACGTTGTGCAGTTCCTACGCAGGCTTGTAAGGTCGCGAATTTTCAATATTTTCATGCCAGATTTTCAACATTGCCATTTTACCACACCTTCTTATGAGTAGCACAGCTGCCATTTTTCACATCTCACCCAAAATGTGTTTCCACCCATGTAGCGCACAATGGCACAGTCAGTGTGCAAGATCAATGTACGGGACAAATTAAGAAAATCACAGTGACACTGTTCATGAACAAAGGTCTTAAAATGGCTATGTTGAAAATTTGGTGAAAAAATTCAAAAATGACTGTTTTATGAGCGTGCATTGTACAGTTCCTACGCACGCTCGTAAGTTCGTGAATTTTCAATATTTTCACTCCAGATTTTCAAAATTGCCATTTTACCACACCTTCTTATGAGCAGTACAGCTGTCATTTTTACATCTCACCAAAAATGTGTTCCACCATGTAGCGCACAATGGGCGCAGTCGGTGTCTAGAAATCAATGTATGGGACAAATTAAGAAAATCACAGTGACACTGTTCATGAGCAGAGGTCTTAAAATGGCTATGTTGAAAATTTGGTGAAAAAATTCCTAAAAATGACTGTTTTACGAGTGTGCGTTGCACAGTTCCTATGCATGCTCGTAAGTTTGCAATTTAATATTTTCACTCCAGATTTTCAACATTGCCATTTTATTACACTTCCTTATGAACAGTACAGCTGCAATTTTTCATATATCGCCCAAAATGTGTTTTCGCACATGTAGCGCACAATGGTGCTGTTGGTGTGCGAAAGCAATGTTTAGGACAGATTAAGAAAATCACAGTTACACTGTTCATGAGCAGAGGTCTTAAAATGGCTATGTTGAAAATTTGGTGACAAAAGTCCATAAAATGACTGTGTTATGAGTGAGCATTGCGCAGTTTCCACGCACCCTCGTTAGTTCATGACTTTGTAATATTTTCAGTCCAGATTTTCACCAGTGGCATCTTTCCACACTTGCTTATGAACAGTACAGCTGTCATTTTTCACAACATGGCTGAAGTGTATTTTCACACTTTCAGCACAGAGATGCGTGGTCGCTGTGGGAAATCATTGTTCGGCACAGATAAAGAAAATCACAGTGACACTGTTCATGATCGGAGGCACCAAAATGCCTGAGTTGACAATCTGCTGTAAAAATTCCCCAACCTAATTATATTACGTGTGTGCATTGCACAGTTTCTGTGTATGCTCATGACTTCACCATTTTTTTAAATATTTTTACTACAGATTTGCAACATTGCCATTTTTTACACCTCCCCATGAACAGTACAGCTGTCATTTTTTACATCCTGTTCGGAATGTTTTTCCACCTGTGGTGCTAAATGCCATAGTCACTGTGCATAAGCAGCTTTAGGCTAACAAACTGGTATTCCCCTGTTCATGAGGTGGGGTCACAAAAAAAACATGTTGAAAATTTGAGTGAAAATACCAACGAATGAATGAGGTATTAGGTTTCCAAACATAACGCCCAACCCTGTAGAGAATGACAGGCATCGGGGTATGACTTGGGATTCTTGCCTGTGATGCTCATACCATTCCACACCCCTGCAGTCAGTGAGAGGCATCGAGGTATGCCTTGGACTCTTCGCCCCAAACTTCACCCCATTCTCCTACATCGCACCCATCTCACCATATTTCCTAATGAAATGGGTGCGATAAGGGCCAAGACCCCAAGGAACACCGTGACACTTGTCAGTGTCTGCAGGGTGGGGTGTGGTGAAATGGCGTGGCCGTTATGCCTGACGACCCAAATGCACACCCCAATGCCTGTCACTCTCTGCAGGGTGGTGGCGGGGTTGGCTTCAGTTCAATACTTCACTGCCATTCCTATTACGCAGCTCTGTAACTTCCACACTACCACTGCCAATGCCAGCAAGCAAACATTCGGCATTGACAAATGCTTGTTTTGTATTATGTCCCAGGTACATCTTGTAAATGAGTTTTTCCTCAATGATGTTTCACCTGGTAAAATAAAGATTGATTGATTGATTGAACAGACCCTCGTCATGGAGGAATGAAGCGTATAGCTCTTTAATGTCCATTGATGCTATAATAATATTTAACCAGTCAAAATCCTGCCTTTTTAAATCTTCTATCAAGTTTAATACATGGATGGTAACCTTGATTTATGTAGAGCTGTCCGATACTAATCCTTTAATGTGGAAATCAACAAATGTAGATAAAGGCTGTAGTATGGATCCTATACCTGCCACAATCGGACGGCCAGGTGCTTTGATTAGTGATTTGTGTACCTTCGGTAAAGTATAGAATACCAGAAAAAAAAATGTTGGGGTTATTTAGAACTCTATGGGTCCCATATTCAGCCTGGCTGGACTGCACTGCTCAAGTGATTGCACTGTGCAGGAAATAGCGCAGTTAAACAAATAGGATATTCAGACATTGTGCAGGCAATTATGTCTGCAGAATCCAGATGGAATATCGCAACAGTGTGCAATGGTGCAGTGGCACATGCGCAGTGCAAATGACCAGGGTTGAATATGGGACAACTTGTGCAATACAATGCATAGTGCATATGGGAGGTTGGTTAACCAAGAGCACTAAGGAATAACACAGGACATGGCATAAAAGGTAGCAGACATAAACAAGAACTCATTTATAAATCCAAGAAGCAAATAAGACCACTGACCACATCTGAAACCTGGATTGGGGGTAGGGAAAACAAAGGGGGAAACATTTTCATATGGGCTTCTAGGGCCTAGGAGCTAGATGCCCCAGCCCAAAAAACAGGGCCCAACCATCCTGCCTCCAAGTCCTTCTCCTCCGGCTGAATCTCCTCCTCTGCCTGCAGGATGTCAGCCTCCTGTTCCTGTCAAAGTTGTTGGACTGCCCTGGCCAAGTCCCTGATGTCAGAATGGACAACTGCAACCCTTCTACAGAGGGCTAGTAGTAGCCTCATTGACCCCGGCACCTGTGAGTGGCCAGAAAAAACACTAAGCAAGCAGCATGGTGAAACAGATGGCAACAACAGGTGCAGCACCGTGTGTACAACACTGTGAAAGCTGTACACCACATGGACTGCCATGCCATGTGGTCTATGACAAGTGGAGATGCAGTTGTGAACATGGCATGTCCATCAGGTAAGTTTATCCAGGCAAAAAGCACCCGCTGGGGTGTAGTGGACACTGTTGTGCAGGACCACAAGGCCACTGGAGGACAGCCTGTGACACAGACACAGTGCAGGCCATAAAGATGTCCAGTGGGACCTTGGCGGGGGCAGTTCTGGCACTACAGCCTGACAGAGGCAATTACCCACATCAACTGTGCACAGTGGACAGCATACAGGGCCACACCTGTGTGCAATACAACAGACTGTACAGAAAACCATGACTGTCCATTGCATGACTGTCACCATGGACTGGTGTGCATGACATACACCAATGGCTGGCGGCAACAGAGCCAATGGGAGGCCATGGTAGATATGGTAGTCCACAAGGGCCCCTGCAGTGTAAAGTTGTCCTGCAGTGCTGGTTGTGACATCCCCAGTAGTACACATGGGCAGCGGGGTGAGCATAATGTAGTGCAGAACAGTGGCACTGTCCATATGGGAGGCCCAGACCCAGAACATGGATGCCCACAGAGGGAAAGGGCCACCTGGCAGCAGCCACAGGGGTGTATGCTACTGTGCCAATGACTATACAGGTTGCCATTGAGGGATAGCCCTAACATGTAGCACAACACACAGGGTTGCATCAACACCATGGTGTCAGGGACCACACACCACTGCCCAGTATACGGTCATGCAGCTGCATCCTGGTGGCCTTCGCCATGCCTATGCACAGCCGGGGGCTCGCCAGGAACCAGCCATCACATGAGTCTAGGTATGACTGTCACCCCTGGGGATAGTACATATTGTGGTGCACCATGGGCACAGACCTATGGTCAACCCGGGCAGCTGGACCACTGCCTAGAGATGTGACACAGGGGACAACACAGTGGGCCACTGAGGACCCTTACCCTGGTGACATATGTCAGTGGTGGGTGGCCAGCACAGGGCCTAAAGCATGACGCGACATGCACCAGGTGGCATAGTCAAATGGACCACACAAGGCCATGTCACCACACACAGCAGCACCCTTGTGGCCTGCAGCCAACACAGAGGCCTCTGTGTGTCTCACTGCCCCCTAGCCAATACGTGGGTAGGCACCACTCTTGGGAGCCCACGTACACATCTGGCCCCCATACAGCAGAATATGGAACAATGACACATTGTGCTATATCATGAGACAGGTAGTGATACTCGTGTAGGTGTTGTGGATGATGGTTCCCCTCTATCAGGCTCTATCCTGGCACGTCCCCCCAAATCATCAGTCCTGGGATGACCCCTCCTGCTGCCCCTTGGTCTGGCTGCGGTGTGCAGCTGTGAACATAAGCAAAAAACATATCAGTATCCACCTGCACATGCAGCCCTTGCCACCACCCTGACCTACCAACACTGTGATATGTCTGCATAGTCGTATTATGGGCCCAGCCCTGGTTCCCAAAGGACATGTATATATGCGACATGAACAATGCTCCCATTTATGGTATGCCCATCTTGGACATGGTTAGTGGTGTAGCATGCCCCTCAGCATGGGTGCTGCATGGTGCACCACAGTGGCCAAAGCACAGCCACCCCTAGGATGCTACAACCCCCACCAACACCACCCCACACCCACCATGACCACCACCAACACCATGTGGGGTGTGGACCCACACCCCCTGCACACTGCACCCAGACCGATGACACACGCCACTGCGCCAGTACACATGGCCTGTGTATACAGACATACAGTGGTGACAACAGGCACAGTGGTCCACCCTGAACATCACAACAGAAACCATGTATTGCAGCTACTTAGTGCAATGCATGGTGCAATGCATGGTGCATTGCATGCCACTGGCCAGCCATCCTTGTTGACATGGAGGCCACCCTGTTCAATGTCTCTGCAATGCTCCCTACCCATACAAGGATTGGGGCGCGTGTCGCATGTCCAGGATCGCCCCCCCCCGCCCACCTATGTCCTGCAGTAGTGCTCCTGGTGCAGGTAGGATGGCATATGTGGCCGTTGCAACCTGACCCGGGCCACTGTGAACACTCCTGCCCCACCCACTCCTGCCAGACTGCTAAAACACATTAATGCACACAGTACTCACCTCTTGGTGGCAGTGGTCTGCTGCACATCACCTGCTGGAGCACCACTAGGTGTCTGGGCCACTGCCTGGCCAGCGTCATTGTAGCAGTGATGACACTGGTCACTGGAATGTGTCTGACCAGTTCTACACCAGAGGTGGTTCCCCACCACCTCCCACAGTGCTGCCCTGGTCCTGCCATGTGGCTCCTGAGCAGTGCCCAGAAGCCTGCCCTCCCTAGTCATGACCATGACCACCAGGTGGACCAGTTCATCCCTGGTCCACCTGGTGTCATGACGCCTGCTGCTGGCTCTATCTGCCCTGCCTACCATCATCACTGCTGCTCTTCCCAGGACTGTGCAGGGCTGATGGTGGTGGTGTGACACATTGATGTGGCCCAAGGAATTTGCCCAACGCTGAGTTCTGTTGTGCGGTGATAACATTTAGTAGTGCCACGCAGTGGCATCATCGATTATGGGGGTCATATGCACAACATGAGGCCAGGCTGTGATTGTGCTATATTGTCATTGATGTCATAGCCCAGCATCCTGCTCAGTGCTATAACGTATGTTGTATACACCGTCATACTTCGTGCATCAATACGATATTCCGAGCAGACATCAATGCGCTGTGTGGTGCCGCTAGTGCAGCATGCAAAATTGAAAAATTCATCCGGCCTATGCAAATGGCTTAATTTCACAGTCTGTGCCCTAACAGCAGAACAGCATGTCATTACTGGAATGAAGTCAAGCCATTCCATGCACAGGGCTATGAAAGGGTCCACCAGCACCACCAGTCCACAGAGGTAACCGAGAGATATTGCAGCTTTGAAGGTAAGTGTGCTGTGCCTGTTTTGTGTCCACCTGCAAGTACTGTGCCTGGTCATATTACAGGAGCTGTGTCCATCTGTCTGCCCCACAGCACCCAGCTATGTCTGGTACAAGACACCATCTATCACCACAGGCTACCTCCCCAGTGGCAAGCAGCACCCACTCCACCACATGTGCCTGAGGACCCACAGTCTCTCGCCCCCACATGGATTTTGAGAGCCACGGTGGAGGGTCAGGAGTCCATCCATGAAGAGTTGCAGGGGGTGCATGCACAGATGTAGCTCCAGGAGGAGTGGGCCACAGTCCACCATGTGGAATTCATGGAGGATCTCTGCAGCATATGAGCAGCAGCTGGCAGTGGGGTTCACAGGAGTCATATTAGCCTTACGGGACCTTGCCACCACCTGCGTTGCACATGATGCTCGACCGGCTGAGGTCCCACATGTCACACCTGCCAGGGGAAAGCACCACCTGTGGTAGTGTTGGATGGAAAAAACCCTGCACACCCAACACACCCTGCACTCCATCCTCTGGGTTGGCACATTCACCCACACGTGGGCATGGCATTCATTTTGCCACACAGATCCCTCCCATGGGCCATGCACAGATATGTGGTCCTGCGCCCTCCAGGGTGAGTGACTCACCACAAGTAGGTTGGCTGTCCCCACTGTGGCCAACTGCAATGTGTGCCCCACTGCACCTTACTTGTATCTGGCAGCCATGGGCGCAGCACCTGAAGGGATCCAGGCCCTACATGGCATGCCCATGACACATATGACCCACTGGTGGGGCACCAGGTGCACTGTGTTACCTCCGCGTGTGCTGTGTCCATATCATCCACAATCTCTATACCCCTGTTCACAGCCCCTGTGGCATAGGTGCACATCCATACTGTGCACCTACGCCACTGTCATTCATACTGTGGCATAGGCGCACAGTATGGAAAACAGATCCACTCCCAGATGTGGTGCTTGGTGGCCTGGGATTGGCATGAGTGTGTCATGCCGGTGCAAGTGTCAGACATTATACCTCTTTGACCCATGTCCATATGCCACCGGGTACTATGTGGGGTGTGGGCCATGGTGTCTCTTTTGTGGGCCTGTCAGTGTCCCCCTGGTGCACACGTGAACACATACTGGGGGCATGTCCCACTGCCTCTCATCCTCACCATACAGCCCTTACTGTGGTCCCCAACTGTGTGCATGCAAGCTGCCCTGTGGTTTCCCATGTGTTGGTTGTACTCACCATCATGCTCCAAAATGTTCCTCCACGATCCATGCCCTGTATTTGCACCCCTTTGGGTCAAGCGTGGATCCCTCCTGTCAAGCCACTCCTGCCCCCCCAGTTCAGTAGCTCCACTTCCTCCGCATTGTTGCCCTGCAGATCCTGTATCACTACTCCACAGTCTATTGCCATGTTGTCTAGGATACAACAGGCAAGGAATATACCACAGGCGTTGTGTGGGCTATACTGTAGGGCACCACCGGATCTGTCTAGGCATCTGAACCATGTTTTCAGTATGCCAATGATACACTCAGTGATGCTGCAGGTGGCCGTGTGTGCCTCATTGTATCTTTCTTCTGCATCACACATGGGACAGAGTATGGGTGTTAGCATCCACAAACTCAGGGGGTATGCACTGTCCCATGTGCGGAGTTATGTGGCAGGTTGGTACCCACTCTGGTATGTGTACACAGTGCTGCTGTCTGTGCTTGCAGTTACCCACGAGGTGCCCACTGGATATGTCCCCTGACTCAGCTCTCTGGCACAAGGTGGATTGGTGCCAGATGTAGGCATCGTGAGCATTTCCAGGGAACCGTGACAGAACATTGGTGACCCACCCTATGGCATTGCACACCACATGGTAGTTGATGAAATGGTAGCTTTTCTTGCTGCTGTAAATCACCTTCTCCTCACCAGGTGGTGCCCAGATGGCTACACGGGTGTAGTAAATGGCATCTAACCTAAGATCATGGTAGGTGTGCAACCCTGTAGAATTGCTGCATGGTTGCAGTACACTCTGCTGGTGTGCTAGGAAATGAGATGAACTCCCTAGTGTGGAGCAGCAGAGCAGTGGTTTGCTGGTGGTGTCACCCACCAGTATTTGGAAGGTACCGGTGTCGAGGCAGTACAGTGCTGCTGTCATCTTGGTCTCTACGGAAATGGCATGGCTACATTGTGTGGGTGCCTGGAGCTCCTTGTGCAGTTGCTCACACAGCTGCATGAACACTGCCCTGTTGACCCTGTACCAGTCCACGATCTGTGCATTACTGAGGCTTTCGAATGTGAGTCATGGTTGGTAATGTCTTTGTGCAGCATATCACCTGTGGGCCCTTTGCTGTGGTCCCGGGGGGCATTGGCCTGCCTCCCCTTCTCTAGGTCAGCCATTACAGCTCCATATCGAACTCTGTGTGGGGCATCCATGCATTCCTGAGCCATCCTGTGTGTTTGCGCAGATAGCAGCTGCCTTTTATAAACCTTATTTTATGCAGTGCATGTATGCACTGTGTGGTGTTTCCACCACACTGTCTGTCTGAATATCCCTTTGCAAAGCATATGCAGGTGAATCCCCCCATTTTTGCACTGCATACATTACTTTTGTGCTGCTGCACTATTGCATGTGTGTGGCGCATTTGTTCCCTTTAAATATATTGCTGCAGCGCTATTTCCTCCCTGCACTGTGCATTTATGCCATGCTATCCTTTTGTAAGTGGAGCCCTATGTCTCCAATCATATAGTATACCTCTGTTTACTTATCCAGAGCATCGATAACTCTTTCATTTTTTTCTGGAATTGGATTGTACGTTACTCTTCTATAATTTTCCTGATTAAGTAATTGTTGCATGCACTTTTCTCTATACTCAAGGAAGTCCTGAATGACTACGGTGCCCCCATTCACCGGTTTAATTTAATTACGGTGTTGTTTGCAAGTTACTGTAGCACTGCAAATTAATCAGCATAATGGGTCCTATGCACAAATGGTATGCGCTCCATGCAACCATGTGTTGGGCACGTGTGGATGGCACTACAATGCCGCAGCATGCCGAAAGAACACAGCATGCATGAAGGGCACATAGCATGCATGCAGCAGGAGCACAGAAAGAACCACTGACACTCCATGGTGTGGCCGCATAATGCGGTGCATAGGCAATGGCTACACGTATGCACTACAAAACATATGACGGAATGCTTCATAGGATACGCCAGGGTCATGGGTGGTGTAGCGGTGCACATACCACATGCCCCAATCCACCACTGGCGGGGGTGCCATGCAGTGGGCTGACCATGACTGTGCAGGACAAGGCACAGCTATGCAGGTGCAGCCTTGAATCGTGTCAGGTGCGTGGGCATGCTGTCTGAGTGGCATGGTGGCAGCAATGTGACATGCACTGCCTGCCGTGTGGCATGGCAGTGGCAGAGGGCACATGTGGCAGCCACACATGCATGTGCCATGGTACCCCGGACACACTGCTGGCCCACGGTACTGGGCATGGGTGTCGCCATGGCCTGGTAGTTAGTGTGCCACATGTGCTACCCCCACAGCTGCTACCTGGTGCCGGCAATGTGCCCTGCTGGCGGTGCCACTATGCAGCATTGCAGCCCAGTGGATGACCTCACATGGGTGCACCCCCCTGTGCTGCTACCCCCCCCAGTGCCATGCCCACCAGACCCCAGTGACACGTAACCCCACCAGAGACAGTAAACACACAGGAGATGTACCACAAAACAGTTTATCAAACAAGTCACAACATATGATTCCCTCTGTACCCCAAGAACCCCCCCAGCACACGGCAAATGAACAGCACCCCTCAAGGTCCTTGCAAGCCGGTGGCCAGCGACTGTGCCCTCCCCAATGGGCCTTGCCCAGGCCAGGGCTTGGTAAGTGTGAAGCCCCTGCTGTCGTCGTCCTCCTCCACCTCTGGCACTTCTGGTGCCGGCGAGTGCCATCCTGTGTATCTCAGCATCATTTGACTGACGAAAAAGAAACAGTGATCATGACACCTGCTCACTACCCCAGCCCCACCCTCCATGGGCCAAGTACCTACCGGTGATGGGATTTAGACCTCCCACACCCTGTAGGCCTGATCTTTGTAGAAAAGAGCCACCCCTGCCCCTTCAGAAATAAGTAGTTAGGATACAACTCCATAAACCTCATGCGCTGTGCCACTCTAGAGGTGACATAACACTTTGCCCCATCTGGCTGTACCTGGAGGCAAAGCTCAAGCCTGGTCGGCATCTTACAGTGGTCATATGAGAATGAAAGGACACGCATCAGCCGGCATCATACCGTGCACCTACGCCACCCCCCTCAAGGCCCTCGGCCCCTCAGGCCCTGATCAGCATACCCACCTTGTCAAAACCCCTGATGCTCCAGAGGTCCCTGTATCCCTAGTTGTCGGCAAAGTCCCCCTTAGAGATGCGGAAGAGGTGCCAGGGGAATATGGCCTTGCTCTCTAGCATACATCCTGCCATATCTGACAGTATGCACCACCCACCTCTGCATGTGTCACCGGCGAGTGCGTGGGCGGGGCACTGTGCCACATGGTCATGCCCTCTTAAGGGCTCACACTGTGCACATCAGCAGTACAAAGGGGGCCAACCCACCGAAAGCACCTACTGTGTAGCGGGATGTCCCCCGGTGTTTTTACTGCATGTCCACCTTATATCTGAGCTGGCGGAATGGTGACAGAGATGTGGGCCATAACTATGGGTGTTCCGCACCTGCATCAGCCCGGTGACATGGTGTGACACGCACTGCATAGAGAGGTTCCAGCTCACATGGGACACAATCTCGCGACTGTGTTCCAGCATCCATGGCGTGGCTGCTCCACGGATATGCCGGTCACAGCCATGTCCATGGAGACCAAGGTTCTGTGTGCCCACAGCTACTATGCCACAGGATCCTTTCAGTGGGTGACAGGCCACATCATGGGTGTGTGCCAGTCCTCCATGTCCAGGGTGGTCGCACAGGTGACAGATGCCCTCCCTGATCATCTGGGGGAGCACATTGCCTTTCCCACCATGGCGGTGGAGGTCTGGGCAACCAAGGAAACATTCTATGCCATGCATGGTATGCCTAACGTGTGTGGTGCCATTGATGGTACACACATTGCAATCCTTACTCCAGTGATGCACGAGGAGACATATCAAAACTGCAAGGGCTTCCACAGCATTAATTGCTAGGTATCCTGTAATGCCCGGGGCATCATCACTGATGTGTGTGCCAAGTACCCAGGATCATCGCACGATTCCTACATCCTGTACGCCTCTGGCATGGGGGCATTGCTGCATGCCAGATGGCTGAATAGGTGGCTGCTCAGTGAGTAACACAGCCCTGCATCGGTACACATGCACCCATATGGGTGCTTGGCATGGCACTGACACAACGTTTTCCACCCCTGCAGGTGACAGTGGATAGCCACTGTGTACCAACCTGATGACACCAATCCATGCCCCTGAAACCCCATGCGGAGGAGGCATACAACATGGTGCAAAGAGAGATGAGGGCCATTGTTGAGAGAAGACAAGAGGCCAGCTGAAGATGTGCTTCAGATGCCTGGGCCATACTGGTGGGAGCTTAATGATGTCCCCCACCAAGGCATACAGGCTGTTCACGGTGTGTGTGCCATGCTGCACAACATCGCTAAGTGGGGTAACATGCCAATGCCATGGGGCCCACCCATAGACCCATGGGTTGATGGAGACGATGTCGATGTGCCTGTCCAGGTGCCAGGGATGGCAGGTGGCCATGAGGCCCAGCAGGTGCTCTGATGACGGCATGTTCAGCCACTAGGTACAAACACACTGCATGGTCGCAGCACAGTGTTTCACAGCCATGGCCCGCTGCCACCACAAGCCGGTATGGCAAGACCCCATGGACACCTGGGCACACCACGTGAGACATGTGCACACGGGCCTGTGCAGTGCGTGTCGCAGGATGGTGTGGGCATGCACAATGATGACACATACCCGAGTGCTTAATGGTGAGGGTGGGCAGGTGGGTGCCAGGGCCAGTGGACAGGGTGTGTGCTGCACAGCCGAGATGCTTACATGTCATACATATGGTGTGGCAGTGTAGTGGTACAGGGGAGGGCATGGCGTGTGTGTGTGTGTGTGTGTGTGTGTGTGTGTGTGTGTGTGTGTGTTGGTGCTGTGGTTATGTGCACTGTGGCGCACGGCTTTCTGGTCCCGTCAGCATCGGGCTGCAAAGTACCCATGCTGATGACCTACTCCCCAGCCTCTGTACTGGAGATCATGTGCATGGCCCCATCCAGCCCCTGCATCTGGCCGTGGACCGGTCTGTCCCTTTGTCATCCGTGGTGTCCCCAGCTGTATCTTCCTGGCACCCAATGCATACTGCTGTGCCGCCTCATCACTGTCCCCTGGTGTTGTCCATGTGGACATTGTCTACGGCCTCCCACCGGCATCAAAGCATGGTGCCATGGGGGTGTGTGTGACAGGGTGTGTGTGACCACCCTGTCTGCTGTGTCAGGCGTGATGTTGGTGGGGACCACTGTGTGTGTCCGTGTCCATGGCGGCCAACTGTGCATGCAGTCCTGCTCCGCCATGTATCTGGGGGTTTCACATCATGTTGTGGATGCCATATAATGCCATGGCACAGTGCAGGAGGGCCATGTGCATGTCCCTGGACACCTCCACGTGGGCCGTGTTGCAGTGTTGCACTTCCAGGCGGTCCCGCTCCAGCTGCTGCAGTTGGTGGTACTGTCCCTCTATGAAGCTGTGCACCTGTGCTGTGCAGCATCTTCTCCTGATGCGCTCTAACAGGCCCTCATCACTGCAGTCAGTGCTGTGTGTGTGTGTGTGTGTGTGTGTGTGTGTGTGTGTGTGTGTGTGTGTGTGTGTGTGCCAGACTGCAGGGGGCAGGTCATGGTGTGCCAGTTCTGTTCTTGAGGCTGGCGCATGCTTCAGACCCTCTGCATGGTGCCGCTGTCGCTGTGGCCCCTACACATGCATTGTGTGCATGCAGGGCGGCTGATCCCACCGATGCATCACTCCCAATCACGGTGTCCTCCTCCTCCTGTGGTGCAGCGGTGCTGTCCTCCTCACTCCTTGTCTCCGCCAGGGTCTCCATCTTTGGCTCTGCACCTGTTGGGAGACAATGGGCAGGTTACAGGGATGTGCACCTCACATGCGCTTGCCCCAGATCAGGCCAACCTGGGGTGTGCATACATACCTGCTGGCTCTGGTTGCCATGGGTTGCGGCCAGGACAAGGTCAAGGCCAGGGGTTCCATGGTGGGCGTTGCACCTCTCTGGGCCATGCCTGTGCCACCTGTGGGTACAGTGCAACAGGATTACTATGGCCACAGTGCATTCAGCCATTGCAATGCCACATGCATGGTTGGTGGCCCTACCTGCCGTAGTGTCTGCTTCGTCCACCTCGCCGTGGATGGCCATGTCAATGAGCATCTCTGTGATGAGGCACTCCAGGGGTGTCAGCTGGCTGTTGGTGCTTGGTGAGCCCCCACCCATGCCATGATGGGCCCTGCTGTGGACGGCAACCTTCTTCTTCAATGCCGCTCGCAGGTCCCGCCACTTGTGCTTAATGGCAATGAGTGTTCTGGCCTAGGACCCGGCAGCATTGACAGCTGCCTGGATGTCCAGCCATAGTCTGGCCTTCACCATGGGGGGGGGGGACTGTCAGTGCCTGGGCACCATATAGGCAGTTGTAATTCTGCTGTATGTTGGCTACCATAGTGGCCACCTGGCCGCCATTGAAGTTCATTACCCATTAGCCCCACTGCCCCATGGGCAGCCACATCCATGTGCACATCCCCCTGCCCGCACCACCCCCAGCCACCTCCTCTTACTGCAGACCTTCCTCTGCTCATTCTTCCTGGTCCACCATTGTGTGATCCACGGTCGGCTGTGCGGCATTCACAGATGTGCCTCTGCATGGGGGGGGGTGTTCCATCTCCTTATATGGCAGAGTCAAGGGGCATTCCCACATAATGTGGCACCACCCACTCTGTCTGCATGGTTTGCAACACGGCAACATCATCAACACCCTCAGCACACACTGCTGTTCATGAATGCTGTGTAGCGCTGGGCTCCTGTGTGCCATGTAGCTGCGCGCCTCACCTACGTCGGATTTTGGAGTTCTTTACGCATGTTCGTGCACAGCCCCCAATGACAGAAAGTCTGTTTTCTCTCTTTGTTCTTATCCACCTGTATTAGTACTCCTACCTCTAAATCTGTCAATTTAATGTGTGTATCTATTGCTGCTGAGAACTGTCCAGGTGGGTAAAAGCACAGCTTCACATTAAGAGCATTATTCATTTTATATCCTACTTCTGCCTTTGTTTGTGCCTCTGGAGGAGTTATCTTCTGTAAATTTATCAAAAAAATTCTCTTAAACAGAATTTTCTATAAAAATGTCAAAGATCTAATTTCAGTTCAAAAAAGCTACACTTCTGATGTGGGCAGAGTCGAACTGGACTGGCCAGATACCAGGCAATTTCTGGGTGGATCCCCCTGCCTTGTACAGCAGAGTTTACCAGTGCATCTATGGAGGGGGGCGGCATTGCAACAATGTAAATCGCAAGCAACTGAATGGGTAACAGGGAAAAAAACATTGGAGAGAAACTGGAAAACTGGAGGGTGGATGTTAAGTGAGCCACACTGTGATGTTGCGCTGGGAACTTCTGCCTTTCTTGTTCGCTGCGGGAAGCTGGTGCAGCCAGTCAGACAAGTGTTGCTATTGTAATACACAACTTACTCCAGAAAAACAAAGAAGGATTAAATGCTGAAACTAAAATCAGACATAGCAAACCCTGTCATTCCCCTATCACAAATTTGCCACATAACTGTTGACTGAAGAGTATGTAGCAAAGGCATGATAGGGGTCTTGACCCAAAGCTAATTTGTCAGGGGTGTGTGGGGGAGTGGTGAGCACTAGGAGTGGGGTCTTCAAAAAACAGATTTTACAGGTTATTGTGTTGCCCTTCCCCTCCCCCACCCAGCATATCCGGCAGGTACAGAGAGGCACATGCAGTGGGTTCTCTTCTAGCTTTTCTTGCCTCCGTAACGAGAGACATGACCCGCTATGTAAGTGGTGGAAGCGCAGCCAGAGCTGGTCGGGAATTGGTTTCTATGCATGAGAGGAAATGAGCAACTGGAATGTGAGGAGATTGGGCACTGGAACTGGAGGGCCGGGGTCATTCGAGCCATGTCTCACTGGCACATCGACAACCCAGACCTGGTGGCAAGGCATTGGGGCTGGCACTTGGTTTTCTGAAATCATACTTGGGGGGATGGTGAGGAGAAATGCAAAAAATGTAATGCAGTCCACAGTGGAGCCACTGACGCTGCCATGGGCTATCTCTGGTTGCATACTGTCAGTCTCATCCGCTGGCATGTAACATCTTCATAAGGGGGATTTAACCCAAAGCTGACATGAGCAGTTGTGTGCGTATGTGTGCTATGCAGGAAATGAGAGAGTGCTCAGTGTCTCTAGAATGCTCTCAAGGATTTCGACATTCCATTGCCTTAAATCGCTGTCAGTGTGCTTGTTGTCACTGTTGGGAGCCCAGTGGGAGGCATTATTGGCAGGGTTGCCTGGTACTGCTGGAAACTCTCTATGGCCGAGGTGGGAGTGGTAACTGACCATTGTTGGTTTATGGGGTTGGGGGTTGTATACATTCTTTCTTGTTTAGTGTTGGTGTCAGCAAATTCATGGTATGTGTGTGTAAGGGGGTATTTGTAGCAGTAATACTGGTGTGGAAATGTTGTGTGTACAGCCACTGGCTTGAACAATAAATTACAGCAGTTGTTTGTAACTCTTGTGGTCAGTAACACAGCCCCCCTTCATCTTTCCTTTCTGTGTATTCCATAATGTGTTTGTGTGTCGAACTGTGCACTAAAAGCAAGTTACTGGGCAGGCACTGTTGTATGTGTGCACACATAGAGGTGGGATGCTAGTGTGATAGATAGATGTTATTATTGTGCAATTTTTGTACTTACTGGCTTCTGTCAAGCACTTGAAATTGTTGTCATAACATTTAGATGCCGAGGTGCCATTTTATTTGCTTAGATAAATATATAAATGGTTTCCTAGTGCTCTTTGTGTAGACACTGAATACTCTGTCAACAGTATTAATTTTTTTCCTGCTTGGTTACCATTAGCAACTGTCAACTATTTCTAATTGAAGCATTGTTGTAAATGCCAGAACTGTTACTGTGACAGCAGTAGATTTTAGAAAAGCACAGCATATACAGCTTGCCTTGCTGGCAACAGTGTAGTGTGATGCTATTTTTGAGCTGAAAACCGAAAACAAGTTGTAAAATAAGATGCATTTAGGTTGTGTGATGTTTAGGCTCCTGGAGAGGGCAACTAAAATGGTGCAGGGTCTGCACCAAAAGCCTTATGAGGAGAGACTGAAGGACTTCAATATGTACACCCTGGAGGAAAGGAGGGAGTGGAAGGTTATGACAGAGACTTTCAAAATTCCTCACAGGTATAAATAAGGTACAAGAGGGAAGCATTTTTCAGAAAACAAGATGTTCAGGAACAAGGGGTCATGCAAAGCTGGAGGGGGTAGACTCAAGGGAAACGTGAGAAAGTACTTCTTTACAGAAAGAGTGGTGGATGCATGGAACAGCCTCCCAACGGAGATGGTGGGGGCAAAAACCATAACAGGATTCAAGAATGCATGGGACAGGCATAAGGGAACCCTAGTGGTCAGGAAAGGGAGAGTAAAGTTGGAGATCAAATAGAGGTCTGCAGCATTACAGAAGGTAGGGAAAATGGGCAGACTAGGTGGGCCAAGCGGTCCTTATCTGCCATCAAATTCTCTGTTTCTGTTTACCTGTACTGTACCTGATTTCAGAATAATGCTTGACCTGATGGGAGCCTTCCTTTTGGGGTTGGGGCTGTGTGTGTATTGTTTATCTGAGACTCTACTTCAGGAGAAGATCATCATCCACAGGTGGCGGCATGCAGTGTGGCTGAGAGACCTGACCAATGAGCTAAACGTAATGGACCAATCAGTTGTCCCAGGACTCCTTCCATTCATCCATCTGTGACCACCAAGCATTAGACATTGGAAGAGCTGCTCCACTTTAGCAGCCAGCCAGCAGTGGGGGTTGCCTGTGTGTCACTGAGCAGAAGAAGTAAGCTGATTTGGTGGTATGGATAACAATGCGGTGCCCCAGCCTGACATACCTGTAGTCAGGACAGTAAGTCTTCCAACCCTTTCTTTTTCTTTGCAACAAGCAACTGTAGCTAGTCCAGGTTCCTGTCACCCCATGCCTGACCAGGGCTGGATCCGGATTTACACTTAAGCCAAGCCAACTACGCCAGTATGTATGGGCTGGGCCCATGTTTTCTGGAGGCCCCTCTGAGCATTTTACTTTGTGAGTGTGCCTGCCTAGTAGAATTGTTTTTTTTTTCTATTTTGTGGCTACCTGACTTGTGACATTGATAGCTTTTGGGACCCTGATGGGAAAGGGGGACAGTCCAGAGCTGATGCCATGCCACTGGCAAGCGCGTGAGTGCTGGTCAGAGGTCTATTCGAGGATGGACAAGGATTATTTTGTGATGTACCTAGCATGGTCTGGACAAAGGAGCCACTCACCATCGAGATGCAAGACTAATGGTGAGGAGGAGACAGCTGGTTTGCAGAATTTCAGGCGGCACAGCTATTCTACTAGCCACTAGCCACTAATAACTGGAGGAAAGCAGGGGAGAGAAGCTGGGCGAGGGTTAGAGTTGTGAAGTAGTGTAGTGGGCAGCAGCAACTGGAGCAGCAACACAGGCATTTGCTGGGCCAGGCAGAGTCTTGTGTCAGCTAGATGTTGGTTTTCTATTTTAGGATGTATAGGTTTTTGGTTATGAACCTGGAGACATATGTTTGAATTCCACGAATGCCACTCTTTGAGTAACCTTGAGCAAGTCACTTAACTTCCTCTCTCCTTCACTCTTTCTCTGTGCTAAGCCCCCAGAGCTTTCGTTAACCCTTCCATGCCATCCTGAGCTCTCAAAGACTGCCTTATGGCTGCAGCCACATTGCCACCTATTAATGGATTTGAAAGTATTTTGGGATGGAAGTCCTGTGAAATACCAACAGTCACTCGCCCGACATCATTTGCCTGACAATCACTTGCCTGACAGAAGAAATTTGCTAGTGGTGGAGGTGATTATATTTAAATATGGGGCAGGGGTGAGGAGGGTAAAGCCCATTGAAACATAAAATCACCTCCACGGTGGGCAAATTTCTATTGTCGGACAAGTGATTGGCAGTGTTGGGCTATTGTATGTCAGGTGAGTGACTGTCAGTATTCCATCATAGATCCTTTTAGAATACAGCAGAGTGTGTGAAAGATACCACATAAGCCAAGTTCCTGTCCTTATCCAGCTAGCATGTAATGTGAAAGGCTTATAGGAATCTTTGGTTTAAAGTTTAAAAGTTTTTAGCCCCCCCCCCCCCATTTAGCTATTCTTATGACGCCATCTGGTGTCTGTATTGTTGTGATTAATATAAGATGCAGCAGCATCCTCAGGCTGGACAGCAACATTTCTTCTTGCTGGGGCACGCTCCATATTGTAAGGGCCTCAGATTCCTGTTCACTTTCAATTTTGTTTTAAAGGGGAACTCTTGGCTCGCTTGTAGCAATGCTGCGGGACTGAGGTGCCGATTAAGGAAAATGCAATGTAACATTGGTGGGCAGGGGAGGTTTTGCACAGAATCAACTATTTAAAAACCTACACTACTTTTAAGTAAGTGAATAAAATATTATTACAGCCGGCTTTGAGGCACCGGGCAATCGCCTAGCACGCTAGTGACCTGGATTCACGCCTGAGCCCAGGACGACAGGAGCGGAGGCCAGCAGAGAGGGTTTCAAGCATCCTTGGGCTGTTTTCCTCCTGGAGGGGTTGGAGCCTGTATCACTCTGGTATGGCTCCTGGTGGCTGGTTGTGGTGGTGCACCTTGCAGCATTGGTGACTACACGCCATGATGTGTTCACCAGGATGCCGTGAGTGTGCTGTCATCTTGGAAGGGGGTTGGGTGGGAGAAAATAGGAAAATGCCTACTTGGCCAGTGAGATGATGGCATCTGGTTCCTCCGCCCACCACACAGCCCTTGGAGTGCTCGTGTCAGTCCTGCCTGTGTGCCTCAGTGAAATTCTCCATGCCTTTGGGGAAGCACTCCCTTCCCCGGTGCCCTGCATGGGAGGGACCCCCCCATGAAGGGTTACATCGAGCAAAGTGGGAGCCACGAGTATGGGATGGTGGATGGCAGGTTGGAGTGGTCCTAGGCGGCCCAAAAGAGTAGCCGACTGGTGGGGAGGGGGCTAGAGGAAGCATAAACACAAAAAAATGCTTACATTGCTGGGCAGACTAGGTGGGCCAAGCGGTCCTTATCTGCCATCAAATTCTATGTTTGCTAAATCTGGACCATCCGTTACCACATCATTGCTGCAGGGGAGGGAGCTGTGAGTTCATGGCTGTCAGCATTTTCGCAGGGTGGCTGAGAGTTCACCTTAAATCAATGAGACTAAAACCTCTGAAATAGTGAAACATTATAACTCATAGCAGTAATGAAATAGCTCTATTCAGAATGGAATACATGCTGTTATTTTATGGTTAAAAATGTGGGCTACAGTTTATATGCCAGGACATACAGCTGTGGGTAAAATCTGGGCTACAGTTTGTACACGAGTATATACCGTGATTGGTACCAGGGCCCCCATGACCCCATTTCCAGGTGGGCCCTTTGCTTCCCAGTCTGTCCCTAGATGTGGGCAGAAGGAAAGTCCCATAGCAAGAACTATCTGCTCTAAGCCTATTAGTGCCATGTTGAAAAGATTATACACTACTGTTTCAGTATTTGCTGTAGGGTTGGGGTCTGCTGTGTTGGCATCCACTTCCCTTGAGTTTGCTTCTCTTTGTGTTTTTCCTGTCCCTCTCTGTGTCCTGTTCTCCTATTGCCCCACCTTCTGGATCTGAGCCTGCTTACACTCCTCATCCTTGGTCTCCTCCCTGTCTTTGTCTTGTAGTTGGTCCATAACCACTGCTGCCTCTTCCACCTCCCCAGCTTCCCCATATAGGTCTCAATCATGTCCACTCATGCTGTCCTCTCCTCTAGGGAGTGCATACCAAGTTCCTGTAGCCTCTCCTGATATGGTTTCTCATGCATGCCCTGCATCATTTTGCTAACCCTCCTCTGGATCGCTTCCACCCTGTCAATGTACTTGCAGAGATGTGGCCTCTGAACTGTACACAGTACTCTAAGTGGAGTCTAACTATTGAGTGAAACCATGACAACACCGCTTCCCTTCTCCTGCTAGAAATCCTCCTCCCTATGTACCCCAGCATCCCACTAGCTTTGTCAATATCTTTGTTGCCCTACCCCATCACATTGAAATAATCAGATATGATTACCCCAAGGTCCCTATCTTCCTTGGTGACTATAAGTACGCTCCCTCCCCATTTTATACACAGCTCTCAGGGTTTCCCCACCCCAGGTGTACGACTTTACACTTTTTGGCATTGAAACCCAACCTCCACACCATAGACCACTCCTCTAGTTTCCCTATATCCCTTTGCATTCTCTCCACCCTTCCTGGATTATAGTAGATTAAATCAGGCTAATTTTGCTTAGTTCCAGGCAGACATCTATTAGTACTGCAGATCGCAGAATCCCCTTCAGCTGACATCAGAGCAGTAGGCAGCAGTGGGAGATTCAATAGCCTATAGTGCATGGTTAGGTAAGCAATAAGACATGATGGGGTGTGCAGTAAACGGATATTACCACACGCCAAGGGGCATAGTGAGGAATGACAAGTGCCTTCATCCCATGGAAGTGCAGTAATATCTGTTCACTTCACACCCTGGAGTGTCTTATTGCATTTATAAAATGGACCACTGTATATTACATGCGTCTAGAAATCAAAATTTTGATCTTTGCATGGTAAGAAATTCAAACCTTTAATGTCTTGATGTAAAATAGTCCCTTTACCTGTAATAGACTGTTGTTTCTTTTTTATGGCTGTGGGTGGAGCCTATAGCCATTTTGCTATCTGCAGCTTGAAAATGGAGTATCGTGGAACACATTTTTTTTGGACTTTTCAATGTATCCTTTCACATCTACAAAACACTATGACAACTAAAATAAAATAATCCCTTCTTTCGGTTTAGAATGTTGGAGACATAACTTCAAGCTGCTTATCAGATGGCCATTAGGAAACTGAAACAGCTTGTTGAATATTGATTCTCTATTAAACTGGAGATTTGTTTACCCCCTTCAATATGCAACAGCTTGCACATTGAAATGCCTAGCATTTAAACATTTTTTACTACTAACTTCAATTGGGGATGAATATCTTTCAAGAAAGATTCATACCTCATAAATGTTACCCTTGCCCAGCAAATTTTTTAAAGATTTACACTGATTTTAACCTCTCAAGCCCTATCTGATAAAATGCCAGGTCTTCAGCGAACTACCCAGACTAAATACATAAATTTATTTTTTGACAGAAAGGGCTATGACCTACTTCCCAAACATAACAGATAAGAGCTACTGAGATCTCTTATAGTAAGTGTGGGTGTGGATGTGTGAGAGTGTGTGTGTGTGTGTGTGTGTGTTTGGGGGAGAGGTGGAGAAACAGTCAAACTCCTACCAAGGGAGACCTCATCTAATGAAATAACTGCTGACAAACCATGAGTGATGCAGAAGCAAATGATCTGATACCTTTTATTGGACCAACATAGATGTAACAAAAAGAACTTATACCATTTATAAAATTCCTGATCAAACAACTGGATACAGAAGACTGTTTTTTGTCATTTTATAATATGACATACTGAGTGTGTATTTACTGAGTTGCTGGATCAGGGCCTTGAAGAAAATAATAACATTTTCTTAACTCATTCAAGGTTCCATCAGGTGGACAGAAAAACGTCTATGAGAATTCATCTGAAAACTAACAACTATAAGATGCAAAAATAGCATTTGTATATATGTGTGTGTGTGTGTGTGTGTGTGTGTGTGTGTGTGTATATATATATAGAGAGAGAGAGAGAGAGAGAGAGAGAGTATATGTCTCTAATTCGTTTTTTGAAAGATTGTCTGACCTGTGATTACTAATTTTGAGTACAGTTCATGAAATAATGAGCTTGATATTTGTTAGTTCATATAGTCCCCCTTTATGCCTTATGCATTGCATGTAAATGCAAATTATTCCAAGGCCATCTTGACATATAATATTAATACCGAGCAGCAAATCAGAGCTCTTTTCCTGATAAAAGGCTGATGATATAATTAATAAAGAACAAAGTCATAAATAAGGAACCAGTGGCTTATGGAAAAATCTACAGGGATTTATACAAGGATTTCATTCTGCCACTGTGGGGAAAACACAGGAAAAATTAGGGCTTCTTACAGTGTAATGGTTATTTGGATCTGGGAGCACTGAATATTTCTTATCCTATATTTTGTATCTTGGATAGGGCAGGGGAGATGCTACATCTCATTGTCACAGGGATGTTCATTTACACATTTTTGCACTGTATTTACTCAGGCTGTCCCAGATTAGATGCAATATCTTGTTTTCAGTGGGGTCATGATTTTACCATTTTTATAATGTATTTATTCAGGGTACGTAGTCCAAGGCCCCCTGTATTCAAAGGCGATATGCAACGCACCCCAGTGGAAAAGGGAGATGTGCAGCACAACTCTAACAATGTGCATCAGTGTGATATTCAAACATGCGGGATGTGCCGGCTGCAAGGGAATGAGCCAGGGCACACACAAATGATATGTTATTCAAGTTGAGGGGGCAGACCCATGCATATGCTGTGTTGTAGCATATTCAGTGGGAATGTGCCCCTCGCAGTCCAGAGCACCGTGGCCTACAGTTAGGCCATGAATAGCTGGCCCAACCCAGCTAGCCACCCACAGGCAGGCTGCAGATGTGCACACAGGTGCACAGCAGCCTGGCAGCCCTAGTGGACTAGAGGTACCCCCTTTCCATCCCCAATCTAGCCAGATCCATCCCTGAAGAGCTCCATACTGTAGGGCCCCCAGCCTGATCACACCAGAAGAAACCATGGTCCATATCCATAGTCTAGAGGACTCCCATCCACTACCCCTGTACGCAGACACCCTCACTCCCTCTGTACCCTACCTGTTGCAAAGACTGGCACTGCCCTCCACACCCTGCCACGGCCAGACATTGACTGCACTGAACCAGGCTGGGGACCTGCACTCTGGAATGACCCAACTGACTGTACCATGCATTGTGGCACCATGCCAGCTGCAGATCCACCAGTGTATGCAGCTGTGTGTACGTCCCTGGCAAACTGAAGAGGGAACTTACTTACCTCCAATGCATGCCTTGCTGATGCTGTATCTTCCTGCTGTCATACACCGCTGCAAGTCCACACTCTCCCCTGGTCCCCTGTGTAACATGTCACCCTCTGGACTGCTGAGGTATCCCGGGTGCCATGGGGTGCGGTATCCTGTAATACCATTTGCAGTGTACTCTTCGGAATATGGAAAGTTCATTCGCAGTTCCCCAATTGTACAAATGAATGGGAGGTCAGCTGTAACATGCCTGTTTTGGGACCTGTGTGAGTCGGTACAGCATCGGCCATCACCCACACTGAGCAGTGCAATGGCCCTGGGACGATGGCTCTGTATGCGAGTGCCTGAGATGTATGGCCACTGGGTGTTATCACCCACCCATAGCTCATGCCTATGTATAATACATTCCAGCATCCTACTGTGAGTGCTCCACCACCCACTGATAGAGTGGTATGATCCCATTACAGAGCCAGTTGTCACAATGGAATGGACTGGGTGGCAGGGGGTGTCTGTGCATCGTTGAGGGGGAGTGGGGACCACTACACTATGGACCTGGACTGTAGGGGTATTCAGGTGCAATTAGGGATGGCATTGGGGTCCCTATAATATGGAACCAATACAGCTTGGACTCCGGTATGAATGGGGCTGGTGGAACAGGTGGGGATGTGCCACTATACCACCAGAGACTTCAAGGCCTGTCCCAAATGGGAGAGATAGGGGTCAGGGCTTGGGGGCAAGAGCTGCTCCGGCACATTCATCCCCATGCCAACATGCAAATGGACTGGTAATGAGCATGCATAAGGCCCCTTTGCACCCTGCATGCTCATTTAGTTCATTTGCATTCCTGGGTTGAATATTGCCCATGGGGGCTGCAGCGAATACTGGTATGTGCCACGCATTACCCCTGGAAGGTATTCAGCCGGGGTCACCCTGGATGCACCAGACTTGGCGGCCACCTGCACTGTGATTCCTCCTGTCTAGGGTCACATTTTCAACAGGTACATATGCACACCCTGTACCAGTGGTGCATTCTCTTTGAATATTGTATCAGTGTTGACTGGCGCACCCTTTTTGTGCAATGCATCTTTCTGCTCCTGCATCGATCCAGCATTTAATATATCCCCCCAGATGTAAAATATTGTTTCTAGTGCATCCTAATTTTACACAATACAGCATAATATTGTGTAGATGAAGAGCCCCACTTAAAATAAGATGCCATTTCTTCTGTGAACTATCCAGGCTAAATATACAGCAATCAGCAGGCATATTCTAGGAAACACTTTGTAAAAATGTGTAAAAGGAAGACCACATTGAAACTGCCTCTCCACAGATCTGCATTGTGCAAATTCATTAGAAATAATTGATAAAAGCATCCCAAAAGCTCTCCACAGCCATACTGGCTCTGACCAGAACCTATTTTGTATTTTTGCCCATTGGACATTTGTCCTACTATGGCCACCCTAGTTGCAGATGATTGTTATGGCTCCAAGATCCATTCCTCATACGCTCTTGATCACCCCTCCCCCCCCGGCAAAATACACAGGCACATTTTATTTTTTATTTATTTGCTGTTTTTTTTATTTTTCACAGGATGGTGCCAGTGAGCAGTGAGTGAGTGTGGTTGCTGGCGTTCCATCGCTGATATAATCCTCTGGATTATGCATTGGTAAAATGGGAGAGACAAGTGGGACTTCAGGCTTGTACTGGCATTTTGTAAAAGATGGCATCAGGAGACAGAAGAGGGAACTTTGGTCATGAGCACAATGGTGTGGAACTGGCAAAAGTTTGATCCAGGAGATTTCTTTTTTACAGAATCATCTGAAGCAGGTACATCATTCATTCTCAGGATTTCTTTTTTTTTTTTTTTTTGCAAGACTTGAAGCAGCATAAGCAAGTGAATAGGGAAAATAAAGGGAAGGGGAGTGGAGGTGGGCAGAGGGTGACAGTGAAAAGGCAGAGATACTGAATGAATACTTTTGCTCAGTATTCACAGAAGAAGAATGAAGGAGGTACCTAAACCAAACAATAGAAGCACTCTGGGCAGGGGGGTTGATACCAGCACATTCACAGAAGAAAGGGTTCTGAAAGAACTCCTAAAACTGAAGGTGGACAAAGCAATGGGGCATGACGGGATTCACTCCAGAATTCTAAAAGAGCTGAGGTGAGACCTAGTGACACCACTGAATACCCTTTTTAACAAATCATGGGAGGATGGATGTGATTCCCCTTCACAAAAGTGGGAGCAAGGCAGAGGCAGGAAACTACAGACCTGTTAGTTTGACCTCAGTGGAAGGGAAAATGATGGAATCACTTCTGAAAGAAAGAATTGTTGAGTACCTCGAGGCCAGCAGGGCACAGAACCCAAGGCAGCATGGATTCACAGTGGGAAGGTCATGTCAGACGAATCTGATAGATTTCTTTGACTGGGTGACCAAAGTAGTAGACCAGGGGGGCTGTGGATACGACCTACCTAAACTTTAGCAAGGCATTTGACACAGTCCCACACAACAGATTAATAAACAAGTTAGCCAGCCTGGGAGTGGGTTCCAGGGTGGTAGCCTGGGTAACAAAGTGGCTGGACAACAGGATGCAGAGTGTAATAGTAAACGGAATACACTCTGAAGAAAGGGTGGTTACTAGTGGGGTACTGCAGGGTTCAGTACTGGGACCAGTCCTCTTTAATGTCTTTATAGGAGACATTGTGGAGGGTCTGGAAGGAAAAATATGCCTCTTTGCAGATGACACAAAGATCCGTAACAGGGTTGATACAGAACGAGGGGTGGAAAGGATGAGAAGGGATTTGGCAAGTTTGGAGGAATGGTTAAAAGTATGGCAGCATAGATTCAATGCAAAGAAGTGCAAAGTAATGCACCTGGGAAACAAAAACCCAGGGGAAGAGTACACGGGGGTACTAACAACAAAAATGGAAAAGGACCTGGGTGTAGTCACATCAGATGACCTTAAGGTAGGCAAGCAATGTGAGAAGGCAGTAAGGAGGGCTGGGGATACTGGAATGCATAAGGAGAGGCATCACCAGCAGAAAACAGGATGTTGTTACCGCTCTGTACAGACGGTTGGTGAGACCCCATCTGGAGTACTGCATGCAGTTCTCGAGACCTTATCTCCACTAGGACATAGACAGGATGGAGGCAGTCCAGAGAAGGACAACAAATGGTGCAGGGTCTGCAACAGGAGCCATACGAAGAGAGATTAAAAGAGCATAATACGTATAGCCTTGAGGAAAGGAGGGAGAGAGGGGACATGATAGAAACTTTGAAGTAACTCAAGGGAGTAAACAAAGTCCAAGAGGGGAGCATCTTTCAGAAAAAAGAGATGTGCAAGAACAAGGGGTCACAATTTGAAGATAGAGGGGGGACAGCTCTGGGACACCGTGAGAAAGTATTTTTTTCACGGAGAGGGTGGTGGACGCATGGAACTGCTTTCCTGAGGAGGTCATGGGGTCAAAAACAGTGGGGGAATTCAAGAATGCATGGGACAGACATAAGGCAATTATACACATAAAAATACAAAATGGCCAGCAGCTCAGAACTTCAAATGACAGGCTCAGGGTGCACTTATCAGAGTGAAGTCAGTACAGAGGCACGGCGCTACGAAAAGTAGCAAGGACGGTCAGCACTCTAAAAGCAGCCCATAACTCCAAAATGGATTCAAGAAGTGGTGCAAACACAGTTCAGAATGTTCTAACTACAACTTAATTTTATTTCAAATGTGCAGAACAGATGGGTACCCACAAAGGTGAAAGCACAGGTATCTAAGACAGTTCATTGCATCCAGCAGGCATAGTAAGAATAAATCCAAATGTGGCAGACGGAAAAACGATCAGCCAACATTCTTCCATTTCTTCTTGCTTCTTGCTAGTGCACACCTGAGCTATGCCTGGCCTGACCCACATGACTGATGTTTCAACATCACTAAGGATATCTTCTTCAGAGTACCTGGGACAGGTAGGGCTGCACACTTAAACAAATTTGTTAAAGTTGCAGTACACCATATGGGCAAAACAATTGTATAGCTACCAGTCCTACACATCAAATACAAGAGTTAGAAACAAAAATTAATGCGACTTTCTTGGCTGAACAATTAAGAGAATTAAAAACTAAAATGGACCAGCGAATTGAGAAATTAAAGACCGAGCTGAAACAATACAAACAGCACAAGCATGAGAGAGATTTAAGAGACTGTGCTGATGGTACCACATATAAATGGCAAGGTAAAATGAAAAGGTTTTATGCTAAACCTGTAACACATGATTTCAGGGATGGGGACATTTCATCTGGTTTAGAAAGCGATGCATCGGATACATGCAATACTGCTTTACAAGAAACTAGACAGTGTGGTCCTTTTTTAGAGAGGGGGACACGAAACGAGGATACAGGAGGAGGTCAAGAGAGGACACTAGTTCAAGTCAACCTACTGCACATTCGAAATAAAATGAAGTTGCTGTTGGAACATTTTGAACTGTGTTTCCGCCACTCCTTGAATCCATTTTGGAGTTATGGGCGTCTTTTGGAGTGCTGACCGTTCTTGCTACTTTTTGTAGCTCTGTGCCTTTATAAGGCAATTATAGTTGGGGGGGTAGGAGGAAGTAGGTTGTTGGTTAACTAGAATCTGCAGCTTATCCAATAGGTAGGGAAATGGGCAGACTAGGTGGGCAAAGCGGTCCTTATCTGCCATCAAAGTCTATGTTTCTATGTAATAGTGGCAAGCAAGATATGAAATGCATCCACTTTCAGTAAGCAAGCGAGTGGCTGGTAGTGGCAAGAGAGCGCCGTTCAAATGAGAAGGAGGGCGACGTCAGTAGAAGAATGTTTGCCTGTATTTACACAAATATATACATTGTGGGGTATATTTACACTGGGTATTAGAAATTGCTGTTGGGGGTTCATTTGTTTTTGGTATACAGATAGTTTTCATCATTCACCAGCAGGAAAAACAAGCATTTGTCAATGCCAAATGTCGCTTGCTTGTATGTGCTGTTTAGGCATTTGGAAGTGATAGTTCCATGCCTTCCTCCCAAGACATCCACTGTGTCTTTCCATTCAGAATTCAGAGAAGAGTGGGAGGGGCAAGGGCCACAGCAGTACAGCAGTTGCCAAGGGGGTGAAGAGGTGGACAATAGTCCATTCAAAGGCAAAAGAGTCCTGCAGGAGCTCACTAAATTGATGGTGGACAAAGCGATGGAACCAGATGGCATAAGCCCAAGGATATTAACAGAACTGAGAAGGGAGATAGCAGTACCTCTGGCAGCCATGTTCACTGAGTCATTCAACATGAGTGAACTGGAGGAGGGCACATGTGGTCCCTCTACACAAGTCCAGCAGCAGGGAGAAGGCAGGGAACAATAGGCCATTCAGCCTCACCTCAGTAGTGGGGAAGATCATGGAGACATTGCTTAAAGAAAGGATAGTGGGGCATCTAGATGCCATTGGAGCCTAGGACCATAGACAACATGGATTCACAGTGGGGACATCATGTCAGATAAATCTGGTTGATTTCTTTGACTGGGTGACAAAGGAAGTGAATCAGGGTGGGGCAGTGGACAACGCTTACCTTGATTTCAGCAAAGCCTTTGACACCATCCCATATAGGAGGCTGATAAACTAGCTGGGTAGGCTAGGCATGGGGGAAAGGGTGGTAAACTGGGTTAGAAACTGGCTAACAGACAGGAGGCAGAGAGTAGTGGTAAATGGTGTGCAGTCTAGGGAGAGGGGGCGACCAGTGAGGTGCTGCAGGGATCGGTCCTGGGGCCAGTTCTGCTCAATGTCTTCATTAGTAATATTGCAGAACGTCTGAAAGGAATTTTTTCACCAAATTTTCAACATAGCCATTTTAAGACTTCTGCTCATGAACAGTGTCACTGTGATTTTCTTAATCTGTCCCAAACATTGATTGTGCACACCGACTTCGCCATTGTACGCTACATACACGGAAACACATTTTGGGCAACATGTGAAAAATGACAGCTGTACTGCTCATAAGGAGGTGTGGTAAAATGGAAATGTGGAAAATCTGGAGTGAAAATATTGAAAATTTGCGAACTTATGAGCATGCATAGGAACTGCGCAACACATGCTCTTAAAACAGTCATTTTAGAATTTTTCACCAAATTTTCAACATAGCCATTTTAAGACCTCTGCTCATGAACAGTGTCACTGTGATTCTCTTAATGTGTCCCATACATTGATTTCTCCGACTGCACCACTGCACCATGCACTACATGAAGTTTGGGATGAGATGTGAAAAATGATAGCTGTACTGCTCAAAAGGAGGTGTGGTAAATGGTAATATTGAAAATCTGGAATGAAAATTTTGAAAATTCGTGAACTTACAAGCGTGTGTAGGAATTGTGCAACGCACGCTCGTAAAACAGTCATTTTTAGGAATTTGTTCACCAAATTTTCAACATAGACTTTTTGAGAGCCCACCTTATGAACACTGGCAGTGTCGTTTCGTTAATCGGTCCTGAAAGGTGATTTCACGCAGTGACCGCGAAATCACCCTTCAGGCCCGACTAACGCTATGACAGTGCAAGAATTCATGAGGAGGGGTCCCAAAAACCCCATGTTGAAAATTTGGGCCCAAAAATGCCTGAGATATGCAACAAAGTTGAAAAAACCATATCTATCTCATTATACAGCTTACCGGCATTTCCTCAGTTCATGGTCGGCTTTGAAGAGTGCAGACGTGTTCCTGGTCCACTGAAGATCGTTGCGCCGAGCTCCAGAGGTAAGTATGGGGTGAGGGGGGGTGTGGGGAGGCATGGTGCGCAGTGGGTGGGTCACGGAGTTGTGGGAGGGTCAGGGAGAAGCGCCGAGGACAGTTTTTGTATTTACAGGTTTTTTTAATAAGACTACGAGGATGTTTGCCATGCTGGGGTGGGCTCCCAGGCGTGGCAGCTGGAGAAAACTGTTGGAGGGCTGGAGCCAATGGGGAATTGGGCACCCCGTTAGCCATAACATCAATTTGCCACACTGGGGTGGGCTCCCAGCATGGCACCTGGATGCTTTGAGGGTGTGCAGCCGATGGGATTGGGCACCCCGTCGGCCATAAAACATTTTGCCACGCTGGGGTGGGCTCCCAGCATGCACCTGGATGCTTGGGGGCATGCAGCCGAAGGGATTGGGCACCCCCATCGCCATAACATTAATTTGCCACGCTGGGGTGGGCTCCCAGCATGGCACCTGGATGCTCTGGGGGGTGGAGCCAACGTGGATTGGGCACCCCGTCGGCCACCACAGTGTGGGGGGAGGAGCACTGACCACGCAATGTGCATCTTGCGTCTTGGCGGTGTGTGTGTGGAGGGGAGCTGTGCTCACTGAAGCAGAGCTCTCCCTTTCAACTGTATGCCACTGCATTTTCAACTGCTGTCATAGACAGCTGCAGCAGTGATGGGGGAACTGGGGCGGCACCTGAAAACACACTGACTGCATTGGAAGACAGGTGCCACACCTCCGAAAACTCGGGTGATGGCACTATGTTTCTTGCACATGCGTGCAAGCAACATAAAAATGGCTGCATTTGAGATTCGAAAGTTCCAAAAGCACACTGATATTTTTGTTTCCAATGCGGTCCTGTTTTTCTGAACTTGTTTTTACTTGTGCATTGATCGGATTTGCTGCACAAGTGACAGCCAATCAGAAAGCAGGATTTCCTTTCCCCATTTTATAAAACTTTTATAATTTCCAATCAGATGTTTTCTGGGTCTGTTTTTCTACAGGAGCTAAGTACAGTCCTCTGTAACTGTTCTTAGCCCAGGGAGGACAGCAGGACCAGCAAACAAAAGATCAGAGCTTCTATAAACTCTAACATGCACTGCAGGCTATTGACTCTCCCACTGCTGCATACTGCTCTGATGTCAGCTGCAGGGGAGTCAGAGATTTGTAGTAAAAGAAGATGTCAGCTTAAAACTAAGTAAAATTAGTTTGATACAATATACTATACTACAGTAAACAGTAAGTAGACCAAAATGTTTTTGCCCACAAAGTGCACACTGGGACCAGCCCTGCACTTGAGTGTGAGGCCCCTTGGTACTTGACTGTTCTCTTTTAAACCCTTTATTAAGGCCTCCACCAATGGAGCCTCCCTCAGTGCCCTAGGTCACGAGTTCCAAAGAAGAGGGACAGTGACTTCAAATGAGAGATTCCCTGAAGACTTATGTCTGGCCCTTGGAACTGAGAGAAGGCCATCCTTGGTGACATGGAGAGGAAGTAAGTATTGGTGGGGATTCAGGAGCTTAGACAGGTAGCCAGGGCTCTACTCATATATAGGTCCTTACAGTTTGGTAAACCAATCTTAAAGGTCACAACCCACTCCAGCAGCAGCCAGTGCAGTTCACGCAGGACCAGGGTTATGTGACAAGACCTTGGTGGGCCTATCAGCAAACTAGGCACTGTGTTCTGCACCAGCTACTGGTGTCATAGGGTACCTCCATTGACCCCGAGGTAGAGCGCAATACAGTAGTCTAGTCTGGATGTTATGAATGAATGCACAAGCATCATCAGGTCCTCGGAGGGGATAAGGGATTTAATCCGGCTGATGTTCTTTAGATGGTAAAAGCCACTATGGACTACAACTGACACCTGAGCCTCAAATGTCAGCCTCTCGTCCTACCCTGTGCAATATTTGATGATCTGTCTCTTGTTTTTGTACTCTGTGCATCAACTTCCTGTTTTATTGTATGATGCAATACGTAATTAAGTCCAGGTTACCGCTTTAAAAGTGCCTTCTGGTCTCCGTGGGCCTACCCAGTTAACAAATTTAAATAAATAAATAGAATGATCACTTAGATTTTTTACCTTAGTGGAGGCAACAAGCCTAGAGGAATCAAGCAGAAGCCCTGTCACTTCTTCGGCTACAGTCACACCTCCCCACCACCTGGCTTGATCACCATTTCCTGTCTTATCAGGGCTAAGTCTCAGCCAGCTAGATGCCATCCAGTCATGGATCTTGGCCAGACACAAATTAGGCACCTCCACTGCATCAGGCATCCTAGGTGCAAATGACAGATATAGCTGAACCTTCCCCCTGACGAAGACCCTGTGTTTAGTTGAAGCCCCGGGATTATGGGCTTAGCCAGCAGTCCTCAACCTGCTTGCAAATAAATTTCACTTTGAGCTTCATACATTTTGTTACTTTGTATATTTTCATTCTGTTCTGTGAATGCACAGAACTGTTCTCCTTTTGTTAGCTGACTGGCCCCCTTGCTCAGCACCACCTCTTGTTACCTAGGTGCATCAATTCTTTTGCTGTTTACAAATGACAGATACAGCTGGGTAGTATCTACATAGCAGTGAAACTCTACACTGTATCGCCTGATGATCATTCCCATGGGCAGCCTATACACTGCAAACAGCATAGGTGATAGGATCGACCTCTGGGGCACTCTACAAAGTAGGGGCATTTGGAGCAAACAGAAATTTCCCAGCATTAAACTCTGTGTACTTTCCCTGAGGTAGGACTCAAACCAGCAGATGACGGTTCCAGTCTGTCTGCCATACTTCTTAAGACAGTCCAACAACAACCCATTATCTACAGTGTCATATGCTGAGGAGAGATCGAGGATGATGAGCATTGACCACTCCCTCCATCTCTTGCCCTAAGGAGGTCATTATGCACTGTGACAAAGGTGGCCTCAGTATTGTGCTTGGACCTAAAACTATACTGGAGGGGCTCATAGATGTCATAGGTCATCAGATGTGCCTCAAACTGTGACACTACAATCTTCTTAATAACCTTTCCCAAAAAAGGTGGGTTTAAGACTGGATGATAATTGGTCAGGATGTCCAGGCCCAGAGATGTTTTTCTTTTTCAGAAGGGGCCAAACCACTGCATTTTTCTATGCCAGCAGGGAGACCCCATCTGATAGCACCAAACAATCCAGTAAACAGCAAACCCAACAGCTCTACGCAACTCACAAGTAGTCATGTTGGGTCTGGGTCTAGTTCACAAAATGTGGGCCACAGCTTCAAGGTTACCTCAAAGACCTCTTCCATTGTAACTAGCCTAAACTCTTCCTGGGAAAGCTGAGTACATCTGTGAGGCGCAGGCTCAACTATGCTGGGTTGCAGCATCCAGCTTGGTGAGATCCTGGCCTGAATAGAGTACTATCTGTCCAGAAGAATTTAACAAACAAACTCCTTGCACTTTGCAGATAAGCCAGCCCTTACCAGCTCCAGACAGATACATAGATGTTGTTGGCAGATAAGGGCCTTGTGGCCCATCCAGCCTGCCCTATCCCTCTTTCTAATGCTTAAGGTACCCTAGATGCTATGACAAGTTCTCCCCCCCTCCCCTTTGGCCCTAGCTTGATAATTCCCATGTGCCTATCCCATGCATTCTTAAATCCCTGAACCATGGTCACCCACACCACTTCCTGGGGGAGATTGTTCCATCTCTCCACTACCCTTTCAGTGAAGCAGGATTTCCTCAAGTTCCCCTAAGTTTCCCCCTTCTAGTCTCATGCTGTGCCCCTTGTTCTGCTGTTTCCCTTCATGTGAAAGCTACTCCCCTCTGGTACCCTTGTTGATCCCCTTAAGATACTTCAAGGTCTCTATTATGTCCCCCCACTTTCCTCCAGGGAGTACATATTGAGAGCTCTCAGTCTTTCCTCATATGACTTATGCTGCATCCCAGACACCATTTTTGTTGCCCTCCTATGTACCGTCTCCATATGTCTTTTTGGAGATGGGGCCTCCAGAACTGAACACAGTACTCCAGATGAGGCCTTACTAGGGAGTTGTATAATGGTACCACCACTTCCCTCCTTCTACTTGTTATACCCCTCCCTATGCACCCTAGTATTCTGTTTGCCTTTCTGACTGCTTTGTCACACTGTTTAGCAACTTTGAGGTTGTCTGCTATGACTACCCAAAAATCCCATTCCTCTGTTGGCCTCCAGTGTTACCCCATCTAGTTCACACTTGACCCTAGGATTCCCTCTCCCCGGGTACATAATCCTGCACTTTTTTGCACTGAAACCCAACTGTCATTCCTTGGACCAGTTTTCTAGCCTTCTCAGATCTCTCCTCATTTTCATGTTGCTTGCACGCAAGTGCAAGAAGCATAGTGCCATCATCCGAGTTTCCGGAGGTGTGGCAGCCCTCTTCCAATTCAGTCAGTGTGTTTGCAGGCACGGCCGCAGTTCTTCAATCACTGCTGGAGCTGTCTATGACAGCAGTCGAAAATGCAGTGGAATACAGTTGAAAGGGGGAGCTACGCTTCAGTGAGCAGTGATAAGATATCGCCTGCTCATGCACGTTCCTACATACACATACACACACACACACACACACACACACACGCCGACGCATACTGAGTGTCGCCCCATGCACACACTGTATAGCTGATGGGGTGCCTTAATCCCCATCGGCTGTGCTGCCATGCCCCCAAACAGAGTGTTGCACATGCCACGCCTGGGTGCCCACCCCAGCATGGCAATACATCGATATAGCAGACAAGTGGAGCCCAATCCCCCGTCGGCTCTACTGCCCCCCCCAGAGTACAGGATGCCACGCTGGGAGCCCACCCCAGCATGGCAACAGATGTTATTGCCAACGGGGGGGTGCCCAATCCCCCATTGGCTCCACGGGCCCCCAAACAGCCACCCTTGTGCCATGCTGGGAGCCCACCCCAGTGTGGCAAATGTCCCATGTCGTCCTCCTGTTTTTTTGCAAAAAAAGAACCTGCAACACAAAAAGCGGTCCCTTGCTGTCTGGGCCCCCCACCGCGCCCACCACTGCAAAATCAATGTATGGGACACATTAAGAAAATCACAGTGACTCTGTTCATGAGCAGAGGTCTTAAAATGGCTATGTTGAAAATTTGGTCACAAACTTCCTAAAAATGACTGTTTCACGAGCGTGCATTACGCAGTTCCTACACACGCTCTTAAGTTTGCAAATTTTTAATATTTGCACTCCACTGACTTCCAAATACCTACACAGCACACACAAGCAAGCAACATTCGGCACTGACAAATGCTTGTTTCTATACCTTCCTGTGTATCTACCCTATTATATAGCTTTGTATCATCTGCAATACAAAGTTATGTAACAGGTTAGACACACAAACAGGTAGGATTAAGTAACCTATCTATAGTACGGAAGGGCTGAGCTGGTTGATTCCTCCCAGAAGCAAGCTTCCTGAACAGCAATGCTGCCATTTTATGGATGATTGCCTTTTGGTATTTATCATAATGAATACTCAAAACAAGTTTTCCCTCCTGGGCTCTGGACCTCCTCCAACAGTGCTCTAGCCTCTGATCTTTTGTCTTCAACTCCTACGCTTCCCATTAAACCCAGAGAAACCCAAGTGTGAGACCCAGGGTCATGTATGAGTGGGTGCAACAGTGTTGAAGGAAGTAGCAATAGCCTTATTATAGGCCACCACTGTCTCCTCCGATCCTGTCCCTCAAGCCGCCAACCCATCCAAGCTGTCCAATATGGCCTGAAGTCCTTCTGAGCACAGTCCTCCTAAAGGGCAGTACTGAACGGTATACACTTCGTGCAGTAACATACGTTGCAGCCAACAACAGCACCAAGTCACTGTAGGGGATGTGCTCGGGACTCAGCAACACTCTCCCCCGTCTTGCACCCCCTCCCCAAACCAACTTTGACCTGGAGTTGGTTTCCATATGTATGGAGGGTGCAGGAGTGGAGCCCCACATGTGGGGGTTCGGGGGGAAAAGCCCCCCTAAGAAAAAAACAGTGCCTGCTGTGCACAGCTCCCTGACGACTACATCTCTCAGTTGGCAGGGAGCCTGGTGCTGCGATGAGTTATTTGTCAGCTCGGCATTGTACAGCCATACTGAACTAACTCCACAGGGGGTGGGCTACAAGAGGAGGCCCCAGAAGAGAACTTGTCCATTCAGTGATCTGACCAGATCAATCTCAAGATTGCTTATGTCGAGCCCCAGGGAGAAAACCAGGCCAAGGCATGCCTATGTTGGTGGGTTGCAGCAGTAACAACTTGTAACGAGGCCCAGTGAATCTATCAAATGGAGAAAATCTTGCCCATAATGTGAGAATTCATCATGGATCCAGGCCTTGAAGTCACCCAGAATAATCCATCTGGATGACTCCAACACCCTATTGGTCAAGAAGTCTACAATTTCCTGTAGGAATTCACCCTCACTCCCAGGAGATAATTATACAAGGTTGTTAGGCAACCTGCACCTGGACCCTCATGCACAACCATGCATTAAAACAATGATGCTTTCCCCATTTGGTGTGCCTCGAAGTTCAATTAGGATCTAAAACAGATGGTCAACCACCTCCCCTGGATCTATCTATTGGCTGTGCACCACAGAGAATCCAGGTGGGGCTGCCTCCTCCTATACTGGACCAGTATCATCACTCAGTCAGGTCTCCCTGATGCAAGCCAGACTGACCGGGAACCAGAAATTAAATCTGTTACAATGGTAGTCTTGTTTCTTATCAATCTGGCATTTCTAAGCATGACCTGCAGGGGATGGACAGAGTCAGCTGGCATAACAGCTGCCTGCTCACTCTGTCTGGTGGGAACCCTGGCTGTGGGAACCTACTATGTCTGGCATTGCTCTAAGTCTCATTTTGGCCCTGGATGTCACCTGGTCCTCACTGTTTCAATGGTGCCCCCCATTAGCTACCCCTAAACCTGGCCACCAGCCACCACACTTCCTCTCAATCCCCACTTCCCTGCACCAATGACATGAGGTAGGAGGCGGGGGGTCATGAAAGGGCCATAGATCAAACAGCCAAGATGGGGAGTAGCTAAACCTAGGAAGCAAAAACAATGTATACAAAATCAAATTAAACTTAACCTCCCAAATATTTCCCAGAACAACAATTCCCAGCCTCTCAAACTACACACACCTCACTCAGCCTAATAAATTATACAATCACACACATACACATCACTAGACAACAGTCAAAATCTCTCTCTGTCAATCCTCAATCATTCACCCTCACTCACATAGCCTCAACTGTACTAAAACAAATTCTGTGCAATATAATGTGTGTGTAATAGAAGTTCTCGTCCTAGATACAACTACACAAAACTTGCAATAGTAGAAAAGGAAACAGCTCAAAAAGTCATGCAGATTAAGCCGGCCCAGTGGTGAAGAGGGCTGTGGTGTTGGCGCCTTTCCTCTTCCCATGCCAGTGACCCATACTCGGGAATGAGCATGGTTACTTGGGGTCAGCGGAGGGGGGGGCGAGGAGTTACATTGAGCTGCCATCAAGCAGCTCTTCTCTCCTGTAGAGGGATGTGGGGTTTCCCCAGCTCTTGGCTGCCTCCAGGTGGCAGCACCAAGCCTAGGGGGAACCTGGTGCTAGGCCGGGTGGGAGAAAGAGACTGTCACCGGAGCCTTGGCGTGCATACACACCTCCATGCACATGTGTGTCCGTGTACCGAGGTTTCATGATAATGGGGAGAAAATGGAAAAGGGAACACTGAGGCAGATAGAATGATGCCCCTAAGCTGGGGGGGGGGGGCAGACCAAGTCCTCTCGAGGATAGGACCTGAGCGGAACCAGCCCAGTGCCCTGAAAGGAGAAAAAAACCTATATGGAAAAAAAGTCATGCAGATTTTACTGTGATATCCAGAAAACTGAGATACTTAGTCTCTGCTCCCACCAGAGAAGACCTTATCAGTACTTGTCACAGATGAGGTTCTGAAGTCAGCTCTGCCTCTACAGACTCTTAGGCAACTTTTGCTTATGGCAAACAAGGAAAGTATCTGAGCAGGCTGGCTCTCTCACCACCTCCAGCTCCTCCTCTTATAGGCAAGCTCCTATCCCAGCCCAAATTCCACTATGCAGGGCCCCAACTAAGCCCTACCACCTCTGCTACTCTGGGCTCTCGCACACATGGTATTTGGCTCCAGCTGCATATAGCCAAATCACTGATGTCCACTGCCACTAAGGCCCTTATCCAACTTAGGCCCCATGAAATTTTTCTGTCATAGTCACAAACCATCAAGCAGAGGGCAATCTTCGACTCAAGGCATCAGACCACTTGCTGTACACCTTGAATATTCCTTGTCATACCAGGACACCAGCACCACACTCACTGGCTTGCCTCTACCAGGCTAATGGCAACTCTATCAACAGCATTGCCTCCAGGCATCCACCCGTGTACTGCAAAGCAGCAGCAGTGTAAACAGTCTGTTCGCTATAAAAAGAACTGGAATACATTATATTGCACTGCCCTACTTTAAAACAAAATACGACTACACTCCTAGCTCTTACTCACTATATCTCTGTCTATAATTGAACCGCCCTACCACTACCCTAAGTTAAAATATGTTATATGATAGATACAACACAGTTAAAACAAAACAGCAGAGAGTAGTACTCTGCAAAACTCATAAAAGATTTTTGCTGCAATCTGAAGCTAAAACTAAAGAGTTCCAACAAATCGTCTGCCCAGCAAGGTTTCCATCTTCCGTTCCGTATTAGAAGAGTAAATTGGGTGGGGAGGGGGGCGCAATACTGCCATGGTCAGCAGAAGGTGTCCTATGGTCTCTGGAGAGCTGGACAGGGAGGAACTATGAGTATGAGAAGGTGGCCCTGACAGAAGGAGATCTTGATTTGTCAGGCCTTACACAACTCTAAACTACTGTCTTATGGAAGACAATTAGTAAAGCAGTTTGTCTGTGTGAGTGATGGAGGGAGTCCTTGCTCCTCGACCCTAATGAGTTTGTACTCTACCACAGCTGTCTCAGCCCCTTCTTATTTATATGTTAAGTGAATGATGTCAGACGTGTGCCTGAAATATCTCCAGGCACAGACGTGCAGAGAAACACCTTGCTATCTAAAGCAAAGGTCTGGCACAGGGGAATTGAAAAAAAGACAGCAACATCACAGGCTTGACTCACTGGGACTTTCAGATTTATTAGATATTGTGAATGAAGTATTCATTTGAAAGAAAAATGTTCCTTCAGGAAGGATGGCACCAGTCATCAAACTGCAGTCAGCTGGGTAGCATAGAAGGATGACTCCTTTTTGTCAATAAATAACTCATCTATGCTTTTCTGAGCAATGCAATTTTGTTGCAATACATATTTTTATTATTTTGGAGAACAGAAAAAATAAAGTAACATAGCTTTTGGATTCTGTTAAGATTACAGAAAAACAACAACCTTTTTCAGTCATTTAAATTGCTATGTAATTAAGCAATTTTTGTTAAGCTTGGGACTGCTGTAAGCAGCAGTACTGTTTGTCATGTGAGAGCTGGAAATAGTAGTAACTGGTTTATAGTATATGGTTAGGGCTTACTGTGTATGGAATTCAGTGGCTCTCTAAAAGCTGTTGTAGGACAGTTTAAAGGTCACAGCAAGTTGTAGTATTGTTGTGACATCACAATGATACTACAACTTTTTGTGACCTTTGAACTACCTGTGTTCCACTCTAGAGTTTTGGAAATCATTCTGAGGTGCACAGGTTATGGTAATAGCAACTCACTCCACCTACTCATGTCTGTTAATGCCCAGAGCAGTAGTTAAATTTTTTTTTTTTTTGTTAGTAGCACAAGCAAATGTCAGCGGAGTAGGCTGGCAGCAGTTAGGACCCAATTTTCAAAGGTTAGTGTGGCACAAACTGGGTTTGTGCCGCACTAACCTGAACGAGCGCCAGCTGTTGGGGGCATGCCCATATTCAAAGAGCACAGATATGTGACGCACCTCCAACAGCACTGACTTGCACAATATTGTGTTGTGCCTATGCAAGTGAAGGATCCCTCATGCATATGCAGAGCAGCACAATACTGAAAGTGTTCAGAAGTGCTAAATGGCTGCCAGCAGCAGCGCAGTTTAACGCTTCTGAAACCCAGCTCTTAGCAATGCACAGACCCATCTGCCCACTGCCAAGGGCTGGGTACCCTGGTAGTTCAGCATCTCTTCCTAGCCCCAATCCCTTCCCCAGTATGTATTGTCCAAGCCCTGGTGTGTCTAGTGTTCTCTCCCTAGCCCCAATACCTTACCCAGTATGTATTGTCCAAGCCCTGGTAATCTAGTGGTCCTTCCCTAGCCCCAATCCCTTCCCTGGTATTTATTTTATAATCCCTGGTAGTCCCTCCCCCTTCCCCACTCCCCGATCACCCTCCCAATCCACAGAAATACTTTCCTGGTGGTCAGTGGTGCCTCTCCCTTCCCCTGTTCTCTAATCACCCTCCCAACCCACATAAATACTTTTCCTGGTGGTCCAGTGGTCCCTCCCCTTCCCCGTCACCTGATCGCCCTCCTGACCCACAGAAGTACTTTTTCTGGTGGTACTGTGGTCCCTTCCCCCTCCCCATTGCCTGATTGCTGTCCTGACTCAGAGAAATAATTTTCCTGGTAGTCTAGTGGCCCACAACCCACCACTATGGTAGGTAGTGACCCAAAACCACGATCCCCCCAACCCAACCTGTGCCAGCAACTAGCATAGCCTTCCTCACACTGCCATGGCCAGATGTCAGCTGAACTGCCAATGAGCATGTACAGTACATAGTATGCGCTCATTGGTTACCAAGAGGGAGTACTATGTACTGTACATGCTTACTGAGATTTCGGTCAGCAGCTGGCCATGGCAGTGTGAGGAGGGCTGTGCCAGTCACCAGCATGGGTCAGGTTTGGAGGGGAGCAGGGTAGTGGGTCACTACCTGCCAGGGTGGGGGGGGCCACTAGACTACCAGGAAAATTATTTATGTTGATCAGGACAGAAATCAAGGAATGGGGGAGGAGGGAGGGACCACTGGACCACCAGGAAAAGTATTTCTGTGGGTTGGGAGGGTAATCAGGGAATGGGGAGGTGAGGTACCTCTGGATCACCAGGAAAAGTATTTCTATGGGTCAGGAGGGTGATCAGGGTGGGGAGGGACCACTGGATCATCAGGAAAAGTATTTCTGTGGGTCAGGAAGGTAATCAGGGAATGTGGGGGGGAGGGACCACTAGACAACCAGGAAAAGTATTTCTATAGGTTGTGAAGATGATCGGGGGAGGAGGAGGAGGAGGGACCACTGGACCACCAGGAAAGGTTTTTCTGTGGGTTGTGAGGGTAATCATGGAATGGGGAGGGGGAGGAACCAATGGACCACCAGGAAAAGTATTTCTGTGAGTCAGGAAGGTAATCAGGGAATGTGGGGGGGCCACTAGACAACCAGGTAAAGTATTTCTGTGGGTTGTGAGGATGATCGGGGGAGGAGGAGGAACCACTGGACCACCAGGAAAAGTATTTTTGTGGGTTGGGAGGGTAATCAGGGAATGGGGAAGGGGGAAGGACCACTAGACTACCAGGGATTAGAAAATAAATACTGGGGAAGGGACTGAGGCTAGGGACGGACCACTAGACCATCAGGGCTTAGACAATGCATACCAGGGAAGGGATCGGGGCTAGGGAGGGACTACTAGACCACCAGAGCTTGGACAATAATTACTGGGGAAGGGATCAGGGCTAGGGAGGGACTGCTGAACCACCAATGTGGGTGTATATGTATATGTATATGGGGACAGGGATTGGGGCTTGGGGGAGGACCTGGCTCTGCACACTTGGGCCAGGTGCACTCATGCAGATGATCTCATAATGGGCATGCAAATAGCCTTTTAGCACCTTGCATGCCCAGTAGACTGATCTGCATGTTTAGGGTGACTATCGTCCATGGGGCAACAGTACTCACCAGTTTGTACCATGCTTTACCCCTATGGATGGTCTTAAGCCCCACCCTCTGGTAGCACTGCACCAAACATGGTGATTGCTTGCTGTGGATCATGCTACCAGGGTCCAATAGTCAAACAGATAGCGAGTTCAGTTTGGATCGCACTGTTTGAATATGGTGCCAGAGCTGGCTGGCCCTATTTTTTTGTGTGGAGCACCTGTTTACTCATGCAACCAGCCAGCTCTGAAAATGGGGCCCTTAGTGTATGGCAGTACAGAGCTGTTGAGGAAAGCCACACAGCAGCTCTCTGAAAACAGCCTGTCATTTGGAGTAACAAATGATTTTACAAAATGTATTCAATTTTGTACCACTTGGTTGGGTGGATGAGTGAGTGAACAAGTGGGTGGGGACAAATGAGCTAGTGGGTTGGGAAGACAAGCGAGCAAGCAGGCAGGGGTGATATGAGCTGGCAACCAGTCGTGTCTACTGTTTTGAACCATGTACTATATAAAATAATATATGGTCAACCATAAAACAAACAATGACTGTGCTTCCATCTTGGGGTTGAGATGACATTGGAACCTCTCGAGCTTTGCTCTTGAGGTCCATATGATGTCATCTCAACCCCTCGAAGGAAACACAGCCTTTTTGTGCATGGCTGACCATACACCATTCTGTATGTAATGTATTTTGAAACCCTTGTATGTATGAAATTCCATGCCTGGAACATATTGAATAGTGGATGGGCAACTATGAACAGCCAGTGTATTGTGCCACTGAGGGGTTCTGATTCCTTGTGACCTCGAGAGCTAAGCATGAAGTCAGGGGGTGTGTCAATGGCCATTGTGACTGGCTGAAGCATTGGAGAACTGATCTACCTTCAGGTTTTGTACTTATGTTTGAATAAACTTCACAGCTTCAGATTCAACTTGTGTCTGAGTGATACATGTGCCCTGGAGTGCCAGAGTCTTTTTCCACAGGGAATGAAAGGTGCACAGTTGTCTACATGGGCTGGGGTACCATATAGTGAATACAACTGTCCTCTTGGCATAAGGCCCTGCACCTCTCCACCCATGGGTGGCAGAGGGCCCTGATCATTGACTGGCAGATGCACTTTTTGCCCTGTACATCTGTATCTGTGGCCACATAGAAGCACAGGGACCACAGGGTCCTGCACTTCTGCAGCCCAACAGACAGGCCTCATGAATTCTTCACATGTGTCACTGCACCTCTGTAGGGGGATGGAGTCTTCCTTAGGTGCAGGTCATATGCATCTGTTCACGCAGGTCCCAAAGCAACCTGCATGAATGAGGATAAGAATCCACTATCTCAAAAGGAAAAGAAATTCTTTGCAAAAAAACTATATTAATGCACCAGTTCGGGTAACTTAATGCCACAAAATCAGGAAAATGTGGGATTTGGGTTTCCAACCCTAACTCCACACCACCACCCCATATAGCAAAAGGAAAAACATTAGGGTTTTGGTTCTCCAGAGTATTGCCGAATCAGTGGTGGAGTATTCCTTGGGGTTGTCAGCTTTAGTGCTCACCCCAATCCCTGAGCAAACAATGTCACACATGGTTTTCTTTCTTCATGCAGGGCTCACAGGGCCCTGTGTGAAGAACACTACAACAAACTACAGTGGCGTGAAAAAGTATTTGCCCCCTTCCTGATTTTCTCTATTATTGCATATTTGTCACACTGGATGTTTTCAGGTCTTTAGAGAAAATGTAATATTAGATAAAGGGAACCTGAGTGAACAAATAACAATTGTTTTTTTAATTTCACTTATTTAATGAAAAAAGTTAACCAACACCAACTGGCACTGTGTGAAAAGTAATTGCCCCTTACACTTAATAACTGGTTCGCCACATTTAGCTGCAATGACTGCAACCAAACACTTCCTATAATTCAATATCAGTCTTTCACATCACTGTGGAGGAATTTTAACCCACTCTTCCTCACAGAACTGCTTTAATTCAGTAACATTTGGTAGGTTTTCGAGCATGAACTGCTCATTTCAGGTCCTACCACAGCATCTCTATTGGGTTTAAGTCTGGACTTTGACTAGGCCACTCCAAAACTTTAATTTTACTTCTTTAGCCATTCTGATGTGGACTTGCTTTTGTGTTTTGGATCATTGTCTTGCTGCATGACCCAACTACGCTTCAGCTTCAGCTGACGGAAGGATGACGGACATTCTCCTTAAGAATTTTCTGGTACAGAGCAGAATTCATGGTTCCTTTAATTATGGCAAGTCATCCAGGTCTTAGGCAGTAAAGCATCCCCACACCATCACACTACCACCACCATGTTTGACTGTTGGTATGGTGTTCTTACTGTGGAATGCTGTGTTTGCTTTACGCGAGACATTATGGGATCCATGTAGTCCAAAAAGTTCCACTTTGGACTCATCTGTCCATAGAACATTTTCCCAAAAGGCTTGTGGATCATCCAGGTGCTTCTTGGCAAATGAGAGACGAGCGTTTATGTTCTTCTTGGTTAGCAGTGGTTTCCGCCTTGCTACTCTCACATGAAGCCCATTTTTGCCCAGTCTCTTTCTGATTGTGAAGTCATGAACACTGGCCTTAGCTGAGGCAAGAGAAGCCTGCAGTTCTTTGGATGTTGTTTTAGGATCCTTTGAGACTTCCTGGTGATTTTGCTGCGCCTTGGAGTAATTTTGGCAGGCTGCCCACTCCTGGGAAGATTCACTACTGTTCCAAGTGTTCTCCATTTGGAGATTATGGCTCTCACTGTGGTTCGATGGAGTCCCAGAGCCTTAGAAATAGCTTTGTAACCCTTTCCAGACTGATAGAGGGCAACAAATTTTTTTCTGATCTTTTCAGGAACTTCCTTTGATCATGGCATAATGTGCTTGTTGAATCTTTGTGCTGGCAACGTGACTCTGATGGTAAGGGTCAAAATAAGTGAGGTTTATATTGAGCAGGGCTGGCTGTAATCAAGCCTGGCTGTGTTCAGTCAGCTGACTCTAATTATCCCTTTAATTGGGTTGATTTAACTAGGGGGGCAATTACTTTTTCACACAGTGCCAGTTGGTGTTGGTTAACTTTTTTCATTAAATAAATGAAATAAGTAAAAAAAAAAAGTGTTATTTGTTCACTCAGGTTCCCTTTATCTAATATTATATTTTGTCTAAAGACCTGAAAACATCCAGTGTGACAAACATGCAATAATAGAGAAAATCAGGAAGGGGGCAAATACTTTTTCACGCCACTGTATGTTGGCAACATGTGGCAAGACATACCCCTTTACCTTTGAAGAGTATATCACTATGAGGTACTGGCTTGGAACCATACCTTGTGCTTCAAAGTAGAGGCTAAGGGTTAGGCAGAAGCATTAGAGTAGACAACCCCAAGGAAGATCCCACTGATTTATTTATTTAAAGTTTTACCAGGAAGGGCACACTGAGCAACACATTGCTCATCTCATGGTGCATCCTGGGGTTGGGGGGCAGAGAGTGGAGTAGACAATAGTTACAAAATATAAAATATATACAACATAGCAACTTGGTGAGTACATACGTTTGCATATAGTGACAATAACAAATAAGACATTACAGAATGTACAAAAATATTAATAATACAATTTACATAGGCTTTCATGAATGGAGAGTAACCATGACAACAATGCCTAGGCTTACATATCCACATGTAGAGAGTAACAATCGGTAATAGAACAGCAGTCCAACAGTATTAACTTTGGTGTAGGAAAGACTAGGGATCGAGCCACTAGTGTAGATGACAGGGCAGAAGATGAGGAGTAGTGGTATGGTCAGGATAGGGTCAGTTGCAGTTGCAGTTTACAGAGAGGAAATTATGCAATGTGGAGGAAAGGGATGATGGGAAGGAGGAGAGTCAAATTACGGAGGGGAGAGCGTTCCAAAATTTAGAGAAGTGATGTGAGAAGGTGGCTTGGTCTGCAGAGGTCATACGACGAGGGGTACCTAAGGAATGGGAGTCATAGGAAGTAAATGAATGGGATGGGGGAGAGGGGATCGTTAGAGAGGAGCTTAGGTAGGTGGGAAGTGATTCAAACCAGAATTTAGAGATGAATTTAGCACAGGTAAGGAGCTGCCTATTTTCTAGCGAGGTGAAAGCCAGGAAGTAGTAGAGTTGACAGTGGTGAGTAAGAGAAGAAGCATCCAAGGTGAAGTGACAGAAGGAGTTGAAGAAGATGTCCAATCTGGCTAGGGCGGTCTCGGGCATGGCACTGTAGACTACATCGCAGTAGTCAAAGATGGGTAGTATCATCCTCTGGACAAGTTTGCACCTTGCCGGAAGACAAATGCAATTTTGGTTCCTAAATAGAGCACCTAGCTTGGGGCACAGCTTTTTTAGGATGGCGTCCACATGGCCAGAGAAGGTGAGGAGCTGGTCGAGCCAACCCCCCAGGTATCTGAATGAGGAGGTGTCCTCAAGGACCATCTCGTTGAGGGTATGGAAGGTGGTCAGGAAGAGAAGCCTGGAGAGTCTCTGCCTGGTGCCAAAGGTCATTGAGATTGTCTTCTTGGCATTAAGGAACAGTTGATGTGAGCAAAACCAGTGCTGAATGTTATTGAAGTCCTGCTGAAGTCTGGAAGCTACATCAGAGGGTGAATGGCTGGAGATGAAAAGGACTGTGTTGCCTGCATACATATGTATTGAGACAGATGTACAGGTGGACGGTAAGTCATTGAGGAAGATGGAGATGAGTACTGGGCCCAACACAGATCCTTGTGGAACTCCAGTGTTGTTGGGGAGAGGGGAGGATATGGAGTCAGCAATTTTGACTGACTGGGTTCAGCCTACAAGGTAAGCCCAGAACCAGTTAGTGGTAGCAGACGACAGACCCACTGCGGAGAGGAATTGTAAAAGTAGATGGTGGGAGACTGTGTCGAAAGCCTTGGTGAGGTCAACAAAGATAGTGGACATGACTCGGCCTCAATCCACCCCCGAGAGGATGGAATCAGTGAGCCTAAGGAGGGAGGTAGTAGTAAAATGGTTTTGATAAAAGCCAGATTGGTAGAGAATGAAAAAGTCAGAGTTAGAGAGGTAGGAAAGAGTTGGGCAAGAACTAGGTGTTCTTGTACCTTATCAAAGGTAGGGAGCAGGGATATGGGGCGATAATTCCCAGTGGAGGATGGATCACCGCCTTTATGGAGGGGAAGAACCACTGTATGCTTCCATACAGAGGGGATGGCTGCCAGTGTGAAAGAGAGGTTGAGCAGGTCAGCCAGAGGGGCAGAGATAGCAGTAGCAGAAAGGTAAAGTAAGTAAAAGTAAGTAAAATTTTATTTCTTTCAAGTGCCCTTCCCAAGCTCAGGGTGCTTTTACAATAGTTTAAAAACACTTTAAAACACACCATACAAAACAATAAATACAGCAGTCATAAATAACACACACTTATTACATTCCAGTGAATGCTTGGGTAAAGAGGAAAATCTTTAGCTGTTTTTTAAAATTTTCCACAATCAGGCAATTTCATATCTGACGAGGTTGAGAATTCCACAGGGTCATTGCCATAAAGGCAAAAGATCTACCTCCAATCGTCTTTGAACGTACCCTGGGTATCTCTAGCAATCCCTCATCAGAGGAACGAAGAGAATGGGTAGAACAGTAAGGCATCAAGAGTTCTTTCAAGTAGTGAGGTCCCAAATCATGTAGGGCCTTAAAGGTCAGCAATGCGACCTTGAAGGTGATCCACCACTGTATTGGCAGCCAATGCAGATCACACAGCACAGGTGTCATATGGCTAGATCTTGAAACTCCCATCAACAACCTGGCCATCGCATTCTGCACAAGCTGCAAGCGGTGGATATCCACCCCCGGCAGCCCTAGATAGAGGGCATTGCAGTAATCAAAATGGCTGGTGACAAAGGCGTGGACCAGGGTGGGAAGATCTTCAGGTGGGACCAAATGTTTCGCCTGGGCAATGTTCCTCACATGGAAAAAGGCAGATTTGACTATAGCCGACACCAGCGCCTTCATGGTCAGGCCTTCATCAAATATCACACCTAGGTTACGCACTTGGCCCGAGGCCAGAAGTGGGGCTCCCCCAAGATATAAACCAGAGGGTTTCCCAGTCCAAGCCCCTATTGTCCTCTCTCCAGGGCCACGACCAATACCTCAGTTTTCTCTGAGCTCATAGAAACATAGAAACATAGAAGTTGACGGCAGATCAGGACCGCAAGGTCCATCCAGTCTGCCCATTTCAATTTCTACCTTATAAATGCGCCATCGGCCTTTGCTCTGTCAGTGGCCTATTTATTCATAGTCATTTGTATTGCTCCCTTATGCCTATCCCATGCCTGTTTGAAGCCCTGCACTGTATTCATAGCCACCACTTCTTGTGGTAAGCCATTCCGTCCATCCACCACCCTTTCTGTGAAAAAGAATTTCCTCACATTCCCCCTTAATCGGCCCCCCTCTAATCTCATGCTGTGTCCTCTGGTCCTGCTATTTTTCTTATATTTAAACATGTTAGACTCTTTCACCTTGTTAATGCCCTTAAGGTGTTTGAATGCCTCGATCATATCACCTCTCTCCCTCCTTTGCTCAAGGGTATACATATTGAGCTCTTTTAATCTGTCCTCATATGTCTTTTGATGCAGTCCTTGCACCATTTTGGTTGCCCTTCTCTGGACTGCCTCAATTTGGTTAATGTCCTTGTGAAGGTGTGGTCTCCAATACTGCACGCAGTACTCCAGATGGGGCCTAACCAGTGTCTTGTAAAGAGGGATTATTACCTCCCTCTTACGACTTGTGATACACCTACTAATACACCCTAACACCCCCCTAGCCTTACCTACTGCTTTAGAGATCTGTTTGGATGATTTCAGGTCATCAGTGATGATGATGCCCAAGTCTCTTTCTTCCTTTGTGACTGCTAGCAACTCCTCCCAGCCTATAGGTGGCTTCAGGGTTTATCTTCCCTATGTGCATGATTTTGCACTCTTTGCATTAAATCCCAGTTGCCACTCTTCTGACCATTTTGCTAGTTTATCCAGATCTCTTCTCATTCTGCCCATCCCATCTGGATAATCTACTCTGTTGCAGATTGTGGTGTCATCTGCAAACAGACAAGCCTTACCCTCTAGTCCATCTGCAAGGTCACTAATGAAGATGTTGAAGAGGACTGGCCCCAGGACTGATCCCTGAGGTGCCCCACTTATGACTTGCATCTCTTCTGACTGTATACCATTTACCACCACTCTCTGTTTTCTGCCCGTCAACCAGTTTGCCACCCAGTTGACCAACTCTGACCACCCGAGCCTACCCAGCTTATTTATCAATCTTCTATGTGGAACAGTGTCAAAAGCTTTGCTGAAGTCAAGGTAGGTGACATCAACTGTTCCCCTTGGTCCACCACTCTGGTTACCCAGTCAAAGAAATCTATGAGATTAGTTTGACAGGACCTTCCTTTTGTAAACCCATGCTGTCTTGGATCCTGTGCCCCTATGGATTCCAGGTGTTGCACTATCCTTTCCTTATGGAGTGCCTCCATAATCTTGCCCACTACTGAGGTAAGACTGACTGGTCTGTAGTTCCCTGCCTCCTCCCTGCTACCACTCTTGTGGAGCGGGATCACATGGGCCCTTCTCCAGTCTTCTGGGACCTCTCCTGTGCTCAGAGACTCACTAAACAGTTCTGCTAATGGCTCTGCTAGTTCCACCTTTAGCTCCTTCAGTACCCTGGGATGTATGCCATCAGGTCCCATTGCCTTATCCACCCTGAACTTAGTGAGCTCTTGTAGGACCCTTTCTTTTGTGAAGGGAGTAGAGCTCACCCCCTCCCCTGTGTCCATGATGCTGAGCTGTGGGACCTGCCCTACCTTCTCTTCAGTAAATACTGAGCAAAAGTATCTATTTAGGATAGATGCCTTTACAGGGTCCTCCTCCTCACATGCTCCCTTTTCTCCATTAAGCTAGCAATACCCCTCTGGACTTTCTCCTTTCACTAATGTATCTATAGAAAGTCTTGTCACCTTCTTTTACTGTTAATGCTAGTGTTTCCTCAGTTTGGGACTTTGCCTGCCTTACTGCCTTCCCTACTTCCCTTAGGGCAGTTTGGTATGCCTCCCTATCTTCATCCCACTGTGTTCCCTTATATTTCCTGAAGGCCAGCCTTTTGGCTCTGACCTTTTCTGCTACTGTATTTGAGAACCAAGTGGTTTCTTCTTCTTTTGCACTTCCTTTTCTGTCTAACACAATGGGATGTTGCTTCAAGTATTGCATCATAATGCTTGCCCACTTTGCCTGTACCCCTCACCTGTGTTTCTTTTTGCCAGGGCTAGCTTAACTCTGTTGGCCATCTTTTCAAAGTCAGCTCCTCTGAAGTCCCATATTTTGCCTTGGATGGGATGATTTAGATGTAGTAGCCAAATTGAATCATACCATGTGATGGTCACTGGCCCCCAGGTGACCTTCTACCTGGAGAACTGTGATCCCTTCCTTGTTAGTCAGTACTAGATCTAGGATATCCCTGTCTCTTGTGGGTTGCTGTACCAGTTGTTTGAGGCCCTCCCCCTGCAGTGAATCCATTATGTGTCTAGTTCTGGCAGATGTCCCTGTTGGTATTGACCAATCTGTATCCGGCATGTTGAAGTCTCCCATTATCAGAATCTCCCCTTTAGCTGTCATGTTTTGTTTATCTTCTAACAGTAATGTGTCTATGTCCTCCCCCTGGTCTGGGGACCTGTAGACAACCCCAGTTCTTATGGCTGTCCCATTTCCTGTTTCCAGGGTGACCCACAGTTCTTCTGGCTCCTTATGTGTATTCTGAATTTCTGTAGCTTTGATATTTTCATTGACATACAGGCCACTCCTCCCCCTTTTGCACCTCGGTCTCTTCTGACAATACATAGCCAGGTACTGAAGTCTCCCAAGTGTGGTTACTGGTAAACCACGTCTCACTAATTGCTACTATGTCCAGTTTAGCCTCTGACATTATGCCTGCAGGTCTGGGATCTTATTTCCCAGGCTGTGAGCATTGTGTACATGATTTTCCATTGGCCAGATTTTGGTGTGTTAGTTGTTGGGTGAGGTTTGGCATTACCCCTGTGCATCGTATGGGGAGACAAACCTTTTTTCTTACCTGGTGATGCAAATGAACTGCAAACATGCTGAATCCCTGTTTGACCACTAGCTGAGGGGGGAGGGGTGTTCTTCCCATTCGACGTATGGGGTGCTGCACCCCTCTCCCCATTTGCTAGTTTAAATATTCTGCAAAGACGTCAAACTTCTGCCCCAATGCACTGACTCCCTCCTTAGTCAGATGCAGTCCATCAAATTTAAAGAACTTTCGCTCCCAGAACTGTTGCCAGTTCTCTACAAATCTGTGTCCTTTTTCCTGGCACCAGCCCTTGAGCCACGTGTTTAGCTCCCCTATCTCCCCTTCTCTGACCTTCCGTCCATCTGCTCCCCTCTCCCAGACTGGCAGGATCTCAGAGAAGGAGATGCCGGATGAAATAAATAATAGTTTGTCACCCAGCCTGGTCAGGTGTTCCTTGATCTCCACAACTGACCGGCTGGCGAGATCATTAGTCCCTATGTGTACTAGGACATCAATGTTTTCTCCTGCTTTGTGAACAGTTTTAGCAATGCGGTCAGTGTCTCTCCATGCTGATGTACCTGGGAGACATCTGACCATTACCCCTGGCTGGAGATGGGTATCAACTCCCCGAATCATGGAGTCTCCTATGATCAGAAGTTTTTTGGATTTCCTTTTTGCTTTTTTTGTGTTGGTTCCTGATTTGGGTGAGTTTTGCTGTGCTAGCTCCTGTGCTGCAGTGTCCTGCTCTGCAGTGTCTTCTGCCTCTTTGTTTGATTTCAGAGATAGAGGCAGATACCTGTTGTAGTGTTTATATGTTTTTGGAGTAATATGTTGGAGAGCAGAGTGATGGGGCACCCGATTGCCCCTCCTAACCACCTGCCAACCTCCTGGACCAACTACCCTCTGCGGTCGAGGTTTTTCTGTTGGATGCTGGGGAAATGGCGGGTGGTTCTTATAATGTATTTCCTCTTGAATATGAAATTTGAGGCGTGCAATCTCTGCCCATGCTGCCCGGAGCTGAGCCCTAAGATCTCCAAAGGCCCAGCATGTAGGAGAGTGTCCTAAATCCTGTAAGGCTGTCCTTCTGAAAATTGTTCCACAGTACCTGCAGTTAATGATATCCATTCCAGATAAGTTGCTGGGTTTATAACCTAGTCAGAGTAATTAGAAGGAAAAAAAAAGGGAAAAAAATGCAAGTAATGGTTTGATTGTGTTTTGTTTAACTTGTTATAACAAGTTAAATTACTAGTGCCCCTGTAAATGAGCTCACCTTGTGGAGGCCCCACTGATCCACCCCTTCCTGCTCTGCCACAGAAAATGTCACAACGGTGGTACCCTATAAAAGGAGTGTAGTGTGGGGTGGTTGGGGATCAGGGTGGGTGGCTGGGCCCTTCCCCTGCCGAAAAAGAAGAACCACGGATGAAAGAACAAGGAGGTGAGAGCAGAAACAATCAGTCAACAACAAATGCAGTAACCCTGAAAGCTTATCCTAATGTTAGATAAAACTGTAAAACCTGTAAAGCACCACCTGTAATAATTTCAGAGAAGATATACGCTGTAAGAAACACTTTGCTACAGAGAAAAATAAAGCAATGAAATGTTAGCAACAAACAGTAGCAATCCCTGTGAGTAAAAAATAAAAACACCACACAGTAAATCTGCTTAGCCAAAATAAGTCTTAATCCTTTTCCCTTGCTCTGGTAAGTTTCTCAACTCTGCCTTTCAAGCAGTCTTGGAAGGAAAGAGCTCAGGTGAAGCTAGGTGCCTTGGCCAGCAAACCAAGTCTTCTACCGCCAAGATATCAACCTAAGCCAACTAGTACTCATCCAATCCTGAATCTCCAGGAGGCAGTTATTAAACGCTGTGATGGAATCAGACTCCCATTCAGGCATAAAAGATATGTAGAGCTGAGAATCATCAGCATAACAATGAAAACTCAGCCCATACCACCTTATAATGTCCCCCAATGGAAGCATATACACCGTGAATAACATAGGGGACAGCACCGACCCCTGTGGTACCCCACAGGGCAGCCAATGAGGGGCCGAGATATAAATCCCGGACACCACTCTCTGAGATCTGCCCTCCAGAAAAGATCGAAACCAACTGTGGACTGCTCCCCTCAGACCACAGAAAAACTGTAGGTGGTCAAGCAGTACCCCATGATCCATGGTGTCAAATGCTGCTGAGAGATCCAGGAGAACCAAGATGGAATGGGTCCTCCAATCTCTTGCCATCAGGAGATCATTCAATACCCAAATAAGAGCCGTCTCTGTACTATGCCTTTTCCTGAAGCTGGATTGGAGAGGGTCATAGATATTGTGGCAAGATAAATGATCCTCCAGTTGCAGAGTGACCACCTTCTTAATAACCTTCCCTACAAAGGGGAGGTTAGAGACCAGTCTGTAATTTGCTGGGCAGTCGTGGTCAAAAGAGGGTTTTTTCAAAAGGGGGCATACTACCACCTCCTTTAAGGGATCCAGAAAGATCCCTCTCTCTAATGACACCACCACTATCCCAGCCAGGACTGGGCCGATAACATTGACACATCCCACCAGGTGAGTAGGGCCTGGATCCAACTTATAGTACATAGGTCGCAGAGTCTGGATGATCCTCACTATATCTATTACTGCTGGTAGGCTAAAGGTGGACCAGGACAGCTGGGTATTAGTACTACCCGATTGACCTGTGCAAGGTCCAATGGAATGGCACTGGTGGATCTCATCCCTGATGGTGGATACCTCGTCAGCAAAGAATTTCACAAATTCCTTACACTGTACCTGTGATAACGCTCTACCAGACTGAAGACAGACTGGATTGCACAGTCTGTCCACAGTCCAGAAGAGCTGGGATGGTCTGTTCTTTGCTGCAGCAATTTCCCTGGACAGGAACTCTGCCTTCTTATGGGAAATTGCTGATTGGTAGAACTTATAATGTTCTAACAATCCAAGTCTATCCAAATCCAGTTGAGTTTTCTGCCAGCATCTTTCCAATCTTCGTTCCTTCTTTTTCAACTCACGGACCTCCTCATCAAACCAGGGAGCACCCAAGTGAAGAGTGCGGGGATGAACACGAATTGGAGCAATGACATCCAGGGCCTCTACCACAGCCCTATTATAGGCTAAGACCAGAGGCCCTGGAGCCATGCTATCCCTTGGAAGACCCGAGAAGTCCAGCTCCATCATTAGGCCTTCTGAGGTAACCCCTCTTAAAGGATGGAACTGCACTAATTCCCTAGGGGCAGGCCTATTTCAGGGGGCCGCAAATCTAAACCTCAGGGCGTGATGGTCAGACCATCCGACTGGCTCCACCTCAACATCGGATATCTCCATCCCCTGATGGAACACCAAGTCCAGTGTATGCCCCCTCATGGGTTGCAGAGGTAATAACCCGTGACAGGCCCAATGAGTCCATCAATTAGAGGAGGTTTTGACCAAATGGTGAGAGTTCATTGTCAACCCAGGCATTGAAGTCTCCCAAAATTAACCATCTGGGAGACTCCAATACCATATCGGTGATGAAGTCCGCAACCTCCTTCAGGAACTCCCTCCCATCCCCTGGTGGACGGTAGATGAGAAGGGTCCTGTAGCCTGCACCTGCACCCACTATGCACTCAAAGGATTTGGTATCACCAACTGGCACCTCCCTGAGATCCAGATCTTGTCTAAAACAGACTGCAACCCTTCCCCGCCCCTCCGGTCCACTCTTTGGTGGTGAATGACCGAGAACCCAGCCAGAACAGCAGAATCCAAAACAGGACCAGCATTTCCATCTAGCCAGGTCACGGTGATGCAAACCAAGTCGACAGAGGAAACAAGATCCGTAAATAACTGCGGTCTTGTTCCTAATTGACCTAGCATTGCTTAACACTGCCCGAAAGGGACGGAAATCAAAGGATGATCCACTTCCTGCCTGACCCACTCAAAGTCAGTGCCCTTGGGTATGGGGACTAGGCAAAGAGGACCTCGCTTCAGTACCCATTTTGCCCAAGGGCATCTCCTGGCCCTCACTGCTCGTATCCGCCAGCTTCTCTCCCATCCCCCCAAGAGTTCCAGGATCCCCGTCTCTTACTACACTTTGATCTCATAATGCCGAGATTTCGACATCTAGCATAAACCTCCCCCGTAAGTGGGGGTGGTTCAAAAGGACGGAGATCCCTAAGTATTGAGGGGAAGTACTGCCTGACCGTCTCACTTATACCACAACACATATTTTCAACCCTTTAATAATTCAAAACCATTCACCCCCATACAAACATAACCTTCCCCTCCCCTAACTTAACAACCCTTAAGGAAAAAATAAAATACCCTCCCTTAAAATAATACTAAAACAGCACAATGCAGAAATAATTAATCAAAGAAAAAAGAAAACTCATTCACAAAGTCCAGATTTGTAGTCCAAAATCGCAGTCCAATCAATTATTCCAACCATATATGAAAGTCCATATGAGCTCTCACCTCCAATGAAGAATCAGTTAAATAATTGATTTTAAACTAAATCATATCATATTTGTAAATAAGTTCCTTGGAGCTCTCACCTCCAATGGAAAATAAAGCAGATAGTAGTTTTTAGCTGAGCCAATCTCTCACATTGGCTACAGCAATAAACAACAGAAATGAAACGAACAATAAGTACTGCTACTGCCCAGCAAAAAACGCCTCAAGTTGGAAAATTCTCACCAATGATTTGGCTGGCTTCAGATCTTCTTTCCTCCTGATAGTCTTGACCTGGATCACAGAATAACTTCAAATATCAAACTCTTTTGAGGTCCTGGCACATCAACAGATAGGGTTCAATAGGGATCAGGAAGGGGATCACCGATGCACAAACTGGAGAAGACCTTCACCCACCGAACCCTCGGTCTCAGCTCCCGTCTTAGGATCAACTCTCCAGAAGACCCCCGGAACACCTAGAGGCACCGAACAAGTGCTATCCGCTCTCCAACAGATCGAGGCCCGGTGTCTTCTACCTGGATCCAGCAGTAGAGGCCAACTCCCGGACAGTACCGACAGGTTCTCACCACCCCAATCCACTCAACACCTTCACAGGCCACTGAAAAGGAAGGAAAATAGATGAAAACAATCCCCCAGTCTGTTTGCCAGGAAGTACGACAGTCGTCCACAATGTCCAACCACCAGAGAGAACCTCCCTCTCAAAAAGTTCATTCCTGCAGCGTCCTAGGAACCTCTCCTCACACCTCTGTTTTCTCAGGGCATCAGAGCATCAAACAGGCAGTAAGCAGGTATAGTCTATACAGATACCGCATATACAAATATATTGTATCCATTCTGCTTTAAAGTATTCTGAAATGTACTATGTCCATTCTGATTTCCAATAGTTAACTTTATCTTTATCAGAAATTGCAAGGACTGCAGACTGGTGCCTAATTACAAATCCCTAGTCGCTATTCCCGCACCGCTTTATTCATTAACTCACTCAACCCTAACTAACTAACATTACTGCACTACACCTCAAAAGTAAAATAATTAAAACAAATCCATGCACAGGATAAAATAAATAATATATAACGCTTTCAGTGACTGCTAACAATTTAAAAGCGGGCCCAGTGTGGCCGCCATCTTGGTAGGTAGAGCAGCTTAGGGTTCAGTCCATCTGGTGAGCTACCCTTAGATGGGTTAAGGGCAAGTAAAGCATCCAATGTGTCCGATAGAGTAACTTTAGTGAAAGAGAAGCAATTGTGTAGGTTGTGTGTGGGGGATGGGTTAGAGGAGGGAGCAGACTGAGCAGGAGGTAAGGAGGATAGGAGAGTGGAAGCACAGTAGGTGAAGTAAGAGTTAAATTCAGAGGCTACACTCAAGTGGTCAGCAGGAAGGATGTTGTTAATGTTAAGGAGAGGGGTGGGAGGAGAGGAGGGGGGAAGAGAGAGTGGATGTCCTTCCAAAATTTAGCTGGGTTGCTTAAATTGGCTTGAAATGTTGCGCTTAAATAATTGACTTTGGCCAGGTGAGTGGCTTTGGTGCATTTGTTATGGAGGTAGCGGTAAGCTTTGTAGTCCTTAGGAAGCTGCAAGATTTTGTGTTACTTCCAAGCTTGGTCACATGCTTTTTGGCATACTATAAGCTCAGGAAAGATCCATGGAAGGCGATTCCGACGAACTCTGATGTGGCATAGAGGTGCATGCTGATTCTAAACCCCGAGGAATTTGTCTTTGAAGTAGTCTGCGGCTATGTCAATTGAGGTAGCTGCAGTTATGGATGCCCAATTAATATGGATAAGATCAAGTAGGAGTGGGGCAATATTCAAGGACTTGTATGATCAAGACACCACAGTATTATAGGGGGCCTTAGTGCAATGGATTCTTATCAGATAGGTCATGCCGTGGTCACTTAATGCATCAGGTTTAATGTGGGACTTAATGACTCTATGAAGATGAGAAGTAAGAGCCCAGTCAATTAGAAAGTGATTGTTTGAGTTAGCGTTTATCCTAGTAGGTGCCAGAATTAGTTGTGTTAAATTATGGGTGGCGATGTTGTTTTGTACTTTATTCATGGATGAGGATAGCCAATTTAAGTTAAAGTCTCCTATGATATAGACTTCGCCTGATGAGGTGTGGGAAACAATAGCAGTGATGAAATATGTGATCATGGAGGGGTTGAGACTTGGGCGGCAGTAGGCCCCAACTATAAAAATAGGGATAGAGAATGGCAGGGTTATTTGTAAGGTGAGTACCTCATAAGTTTTAGGCATGTAAGCTGAGAAAATAGTGGTGTATTGGATGGTTGAGGCAACATATATAGCTACACCTCCACCCCACCCTTCCCTGTCTTGATGGGATATAGAATACCCCAATATGGTAAGGGGAGAGTCAGTGGTTTTGCTGTTTAGCCATGTTTCTGTCAGGATGATGGTGTCTGGTCTTATTGAAACTACCAGGGGTTAAAATAGGCCAATTTTGGAAGGAGACTTTGGATATTTAAGATGGAGGGTTTTCAGGCCTCGGGGAAAGAGAGAGGGGTATGATAGATGGGGTGCTGAGGAGGAGGCTGATTGCACTGAACTGGTTGGAGGACTGGACTCTGGGTTGGGATTTAAGTCACCAGATGATAGGAGAAGGAGGGCAATGATTATTAAGTGGAGTTTCATACTCTTATGCCAGGGTAAGGAGCGTGCACGATGCATGTAGCAGGAGGGTTGGATAGCTGTGGGAGGTGAAAAAGAGAGGGTTTGTACAAGTGTCCAGTAGAGAGGGATAGTTAGGAGGGAGGCATTGGGGTAGAAAGGGTAGTGGTCCCACAGGAGAGTAAGTATCAGCACTGATTAAGTGGTTAAATGCATTCCTTAAGACCGAGTGCTGATTAGTAGATTGGGGGGTATGAAAGAAGAGGTGGGGGTGTATGTAGGGAGAGGGAGAGTAAGACAGTAAATAAAAGCCAGAAGAAAACAGTGTGAGAATGACGACATCTTGAAGAAGTAGCAGCAAGAGCAGAAGCAGGCTGTGGCAGGGAGTAATAGTATAGGGCAGGTGGAATTAGTTAATATTAAGGCTTAGGGTTCAAAATGAGTCTCAGCGCAGGGGATAATCGACAGTATGCAGCAGAGACTGAATCAGGGTTGGAGGATTAGATAGGGAAGGAATGCGAGGGCTAGATCTAGCCTGAGGTAGACTTAGATGGCTAGTGAATTATTGATTTAATGCATCCCTAGCGGGAGCCTTGTATAAGCTGCAGACTGGAATATAGGGTGTTAGAAAAAGCGCTCTCTGTCATGCGACCACTCGTGCCCATAAAAGAAATCTGTCAGATAGGGCAGCTGGGGAGCGGGCATATAGCGCCGGCAGGAACCTTCCTTGGGAGAAGTCGCTCCGTGGGCGGGAGCGAGAAGGCAGCCAGCGGAGGGTAGAAGACCCGCCGGGCTGCTATTCAGCTGCAGAAGCACCCTAGTCAGGCGTGGACAGCTAAGGGGAGAAAGGAGATAAATACAAGGTTAAATAGCTGCAAGACATAGGGAAGCACAATCGGTTGGAGGGCAACAGAACAAAGGGGAGTGGGCAGCAGTCGCCACACAGCAGCAGTCTCATGAGCTGAGTCAGTGGCACCAAGGGAGAACAAAAGAGGGATTAGCAGGGAAGAAGGGAGGAGCAGAGGTCAGGGCTGAGCACAGCAGGAATCAAGTTCAAGGGGAATTAAGTAGTCAGGAGCATGGCAGAGTAAATTGTAAATAATAAATAGAAGAATTAGGAAATTTAGCACTAGGAGTAACAGTAAAATAGGAGAAAAAGTAGGTGAAAAGTGCTGTAGCACTTAACCTTGGCATAAAACAAGCTGAGCACAGACCCCTTAGCCCTAGTAGATACAGACTAACTTGCTCTATATGCACCAAAATAATACGCAGTTACAATACATTGTACTTTAACCCAGCTAACTAGCCTAAAACTGTAAAAGTGGATTAAATTCTAGTATTAAAATTAGCTGTGGTACAGTGTTAAAATAAGTTGCAGTTAGAGGGAATTAATTTTTAAGTTTTAAAGAGGAGAAATGCTGCCCTGAGCAGAGAAGGACTCAGCAGTGAAGTAGCCAATGGACAGGCTAAGCTGGGGATTCCAGACAATCGGTGTGGAGGCCCCACAAGTTTGAAACTGCATACCTTCCTTGGGAAAAGCCACTCAATGGGTGGGAGTGAGGAGGCAGCCAAAGAAGGGTAGAAGACCTGCCGGCTACTGTACAGCAGCAGCAGCAGAGGAAGTGCCATGGAGAGAGGAGGAAGCCGACGGAGGATTGAAGATCCACCGGGCTGCTATTCAGCAGCAGCAGCAGCAGACGTGCCCTAGTCAGGGGCAGACAGCTTCTTTTGGAGAAGCTGCTCAGTGGGCGGGAGTGAGGAGACAGCCGGCAGAGGGTAGAAGACGCACCTGGCTGCTATTCAGCAGCAGCTGAAGCACCATAGTCAGGAGCAGACAGCTTTCTTGGGAGAAGCCATTCAGCAGGCAGGAGTGAGGAGGCAGTCAGCAGAGGGTCGAAGACCCACTGTGCTGCTATTCAGCAGCAGCAGAAGCGCCCTAGTCAGTGGCAGATGGCTTCCTTGGGAGAAGCCACTCAGCAGGTGGGAGCGAGGTGGCAGCCAGTGGAGAGTAGAAGACCCGCTGGGCTGCTATTCAGCAGCAGCAGCAGCAGAAGTACCCTAGTCAGGGGTGGATGACTTCCTTGGGAGAAGCTGTTCAGCAGGCAGGAGCAAGGAGGCAGCCAGCAGAAGGTAGGAAACCCACTGGGCTGCTATTCAGCAGTAGCAGAAGTGCCCTAGTGGGGCAAGACGGCTTCCTTGGGAGAAGCCGCTCAGCGAGTGGGAGCGAGAAGGCAGCGGCTGAGGGCAGAATATTAGAGGGTGATTTGTCAAGACTCCAGAGAGTAGTACCATGTAGAACGTGGAATTTTGCTGGCAAAATTAGCATGGAATGACCATTCTGCCAGCAGAATTTCCACTGGAATTTCACTGGTTCTTCTGCAGAATTCTGCCTGCTGTGATCCGTGGAATAATATTCCATGGAATGGCACTTTTCCACAGAAAATCATTCTGCAACCATTTCCACAGAAAATATTGGGAATTGTGGAATAATATCCTACAGAACAGCATTCTTTTCCACAGTAATTATTCCAGAACCATTTTCTGCCACAGAGTTCCACCATTCCATTTTTGGCAAAATGTGATGTGATGGTGGAATTTGAATATTCTGCACAGCACTACTGGAGACCCAAACCCTAATGATTTTTTCCTTTTACTGCTTCAGGGTTGGGGAGTTAGGGTTGGAAACCCTAACACTATATTTCCCTACTTTCGTGGCATTAAATTACCCTAATTGATGCATTAAAGACTTTTTTTTCAAAGAAAATATATAGATATGGATATAAATATAGATATAGATAGATAAAGATATATTAAGGGGGCCCAGTCACACCCTTATATTTAGGTTTGTGTAGACAGTTTAATGTTAAACCCCAGTTTTTGCATGTTTAATACCTCTGCAACCGTTCAACGGCTTTGCACAAAATCATGCACTCCCAGTCTCTTGGGGTAGATCTCTTGACATTCCAAGTTTTGTTCTGGTTGCATGTGCAAATTCCAAGATCCAGATAGCAAAGAAGTGAATTTTTTGGGGGGCGGGGTTGCTGTTTTTTCTGTCAGCCCCTAGCACCCAGATGGTGTGGAATGTTTGCCTGAAATGTTCAGGGTAGAAAGGGCCTGGTTCACAGTACTGCCTTTTTGCAGGTTTGGTGAAAAAATATTAATCCATTTTAAAGTTATTAATTTTTAACATTTTGGGTTCTGAACATGCTCAGTAAGCACTTCAGGATAGCTGTATGAAACAAAATAATAATCCTTTTTCGTATGGGGTGAATCCTTTTTGTGAGGAAAAATAGTTTTTCATTTGCTGCCATCTTGTTTCCAGTTTTGAAAAAAAATTCAAAAACCACAAAAATAATATCCTGCAGGCAGACCAGCATATCTATCTGGCTCATCAGGACCCCATTAAGTGGCTTCTGCACTTAACTGTCGAAAAAATGACCCCAAAAAAGTGTTTTTTTTTCATTTAAAATTCTTTTTCATGACTTGCTTCTGCTTTTTTTGTATGATCTTTTTCATTTATATGAAAAAAGATCACTGTTTCCCTGGTGTCTAATGGTCACCCCCTTCTGATCACCATCCACATATTTTGTTAACTTTCCCTGGTGTCTAGTGGTACCCCCCAAACACTGTCCCTGTATTTGTTTGTTTCCCTGGTTTCTAGGGGCATGCCACACCCTCCAATTGCTATCTTCTTTTTTTTATGTTTCTCTGATGTCTAGAGGCCCCCTCCTATCACAGTTCCCTGTATTTTAACTTTCCTTGGTGTCTAGTGGTACTGCCTACCCTCCGATCTCCATCCCTATATTTGTTTATATTTCCCTGATGTCTAGTGGTACCACTCACCCTCCAATTGCCATCCCCATTTTTTTTTTAAGTTTCCCTGGTGTCAAGTGGCACTCCCTCTGATTTCCAGCCCTGTATTTTGTTAACTTTCCCTGGTGTCTAGTGGTACCCACCCACCCCCTCCAATCACTGTCCCTGTAATATATTTTAAGTTTCCTGAGTCTAGTCCCCCCGCTTGCCATCCCCATATTTTTTCTGTTTCCTGGTGTCTAGTGACAACCCCCATCACTGTCCCTGTATTTTTTATGTTTCCTGGTGTCTAGTGGCACCATCCTTCCAATTGCTGTTCCCATATTTCACTACCCTATAATAAAGAAAACTGTTCCTCAATGTCTTTAAAAAAAAAAAAAAAAGACCTCCCACTGAGCACCCCCATATACCCTTACTCACGTGAACAGGTCCCATGGTGAAAATCCACTTTCTGATCGAAGACATGTCTTGCTACTGGAACTGTTGACTGCAATATGAGTAACTGAGGTTAGTGCAGTTCAATGTACCTGTATTGCAATGGGGGTTTCAACTTTGATGCATAACTTTGCCATTTGTGCATTTTTTGACACCAGATTTTTAGCATGGCGTTTTGGGGACCCCACCACAGGAACAATGGTGGTGGAATTATGGAAATCCAGACAGAAAGGCAATTTCATGGTCATTTGGAGAAATTACCTTTAAGGTGGGATTCGAACATTTTCACCACCCTTGTTAATGAGGTGGGGTCATAAGAAGGCTATGTTGAAAATGTGAGGTCAAAATATGTAAAAATGGTATAGTTATGTACAGCCAGTGAAATGTTGCTATGCTCTCTCGTAACTTTGGTAATGTTAAATATTTTTCCCCAAAATTTTCAACGTAGCCATTTTTTACACCACCCCATGAATGTGACAGCTGTAATTTTTCAAATCCTGGTAAAACTGTATTTTTCCACCTGTGATGCAGAATGATGTTCCAGTGGAATGGAATGATTCTTCTGCAGGGATTTAAAATTTTCAGTACTGGGTTCATGAGGTGAGATAATAAGAAGGCTATGCTGACAGTTTGGTTGCTGTTTTGCTATAAATGCAAGTGCAGGACCCTCTTCCACAGCAACATACTGTACATGTCTGCATCTATAGAGGGGTGGGAGCTCAGTACCCAGAGGGCCCTGTGCTCCCACAGGCAAACAAGGATACGATTATACTATCTCAAAAAGTAAAGACATTCCTTGCATAACATTGCCTTAATGCACCATTTAGGGTTAAGACTAAAGTGGCAAAAGTAGGGAAATGTGGTTTTAGGGTTTCCAACCCTAAGCCAACCCCCCCACACCTGAAGCAAAGCAGGGTGGAGTTTTCCTTGGGGTTATCAACCCTAAAGCTCACCCCACCGTAGTAGCAAGAAAGCTCAAATGTGATGGACACAGGTGTATATGTTTCAAGAGTGTATGGAATGGGGTGATCTTTGGAGTTGACAACCCTTAGGAAGACTCCACCCCTGATTTGCTTAAGGTGTGTGTGTGTGTGGGGGGGGTAGGGGGGTTGGAAACCCTAAAACCACATTTCCCTACTTTTGACACTTTAGTCTTAACCCTAAATAGTGCACTAAGACAGTTTTTTTGCAAAGAATGGATAGACAGACACACACACACTTGAAAATTGGTACCCAGGAAATGTGGGCATGGGGTCATAATGTTGCAGGTCATTACTGCCCCGCAAGGTACTGTGCTGTGAATACAGTGAAAACATTGCTGCCACAGATACTAACTGCCAAAAAGTATTTCGACGAAAACAACTTGTGTCTTTTTTGTTATCTGTGGGCCCCTCCATTAAAATAATCAACTCCGGGGGAGGGTTCAACATGGGGAAGGGGAGAAACACCACGGGGGAGAAAAAAATAAGAAACTGCACAATGCAGTTTCCAAAATATCTGGTGCCCTGGTCCACAGATGCACAGCACCCTCCTGTACTGCCACAGCTCGCTCTACTGAGCCACAGCAGCAGCTTGGTGGACCACCTCCCGAATGGAAGTCTTCACATCCACTTAGCTCTTCCTCCCCACCCATGCATGATAGGGTACATAACCGCACATGCAACATATCTGTCTTACGAGGTTGTGTACCCTATTGCTGTAGTGCACTGCACAATGTATTCCACATGGTATTCCATACGTGGTATTCTGTGTGACATATTGACCTGATAGGGGAAAGGTGCACTGAACTGAAGCACATTTCCAGGCATAATGCGGGGAGGGTAAACAGGGGAATACATGTTACAAGCAGTTGAAATAATAAATCAGTAAGTGGTATATACAATCAAACATGGTAACAGAGCTGCTAATCGTACCTCAACCTTTCTTCACCAAAATGTGTGACCAGATGTGTGACAAATGAACAAAATGTGTGACATATCTTTAAACATGGTACTGCAAACTCAGAACACTTCTGTCAATGCACTAATGTTCCTAATGTTTGCTGATAACTGAAGTATAATAGATTATTATTAATTTCTGTGTTAAAGTCTCATTGGGAAATGTGGAATATCACATTCCCCATGAGGGACAAAGGATTTCCGGGAGGTGAGATGAGTGACATGCCTCGCAATATGTGACTGTTGAGAGGTATGATGAGAATGCCAACAGTACAGAGCAATAATTCAACAAGGCTAACAATAACCGCAGGTTCAATAAAGGCTGTCGCTGGTTAAGGAGAACAGGCTAGAGTCAGGTACCATATGTATATAACCGGAGTACTTCAGTTAAAAACAGCAGGCATAAATCATTTATGTCATCCCAAAAAAGAGATAAAGGGAAAAAATGAGAAAACCTAAGTTACATTCACGTTTTCCCATTTATGTCATTTAGAACATTGCTGTCAATCACACTAGCAGTTGAACTACATTCCTAGGTACTACAATTCTAATCTTCCACCACCTGCACTCTCACCTTCACTTTCTTTCTTGCTGTCTCACCACACAGAGCAGGTTGCTTCTCTACCCCACTCTCCCCTTACACTATCACTAACAACTCTACTGATGTCACTGTAGCCCCCCCCACACACACACACACACTGCAGTCCTCCTATCTGAAGGTATTACAAGAAAAATGCTTTTTCCTCTCTATTTTTTTTTTAAACTAAACTCTCTGCAGTCTGACTCTTCAGATCCCTCTGGCTCTGCCTCACCCATTTCCACCTCATGACTCCCCACAGACTATGGCAATAGCCATAGCAACTGTGCCACAGTACAGCGGACAGGCACCCAGACCAAATAAAAACCCTAAAACAAACTTAAATATTCAAAAACAAAGGACAATATTCAAATAAAAATGGAAGTCATAATGGGGACCCTTGTACTATCATGCAGATAAACCATTTATCTGCAAGGTCCCCATTGTATACATGTACAGTAGATATAGATATAGATATAGATATATGGATAAGGATATGGATACAGATACAGATACAGATAGATATAGATATAGATATAATATGGATAAGGATACAGATATAGAGATAGAGATAGATAGAGATAGCGATAGAGATAGATAGAGATAGATAGAGATAGAGAGATAGAGATATATAGATATAGATAGATATAGAGAAATATAGATATAGATAGATATAGATAGACAGAGATATATAGATATAGATATATTTTACATGGATGGACCCTCTTTCCTTTGAAAATACCATCAGTTATTTTCCATATGTGACAATATTCAGTTATCATATATGAAAATGAATTGGTACCCAAGTATCATATATGAAAAATGATTGGTAGGTAAAATCAACATACACCTTATTACGACTTGTAATATGCACAGACAACACCTTATTACAACTTGTTATTTATATATATATATATATAGAGAGAGAGAGAGAGAGAGAGAGAGAGAGAGACAGTTCGACAGCCTATTACAACTTGTAATAAACACATGTATAACACCTAAATACAACAGTAATACCATGTAAAACACTTACCTTATTAAAGCAGAAGTGCAATGCAAAATGATTTTCAAAAAAAGCTAGTTTCAACTACAGGTAATAAAGATATTAGCATGCCTATCAGATGTGCTTTCCTAGGTTCCTCCTATGCTGTCAACCACCTGTTTTTTTTTTTTTTTATTTCTTGATCCTAATGCTTAATAGCTCTACAATGGCATTACTAAATGAAATGTGGTGGCCATCTTTTCATCTTGAGAAAAAAAAATGCTCAGATTTTGCTGGAATTTAAAAAATTACTACTAGATAAAACTGGAAGATGCCTAGAACCTTAAAAGGTTGGGTGAAAGTTTTTGCCAAATGTTGCACTGCTGCTTTAATGTATTTACAAACGATTACAAACACCTCTCACCTGCTACACATAACAAACAGCCATATCTCTTGATGCTCCAGCAATTGCTGCATCTCCAGGCCCTCCATGATGCTTTCTGCTTCATTCTGCTGCTGCTCCTGGTGCCCCAAACAGCAGCAAATGCCACTGTTGACCACAACCCCAGCATGGATCCTCCGGCCCCAGAACACATAGCCCAACCACAAATGCCGGCAGTGTTCTCCAGGGCACGTGCACAAACTACTGGTCTGACTGCAAATGCCACACACACACACACACGGAAGGAGTGCCAACATCACACCTCCTTTCATAGGTGGCCACTACACTACGGCAAATCAATGGGGGCATACATCCTTCTGCCCACAAATGCCACTAGAGCATGGAAACAATACCAGGATAAAACAAAAGCATTCCAAACCAAGAAATGATCACAAAAATGATCTTCACTTGCAAGCTTGCAAACTATTACACCATTATATATATTATATAAAATAGCTACCCATGTGCCATTGGGAAAATTATCATCTCGGGGCTAATTAGCCCAGTAAACCCCCTTGCCCTTTAGGCTCATGCTTTTTTGTGTTAGTTAGCCCCCTCTATGGTATATTTCCCTATACACCACACTTACCAATCATTTATTCTCATTCTCTCTCTCTCTCTCTCTCTCTCTCTCTCTCTCACAAAGCACATAAAGTAGGAAAATGAAAAAAACATTGGACTGGGTCTCCAGAGTGTTGGCGAATCAGTGGTGGGATCTTCCTTGGGGTTGTCAACCCTAATGCCCACCCCTCCCTCTCCACCAGCTCGTAGCCTCTTGTATGAAGCAAAGGATTAAGCTCCAAGCCAGTGCCTTATAGTGATGCACTCTTTGGAGGTAGACAAGTACAGCCCACCACAGGTAGCCAACAAAATCTGCCATAGCTTTCTTCACACAGGGCTCTGCAGACCTGTATGAAAAAAAGAGATCACATCTGACCTTGTTTGCTCAGGGGAGTGGGTGGGCATTAATATTGACTACCCCAAGGATGACCCCACCACTGATTCGTCAAGACTCTGGAGACCCAAAACCCTAATATTTTTCATTTCCCTTTTTTGAGCACTTTGAATTCTTAAACCCTGATGTCTGCATTAACTTAGTTTTTTGCAGTGAATTTCCCTTCTTTTTCTGATAGTGGAATTGTATCCTCATTTGCACAGGTTCCTTTGGGACCTGCGTGAAATGAAATAAATAGAATTGTTGAGATAGTCACAACTCAGTACGTGGCCCAATCAGGCCTCAACATGCCCATCAACCCTTTGTGAGGGAAGGCTCCCTGGGCCACCACAGTGTGTCATCTGTGTGTCAGAATACTGTTATGTCCCTTCCCAGGCTGGTGCCAGTGCTACATGCTGCAGCGCACCCCTCCCAGCCTCAGCCCATTTAGCCAGCTCGCTTATCTCGCACCCAAACTTAGATCACTGGCATGGGAAGGTAAGATGGTTCCAAAAGGGCCAACACAAATGGTTCTGCAAGCAACATCATTTTATTCATTTTTTTTTTATTTTGACCCTGAATTTTCAACATAGTATTTTATAAACTCCTCTCCCCCGCACACGACAAGTATCATTTATAAAATACTGGCCAAAATGTCATTTTTGCACCTTAAGTACGAAAACACATATTGCCCAGGATTTGAAAAGTGACACCTATCATGTTCATGAGGTGGTGTGAAAAAATGGCTGTGTTAAAAATTCGGGGTCAAAATACTGAAATTACTAAAGTTATGAGCGAGCACTGAAAAATGTCGATGTATCTTTATAAAATTGTTGTTTTTTAATACTTTGACCCAATATTTTCAGCATAGTCTTCTTGTGACTTCAGCTCATGAACCAAGTAGGTAAAATGTTCAAATCCTGGCTGAAATGTCATGTCATGCCACCCGTGCGAAAACACATTTTGACCAATATTTGAAAAACAACACCTGCCACATTCATGAGGTGGCATGAAAAAACAGCTATGTTGAAAATTTGGGTTAAAAATATTGAAATTACCAAAGATATGAATGAGCATTGAAAAATGTCAATGTACCGTCACAGCTTTGTTGTTGTTTAATATTTGCATCCCAAATTTCAACATTATCTTTTATGACCCCACCTCATAAACTCAATAGATGAAAATGTTCAAGTATCACCCACAAGGTGTTTCCATGGAGCAACTAATTTTCACCTACAGCACCTTATTCATGAGGTGGAGTCCCAAAAAGCTCATACTGAAAATTTGGGGTAAAAATATTTAAAAATTACCAAGATATGAGTAAAAGTTTAAAATACATTGAAACACATTAACCGCACTTACCCGATTTTCTCAGTCCCCATTCCAGTGTTAAAGAGGGAGGACATATTTCTGGTCCAGAGTGGATTATGGCGTTGAACCCTGGTAGGTAAGTAAGAGATGGGGTGTGGGGTGGAGCGTGCTGAATAGGGGGTTTGGGGAAGGTTAACAATGGCAGCTGCACAAAAAATATTGACGGTATTTCTTTATTATAGGTCACAAGACAAAAAAATATGTTGAGGGACTGTTTTTGTATTACAGGTACCAACACTGGGGACTGGGCACCGCAGTGTTGGTTTGATGTTTGACAGTACCTGCAGTGTGTTTCCTGGTGTTGCATACTTGCATCAGACTTGTGGAGGGTTATGTAGCCAGCATAAGGTATTGGGCACCCCAGTTTTAGCAACTTAGACAAGAGGAATTTCACTGAGTTGGCACTGGGGATTGGGCACACCAGTGTCAGGAAAAAAAGGAGGGAGGGCACTTAACTGGCAGGGGGGTAGGCACCCCGATGTTGAAACCTGTTACTTTTAGCCAGCACTGTGGATTGGGCACCCCGGTGTCTGGTATAGGCCAAGGATATGAGTAATGCAGGCCAAGGAGCCAAAACAAAATGAGAAACCAGGCACAGTTTCATTCATTGGGGACAGGGCTATGCACTGATACATAGCCCCTCCACCCACCCAATAAGTAAACACTAGTAAAACTAATACAGATGCTGTTTGCAGCATCATGATAGCCCAACCCCCTCAGACATACATGCATTTGTGTCATCAATCACACTGAGACATATAGTCATAAAAATTCAGTTATCCTTAGAACACTTATTTTTCTAACCTCACATGCCCAGCAATGGAACTTTTTTTCTTAAATATTTTAAAAACTTGTTTGGGAGATGAAAACCACAAAAGCACACACCTTGGACTAAACTCTATTAAACCAGCAAGTTTCAGGTTTCAAGGAAGCCTAGTTTTTTAGTTATAGGTGAACAAAACATACATCTTTTTTGGGGAGGGCTGCTGTCTGCATGCTCCTTTTTGTCAGGATCTTTATTGAATATCCACATGCTACAGACATAAAATATAACAAAACATAATAAACTTAATGGAGTTTAGTATTGCATACAATATCATACAGTAATATTAGTTCATAGGAGGAGAATCACATAAATTGAATTTCTTCGTAAATACATAAAGTAGCATAGTGAGGCACAAATTAGCTTGTTCACCTACAATTCAGCATGAAAGGGCATACTACCTACTGGCTGAGAAAACTATTCTGAGTGAATAATGCCCTGCCAGAAAGAAGCCAACTCTTGTTTATGTTAATTCTAGAATCATTCTGAGGGGGTTCCAAATGACTATCCATCGTTCCAGCTGCTGTTTAAAGCTATAATGTGCTTTTCCAGTTTTATTAAATGTATCATGGAGTTTTTCCATTGGGCAAATGTAGGGGAGCCCATGTTTTTCCAGTTTCAGAGAATACATTTGGGCCCTATGCACGAACAGAGCAGAGTGTCTATGCACGCGAATCAGGAGCACACAGCCACTTCGCACCCATTGTGCCCCCTACGCTGAATGCACAAATGGGGCATGCGTGGACCCACTGCAGCCTATCCCCCATGTCTGTGGACTGCACTGCACTGGGGGACATTCCAGGGGTGTGCCAGCACTACGTGGTATTCACTAAACCATGTAGTGCTGACCACATGGGTGCAGAGGGTGGCACAGGGTACGCCCTACCATAAACCACTGCATGCCCCCACTGTCCCCATCTCCCTGACTCCGAGGGACCAGGACAGTGCTCCCCATGCTGCCCATGCCCATGTGGCAGCTGGAGAGGAAAGAGGAATGGGTGAGTGCATAGGGATGTTGTGGGAGGGGGTCCGTGGGCCGTGGCACATGCCTACCTATGTGGGCTTGGGGGAAGGGGGGTATGGCCACAGTGTGGGGCTCTTCCACAGTTGTGGGCATGTGGGCTGGAGGTGGTTCCTGACTCTGGGGTCCTTCAGTGTGCATGGAGGGTGCTGATTGCCAAGGGCTGGATCAGTGTACAGACTGACCATGGGGCCATGCTGCACTGGTCCGGGTGCCTGCAGTCAGCATGCACTACCCCAGACCTGTGCCCTGCTGCGTGATGGATTCTCTGATGGACTACTGGATGCCCAACCAGGTCTGCGATTAAACCCTGGCCACTCTGTGGAGTCCTATGCACCGGGGGGAGGAGCCATGGACAGGTGTCTGGCATTGGTGAATGCCGGTATGGGTGCACCTATCTGCAGGGCACAGAGCTGCAGTGGGGTACGTGACCTTTCCATGTAACTCCACTTGCTTCATGCATAGCGCCCTATATTAGCAATGATCATGCACAGCTGTATCAGTTTTGATTGTGCACTGGTAAATTCATGATCTTTAAAGTAGCCAAGTAAAATCATTTCTTTTATTAAGTATGATTGTTTTACCTAAAGTGGAAGCTATAGTTTCAGAGATTTTTTTCCAAAAGATTTGTCATTTAGCACAATTAGAGCACATATGGACCAAATCAGCTTTTGAGGAGTTACATTGTGGGCATTTATCTATAACATTCAGATTCATCTTATTAAGTTTGTAAGGAGTGTGATAAGTTCTATGTCACATGTTAAATTGAATCTGCTGCAATTAAGATGAAATAAAGGACCTGTATGGAAGGTAAATAATCTCTTTCCACTCCAGCTATGATAAAGAAATACCCAAATCTTGTTCCAATTTTTTTTAAGGGTGTTAAAACCGTACCTGTGTAAGATAATAGGGTATGACAGATTCTAGATATTAATTTTGGTAATGGCAAAGTGGATGAGATTAATTCTTGAATAGGTGTTGGTAGTTGGGAGTTTAAAGAGCCACTTAAGCTGCACGAGTGAACAGGTGCATCACACGAAAAGATAGGACCAGACAGCTGTGGCGCCATATTCAAACAGATAGCGTGATCCAAACTGACCACGCTATCTGTCTGAATAGAGGGCCATTATAGCGTGGCACATGGCAAGCAGTTGCTACAGTTTGTGCTGCACTAGCAGAGTGCTGGGCCAAAGACAGCGTTTAGGGGTAAAGCGCGGCACTCACTGGTTAGTGCCTCAGCCCCCATAGGCAACACTTAGCCCAAACATGTAAATGAGCCCATTGGGCATGCATGGTGCTAAGGGGCCATTTGCATGCCCATTATGGGCTCATCTGCATGGGAGCACAGTGGGTGTGTGCAGCGGGCCAGGCTCCCCCAAGCCCCGATCCCTGTCCATGTAAAATAAAATACCATTGGTGGTCCAGCAGTCCCTCCCTAGCCCTGATTCAATACAAACATGAATAAAAATGAAACACTGATGGTCCAGTGGCTCCTCCCCAGCCCTGATCCCTGTCCAAATACAAAAAAAATTAAACAGTGATATTGCAGTGGTCCCTCCCTAACCCTGACCCCCACAGACATAAATAAAAATGAAACATTGATGGTCCAGTGGTCCCTCCCCATCCCCAATCCCTGTCCAAGTATAAAAATATTAAACAGGGTGTTGTAGTGGTCCCTTCCTAGCCGATTCCCATAGACATGAAAAAAATGAAACATTGGTGGTCCAGCGGTCCCTCCCCAGCCCCAGTCCCTGTCGAAGTATAAATCAATGAAACTGTGGTGGTGCAGTGGTGCCTCCCTAGACCTGATCCCCACATACATGAATAAAAATGAAACATTGGTGGTCTAGCAGTCCCTCCCCATCCCTGATCCCTCGTCCAAGTATAAAAAAAGGAAACAGTGATGATGCAGTGGTCCCTCCCCAACCCCAATCCCCTGGTATAACAAAACTAACTGATGTTCTAGTGATCTAGGGTCCTTTCCCATCTCCCCTGTTCTCTGATTGCTGTCTTTACTAAATATGACCATTCCCTGGTAGTCTAGTGGTCCTTCCTCAATTCTTCAATCGCCATCCCAGCAAAACACATTTCGTGGTAGTCTAGTGGCCTGGCAGGTAGTGACCCACCACCCCGCTCCCCCCAACCTGACCTGAGTCACTGATTGAACTGTCAGTGAGCATGTACAGTATACAGTACATGATCATTGGTTGACCGGTCACTGCACCGCCACCGTTTCATTTTTTTATATTTGGACAGTGATCAGGGCTGAGGAGGGACTTCTGAACCACCAATGATTTTTTTTACTGACCACAGATGGGGATTGGGGCTGTGTAGGGACTGCTGTACCACCAGGGTACCCAGCCCTTGACAATGCTTGGATGGGGTGAGGGGCATTCACCCCTCTGTGCACTATTAAAGGCTGGGTTTCAGAAACATTAAACTGCACCAGTACTGGTAGCCATTTAGCGCATCTGAAACTTTCAATATTGTGCTGCATTGCATATGCATGAGGGATCCCTCATTTGCACTGGCACAGCACAATATTGTGCACAATGTTGCTGTTGGGGGTGCACCATACATAGGTGGCCTTTGAATATGGCCACACCCCGATGGCTGGTTCTATTCTTGGTTAGCGTGGCACAAACCCAGTTTGTGCCATGCTACCCTTTTGAAAATGGGGTTCATAGTCTCTTCACTGGAAACATTGGAATAGATGGAGATGCGGTATTTGAACTCATCTTGTAATTGTGTGAAGGATTTAAATATGTTATGATCAAAACATTGTCTCGAATATAGCAAATCCTTTGCATACCAGAACATAAATTCTGTGGCCCAAACTGAAGGTTTAAAATGATAGTTTAGCAAAAATGGGTGACTCCGGATTTATCTTGGAATGCCATTTTATTTTATGGTGAACTTTTAACCATACAGTATACATATTGAAAGTTGAAGGAACAATTCTTTATACTTTACTTTAGGTAGACCAGCATGTAGAATGGACTGTAAATATATTATTACTTTCTAGGAAATAATTAGATGAGTATGGAACTCTAAACCAGTCTTCAATCTAATTCAGCTGCGCAGAATAGTAATAGCTGGAAGTGTGGTAATCTAAGACCTCCTACATACTTGGGTAATTTTAACTTAGCAAGAGAAATTCTAGATGTTTTTTGTTTCCATAAGAATTTACCTATCATAGTATCTAATTTCTTCAAAAAACAATCTGGACAGAAACAGGTAAGGTTTGAAATAAAAACAGAACTTTTTGAAGAATGTACATTCTATTAAGAATAACCCTACCTGTTAAAGTCCATGGTAACGATGACCATTTGTCAAGATCTTTCAAACTTTTTTGTAACAGTGGTATATCATTTAATTTATATAGTTCTGAGTGATTCCTGGAAAGATTAATCCATAAGTATTTGATTACTAAGACCACTTTCGATTGATTGTTTGGTGATAAAGTCATAGCTTTAGTTGATGTATTTAAACATAGCATTTCAGATTTACCCCAGTTAACTCTGTGACCAGAGACTCTATCAAACTTGTCTACAATGGTATATAAGGGTGTCATGGAAGATTCAGATATGGTCAGTAACATATAATCTGCGTAAAGGAATATTTTTTACTCTTCATTCTTAATTTTTATGCCTTTGATATCTGGGCTATTTCTCACAGCAATAGCTAGAGGTTCTATGGCTAAAGCAAATAGCAATCGAGAAAGGGGGCACCCCTGGTGAATTCAACATTTGAAAGAGATTTTGGGAGAAAGATTACAGCTAGTTCTGATTTGAGCAGTGGGTTTAGAATATAATATTTTCACCCAAGTCAAAAAGTTGGGTCCAAAGCCCATCTTACTCAGTACTGCAAAAATTGACATCCCATTCCACTCAGTCAGATGCTTTCTCAGCATCCAAATTAGCAATAATATAGCAGGGGTCCACAACAAAATCAATTATATTGATAGCTCTATAATTGTTAGTATGAAGCTGTCTGCCCTTAATAAAGTCCGACTGATCTGAGTGTATCAGGTGAAAAAATTACCGTTTCTAACCAAAATGCTAGGATTTTGGTGAATATCTTAGAATCAGAGTTTAACAGGGAAATGGGTCCATAAGCAGAACATAATTCAGGATCTTTGTCTTTTTTTTAAAAGGCATTAATAATAGCCTCATAAAATGTATCTGGCAAGAAACATATTGCAACAAACATATTAAATAAGTTGTTAAGTGAGGGACTAATAACAACTCAATTTTTTTGTATATTTCCATTGGGATCCCATCAGGGCCTGGAGATTTACCTGAAGGTAATGCCCTTATTGCTTTAATAATTTCAAATGAAGTAAATGGCACATCTAATGTTATATGTTGTTCATGCATAAGAGCTGGAGTATTAATATATGCGAGAAATTGGTTAATGTTTTCTGGAGCTTTATATCTTTCTGAGGTACATAAATCTAAATAAAAATCAAAAACAGCTTGATTGATCTATTGTGGAAAACTAATTTGAATATTACCCTTATTGACAATTGAAGTGATAATCCTATCAGGCTGTTCTTGTTTTAATTGTAATGCCATAAATTTATCTAATTCATCACTCGTTATAATAATAAGATCTAGTTTTTAATAATTTATGTTCTGTTTTCTTATTGTTCAGAGTATTTTTATTTGTGTAATATTTCTTAATGTGATTCAGTAGGGTTCAACATGTGGGATGTCTCCAGCTCATTCTTATCTTCTAAGCCATTTAATTCCACTATATTTGTTTATTGTGTATGGAATAACAAGACCACCAAGAAAGGCTTTGAAACAGTCTCATTTTATGAATTCAAAGATTTATGGTGTGGTATTGTTCACAAAATATTTTGGAAACTCCTGATTTATTAAATTGATAAAATCAGATTTTAATAAAATAGTTGGATCTAATCTCTAGAGGGCAGGATATTTTAGTATACTTGATGTTGTTGTTATGGTAATAGAGGCATGGTCTGAGTTAATTATATTATGATACTGCATTTCCAGAATCTGACTTAGCAACTGAGCAGAGGTTAAGAAGAAGTCAATATGAGAATACATTTGGTGTGCAGTGGAAAAAAAAACAAGAATATTTAATAGAAGATGCATTTGTCTCCACATATCTACTAAGTGTAGATCTTCCATGAAGTTTGTAAGTGTAGTTAATGTAGAGGGGGGTTTGGCCATGGTTACAACAGATCTGTCCAGGGTATTGTTTAAGGTAAGGATAAAATCCCCAACTATTATGTATGGGGAGGCAAAGGTAACTTAATTCAGAAAAAAAACAGAGAAAAAGAATGGTCATTATCATTCAGGCCATAAATATTGGCAACCATCAATATTTGGCCAGGCATTATTATTTCCTGAATCCTGGATAACATATCTACTGCCCTTGACTGAAAGTCTCTGTCCTAACTTAAGAATTACTATTCTTTTTTATAAATAGTACTACCCCATATGAATTAGTATCATAAAAAGATGCAGTGCCTGGGACCCATATTTTTGATGAACTTGAAGGTATTGCAAGAAAAATGTGTTTCCTGTAGAAGAAGTATGTTTTTTTCCTGTCTACATAATTAATATTCTTGTTAACCTTAATATCATCTCTCAAACCCTTTAAATTCCAAGACAAAATCTTTATTTCAATGTTTTTGCCCATAGATTAAAATCTTAGAATGCAGAACAATGTGCCTAAGAAATATTACTCCTCCTACATATTTATAACTTATGTTTCCACACATAAATACTCTAGATCCTATTTTAAAATTGCGTATCTCTACACCCTTAACCGTGCAACCTAACCTGATCACCCCCATCATACAATAACACCCAGTGCCTAAAGTATATTACCAATTCTCCCTAAACCAAAACCTTTCCCATGTATGATCCATAGTCTCCCCCATGCAAATATTAATCAAAACAGCCGGTACTCAAACTACTTATCCTCTGAGGTGAAGCAAAAACTAGGGTGAGGTGACAGTCCACTTAAATTATTGAGATATGAGCATGCACAAATGCCTCCAAAAGAGAATTCTATCATGCATCTATTGAGAATAGGAAAAAAGACATAAGTAAAAAAATAGTTTATACCCCACAAGCCTCACCATAGTCAAGCATAAATCTAAACTACATATCAAAACAATTCCACGATTAATTACATCGGATCAGGGTTACAAAGCAAACTGCAACTATGTGTAATATTACTATTTATTAATGACTTTTTCAGGTAAGATCAGATCCCAAAGAGGGGTCTCAAAGATCTGTAGATGCAGAGGTAGTGGGCAAAGGAGACAAAGAATGAGCATCATCCGATTTAGTGTTCTGATGCAATGGGCTATATCTACTGATGGGGGGCCTCTGTGAGCCCGGTCAAGGAGTATAACTTCTTCTGGATATTTGTGCCCCATCGCAGTGGTCACCAACTTTTCAAAAAAGGGGACAGGATCACCCAATCCCTATAAGTCTTCATGAATATTAAATAATTTGAGATTCCCTCTTTGAGATCTGTCCTTTTGGTCCTGTAGCTTAGACAGAATTGATTTTAATAGAACTTCTTGTTTAGCCACCATTTCTACTAATGGGGTACCCATGTTTTCCATAGCTGTTAGTTTTTCCTCAAGAGTATTGGTCCTCATCATAAGGGGTTTCCATTTTTGAATTAATATCTGCAACAGATGATGCGAGGTCTGCCCGGGTAGTATAGGTCGTATCAAAACATTTAGTAATTAATTGTATCCTCATAAGATCTAGCTTTATGTCTGATACCCATCCTGATTGACCATTTGCCACTGGAGCTTGTAGTTATCAAGGATTGGAGGACGGCAACATATTGTTCTTTCCCTGCCCTCCCCCCACACCATGGGCTACATTTTCATTGTTCTTGGAGGCTCAGGAGACTGCTTCAGATCTCGGACACTGCACCTGATACCATGGGATGAGTTTGTTTTCTTGGAGGCTCGGGAGCCCACTGCAGATCTTGGACAGTGCACCAGGGTTGGGAGGGAATTTTTTATAGGGGATTTCCACAGCAGCCAGTCACTGGTGCGGTAAAAAGGTGCCAAATTTCAAATTCTGAGGGACCCTTAAATAGCTGGGTCTACCAGCTAACACCATCAGTTGCCACCGGAACTGGCAGTGATCGGAAGTTGGAGGACAGCAACAGATTGTTCTTTTTCTGCCCTCCCCCAGCACCATGGGCTAAGTTTTCTTTGCTCTTGGAGGCTTGGGAGACCACTCTGAATCTTGGACACTGTGCCTGACACCATGGGCCGAGTTTGTTTTCTTGGAGGCGCAGGAGACAGCTATGGATCTCGGCAAGTGTGCCAGGGTTGGGAAGGGATTCTAGCCCTCCCTCCCACCTCCTGCCCACCCAATAATTGTGTAGACTCAAAAGTTACTGACATCAGTGGCCAGGACTTGCAGTAGGAGCTCAGGGTGATGTGAAGAGGAGACAGGAGTGTTGGAGAAAGTCCTTCAGATAAGTCCAACTCTGCATAACCTAAGTACTGGGGAGATGTAGTGGTTTTACTGAGGTTGTCAGAGTAACTACATATGGGGTTTATTCTCCTGTGGATAAGGGTATCATACTTCAGACGGGGGTTGTTATCCTGAGGGGTGTGAAATAGTGCATCTGGTGGTTATTGTCCAGAAGGGGGGTGTTTAGGATTGCATCTAGGGGGTTATCATGAGAGGGTGTGTTTCATATTGCATCTGGGGGTTGTTAACCTGGGGTTGGGGTACCATTAAATATTGCATCAGAGGGTTACTTTCTTGAGGATGTGTGTTAATATTGCATCTGGGATCGTTATACTGAGATTGTGAGGTAAATACTGTATTTGGGTTATTCTCCTGGGGTCTTAAGGGGGTGGGTTTAATATTAATCTGGGAGTTGTTTTCCTGAGGTTGGGGTTTAATACTGCAATCTAGGAAGGGACTATTTTCAGGAGGGTGTGTGATTATATTTCATCGGGGGTTGTTACCCTGAGGTTGGGAGGTAAATATTGCATCTGGGTGATATTATTTTGAGGTAGTGGGATAGAGGGGGGAGAAAAAAAAGGAAAAAAAACATTCAGGGGAAGTGGGTTAAGATCTAGCAATAGCTGGGTGACTATCCTGGGAGTGGTGCAGTGCAGCAGCTGTGGGGCAGCAGTCTTCAGGGAGTCCTTCTGGAGACTAAGGTGCTGCCCCATCTGCAGGCACCTCTCTGTGCTGAGGGACGAGGTTGCCAGGCTCAAGGCAGACATGGCTTGGTTTAGGAGGACCTACTCTCCCACCCAGGGACCACCTAGTCCACCTCTGCTCCCACCAAGGGTGCCAGGAAGGAGGAGCAGCTGGACAACCATGGGCTCTGGAAGGGTTAGGGTGGGGGAACATAGGAACATCCCATACTACTACAAAATTCCTGCACCGCACTGGCCGGGCTGATTTGTCCCATGGAGGTACCTGAAGTAGTGATCAGGATGAATGTGGCAGTCCTCCACTGTGGAGACCCCAAGGGGAGCAGTAGAGGACCCCAGAGGAGAGGAGCTTGTGAACCCTGGTAGGGGACTCAATAGTAAGGGGGATACAGTTGGGGACAGATGGGGATGAGGAGAGGGATGTGTGGTGCCTTCCAGGTACCACGGCTCAAAGGGATGGAAAGAGAATCCTAGGGATCACTGGGGAAGCAAGGAGGGAGAAAGGGAGAGCTGGATGCCATTGTCCATTTGGTGACAAATGGCCTGGGCAGGGAGGAGCTAGAAACAGTTCAGGAGGAGTTCAGGAAATTGGGAAGGGGTCTTAGGCAATTAGCACAATCTGTTACTTTCTCAGAGGTGCTACCTGTCCATGGCAAGGGGAATGACAGGAGTCTCTGCATGAGGAACTTCAATGTATGTTTGAGGAAATGGTGCAGAGAAGAGGGATTCTGATTCATTGGAGACTGGGGCTCCACCTGGGATGATGAAGGCCTGTACCGGGGTGATGGCCTGAATCCATTCAGGAGGGGAACTGTGATCATCAGTGAACAGTTTAAATGCTAAATTGTAAGCATTTAAACTAGATGGGGGAGGCAGAATAAGGCAAGAAGACATAGACTGTCCTACCATAAATAGAAACATAGAAATTTGTTGGCAGATAAGGGCATTCGGCCCACCAAGTCTGCCCCACCATCTCCAATAACTGTGCTCTTTTATGCTTTGCTAGTACTAGGTTGGCCCCCTCCTCCAATTACCAGTATTCCTCTATGTCTAACCCAAGCATTCTTAAATCCCTTTATTGTTTTTGCCCCCACCACCTCTGCCGGCAGGTTGTTCCACTTGTCCACCACTCTCTCGGTGAAGAAGAACTTTCTCACGTTACCCCTGAATTTCCCTCCTGCCAATTTCATGCTGTGTCCCCTCATCCTTGTGCAACTTTTTCTCTGAAAAATTGTATTCTCCTGTACCTTATTCCACCATGTGAGGTACTTAAATGTTTCAATCATATCCCCCTTTCCTTCAGGGAGTACATATTCAAATCCTTCAGCCTAGCATATGTTTATAGGGTTAGCAGTGGAAATCCCAAGGGTGAGAAATCCCAAAAGGAACAAATGCAAAGAGGAATCTTAGAGGGAGAGGGAAAGGGAGAGAGGTTAGAAAACAGTGGAGGGAAAAGGGGAGGGCAATAGGGCAAGATGAGGGAAGGTGGCAGTAAAATCTGGAGAACCATGTGTGCAAATGTTCGAAGTGTGGGCAACAAGATTGCAGACCTAGAGGCCACCATGGCAGTAATGAACCTGGGCATAGTCGCAATTACAGAGACCTGGTGCAATGAAAACCAGGACTGGGATCTAGCCACACCAGGGTATGCTCTATTTAGGAGGGACAGGGTAGGAAAAAATGGAGGAGGAGTGATTCTTTATGTAAGAGAAGACGTAAAAAAAAACACTGAAATAATGGGGGTACAGGGATAGGCGGAGGTACTGTGGGTCACCCTGGAGAAAAGAAAGGGGGCTGCTATTTGGACAAGGATGATCTACAGACCTCCAGCACACAGAGAGGAGGTGGACAAGGATATGATGTAATAAATCCAAGGGATGGCTAAAAAGGGAGAGATATTGCTGGTGGGGACTTCAGTCTACCAGATGTGGATTGGAGCCTCCCAGCTGCAGCAACAGCTAGAAGTAGGGAAATCCTAGATTCCCTGCAGGGGGCATGCCTCAAGCAACTAGTTAAAAAACCCACTCACGGGGGGTGATACTGGACCTGGTACTATCAAACGGGGACAGTGTCACTGACATCACAGTAGGGAGTCACCTGGGGACCAGTGATCATAGTACAGTGTGGTTCAATAAAAGAACAGGGCCAGAATTAAACCATGCAAAAATGAGGGCCCTGGACTTCAGGAGGGCCAATTTCAAGAAAATGGGAGAGTGCCTCAGGCAAGCCCTAGCAGGGATAGGGAAAATGGATGGGGTACAGAAACAGCTGGAAAAAATAAGGATGGTCATTAAGAAGGCAACAAATCTTTGTGTCAGGCAGGTTAAAAAGAGTGGACATCTTAATAGGTATCAAGAGAAAGATCAGCCTGTTTGCAGATGACACCAAGATGGAAGCAGTAGTCGATGACATGGGAGGGTGGCAGGGGTTGCAAGATGATCTGTCAAAACTGGAGATCTGGTCAGACACTTGGCAGCTGGGGTTCAAAGCCCAAAAGTGCAAGGTGTTACATTTTGGCACAAAGAACCCATGGAGGAGCTACCATTTGTGTGTGTTTTGTGGGGGGGAGGGGTCAGCTTGTAGTGACAGAGAAAGACAAGGATTTGAGGGTGGTCATTACGAGTTCAAGGAATAACTCAGCACAATGTAGAAAGGCAGTTGCAAAGGCCAGCAAAATGTTGGGTTATGTTGCCAGGGGTATATCCTCCAGGAGAGGAGAGGAGAGGTGATCCTGACACTATATAGGTCACTGGTTAGACCGCTCATAGAGTACTGCATGCAGTACTGGTGGCCATACCTGAAAAAGAACATTAGGTTACAGGAGACAGTGCAGCGTCGGGCAACAAAGATGATCCAGGGGCTTGAGGACATACCCTACAAGAGTAAGCTGAGGGAGTTGAACATGTGATCACTGGAGGAAAGGAGGGACAGGGGAGATATGATTGAAACCTTCAAGCACATAAGAGGAATAATCAAGACAGGCACAGAGGGGCTTTTCAAGTTACAGGAGGGGAGGGACACTTGAAGCCATAATCTAAGATTAGAGGGGGAAGGTTCAGGAGGGAAATGAGAAGACACTTTTTTACTGAAAGAGTGGTGTCTGGGTGGAACGCATTGTGTGCGGAAGTGGTATCCAGTAGATCAGTGAGCTGCTTCAAAAGGGGATGGGATAGGGTAAGGGGGAGGGTCATGAGAGAGGGGGGGAGGGAGGGGCAGATGCAGCATAAGGGTTGCTAGCTGGAAAACTGGGCAGACTCGATAGACCGTAAAACCTTTATCTGCTGGCAAATTCGTATGTTCGTAAGAGAAAAAAAGAGACCACTGTGGTTCTCCAAGAAAGTAGCAGAGAAAGTAAAGGCAAAGAAGCTATCATTCAAAAAGTACAAATCAACACAGAAGGAAGAGGATAGGGAGGGTTATCAGGTGAAACAAAGGAAGGCAGGGAAAGCGTTGAGGGCCACAAAGGCACAAACGGAGGAGAACATTGCCAAGTCAGTAAAAAAGGGGAATAGAACATTCTTTAGGTATATAAATGAAAACAGAAAGAACAAGGCAGGGATAGTAAGACTAAAAGGGGAAGGAAGGGAGTGTGTGTGGAAGAGGACCAGAAGAAAGCTGACATATTGAACAAGTGCTTTTGCTCAGTATTTATGAAGGTAGGGGTAGGTGACGGGCCACAGATAGGGGGAAGGGGCATAAAAGGCAGGGAGGTGGACACTAGCCATTTTATGGAGGAGAGAGTCCTCAGGGAACTAACGCAACTAAAAGTGGATGAGGCAATGGGGCCAGATGGGGTTCACCGCCGCATACTGAGGAAACTAAAGGAGGAGCTGGCTGCACCTTTGATGGCCCTGTTCAACCTGTCAGTGGATATGGGGTAAGATCTAGGGGTCGAGAGGAGGGCAGATGTGGTCTCACTTCAAAGAAGTGGTAATAGGGAGAAAGCAGGAAACTACAGACCTGTAAGTCTGACTTTGGTGGTGGGCAAAGTTATGGAAATGCTACTAAAAGAGAGGATTGGGGAATACATTGCAATGAGTGGATTATAGGATCTGAGGCAACATGGGTTCACAGGGGGGACAGCCTGTCAAACAAACCTGATCGATTTCTTTGACTGGGTAACCAGGAAAGCTGATCAGGGAGGAGTGGTGGATGTGGCCTACCTGGATTTCAGTAAGGCCTTTGACACCATTCCAAACGGAAGACTGGTAAACAAGCTTGGCAACCTGGGAGTGGGTCCAATGGTAGCAAAATGGATAAGTAGTTGGCTACGTAACAGGAGTCAGAGGGTAGTGGTAAATGGGGTTCACTCAGAAGAATGCATGATAACCAGCAGGGTGCCAAAGGGGTCAGTACTGGGACTGGACTTTCAAAGTCTTCATTAGCGACATCGCAGAGGGGCTGGAAGGGAACGTATGCCTGTTCGTGGATGACACAAAAATCTGCAACAGAGTGGACACACCTGGGGTTGGGGATGGAAAAACATGAAGGATCATCTGAAAATGCTGGAAGACTGGTCAAGGGTTTTACAGCTAGGCTTCAATGCCAAAAAGTGTAAAATTATGCACATAGGGCACAAAATCCCAAGGGCAGCATACCAAATTGGGGGGTGGGGGGTGGTGACAGCCAAAAAACAAGAAAGGAACCATGGAGTCATCATATCCGATGACATGAAGATAGCAAAGCAGTGTGACAAAAAAGGCTAGTAGGATGCTGCGGTGCATAGGGAGGGGTATCACCAGCAGAAAGAGGGAGGTAGCGTTACCCCTGCATAGAGCGATGGTGTGGCCCCACCTGGAGTACTGTGTCCTGTACTGAGGCCCCATCTCTGGAAAGACATAAATTGGTGGCGACGGCACAGAGTAGGGAAACCAAAATGGTGCATGGCCTACATCAGAAACCCTATGAAGAAAGACTCACAGAATTAAATATATACTCTCTGGAGGAAAGGAGGGAAAGGGAGACATGATAGAAATGTTTAAGTACCTCACAGGTATTAATACGGTACAGGAGGGTTGCATCTTTCATAGGAAAAGAAGCTCAAGGACAAGGGGGTATGATATGAGGCTGGAGGGGGGGATCAGAGGGGATGTGAGGAAGTATTTCTTCACAGAAAGGGTGATGGATGTCTGGAACAGCCTCCCAACAGAGGTGGTGGGGACCAAAATGGTGGCAGAATTCAAGCATGCATGGGATAGACACAAGGGGATATTAGTAACATAGCTGGGGGGAAGGTATGGCTGGAGATCAAGTAGAGTCTGCAGTAGCACAGTAGGTAGGAATTTAGATCAGACTAGGTGGGCCAAGAGGTCCTTTCCTGATGACAACTTCTACGTTTCTCTGTTTCCATTGGGTCCAAGATAAGAATGTAAGGAAGTGAGGTCTGGTATACTAGGTTCTTTATCCCAATGACTTTCTCTCCTAGTTTGAGCTGAAGTGTTGCTATTAGGCCAATAATGCAGAGTTTGTGAAATATCTGTATCACTGTTCTGCGTTGTAACAGAGTTACAGGTGTCAGGAAAGTTCAGAGGTAATTGAGGTATTGGAGTTGGAGGAAGTGATACAATTGCTTTATTTGAATCATAGAGAACACAGAAGATATGGAACAGTCTACCGATAGAAGTGGTGTCAAGTAACCATAAGGGGGAGTTTAAACACAAACTAGATAAGTACTTGTTATTAAGCAACATCAAGGGATACAACTAACAGAACTTGCGAGCTATATAGACTTAGGTCTTCTTTGCTCTGTAACACCTATGAAACCTATGAACCCATATTTCTTAGCATACAGTACTGGGAGACACAGAGTTAGATGACCCATAGCAGATTGAAAAGTTTAAGACTTAATGAGTATATTGGTATCCTTTACCCCTCCTGAATCTTCTGTTGAAAGTGAATCACAGGGAGTTATAGACATTGCAAATTGTTGAAAAAACAAATCTCCGTTACCTGCGAAGTCAGTTGCATTTGTATTTTTAATAATTTCCCCGAGTTGTGTGTTGTTACTCTCTAGTACACATAGAGATCACCGATTCGGCATTGTCAGCAGCATCAAGGGCTGTGTTCTGAGTATTAGTAATATTTGTAGGGCTATCACTGTCAGATTTAACTGACTCAGCACAGGGTTTAAGGGCACACAGATCGGAACTGCACAATGTTGCGTTATTGCCAGCAGCATCTGCTGACAAATTATTTACATTGTGTTGAGAAGGAATAGAGCCCCAAGTCCATAGGTTTTCCTCTAGTGGTAGATGTAGTGGGATTTAAATTTCCCTGGGCAGCAGATTCAACATTAGTAGAGGAAACGTATTAGGAACCATGTTTAAACTGGAACTCTTAGTTAAGGTGTTTGCAGAATTCGTGAGTGCTGTCACTCGCCCACAGCTTTTGTCAGGTAATGGGGTTATCATTTCTGCTTCGGCACCTTGAATATGTGTCTCCTGAATGATTTGGAAATGCAATGTGAGTTTCTTTCTGCTGCCCCTACTGTGGAAATGCAGAAAGCAGGAGATTTCTCTAGAAATATCACAGAAATTTCGGAAATAGCTGGCAATGTCTGTGGCTACTACTGTACATTAAAAAGAGTGCCCATAACTGAAGTGCAGACATCCTCTGATTTACTTTTATTCTCTGCAGCAGCGACTCTGTATGTTTCAGCAAAGACAGCAGCATCTGTTGTATCAGAGGAGCCCATTTTGGCTTCTGTAATGACTGCAAGTTTCCACAGCAGCTCATTTAGTCCTAATTTCCCGTTTCTGGCATCTTTCAGGGTGTAAAAGCTCTGTGATGTCTTTAGTTCTTCAGTAGCCGGAACAAGACATTATTAGAAAATATTGCACCAAGCAACAGTCCCGAGTTGGAAAGCAAGTGCCATGAAAAAGAAAATTATGAGGTACAAAATTGGTTTCATCTTAGTTGTGCAGAAGCAACAAAGGAACTTTGCCAGCAGCCATCACGACGGACCCAACTCCATTGACACCATTCCGTCTGCCATCTTGGATCCTTCACAAAACATACATCTTAAAGCAGCAGTGCAACGAAGCAAAGGAAAAAAAATTGTGGCGGCGCAGCTTACCCTGATACAAGTCATGCGCCTCGCCCGGTGCACGAATATGCATGCAGAAGTGTCGATGGACTGCATTAAATATACATATTTTCATGATCGTAACATTAATTCGCACTAAATTTATCAGTGTCCACCATGTTGTAATTACTTTTTGATCCTCATGATGCAGTGCTTCATCTTAGTAGAGTGCAGGACGTGTTCATACCCGTCACGCTGTGGGAAGTTTGTGTTTTGTTTTCTCCTCAGTGTGTCTTCCTGATAAGCCCCCCCCCATACCTGTCAAGTGTGCTGGTGTTGGGATAAACCATAATTTGTCCTCTGCTGCTGTCCGGTTCCGTTATCCCGAATTAGCTGGTTATTGTCCTACAAATGCTGACTCCTAATGTGATATTGGCATTCCACGCAGTTAGCGCAGACTGCTTACTGAGTGCTTCATTTACTGAGCACCGAACTAACCTGGGTACATCAAGTGACAAATTTATCAATCAGGACCGCATACTTGGTCCATTCATGTTGTGGCACCTCTGCCCCACTCAGATTCAAATGTTCTAGTCCCACCTCAGGTCTGTGAGTAGTGGCTAAAGGGAGCCTCTCAGGCATTCCTTGAGCACATATTGGCTAGAAGATTTGCAGAGCGCCATTGAGATAATTGCGAGAGAGACTTCAACTTTGCCCATTTGCCGAGTGAGCCCTTCACGAGCCTGCTGGCTGCCATGCTGCCGCCCGAGCTTATTTCAGGCACCGGTTCAGAATCTGCTGAGCTGTTCAATGTTGCACAGAAGAGCTATAATCTTGTTTTATTACTGCGATGACAAGTTTTGCAAAAAAATTGACAAGCTCAGTCTGAAATCAGATTGAGATCGTCGTTGGTGGGAGGGAGCAGTAGACACAGTCAGTGAGTGACTTGGCAGTTGGAGAAGAGCAGAGAGCAACCGCCCTGTTTGTTTTCAGGTAACACAGCAAGACAGTGTGTAAATGAAATATTAATTACATTTTGCCAGTCTGATTTACAGCCCGACCCTCATCAGTCTGCGATGTAACTATGGCAAAAGGCAAGTAGTCAGCAGCACTGAGATGGGGAGGGATTTGGACTAGCCACAGACCTGCTTCATAGTTGGTGTGTTCTATTTGATGATGCAGCTCCCCATTTCCTTTCATCTTCTGTCCTGTAATTCATAAGATCTCCTTTTATTTTCTTTATTTTGTGTGTGCAATCATTAGAAATTGTCCATCATTCATTAAAACTACCACAAGCAGCTTAATTATGCTGAACTTCAGTTGGTTAACATCTGTACCCCCCCATGCCCCTAAAAGATGGACTGGTAGTCTCACTGGGCCTACCCAGGCAACAGCATTTATTAAAACAATAGAAAAAAAATAATAGTATAATGCAAGAATGACACACTCATGCACTCAGTTGCAGACCCAAATCAATGAGTGACTGGTATCAATCCAACATCTCCGCACTGGCTATTCATTTGTTTCTCTATCTGCCTAGTATATGACCCTGAGTTAAAGATAGCAGTCGGATTGTCACTGTAACCCTTTTGTTGTAAGCCTTTTCTTGTAGATGTCAGATTGGCATTGAAGGGGAAGCAGAAGAAAAGAGGCTGGTGTAGAGCATGTCAAAATGCCCTGTAAGCTGGGCAGTGTGTCATGCAGTGATTTTGCCTGATAAGTTCACGAAACAGAATGGTACATCACCTGTTAGCCAGGACATAGTATTGGTCTCACAAGCAAGATGTGGGTTTTATTTCTTTTAGCCATATTGCAGTGTGAGTGTCGCCATTTTTGTGAGCATAGCTTTAAACAAAATATTATGAATGTGTAAAGTCACAGCCAGCTCAATAGTGCATGATTTGCTTAGTACTGCGTTCATCTTGTGCCAGCTGTCCTTTATTGGATTACCAGATTACTGAATGGTTTGTTCATCTCCTTGTTATCCTGATTGTATTAGGGATGCTCATATTTGCCACTGTTGCCAGGCATGACACTCCTGTATGCAGGACCACTCATGCAATCAATCAATCAAAACTGAATCAAAAATTTATTTGTATGAGGCGCCCTTCCCATGCTCAGGGCACCTTTACAGTACAAGATAAAAACGCACAGTATTACAATTTAAAACAGATAAAAACATAACAGTGTGCACATTAATAGATTGCTGAGAAAGCCTGGTTTAATAAATGGGTCTTCAGCAATCTTTTTAAACAGGATGTTGTGTTTGCTGTATAAATGCTGTAGAAAAACTAGTGGGGGTGGACCAGCTTGTTTTCATAGCTCAGTATCTGCCAGTCTGATGTGTGTGACTGAAGCCAGCACAAAGGTGGAATTTAGTAGCCATGTTGTGGTTTCTGCTCCCATTGTGTAATACATTCAATTGCCATGGTGGTGTTTTATCTACTGTAGTGTAAGATATTCAGTTTCTATGTTGGGATTTCAACTCCTGTACTGTGATATATGCTGTAGCCATGGTGGTGTGTATTTAACGTACCATAATTCATTCACTAACGATGTTGGGGGTTTGACTTGTGTACTGTACTGCATGTTGCATCCATGTTGTGGTTTGACTCCCAGGTGGTAATACATTCAGTAGCCATGGTGGGGGTTTATATTACATACCGCAATACATTTAGAAACATAGACTTTGATGGCAAATAAAGACCTCATGGCCCTCCTAGTCTGTGCATTTCCCTAAGTACTGGATAAACTGCAGATCCTAGTTAACCAACAGCCTATTACTTCCTACCCACCACAAGAATTGCCTTATGTCTGTCCCAAGCATTCTTGAAAGCTCCCACAGTTATTGACCCCACAACCTTGTCAGGAAGGTGGTTCCATGCATCCACTACCCTCTCCATGAAAAAATATTTCCTCATATTGCTCCTGAGCTGTTCCCCCTCTATCTTCAAATTGTGTCCCCTTGTTATTGCACATCTCTTTTTCTGAAAGACGCTACCCTGTTGGATGTTGTTGATTCCACTGAGGTACTTAAAAGTTTCAATCATGCCCCGCCCCCTTTCATCAAGGTTATACATATTAAGCTCCTGTAGTCTTTCCTCATATGGCTTCTCTTGCAAATCCTGCACTGTTTTGGTTTCCCTCCTGTGGACTGCCTCTATCATGTCTATGTTGTTGTGGAGATGGGGTCTCCAGAACTGGACGCAGTAGTCCTGATGGGTTCTAACCAATTGTCTGAACAGAGGGATAACAACTTCCTGTTTTCTGCTGTTGATGCCTCTCCCTTTACATCCCAGTATCCCCCTAATCCTCCCTACTGCTTTCTCACATTGCTTGCTAACCTTAAGGTCATCTGATATGATTACCCCCAGGTCCCTTTCCATTTTTGTTGTTGTTACTATCTTCCACCCTCCCACCCCCAACCCCCCACTCACTCCACCCCCATTGTGTACTGTTCCTCTGGGTTTGTGTTTCCCATTTGCATTATTTTGTACTTCTTTGTATTGAATCCAAGCTGCCATACTGCTGACCATTCCTCCAACTTTGCCAAGTCCCTTTTCATCCTTTTCACTACCTATGTGTATCAACCTTATTGCAGATCTTTGTGTCATCTGCAAAGAGGCATACTTTCCCTTCCAGTCCCTCTGCAGTATCACTTATGAAGATATTAAAAATGATGTTTGAAATTGTATTTGAGGTCTGTCCTTAACTGCCATGTGTTTTGCCTTTAAATTTAGTTTGGGCAGGATTGAGAGATTCTAGCAATCAAGTTGGTGATTGTGTGTTTAAAAGTTGTTGTCTGGCCTGTAAGTGTAGGCATCATATAATAGGGATTAGTGCACGTTGAACGTGATGTTTAACTGCCATCTCATTTAGTCTTCAGTTAATGGAGAGGGATACATTAAGTAGGCATGTCAGGGTTTTGAGTCCTGTGTTGCAATACATTCAGTAGCCATGTTTGGGTTCAACCCCTGTAATGTAATATATTCAGTACCTTGTCAGTGTTTGACTACCTTTCTGAAATTCACTTGGTATCCAAGTCAGTGTATTAACTCCTGTAGTGTGGTTTGTACTTGTGGCATTAGGGGTATACAGGACGCAGTCATCTACACGAGAAGGTGGTGATCATGCATCCAGACGTTACCAGGTCATGAAAGCATAGGGATTGATGTCATTTTTTTTCATAGTGACACTCATCTCTCTACTACTGCCGATGCCCCAAACTGCATTTATATGTTCTGATGTGAGTGCTATTGTAAACCATGGTTATGCATGTTAGCTTATGTGGCTTACCTGGATGTGTTAAGCTGTTATTCAAAATGTATTTGCATGCAAGTTGATGGCACAATTTCTTTTCTATGTCAACAGAGGCAAGAGAATGTCTGAAAAGAAGAAACGAGGTAGACCAACTGTTTATTCACCTACTACTGCAAAGAAAACTACAGCAGGATGGAAAGAGACGCGCTGCATCTGTTAAACTGGGTGTTGCAGCTTCTGCTTGGAAATCCTTAAAACAGGAAAAGAATTTCAAAAATGACAACCAACTTACTATGTTTCTTATACTATTTTATCGGTGATTGTCACTTAAAGTAACAGTGCAACAATCTGAGGTTAAAGAAAATGTTGTATACCTTGCCCCTTGCATATGTGCTGTGGTCCAACTGGTGCTCAGATCTGCTGCCGTTCTATCAAGGGTGTAAAGTAAATGAATTATTTTTAATGATTTCTACATTACATAGCTAGAAATAATTATTTGATGACAATTGTACAGACACTATTGTATGGGCAACCGTACACAACTAGGTTATAGTGTATGGTGGAACGCTGTTCCGCATCGAAATCCATGCCTGGAACAGCGTTATTGTGCTGCACTCAGTGCATCATGATATTGTTGTGCTGCACTGAGTATGTTACTAGTGCAGCACAACAACATCGAATGTGGGCATGCATGCACATTTGTGCAGCCGCGGTGGTGAGGAAGTAAGCGGCGTGATGGAACTGCCGCCTAAGTAAGGCTTTTTTTTTTTTTGGAGTCATGTTTGGGGGATAAAGGAGGGACACCCATGGTTCCCCATATACTATAAAAGATTGTGTATGAGCAACCATACACAAACAAGGCAGTTGAACAATCTCGAGGTTTCTGTGGTAATGGACCTCTCGAGCTTCGCTCTCGAGGTCTCCGGTTACCACAGAAGCCTCTCGATCGTACAGCTGCCTTGTTGTGTATGATTGCTCATACACAACCCTCTATGTGTTTACATCATGTGGTGCAGATTACAGCAAATGAACCTTGAGAGGGAAGCTCCAGAAGTCCATGCTGTCATCTCCACCTCTACATGGAAACACATACTGAGTTGTCTGTGATTGATCAGATGTTTGTTTTTTTGATAGTATATGGTTGTTTACACCTGAGTGACAGACTCCCATTGAGCTGAAAACAAAAAAAAATCCATTTTTTTCTACTCCCATAACATAATCATAGTAGTCTCTGCTGCTGTGTATGAATAAGTCCTGCTGTTACTTGATGTAAAAGTTATAATATGTTGTTTATTTTTTTATAGTGCCCCACATGTCACTGTTTTGCACTGAGGATGCAAACTGCATACATATGTGCGGTGTATAACTGCTGGGGTGGGGTAGCACAGATAGAAACTGACTTTACATACACCAAGCTCCATGCTGTTATGCCCAGGTGTCATCAGGATGCATTCATTCACACTAAAAAGTAGTGAACGTGCATCATGATGTGACCTAGCCAGAAAACCATAGTGCTTTTTGGAGATTGTTTTTTGTCATGCCACTTGCAGTCTTGTACTAGTCCTTGTATTCTCTTTTTTTTTATACACTATGAGCTGGATATTCAAACTGCACCATGCTGTGGCGCAAGCCCTTGCGCTGCTCAAATAAGTTGCGCTGGGGTGTGGCCGGGGCGATATTCAACGGAGTTGCGCTATTGAGCAACTCCTTTGAATATCACCCCCCCGGCCACAGCCACTGTGCATGGCGCAGTGAAACTTGCACCACCGCAAGTGGTCAGAGTGGAGAATTCAAGATGCAGTGGCGCAAGTTCCATTGCGCCATGTGCAAATTCCCGATATTCAAAAGGTGACATGTAAATGGGGCCATAATTCATGCAAGGCACAGGGGGAGCCATTTGCATCTACATATGGCCCCATTTGCATGCCATTAGCATGCAGGTGTGCCGATTCCCGACGACTTGCGCCTGGCACCCTACCAGGCAGCAGCCGTCGGGGACTGACGCCCCCTGCAGTCTGATTGCGGGCATGAAATAAATTCCCACCCTCCCCCCGACTGGCCCGATCACGGGCAAACCCGTAATAATCCTCCTCCCCGACTGGACGATCGCGGGCAAACCGTAGTAATCCCCCCTTCCCGACTGGCGATCGCGGGCAAACCCGTAGTAATCCTCCCCACCCCACTAGCCCGATTGCGGGCAGAACAGAATTCACCCCAAGAACAATATCCCTGGTGGTCAGTGGACCACAAAGCCCGATCATGGGCATTAGAGTCCACCCCAAGGTCCGTACCCTGGTGATCTAGTGGCCCCACCACCACCAGACCCCACCACCCGCTCCCCCGGCCAGCGGGCAGTAGCACCACCCACCTGCCGCCCGCCGCCGACTACTGCGTGGTAGGGCTGCATGCCCATTGGTTCAGAGCAAGAGCCAATGGGCGTGCAGCCATACCGTCTAAGGCAGTCAGATATGTGAATGAATTAATTCATTTCACATATCTGAACTGCCTGTACAGATATGAGCTCACACCCATTGGCTCTTGCTCTGAAACAATGGGCGCAGCCCTACCGAGCAGTCAGCCTGCCGGGCGGCGGGCGGCAGGTGGGTGGGTGCTGCCGCCACCAGCTGATGGGGAGCGGGTAGGGTCGGGTGGATGGGGGGGCACTAGATCACCAGGGTACTTTGGACCTTGGGGTGGACTCTAATGCCCGCGATCGGGCTTCACTATCCACTGGACCACCAGGGATATTGTTCTTGGGGGTTGAACTCTGTTCTGCCCACATTGGCTAGTGGGGGGGTGGGGATTACTACAGGTTTGCCCGCAGATTGGGCCAGTTGGGGAGGGGGATTACTACGGGTTTGCCCACATCGGCCAGTCGGGGGATTACTATTATGCTCGTGATTGGGCTGCAGGGGGAGCACAAGGATGAAGTGGAGGGCCACCCACAGGTGGCAGCTGCTGTGTTGCACCCTGCAATGTGGCAGCTCACCTGTGGGTGACCCTCAACTTACTCCTTTTTTTTTGCTCAAAGTTTTGCAGGCGCAGGTTGGGGGTTGCACCTGCAGAACTCTGCAGAGCCCGGCTGAATATCGGGCTGTGCAGTTTATGCATGGTTCCTCCCTCTCCAGTTTAGCATGCCTTCATTAGCATTGTGCTGTTGCTCAGCATGACTTGGGGGGCACAGCTGCCTCCTGCTGAATATGGCAGAATGGTGCAATTTTGGACTCACGCAGGTGCAACCTTATTGCACATGGTGCAACCCTTTTGAATATCCAGCCCTATATATTTATTATATTTTCATTTGCAAAATCATAGGACAGTTTTTACAGTGTATAAGTTAGGACAGTACATAATTACATCAGTCAGATACATAGCAATACATTAGTCAAGGGTCTCAGGACTACTTACAAATTTTACAAAGCAATTCATATCATAAGCACTAAGACATTTACGGAAACCATCATCAGAGTTGATATGTTTCTAAGGTACAAAAGTAGGATCCAAAGAGGAAATATATAGAATCCATTTCCTCCATTTAAGCTCAAACACAGACCATTTATCTGTGCTTTTAGCTATTAATCTCTCTAATACATAAATTTCTCCCATTATTCCCTGCCAATTCTGTATGTTTGGAGACATCTTCTTCCCCCAGTTTCTAGTAATTGCTTTTTTAGCTGCCAGCATATAAGTGATTAACAGTGATCCTCTGGGTATTGGGAGACCCTCTGGTGGAATTGAGAGTAGAACTAGCTCAGGGGTCAATACTGCTTCCACATCTACCAATTCTTTTAATGCCTCTAAAATATCTCTCCAGCAACCTGCTAACTGCGGGCAGGCCCAAAAAACATGGAACTGATCAGCAGATATTTCTCCAAAATCTCTCCAGCAATTGCTTAATGTCCCTGATGAGAACCTGGACAGTCTTGCCGGAGTATAGAAAAATCTATTTCTAACTTTCCAGGCAAATTCTTGCCAGTAGAGGGCTCCCAAAAGTCCCATTGAGAATTTAGTATACTTTTCCCAATCTTCCTTTGATACCTGGAGTGGAAGCTCTTTATTCCAGGCATTTAGAATTCCCTGAGTTGAATTTTTTGATAATTCCCTCAAACTCCTATATATTAGTCCCACAAAGTGGGGCCACAACTGTCCTCTCCCCGTGGTCATGGCTTTGTATTCTCTTTTGACGGGTGATTGTACAAGGTTCATGTTGCAGAGAGGGTCAGCCTGAGTTGCATTTACTAAGTTTGTTTGTTACCTTGACTTGATAATAAAGTAATAGTTTATCTGATTGTGTTTACTGTTATGTCATCAAAGACTACACATAATGAACAAGATATACCATTTTGAGAAAACCAGTGGTGAGTATTGTGAATTATACCATGGTGTATGAAAATCCTGTGAGGTCCTTGGTAAAAAAAAAATGTATTGTATGACTGTGGTATATCTAAGCAATATACCATGACAGGGTGTGGGTTATAGGGGGGTATTTATCCTCTTCTTATGTGGTTAAGTCACTCTACTGTGCCTCATGACACACCATATAAGGCGTGGGTAAATCCTAGCGTGACCCACACCCTTGCCATGGTAAATTGCTATTATGCAATATCCTTTTATTTTGTGATTGAGAAAAATAAATAAAATTGGTTTTTTTTTTACATTTTACCTTATTTGAGAAAGCAAACATATGCCGAGGTTTTATCTGGGATGAATACAGCAATGTACAGGTACAAGTGTGTGTAGAAATGATGGGACTTTTTTTTTTTAATCTGTCGGGCTTTACATTTCCGGGGGGCTGGGGGAGCTGGACTTATCATTAGGACATTGTTACTGTCTTGTTCCCTCTGTGTCTTTCCTGATTTTGCAGAGGTCGGAGTGATTTCAGGGAAGTCATTGGTGCAGTTTAGTGGGGAACTGGCACCTCTTCCTGTTGGTACTGTGGAGGATTTACAACTGGGATGAGGTACCAGTTGACCAATTGGAACCTGCCATTTTTGGACCCCATTGCATAATCTTCATTATCCAATTACAAATACATTATTAGTAACATAGGTGTTTAAAGTTGATACGATGATGTGTACTTGCAGCACAATTGTGTAAGTTTTAAATGGAAAAGTTTTGGATGGTAACTGTCATTGTCAAGGTTTAAATAGACAAGTAATTGCTTAATATATATTTGCAGTCTCAAGTGAACATTCATCATCATAACAAATAAGCCCTGTGAACTCACCAATTTCACCATTTGAAAAATTGCCCGCTCATCTGTCCTCCACACCTATTTTGTACTCGCGCTGTGGAAATTATGTCTCTAACATGTACGTATGCATATAATGAGTCAGTGTGTGGTGCATATGAAATAAGTGAATTTGTGGATAGTGTTGAAGTATAGTATGATATGGAATGGCTGATGGCAGTATTTTGAGTGTCACATTTTACTATTTAGCAAGACAAAGTGATATGGTGGTCTTGCAAATTTGAATGCTTTTACTTTGATTGGCTGGCAATATTATTGTATATCACCTAGACAAAGGTTGGCAACCAAATGATGCACTACTTATCCCTAGCAACATTACATTTCCAGCCTAGCAACAAGCCTAAACTGCAGCACTTATGGTAGAAAGGACTGCTATTGTTGTTTAGGTTTGGGGTTTAAGACATTCAGTACTTTTATTAAAGGTAGCCACTATACTGTATATATCATAGTAGCTGTGCAGCAGTATGTAAAATCAGTGTATTGTGCCACTGGAGGGATTTGATTTCCATATACCTGTAGAGCTGTTTTCGTGTGGTTACATAAAGTTGACCGCCAGCCATACTATATGTAACTGATGTGTATGAAGATGCAAACTATTGACTAGAAGAGCATAACGTGGTTGATATGTCTAAAAGTAGATTGTTTGAGCAGGGTAGTAGTGGTTTCAAGCAAGTTGCTGAAAACATTACTATACTGCTTTTCAGGTCTGACACTCCAGTTGAAGACACTGAAATTGAAGATGACATACTAGAAGTTGAAAAATACAACTGTGACTCTTCTTATGTTCCATTGCCTGATAGGTGAGTGCTGTCCCAGTAGTATAACAACTTAATTACTGAAAGTTAAGTTGATGCTTTACTTATCTGGAAAATCACGCCATTTGTAATATTTTGCAGTGATTCTGAAATGGATGAATATGTTGAATATGAACAGCTGATTACAGATGAATGTTATGTACAGCCAGACATCATATCACATGACAGTTCATTCATGGACACTACTGAGTTGCGAGTTGCATACAGTGAAAGCAGGAATCATCTATGAAAATGTCCTTCTTTCTTTAGTTCGTAAAGCTTTTCAGTCATGTGACACCAGAGGGTGTCATAGAAAAGTATATTTCACAGTTAACAGGATTGGAACTGCTTTCCAGATAAAAATTAGATGCCACAGTGGCCACACCAAGTACTGGTATTCACAACCTCTGTTGAAATGAATGACATTAGGAAATGTCATGTTGTCTGCCAGTATAACGTTGTCAGGAAATAATTGTACAAAAGTTGCACTGCTGCTTAATTTTTTGAATATGCTGCCTGTTTCCAAGACCGTATTCCATGCTGTACAGAGACATTATGTTTACCCATTAGTAAACACATAATGGGATAACATGCAGACTAAATTACTAGCAAATATTGACCAAAATGTCATAGTCATGGGTGACGGTAGGAACAATAGTCCCGGTCATTCCACAAAGTATCAGACTTATACAATCATGGAGTACAGCTCTAAGCAGATTATAGATATTCAAATAGTTGACATTCATGAAGCAGTAGGTAAATCAACAAACATGGAGATTATAGCATTTTACCGTGGTCTGAAGAATCTGATAGGAAAAGGTGTTACGATCAGGGAGGTCGTTACGGATTCCCATGTTCAAATATTGTCACTGATGAGTGTGTGAAACTGCTGTAACTCAGTATTTGTGCTCTATGTCCAGTTATGTCTGTTTCTGAAACATAACATAACTTCATAGAGGTTAGTGTAAGGACTATGGTTAAGATCCACAATGTAAACACTTGTACAGGTTACCATGGCATCATTGTAAACATTTATAGCAAACCTCGAGAGGTTTTCACATGTCATTGCAATGGCAAATAGTGTGTAGTGTATGGTGGAGTGATGTTATGCATGGAATTCCAAAAAGAAAATGTTTAAAGTTCTATTCTCCATTGTCTCCACTAGCTGGTTTTGTGTGATTTTCTATGCTGTGACTGCCCATACACTATAAAAGATTGTGTATGAGCAGTCATATGCAAACAAGGATATTATTGTATCTCAAGGTTCCCTTGGTAACAGAGCACCTCTCAAGCTGTGCTCTCGATGTCATCTGTTACCAATGAAGCCTCTCGATGCAAGACTATCCTTGTTATCTATGTCTGCTCATATACAATCCTCTATGTTCAGCACAATTGTTTATCAAAGACAATACATTATTTGCTATAGTGTATGGGCCACCAAGACTGTGTAAGGCATAGGAAATGAATCTCTCCATTTTGTACAGGAATTGCATATTGTCAGTCAGACTACTGTTTGTCATATGATTTTGAGTACATAATGTATTCATTTTGTAGCTGATGTGTATGACAAAATAATATCAGTTGTTACTGTTACATTGTCATGTGTATAACATCTCTTTATTTGTACCATATTCCAATAGAGAGAAATTATCCAGTGATACAGCATCAGTTAGATCTGTGGCACGGAAGTAAGGCTGTGAAAAAAAGACTTTGAAAGGTAATGTGCTACTGTTAATGTGTATTTATTTTGTGGAAATCAGTACTGTGCATGCCGATAGTTATCCTTTTATTTCTTCTGATGGAATTGAGAATAACCTGTTTGTTGATGTGTGTATCAGGCATATAATAACACATTTAATTGCATAGATGCAGCTGATGTTACTGCAGGTATCAGCTGGGAAGCATAACAAAGATCTTCTACCTTGGCTGCAAAATATAACAAACCACTGTTGATTTGCATGTACTAACTGTGAAGGACAACTGATCCATCTAGTTGGGAGTCACTGGTATCTGTTTAACTGGTTTCCTTCATTTTTCTACCTTTGCCAAAGTTAACTAGTTGTAACTGCATAATATCTTATTAAACATAATAGCTTGCAAGTATAGTACATTTTAAATGATCTTTACTAAAATTAAGTTGTATTCAATTTCATGGCGTACATGACTGTTGGAATTTTCAATGGCCAGAGTTCTGCACTTATGAGGACAGCCAAGTGAGTGAATAGAAATGGAATGTGTGTAATTTTTACATCATAAACACCTTTGTGATAACTAATGTCAATATTGATTGACATTTGGTCGCAGTCTCTGTGAGTCTCCTGCAGGATGACTCTCACTAATCTATTGTACTGAAAATGTTCCCTTTATTTTCTATGTATTAAATAGTCAATATGGAGAGGATTACTCCATCACATTGTCAATATGCATTCCTGGGAGATATTTTTCCCAGGACAGGATGATGGTTGTTTACTCAGCAACATGGAAGACCATCCAGATGAAAAGATGTGGCTTGTTCCCAACTCATCATCACATACTGATCTTTGCACAGCTGTCTACGACAGATGGCTAGAGGGTAAATTGCAATATTTTACCATTGTCAAGTAAGTAATTGATAAAACTGTATAGAGACCACTTGTGCCCAGACTGTTATCCCTTTGAAAATGCTTCACTATATATTCATATTTCTCTTGCAGGTTATAATGCCCATCATTGCAGAAACCATCTTAACTCCAATAGAACAGAGATATATGTGGTGTTCACCAGTATTCACTACAGATATGTTATGTGTTCTTCTTTTGGGTGTAAGACATCTGCAACCTTGCTAGTACTGACTTCTGCTTGGCAGATATGAATAGTGTTCCAATAATCTACTAACATACCCGCATGACTGTGACTATGAGTGACATAATCAGCATTAATTAGTATCCTGATTTGTCACGCAGCATGAATGTCTAGTCACAAATCTGCTATTATCATATGACAGAATACAGGGTATTGGTGTTGCGGTAGAAATGAATACAAATTATCAAGGAGCAAAATCACTGTAAATGGCTATGTCACTTGTATATGTTATGAAATATTAAATATCATTTCACATGCTTGTATCTCTTATCTTGCTGTCAGAATGCACATTTCTCTTAGAACCACTGCTGAGTTGGAGACTTTCAATAATTTAGTATTAATGTATGTATACAAAAGATTTTCTTATGGGTATGTATGTGTTGATGCCATATTGACATAGTTAAGTAAATAACTGTGAATAAGCTGAATGTATAGTACTGTATTACAATATGTATAGCAGTTCTTGTCAAACTTTGTGTTTCTGGGATTTTACAATAATTGCAAGCACCATTATATGAAACTGCCATTGCATATACCACAGTATCACTGTTTTGACTTGTCCAGCTGAGCATTCAACAATGTTAGAATGATAGTTGCCAAATAATAAATATGTACCATTTATATATTCTCTCATAGGTACAAAGGGTATGAAATACGAAACAAATGAGCTGCAATAGACCACAATAGTCATTTTGGATGCCAGCCACTGTTGAACAAAATGGACAAGTCAGGTGTGCAACATTAGCAATGTCTCTAGAGCTACTGTCTATTTAATGCATCCACCATGGAATATATAACTACACTGAGAACTGTACTTAGCTGGTGACTTCGTTATGATTGCTGACAATATTTCTAATTGATGTGTGTGGGCATCATAAACTTGTTCGGTATGACTGGATTTACAGTCCATTAATTTCCTAAGTCCCCATTCACTGATTTCAGCAATAAGGCATAAATAGGGGCCAGATTAACATAGAGGATAATGCATGATATATATGTGATAACCATGGTGTAGTCACCTTGAGTGGTTGCTAGGGCATCAGTAAACCTCGAGAGTGCAGCTTGAGAGGTTTAACATTGCCCTAGCAATCATGAGAGATGATTACAACATGGTTATCACCTGTACATCAGTCATTGTCATTTATAGTGTATGGGACTTAAATTGAGAAGTTACTCCCCTCCCACCAAATTCAGGTAATTTAGCATAACCTTATTAATGACACTGCACTACAGCCACACGATTGTGTAGGAAAACTATTTTAAGGATACACGGACTGAACGACAGCGGGCTGAAATAGCACCAGAATTAAAATCTCTATCAGACATAGTGATTGTTATATTCAGTAACAGTAAACTGAAACAATTGGAATGGTATTCAAATACTGTACTGAGACTAACAATCACATTCTGGGTGTGTTGAACACTGAATAACACTGGCATTCCATGTTGAAAACCCACTGCTATGACATAGATGGGATAGGTTTATAAGGTTTTGATATCACAACAGTGGGATGTAGGTTGTAATCTGCTTGATTTCAGTGGGTGATAAGGGTTACCCATATACTATAGTCTGTTAATCCCACCCTTAGTTGTGTAATGTGGCACGAGGTGTGGCTGAGTGGGATATGTCCCGTAAAGGGTGTCTAAGTGACTGTTAATCAAAGTTCTGGGAGTGTCCTGCTGTTGTTATACAATTTATTTCAAAAGACAAGAATTAAGTCAAGCAGAAGTGTGCCTTTTGATAGCTTTCATCATGTACAGGGAGATACTTATTGAAATAATTATCCAACTAACAGTTTACAAATGCTTTTCCAAAATCAGAATGCACCATTCCAGACATTAAGCAGAATCAGAACTGTTTGAAATATGTACGCATGAGTTATTCTGCTTTTAAAATTAGACTGACCAATGCAGGTTCTTGAGTTTCTAAAATGCTGTTATATCACAGTAGGGTATAATAACATTCCATGACATTAGGTACTGTGGTAGAACAGAACTCTGTCAGGGCTGGAATTCTATACAGATCAACATTCCCCTATACACTAGTAAACAGTATGCCACATAGTGATGTAAGGCTGTTGGAATACTAACAGTGCAGGGTGTTGCAGCATTTCTGAAATGGGGTTTATATGTATAAAAAGGAGCAGTATTTAAAAGATGCATGCAGCAAAAGACCATTTACATGGGCAGTGCTCAATGTAACAGAACAGAAAACACTGCTGTTACTGGTTATGGAAGCCAGCTTACTTGTTTAACGTTACTGATACTGATTTGTTTTAATTCATTTACATAGGCACACACGCCATTACTCAAAGAAAACAAAACAATGGACTGCTGTTGAAATCAAAGAACACAATAAGTATATATACATAAAGAACATAATGAAGGACATTGAACAAAGATGATTTGCTGACCCAAAACCCCTGTTGAGATTTAAAGAACTTCCTCCGACACATCCTCAAAATATTGCTACAACCACAGCTCGTGCACATGCAAAGCAATGGGGCTTGACAGGATTCACCCCAGAATCCTAAAAGAACTAAGGGAGGACCTAGTGACACCACTGACCACACTTTTTAACAAATCATGGGAGGATGGGGTGGTACCTGAGGACTGGAGGAGGGCAGATGTGATTTCCCTTCACAAAAGTGGGAGCAAGGCAGAAGCAGGAAACTACAGACCTGTAAGTTTGACCTCAGTGGTAGGGAAAATGATGGAATCACTTCTGAAAGAAAGAATTGTTGAGTACCTAGAGGACAGCGGGGCACAGAACCCAAAGCAGCATGGATTTACAGCAGGAAGGTCATGTCAGACGAATCTAATAGCTTTCTTTGACTGGGTGACCAAAGTAATAGACCAGGGAGGGGCTGTCGATATGGCCTACCTAGACTTTAGCAAGGCATTTGACACAGTCCCACACAAAAGATTAATAATCAAGTTAGCCAGCCTGGGAGTGGGTCACAGGGTGGTAGCCTGGGTAACAAACTGGCTGCACAACAGGACATAGAAGGTAATAGTGAATGGAACACATTCCGAAGAAAGGGGGTTGCTGTTGGAGTACCTCAGGGCGCAGTACTGGGTCCAGTCCTCTTTAACATCTTTATTGGTGACATTGCAGAGGGTCTGGAGGGAAAGGTATGCCTCTTTGCAGATGAATCAAAGATCTATAACAGAGTTGATACACAAGGCTGGGTAGAAAGGATGAGAAGGGACTTGGCAAGGTTGGAGGAATGGTCAGACATATGGCAACTTAGATTCAATGCAAAGAAGTGCAAAGTAATGCACCTAGGAAACAAAAACCCAGGAGAAGAGTACACAATAGCAGGGGAGGTACTAACAACAACAAAAATGGAAGGGGACCTGGGGGTAGTCATATCTGATTACCTAAAGGTGGGTAAGCAATGTGAGAAGTCAGTAAGGAGAGCTAGAGGGATACTGGGATGCATAGGAAAGGGCATCACAAGTAGAAAAAGGGAAGTGGTTATCCCTCTGTACAGACAGTTGGTGAGACCCCATCTGGAATACCGTGTGCATTTTTAGAGACCTCATCTACGCAAGGACATAGACAGGATGGAAGCAGTCCAGAGGAGGGCAATTAAAATGGTGCAGGGTCTGCATCAGAAACCATATGAAAAGAGACTGAGAGAGCTTAATATGTATACCCTTGATGAAAGGAGGGACAGGGGGGACATGATAGAAACTTTCAAGTACCTCAAGGGAATCAACAAAGTCCAGGAGGGTAGCATCTTTCAGAAAAAGAGATGTGTAAGAATGAGGGGGCACAATTTAAAGATAGAGGGGGGGATGGCCAGGGGTAATGTGAGGAAATTATTTTTCATGGACAGAGTGGTGGATGCATGGAACCGCCTTCCTGGGGAGGTTATTGGGTCTAAAACAGTGGGGGAATTCAGATATGCATCAGACAGACATAAGGCAATTGTAGTGGGGGGTGGCAGACAGTAGGCTATTGGTTAACTAGAATCTGCAGCTTATCCAGTAGGTAGGGAAATGGGCAGACTAGGTGGGCCAAGGTGTCCTTATCTGCCATCAAAGTCTATGTTTCTATGTTTACATCCCCCTGAAGTGGCACATTTGGTTTTGGAGAAAAAAATCGTGCACTGAGAAAATATTGTGCTTTCAGGAACAACTGAAAACTGTGTACGAAATATTAATTTTTCAGCTTGAAATCTTCTGCCACTACAATTGAAACAAGTTGGACTACTGAACAGGGACCATAAATTGTGTCGGATATATGCAGTAACATTCCTGCTGTGCATGTTATTCGTGGACTGTAAGACATCATGTGCCATGAGAAACATTGACTGTTCTAAAAATTTTTTGGACTTAAACGTCAAGAGCAGTAGAACAAAAAAAAAAATCTACACGTGCTACATGAATGTTAACCAGTTTACTTGATACCATTAATATAACAGTTTACCATTACAGTTACTTACTGTAAAACAAGGTTGTCAAAATATATATTTCTTAAAAGTCACAGATTTAGTTTCATTCAGTACAGTACCCACTAGACCTTTATTAATTTATTTGTAAATATAGTATTGCACTACATAAATTGTAAGATTTTGCTCTTGATAAACTGATATTTTGTTGTGACTATACTGGAAATGTACCATATGCAATTTGTTCTGCAACAATAACAGAAATAATTAGTGCTGAGCCAAATGTAATTGGCCGCAGTGATCTAACAGTACATGTCAATAAAATTGATGCCTAGATGACTTGACAATCACAGACTTTCTCATGTACAATTGTATATATGTATGCAAGCACTCAAATTACTGTGAAAGCTTTTACAAGTTACACTCAGTACCCAATATTCAGACTGAGCCAGACAGTGCTGCTACTGGAGGTGCAGCACAATCAAGATGTGATGGGGCCAAACACAGGGAATATTTTAGCAATATACCCCTCCAGGAAGTGGGTATGCTGGTGGATTTACCACACCTGGTGCGGCTTGGTCACAAATCTACCAGTATAGCCACTCCTTGGAAGGGTATATTGCTATGCTACAATGGGTCCAACTGTCACTCCATCACCAAGTAGAAACCCCACTCCCCCCCCTGGAGAAGTACAGCGGTCCTAGGAATGCTCGATCCTTCTCCCCCCAGCCAGCCCTATGCTGACCTGGGTCTGTTCCCAAACCTGGGTTGCTGGCTTAGCAAGCAGAGATCCAACCGCTGTGTCAGCAGACCAGCCTCTCTCAGGAACTTCCAAGGGCTCCGTTATCACTCTCCTCTCTTTTGGGCCTACCTGTATCCCATTGTCACTGCACACTGGCACCCTTGTGGGGGAATCCAGGATCTGGAGGAAAGAGACTTGATGCACTGCGCTGGCACCTCTCTGGGGTGAACACAGTTGGGGAAGTGCTAATGAAGAAAGAGCAAGTCATTAAAGGTCACAGGCGTAGGTATGTGGCATTATTGGGTCTTTGAGGTTGTTAGTGGGGCACAAAGTTGGCTGACTGGCAAGAATAATTAACAAAATATTTGACCCAGACTGCGCCTCAAAGGCCAAAGCCTCAGTATTAACTTCATATCCCTCTTTCCTTAAGAGAAAACAATTTTTTCCACCCACTTTTTGAAGCTCAGAGCAATACAGCCCAAGCAGACCATGCTTTATTTATACCTGTTCACCCCAACCCACCAGATGCATTGATTGCCGATGCTCCGTGAGGGTAAGGTGGGGTTGCCACTGGCTGACAACAGATATAATTCAATATGGAGGACAGCCGGCTAGAGACATAATATATATATACTACTGGTTTCTTTTCAAATTGATCTGAAACAAATACAACACGCAATATAAAAATACAACATACAATGTAACCTAACACATAAAATTAATGATATTGCTACTGTAACTATTATGACAACCTATGTGGCAAGAAACCCATGTAGACACCTTTGGGATCTGGGAATTTGTCCCTTATATGCCAGACGCAGCATGAAGGGATACATGCCTATTGCCTGAACCCAGACACCCATGCTGCCATATGATAAATTAGCGATATGCAGTGAAACACATTTCTTTATTGTAGTCATGCGGCACATGACCAGCTAATCCAACAATATCATTTTGATAACCTACAGCTATTGCCAACATGGGTTTAGATAAACATAGTAATTCCGTTGTACGTGTCCTTGACACACAGTTATCAGGAACCTTCCCACAACACGTTCTTTCAATTATAGTTGGCATCTCCCTGCAGTTCCCACAGACACACCACGTAACAGATGTATGAGGTGTGCTTGACACTGATATTTTGGATCCAGCATCACGTAACAAACAAAGTTCCACCGGGCTGTCTCTGCATCAGTTGCAATGCATAACTTTGAAGGGCTTCAACATCCATATTTGCTATTAACTCCTATACACAGATAAATCATAAATATTACAAATGAAGATGCATACAAATGAGTGACACTTCATGTTATGTACAACTATAAAGTAATTAAGAATGCAGGGAAAATAACATGCTACATCCACACTTTTTATTTATACTGTGTAATCGCCACAGTGATGTAAAGAGCATGACCCCTGTTCAGAGGATGGCTAAGATTATGGTAAGGGGATTACGCAAGTAATTCCACTAGGGAAGGACAAGGAGAGGAACAGTTAAGTGTTCATATACTTTTCAGGCCATGTTTCCATACTGTATAGATCTCTTATGAGGCCACACCATGATTACTACAACCAGAACTGTAGGCTCCATTTACAGATTATATGCTCTGATTGGCAGATAGCCATGATATGGAGGTCTTCAATCAGAGATCCGAGTGCAAGTATGTGGCAATGGGCCTCATTACCCCCCCCCCGGGAAGTCCATTGTAGCCTAATGCCACCCACTCTGTTCAGTATTTAGGCAGTAAGGCACAATGAGGTGTGAGTTATTGAGTGTTTACCCACACCTTGTGTGGTGTGTCACTAGACACAGCCAAATTACTTAACCACACATGAAGTGGGTAAATCCCCAATAACTCATACTCTGGAGTGCCCTATTGTGATTATACAATGGATTCATGTCTAAAATAAATGTAAAATGTGTTCAGTTATGTTCTTTATAAATGCAATTCCTCAGCCTGGGGTACTGCAGGATTTACACAGTCATATGACTGGGGTTGACCAATGAGTTTACAGGATTTTCACACACCACTGTATAATTAGGTAATATACTGTGACAGGGTGTGGATATATTGCTTGATTTACTGGTGTGGTTCTTTCTTGAGGCCCATATACACACTCCTTGATATGGTCAGTCGCTATAATGCTTACCTTGCTTTTTTTGCTTTTTAGAGTGATAGAAAAAGTTTACTCTTAGTAATATTGGAGCCTTTATCATGGTCATGTGATTTGCTTACACTAATGAGATCCCCAGATTTTAATACACAGATTTTAATACACCATTATATAACACTGCTTATAAAATGGCAGCAGAAAATCTAGAAATTTTATTGGCCAATATACATCAGCTGACCTTACATAAACTCTCTCTATATATGCACAGCCATCCTGGTCCTAAACCACATCACACAGTATGCAAATCAGTCCTCCAACAACCACCTGGTTTCGATGTCATGATTATTTATTGGCAACCTCTACAATTCACCCCTCTCCCACCCTAAGTCCAAACTGTAAATTCAACAAATACATTTTTTTACTGTTGTAACCCATGCCCTTGGTCAATGGTGATTAAGACTATAGCATTATCCAGTACCACCAACAGCACACTTTTACACTCGCACCTGCCTCAGTCATCCATGATGTTTACTCAAGCCCTTTCTTCTGATCCTGTCCAGTCAACTAAAACACTACCCCATCCTCATCCAATGCAGTCTTACCAACTCCATTTTCCTGTTCCGGTTTCAAATCCCACTCCCCCGCACCCCCCATCAACACCCACATCCCACCATGTTACTTTGTAGACCCCCTACCCCCTCATGGCAACTTTCTACTTGTCCTTTCCTCTGCAACCTTAATTGTCACTGATCAGACCTCCCTGTCCTCTTCCTTTCTTGCCATGGCAATCTGCTCCCTCCCCATGTTCCTCCCAAACTCAAAGCCACCACCCCCACTTACTCCTCACTTACCTGTCCCCCTCATTCATTTTCAGTGCCCCTGCTGTGCCCGGTACCATCAACCTATACTCCCGTTGGACCAATGGCCCCCACTCTGCACCCAGCTCTTTCCACTCTCAAACCTGTCCTCCAACACCACTTCTATTCCTCCTACTACACCCAGACATAACTATGTATCAACCCCATGGACATGAGACACCCATGGTTCCCACCATTCTCTACAAAATCTATACATCTCTCTCCCTCCATCCTTTCCTACACTCTTCCCCTTGCAATATACCATGTCCAACTCTAGACCCCTCTCTACTCCTCAGGCCTGCCTACCCTGACTGTGTGTAACACCATCTCAGTACTAACACAACCTGGTACTGTTATTGACACACTCCAGCATAATACCCCTTGTTTAGAAATACAACAAATTTATTGTGCAAACAATATCTTATGGCCACAACATTGTGAACCATGAAAATCTGCACACACCTGTATTTCATGCTCCTAAGTAGATGGATCGACATCAGCACTGCTGGCACCAAAAGACACACATGAAGGTGTTGAAAATCTATGCCTCCCTCTAATTCCTCAGAATCTGCCACATGTCCTAACTGGACTACGTCCTCTATCCCTTCTGCGAACAATTGATTGCTGCTGTTCAGTAGCATTAATAACATTTGGCTCACACACTGAAGTGATTTCAGAAGAATCAGAACTTGACCTTTAATGATATAAACAACAAGTCACAGTGTCAGGCATCAAGCAATTTACATTGAGTCAATTGATACCATACTACATACCCATACATTTTATCCTACCAAAGACACATTACCGTGAGCAATCCTCCTATATATCTACTGTGAACATTTTATATTTTACATCACTATAAAACCAAAACCACTAATTGGACACTGCATATTGCATACTGGCAATATATCGTGGAAGGGAGTTGGTATATGAGTTGATTTTACCACTTCTGGTACTGTTAAGTCACTCGGCTATGCCTCGTGACCAGACCACACTAGTTGTGTTAAATGAAGCAATATACCCTCACTATGTCATGGTATATTGCTTAAACTGAAACTATCTGGCAACATACATGCGAGATGAGATTTACACTTGTACAGTGTTGAAGAGTTGGAAAACAGTTCCACTCCAGAGGAGCTGCACAAAGGGTTAGTATACAGAGAGGAGTCAAAGAGCAGTGGTATAAGGTCAAGTGGCACTGCACAGGACAGAGGAGCAAGATGCTTCTCGGGGATTCCGACAATGAGGATGGAAGAGAGGATGAAGTAGAGGATGGTCCTGAAGTATGCCATGAACATACCAACTAAAATGCACAAGCTCCGAACTATGCTAGATGAAGTAGCCTGTAGATGTGGAAGCAAGTACGGAGTCATGCGCTGCCCAGAGGTATGATTGGACATAAACCATGAAGGCTACACTATGTTCAGAAAAGATGGAGGACTTGGGGAGGGGGCGCTGAAATTCAAATATGATATTGGTGTTGGTGGAGTTGAGGAGACTGGTGGGTAGGTGGAGGCGAGCTAAGTAACTCTGCAAACAAAGGAGGATAACAGAATAAAAATAATGGTTGTGTACAGACCCCCGCCCCACCATTGCAGAGGACATACAGGACATGCTGGTGAAGAGACATGTACAGAAAATGGATCAACAAAGTGCCTTCGGACAACAAATTCCAAATAAAGGGGTGCCCCAGAACAAGGGTTAATGACCTCCAAGTAGAGGAGGTGCTACTTTAGAATTTACATCAAAACGTACTTCCTTTACAAGAGCGTGCTGGACACCAGGATCTAACTACCTAAATAAATGGTGGACAGTAATACAGTGGGGGCCTTCAGTAGGCCTTAGAACACACAAAAAGGTCTAGTACAGGGAGGGGCAAGGCGATCACAGCAGGACCACATGATGATACGCATCTGTGCAGAATAAGTTGACATAGCAGTTCTTTTCAGAAATCAATTTTCTATGTTTGTATGCAACCAACCTACATTTCAGAAAGACACTTGCTTCAGTACAGCACATTACTCTACTGCACAGGAAAGAGATGAATAAGGGCAGGTATACAGTGGATGCAGAACTATCTAGATGGCAGAGCACAGACGGCGTGGCTGATCTGGATGCAATCCTGGATGACAGAGGTCATCATCAATGCTACTCAATAGTTGATATTTTGCATCAATGACGTTTAACATCTGTATAAAAGACATATTGGAGGGTATGGCAGGGTGATGGAGACTAATTACAGACACTGGAAAAATCTGAAATACACAAAGCACACAGGAGGGGTTTGGCAGGATATTTAAGAATCACTTGAAACTAGAGGAATAGACCAAAAAATGACAGTTCTCACTACACAGTACAAAATCATTCAATCAGGCTTGAACAACAGAACAGCAGACTACAGATTACAAACATGACAACATACTAAAATGCAGCAGAATAGCACTACCAGTCTTCTGTGTCTGCTCATTTGGTCAGACCCCACCCTGGGAACTGACCTTACTCTCCCCTCCACCCCCTCGGGCTTCTCCCTTCCTTGACCCGGGTATTCCCCTTGCATTGAACTTTGCACTCACAACCCTTCCCCTGTACCTGTCCCACCCCTTCTTGAAACCCTCCACATTTCCTGCCTCCAACAGCACCCCCACCCACAAACAGCTAATTTCATGGTTCTAACACCCTCTTGGTGAAAAAGCACCTCCTCCTTTCTCTCCTGAGTCTCCACCCCCTCCAGCTTCCAACCATGCCCCCTAGTTGACTCGTCAGCAAAAACACTCATTTCACTCCAAAAACCCTTCCCTATGTCACAAACATAGGCATTGAACCAGAGGGGCCCAAGGACCAATCCAAGAGGGACCCCAGTAATGACCCGTCTTGGCAATGCGACTATCCCCACCAACCACAACCCTTTGGATATGCTCCCATAGCCAGTTCCCTATCAGTCTGATCATCTGTTTCCCCACCCACATTTCCACCCAACTTGTCGAACCAACTCTCATGAGAAACTGAGGGAAATGCCTTGCTAAACTCAATAAAGGGAACGCCCACCGGCCTACCCAGGTCCAGGACACTCTTCACCCAATCATACAACTACACAAAGTTTGTCTGACACCATTTTCACAAAACAAACCCATGCTGACTATTGTCTAGACACCCCAACTTATCCAGATCCCCCCTAGCTCCTCCTTAACAACACCCTCCTTCCCATTGCCCACCACCACTCTAAATCTGACAGTCCTGTCCAATGCATACAGGCCACACAGGTCCCAGACCCCTGCCAACCCCTCACACTTGCTCTGACACCATTTCCTGCAACCAGGTGTTGCACTCCCACACCCTTTCCTACATTGCAATACTTGCACAGGGTACTAGAATCACACCACAGGAAGCAACTGATTGATCCACCTACTCGCACAGCATATTCATTCCCTCTAGTATCCACTTTGCAAAACCCACTGTCCACCCGACAAATCAGTCTTGCAAACATGTACCACAACATGCAGGCTCATCCACACCATCTTGTACACTTATGAATAGCATGCACAGCCCAGTCAGCCATCAGCAAGGGAAGACAATCATATCAGACTATGTCTTTCCCCCTAACATCACCATCTGCTGCCTTTCACTATGTAACTGTAGTCCACAACCTCACCCTACCCTTTTCCACCCATCCCTCTTTCACCTCACTCTCACTTAACTCTATATACACCTTTCCTGTCCATTTATTTATTGAATGTTTTTTACCCAGTAAGCTCACTGGGCATAGAAGTCCCTTTTTCAGGGGCAACCGGGGGGGGGTACAGATGGTAAGCAACTTAAATTGAACCAGATTAAGCTGCTGGTGGTATTATTTTGTGAATGTGAGAAATGTATCCAGAACATCTGGGAAATTCCCCTACTCTGACAGTAGGGGGACCCTAAATTCGGTGGATGGACTCTCAGTTTGGGAGTTGGCTGGTGAACCTGCAGGAGAGCAGATCTCCGCTCTTGCAGGTCCAGCACAGGAGATAAATGTGTCTGTTTTGGATTAGTCTTTAAAGCTTAAAGCTCTGAGAGCCTGCACACACTCTGCTGCTCTACAGTTTCTCACTCAGACTGCACATAGACTTGCTTCAGATTCCCCAACGTTCTACTCTAACCTCCAACTGCAACATTCCAGTGTGGCTTATGCAGCTGCGACAGTTCTAAAATGATGTCATCCCTCAGTCTCAGCTGAGACTGAGAACAGAGTGAGACATTATGAAATTCATTTAACTGGAGTTTCAAAAGTTGCCTTCCCTGCCTACCACTAGGTCTTACTGGGATTCCAGTAACCCCGGGTAACAGGGGGGTTACACTCACCCTGGGCTAGGAAAATGACTGTCCGCAGTCATTATTCACCCGGCTTAGGCCATCTCACCCCATGTGTCGACTACGGGGAGGTAGCGCTACCTTCTCCCCTACCATGTGCTAGCACAGGCAGACAACACTAAGGGCCTAGAGGCCTTAGGCTGACATATCAGCCTCTACTCTACTCTACCCGCTGACTATGGGTACCTAGTGGCTCTGGTAGAACTGTCCAGAGCATAGCCCTAATAGATCAGCACTACAGCCCCTATGGCCATTCAGGATCACAGCCTGTCTATCCCCCCTAGCCCTCTAGGGAAAACCTGTCTGCCTCTAACTCAAATTTCCCAAAACAAAACAACCAGAGGACCTGCCCGACCCTGGACACCATGCAACCACACACCAGGAGCTAATACCATACACTATGCATTACTCCCACACTCCCCCACAACCATACCTGTGGAAGAAAAGGTTACACACAGTAACAACAACAACAACAGTACTTTAAACACTACACTGTAAAGTATTAGAGAGGGACTCCTCTGAGTCCCTTCTCCTCTTCTTGTCTTCTCTTCTATCTTCTTCAGGAACACCTGCAAGAAAAAGAAAGACAACACACACTCCTAATCTGCATACACAGTCTATCTAAACCCCTACCATCAAAACACTGGAGAATCCCATTAGGTAGGGAAATGGGCAGACATGGTGGGCCAAGCGGTCCTCATCTGCCATCAAAGTCTATGTTTCTATGTTTCTATCCTAAAAAGATTTTTTTTTAGAAAAGTAGAAAAAACAGTATAAACATTAGAAAACAGTAGAAAACAATGACATTATTTACAATACACATATTTGGGGGATGGAGTGCCCTAAAAGTCCCATCTAGTGACCACAGTGCTAAAAGGCAAGTCCATTAAAGAGTCTCTCCTGGGCTGGAGCCTGGTGAAGCACAGTTCTAGCAGGCCAAAGTCCCGAAGGGGAGAGTCTTTGAGGACAGTTCAAACATCTGGAGTCTGCTAGTGTAGGGTGTGTACTGCAATGTCATAAGAATAGAAAAGTCTGGACTTATCAGTCCCTTGTAGAATGAAAACGGCACCAAACCTGGTCCTCAGCCAAAGACTCTCCCTGGCAGCATTCTTCCAATACAGCTGGGAAGACATCTTTCAGGAATGACAGGAGGGTACATCTGGAAACTGCTGGGATGATGTCATCACTGGAGATGGAATCTTGGAACAGGAACAAAAAGGAAAACAGTTGGTCTGAAGTCATCCAATTACCAAGCGATGAATCAGGATACAGCTGGACTGGTGTTCTCTCTGGATCTGAAGTCATCTGGTGGGCCAGTCGATGGATTCTGGGAGGCCAGTACACTGTAGAACTGATGAATGTGGGGCACTTGAGTCCTGGACGTCCATACTGGCGGAACAACATAGATACTGCAATGGCTGGAGTGGCAGCACTGCTACCACTGCTCTGCTTTCCATTTGGTAGGCTTGGGCATATTTGCAGGAAGGTCTTTGCATTGTGGCCAATAGCACAATGGGTTAGGCGCTTGAATTATTACCCTGTCTGGGTGCTCATAATTCACACTTTGAAAGGTTTCATGTCCCTCTCCATCCACTATTCGAACAGTGTCCATTAATAGTGTCCTGCCTCTTTTCCACTGGCTGTATTTTTCGTGAAACATTCTGTTCCTGACATGCTTGTTTGCACCAGGATGCACACATTTCATTGCTTCTGCCCAAATCCAGGATTTCCTGCTGTTCTCAATCTCCTCCCAGACTCTCCGAGGAAAGGTAGGAAAGGACATCCCATAGATTTCATTCGCCTTCCTATGAACCAGTCTTTCCTCTTTATTAGCTTTGGTCATCCTGAGACCTCTGACCTGGCTTGGGGGCAGCCAGTTCTGTTCTGCCAGGTACGCATTCTCAAAGACACAAAAAATGGATCCCTGGCTTCTTCTTGCACAGCCAGGGGGGCAGTGGCATCACCACTCTCTTCCATGCATTCCTCTGAGGCAAGAGCTTGAGGCTGTGTACCAGTTCCTTTTTCACAAGGTCACATAGGTTCCCCCTCTTCTTCTTCTTCCTCACTCAGGATCTGTGCCCAGGAGTGAGCAGTCATCCTCACCCCTGAGACTATCCACTCTTCGCTGGGTGCGGAGGTCAAAACCTCCCATTCAAAGGCCTCCCTCATCTCGTCTTCACCTATGAGACTTGGGCTAGGCCCCGCTCTCCACAGGTCCAGTGATGCTCTTCCTGATTTGTTTATCTGTGACTCAGAATCCAAATCATCAGTACATTGTTCTGTTTGTAAATCTGCACCCTCTAGCTTTGTGCCACACTCCCCTGAGGGACCTTCTCCAACAGGCTCCATCTGGTGCTGAGTGCTGCCAACTGCAGATTCTTGAACTTTTGTCCATGTGGGAGCCAAATGAATCTTGGGCACTTTAAATAAACCATATTTCTCTAAGCACCCAGAACAGTGAGTTACCATGAAGACGTCCCTTCTAGCATTTAAGCACGTCAAACAAACTTGCACTGGATATCCAGGTATCACCACATGAGGAGGCAGTTGTCCTCCGTAGTAACATCTCTCAATATCCCTTAACTTGTTTACTTCTACTGCTACCACAGTCTGGGCATGATCCGGGTAGCGGGCTGGTCCTGAAGCCATGACTGCAGAGAAAAAACAAACGAACGCTCACTGTTATTTCAAGTCTCACATCACTGAAAACTTTCTCTCTGTTTCAAAATGGCTGCTCTGCTGCTGTGTTTACATTACTACCCCACCCTGTAATGGTGGGGGCAGCACTCCTACGCATCAACATTCTGAAACTGGGTCAAGCCACTGTGCATCCGATTTACTGTACACACTCTACTAATAACTTTGCTCAAACTGCACAAACTTGCACCGTTCTTTATTCTAGCACTTTTATATGATTTACCACTGACTTTTCACTTGCTGAAGACATTGCTCTAGCTTACAGTCCCTTAAAGCCTCAGTATTTTATTTATTTATTTATTAAATTTTGGTGACCAGGTAGGCCCACTGGGCCCTGGAGGTCCCTTTTTCAGGGGCGACCCGGGATTACATGGCAAGGTAAACAACACAGTAAGAATGACAAATTATACATTATAATACAGATTTCAAGCACAGGATTGCCTGTAACTTTTGCTGCATATCTGATACAACTCATAGTCTCTCTCATGGCTTTGAAACTTATACTGAAGCCGAACCTATAATTATGCTCACAGTCGATTGTCTAGAATGCTTACTTTTGCTGGTAAAACTTAAAACAGTCCTTCATTGCAAAGCGATTGTACTGCTACACACAGATTCAGCTGGCTTTTGGCATAATCACTTAGTTTGAGCAATTACTTCTGTTGGTACTCACTGTTATCAGTAGCTGTTTGCTGCAATGGAAAATGGCCTGCAGCCAGTCTTGGAGGCCTCTGGAAAGAAGTGGGTTGGCAGTCCTGCTGATTGTCCCTCTGAACACCACACTCACAGTCCAGTGATCGAGATGCAGGTTGAGCCTGAATTCAGACAGAAAAGTAAGTTTTTTACAGCACTTTCAGTCACCTCAACGCTCCTCCTGTAAACCAGTTCGCACGCTCCACTCGCTCTCCCTCTCAAATGCTGTGCAGTCGCTCTAGAGTTGGCTTGGGTGCGGGACTGATTGCAGTCTCACCAATCACTTGACGCCATGCAAATGAGCCTCTTTCCTCTCGAGTGCTCTTCTCTCATGGCAATCGTCAAGCAAGCAAATTTAAACTGCAAAACCACACTTTTTTTTTCTCAGCTGACTCCATGGCGGGAGCCCATTTCAACCATTTTTCATGGCCATTAACACAACAAGTCTCTCAGTTCACAAGAAAGCATTTCCAATGTCTAGGGCACAATTTTCCTTTTGCTACCCACAGTTTTCCACTCCTTTCTTTGTCACAAACACTTTAAAAAGCTGGCAAACACTGTAATTTGATGCAGGACAAGGGCATACACTCTCAGGCTATACTGCTCCCTGGTAAACAGTTGGCATTTTGACAGCAGCACAGGGACAACAGCACACAGCAGCACATAAGTTAACATTGCTTCAGATTTTTGGGCTACTCACTGCCAGATAACCAAAACGCAAGCCCCTTGCCCAAACGACCTTTCTTACATTCCTCCCTAAATTCCAAACCCAAATCCTCAGCGGTGCCTCCTATTTTGTAAACTCAGTCTGGTATGCCGTTTTTATCTGACAGCTCTACCAGGTGGGCTGGGTTCGGGGAGGAATATGTCACTTGGCACATAGGCTAGGTTTGGCTACCCTGCATAGGGGCACCCAAGTAACTCCGAACAAAGGAAGTAATAACTGTAATGTCCAATACCAGAAGTGGGATTCTAAAGTGTGGCTTTTATTCACATCCAAACAGAATAAATAAAGCATAGATGGACCCCTACAGGGCTACACTCCTGGTAATGCAGATTAAAGGAGACCAGAACACTTCCTCATCACTTTAGCCCTCAGGCTCTACAACAGACTGGGCACACAGCCCGGACTTGTACGCTGCTTTGGGTTACTCAGCCCAAACTTGTACACTGTTCTGTGTTTTCCCTGGCTCGGCTCCCTTGCCAGCCTCTTGGACACCTTCCATATATCATGGAAACATTTTCTGGTGGCTCCCTAAACCACCTCAGAGCATCTAGGCTCCATCAGGGAATCTTCCTCTTAATCCCACATCTGGGTGCTTTCCTCAGGCACTGGCCAAGTACTTGAGAGAAAGCAACAGGTGTCTCACAGCAAATCCGTAGAGGTGAATTTGGTTACTACTGATGGGGGTCTCCCACCTCTCGCTCCCACAATTCGTACCCGGCCATTTCTCTGGACTGTAAACACCTCATTCTTTAACACTTTGCTGTGTAGATTCTTGCTAAATGTATTTCACATTCAATCTACTTGTCTTGCTTCTCATTTGTGCTGGACTTGAACATACTTGAAATAAGTGCCATTGTCCATTACTCTAGACCCCCCACAGGTTAAGCAGTCCAATCCCCACATTCTTTCTTTCCATTTGTTTCAGGTGAAAAACACTTGGCTCTTTTTCAGAGCGAACTCACCCTTTGGTTGCAGGTGCCCCACAGGCATTTCCTCCTCAAGTAATCTTCCTTTCAGAGCTTCTGGTGCCTCAGCACAACTCAAACAGGCAGCTTCTTTCCCTTAGCCAGACCCAGGGGGGTTGCCCCTGGAAATCAGGCAGACATCTTCCCCCCATCCCTGCAGGTATGGGGCTCTGAACCATTGAGAGCAGTCTCCACCACTTCAATTACCAGTTCCTGTGTTCCTCTTCAGGTGGAAACACACACCTTAACAAAAGTAGCTCTGAAACAGAGCTTAGAGCTCTGAGAGCCTGCACACACTCTGCTGCACTACAGTCTCTCACTCAGACTGCACACAGACTGGCTTCAAATTCCCCAACGTTCTACTCTAACCTCCAACTGCAACATTCCAGTGTGGCTTATGCAGCTGCGACAGTTCTAAAATGATGTCATCCCTCAGTCTCAGCTGAGACTGAGAACAGAGTGAGACAATGTGAAAGCCATTTAACTGGAGTTTCACAAGCTGCCTTCCCTGCCTACCATTAGGTCTTACTGGTATTCTAGTAACCCCGGGTAACAGGGGGGTTACATATATATATACATTAGAGGCAAAAAACTCCATTTAATGCATCAGTTAGGGTTGTTCCACAACGACAAAAGCAGGGAAATTCGATGTTAGGGTTGAAACCCCCTTTGCACCCCTCCAGCCCACCCCCCCAACTGGAATCGGGGTGCGCATTGGGGTCATTGGCCCTAACAGTCACCCCATCACATGTTGAAAGAAGCTGAGGAATAGGAGAATGGGGTGACAGTTAGGACTGATGACTCCATTGCGCACCCTGATTCCAGTTGGTGGGGTGGGCTGGAGGAGTGCAAAGGGGGTTTCAACCCTAACATCAAATTTCCTCGCTTTTGTCACTGTGGAACAACCCTAACTGATGCATTAAACGGGGTTTTTGCCTCTAATTCCCCTTCTTTTTGAGAATGATAATGAGAAATAGTGAATGTAATGTGGCGGCGGAAGGGCCCCACGCTCCCACCACGTAGTGCAGCAGCATGATGTTTTATCATAAAGTAACATTGTGCCTGCAAATGCAAATCATAATGCGCATGGTGACGCAAAGCGAAACAGAAAGAGAAGCAGTACTGTAGACAGAAATGTTAAAAACAATGCAAACGCAACCGCAAAGGGTAACGCTCATGGTGGCGTAAACGTGAACAGTAAGTGAAACGGGTACGGAAACGCAAGCAGAAATGGTAAGGGTAACAGTAATGTAAGCGCACAGGCTGGTTTTCCCAAAAAGCTGTATAGAGAAAGACAGTGAGTACAAAGAATGTATGCAAAAATATGACTCTCTGAACACAAAAATGAGGACTTGGAATAGTAAATTGCTTATATCTCAGTAACTGTATGACATAGAAAAAAAATTTAAAAGTCATATGAATTATCACTTTCCTGTCTAGTTTTGCACTTAGCCCCTGTTAGGGGGCTAAGAATTTTTTCAACAAAAAGTCCGTATCTCGCACCGTTTTCGAGATACGGGCCCTGAAAGGCGCGGCGAACGCTGTAATGTTACCCTATCGGAAAAAAACAGACGTTCAGACTGCCATAACTTTGCCTCCCTGTAATATTTTTTCACCAAACCACTAAAAAGCACATCTGTGGGATATTGGCTGTGTTCCCTGAAAATTTCAGCCCAAAAGATCAAACTGTTATTTTGCAGCTGGGCACCAAATGATTGCTGCAATGCGTCATACGCCGTAATGTTACCCTAAGGGAAAAAGCGTCAACTTTGGAGTACCATAACTTTGCCGCTGTGTAATATTTTTTCAATAAAACACTGAAAGGCACATCTGTGAGATGTCGGCTGCGTTCTCTCCAAATTTCAGCCCAAAACTTCAAACCGTTCTTTTGCAGTGGGGTGCCAAGAAATTACTGTTATTTTGGGCATAGTGTCGCAAAGTAGTGTCGTGATTTGCAAAACATTTCGCAAAAATTTGTAACACTTTCATGAGTGCAACACTACTTTGCGAAAGCACTTTTTCCAGAAATCTGAAAAACATATTTTTGGGGTGTTTTACCCCAAAATAAAGACATGGCTAGCATCCTCAGGGCCCGACTAGGTGAATACAAAAAGAATTAGGTTGCTAGAGGGTCTCAATTTTAAATGCCAAGCATTTTTCTGATCACTGACTGAAAACAAAATGGTGGATTTGCGACAGTAAAAAGTGCATTTGCGGCACTGTTGAACTTTTTGTTAACTTTTCCCATTGACTTATAATGGGTAATTCTTTTTTGAATAACTTTTGAACCGTTTAATATTTTTTCACAAAATCTTCAAAAGGCACATCAGGGACCATGGCTGCATGTTCCCTGAAGATTTTGGACCGGTCGCGCAAACTGTGCGACCTGTAGACGCGACCATAGAATTCCAGAAAAAGCGTGAACGCACACGCAGATCACGCTTAATAACTTCACAGCCGTGTATCCGATCGGTAAGAAACTTGGCAGATCCCAAAGCGTATGGGTCTTGATCATGTTTTCCACATTTCAGGCAAATCCGTCATACGGTTGCAAAGTTATTAAGGTGCAAAATTTTGGGTTTAACATGTAAATGGCTCCTCAACCCTAACTATAGTGGCACTACCCGTGCCACTATAATATATATACACATATATATATCAAAAATAACATTAATGCAGACACTTGGGTTGAAGAAAACAAAATGCACAAAGCAGATAAATGAAAAACATTAGAGTTTGGGTAACTGGAGTATTGGCAAACAGTGCTGGGGTCTTCCTTGGGGTTGTCAACCCTAATGCGGCTGCCCACCCCCTCCCTTGAGCAAAAAAGGTCAGACATGATCTCTTTTTCTTCAAACAAGTCCCTACATGAAGAAAGCAACTAACAGATTCTGTTGGTAACATGTGGTGAGTCCTACTTCTCTACCTTGGAAAAGTTTATCGCTATGAAGCACTGGCTTGGAACTGTACTTTGTGATTCAGATCAGAGGCTATAAACTTGGGGCAAGAGGTGGGCATTAGGGCAGTTTGTTTCCACATTTCAATTTCAACTTCAACAAGCCATAACTCCCTAAATATTTGCGCTTAAGGGACAATCTACATATATCATATGCATATATCAAAACAAAGATCTTAATGAGTGCTACAAGAATAACACAAATACCTGCCAAAAAATTCTGGGCCGTACAAAAAACATAAAAATGAAAACATGATCATTTCCACTGGATAAAAGTAGAAGTTTAACAAGTCATACAACAAAACAAATAAATTGCTTTTCAGGAGAAATGGAAGTGCAGGGCCCTGAGCACTCTACACTTCCACACCAACATCTATGTATACATCTATGGAGAGATGGAAGTGCAGGGCCCAGAGGGTCCTGCTCTTTCATAGACAAATGGATATGTTCACGCAGGTCCTAAAAGAACCTGCATGAATGAGAATATGATCATACTATCTCAAAAAGTAGGGAAATGCTTTGCAAAAAACTTTATTAATGCACCACTTAGGGTTCAGATTAAAGTGACAAAAGTAGGGAAAGCTGGTGTTAGGGTTCCTAAACCTAACACCTCACCCCCACCCTGCAGGCAGCAAAAGGAAAAAAACATTATGATCTCACCTCTCTTGAATCTTGGCAAATCAGTTTTGGGGTGTTCCTTGGGATTGTCAACCCTAATGTTCACCCCTTTGTTATATACAGTAGTCTGCACATCTCAGTTTCTTTACTGATGGAATGGGGTGAGCAGTAGGGCTGACAACCCCAAGGAACACCTCAGGACTGATTTGCCATGACTCAGGAAAGGTGAACCCTTAATGGTTTTTCCTGTTGCTGCCTGCAGGTTGAGGGTGGGGTGTTAGGTTTGGGAACCCTAAAACCAGATTTTCATACCTTTCTGTCACTTTAATATGAACCCTAACTGGTGCATCAAAGACGTTTTTTGCAAAGAACATATAATTATAAATAATGTAACCCAGGCATTATTGATGTTTTACACTAAGTTTATATATTTTGCATCTGACATACCCCTGGCATTATGGATTTTTTACCCCAAATATGTATATTTTGTCCCTCACGTAGCACCAGCCATGGTTGAAACAAGACTTTTTACCTAGCCTAACTCCTGCATAAACAAATATATACATATACAAATAACAGGAGACACACCTGCATCTACACGTTTCTTAGTGTCAGATGGTACTATATCTCCCTTTGTATATTTTACACTCCAATGAATTACTGGAGGTGCATTTAACTTTGCTGAAATGTTGATAATAAAGAAGACAAGTATAAAACAATGCAAGTGGATGCTTTGTGTCAAAAGGTATGACTATCGTGAACACTTTAGTAACATGTATTCATTTATTGTTTTACTTTGATTTTCTCTTCTCCACCTTTGATGAGTAATTCAACTGAAAGACCAGCAATACAACCCTTTTCAGCACCAATAATGAGAAAGGGACTGAGACCATAACTGGAATATTGAGAGACGACTGATGGAACATTTAACAGAATTCTGAATCTTCTATTGAAAATCTGTCATCTTCTCCACTGTTTTTCACAGACAGATGTATTCTTCAGGGCCCTGTGCCTTTCCTTTTCACTGTGGTTCATTGATTTTTTTCCCCATAAAGTGCTCTTTATAATTGAGGGTTGGTGCCCACGGCTTGGAAGAGGTTATTTCTGGTCTCTTGAAACAATGTGAAAGTCCTCAAAAGCAGGTCATGATAAGGCAAATAATGGACTCTTTGTCATCTAAGCAAAGAGAAAGATGCTAGGGCTGGGAGAACTTGGTGAAGTTCTGACCCTTACTAAATAGGAACCGGAACATGAGGGGTTCTGATTAGTTCTAATTATTTATAAATATTTGAAAAATGCAATAAAATGCATAAAAGGGGCCAAACTCTGCAATATTTAGCACAGATGCCCAAAGGGAGTAATTTAATTCATTGTTTGTATGAAAAGTAAATTAAAACTGCTAAAGCAAAGCAATCAGTATGGCCAGGGGTAAGGGGCAACAGACTTCTTGGAAAACAAAAACTGAACTTAGAAGCTCAATTGGGCAGACTGGGTGGGCCATAGGCCCTTATCTGCCGACACTGTCTATGTATCTATGTATGTATCTATGCTGGAAGGGCGTCCTCCCTTGGTGGCATACCTGCTTGGGCCTGGGAGTGTGCTGAGGGATCTCGCCTATCACAAAAGCAATGTACATAATAAGATTGAACAAGACAAAAACATCTCAAAAAGTAAAACATGAACTAAGAGAACAGGGAACAGATGGATCTCAAGGAGTAAGTCGATCCATACTAGTGGAGTTTAAGGTCAAAAAGATAAAATGACTGAAAAAAACTACATAAATACATACATATATATTAATCAAGGTATACGCTATACTTTTCCATGTAGAAATAATTAAATTATAAAAGAACTCCCTACTTCCACTAGGTTCCAAAGATAAAATGCAGTTTATGTCCCCATTATACAGAAAAAAGTGTTCCACTTGGGTTCAAATTTCTTGAGTTTGAGAGCGCATCATATAAAATCCACCTGGTCCACCTATTTTGATATTTATGCAAAGGTCAGCCTCTCCATCCTTTAGATATATTGAACTACTGCTAACCAGTCAGATACCTCAGGGGGTTCCTGATGCAACCATTTCTGTGTAATAGATTTAAGAGCAGCTACTAGGAGAATTGACCACAGATATTTCTTCTCTTTCCCCTTAATATCATCTGGGTAAATCCCCAAGACCAAATTATCTGGGCCTAAATGTGCCTGTATATTAAAGATATGTGAAACGTGGGACCTAATTTCCCCTTAATAATTGGTAAGCCCAGCACATTCCCAAAATATATGTGCCTGTGAAGCATGTAACTCTCCACATTTTCGACAGCATGAAGGTGGGATTTCCAGATTTCTATGAGTTACCTGGGCAAGTACTAGAAAGAAGTGTACCTGCAGCTTTCAGCTGAACTCCTGCCATGAAGGTGAGCAAGAAGTTTCCTGGGTACTCCTCCAGACATTGAACTACTGTCTCTCCAAAAAGGTGATATTCAGATCATCCTCCCACTTTTGCTTAATATAAAGACAGGAAATGCCCTGATCTTTTATATAGCTGGAAAACAACAGGGATATGGCCCTCTCCCCCACTCTGTGAAGTCCAAATTTTGTGAAAGGGAATCAAAGTTGCATCGTCCAGCTGCACCCTATCTTCTGCCCTCATCTGGGCATTAATATAATCTCTAAGTTGATAGAATCTAAACCTATCTGATGGCCCCCAACTAAACAGTTGTTGAGCTACTTCAAAAGGCATTACTGTGTTAGCTAGTAGCAACTGTACTGGAGAGGTTATACCTCTCCTGGCCTGCTGGGAAATACAGCCATCATTGTTCGCTGGTGCAAACAAAAGATAGTCTGCCTTACAACCTATAAGCCTAATAGACCATCTCAAAGAGACGGATATGAAAGATGTGAAAGTGTAAAATAATCATTAATGCAATGAGCACAATTAATAAAGAATATGGCCCAGATATTCAAACTGCGCCAGGCTGTTGTGCAAGCCTGGGCGCAGCTCAACATGGCTGCACAGGGGCGTGGACTGGGCGATATTCAACGGAGCTGCACCATGGCTCAGCATCATTGAATATCGCACCCTGGCCACCCGCAGTGTGCATGGCGCAGTGGCCAGAGTGGAGCATGGGGATACGCTAGCACAAGTTCCATTGCGCAAGGTGCAACAACCGTGATATTCAAAAGTTAACATGCAAATGGGGCCATAATGTATGCACGGAGCAAATGGGGCCTTTTGCATGTCATTATGGCCCCACTTGCATGCAGGTGCACTGATCCCCGATGACTTACGCCTGGCGCCCTGCCAGGCAGCAGCTGTCAGGGACCGACGCCCCCTGCAACACGGCAATGTGCCCCACAGCCCGATCACGGGCTGAATTAAAGATGAAGAAACCGCTATCCCTGGTGGTCCAGTGGAGCTGTCTGCCCAATCGCGGGCTGAAGTAAAAACAAAGAACGCTCTATCCCTGATGGTCCAGTGGACCTGTCTGTCTAATCGTGGGCTGAAGTAAACACAAAGAAAGCTCTATCCATGGTGGTCCAGTGGACCTGTCTGCCCGATCGCGGACTGAATTAAAAATGAAGAAAGCGCTATCCCTGGTGGTCCAGTGGACCTGTTTGCCCGATCGCAGGCTGAAGTAGAAGAAACAGAAACCTATTATCCCTGGTGGTCCAGTGGACCCCTCTACCGGCCACTGATCCCCACTGCCCCACTCCCCCTCCGGTCAGTGGCCGGAAGCAGCACCCCACCCACCTGCTGCCCCGCCACCTGCTGACTGACACCGTCGGTAGGGCTGTACACCCATTGGTCCACAGCGTGAGTTAATATATGCAGCTCATATTATATTATACATTCCAGATATGTGAATGGATTCATTCACATATCTGGAATGTGTAGTACAGTATGGGCTGCATGCAGAGTATACATGGGCACACCTCCCTACCTGCACTTGCATACATTACTGATGCGCTCTGGCGCGTCGTGATTTGTGCCAGGTGCAATTCCCATTTGAATATCGCAGCAGGGCGCATCAGTGGGTTGCGCATGGCGCAACACTGTTGCGCCATGCACAACCCTTATGAATATCTGGGCCTATATGTATAAAAAAGTGTGGATATTATTTATCAGGCCTTCAAATTACAAATTGTCTGAGGCATAGTCTAATAATACACAGAATCATTTCACAAGCTCCTCTTTTGCTAAAATTTCCAGAGTTCCAGCATTCTAAGTTCAAGTTTATTTTACCAAGATGACTCCATTGAGCAAACTCATTTACAAGGAGGTCCTGCCAGGGACAGTATGATACAACAAGGTACAATACAAATATTTGTGACAAGAAAGAAGGAACACAGGTGTACAAATAAGTGGAGATTATATACAAAACCATAGCAGTGACATAAGATCAATGAAACAGTTGTGAAAGATGCCATAGTAACAAGCATTTGTCAATGCCGAATGTTGTCTCGCTGGCATTGGCACTGGTAGTGCAGGAGTTAGAGACGCATAATAGGAATGGCAGTGAAGTATTGAAGTGACGCCAACCCCATCCCCACCCTGCAGAGACTGATAGGCATTGGGGTGTGCCTTTGGGTCATCAGTTATGCTCATGCCACTTTACCTCACCCTACCCTGTAGACACTGACAAGTGTTGTGGTGTGCTTTGGGGTCTTTGGGTATTATACGCTGAGGTGGGTGCAGAATAGGAGAATGGGGTGAACTTTGTGGCAGAACACTGCAAGGCACACCACAATGGTTGTCACTGGCTGCAGGTGGGGGGTGAATGGCATGAGCATTACAGCCGATGATCCCAAGTCACACCCTTGACGCCTGTCAGTCTCTACAGGGTGGGGTGCTACAGTTGGAAACTGTAACACCATAGATGTGTGTTGATATTTTCACTCCAAATGTTCAACATGGGCTTTTTGTGAGCCCACCTCATGAAGAGCGGCACTATCAGTTTGTTAGCTGAAAGGTGGTTTTGCACAGTGGCTATGCCATTTGACGAAAACACATTTTTGGGCAGGATATGGAAAATGACAACTGTATTGTTCATGAGGACATGTAAAAAATGGCAACGTTGAAAATCTGGAGTGAAAATATGAAAAATGGGTGAAGTCATGAGCATGCATAGAAACTGTGCAACACATGCCCGTAACCCAGTTATTTTGGGAATTTTTTTAACCACATTTTTAACAGGCATTTGGGGACCTCCCTTCATGAACAGTGGCACTGTGATTTTGTTAATGTGTCCCAAACATTGATTTCCCACAGTGACCTTGCCACTGTGCGGCACAGTTGCGAAATCACATGTAGGGCAGGATGTGAAAAATGACAGCTGTACTGTTCATAAGGAGTGTGAAAAATTGCCAGTGTTGAAAATCTGGCATGAAAAATATTGCAAATTTGTGAAGTTACAAGGGTGCATGGAAAATGTGCAATGCACACTTGTAACACAGTCATTTTATTGAATTTCATCACCAGATTTTCAACATAAGCATTTTAGAACCTCTGCTCACGAACAGTGTCAGCATCATTTCCTCAAACTGTCGCAAAAACTGATTTCGCACAGCGACCGTGCTATTCTGCGCCAGACGTGCAAAAACACATTTCAGCCAGAATATGTAAAATGACAGCTGTACTCTTCATAAGGAGGTGTGTAAAAATGCCAGTGTTGAAAATCTGAAGTAAAAATATTACAGATTCATGAAGTTCCGAGCGTGTGTGGAAAGTGCACAATGCACGCTCATAAAACAGTCATTTTATAGATTTTTCCCACCAAATTTGCAACATAGGCTTCTTGAGGGCCCCCCTCATGAACTGTGGCACTGTCATTTCATTAATCAGTCCCAAAAGGTGATTCCGCACAGTGAACGCGAAATCACCTTTCGGGACTGAATAACGCCATGACAGTGCCTGAATCATGAGGAGGGGTCCCAATAACCCCATGTTGAAAATCTGGTGCTGAAATTCCCAAACATGGCTGAGATATGCACCAAAGTTGAGAAAACCCTGTTTATGCCATTATACAGCTTACCGGCATTTCTTCAGTTTGTGGTCAGCTTTGAAGAGTGCAGACGTGTTCCCGCTACACCGAAGATCGTCGCACTGGACTCCGGAGGTAAGTATGGAGTGAGGGGGGATGTGGGTAGGCAGGGTGCTCAAAGGGTGGGCATGGGTTGCTGGAGGGGGGCAGGCAGAAGGTGAGGGACCGTTTTCTTTTTTACAGGGTTTAAACAAACAAAAAAAAACCCATCGTGGATGTTTTTTTCTTTCTAGGGGATTTTGCATGCTCGGGTGGGCTCCCAGTGTGCCACCTAAGTGTTGTCTTGGGGAGGATGCTTTAGCTGATGGGGGATTGGGCACCCCCATTGACACATACTGAAGGGGGGGCAAGAGCTGAGAGGGCTGGAGCACCCTTGGCAAACAACAAAAGTGGGGGACATTATGCCTGATGGAGGGTCCCCGTTGGCAAAATAAAGATAAAGGGGGATTACAGCCAACAGGGATTGGGGCTCCCATCAGCAAAGAAAGACTGTTGGTGGGGGTGTGCATGATGCTGAGGGGCAATGGGCACCCCCTCGGCATACATATAAAATGGCAGAGGGGTCATTATGCCGATGGGGAGTGACATCGGCATTGTAACAGGCGGCGGCAGTCAGTGCCGCCATGTTGCATGTACGTCGGGAGGCATGTTGTGGTCCCACTGCATGAGAGCTTCACTCTCATTGCAGCAGACCTTTTGTTAGATCTGGTGGCCACATTAGGGATGTGTGATGTCAGCGCCTGCTGCTGGCTTATTGGGGAATGAGGGACGCACCTACTGATGCGTGCCCTGCATTCGCCCAACAGTGACCGTGCCTCTAACTCTGCTACTACTGCAATATGTTGGCTGAGCATGTGCGAGCCAACATAAAAATACATAGTAGTGGAACCAAATGGTAAAAGAAATCCAAAGGAAGTGCTATGCTGAAGTGCCACAAGTTGGGTAGAAAAATATAATGTTTAATATCTGACAGTTTAGTTGGAGTGGCAGTGGCAAATTTCTTCCATGGATTTGGTAATTTGGGTTTTGAAGACATTAGGTGAGACTAGTTCGGAAAGTTTGAGAGAGGATTGCAGTTTGTTCCAGGAAAGTAGCTGATGGCAGCTTTATCAGATCTGGTGCAGAATTTAGAGACATCAAGTAGGATAATGTAATTTTTCCAGAGCGAACAACAAGGCAAGGCAAGGCAATTTTATTTATAAGGCACCCAATCCTGGAGGCTCTGGGCACTGAACATAAATAAGAACATACAGCAGTAAATAAAAACATAATAAAACCCCATTAAAGCCATAACAAGATTAAAATTCTACAGAACAGAGATTTCAAAACGTCAGTTTTCAAGGGACTGGCCAAAGCTAAAGTTGGTATCAGCCGTCAAAGGCCAGGCTGAAGAGGTGGGCCATCAGCATCTCCTTAAACACCTCAATCGAGGGAGCCCTTCCAGACTGCAGGTGGAAGCGAGTTCCACAGGGTTGGCCCAGAGACACTAAAATTCTGATCTCCTGAGTTCTTGAGCCGAACCCTGGGAACATCCAGGAGGCCCATTGAGGAGGAGTGGAGGGAGCGAGCAGAGGACACCGGTGTCAGGAGCCCAGACAAGTAACCAGGACCCAGCCCATATAGGGTGTTAAAGGTGAGAAGACCCACCTTGAAAAGGACCTTCTACCTGACTGGCAGCCAATGCAGAGTACGCAGAACCAGGGTCACATGACCAGACCTCAAAAGGCCTGTCAGTAACTAGGCTGCTGCATTCTGCACTAGCTGCAGCCTGTGGAGGGTACCTCCCGTGACCCAGAAGTACAGAGCATTACAGTAGTTTAGCCAAGAAGTCACAAAGGCATGTACTAGTGATGGCAGGTCCTCGGGCGGAATGAAGGGCTTATTCTGGGCAATGTTCCAGACAACTATATGAACAGTGGATTAAAGAAGAAATGTATAGGGGGAGTTTGTTCAGTGGTGATTTATAAGCCCGCCCAGGTACAGCTCTGAATCATCCTTCTGGTAGTAAGGGACGACCAGCCTACTGCCAAATAAAGGTCACAGTGGTGGCTTCTAGATTGGGTATTTAATATAAAGTGAATGGCTCAGTGAGAAAGAACACCCAATTTATGCAGTTTAGAGGCTGTGCAGCAGCTATAGATAATGTCTGCATAGTCGAGGAGGGGGAGAAAGGTGGCTTGGACTAGTCTTTTTCGATTGTTGCTGGGGAACAGGGCTTTATTCCTGTAGAAGAAGACCAGTCTAATTTTTAGCTTTTAGGCGAGGGTTTCGATATGGTCAGCGAAGGATAGGTTGCTGTCCAGTCAAAAAACAAGAATTTTAAAACAAACGCCTTGAGGTTTCAACCAGTGTATTCCATTTCAAAAGCCACCTGTATAACAGATTGAAAAGTGTCTTTTACCTGTAAGCAGGAATTGTTTTCTAATCACTCACCACAAATTACTCCTGGTCATTAGTCTCAGGTTCACCTTTACTAGCAAATAAATTCACTCTCTGCTTTTTCTGAGAACTTGACCCAGTCTCCCCACTCTGGGAGTCCATTATACATTGCGGATGCTTTCTCACAGTCCGAATGCGCTCCTCGAGCTGTCTCCTTTCTCCCATTCTGACAGTATATATGCCTGTTGAGTCAAAACAGAGAGAACTGGAGCCAGCCCGGTGGCGCTGAGGGTTGAGGCTCTGGACGCCACACCTCATGATACCCTGGTGACCAGGGTTTGGGAACAGACTCGGGTTGCTGGGGGTTGGCGGGGGGGGACAGAGGATTGAGCATCCCAATGGATGCTCTCCTCCTCCTGGGTGGTTACCAGGTGTGCCCTGAGCACCTGATGCTCCTGGGGCTGGTGGCAGCACAGGTTTTTGATGGCAATGGCGGCTCTTCAGAGCTGGGGAGGGGAGGACACTGTGGGCACTTGGCAATAGTGTGCATCTGCATATAATCTCCTTGGACGTACATCCTCTGTGCCAGCATCCTCTGGGGCAAGGGAGAAAAAGGGGACAAAAAATCCATACACCCCTCCAGCCCCCAAGCAAGATGAAACCGGGGCAGGGGCTGCCTCGAGGGATTCCCTGGCAGACGGAGTAGGAGGAGGTACAAGGCCTGCTCCAAAGCCATGGGAGCTGGGCAAGTGCAAAAAAACAAAACAAAAAAAAAACAGAGAGAACTGTTCCACTGAGCGTAGTAACTTCGGGATTTCTAAGAAGAATAAACACTTTTAACCCCAACCCAAGGCAACAATAGCATACCTTTATAAAGGCAAGACAAGCATATTAGCACTAAAAGTGCTGCTTTGATCCTCCTTATTCATTCGAGGGCCATTCTGAACCCAAGTTTAGATAGAAGACTCCATATAAATCCATTATACATCGACGCAAGTAATCTGCAATCTGCTCACCTCTCTTGCAGCTCAGAACACTACCCATCTTTCAGAAAGTCAAACTCTGAAACAATTGTTACAAGACATATATCTTGTTAAGGAAAGGATTCCTTTTTGTCTCAAATACTAAAAGCAGGCAAAAATTATCATTAAAATGGAAAGCTACAGTATATTATAACAAGCATTTGTCAATGCCGAATGTTTGCTTGCAAGATGCATGTGTCAGGGGGTGTATTAAAGTTATGAGCCTGTGTTAGGAAAATGCAACATAGCTTGATAACTTTATTGTTTTTTTGCCACATGTTCAACATAGCCTCCTTATGACCCACCTCAAGAGCAACGGTGGAGAAAACGTTCAACTCCAGCCCGAAAGGTGGTTTAGTGCAGTGACTGCGAAATCATGTTTCAGGATGCTGCAAGAACACATCTGAAAAATGACAGCTGTCATATTCATGAGGTGCTGTGAAAAAATGGCCATGCAGAAAATTTGGAGTCATAACACATGCAATCTGTGTTCGTTTCCGTGGACATCTACCCGAGAAGAACACCTGAATGTAAGTACGGAATGTGCATGGGCATGGTTCGATCACCCTGTTAACATTGCATGTCTCAAACAATTACAGAAGTACAGTCCAGCAAAGCGCACCACTTTGCTGGACTGTGTTTGATGTGTGGAGGTTTGCTGCCTCTTGAGTGTGGTGCTAGCAAACGGCCGAGACACTTGAGATGCAGTGGAGGTTTGGGTTCAATTACAGAAGTAGAAGGGTTAGTGAACTTTCTGCTCTGCCAAGCCTTCCTGAAGTCCTCACCAGCCACCAGGACAGAGAAACAGCAACAGAGGTGGTTGCAATGGACACGGACACCCGTTGCAGTCAACCCACCCAAACCAAGATTAAATAAAGGGACTTACCTGCCGCAGGGCGCCTGGGTAGATGTCCAAAGCGGTGATGCCAAGGTACCTGTAAAATAAAACATAAAAAAGGTCACAAAGGATCCACAGCTCTTAGGGGAACCAGCAGGGCAGAAGGGACAGGATAGAAATAAAACTAATACTTATCTGATTAAGGCAGAAGCCCTCGTTTTGTCAGACCTGCAAAAATAGAAGAGAAATAGGTTAATTAGATGAAAAAGCAGTAAGAAAGCAGAAGGAGAGAAAAGGGAGTGAGGTTAGGGAAAAGGGGGGCTCAGCTGGTACTCTTTGCCCCTAGTGGTGGTCAAGTGGCTAGTAATTTATTTTGTAGCCCAAGTGGGCTAGTCGAGGCTAGTAGCCCTTCTGTAGAAATAAAAGTAGTATTGGTGGTCAGTGGGGCTTGGAAATGCTCTGTAAAGGGGGGGTACAACATAAAGATAACCCTGGTGGCCTAGTGGGCTAGCCCCGATGTTCTGATGCCAGCATTTCTTTTAAAATAAATTTTAAACCCTTCCTGGGTCTAAGAGGGGCTTCCCTGAGCCCTAGTTACAGTATGTTGTGGGCAGTGATGGGGGGTTTATTTGTGGTGGCAGCAGAGGAACAATTTGGACTGCTGGGCAGCCTGCTGATAGCGCGACCCTGCTATAGCAAGAGTGCCTGCTGGTGCTGTAGAACTCCCAGCCCATACGGAGCTTAGGCTGCTGCCTACTCTGCATGGGTGGGAGACAAAGAAAGGTGTGAGCCAGCAGGAGGTGGAGGAGGCATGTAAGGAAAGTGCCTCCTCCCCACCTTCCTGATTGCCACTCTGGCAGCAGTTTGTTTTTAATTAATTTATGCCCTAAAGCTACGGGGCTTAAGAGAAGGTAGACAGGGCACAAATGAAGCCAGCTGAAGGTGGAGGAGGCATATTAGAAAGTGCCTTCTCCCCTCTTTTTTGGTCACCATTCCAGTGGCAATTTTGTTTGTTTAAATTATGCCCTACCAGGCTTAAGAAGGGCAGCCAGGGGGCAGGAGAGCAGTAAGATGCTGCTGTAAAGTAAAGGCACTCTGGTGGCACTGTTGAGAGCCCTGAAGCACTGTACAAGGAGGCAATGGGGCTGAGGAGGAGTGTGCAGGGCAGCAGCAGCAGCCACAGCATTAGTGAGAGCTGGGGAGGCCTGTACAGTGCAAGGTAGAGGTCTGTAGAGTGGAAGGTGAAGGTGCCACCAAAACTGGAAGCCACATGGCGGCTAAAAAAATGTAAAGGGGTTGGGGGTTAAGAGACAGTGAGGAGACGGCATGAATGCCATGTAAATGAAAGTCGTATGGCTTATTGAAATAGAAAGGGGATAAAATAAAGAGCCGCACTGTGGTGGGTAGCAAACCCCAACGGCCTGTAACAGAAATGGGGGGGGAGCTAAGGAAAAGAACCATAGCCACACAGGAGGCTGAGGGGAAGCCAGCACCGGTAAAATGACATCATGCTCTGGGATGCTGAGGGGGTGAGGAGGCAGCAGAACCAAAACAAAGGAAGGGCAAAAGAAATACAAACGGGACCGATGGTGGAGGCCAGAGTGACAGAGATGAAGGAGGTAGGGAATGGAATGAGGGAAAATCACAATGTTGGAAGGGGAAGAAGTAGGTGTTAGCAGCTGGTGCATTTTTTGAGGTGGCAGTCACTGTTTTTCTTCTTGGGGGTGTTGCTTATGCAAATGAGAGGAATGAAGTGCACTCTCTCATTGGTGCAGTTAATTTCTCTCAAGTGAAGGACAGCTCCCGCTGTGAAATTCCAGTGGCTGTCACACTGGGCTTCACCATTCATTGGTGTTTAAGAGTTGCACCCACAGTGCAGTGCTCTGAACTGGACTTGTTCCTGACACACCTCTGAAATACGATACTGTCCCAAGGTGTTTCTTGCACAAGAGCGCAAGCAAACAGAAAAATGGCACAAGAAAGGAATTAAATTCACCAAAAACATGCCTGTAGCACCAGCCTCCCTGTAGCACCAATACTGAAAAGAAGAACACCAATCCTTTCGAGAAACAGAAATAAAGTGCTGTGTGCTTGAAAATGAATAATTAATAGAAATTGCTGCACTGTGATCATCAATCCAATGTGCATGCACAATAATTTATTTATTCATTTATTTATTTAGCTTTTGTTTACCAGGTAAGCATGCTAGACAGTTAAGTGTCTATTTTCAGGTGCAACCCGGGAGAATTACAAAGGTACATGCAATAACAATTCAGAGACAGGGTAGTAGGAGGGTAATAAGCAAGTCTCAAAAAGATCCCAGGAAGTCCAAGAGAAAATAAACACATTTTGCCTGGCAAACTATTATGGAACAAATAGCCAGACCTTCGAATTGCTAAAAATGACAAAAGTGGCACAGTCAAAGTTTGTTTAATTTAAAAGGAGACGAAAGCCTCAAGTAATAAAGCTCCTCACTGAACCAGTCTATCTAAGTAGAGCATCAGAACATCCCTATTCAGGACATCTTGCATTGGCTGTGAAGCTGAAAAGGCAGAAATGATATGTCAGTGCTCAACGACCTGATTTGCAACATGATAAACTGTTCACCTTTGTGCAAGCAGGGATGTGTTAAAGGGTTGATATTACTACTCACCAAGATTAATTCTTTACCAGTGGGGTCTTTATCCTGCACAATTTACTTTGAACCAACACTACTATGTTTGGTGATACCAGGCAATGGTCCATAACATGCGGCAGATAAGTGACTATTCCATTCAAAGGTTGGTTCTGCACCTTGCGTAGTAGCTACTTTGACTTTTGTGTGGCGTGTTTGGCCAAATGGAGATGCACGTAGTTCCAATATGTTGATTTCATGTGCTGCAGACCTGTGGTCTGTCAGCTGTGTAGTGGTATAGAGTGGATACTTTTGTCCTTTACATGCCTAGCCCTTAAAATATCAACCCTTTAACAAATCATTGCTTGCACAAAGGTGAACAGTTTATCTTGTTGCAAAGCAGGTCGTTGAGCACGGATATATAAATTCTGCCTTATAAGCTTAACAGCCACAGGAGGAATCATGTGATGCAGAGCATGGGTTAGCTGCAGCCTCTAGGAGCTCCTTCTACCCGACCAAAAACTACGTTTTTAGCAGGTCCTAGTAACCCCTTCTCAGTACCAAAAAGTGTCGGAACGTCCCGCCTGGTATCCGGAGCAGGAATATGGAAACAGACTACAAGGATTCTGCCCAGACACACGCCCAGCGACTCCCGAAAGGCCCCAAAGCCCGGCCTCAGGTAGTCAGCTGCACTCTACAAGCTCCTGGTATCCCGAAACAGAACCGCTTACCTTGGCAAATTTTCTAAAGGAGTTTCCAGCCATTTCGGACGAAATGAAGGAGCTAGCCATGGTCAAAGTGTGTCCTGCTACCGAAGATCTGACTCGTAGAACCGCGGACACGGAGGCTCGCATTATCTCAGTGGAACGCAGGCAGGACAAGCTGGCCCCAGATCTAACAGCAATGAAGCAACGGATTACAAAGTTGGAGAGCAAGGTCGAGGACCTTGAAGGCCGATCCCGCCGCAACAATATTGTAATCATAGGCCTCCCAGAGAGAGAAGAGGGTCTGGAGCCAATTGAATTTGCTCAGCGCTTGGTACAAAAAATAGCTGGTCCCTCGCCTTTCGGGCAATCGTATATCATCGAGAGAGCACACAGGGCGTTGAGAGCTATGCTCTACTGGTGCCCCACCGCACATTTATTTTAAATTCCTGAACTACCTAGAACGGCAGCACTTTCTGAGCAAAGCTAAAGAAATAAAAGAAATAACCTGGGAAGGTGCAGGACTAAGGGTGGTTCAAGACCTGCCGCTATCAATCAGGCAGAGGCGTCGTTTCACTGCTAATTACTAAGCTAATAGCAGCAAACATTCGATTCGGATGAGGTACCCAGCACGTTTTCAAGTATTGGCGAATGAAACCTGGCACACTTTCGAAAGTACAGAGGTTGCATCACCGCGCTAAAGCAACTGTTCCTAGATCTATTCCGGGACCCATGAGGGTATTTCCTGACAGCCACTAAATATCTTGCTTGCTGGATGATTCCTTCAGTTGATATGGACATTGGGACTTTCATCTTAACGCTATGCCCCTGCAAAGCCCCAGTCTATAGGAGAACTATATGGATCCGGCCTTTGGCATTCCTGGTTACCACCTGCTTTTTATTTATTTACTTTCTCGCTGCCGGGTTCAACTTGGACTCTTTCTGGAAAAGGGGGCAAATGCCTGATTTTGATTATAATTAATATGTTCTGGAGGCACAGATGCCGAAATTGTTATAAGTGACACTCCCGATAAAGTTTAGACTACTACCCTCACCCTGACTTTGTGGTACTCAAGATGCCTCACGATGATGGAGAGGGCAACGCCTCACGAACAAGACTCGGTCTCCCAGTGGGGTGATTACTGTGCACAGGACCGTTTATCCACAGATGTCTTAGCACAAGAGTTGTAGCAAATAACGGCAGCCAGTCAAGGAAGACTGAGGGCTCTCCCTTTACGTTTCTTACAAATCACTTTCTTCTCTTGTTATTTTCGCTAACCTAAAGTGGTGGTTTACCTGGGCTTTTGGGATGGAATAAAACAAATATCGAAAGGAGGGTAGTGTCAAATTAAGATAATACTGTTTTTGTTAATTGTAAATGGACCTGATTATGGATGCATTAATAGGGGTGGGAGGGAGGTGGAGTTTCACTGTTCTGGTTTCATGTTCGTTGGTAGTTCAGGTGGGTTAGGTGGAAGGTTGTGGGGTTTTGGTCTTGTTACTGTTATAGGTTTTTCTTGGGGTTTTGGGATGTGGGGTGGGACCCTTTGCACAGCACTTTTATTTTCCTAGATTTATTAGCACAGGACTGGTTTCTGTGTGTATTTAGGCTTAGATTTCATTTTACCATATGGTTAGACATATTAATGTAGTGACATGTAATGTGCATGGACTTCGCCATAAATCAAAACAATATAAGGTTCTAAAACATCTAGATTATGTTAAAGCAGATATTATGTTTTTGCAAGAGACCCATTTGTTGAAAGCTGAAAGCAACCAGCTATGCAGACTTCAAGTTGGCCAGATCTTTACTTCAGAAGGTAGTTCCCAGAGCAAAGGAGTGATGGTCATGATATGAAAATCAGTTCCATTTATTCCGACTCAAGTAGTTGAAGATAGGCTTGGGAGATATGTTTTTGTAAAGAGTACCTTGCTAACCCTAGAAATTATTTTGGGTTCAATTTATGGCCCTAATACTGATACCCCGAGTTTCTTTGTCCAAATTATGGAATTACTCCTCCTGGAGCAATTTGCCTATAGTGATGGGGGACCTCAACCTGGTCATGGAACCGTCAATGGATAGATCTAGTTCTATTAGAAAGGACTAAGCCCGGCTCAGAGGGCTGTTAGGGAGATGATGGATGGATTAGGTTTGTGCGATGTGTGAGAGTGTTCCACCCGACCGAACGGGACTTTACTTTTACTCACAGTGCATAACACCCATCCAGAATAGATTACGTCTAATTTCAAAGACTCTCCTGGCTGGGGTGTTAGACACAAATATTGTTTCCGGACCACTATCGGATCACTCCATGGTAAATGCATTCTTGCTTTCTCATCTCTACCTAAACCAGGGTAGATGGAAAATTAATAACCAAATATTAAAAGATCCCAAATTGGTTAAGTATCTTTCAACGATATAACGGAATTTATCTCTTTCAATCTAAATTCCATCAATAAGCCAGACATGGAGTGGGGGGCTTTTAAAGCTTTTATTCGGGCATTTTAATTGGTCTGGCTTCCCACAGAAAAAGAAAGGCTGAACCGTATTTCTGACTTATTAACCAAAATCATGGACAAAGAGCGGGCCTTTCGATTCCTCCTCAGAGGCCTATAAACAAGAACTATCTCTGTTAAGGGACTCATATCTCAGAATACTGAATGAACAAGCTGAGTGGGCATTCATAAGAACTAGAGCTATTTTCACAGACCAAGGAGAGAAGGCCGGACAACTATTAGCCAGAAGACAAGCAATTAGAGTCTTCCAGGTGGGTGCCAGCCATTCGACCCTCAGAGGGGGGCCCAATCAAAACCTTCCCCGAAGACATCTTAAAAGAGTTTGTAAACTATTTTAAAGGAATCTATGGACCCATGAAAGACCCTCCGTCTGGTGATAGGATTGATCACTTTCTAAGGGATTTAAATTTTCCCTTATTGAGCGAAGCACATCAACTTCAACTTTTGGCCCCTATCACTGTGGGAGAAATAGACCGGGTTATTAAGTCCCTCCTTCAGATAGAACACCTGGCCGGATGGTCTCTCCCAATTTTATAAAACTTTCTCAAAGGAATTAATTCCTTCTCTGTTACGACTGTTTCAATATATTTTGATGGTGAGGCCTCGATAGTTCTCTTTTTGAAGCTTTAATTGTGCTTATACCTAAGCCCGGAAAATCTCCAGATCTTGTCGCTAATTATAGACCCATATCCTTCTCAATCAGGACATTAAAATTCTCACCAAATTGCTGGCCGATAGAATAAGTGAGGTCCTTCCCGGCCTAATCGGACCTGAGCAGGTGGGATTTATGAAGGTAGATCTTCTACAGACCACTTAAGGGTCTTAGCTCACATCCTTCGGCTCCAGGGATTCCGATCAGTCCATGGTCCTGGTCTCTGGATGCCGAGAAGGCCTTTGATAGGGTATATGGTGATTTTCTCATAAAGTTATGGAATGTTTTGGTTTCCCCAACAATTTTCTGGATGGATCAAAGCTATTTACAAATCCCCATCAGCAAGAATTACATGCAATGAGTAACTTCATCCATATTTAGACTTTTCCTAGGCACCAGACAAGGCTGCCTCTCTCTCCTCCTTTTACATATATATTGAACCCTCTATTATGCGGATTAAACAGGAACAGAGGGTTCAGGGTATCCAGATATGGGGGCACTCATTGAAAGTTTTGGCATATGCAGATGACCTCCTTTGCAAATCTCAATCCATCCTCCTCCATTCCAATTTTGTTAGATATTATTGATGAGTTCGGTACCATCGCCAATTATAAGCTTAATATTAGCAAGTCAGTGGTCTTCCCTTTAAACTTTAAGACAAGCAGGCATGAGATTGCCCCATTTGGGCTGGCTTGGAATGCTAAGAGTATCAGATATCTAGGTCTTAATCTAACTAGAGATGTATCTCGCTTAGTGCAGACTAACTTAGACCCGGTGTTGCGAGACATTGAAACGGACCTACGGAGATGGGCGATTATTCCCTTGTCTATTTGGGGCAGAATTAATCTGGTAAAAATGAATGTTTTTCCTAGATTATTTTACCCTATCAGTATGCTTAATGTTTGGCTCCCACTTAAATGGTTCAAGGGAGTGCATAGAATCATTTCCGGTTTCATTTGGAACTATAAAAAACCCAGATTGTCCTATTTTAAATTGTCCGCCCCTAAACTGTATGATGGTTTGAGGCTCCCCATTTGCGTTATATTATTGGCTAGCTACAGCCAAATATCTTCGTGGCTTAAAAACAGATGATCTCCAGGTAAACACCTATATGCCACTATGGTTAAACCTAGAGGTATCCCTGAATGATATTCCGCCTCAAACCTGAGGCCCTATTATATTGTCCTCTGAAAGCTCTCCCCAGCTTTCATGTAGTCACCCATTGAAACCTCAGTTAGAATACATATACAACTATGTTCCTTTCTAAAATATTGCCATACTGGGGACCTGGCTCAACCATTAACAGGTAATCCTAACTTTAGAATAGATGGTAAACCTATCCAAGATACCTGGTTACCTTCATTGGAGAAAGTGTTGTTAAAGATCTACTAGAAGATGGGGGTAAATTGCTCACCTCAAAGGATATCTTGAGCAAGTTTCACATCCCCCAGCGCCTGATATTTAAATTTTCAGCTTCGCCATCTTTTAGTGGAGAAGCTGAATACCGCCTGGGGACTGTGGCTTATGCGACTTTGAGAAAACATTGATACCAATGGTCGGAAAAGCTCAAGCTATCTCAATGTATATAATACGTTGATTATTGGTTGCACCTAATATTTATGCCCCCAAACAATATTGGTTGCAATTGTTCCCAGAACACATTTTTAATTGGGGCGCAATTTGGGGGGCATGTCACAACTTTCTAAGACAGGATAGGCTTAGGCTAATGCAACTTAAACTATTACATAATTCTTATTTTTCCCCTGTAAAACTAGTCGAGAGGGGCATGGCCTCCTCACCTTCTTGTTTTAGATGTCAGCAAGGGATTGGAGATTTACTTCACATCTTTTGGCACTGCCCGAAAGTAACAGGGTTATGGGAGACTATTAAGAAAAATCTGACCCCTTTGGGACTTGAAGACTTATTTACCCTGAGGTTTGAATTTTAGGGATATGACTGGTTGGTGTCCGATGTAGGAAATATCATATGGGGTTGATTTTGGCTTCAGTCAAAAAATAGTTCTGAGGCATTGGAAAGACAACCTAGAAATTTCTTATGGCGTAATGGTTACAGGAATTTTAGCTTAATCTTAGAACGGATAGAACCATTGCAAGTTTGCAACATAAACTTCCTAAGTTCAATAACACCTGGGGTTCTTTATACACCTTTTTTCTGTCCCGTTGTAATCTGTAATTAGTTCTCCATCCAGTTTATACCTGAGTGCTGTGTAAAGGTGGGTGGTTGGGGGAAGGGGGTTTGGGGAGGAGGATAAGGTTTACATCCTGATGATCTGTGTTTTTAATGGCAGATAATTTCACTGTTATCTTGTTCCCCTTCTGGATGTATTCCTTAATATTGTTAAAACTTCAATAAAAGTTGAATTGAAAAAAAAAAAAAAAAAAGCTTAACAGCCAATGCAAGATGACCCTAATGGGGATGTTCTGATGCTCTACTTATATACAGTGGCTTAGCGAAGTGCTTTACTTGAGGGTTTCATCTCCTTTTGTAACATGGCATTAATGATTCAGTGCAAATGGGGAGACGCGATAGGTGGAACAGTGTCACGGGACCATAGCCGGAGCGGGCATTAACCCAGCTTATATGCTGTGCCCGCTGAGGCAGTACCATGAGCAGCTAGACCCCCAGGCTAGCAGCACTGGGTCCTGTGGGCGAGCGAGATGAGGAGTGACAGGAGTGCCGGACCAGCAGCCTCACTAGCCATCCGAGTGCGGAAACAGGGAGGGGGGACCAGAACCCACGGCGGACATCTGCAACAGGCATCTCGTGGCCAGCGTGTGATGAGGTAGTACTTGAAGTAGCCAGACCCCCAGCTTAGTAGCAGTGGGCACAGGTGGACACCGAGTGCTAGGGAGGGAAGTTTGCCAGACCAGGAGTGAGACGATCTAGAGGCAGATGGAAGCGGGGGGCGGCTGAAGCAGGCACGCACAGGAGGGATAGGTAACACAGTCTGACACAGAGACCCCATGCAGGCAAGTGGTGTATCATTGGACGAGCCAGCGAGAGGGAATGGGAAGTGAGCAAGCCACAATGATAATATGTGACCATGCGCACAACGCGGCAAGGGAAGCACCCACCAGAGAACTCCAACAGGTGATAACAGACAAATGGCCACGTACATCGGGACAGCCTTTGGATGAGCAAGTGAGCCGCACTGGTTGCTATCAGTAGAGGTACACATTGGTTTGACCACATCAGCAGCGTAATGACGTTTTCTGACACGATCTGTAAGTGCACTGTAAAAGGTTGCTCAGCACACCAACTCCCCATCTTATCTAGTTGCACTGACACGAAATGGGCTCCTGGCGACTCTCTCCTTGCGCGGCCCATGTTACAAGTGCATTAAGCCACTCCGTCGGTGGCATCTAATGCGATTGATGCATGGTTGGGCTGTTGTTCGCCCTCGGCCTCCAGCCTCGGGCCACAACCCTCCCAACCATGTGTCAATCCAGCATTAGATGCCACCTCCGTCGTGGCTTAATGCTTACTTAAATTAAACAAATTTGGCTGTTCCACTTTTGTCATTTTTAGGAATTCAAAGGTCTGGCTATTTGTCCCATTGTAGCTTATCAGGCAAAATGTGTTTATTTTCTCTTGAACTTCCTGAGATCTTTTAGAGAATTGCTTATTGTGCATGCACAACGGATTGATAATCACAGTGCAACAATTTATTTATTTATTTATTGAGATCTTGGATAATACCTTTGAGTACAAGCTCATTAAATCGGTTCCGCATCTAGTCAAAGCTATAAGTAACGTAAAACATAAGTAAATTACAACACAATTGTGCTTAAGTGACAGAGTAGAGCAAGCACAGCATGTACAAGGTCACTGGTTATAGGAAGAGAAGGGACAGGAGAAGAGAGGAGAGGAGAGAGAGGAGAGGAAAAGAGAGGAGAGGAGAGGAGAGAAAAGGAGCGAGGAGAAGAGGAGAGAGAGGCAGTACCTTGGGAGGAGAGATGACAGCTGAGTGTACAGGGGAAGGAGTGAGGGAGAGAAGGAACCAGACTCAGCACACTCAATTTCTATTTCATATTCTTGTTTTAAGCACACAGCACTTTGTTTCTCTAAAGGATTGGTGTTATTTGTTTCAGCATCAGTGCTACAGGGATGGTTTTTTTTTGGTGTATGCAATTCCTGTGTTTTGTGCCATTTTTTTAAATAAATTTTCTAGATAACTGAGAAAGTCAGTATTGACTAGTTTGAAAATGTTAGTAGGTAAAGTGTAATTGAAAGTAACACGTACTAATAAAAAGACAAGAATTTATTTCAAGTTTTCCCGGTCTGTGTTGGTGTGTTCCCCAGGTGGGAGTGGGGGCATTTGGTTACACCTGTCCCAGCAAGGCTTCACAACTGCTTGAGCACGCATGTTCTAGTGCACTGATTAGAAGGACCCAGTAGCTGGGACCAGCTTTTCCCTTCCTTGCACTGTGAACCAAGCATGTCTGTTTTTTATCAGAATCTCTCTCTTTCTCTCTGTCTCTTACACACACACACACACACACACACACACACACACGTGTCCTTGTTTAAAGTATAAAATTAATAGGTAGTTTAAACTGTGGGTACTAAACATGTTAATATAATTGTGATAATGCTCTTGTCATAAAGGCTGCAGACTGCAATGCCAGAACCACAACTTTCTAGTAAGAAAAGCATGCGTTACATCTAATCAGAGACATTTCTCTTGTTTGTGAAAGGTGTTCATTATATGAGAGGCACAGATCAGAGCAATCTGAACAGACAGGAATAATCTCAAATCACAGCACTCCATCATATGCATATACATCAGTGACACCACACCTACATACTGTATATAGAATAATGGATAGGAAACTGTGCACAAGAAGGCTGTGTTTTCATTGAGGGGGTTGATGACATCATAGAACTCAAAAGCAAAGCTCAAGAGGTCCCTATGATGTCATCAACCCCTAAAATGGAGAAATGGCCTTGTTATGCACAGTTCCCTATCTGTTATTTTATATAGTATATGGTTCCCCCCAAACTGTGCCAGTTTAATTTCGTGAGGATTTGTCGGTTACTGTACCTTGTCCTAACACTGCCATTTCCTCTCAGTCCTCGCTGCAGTCCCGTTCCACTGCCGACCCCAAAGATACCAGTTCTCGCTGTAGTCTAGCTTAGTTTTGTTCCCCAGGACTACTGATTTATTAAAAAAAATGTACTGTTGAAAAATTGATAGTTTGGAAACATGGCACAGACTAGGGCTGTCCGTGTCCAAACTATCTAAACTTCATTAACCCAAGCTGTATGGCCACCATGTTGTACAGTATTTTTGTAGGCCAATATTTCAATAAATCAGGAAACAGCTTAAGTTTAAGAAGATGTTGTACTATCGTTATGACGTCAGAACGATAGTACAACTTTTTTGACCTTTGAACTGTCCTACAACAGGATTTGGAAAACCATAATTTTCCATTTACAATAAACCCTAACCATGTACTATAATAATGTTCTCCTTCAGCTGTCACTAGACCAAACTAGTTCTTTATTAAGTTAAGCTAATAATATCTAAAGACACTTATCGAAGTGCACGTACAAATAGACATTATGCTGCTCCGATTAATTTGTAAATGTATAAACAAAGTCAAACACCTCATTCCTATATGAAGGAGTACAGCTATTAAGTTTTTAGAAGTGCACCTTAATATATTCTGCATCAGTATACCACTCCAATTTATTTCATAGGAGTGCTATTAAGCAAACAGAAAACCTTAATCCTCTTTATTGAGAAAAATGGTTTAACAATCGAGTATGGAGACACGTAGTGATTCTCTAGGCCAGTGATGGGCAATCTGTGATAACCAGAGGGCCACAGCTGCAGCCCTCAAACACCCCTGAGGGCCACAGGACCATGTGCGAATCCCACAAGACCCCCTTTACCTTAGAATGAATCAGAAATTACAGATTTGATTGTAATAAACTTTAATAAACTTAATGAAAAGGATTGGAAACTTCATTAAAAGTTGTAAACCGCATTAAAAGTATTAAATACTCTACAAAATATTAAAGAAATACTGTACTAAATATCAATGCGACTTCTGGGTGACTATATTTTTCTAAAGTTCAGAGTAACTCCACTGAACCTGACTGCCAACTGTCATACACAGCTGTTGTAAATGAGAAAAAGTTAAACAAGCACCCAACCCCGACTTTCAAAACCCACAAACCTTATTGCTGAAAATTGGTTCTCTGACCTGCTTTCAGCCACAACTTCACCACCAAAGCTGTCTGAAACAATAAATAAATTAAATCAAACACCTGACTTTTAAAAAACACACCCACAAGCCATTGAGCTATACCTAACAATACCCAACCCCCGACTTTCATCCACTGCAGTTGTAAACAAAGAGAAGTCCAACTGCAAAATTAATTCACCTGTTTCTAGCATTTAAACTTCAGTGCACATTCAGTCACAACAAAAGTCACCATGAACACAGGCAGTAAACTTACCAGACAGCATGTGTATGTTTGCCCAGACCGCAGTGTACTATAATTAAAAGAACAAAAAGTTTTATTTGGACTGTCATCCACTGCAGCCTGCTCCAATCCTCTGTATTCCAGCTCCTTGCAGAACTTGGCACCATTTCATAAAACTAGAAATCCAGGACAGTTAGGTAGGTGCGTGTGACAGAGGGATGCAGCAGACTGCAGACTAGGGAATCTGGAGAGAGCTTACCTGAGCAATACCTGACCCCAGACTTTTACCAGCAGCTGTTTTAAACCAGAATAAAGTAAAACAAGCCTCCAGCCCCCACCATCAATATGATTTCTTCATGCTCACTATATCCATGGAGCTTAACAAAAGTGATAGAGTTTTTTGGGGGGGTGTGGCTGCGGGGGCCGCAGGTTTCCCACCACTACCTAGGCCACTTACAGAGTTCCCTCTCACAGGACTCACTGAATGCCAAACAGCAACTGTTACTCAGAATGGGAATATCTATCACATCTCCCTCATATAACTGAGAATGTAAAAAAGAACAAAAGAGACCCAAATTGTATTGAATATAAAGTTGTACCTGGAGGGAGAAAATACCTCAAACCAGCATTTCCCCAGATCTGAAGTTACATTCATGTCATTAGAAAGGATGAGCAGTTATCAGTGATGGCCCAGCACTCCTTTCCTAATTTGGGGTTCAAATGATTTAGAACAGTAAGTGCAAGCTATCTAGCCACCTGAGAGCTCTTTCCAGGGGCACATCACTCTAATGTTTAGGCAGCAGATTTTTAAGTCTTTTCAACTCTTTGTGACAGAATTATCTCTTTCAACCTCAGCAACATAAAATCCAGTTCCCCAAACCTCCATTATACTCATTTCTCCAGGCCCAAATTTATATTGTAGTCGCATGAGAAAATAAAAAGAGAAATAAAATTAATGTAGTACATTTGGCAAATCCGGTGCGTATTGAGACCCCCCCAATGGTATCATACCTTCTTAAACTATAAATTGGGCATTTCAACACATATAGTGCATCTGAGAGCCTCACCGGCATTCTTATCAAAGGTCTCCTGGTTCCAGATAAAAGGACAGGTCATCTTCCAAAGACTACTGAAAGTTGCCCTGCTATTGAACAACAGGCAGTAAAATTTATTGGTTTGATATAAAATCACCGACAGTGTGTCTCTCGAGCAAACAGCTCCTTGTCAGCAAATGATTAAAAAAGTTCAAAAGTGCTAAAAAAGATTACCACTGCGAGTAAAATACTAAAATAGGAAAGCTTTCATTTAGCTAATTTAGAATTGCCAGGGAATACAAAAGATTTGAGAGTAAAATGAGCAAAACTGCAAGTAAACACTCAGAGCAGGGAGTGGAGCAGTGTCCCAGCCATCTTATTGCTTCATGCCAGACAGACAGCATCAACCCAGTGCTTTGAAGTGTGAGAATTGAGGACTACAGAAGTTCACACAAAAGTGTGAAAGTGCCATTTAGAATTGGCGCCTTAGCAGAGGCGATCCAACATAACAAGATGAAAAGAAAAAAACAACAAAAAAAGATATGTATCATGCCAGGACTGGAAGGGGGATGGATGCTGGGGTGTCAAACGAAGGGAGCAGGGAGGCAAGAAACTCAAACAGGAAGACAGGACACAAGGCAATTGAGGGAAAAAAATATAAGAAATGACCACACGGGGAGGGGGGCAGTGGCAAGGATTTCTGCACTGGGGAATGGGAGGGTGCAGAGAGGGAGGGTTGACCGCTGAAACAGTTGTCCTCCAAGTGAGGTTAAAAAAAATAAGGTTTTCCCTTTCTTCATCTTGGCAATGCTGCTCAGCGGTCTGTTGGTAATGGCAGGGTGGGGCAGGGCAGGGCAGGGGGGTTTGAGATGGAGAGGCAGGTGTTAAATGTAATTAAAAAACGTAACACGTAGCACAGCATGCATATAAAGTCCAGCCATGTTTCAAGCGCTGATTGTGAGAATGATGTATACTCTGTTGGGTGTCAGTGTCACAGCAGGGCTTGGCGAGCAAAGTAAGAGGTAGTATGCATGCACCATGGAGACATGTTTCACGCAGTGATTGAAGTGGACCTTTTATTTGAAGCCAATGCCACTGCTCTCAATCTGTAGCCATACACATCTCGCAGCTCCATTGGTGCATATGGGACGCACCCCGGAGATTGAGTACTTCACTGGCAGGGACAGGCACACGCCTCCAGAAAGTCGTATTCTCTCAAGATGTTTCTTGTGCATGTGCGCAAGCAAACATAAAAATAAGAAGTTCATCAGAGTGACAGAGTGGAGTGGGGCAGCTTGTAGCCATCGTGCCACCCAGCACCCCTGATCATGAGTATCCTTGTGCTGTGTGTGATGAATACAGTGAATCTGAAACTGTACTCCATTCCATGACAGCATGCACTTCATCAATTATTTCTTGTTTGTTTTCCTTGAAAGACGTGTCATCATCACATAACAGTTGCTTTGATTTGCATAGTAGGTCCAAGATTGTTCCTTTAATGTAGTGGTCCATGTGATGGGAATTTGATCATGTTAATGTAATCTCTTTTTATTATTGTAATTAGTTTCTCTTCTGCTTATTCTCATGTAAGTTCTTTCTATGACAGAAATGGCATGGGGCAGAATGGAGTTCATGTCACATGTTCCAGCAACTATCCTGGGAAACCTTCAGTAGAAACAGCTGCCAGGTGTGATGGTGTCACTTTTCTCACAGATGCATCTGAGCAGCTAGGGCATAAACAAAGTAATAAAAGAATGTGAGGGAGTTTGCAAGGACGGGGTTCCCACATTCAGACAATAAAAAAAGAAGATGTCATAAAACCTTAGGGATAGGTTTCAGAGGTACAATCATGCAGTGAGGATGTTGCTAGGTGGGAAAGGGCAGTTTGGCCAGGCAGATGTCATCACACACACACACACACCATGCATCTGCATGGGTGGGGAATATTGAAGAGGGCTGCTATTAGAGAGAAAGGTCCCATCCTACTGCCCTGAGTACATAAACAGGAGAGTTTTCATGACAACTCTTTCTCTGACTTTGTGCAACCTTTGAAGATGACCTGGGGTCTGTCTCTTGGTGAGTGTTCCCCAATAGGAAGGAAAGCCCTGCTCCTATAGCTAGCTTATCTGGGTGAGGAAATAACAGTCTTAGTGAATAATGTCTTAGTGAATGTTTCTTTCAAGTTACCTGGCAGGTAAATATAGATCCTAATGTGAGACTAGATTGTGAGTTTATTCTATATGTAATCTAGCTGTTCAAACTGTTTTATTTTCCTTTCCTGTAAATGTGTATATGTTTTTTTTTTGCTGTACACACTATACTCTGTTTGTAATATCTTGTAGCATTATAATAGTAAAACTCTATTTTTATAGTACCAGTTGCTGAGCATCCTTATTGCAAAGGTAATTTTAATATTTCTGCTTTGCAAATTGAAAATTCTCTGTTTGAAGTCTGCCATCCGAAGTGCACTCTATCAAATATTACTGTGCTTGACTGCCCAAGTGCCTGTATTTTCATGGTATAACCAGGTATTGGCGGTAGGAGGAGTGATTCAGGCAAAACTCCCTAGAAGCTGATACAGCCCAAAGGAGTCACAAACAAATGGCAGAGTATTGGCATTAGTGCACAAGGAGCAGGTAGCCAGAATTTGTGGGCCATATGCTTTCCTGGTGGAACTAAGAACTCTGAGAAAGAGAGGTAAAAGTCTTACCTGGCACATAGAGAAACAGAGATTTATTTATTTATTGAAATGTTTCACCAGGAAAGCACAATGAGCAACAAGTTGCTTGTCTCCCAGTGCGACCTGGGGGGAGGGGGTGCAATGAGGATGGAACAGTAGTGCATGCATTCAGGTTACATAAGTCAACATTTACATACATTTGCATAAGACAGGTGTAATATACAGTGTACCGTACAATAAGTTGCATTGATAGAGCAGGCATTTGCATAAGACAGGTGATACATGTAGTGCACCGTACAATAAGGTTATTTTGAGAGAACAATCATAAGTGCAAGGGGAGGTAGGGGGAAGGGTCAACACAGACATGGAAAAAGTAAGCAAAGGGAGAAGGAATTTAGTTACTATGAAAAAGGAAAGAAAGACGGAGCAGAGAGGCAACAATTGGAGATCATACAAGGAAGAGTAAAAAGGTACAATAAATGCAAGAGGGACAGGTGGATCTAAGTGTGTGTGGGCAAAACAAAATGTTAATTTGGGGAAAAAGAAGTAAGTATAGAAGCCCAGATGTGAGGAGGAAAGGGTGAATTAAGGAAGAGGGGGTAAGCCTAGTCCCTGAGGGACCCCTTCAGGATGCTGAGAACCCTACAAGGGGACTGAGAGGGCTAGCATGAAAAGGGAGAAAGATGGCAGAAGGATTTTAGAGAGGGTAGGGAGAGAAGGAACAAAGTGTGGGTTAACAACTAAGAGGGGAATAATACCAACCCAAAGGAACCCTTCAGGATGCTGAGAACCCTGCAAGGGGGCAGGGAAGGTGAGTAGAGCTGAGTGAAGGTGGGAGAGAAAAAGAAGCCTAATCCCAAGAGGATCCCTTCAGGATGCAGGGAGCCCTGCAAGGCCACTGAAAGGGCTAAAGAGGTGGAGAGGGAGATCTGGGTGTAGGAATGTGGAGAGGGTAGAGCAGAGAGAGAGGGAGGAAGTGAGAGCTTAAAACTAGAAGAGGCTAGGGCCAAGCCCATGAGACAACTTCAGGATGCTGAGAATCACACTATGAGTGCAGGGAGGGCCAGCAGGAGAGGGAGAAGGGGGTGGAAGAGAAGGAGTATCGGAATCTAAGTGGGAGTGGGTATGGAGTTGCATCAGGGAGGGTCGAGGTATAAGTACATAAAGGGAGAAGGATTTGTATGGAGTTTAGGAGAAGGAATTAAGGAGGACTGTAGCAGGAACACCTAGGTGCAAGGTAGTTATAGAGGGCAGTGCTGATGGAGAAAGAGTGGCAAATTTGAGGGGGGAAGGAGTTCCATAGTTTTGGTAGGTGATAAGAATAGCCAGACTGACCAATGAGGGTGGATCGGTGGGGGACAGCCAGTGTATAGTAGTTGGTAGGCACTGGGTCCAAACAGTGCAGACAATAATAGTGTCAGCATGTTGCATGCGGTAAAAAACAGTGCCTTTTTTTTTGCGGGGGCTTTGCCCCCTGCACCCTCCCATTAAGGATTATCACTCCAGAGGAAGCGGTTCCCAGGGAAAGTTTTTTTTTTTCAAATTGTTTAACCAGGAGAGACAAACTAAGCTGAAAGCTTATTTACAGGTGTGACCTGGGAGCACAGGGAAGTTAAGTGACTTGCTCAGGGTCACACAGTATGCAAGTGGGGGGCTGTGGGATTCAAACCCAGGTCTCCAGATTTGCAGCTCAGAGCCTTAAACCACTGCACTATACTGCCTCCCTATACAATACTGTTTCCATGGCCCCATGTAAAAAAAGACTAAGTCCCAATATTGAGCAAAATGTCAGAGACCAGGATTAGAACCCTGGTCTCCAATGCCACTAGCCAAACTGCTCCATGCCCCAGCCCCTCCACCTCATGGGAGCAGCTCGTCCAGCCTTCTGTTCCATGCAAGCCCTGTACATCCCCCCTCGCTGTCCGTGTGAGCACTTACCAGACTAGCGCCGTATAGTGTGGTGCTATTCTGGTAGCGCACATCTAACCGGGTACCAGTCGGGCAGATCTAAGGGAGTGGGGAGGAGAGTTATAAATGAGGAGGAGAGGTAGGATGGGAGTTCACCCAACCAGTGCTTGGAGGTGAAATTAGCAAAGTGAGAAAGGCACCTATTTGTAAGAGAAGGGAAGGATAGGGCCTGATAAAGATCACAGTGGTGGGTGTGAAAGGGAACATCAAGGGAAAAGTGGCAGAAGGAGTTGAAGAGGGTGTCCAATCTGGTCAAGGAGGACTTAGGAGCAGCACCGTAGACTACATCACAGTAGTCAAAAACAGGAGGATCATTTTCTGGACAAGTTCGCACCCAGCTACAGGAGGGATGCAACTACGGTTCCTGAACAGGGCATCAAGTTTGGGGTGCAATTTTTTCTGGATGGCATCAATATGTCCAGAGAAGCTGAAGTGCTGGTCTAGCCAGACACCAAGGTATCTGAAGGAGGATGTGTTCTCCAATAAAGTCCCATCAGGGGTGTGGAAAGTGGGCAGGAAGGGAAGCCTAGAGAGTGTCTGCCTTGTGCTAAAGGTTATGGAGACAGTCTTTTTGGCATTGAGGAATAATTGATGGTTAGGAAACCAGAGCTGAACCTTGTTGAAGTCTTGCTGCAAGCTGGATATAACCTTGGCTGGACATGAGCAAGATGCATACAGGACCATATCATTGGTGTATATGTGTATGGCAGAGGAGGAGGAGCAGACAGATGGAAGGTCATTAAGGAATATGGAGAATAATAAGGGCCCTAGCACTGAGCCCTGAGGGACACCAGTACTAATCAGGAGGGGAGAGAAATGACATCAGAGACCATAACAGATTGGGTTCTGCTGGTAAGGTAGGCCTTGAACCAGCTAGTGGCTGAAGGAAACAGCCCAGCTGATGAGAAGGGATCAAGAAGAAGGGAGTGGGAGACAGTGTTGAATGCCTTGGCAAGGTCAACAAAAATGGCTGAGGTGATTTGGCCATTGTCCATCCTGGTAAGGATAGAGTCAATAAGCCAAAGTAGAGAGGTGGTGGTGGAGTGTTTTTTCCTGAAACCAGATTAGAAAGGGGTGAAGAAGGAGGTGTCACATAGAAATGAGATAAGTTGGGAGAGGACAAGGTGTTCTTGTAGTTTAGCTAGGGTAGGGAGGTGAAAGATGGGGTGATAGTTGCCAAGAGATGAGGGGTCTCTACCTTTGTGTGGAGGGAGGATCACAATGTGCTTCCATTGGCTACAGACTGAGTCGGTTGAGAATGAGAGATTTAGAATTAGACAGCGGGGGTAGGCAATGGCCAGCGCTGAGAGAGATAGGAGTTTAGCGTCAAGGCCATCAGGGGAGTAGCCTTTTGAGGGGTTGATAGTGAGGAGGGCTTTTAGAGTATCATTTGGGGAGACTGTGGCAATGGAGAAGGAAGGGTGATAAGAGGGTGGGAGGGAGCTCCAGTAGAAGGTGGAGTGGAAGGGAGGTAGGTAGGGATTGACTTTAATAGCTCAGTGACACAGGAGGTATAATGGGAGTTAAATTTGGCAGCTACAGCAGATGGATAGGCCACAAGGGTGTCATTTATTTTAAGCACAGGGAGGGTGGGTGGGACGGTGGGTAAAGAGGGTGTGGACCACCTTCCACAATTTAGAGGGGGAATTTATGTTTGTGAGGAAGGCAGATTTAAAATATTTGGACTTGGCTAGCCTTGTAGCCCTGGTGCAGGCATTTTGGAGCTTGTGGTAGGTCATGAGGTCACTAGGAAGCTGAGTTGCTTTGTGGTGCTTCCAGGCACGATCTGTAACTCTGAGGCAGGCCAAATGTTCAGGAGTTATTCAAGGTAGATGGTTACCCCAACCCTGGTTTGTTTGAATGGGGCAAAGGTATTCCAATTCTCCCAGAATATTTCTTTAAAGTAAGCAAGGGCATTGACAACCGAAAGGATGGAAGCTAGGGGAGACCAGTCAGAAAGGGCAAGGTTGTGCAGGAGAGATTCTAGCTCTAAGGATTTGAAAGATCGTAATTGCAAGATTTTATGCAGAGATTTAGGTCTGTGGACTTTCTTGACTATGAATACTGTGTTGTGGTCACTGAGAGCATCAGGAAGGATGCCAGAGTTGATGATTCTGTGGGGGTGGGAAGTAAGGGCCCAGTTGGGTAGGGAGTGTTTTTGTGTCTTCTGGTTGGGGCAGGTGGGTTCTGAGATCAGCTGGGAGAGGTTAAGGGCTCCAATTTCATTTCCTGTTTTAATTGTTTTAGGTGACAGCCAATTTAAATTGAAGTCACCTGGGATGTATAGCTCCCCAGAGCGAGAGAGGGCAGTGATGGAGGTTAAGAGGTCAAGATCGATAGAGGGCTGGATGTTTGAGTAACAATATATGCCGGCTATAAAGATGGGAAGAGTGAAGGGCAGGGTCACTTGAATGGCTAGATCATTGTCGGTCACTGGGTTGGAGGATGAGTAAATAATGGAGTATTAGAGGGAAGAGAGAATGTACATGGCCACTCCACCACCCCTGCCAGCTCAGTCTTGCCTTAGGATGGAGTAGTCAGGAATGCTGACTCAGTGGTCTGGGGTCAAATTCTTGAGCCATGTTTCCATGATAATTAGAATGTCTGGTTTTAGAGTGCCCATCATGGTCTGTAGGAGATCATTTTATAACAGCAAACTATGGATATTTAGGTGGAGGATCTTGAAGTCCTTTGCGACTACTGAGGGAGCAGAGAAGGGGGCGGCAGCAGATATGGAAGCGCCAGGAGGGCAAGGAGCAATCGGGGCCAGGGCTGGGGTGGATGTCCCCAGAGGAGAGCAAGAGAAGAGCGAGAATGAGAAAGTGTAGCTTAGGGCATTTGGAAGGAGATGTCGAGGAAGTCAGGTGTTTGGAGGAGAAGGGAGCAGGGCAGTATGGGAGCAGAAAGTGAAGAACAATAATGAAAGCAGGCACTGTTAGTAATAACGCATGAGGAATAATAGAGAAATAGGACCATAGTTCAAAGAGGGAGGAAGGAGTAATATTTATTTTATTTTTATTATTTAGTTTTTTATTTAGTTTTTGTTGACCGGGTAAGTGCACTAGACAAATCCTGCCTATTTTCAGGCACGACCCGGGGGAGGGGGATACAGATGAATGCCAACTGAAATTGAACCGGATTAAGCTGTTGGTGGTATTTTTAGTGAATGAGGGAAATTTGGCCAGGACACCAGGGAAATTTCCCTACTCTTTTCGATAAGTGCCATGGGAACATCCACCTGAACTACCACCAGTCCAGGCAGAAGGGACCTCGGTTTAACATCTCATCTGAAAGATGGAACCTCAGAAGTGCAGCACCCCTCTCATGCTGCACTACAGTGTCAGTACTGGGATATTAACCTAAGTGCCAGATGTGGGAACTGAACCCACAGCCCTCTGATCTCCCGGCCTCAGAGGCAAGTGTGCTACCTACTGAGCCACTGACACTAAGCCACCAATAGCAAGGATGTAAGTGGGGGATTGGAGATAGAAGATGGGGGATAGTTGAGTTATTTGGCTCTGGTGAGTAGTGAGCAAGTGGGGGTGGTAGAGAGAGGGATATGAGTAGAAATAAGGGGAGAGAGGAGAGAAGGAGTTGAATTGCACAGGGGGGCCAGATTTAAGAAAACTAGAAAAATTAGGAGAGAGATGGTTTGGCAAGCAGAGAGCAGAGCGAAGGGTGGCTGAGTAGAAGGAGGAGCTGAGCTGTGATCTGGATAGTGAGCAGAATGGGATCAAGATCCCTGTAATCAATGTATTACCCTCTAGAGGCAGAACAGTATAACCTGCTAAGGGGATATGAGGTACTTAGTAATTTACAACAGAAAGGTCACCTGATGGACAGGGGCTATAAGTAAAGGAGCCCAGATAGGGTGTGGAGGATGGGGAGCCAGCACAAAGTGCTGGCAGGAAGTAGTCTGTGATCTTTGGCTGGAGAGGGTAGCATGGACAGTGGCTTCAGAGGGGCTGGTCGCACCGCTAAAGATCCAGGATGGCTGTAGTTGCTGGAAGACTTGGGCAGGAGACAGTTTGGAGGTGCTGGTCATGCCGCTGGAGGTGTTGCAGACAGGAGGGCTCCAAGAGGGCTTGGGCCACAGCAGAGCACCCACTCAGGGGCTCCTCTGAGGAGAGAGGAGACAAAAGTGGAGAATTAGTAGAGGAACTAGTCACGGGGTTGGGGGTAAAGGCAGCCAGAAGGCAGGGGAAAAATTAGCAAAAGAATAGGTTCACCAGGAGACAGCAATAATGGGGCACTTAAGTAAAATAGCAGCACAAGAATAGGAGGAGGAAGTTCAGAGGAACTTTGGAGACACCAAGGGCGGCGGGGTGGAGAGTGAGAGAATAAATGGAGCAATTTGCAAGAAAAAAATTGAGTGTCGTTTAGGCCACAAACAAAGGGCTCAAATGCAGGAATAGGAGTGAGAAATTAGAGAGCAAGGGGGTTTTGGAGGCACCAAGGGCGGCAGAAAATCAGGAGCAGGAGGCAGGCAGGGAAGTGCAGAAATAGTTGCTAAGAAAGCCATAGGAAAAAATGTTAAACTTAGACTTTAAAACTTTACTAAACAGCAGTTAGTTCAGGATTAATACAATTTATACAAAAGAGCTGTAAACACTGTAAGTGGAAGCGCCAAGGTGGCTCCATTAGGTAAAACTGTAGGTAGCAGTAGTTAAATCTAAAATCTTTGACTTTTAAACTTAGCTAATAGCAGTTAGTTCAGGAAAAAATACAGTTTCGCAAGAGAGTTGTAAATCACTGTAGGCGGGAGCACCGAGGTGCCTCCATTACCAATCACATTAATTGCTAATAATTTTGAGAGGGCTCCAAGAGAAAAAGTATTTTTTAGCTGTGCATTAATTAAACTAAGCAAACTTAGGCAAAGGAATTAAGCTTAATAAAAGAGAAGGCATGTGGTGGAGCACCAACGTATTTCAAACGTTCTGGCCAATAGAGAGTGGCAGCAAGGGAGAACAACCAGTCAGGCCACAGGGCAAAAGAGTGCAGTCATCCGGTTGGTCCAGAGAGTCACCATACCTGTCTGAGATCCTTGGCTGGAGAGGGTAGCATGGGTGGCAGCTTCAGAGGGGCCGGTTGCAATGCTAAAGGTCCAGGAGGGCTGTAATTGCTGGAAGACTTGGGCAAGCGACAGCTCGGAGGTGCCAGTCATGCTGCTGGAGGTGTTGCAGACAGGAGGAATCCTGCAGGTCTTGGGCCACAGTGGAGTGCCCACTCAGAGGCTCCTCTGTCTGAGATCCTTGGCTGGAGAGGGTAGCATGAGTGGTAGCTTCAGAGGGGCCAATCACACCGCTAAAGGTCCAGGAGGGCTGTAGTTGCTGGAAGGCTTAAGCAGGCAATGGCTCAGAGCTGCCGGTCATGCCACTGGAGGTGTTGCAGACTGGAGGGATCCTGGAAGGCTTGGGCCACAGTGCAGCCAGTAGAAGTTACCTAAACAGTTCCGAAACACGATATACAAAAAGATCACATCTTTTACTACAGCTCTTTTTATTTCTAGGAACACAGTTTAGTGCAGTGTAGTTAGCAAGTATCATCTCAACATATGGTAAATTTCATATGCCTCAACTCCATGAGCTATGCAAAGGGAGAGGGATTGTCTGTGAGGGCCTGACTAAAGATGGACTCATAGAAGCCCTGGAGAATCATGACCAAATGAATGGGAGACAGGTGGTCACTGAGGAATATGACCAAATGCAGTTAGAGCAGGTGGTCACTGATGAAGATGACCAAAGTAGTGAGACTGAGGTCACAGAGGCTGAGCCAGAGTTGAACCTCAAGCCACAAGATGGTGAAGCAGTGAAGCTCAAGCCTGAGCCAAAATTTGGGTCAGCAGAGTCTCAAAATCAGCTTGAGTTCATGTAAATGGAGCTTGCACTGAAAGAGGCAGCACTACAGAGGGCAAGGCTTGAGGCTGAGAGGTAGAGAGTAAGGCTGGAGGTTGAGGAGAGAGAGAGACAGCATGGCAGCATGAGATCTTGGCACAGCAGGAGAGAGAGCAGCAGTGTCAGCATGAGGTTTTCACAAGAAAAGCAAGCAAGAAAGAACACCAGCATGAGATCCAAAAGCAACAGCAAAGAGAGAAGGAATGAGCGGAAAGAGAGAAGGAATGCCAGCACTGTAGCACAAGAAAGAGATGGCAATACTGCACCTGAAAGTACTTCAGCAAACCGTAAGTAATGGCATAGGGAGTCAAACCCACGAAGCCACAATTAATTCTAAAATGTTTTCTTAGTACTAAAGGGGGTGATCTTGATTTGGTTTTAAAATCATTTGAGAGTATGTGTATCATTTAAATTGGACAGGACTTCATGGATGACCCACCTTATGCCCTTGCTTATTGGTCATGCTTGGCACACATTTGATAGAATAGATGGTAAGGACTGTATGTACAATGATAAAGTCAAGATGGTGCTACTGAAATGTTTTGAGCTACAGTAACTCCTGAGGCTTATAGGTGAAAATTCAGTGAGTTAAGAAGGGCCCAGGAGACAGCTATGCAGAACTGCATGTTCAAATATGTACCAATCGAGACTGCTGGGTGGTTGTGGATAAAGCTAGAACTGTGGAGCAAATAAAATACTTATTTGTAAGAGAACAATTTCTGAAAGTTGTACCTTAGGATCTATGCATGCGGTTGCTGGACTGGACATGCAGCTCTGTGAAGGAAGCAACAGAAAGTGTTGATCTGTATATGGCCTGCAGGTCACACATGCTATGTAGGAACATTGGGGAGACAGCACAAGGTTTCAAGGGGACCCAGGGAGGACAGCCCAAAGTAAATCAGCCTGCACCTGAGCTCAAAACACAACCCACTGGCCCTAAGGGCAACAAGAAACTCGGGGCAAAGTAATGCTATATTTGCTAGAAAGTGGAGCACCTTTCATATGACTACCATAAAAAATATGAACAAATGGCAAAAGCCTGGGGGGTGATCAAGACAGGTCCAGCAGCTAGTAGTCTGCTCACAGACTGCCTACCAACTAACTTCTCCATACATATGCACCCTGTCCTAGTTAATGGAACTATAACACAGGGATTGAGGACTCTGGCACCTCCATCTCCATGATGAGGTGAGATCTAATCCAGGTGGACCAGATTCTGCTGGGACAATTTTCCAAGATCCGGGGAGTCACACATCCAGAGGACCGGGTACAAGTGGCTCAGGTCTTCCTGAGCTGGCAAGGTGGCTATTGGGCACAGGAGGTGGGAGTCATACGTGATCTCCCTGTGGATGTGATAGTGGAGAATAACTTTAATCATAGGGAAACCCTGGTGTGGGTTACAACCCACAGTCAGGCAAAAGAGCAAGCTCCTGAGGGTGAGGAGGGGGCAACACAGCCTCTGCTAACCCCTCCGTCAGCAGTTGAGAAAGCAGCTAGTATGGCTGAAGGGCCAGCTAGGAGTAGCAGCCCTGAGCCCCAGCTGCAAACCAAGAAGATCTCAGCTGTGGGAAGATTTCCTTTGGTAGGTGAGTTGGGAAGGAACAGATGGGAGGAGCTAGCAGAGCTCAGCTGGTTGTTTCTTCCCTACAGAAACTGAGAGAGACAGCTGATAGTGCTCATGACTCTCAGGAAAGTAAAATGGCTAGTTTACTGGGAGAATGGACTGCTGCATAGGGAGCGGGTACCACAGAGGGAGCTGGAGGTAGAGGTACTCCAGCAGCTGATAGTCCCTCGGGCTTACTGCAAGCAGCTTTTGGCCCTGGCCCATGACATCACTTTTTCAGGCCACTTGGGTATTAGTTGCATAAAAAGGTGGTTCACCAACAATTTCTTTTGGCCTAGTATGTACATAGATGTGTCAAAAGTACTGTTGGACTTGTCCACAGTGCCAGAGAGTAGGAAAGGTGGGGAACAAGGCTAACGCAGCTTTGATGCCCCTACCTATTATAGATGAACCCTTTAAGAGGGTAGCTGAGGACATAGTGGGGTCCCTGAGCACCCTGAGTTGCACAGGCAAAAGTACATGCTGGTTGTCATGGATTACGCAACCAGGTACCCTGAGGCAGTGGCCATGTCCTCCACTGAAGTGGAGAAAGTGATTGACAAACTCCTGGGAATCTTTTAGCCGAGTGGGATTTCCCCAAGATTTTGTCAGACCAGGGGGAAAATTTGATGTCGTTACTTATGACTCGGTGGGAGAAGTGAGGGGTGAAACAGCTCCATGGCTCACCCTATCATCATGGTTGAGCAGTTCAACGGGTCCCTGAAAATTATGTTCAGGTTGTTTGTTGACCAGTACAAGAGGGAGTGGGACAAGTATTGGCCCCATTTCCTGTTTGCTTACAAGGAAGTCCCCCAGAAGACCACAAGGTTCTCACCCTTTGAGCTCCTGTTTGGTAACAGTGTGATTACAGAACGTATCATTGTTCTTTGCTCACTAAGCTAAGTTGGCAGCCATTGGAGACTGGGCACTTAAAAAATTGGATAAAAACAATCCATAAATATCAGTTATTCTATCCGGCTCACTCTATTTCCCTAACTCTCTTTCCCATCGACAACAAGGGCAAAAGAAAGTTCTTAAGATCAGTCTATTTAAACAAAATTCATCCTGGAAAAAGAAAGAACAAATTTGGGGATAGAACTACGTTCTCTCAGTCAGCTATACCATGGAATAACCTACCAGCTTCATTATGCACATCCCCAGGACATGGGGCATTCAATTCTGCACTGAAAGAACTGTTTTCATTTATCTGTCAATGTACATAGCCTACTAATTGCCTATTATCTTGTAAATATACCTATTTTATACTGTAACTTGTATATCAATTATTTGTTTGTGGTAACCTGTCTTTCTAGTGTTACTGTATGTTTCTAACCTAAATAAATGACATCTGAACACAGGACTGTCTTGTGAACAGGATTGCAAAATCCCAATGCCATGTATTCTCCTGTATAAAAATAAAGTTTTACCTACCTACCTACAGTGTGTGAGGCCCCTAGACTTAGATAGGGGTGAATAGCAGGGGTGACCTTGCCTCCCAAGGAGAAACTGTTGTGGAGTACATCCTGAACTTCAGGACCCAGCTTAAGGAGCTCATGAGGCTTGCCCAGGAGCACTTAGTCACTGCACAACAGCAGTGGAAAGCCTGGTATGACCATGGGGCCAGAGCCCGGGAGTACAAAGTCAGACAGCAACAGATGGCACTCATCCCAGTCCAACAAAATAAATTTCAGGCAGCATGGGAGAGCCCATTCTCCATAGTCAGGAAGGTGGGTGAGGTCAATGATATGGTATAAATGCCTGACAGAAGGTGTGGGCAGAAAGTGTATCATGCTAACATGATGAAGCCCTGCTATGCTAGGGAGTAAATGGTCCTCACTGTGTGCAGCACCCCAGAAGAGGAAAATGAGGCTGATCCACTGGTGGACCTCCTCAGGGAGGTGCAGGAGGAATCTTCAGTGGATAACATCACCCTCCCAGAGCAGCTGACACTAGCCAAGGCAGAGGAGATGAGGAGGGTGCTGCAGGCATTTGGGGAAAGGTTAACAGGGGAACTGTGGTACACCATGATGGCTGAACACCACATGGACACTGGGACCCAAGTGCCACTGTGGCAGTTCCCCTACAGGGTACTAGAGGGCATTAAGCAGAACCTGACCCAGCTACATAGGACTAATGGGCTAAATTTACTGCACTGGAGTTTGGTATTGCAGTCATGTAACATGACCATCCAGCACTGCTGTGGTTCACAAAATGCCAGTGCATATCGATTGTCTAGGAAGGGCTAAATGCATGGCATGATACTTTAGGCACTTCCCAGTCCTTACATGGAATGGCAGTGCTCGTGTGGGCCACTGAAAAAAAGAGACATGCCTTCATATTCCAGGGAGGGGAGATATGACAGAAATGTGAACATGTTAATGTAATCTCTTTCTGTTATTAGAATTATTTATTTTCTGTTTATTCATATATAGGTTCTTTCTATGACTGGAATGGCATGGGGCAGACAAAATGGAGTTCAGGTCATATGTGTCAACAACTACCCTGGGAAAGTTTCAGTGGAAACAGCTACCAGGTGTGATGGTGTTACTTTTCCCATAAAGGCATCTGAGCAGCTAGGAAATAAAGTAATGAAGTCCTGATCAATGCCAGGAGCATGGGCAATAAAATGCCTGGTAGCTTGTGGCAGACCATTAAAAAGGGCGTGCAGGAGGCTACTAGGTCCTGCGCAAAGGTAATGTACAAGAAACGTAGGGTCAGAAAGCCATGTTGGTGGATTCGGGAGGTGCAGGAGGCAGTGAGGGATAAAAGGCTGCCTACTGCCCGCTAAAGCACTTGGGGGGTAAGGAGGGGACAGTATGAGTTACTGGCTAGGAGGGTCACCAAGGTGGTAAGGGGAGGGCCAAGGTGAGGAGGGAGCAAAACCTGGCCAGGGATATCCAGAGGGGGGAAAGGGGTTCTATAGATATATATGGGGAGAAAAGAAAAGTGAGGGCACACATTATCAGGATTAGGACTGGGGAGGGAGGGATGGGCACAGGAAACAGGGGAACAAGCAGAGATACTAAATGAATACTTTGCCTCAGTCTTTACCGGGGGGCAGGGGATCCTTCCATCCCGTTGTGAGGGAAGGGGAGCCACAAAATCAGGTGATAAGCTAGAGACGGAAGGACTGGAAGAGGCTAGGGCAGGGGATGGGCCGAATCTAGAGGGGGATGGGTGGGTGCATGAGGCGGTGGGCTGGGAGGCTGAAATCACAGTGGACAACGTGAGAGAAGCCCTCTGGTTGCTAAAGACTGAGAAGGCACCGGGGCCAGATGGCCTGTATCCGAGGGTACTGAAGGAACTGGTGGATGTGCTGGCAGCTCCACTGGCCAGGTTCTTCAACATCTCACTGAAGACAGGGTGGGTGCTTCAGGATTGGAGGGTGGCTCATATGATTCCTATACACAAAGGGGGGGTCCAGAGAAGAGATGGGGAATTATAGGCCAGTTAGCCTAACATCTGTGGTTGGCAAGGTTATGGAGGGCATTATCAAGGAGAGGTTTGGGGGGTAGCTGGAAAGGTTGGGACACCTGGATGACAGGCAGTATGGTTTTGTTCCAGGGAGGTCATGCCAGACCAACCTGGTGGAGTTTTATGACTGGTTGACGAGTGGTCTGGACCAACATAGGCCGGTGGATGTCCTCTATCTGGATTTCAGTAAGGCGTTCGATTCGGTACCTCATAATGGCCTGTTAGCAAAGCTGGGGGGATGGGGGTGGGGGGCAGTGGCTCAGGTGGGTGGAAAATTGGTTTACAGGGTGATTACAGAGTATAGTGGTTGGAGGGATAGTCTCATCCCCCAGAAGGGTCATCAGTGAGGTCCCCCAAGGTTCGGTCCCGGGGCCACTCCTGTTCAATGCCTATGTCTCGGACGTAGGGAGCGATATTAGAAGTAGGCTGAGTCTCTTTGCAGATGACTCAAAACTGGGAGCACTGGCAGACAGAGAGGAGGGAAGAGAGGCCCTCCAGGGAGATCTGGATACCTTGGGGCAGTAGTCAAATAAGTGAGGATTGAAGTTCAATACAAAGAAATGTAAGGTGCTGCATCTTGGGATCAGAAACCCAGGCCATGCATACACCTGGGGGGGTCACACTGCAAGCCACAGCAGGTGAGAGGGACCTAGGGGTAGTGGTGGACATCAAAATGAATAACACTGAGAACTGTCGAAGAGTCACAGCAAAAGCAAACAGGATACACAGATGCATATCCAAGGGGATTACCTCCAGGAGGAGGTAGGTAATCCTCCCTCTGTATAATGCCCTGGTCAGGCTGCATCTTGAGTACTGTGTGCAGTTCTGGAGACCACAACTTAAGAAAGACATAGCACTGCTGGAAACGGTCCAGAGGAGGGCAACAAGGATGATTCAGGGCATGGAGAGTAGGCCCTATGAGGAGAGACTGCAAGAACTCCAGATGTATGCATTGGAGGAAAGGAGAGACGGGGGGACATGATAGAGGTCTTAAAGTATGTAAAAGGGATAAATACGTGCAGAGCCAAGGAGGTCTTCAGGTTTAAGAAGGGAGGAACTACCAGGGGGCACGAGTGGAAGCTGAAGGGGGGGAAGTACGGGGGAGCGCAGGAGTCCCTACTTCACTGAGAGGGTGGTGGAACTATGGAATGCACTGCCCAGGAGTCTGGTGGAAGAGAGCACAGTGGAGGGATTCAAGAGGGGTTGGGACAGAACAGGGGGATACTGAAGCCCTCTGGGTTTGGGGGGGTGGAGGAGCGAGCTCCCAGTAGGGTGCTGGCTAACGAGCAGACACGGTAGACCATGAGGCCTATTCTGCTGGCTTTTACTATGATACTATGATTCTATAATACTATGAATGTGAGGGAGTTTGTAAGGTTGGGATTCCCACACTCTGACAATAAGACAAGCGGATGTCATAAAACCTTAGGAATAGGTTTCAGAACGCACACACCACGCACCATACATACACACACATGCACACCCACACACATGCATTCACTTGTATGGGGAATACTGAAGAAGGCTGTCACTATAGAGAGAGGTCCCATCCTGCTGCCCTGAGTACATAAATAGGACTGTTTAAACCACAACTCTCTCTCTGACTTTGTGCAACCTTTGAAGAGTAGCCGAGGTCTGTCTTTTGGTGAGTGTTCCCCAAAAAGAAGGAGAGCCCTTCTCCCATACCTAGCTTATCTGGGTTAGGAGAGAACAGCCTTAGTGAATGTTTCTTTCAAGTTAGCTGGCAGTTAAATATAGATCCTAGTGTGAGACTAGATTGCGAGTTTACTCTATAAGTAATCTAGCTGTTCAAACTGTTTTATTTTCCTTCCCTGTAAATGTGTACATCCTTTTGTTTGCTGTACATATCCTGTTTGTAATATCTTGTAGCATTTAGTAGTAAATATAAATTTGTATAGTGCTAGTGGCTGAGCATCCTTATTGCAAAGGTAATTTTTCTGCTTGGCAAAGTGAAAGTTCTCTGTTTAAAGACTGCCATCTGAAGTGCACGCTACCAAATATTACTGTGCATGACCTTCCAAGTCCCTGAGTAGGACAGAGGTATTTTCCTGGTATAACCAGGTGGTGGCAGCAGGAGAAGCGATTGAGACAAAACTTCCTAGAAGCTAATACAGCTCAAAATAATTTTTTTCACAGTCTGATTGAAGCATTTTACATAGTTTTTCATTTTCAACAGCTTTTTTGATTATTTGTCTTAAGATATTCTTTGTATTCTTGAGGGCAACCTGTCAGCACTACAGGCAGCATGTGTGATGGAATTGTCTGTGTTCTCTAAATTTTCCCTAATTAAATTAAATCTGAATTTTAACATTTTTATTAAGGTTATCACCTGCCTCAGAGTTTCTGTGCTGCTCTCTGATGATTTCCTCAAATGGCTGGAGGAGTAAGCAAACTCCAACATCGCCCACTGTTAGAGATGTGGCGATGTAAATCTTTGCCAGCAAAGTTCATGCAAAGTGCTGAAAATTTGCACTTTGCAGAGCTTTGCAAAGCTTCCCTACACATGAGAAATTTTGACTCCACCCGAAATCACAAAGTTTTTGCCGCTAATTGCAGAATTTCACCGCAAAGCATGGAATTTATGGACCAAATTCCACACTTCGTGATCTGCAAACTTCCTCACTTTGCAATCCACGAATTTTGTGTATTCACACTTCACTAATTCTGTGAAATTCGTGAATTAATTCACAGAGCAAATTTTGCAGACTTTTCCCATCTCTACTCACTGTGGTGGCGTGACATATACATCTGGGTCACCAATTTTATTTTCCAAGGTGTACTGTCTGTCAGCTTTCTTTTGTTCCAGCAGCCTTTGAAACATAATAGAAATGTCTTGGATATGTCTGTGCAAACGTAAATTGTGCTCCTCCTGTAATTTTTCAAACAAGTGATGGGCTTTGCTTGAGTGACTAAAATGAGTGCAGATTCTTTTAGCAGTGCTAACAAAAGCCGTGATGTTCTTGTCCTCATCAAGAAAACTGCGAACTATTAAATTCAAGCAGACTTGATTATTAATATAGATAAAACCAAATTTGTAGATGGACTCCAAGGCTATTTATGGAAAATTCAAAGATCGAAACTCAAAATTATTATGATCACCTTGGAGTAAGATTCTCAGACAATTTTTGCTGTAATGGGCATCTTTCACTGATTGAAGCCAAGTTAAAAATGACATTTAATGCATTTAAAAGATTTAATTGTAGGTTGGGGAAAGGTATGGTTCAGGATATATTCACAGTTATTAATGCCTAAATCAAAACTAGTGTGCTATATACAGTTGAAATGTGGGCCTTTTCTAATATAAAATAATTGTAGATTGCATTAAATAAGGTATTTCACTATGTATTGTGTGTCCCTCAGTCAGTTCCTTCAGAGGTTTTATGACTGGAACTTGGCCAGTTCTTAATCTCTACTCTTGTCACAGAGAGGCATCTGATTTTTCTTCTTAATCTTTTCCAATTGCCTGAAGAGAGGCTGCCTAGGCAATGTCTGCAAGAATAAATTGAATATTTGGGGAAAATTTTCACTTGTCCAGTGGTTAAAACTATTAAAGAGAACTTATTTCCACTGAGTTTGGGACATTTATTATACACAATTTATTACAGACCAAATTTTGAACTTATTTCTCAAATAAAGAAAAGGGTTAAAGTTATTGCTATTTCCAGGGACTTTCTTCAGGTTTCATCTCTATAATATTTCAAATGGTATAAGCAGCTTAAAACTGTACACTATTTTGAACCTTACTTAACCTGTGTATCTAATCCTTTAGAGACCATGAACTTCTTACTAGGTTCAGAATTGAACTTTATGATGCAAATTATATACAGTACATTTCAAACAGAGATGACCTGGTATTAAAACTCGCTGCTGTAAATGTGGGATGAAGGCTGAAGATGACCTTAAGCATGTTATGTTCATATGCCACTTGTAGTCAAACAAAAGAGGCGTTTGGTTAGGCCCTGCCCTTGCTGACCTCAGTCTTCCCTTGGATCGATTGTACAATACTCGAGATGTGTTAATTTTAAGCAGGTTATCTGGCTTTTTATCATCTTTGAAACTGTAAATAATAATAATTTAGACAATTATATTCTATAGGGGACATAGGAGACTTACTTCTTTTTTGGCCACAAATTGACTTTTTCTTTCCAATATTCAGTAGTTTTTTTTGATTTGAGAATTTTGAAATTACGGGCATAATTCTTGGATGGGGTGTAGGTAACCAGACCTGAACCCATCCATGGCTTGTTTACTCCCATTTCAGGATTGCTAAAGATTGTTGCCTCCTCTGTCCCCTTATTTCCTACTTCTTTTTTTAAATATTATATTGGTATGCTTAGATAGAAAATTTGTGGCATTTATGAATAAATGCTTAAATCATTAGATGTTGTATATGACTGACATTTCCCGTTTTCTGTGAATTTTATGTCTAGCCGATTAGTCGCATAATATGGCAGACTGTTTTGTTTTCCTAATCTTTACATCATTATCATATATACCCTTAAAATAACTATCTAAAATTACATTTACATATACCGTGATTGTAATTCTGCTGACCTTTCTGTGTATTCAGATTATTTGATGTTATATTCTAATTGGTACTGGACTTGAGAGTGTGGGTATTTGAGAGTGGCCCTTAGAGATAATTTGATATATAAACAGAACCTATTGCTGATTCTGTGATATCTTGTAATGAGATGTTACATGTATTTTAAAACTTTTAATATAACTGTACAGGTTGGTGCAATTTATGAACCTTGTATTTTAAATATTTTGAAATTTTCTTGTAAAGATCAAAAGCTGAACAATAAATGTAAAACTTGAACTTGAAATTCAAGTAATGCGCAAAGCAGCAGATGTGAACAAAATCCCCCTCCTTCAAGGCCTTCCTTATGTCAAACCCATTATCTGCAACTATAAAGCAAGCTTACAGCCCCTGTAATGCAAGCCATTGCTGTATTGGTTGTTTGAGTACCTCATTGATAATGTATGAGTTATGCTTAGATGGAAAATAAAACATTCTTAGAAAAATAAACTGGGATTCACTGTCCCCAAAAGAATGATCAAAACATGTCCAATGAGCAGTGACAGACATGAAGGGTTTATGCTGACAGCTTATCCAAATATCTGTTGTGAGCTGCACCACCCTTCCAACAGCACTGGCCAAAACTTGTCTCAGTTTGTTTTACATGCAACATCGTAGAGATCTGGAATCCCTGTTGAGGGGAAATATTTTCTCGATGTATTGAGGTTCAAGGTACTCAATCAGCCATCTGAATCCTACACTACATGTTCAATCACATTATATGGTAGCAAGTCAACAGTTATCATCTCTGAAATTTTCTTTGTTGTATTGTAACAACAGGATGGGTCAAGGGATATTTAGCTTTACGTTCTTATGTTTCTGAGATGGTAAGCTGTCTCCTTGAAAAATGGGAGATTTTGAACACATGGACACTACCAGTAGCAGTAGGACCTGGAGTTTTTTGACTAGACAGCAATGCTGAAAGTGTGTCTGTATTGCTGAGGGAGCTGCCACTGCTTTCATCTATCAGAGTTACCCCTGAGTGTAGTGAACTGTCATCACTGTCACTTTCTCTTCTACTCTCAAAAATGGATTTCCCATTAATGTTACGACATCTGACTGGGTGACTTTTCAGCGTTGAAGTTCCCAACGGTCCTTTCTTTTTACCTCTGCTGATGGCCCATTTACAGATAGAACATTTTGCCACTAACTCATTAAAAGCACCAACAGAAAAGTATGACCAAACAAAAGATTATTTTTTTGTTTATTTTTTTTTTGCCAGGTATGCACTGCAGTTCAGTCTTTTTCTTAGGAGTTTTTTTTACTGGATTTTTCTTGGGCCTGTTCCTGGTGTGATTTATTCCCTTCCTCCCTTTAACCAGTGTCCTCCTACTCCAACATAGAAACAACTGCTTCTTATTTATTTATTTAACAGACTTTAGGATTACAACCTTTGAGTCAGGGACTCATTTACAAAGGCTCCGCGTCAGAAAAACAAACATTAACATTTAATACATATAGACATAGAATGGCAGCTAAAGGTTACAGTTTTTTAAGTTGAGTTAGTTTTTGTTGACCGGGTAAGTGCACTAGACAGATTCTGCCTATTTTCAGGCATGACCTGGGGGAAGGGGATTCAGATGAATGCCAACTGACTTTGAACCAGATTAAGCTGTTCGTGGTATTTTAGTGAACCGGGGAAATTTGGCCAGTGCACCGGGGAAATTCCTCTACTCTTTTCGAGAAGTGCCATGGGATCTTTAACATCCACCTGAACAGGCAGATGGGACCTCGGTTTAACGTCTCATCTGAAAGACGGCACCTCAGGAGCGCATCACCCCCCTCGGGCTGCACTGCAGTGTCAGTATTGGGATATTAACCCAAGTGCCTGGTGTGGGGCTAGAACCCATAGCCTGCTGATCTCCCGACCTCAGAGGTGAGTGTGCTACCTGCTGAGCCACTGACACTTGCACACCATTTTAGTTATACAATATTTCAGAATCAAGATCAGCTATGCATTGCATTGAACGTGTTACCGAGAGCTGTATTTTACAGTTTTCAAGAGAACAATAATTTTGCTGATAGAGGGAGGGAGTAACAGGTTTGATATTTACAGCGAAGTAGAGAATTAGACAGATACCTTGTGAGTGCAGCCAAAGGAGGCATTGTTAATTGGCAATGCTTGGTAGCCCTATTGGTAGGATCTCAGTGTCGGGGTGGTCCCGTAAGATGATAGATAGATGACCCAGCACTAGCTGGTACATTGGCAGCGCCGTGCTTCTATGTCTTCCTCATTTGCAGTTTCCATCCCCTAATCCTCCAGTACAACATGTGCCCGATCACTGTATTTATCCTTGTCAGGTTCAGCCTCTGAGTATTCAGATGTAGTCTGTGTGGGACTAACAGTAGCATAGTATATATGTAATTGTTCCATACTTGAGAGTGCCTCCGAGGATGGCACCAACCAACCCTTTAGTTTTAACTAAAGAACCTTCTGATTTTATTAATTTGGAACTGATCTGACAGATGTACATTTTTTAGATTCAAGCATTCACTTGGAAGCTGAAATCGTAGAGTAAATAGAATTCCTTTTTTGGGATTTAGTTTTATTTGCCCTGTGGAAGAGGATGAACATGTAGCCGGACCCTTGACCCTCCCTTTTGTTCTGCTGAAGTTGCAGTGTCTACCTGAGATTTGGAACTAGTCTGAATATTATGTTTCTTTCTTTTTTTAATTTTTTAGTATTTTTTACTTAATTTTCTATTATGTAGGAAAAAAATTACTCTTGAGCCCCATAGTTCTGGCCTGACTTCCACTCCCTACAGGACCCAATTGTACATAGCAGTCAGCATCCACCACCACTTCTTTCCAAGCTCAGTGCAGAAGAATGACTCCTATTGCTACTGTTAGGGCTAGACGGACTGTTCCACTATGAATACGAACCACCCTGGATCTGCTGCTTATCCAGAACTTGGATGAATACTGTGGTAGTCGTGCAAAAGCTGACCGGTTGCGTGACATACCGAGTGGTGCATTACCTATTGAATAACATGTATTGTGGTACCGTGAAATTATGCAGGGTGAGTGGTACCGGTCAACCTTTGTGAGATTACCACTGTATGGATGTGGTTGCCTAGTCATTGTTCAGTGACCGTTCAGCATCTTAACAAGTCAACAATGTTATGCTACTATTGCTTCGGGAATTTAAATTAATGACTCATATATTTTTAATTTATTCAAAGCACACTGGCATGGTGGAGATGCTGAATGGCTAAGGATAGGGGTGATGATTGATGATGGCACTTCTTTTATGATTAGGCACAGTGATGTCTAGTAAGTTGCACTAATTTCACATTAAAGAATTTCAAAACACCTGGGGCAGGATTGACTAAAAAATGTAAAGTGCTACGCAAACGTTTACACTGCACCTCACAGTTGTGCTGCTGGGCAATTGGGCTATTCACAGTATGCTATCTGACTATGAATAGGGGCAGACGGGGGCAGCGTTAACCCAGGCAAATCACCAGGAACCTCAATAGCACTGCCCCCACAGCCAGCCAGGAGAATGGCCCACCAACAACAGCACACACACGCTAAGTCCCAATTCACAGAAGTGACCATGTAAATGAGCCCACGGGCATGCAAGGTGCAATTTGCCATTAGTATGCCCTTTATGAGCCTATTTGCATGGCCTTTGGTTGGCCTAGTGTGCTCCCCTACCAGCCCATGCACCATGCAGCCGTATTCCCCAGTGGTGTAGTACCCACCCAGTACTCTGATCACTGTCTCCAAGTAAATAATTTAATTCCCTGATAGTCAAGGGTCCTTCTTCTCTCTCCTATTACCAACCCCATATGATATATAAGTTTCTGTAGTGTAGTGGTCCCTCCCCGGTCACTGATCGCCATCCCTATATGATATTTCATTTTTTTGTAAGGTAGTGGTGCCATCCCATGCTCCGATCACTGACCCCATATGATATATCAGTTTTCTGTCATGTAGTGGTGCCCTTCCCTGCCCCAATTGCGGACCCCATAAGAAAAACTCAGTTTTCATAGTGCAGTGGTGACCTTCCCCTTCCCCATCGCTGACCCCATATGATATTTAAGTTTTCCGTAGTGTAGAGGTGCCATCCCAACCCCAATCACTGACCCCATAAGAAAAAAACATTTTCTGTAGTGTAGTTTTCCCATTCCCTCATCATCGATTGCTGTCCCCAAATGAACAAAATCTATTCCCTTGTAGTCTAGGGTTCCTCCCCCCACCCTCCAGTGTAACCCACCACCCCACTCCCCTCAGTACCAATCCGTGGCCAGCGACCAGCACAGCTCTCCTCTCACCACCTCAGTTGGCTGCCGACTGAGCCCTCATGGAGAGAGTACTGTACACAGTATGGCTCATTGACTGTGATTGACCAATCAGGGTCAATGAGCCATATTATATACAGTACACACTCCATGGGGTCTCATGTCGGTGACCAGACAATGTGGTGAAAGGAGGGCTGTGCTGGTCACTGATCACAGATTGGGATTGGGGGGAGTATGGTGGCAGGTTACACTTGAGGGGTGGGGGGAGGGACCATAGTCTACCAGGAAATAGTTTTTTTTTCATTTGGGGTCAGTGATCAGTGATGGGGGGAAGGGACCATCACACTATGGAAAATGGGTTTTTCTTATGGGGTCAGTGATCGGGGCAGGGGAGGGCACCACTACACTATGTAAAAATGAAATATTATAAGGGGTCAATGATCGGGGTGAGGTAGGGCACCACTACACTATAGAAACTTATATATCATGGGGTTGGTGATCGGGGGACCCTAGACTACCAGGGAAAATATATTTCTTTGGGAACGGCAATGGGAGAATGGGGAGGGGCGCCACAGTACCTCCCCCAGCTACTAGGGTGTCACGGATTACCACCATGTTTTTGTCGGCAGTAATTTCTCCGCACAAGAGCCTTCACAAGAGGCCCTTGTGTGGAGCAAAACTTTGTGAATTAGACTGCAGGGATATGTAGGTCCCCTCCCCTCATTTGTGCTGTGGCCCTCCTTACAACTTTGCCCAGGAGCAAAACTAGTTTGCATGAACAAACTGGGCTTCGTGAATACCAACTTTGGGCAAAACCCAGTTTGTGCCAGGCAACCTGGGTTTGCACCCGGGCAAGGTTTTGTGAATCTGGCCCCTGTACTGTACTTGTTTCATTCTTTTTTCTGCTGTAATAAACTAAAACATGTCTGCTATGAGTCAGGAGGAGTAGTACAATATTCAGTTTTTTTTTGTATTGCATCAGGCCCAGGGTGGCACCACTGACTGGGCTCGATGTTTTGTTTTTTGTCACCCTGCTCAGCACACAAGCATCCAACACAACAGCACCCCACCCTCACTGTTTGATCTTTTTATTGTAGCCTGCAGACAGGTACAAGGCAGCACCACTGGGCTTGTTGTTTGTTTTGGTAAATTGCACAGTGCAGGCTACAGTCCACCCAGGTATCCAGAACAGCTCTCTGGGCCAACTGATACTGAATTAATATTGCTAGTTTTATTTATTTCAGCCTGCAAGCAGACACAGGCACCACCACTGTACTTCCATTTTTTAGGAAGCCAGGCACCAGCAGCCAGCACCATCTGCTACTTTTCTCCCAGCTATATCACACCTAATCTCATCTCTCTCTCTCTCTCTCTCTCTCTCTCTCTAATCTGTCATTTTTAATCCTTTTTGCTGCCAGTATTTTTATTGTGCTTTCTTTGCTCCAGACACAGGCAGTTAGCCAGCTACCTATTGGCACACCTGCTGTCTCTCTTACTGACTTCCTTTCTCTCTCTAATCAGCTTTTTTTAAATCGCTTTTCTCTTCTGCTTAAGACTGCTGGCACAGTCAGACTAGCAGTGCATACAGGCCTTAATGCCCTCCTTCCCACCTTTCCCTTCAGCCAGAAGCATTGCCACACTAATCAAAAGTAAAGTCAGCAAAGTCCCTTTTTTGGGCTGCAGTGGGCGGAGTCCTGCAGGCCTCTTGCTATCACAAAAATGACCCTGCATTCTTTCCAACTGAACAACCTGTTGGAGTTGCACCACAGTTGCCTCTGCATCTATGGAGCACTCCACCCATACTGCACTATTTTTTATTAAAAAAAATTGGCACCATCCTGATCACGACACTGTGGAATTGGGCACCCCAACCCCCAGTGTTACTCTTATGTTTCTAGGGTGGGTGTGATGTGGTGCATGCTAAGAGGGAGGGTTGTTGGGGGGTATTTCTATTTTTAAAGAAAAAACAAATGGCATGGCAGAATATGACGCATTTTTCTGTGTCCAAGAAGGCTGCTGCACTCTACTGCACATGTGCTAGTGTTTGCTCATGCGCAATAGAGTGCAGTATTAACAGACTTCACCGATAAAACTGCTGTGTTCCACCATGACCGCAATGTTTTTCTTTAAAATTAGAAATCCCCAGACCACCCTCCTCTCAGCACCCCCCAGAAATATAAGAGTGACACAGGGTGTCCAGTTTCCCAGTGTCATGATCTGGATGGTGCCATTTTTTTTTCTTATAAATTATACATACCCTTACCCAACCCTCCATCTCAGCAACACTCAAGCACAAAGAAATTATCTGGCTTACACTCAGAGACAGGGTCAAATTGCAAACTATCTACTATGTAAAAAAGCCCGACTAGGCCTTGCACCCCCCTGCATCCAACACATCATCCTACTGACTCACTTGCAGCATAACACAAGGGGCACAGTTAGAGGTACCCTATGCATCCCTTTCATGAGGACATCCCTCAGCCAGCACTCATTTGTCTACAGGGCTCCCCTCTGACTAAATGAGCTCCCTGTCAGAGTAAACAATATAAAGAGCTCCTCTACCTTTAAGCATGAACTGAAGCAATCCCTAATCAACATTAGAACCTGTGAATGCAGACATGCATAATGCTTTGTAAGGCACTCACCGTCCACAAAAGTACTCCAGTGTGGGAAATCAGACTCTCTAACTTCACCTGATAGGATTTTAAGCCACCGTAGATTAGCCCTTACTTCCACCTTGTTCCTCCCAGTCCCTTTCTCTGCATGCCTAAGCTCCATTAATTCAATCTCATCCCTGTGACTCTCAACCTGCTCCTGCCCCTTCATTTCCTCTCCCCCTCACTACTGTCTCACCACCCAGTCCTGCCCTTACCTCATACTCACCTCCACTTTACTTCACCTATCACCTGTTGCTTCCCTAACTCCAATTTTTCCATCTCATCTCCAGGACTGTGCCTGTTGATCTCCCACTTTTGCACCCTTCTCCCTCATCCCTTTACCTGCAACTATTTTGAAGAATTTAGGACATGAAACTTGTGACAATGCCTGTTCCCAAGGCAGCTGATTATATCGTACCTCTCAAACTTATTAACTGTGACTGCTTGTAATCGACTACAAAGTTACTGTCTTGTCCAGCTAGTATTCCAATATTTGATACCTGTATTTCTGTCTATGTGAATTGTACCATTGTAACTGTTGTATTGTCTCCTGACATGGAACCTTTGTGAAAGAGGTCATAGAGCAAAGGTTAATTCTGAAGTGTTAATTAAATAAATGTGACACTGGTGGTGTCCAGTCCCCCAGTGTCACAATCAGGACTTCTTTTTTTTTTGGTTTTTGTTTTGTTGTTTACATATTCCCTCACCTGACCCTCCCTCTCAGTGCCCACCACCCCATCCACCCACTCATTTCCAGAAACAGAAGAGTGACACTAAGGGTGCCCAATCCCCCAGTGTCTTGATCCAGAATCCTTGGGTTTTTTTTTTTGTGAACCCTGTAAAAAGAAAACTGTCCATCGATGTCTTTTGTAGCTCTTAGATCCCCCATCCTCCCCTCCCACTCCGCACCCCCCACACCCTCAAGCCCTTACTTACCGATCGGGAGGCTAATGCCATAATCCTCTCTGGACCACAGACACATCTTCACTCTTCAAAGCCAGACCATAAACTGAAGAAACAGGTATGCGGTTCAATGTATTTCAATGTGGTTTTGAACTCAGTGGCATAACTTGGGCATTTGTGCATATTTTTGACCCAAATTTTCAACATGCCTCCTTTGGCACCCTGCCTCATGAACAACTGAACTGTCATTAGGAAAATCTGTCCTGAAAGGTGATTTTGTGGTCCCTGTGTGAAATCACCTTTTGGGCAGGAGTTGAACATTGTCTCTGCCCTTGTCCATGAGGTGGGATCATAATTTATTGAAATTTTGGTAACTGGGTAAACACACTGAGACATTATAGTCCCTTTTTCAGGGGTGCCCTGGGATTAGTTACATGGCATCAGAAGCACATTTGGTACAAATGGGTTACATTAGATGTAGATCTAATAAAGCATATGAAGCAAGTTTGGTACAGATAATTTACATTTGGATATAGATTACTTGATGTTTGAGATACCGGATTCAATAATTAAAGACAGATACAAGCACATTTGGTACGAACAAGTTACATTTGGATACAGGGTACAAAAATTAAAGAACAGAAACATTACAGCTAGTTTAGAGCCAATCTAATGAAAGGAGTGGCTATGATGCTCCTGAGCCACTTGGTGGCACTAGAGTCTAAGGGCACTTTCAGTTTAAACACAAACGGATCTAGATTGTAGGGATGAGGGATACAGCAGACAGGATTGGGAAGAGAGGTAAGGGATAGCATTGGCAGGAAGGGGGGACCCAAAAAAGGGTTTTCATTCTCTGCTTGAATTGCATGAGAGTTGGGGATGTACAGGTTTTTAAGGGGTAGAGAATTCCAGAGTGTGGGAACTACAACAGGGAAAGATATGCTACCAGCTTAAGTAAAAACTCTTAGTGGGTCCAGTAGAGAGTTAGAGACCAACCTTAGTGGCAAGTTGGGCCTCTTATACTGAAGTAGGGTATTGAGGCTGGGAGGGGAAGGTAGTTTCAGCAGCTTGTAGGTTAGGCAGTAGAGTGGTAAGTGCATTCTGGTCCTAAAAGAAGGCCAATTTAGAGGCTAACACAGTGTAGTAATGTTCGTGCATATGTGCACCACTAGCAAAATGATTAATCTTGTGATAGAGAATCTTGAGTTTAGCCAATATTGATTCTCTAGCCAATTGAAGAATTGGAGCACCATAGAGGAGGGTAGGCAATAACATGCCCTTGGCTATAGCGAGTCATGTGGAAGCTGAGAGGTAGGGGGCTAGTCTGTATAGTGGGCTATGTTAAAAATATGGTGTAAAAATATTTAAAACAACAAAGCTATGAGCCTGCTGTACATTGAATTTTGCAAACGCAGGCTCGTAACTTTGGTAATTTTCAATATCTTCTCCCCAAACTTACAACATAGAAACATAGACTTTGATGGCAGATAAGGCCCGCTTGGCCCACCTAATCTGCCCATTTCCCCACCTACAGGATACACTGCAGATCCTAGTTAACCAACAGCCTATTTCTTCCTTACAGCACCTCATGAGTGTAACGGCTATCATTTTTAAAATCAGGGCCAAATTATTTTTTACAACCCAAAAGGTGATTTTGTGGTCCCCATGTAAAATCACCTTTTGGGCAGGAATTGAAAGTTTTCTCCACCTCCGTGGTGGGGTCATAAGAAGGCTATGTTGAAAATCTGGTGTGAAATATAAAAAAAAATATGGTTACGAGCCTACATTGAATTTTGTGAATGCAGACTCGTAAGTTTGATAACTGTCGACATTTTTACCTCAAATTTACAACATAGCTATATCTTTACAGCACCTCATGAATGTGACAACTGACATTTTTCAAATCCTGGCCAAAGTGGGTTTTTTTACATCGTGGAAGGTGATTTTGCAGTCCCTGCATGAAATCACCTTTACACAGGAGTTGAACATTTTCTCTGTCATTGTTCATGAGGTGGGGTCAGAAGAAGGCTATGTTCTCAATTTGGTGTAAAAATATTTAAAACCAAAAACGTTATCAGTCTATGTTGAATTTTGCAAATGCAGGCTCGTACGTTTGGTAATATTCAATATTTTTATCCCAGATTTTCAACATAACTATTTCTTTACAACACCTCATGAATGTGACAGCTGTCATTTTTCAACTGAAAGTTGATTTCACAGTCCCTGCATGAAATCACCTTTCGGGCAGGATTTGAACATTTGCTCTGTCCTTCTTCATGAGGCAGGATTATAACAAGGCTATGCTGAAAATTTTGCGTACAAATATTACAAAACAACACAGTTAGGAACCTACAACACATTTTGCTAATGAAGGCTCGCAACTTTGGTAATTTTCAATATTTTTATAGCAAATTCCTCACCTGCAGTCCTATCGGCTCTGACCAGAGTTTGTTTGTTTAGTGAAGTTTAACTTTGTTGTACTTTGAGTTTGGGCTTTTTTCATGCTCACTCAATCTTGCCTGTTACTCTCTCTTTAAGCACTCCCTCCATCAACCAGAAGCACTGTCACACATATCAACCAGTAAAGTCAGCTAAGACCCATTGTTTAGTGAAGGATTTTTTTGTACCTTGGGTTTGGGCTTTTTTGCAACCGCTCAGTCTCCTCTCTCTCTCTCTCTCTCTCTCTCTCTCTCTCTCCATAAGCACTCCCTCTGACAGATCATGCTGTTTCTTTCTGTCTCTCCTCTATGATGTTGAGCAGTAGAGTCAGGGTATATTTACATCCTGCAAGAAATACATCACATGACACTGTGTTGCTCTGCAGAGGGCTCTATTCAGCTGGCCCTACTCTCACCCCTGTGAGTGTGCAGATTGCACATAATAAAAGCAAGTATTCCATCAGGAGCTTACCTATGGACTTGGAGCCAGACTCCAACAACAGAGTCCATGTTTATCCAAGTCCATGGGTAAGCACTGGATTGGGTGGGGTTCTTACTTACTGTGGAATAGTCTGTCCAGCCCTAACTGAGACCACCACAACTCAGTTCAAGTAAGCCATGGAACAGCCCTCATGAGATAATAGCTTTCGACCACTACCAACCTGTGCTGGATTTGAACCAGTAACCTAGTGGTGAAAGGCTCCTTAAACTTTAAGATGTTTAGATTTAGAACCTTTAGATTGTTCCCCATGTACTCTACACTGTTCACTCTAATCAGCGCTTTCACTCTTCTCTCTTGATGCCAGGCGTCTTACACACTGTGCCTCCTTTATTTCTAAATTCTGGTCTGGTTCTCTTCTTTCCTACCTTAATTCCCTCTTATCCTCTCCCTCAACATCCTGCTATCCCTTACATAATATTGTTTCTCATTCCCTCGCTGGTCCTTCTAGGAAATCTACAGCTGGTCAGTCTGCCTTGTCTTGTCACTTTCCTAAACTTTGGTCCTCCCTTCCCTCGTCTATTCGTTCTGCCTCTTCTCTCTTTCATGACATTTTCCCTCCCTCCTGCACCTGTCCTTGACCCTCTTGCTTTTCCCTCTCACTGCCTTTGTCCTGGTTGTTTTTCCTCTTATATATGCATATGTTATCCTGAGTTTGTATATTAAGTTTTATTATTTCTTCATTTAAAATGTATTACTATATTTTCTATACATATATTGTCAATACTTTATATGATGTTGCCCCTCCCCCTCCCACAGGACGCATCTGGTAATGAGCTGTTACCAGCTCAGTGTATCTTTCCTGGTGAAACTTTTGAAATAAATAAATAAATAAAATAAATACCCTACTACCAATCCTCTGAGTTATCCAGTCCCCCTTTTAGTTGTTTTTTAAATAACAATATCTGTTCATGACATGAGGAAACAGAAGAGAATCAGAAGTCCAAAATGCTTTTCATCTCTACTTTTGCAGACCAATCAAGATTAGTGTAACCTTTACTCTCCTCTGGAGAAGAGCATAGGTCTTGCATCATTAGGCTACTCGTTTGTACTACTTCACATTTATCTGAAGAGCTGTGGTGACTCAGTCAGGTTTCCTAGCTACAAAGTGACCAGTTTATGTCAAAGCACTAACAGCTCATTAAAGCAATTAGCTGAGTTTCACACAGCCATATCAAGAGAAAAACACTGTGATGTGTGTGTGTGTGTGTGTGTGTGTGTGTGTGTGTGTGTGTGTGTGTGAGTGTGTGCATGCATGCATGCATAACAAACTCACAGACACTTACTCATTTACATTCAGTGGTCAGAGATGTTGCAAATCAATTAGGACCATTAAATCATCTTTATTCATTTTAAACTGCAGGATTTGCCTGGTTCTCGTATGACCCTTTGGTGTCTAGCTTAGCCTGAGAAGTAAAACATTTTAATTGCCTGAATAGGCTATTTTCTTTCTTTTAATGCCATGGAAAATGAGTTCTGTTTAAGAGAAGCCACTGTAGGCATTTCATAGTTAGAACCAAGCCATGGGATTCCATTTTGGGATCTGGTGATTCGGCTTGCTCATGTTGTTTTAATTCTCAGACTTTCCGGGGGTGTGCACTGGACTCTGTTTGTTTGTTACATGCCACAAAACCAGTAGCACCCTCAGCAGAAATATGATTTGAGCTTTGTGAACAACGCAAAGGTTATAGCATGCTAGTTTCAGAACATGTTTAGTGTTTGGGAGCATGTGGCACTTCTTTTAGCATGCTCCCTTTGATCACTTGTGAAATTACCTGGCTGAAATCACTTTATTTTAAAGGAGCTAATTTTGGCAATGCAATCTATTTAAAAAGTAGCCACTGCAGGCATTTCATAGTTAGGAACAAACAGTGGGGTTCCACCTTGGCATCTGGTGGTTTGGCTTCCTCACACTGGAATTTCAATCTGAAAAGTAAGAGAACTCCATGGAGTTAAAAGTAAGAACATAGCCAATTCAGACAGTTAAAATATTTTACTTCCCAGATTTACCATGGGGGGTGTGCACTGGATTCTGCTTGTTTGTTTGTTTGTTTGTTTGTTACATGCCACAAAACCAGTAGCACACCTCAGCAGAAATATGATTTAAACTTTGTGAACAATGCAATGTTTTGGAATGGGATTACTAGTGGTGCTGCTCGAACAGTGAGTGTTTGATGGGAGCATGGGTTCTGGAAATGGGCAAACAGTGCCAGCCTCTACAGAAGGGGTTCATAAACACAACCACACTGCGGGTGAAATTGCAGGCAGTGTCCCCTGCTGAAAATGTGGAAGGAGTAAGTGTGGTTCACTGGTAGAATACTATGTGTGTAATTAAGGGATTAGTGACTGTGCTGGTTTGAAAGTTGGTAGCAGAGCAAGGAGGCAAAAACCTAGACACCCAAGGGATGCTTGGAAGGACTATTGCACTGTATCTGTGATAGCAAAATGGTTGCTTGCATTAAATAAATACAGACCTCATAATGGTACCAGGCACCACAATTTGGAAAGTACAAGTGATAACAATTCAAGGAGTTGAATCTAGTGTGAGCAGCTCCCCAAAAAAGGGCAGCCAGAGCATCCACCAAATAAGTCATCCAAATACCTTTAAATTCAGCAAGTATTCAGACCTCAAAATTCGGCCAACTATATGCTGTATTCTGTGTATTTGGTAATTGATTTGGATTTGGCACACACTCCTACCAAACAGTCCTTTTCTGCTGACAAATGTTATGGTTTTGTGTTTCATCTTAACTTTTCTGAGATTTTCCCATTGGCAGCTTCAGATCTCCTGGGGTGGTTTTGTCTAAGTACTGCAGTTTCACCTCTAACAACATCAGCTTGAAGTCACTCCTCTCGCATATTTAAACAAAAGCTAGTGTGAGATTCAAAAACAGAGTTACATAGAGTCATAGAAGCCGACTTCAGATAATGGCCACATGGCCCATCCAGTCTGCCATTTTATGTTGCATTGCTTACACTAAAGACCCCTCCAGGTCTACAGCACTTTATCTGCACCCTCTTACCTAGCTCTTATGACTCCTTTGTGCTTATCCCAGGCTGTTTTGAATCCTACTGTTTTTGTCCCCACAGCTTCTGCTGGAAGACCATTTCAGGCATCCACCACCCTTTTTGTGAAGAAGCATTTCCTCACATCTCTCCTAAACCTACCCCCTCTTCAGCTTCATATCATGGCCCCTTGTTCTAGAGCACCCTTTCCTCTAAAAAAATACCTCCCACCTGTACCATAGTTACCCCGTGAGGTATTTCAACATCTCAATCATATTCCCCCTCTCCCTCCTCTCCTCCAAGGTGTACATGTTTAATTCCTTTAGCCGCTCATCACAGGTCATTTGATATAGACCCTGTACCATCTTGGTAGCCCTCCTTTGGATGGCCTCCATCCTGTCTATGTCCTTCCTGAAATGTGACCTCTAAAACTGGACTCAGTACTCCAGGTGGGGTCTTACTAAAGACCTATATAGTGGCAATACCACTTCCCTTTTTCTACTGGTAATATCCCTACCTTTATATCCCAACATCCCACTAGCTCTCCTGATTGCTTTGTCGCATTGTCTGGCCACCTTCAGGTCATCAGATATGATTACCCCCCCGAGGTCTCTTTCCTGCTTGGTCGCTGTTAGTGTCTCTCCCTCCATTTTGTTCTGCACTCTGGGTTTCTGTGAGCCAAATGCATTATTTTGCACTTTTTTTTGCATTGCACCTTAGCTGCCAAACTTTTGACCACTCCCCAGTAGCTTTAATTCTCTTTCCATCCTTTGCCCCCCCTCCAGAGTGGCCACCTTGTTGCAGATCTTGATGTAATCCACAAAGAGGCAGACCTTCCTTCTCAGTACCTCTGCTATGTCACTGATGAAGACATAAAAAGGACTGGATCCAGTACTGATCTCTGCAGTACCCCATTGGTCACTTCCACCTCCTCAGAGCAAACTCCATTTACCATCACTCTCTGTCTCCTATCCCCGAAATCAGTTTCTTATCCACCTTATTACCCACCTCCATGTTAACCAACTTGTTTACCAGCCTCATATGTGGAATAGTGTCAATGGCCTTGCTAAAGTCCAACTAGGTTACTTCTACCCCCCTCCCCTCGATCCAACACCATAGTTACCCAGTCAAAAAAATCAGCCAGATTTGTTTGGCAGGACCACCCCTCCATAAAGCCATGCTACCTTGGGTCCTGCAGTCCATTGGATTCCAGGTGTTCCACAATTCTTTCCTTGAATAGTGTTTCCATCAGTTTCCCTACTACAGATGTCAGGCTGACAGGCCTGTAATTTTCCGCCTCCTCCTTATTACCAGTTTTGTGAAGAAGGACTTCATCCACCCTTCCCCAGTCCTACTGGACCATGCCAGTCTCCAGTGAACTGTTAAACAAGTCTGTTATGGGTATAGCTAGCACCTTCCCGAATTCCTTTAACGCTCTTGGATTCACCCCATCTGGCCCAATGGCTTTGCCCACCCTCAGATTAGTGAGTGCTTTCATGACCCTCTCCTCAGAAAAGGGACTGATGTCTAGTTCTCTTTCCCCCCAATCTCTTGGTGCTTATTTGTACTCATGCCCCTTCCCTGTTAACTGTGAATACTGAGCAGGAATATTGAGAAAGTTAGAAAACAACATTTACTTCATTATCATATGCACAGCAAGATGAATGTCAAACAGTTGCTACAGATGACAAAACCACACCCTGTCTTGAAAAATCTGCAACATTATCATTCAAAGAACTGTCACCAAATGAGTCCGGAAATGTAAACTACTTGCATCTGTAATAACCTACCCAGCTTGCAGGGTCCGCCTTCTGTAAACTGAATTACAGGTACATGTCAGACCCAGGGACTGACTCTTGTCTAGTCTCAGAGGCAGCACTTCTAACCCTTAAACTCATAACGACAGAATAAATGTATTAAAGCTTAAGATTCTTGACATTAAAATATGATTGAGAACAATCATAAAATAGACAGATACAATCAGAAATGTAAAATACCCGATTAAATGTTATAGAAAATATATTTTTTACTTGTCACACTTTACCTCTCATTGCTTATGGACTATACACATATTTTTTCATTCTTTGTAGTCTTTTCTCTTAGAGTACTTAGCACTAAATTACTCATACTGTAGCTGCTAAAGTGTAAAGCTTGCCCAAACATTTTTTTTCTGCTAATCACACCCTCTGGTTGTCTCATGCTAAAAGTACAACAGCTTCCATGGACAATGTCTGTTCTAAAACATTCAAGATGGGGGTCAGATTTAAGTTGATTGCCTTTAAATTGCTATGTGTTTTCTTAACTTGAATTTAGCTGCCTTAGCCATTTTGTTTGAGCAGAAATAGGGGCTTCTGTTTACTGATAAATTTCTGGAACTTTCTGGCAGTTTCTAACTGGGTGTGTCTGTACCTTCAGCAGCAGTAACAGCAGGCATCATATTTCAGGTAATTGCATTAAATTGCTGTGTGTGTCTGCTGAGTCAAGAGGAGCAGTTTACCCTGTTTTGTTCTTCTTTTGTTATCTACAGTTAGCTGATTGTTTCTGGCATACAGTTACTATAGAATAATCAGCATTGATCATCAAATAGTGTGTTTTAAAAAAAATTGAGGGTGAGGAACCAAGCCACACAAAGACAAGATTACTAGACTTTAGAAGGGTGGAATTCAGAAAGATGGGAAAATGCCTAGAAGAAGCACTGGTCAGAGTAGGGGAGCAGAAGGGGGTAGAGGAATAGTGGGCAATGATCAAAACAGGGATTGCATTGGCGACACAACTTTGTATCAAAAAAACTTAGCAAGGGGAAGAGGAAGAAGAGGCCACTATGGTTTTCTAAGGAGGCAATAGAAAAGGTTACAGCAATACAAAAAGACACAGGAGGAGGGGGATAGGGAGAGGTGCCAGGATAAACAAAGGGAGGCAGGGAAGGCAGTTAGGGAAGCCAATGCACAAAGAGAAGAATGCATAGCATACTCAGTGGTAAGGGGGGACAAAACCTTTTACAGATATATCAGTGAAAAAAAGGAAGGCAAGGGGAGGGATTGTGAGACTAAAAAGGGAGCATGGAGGTAGTGTAGAGGATGACCACCAGAAATTAGATATACTAAACAAATACTTCTGTTCAGTTTTTACAAGGGATGGGGCAGGAAATGGGCCAGCAATAAGTGATAAGGGCAGGAAGGGCACAGAAATGGACACAGGTCCCTTTCAAAAGGAAGGAGTCCTCAGGGAACTGGAGGCAATAAGAGTTGATAAGGCTATGGGACCAGATGAGGTGCACCCCAGGATACTGAAAGAGCTAACAGAAGGGTTGGCTGAACCTCTGACTACTCTGTTTAACTTGTCATTAGAAACAGGGGAAGTACCCAAGAACTTGAGGAGAGCTGATGTGGTCCCTGTATACAAAAGTGGAAACAGGGAGCAAGTGGGGAACTACAGACCAGCCAGCCAAATTTCAGCAGTGGGAAAGGTCATGGAAACACTTCTAAAAGAAAGAACAGTGAAACACCTGGTTGTCAGTGATCTACAGGACCAAAGACAACATGGCTTTACAGGAGGGAGGTTGTTCCAGACTAACCTCATTGAGTTCTTCAACTGTGTAACCAGGTAGGTGGATCGGGAAGGGTCAGTGGATGTGACCTACCTGGATTTCAGCAAGGCCTTTGACACTATGCCACATAGAAGGCTGTTAAACAAGCTGGGGAGCACTGGGGTGGGAAAGAAGGTAGTGAAGTGGGTGGAGAATTGGCTGAATAATAGGACCCAGAGGGTGATGGTAAATGGCATTCACTGCCAATGGTAAAGTGACCAGTGGGGTACCACAGGGATCAGTACTGGGTCCAGCCCTCTTCAATGTCTTTATTGTGGATATTCCAGAGGGTCTGGAAGGGAAAATATGCATGTTCACAGATGATACTAATCTCTGCAACATTGTGGACACACCAGGGGGAGTGGCTAGAATGAGGGGTGATCTAAAGAAGCTGGAGGATCGATCAAGGGATTGGCAGTTAGGTTTCAATGCAAAAAAGTGCAAGATAATACACATAGGGCACAAAGGAGCTGCATATCAACTGTGGCTGGGTGTGTGTGTGTGAAGAAATAGCATGCTCCAAGCAAGAAAGAGGACCTGGGGGTGATCACCTCCGATGACCTCAAGGTAGGTAGGCAATGTGACAAGACAGCAGGAAAGGCAAACAGGATGCTGGGATGCATAGGCAGGGAATCACTAGTAGAAAAGAGAGGTAATAATTCCTATACAGGACATTAGTGAGGCCACACCTCCAATACTGTGTCCAGTTCTGGAAGCCTCATCTAAGGACAAAGATAGGGAGGAGGCGGTTCAGAGGAGGGCAACCAAAATGGTGTAGGGACTACATCGCAAGCCATACGAGGATAGGCTGAGGGAATTAAATATGTACTCCCTTGAAGAGAGGAGGGAGAGGGAGATATGATTGAGACATTTAAGTACCTCACAAGGAAGAATAAAGTACAGGAGAGTGCTATATTCCAAAGAAAAAGATGCTCAAGGATGAGGCAGCACTAAATGAAACTGGAGAAAGAAGTTCAGAGGGAACGCGAGGAAGCACTTCTTCACAGACAGGGTGGTGGTTAAGTGGAGCAACCTGCTAGTGGAGGCAATGGGGGCAGAAACAATTACAGGCTTTAAGCATGTTTGGGATATGCATTGAGGACTGCTGGTAGTCGGGGGGGGGTACAGCCTAAGGCCAGCAATGCATGATAGAGAGGAACTGATAGTGGTAATAGGGCAGACTTGGTTGGCCAAAGGCCCTTATCTGCTGACAATTTATATGTTTCTATGGGTCCAAAAATGTCTATGCTATGAAAATGTCTAAGCTCTTCTAAGCACTGAAATCTTGGACAGACCTCAGAAATGCTCAGGCTCCAAGAGCTGTAAATTTTTATGGAAAGCTGGGTATAACATTCTACAATGGCAATGTGGGCTATGCATTCATGTGAGCTGGGAAAGTGACATGCAGGAAACAGAGGTGAGAGCACTCCAGACTATGAAAATCAAATCTTGGACTCTGACTTACTGCAAACAATCAATTCCTTTATTCAAACATCCTGCAGACACCAAACTGGAAGTCCTGTCTCCAGCACTTCAGCCCAACAATTAGGCCTTCATCAGGGAAGGTGTCCTCATACTCAGACCACATACCTATTCATTCATTCATTCATTCATTTAGTTTGCTAACCAGGATAGGGCACTGGAACAAGTCCTTTTTCAGGCCTGGCCCAACCAAAAAAATTAAATACAAATAACAAAATATCACAATTTACAAATAATATTTTACTAAAAACAGCAGCATTTATCAATTGACATCAACTATTGCTTTAGCCCATTTTTTGAATTATGAAGCGAAGTTATTACTCGAAGATCGTCAGGTAAATTATTGCAGTACTCTGGAGCAGATACTGAAAATGATCGTGACCCGGCCTTAGTTCTGTGGGCAACTAATTGGAGGACTGAACCTTGAGAAGAACATAAAAACATAGGTGATTGACGTATAGATACCAAATCAATTAAAGGAAATTCTGAAGTTGAGAAAATAGATTTATGAATTTGACACTCAAAATAATAAGCAAGCCTAGATTTGGGAGATAACCATTCCATCTGTGACTATAGAAAAAATGATGAGTTCTGTGTGGAAGCCCCAGGATAAATCGACAAACACTATCATAAGCTGCAGTTATTACATTAAGTTCCCTTGACCCAAGATTAAAGTATAAACTAGCACAATAATCAAAGTGAGGTATTAAAAGGTATTTAAGAGCACTTCTTAAAGTGGTACACCCAGTGAACCATTTACATATCATAATTCAGTAAGACAAAATGATCACTTTGTATAAAAATCTTAACCAAGATTACTATGAATACAGGACATGATGGTGGGGAGATAGGTGTGTGTGTGTGGGAGGAGTTGGTGTGTGTGAGATGGGGGTTTGGGGGGAAAGAGGGGTAGATAAGGAGCGGGTTTATGGATAGGGAGGGGAAGGGGGAAAGGATAGCAAAAAGGATTAAAAAAGTAAAGGGAAATAGGTAGTAGGAGACCAGAAGGGAGGAAGATAAGTAATGATGGGAAGGGGGGAATGAAAGATGGGAGCAGGACTATCTTGGAGGTGGAAGACTAGGTTTGCTGGCCAAGGCACCTAGCTTCACTTGAGCTCTTTCCTTTTAGCTTGCTTGAAAGGACAGAACTAAGAACCTTACCAGAGTAAGGGAAAGGATTAAGACTTTTGGCTAGGCAGATTTACTGTGTGTTGTTGTTTTTATTGTGTACACACAGTGATTTATACTGTTTGTTGCTAACATTTTATCACTTTATTTTTCTCTGATTCACATTGCTGTTGCAGGGTATACCTTCTGCTGCATTATTACAAGGTGTGCCTACAGGTGTGTGCTAACAAATTACTTCTGTAATCTTCTGATTCAAATTGTGTTTTTCTGTGTAGCAAAGTGTTTCTTACAGGGTATATCTTCTGTGAAATTATTACAGGTGGTGCTTAAATTTTTGTGACTTTGTATCATTAGGATAAGCAAAATTACTGTTTGACCCTATTTTATTTATTTATTTTCAGCTGAAAGGTTTTTTTTTTTTGTCTCAGAAGTGTTGCAGTCTCCTTCTCACATTGAAGGAGCTAATTGCTTTCCTCCCACAGCTCTTCCAGGGGATTAGGTGTGTATCTGGGGATGGAGCTGGCAAACTGCCAGCAACTTCCAACAGAAAGAAGGGTAAAAAGGTCAGGTTAGTTGATATCAGGGAGGAACTGTAGCTGGGAGATATTTGCAGTCAGTTGTGACTAGACCTGTTACTTAGCCTTTGTGAAATAGGTGTCTGAAAGGAAGGAAGGCACTCCCCAGGGTGGAGGGTAAGAGTTGTAGGTGATTGTTTCTGGACAGAATAGGTTTACTCCCACCTATCTTTCCCCTGACCCCACCTGCCCCAAGCGCATAACTTCCTTTATAGCTGGGGTTCTGACGTCACTTCCTCAAAACTGCTAACAACATACACGTGTTCATATCCTTAATAACACAGCACACTGAATAGGGGGTAGAGACACTCACAAGCTTGCACACACTAAACCAAAAACAAAAAAGCATCAGTAAATGGAAGGGACACTGACATGTGGGGAGTAGTGCAATGCACTGGCTGTGGAGCAGCAGTCTTTCAGGAGACATTCTGGAAATTGCATTGCTGCCCTGTTGCAGGCACCTCTCTGGTCTGAGGGAGGAGGTTGTTCGTCTCCATGCTGACCTGGCAAGGATTTGGGAAACCTGCTCCCCCACCCAGGGACCACCCAGGCCAATGCTACTACCACTACCTCAGAGGTTGCCAAGAAAGAGGAGTGGTTGGACCATGGTGGGCTCAGAGAAGATGAGGGTGATGGAATAAAGGTGCATCCCTCCAATTGTGCCTCTTCACAATTCATTCACCACTCTGGTGAAGCATGGTTCCTCTATGGAGGCACCTGAAGTGGAGACCAAGGAGTATGCTGGGAACTTCCACAATGGAGACCCACAGGAGGGTGGTCCAGGACCCCGCAGGGGAAGGAAACAACTCCTGGTGGGGGACTCAATTGTTAGCAGGCAGAATTGGGGGAGGGATGGGAAAGGGAGGTAAGCTGCCTGCCTAGCGCCAAGGCTTGGAGGGACAGGAAACGAATCCTCAGGATCATGGGAGCAGTAGCAAGGGAGAGGGAGCTGGATGTCATTATCCACTTAGGGATGAATGACCTGGCTGAGAATGGGATCAGAGCAGCGCTACAGGAGTTTGTGGAGTTTGGGAGGGGCCTTAGACAAGTAGCACACATGGTAACTTTCTCGGAAGTGCTACCTGTCTATGGCATGGATGAGGCTAGGGCACTCCGCACCATGAGATTCAATGACTGGTTGAAAAGCTGGTGCAGAGCTCAGGGATTTGGCTTCATTGGGGACTGGGGCTCCACCTGGAGGGATGCAGGCCTATACAGGCATGATGGTCTGCATCTATCCTGGAGGGGAACCAGGATCCTAGGTGATAGGTTTAAATGCTTGGTGGCAAGCATTTAAACTAGCCAAGGGGGGAGGTACTGAAGAGAAGAAGGAAAATCCTAGCCCCTCCAAAAAATCAGGGTAATTAGTGAGGTAAACACCAAAATAGAGCAGTCGATAAGGAGAAGGGCAGGGGTAAATGGAGAAAAAGACTAAGGCAGTAGGGACAGGGATGGGGCAAAAAGAAATAAAGCCATAAAAAAATGGAGGGTAATGAGTACTAATGCCCGTAGTCTAGGTAAAAAGCTCCCTGAAATGGTGGCCTTGATGGAAGAGGGATGTCTGGATATTCTGGCAGTCACAGAGACATGGTACACAAAGAACCATGACTGGGATGTCAACATACCAAGGTACACAATCTACAGGAGGGACAGGGAGGGAAGAAGAGGAGGAGGAGTAGCGCTCTTTATGTAAGGGAAGGGTTCAAAGCAACAGAACTAAAGGGGTAAACAGGGAGGACAGGAGGCACTGTGGGTCATCCAGGAGACTGGAAATGGCTCCACAATCTGCACAGGCGTTGTATACAGACCCCCATCTCAGGGGGAGGAAATGGACAAGGAAATGATAGAAGTCATCCTTGGGATGGCAGAGAAAGGGGATATATTGCTGACAGGGGACCTGAATATGCCAGATGTTGACTGGAGCACCTTTGGTGCAGCCACATCCAAGAGCAGGGCCATTCTCGATGCCCTACAGGGGGCATGCCTCACACAGCTAGTTTTGGAACCCACTCAGGAGAGAGCAATCTTAGACTTGGTACTCTCAAATGGGGATGGAGAGAGGATCTCTGACCTTGAAGTGGGTAGCCATCTGGGAACAAGCGACCACCAAACAGTGTGGTTCATGATAAACTTAGCTGTAGAGCCAAGCCACACAAAAGTGAAGGTACTGGACTTCAGGAGGGCTGATTTTGTCAAAATGGGAGAGTGTCTCAGAAAAGCACTAGCAAACAGGCAAGAAGGTGGGGTGGAGCAACAATGGGGAAACATCAAAACCGCCACCACAGAGGCAACAAGCCTTTGTGTGAAGCAAATAAACAAATCAAAATGAAAGAAAAAACACTATGGTTCTCAAAAGAAGTGGTGGGGAAGGTAAGGAAAAAAAGATAGCATTCAGGAAGTATAAGAAGACACAGAAGGAGCAGGACAGAGAACTGTGCGAGTTAAAGCAGCAGGAAGCGGGTAAGGCAGTCAGAATAGCGAAGGCCCAAACCGAGGAAAAGATAGCCAACTCGGTTAAGAAGGGGGATAAAGCCTTTTATAGGTACATTAGGGAGCAAAGAAAGACTAAGGCAGAGATACTGAGGCTTAACAAAGAGGAACGTGGTTGGGCTGACAGTGACAGTGAATAAACAGGGATACTGAACAAATACTTCTGCTCAGTATTTACAATAGAAAAGCAGGGGGAAATACCTAATCTGGTCAATAGAAGCACTCTGGATAGCTGGGTTGATATTAGTCCTTTCACAGAAAAAAGGGTTCTGAAAGAACTCTTAAAACTGAAGGTGGATAAAGCAATGGGGCCTGATGGGATTCACCCCAGGATTTTAAAAGAACTAAGGGAAGAACTAGTAACACCACTGACTACCCTTTTTAATAAATCATGGGAGGATGGGGTAGTACCTGAGGAGTGGAGGAGGGAGGATGTGATTCCCTTCACAAAAGTGGGAGCAAGACAGAGGCAGGAAACTATAGACCTGTCAGTTTGACCTCAGTGGTAGGGGAAATGATGGAATCACTTCTGAAGGAAAGAATTGTTGAGTACTTAGAGGCCAGTGGGGCACAGGACCCAAGGCAGTATGGATTCACAGTGGGAAGGTCATATCAGACAAATCTAATTGATTTCTTTGACTGGGTGACCGAAGCAGTAGACCAGGGAGGGGCTGTGGACATGGCCTACCTAGACTTTAGCAAGGCATTTGACACAGTCCAGCACAAAAGATTAATAAACAAATTAGCCAGCCTGGGAGTGGGTCCTAGGGTGGTAGCCTGAGTAAAACACTGGTTGGACAACAGGACACAGCTGGTAACAGTAAATGGAGTCCACAATGAAGAGAGGAGGGTTACTAGTGGGGTACCACAAGGTTCAATACTGGGGCCGGTCCTTTTTAATGTCTTTATAAGTGACATTGCAGAGGGACTGGAAGGGAAAGTGTGTCTCTTTGCAGATGATACAAAGATCTGCAACAGGATTGATACACAAGGTGTGGTGGAAAGGATGAAAAGGGACTTGGCAAGGTTGGAGGAATGGTCAAAGGTATGGCAGCTTAAAGTCAATGCAAAGAAGGGCAAAGTAATGCACCTGGGAAACAAAAACCCAGGAGATAAGTACACAATGGGGGGTGAGATACTGACAACAACAAAAATGGAAAGGGACCTGGGGGTAGTCATATCAGACGACCTAAAGGTGGGCCAGCAATGTGAGAAGGCAGTAAGAAGGGCTGGGGTATACTGGGATGCATAGGGAGAGGCATCACCAGTAGAAAACAGGAAGTTGTTGGCCCTCTGTACAGACAGTTGGTAAGACCACATCTGGAGTACTGTGTACAGTTCTGGAGACCTCATCTTCACAAAGACATAGACAGGGTGGGGGCTGTCCAGAGGAGGGCAACCAAAATGATGCAGGGTCTGCATCAGAAGACATATGAAGGAAGACTAAAGAAACTAAAGATGTATAGCCTCGAGGAAAGGAGGGAGAGGGGGGACATGATAGAAACATTCAAATACCTCAAGGGAATCAACAAAGTCCAAGAGGGTAGCATCTTTCAGAAAAAGAGATGTGCAAAAACAAGGGGCACAATTTGAAGATAGAGGGGGGGCGGCTCAGAGGTAATGTGAGGAAGTGTTTCTTCACATAGAGGGCTGTGGATACATGGAACAGCCCTCCTGAGGAGGTCATAGAGTCAAAAACAGTGGAGGAATTTAAGAATGCATGGGACAGACATAAGGCAATTCTAGTGGGGGGTAGGAGGAAGTAGGCTGTTGGTTAACTAGGATCTGCAGCTTATCCGTTAGGTAGGGAAATGGGCAGACTAGGTGGGCCAAGCGGTCCTTATCTGCCGTCAAATTCTATGTTTCTATGTTTAGGACCACTAAAGATGTCCAGGCAAAACTCTTCATATCATCAGTATAGATAGGAGTATGGAACAAATAATAATGATAAGATGTTAAAGTTCACAGTATTTAAATTTTTGGATTTCATGAGAGGGAATGTTTATCTCATTTTAAGTCAATTTATTCCAAATATAGAAAAGTCCCAGGTACTAAACTTCAGAATTTTCTTCCTGTGAGCTTCAGTACCTATAAAAGAACATAAAAACATTGTTAAAGCATACTTCTAATGAGTACAGATAGAACAAATACAGACTTAACACTGGTGGCACTAATTGTCATCGAGCAAGGTCCCTAACCAAAACTGTATTCCATGGAGGACATTCAAGGATCTTTATCTACCCCTCCTCCCCCCAAACCCCCACCTCACAATCCCCAACCTCCCTTCCCCCCACACTTATCCCCCCACTATCATGTCCTGTATTCATAGTAATCTTGATTAAGACTTTTATATGATGTAATTGTTTTGTATTAATGAATTACTATATGTAAATAGTTCACTGGGTGTATCACTGTAAGAAGTGCACTAAAATAGGTATGTGGTCCAAGTATGAGGACATGTACTCTGATGAAGGTCTAACTGTTGGGTAATTTTTAGCCTGGAGTGCTCTTACCTCTGTTTCATGTATGTAACTTATGGGGATAGTAAACCCTGTGTGAGCACCCTGGATATATTCTGAGACGCACCTGACTAGTATGTTCTGAGCTGGGAAAGTGCAATTCACATGTACCTGGCCCACGCAACTACACACCTGAGGACAGGTGCAGGGTGCACAACTGCATGTCCTCTCAGGGTATATGTCTGCAGCCCTGCCCTCGGCACACACGATCATGGGGGGCATATCAAGGGACACAGGTGCACATTCAGTCAGATGCCCATCCTAGGTTCTGTAGTGGATCCTCTGCTCTGCATTAGCATGTGATTCCAGTAAGTGAGGGACCAGAATTATTGTAATGTGCAGGTGAGTTTCTGAATGGCCACCCCAACCCCCCTTCCTGACTGGAAGGCTGGGGTGGCATTGCCATTGCATATTTATTCTGCTGTGCATAATTTGTTAAGGTACAGCACTCTGCACTATCATGAATGGTGCAGAGTGTGGGCACACCCCAAAACAGCCCACAGATCAGACACACACACATATATGCATGACTGACTGAGTGATCCCATGTGGAAGGGACATGTGTCACTTTCATGCATGCACGTTAATTTATTTATTTGATTTATTAAAATGTTTCACTAGGAAGGCACGCTGAGCAACGAGTTGCTCGTCTCCCGGTGTGACCTGGGGGGTAGGGAACAATGGAATAGAATACAGAGAAATGTTACAGTGTTGGAATACAATTTGCTTACTTGCATACAACGAGAGCAGGAGGCATTACAGGTGGATAACATTGGCTAACAATGCAACAGTTAAGTGTAGCAGATATGAAGATACATATAGCAAATTGGCAACAGTTGGTGACAGTTGGTAACACTGGAACACATATAATAACTTGGCAACAGTATGTAGCACTAGATGGTAAGGTGACCCAATAGTAATTGGTAGCTATTAGCGTAACATAGATATTCAAGATTTACAGTGATTGGAGTAAGGAGAGGAAGAATGAGAGGAGGGGGCGAAAAATTGAGCGCAGTAAAATGGAAGAAGGGAAAGGAAATTTAAGGAGAGATGCAGACTGAACACGATTTTTGAGGCAAACAGAGATGACAGGGTGGACTAAAGTGCATATAAGAGGGATATGGGGTAGGTTATAAGTGCTTAATTGAGTGTAGGGGTAGGCCAGTGTTAGGCTATGTTAACCGGAAGGGGGGGTAGTAGGAGAAGAGGAAAGGTAGAGTGCAGCAGTGTGATGAGAGAGAGGTATTGCAGGTAGAGGGTATCCATGGAGGGGAGAAGGGGGGGAGCTGAAATTCAACAGTGTCCTGTTATCCCTATCTGGCCTGTGCAGTGGACAGCCCTAGTGGTAGGACACTGGTTTTAGGTGATGAGAGTAATATATATATATATAGTGATGCGAAAGAGGGGGGTGTTGTGGGAGGGGGTAGCAGAGGTCAACTATAATAGTGGGGTAGTGCATCACCAGCGTGCTGGGTGACCCTGCCTGCACAAGGCAGTGATCTAGCAGTGACTAAGGGGGTACAGTAAAAAGCAAAATAGGGGAAAGGGGGTAAAGTTGTTGCCCACCATGCGCTGTGGATCCTGTCTGCACAAGGCAGTGATCGAGCTCACAGGAGAGAGATAGATTAAGGGTAGAGAAAGATGGGGGAGGAACACTTTAGGAGGAGAGAGCATAGGGGACAAGGAGGAGCACGAGCAGAGGGAAATAGGAGTGGTGGGGAGTAGGTATATGGTAATATGGGCTTTGGGGAGATGACAGGGGATTAGGGAGGGTCATGGCAGGCTCAGGAAGGGGCAAGGAAGTTCTTGAGGGCAGAGCTAATGGAGTAGCAAGAGGGTGAGTGGCAAATTTGAGGGGAAAGCGAATTCCAGATTTTTGGGAGGCGATAAGAATAACCTGATTGGCCAATAAGGGTGGAGCGGCATGGGATCACCAGGGTTCGTGAGTCGGTAGATCTTAGGAAGTGGGAAGGAGGGGGGGTGGTTGTAAATGCGGGGAAGAGCTAGGAGGGAAATTCACCCAGCCAGTGCTTGGAGATGAATTTTGCGCAGTGAGAGAGATGTTGGTTTGTCAGGGAAGGGAAGGACAGGGCATGGTAGAGATCACAATGATGAGTATGGAGGGGTGTGTCAAGGGCAAAACAGCAAAAGGAGTTGAAGAGGGTATCTAGTCTGGCCAGGGAGGACTTAGCGGCAGCACCGTAGACTATGTCACAATAGTCAGAGATAGGTAGGATCATCTTCTGCACAATCTCACGGCTAGCCATGGATAGGATGCAGACACAGTTCCTGAATAAGGCACCGAGCTTGGGATGCATTTTTTTCAGAATGGCGTTGATATGACCAGAGAAGTTCAGGTGTTGGTCCAGCCAGACACCTAAATACCTGAAGGAGGATGTGTCCTCGAGTAAAGTCCCATCAAGGGTGTGGATGGAGGTTAGAGAGGAACACTTGGTAAGTCTCTGCCCAGTGCCAAAGGTCATGGAGACTGTTTTTTTTTTTTGGCATTGAGAGATAGTTGGTGGTTTGCAAACCAACGCTGAACATTGTTCAAGTCATGCTGTAAGTTGGATGCAACCTCAGTGGAGCAGGAGGCAGATGCATACAAGAATGTATCATCAGCATACATGTAGATGGAGGAGAATGGAGAACAAGTGGACAGGAGATCATTTAGAAAAACAGAGAATAGTATGGGGCCTAACACTGATCCCTGGGGGATGCCAGTTCTTATCGGGAGGGGTGGGGAAATTGCGTCAGAGATCTTGACTGATTGGGTTCTGCTAGTGAGGTATGCCTTGAACCAGTCTGTGGCTAAGGAGGACAGCCCAGCTGTTGATAGAGTGTCAAGGAGAAGGGAGTGGGAGACTGTGTTGAAGGCTTTGGCCAGAGTAACAAAAATGGCTGAGGTGATTTGGCCATTGTCCATTCCCGTGAGGATAGAATCAGTGAGCCGAAGAAGGAAGGTGGAGGTGGAGTGATTTTTCCTGAAACTAGATTGATAAGGGGTGAAGAAGGAGGAGTCATTGAGGTCAGCAGTGAGCTGGGAGAGGGCTAGGTGTTCGTGAAGTTTGGTAAGGGTAGGGAGAAGAGAGATGGGGCGGTAGTTGGCAGGGGAGTTGGGGTCTCTGCCTTCAGGAAGGGGAAGGACCACTGCATGTTTCGATGGGAAAGGTACTGAGGTGGTTGAGAAAAAGAGGTTTAGGATAATAGAGAGTGGGTAGGCAATGGCTGGGGCTGACAGCGATAATAGTTTAGGGTCAAGGCCATCCAGAGAGGAGCCTTTTGAAGGGTTGATTGCTAGCAGGCATTTAGGGTGTCATTTGGGGAGACAGTAGTGAAGGAGAAGTGTGAATCAGAGGGGGGGTGTTCGTAGGCAATAGGAAGGGGGAGAGGAAGGGGAACAGTTTGGGAGGGATTGGAGTAGCTCATCAGCACAAGGGGTGTAAAAGGAGTTGAATTCAGTAGCAACTGCAACTGGATAGGAAATGAAGGTGGCATTTATCTTAAGTATAGGGGTGGGTGGACAGGATGGGGGGTAAAGAGGGCATGGACCACTCTTCAGAATTTGAAGGGGGAGTTGATGTTTGTCGTGAAGGCAGATTTGAAGTACTCTGTTTTGGCTAGCCTGGTAGCCCGGGTGCAGGCATTATGGAGTTTTCGGTAAATAGGGTCATTTGGAGGCTGGGAGACTTTGTGCCATTTCCAGGCCCAGTCTCTGGCTCTGTGGCAGGCTAATAATTCAGGGGTAATCCAGGGGAGGTGAGGACATCTAACCTTTGTTTGTTTTAGGGGTGCGAAGGCATTCCAATTTGCTAGGAAGATGTCTTTAAAATAGATTAGGGCTTTATCAACCGAGGAGGTGCTTGCTTGAGGGGACCAGTCTGAGCGGGCAAGACTATGTAGGAGAGGTTTCAATTCTAGATGTAACCCCCCTACAAATGGGGGTTCCCAAAAAGTCTTCCTTGAGCTTGCCTAAATGCTCACTGTCAGGCTGGTGTTCTGCGTTTTAGCAGATTAAATGTATTGCCAGACAGTGCCTGTATAGCTTCTGTGTACTGTCTCTTAAGGAGCTGCCTGGCTTGCAGTCTTAATTAATCTAAAAGGGAGCTCTGTTCGAAGATGTGCTTGTTTGCTGATCATTTGTTAGAGTAGTAATAATATTGCTGTTTGTTCTAACCTGCTTTCTTCGCAGCAAGGACTGTTCTGTTTATCTGCATCAACTTGGCCCAGGACTGTCAGAATGGGCCAATCACTACTGTTGGCACTCTAAAATGGAGCCTGCCTACAGGGGAATGGTGGGGTCAAAACTTGTAGGAATTGTAATTTTTGCATTTTGGTGCCCAAAATAACCTGGCGGGGGAGCCGTTGTTGTGACTGACAGACAGATCAGCCAACCGAACCTTTTGGATCTTGGGAAAATTCCCAAGCTGCTTGCAGCTAGTTCAGTTCTGAGTTGGGAAGTGAAGAGATAACAGCTTCAGTGATTCAAGCAGCAGCCCCGGCATAGATTTGTGTGGGAGAAATGTGGAAAAGCCTGAGTTTTTGCCTGCATGCCTGCCTGCTGTCCCTGAGAGGGAACCTGTGCCTTTTTCAGACTGAATCTGAACTTGGAGAGCGAAGTAAGCCACTGAATTGTGGCCAGGCTCCTACCTGAAGAAGACTGAAGATTTGCTGAATGGGATCGGCCTGTCTGGACTTCCAGACACCTCTGAATTCCAGGATTGTGCAGAGACTCTGTAATTGTGACTGGAGAGCATTTTGCCTGGTACAGTGGAATTTCCTTACAAGTGAATACGTTGTGTGCTTATGGTCGGTTGTGATTTGGTTCCCTACTATGGTTTGAACTGTGTTCTGCTTGCTGAAAGCTGCATTAGAATTTCCTTACATGTGAATGTGCTGTGTGCTGCCAGTGGGTCTCAAATTGGTTCCCCACAGTGGTTTGAACTGTATTCTGCTTGCTGGAAGCTGCATCCAGCCTCACAGACTAAATCCCAAATCATCTCCATTGGGCCTAGGGCCTTGCCACACTGGCCCAGCCTGACTACCCACTGCACAGAGAAAGCCATAGATGAGAGACCTGCCTGGGGATCAGCTCCCTGCTCAGCACTTGAACAGGAATGATGCCTCAGTGATTCGCGTGGGCCCCACTTCTCCAGGCACTCCAGCTCAACAACCTGCAGTCTCGATTTCATCCTGCCTGTGTCCAGTATTGGGTATCGTAAGTAAACATCAGGGTAGCTCCCTGCAACAACAGCTAAATCCAAAGTGTTGTCATCTGATTGTCTGGTTGCTTTTTCTTTCGTGAACTGAACCCTCTGGCTCTGGACTACAAATAGTGTGTGTTGTACATGTTGCTTTCTTCCATCACAGGGCCCCAACCAGCTGCAACATTCCTGGCTAGCCCATCATCTCTCTACCTGGGTACCCAGAGGTGTGACTGTGTGGGGAGTTAAAGTGCATGCATAACTGTTTGATTAATATAGCCTTTAAGCCAATCAACCTGATTACGTCCAGTCCTTGTTCAAGTCCCCTGAATTAAGACCACACAGGATTGCTCCACGAAGGGAAGGTGCTCGTCAGTCCTTCTTCAGCTCAATGCAAACAAAAGGGACCCAGCACTCATTATCTTCAGTTAAAAACTGCAATACTCACCAGTTTCTTTAGAAAAATATAGTGTTTTATTTGAAACAAACACAGATATCGAAAAGGTGTAGCCCAGGGAGAACGCCACAGAAATGACCAACGTTTCACGTTCCTTGCGAATGCTTTATCAAGGTGTATTGCATCGCATAGTGTTCAGTATTTATTCTACAATCTATTAATACCATTATTTAAAAAAACATGCAAATTCCCACATTTTTAATTTCATCAACCATTAGACATAAAAAATCCTAAAATGTGGGCAGGACATACATGTAATATTCTCTTTATAATAGGTTTCCATGAAAAGAAGAAATAGGAAAGGAAAAAATATAATATATATAAATATAAGGTGTATGTAAATATAACTTAGTATATCTTAATGATCAAATAGAACTGTCATGATTGTTATAATATAAAAAAGGAAAAAATATTTCTTGAAAGTAAATTTGATTATGAAAAAGGAATATGGGAAAATATAAAAGTATAAGTTTTTGTACTTGATATTGTAACTGAGAATTTTTTCTCCCCTTCCCCCCTTTCTCTTAAGATATACTAAGATATATTTATATACACTTTGACCCAGATATTCAAACTGCGTCACAAAGTAGCACAATAGCAAGAGCAGGTGCAGGCGCAAGTTCAGTGCGCCTATGCACAACACGCATGATATTCAAACCCTGCACAGGCCAAGATGCGCTTGTGCTATACAACTGAATATCACACCAACTGCGCCATGGCGCAATCAGGGATGACAGTAGCACAGGTCTGATATGCAATAGGACAACCAGGGATGCACAGTGGAGCAGGGTAGCAGAGCATCAGTACAAATAGGGATGTGCAGGGACAGGATGCAGGTGTCCACCACCCATGGAAGATGTGGGCAGAGGAGCACACAGCAGAACAGACATCGCCCCCCACACCCCATGAACCACACAACCTGAGGAGAGCTGGAAGAACCACCGGCCCATGGACACCAGCAACAATTCCACAGCCGGGGCATGGTGCCCCAGCACACCCCTGGCAAGCTGTGACCGGCACACAAGGAGGTCTGGCCACCCCATGCTACACCATCCCTCTAATGCAGAGCACACCCTGCATAGCAATCCTCAGACACCCTGCCCAGGAGCAGCACCCAACAGTGCAGGACACCCCATGCATGCCAACACCCCCACTGTGACAATGCAACCCTGTGCACCATGGAGCCATGCAAGGCAGCCCCATTGCAAGCACCCTGCAGCTGGTGGCAGCAGACACCGATGCAACAACTGCAGACACAGTGCCGCCCTGCATGGCCCTCCCCCAAGGTACAGCTGAGAGACCGACCATGAGTCGGCACACAAGGTACCCCACATGCGACAGGGCCTGCCCTGGACCCCACCACCAGCAGTACAGCACCCTGCACACCCTCCCAAAGACACACCCTGTCCCAGCACTGGCCACAACAGCCAGCACAGATGCCCATAGTGGTGCATGGAAGCATGCACCACACAGGATGCAACAGTGCATAGTCAAACACCCACCCATACTCAAGGGCACACCAACACAGGGACACAGTATCGGGTTGACAAACCCGCTGGCGTGTGGCCACAGCAGCCATGTACCCACAGCTAGCACCCCTCCATGGCACAGGTGTACCAGCCACCCTGTGCATGCACCAAGAAGCTGTACACCACCAGCGTGCGGCTGGAGCACAAGTGACAGACAGTGGAGCACATCCCCTGCAACAAACACAAGCGACAGCATGGAGGGGTGACAACAACAGTGGAGGCCACAGTGCCATCCGAGGTAGGCATGCACCATACCGGTGACAGGAGGCAACCTGGCCTTGTGCCGGGTACAGAGGTCATCCAGCATGAACAGCCACCATTGACATGCCAGCAGACTGTGCATAGCACAGACATGCAAGGGTGTCAGCTGCACAGGCCATGGATGGTCTGACAGGGGCACCACAGACACAGTGCCATCACCGTGGACCACTGCACACAGGCATCCAGTGCACAGAGAACAACACACAAACCACAGACAGTGACTGATTCCCCCACCCACACCATAGGCAGTTCCCTGCCAGACACACACGCACACACCCATGCCTGCAACAACCCTAACGCCATGAACACCACTGCAGCTGAGCACCTGTAGCCCGCTGCAAATCATAGACCACCACAGTTGTCATAACAAAACAAATATATTGAACAGAGGTGAGAAACAAAACTATTTACAAATATTTACAATGGGGGGAAGGGCCACATACCACGTGGGGGTGGGTATGGGGTAGGGGTGAACAAATGGGAGAGGGAAGAAGGGTGTGAGGGTGGGTCCAGGGGGTTAAGGTGGTTCCTGTGTCATGCAGGGCTTATTGTCAGCCCCACTCTCCACTCCTGTGGCGTCTATGTGTCCTCCTCCTCCTGACCCCGTGCCGCTCCAGTCGCTGGAGGATCTCCAAGGACACTCTTGCAAGCTGCAGCAGCTCCTGCATGCCTCTTTCAATGACCATCAATCACCGTCCACCTAGGACAAGGGAGCAGAGTCAATATGAGTGACTGTCCATCCCCCTGCAGCCCACCCATTGTGTATGGCATACAGCCGTGGGCCACGCCCCTGTGATGGTGTGCGACCTCCCACAGTGATCAAGTCCACAAGACCTGCTTAACCAGATTCACACAGCCATGCAGACTGCTGCACACACCCACCGCCCAAGTCCCACACAGCACCACCGTGGCTGTACAGTGACATGGCTATGTGGTGTGAAGGCAGTGGCACAGCCATGTACCCAGTGCACGCATGGACAATCAGCGACACACACACACATATGCAGTGCCAAAGGACAGTGCTGAGTGTACCATGTAGTCTGCACGTCAGTGGTGTCAATGACTGGTGGCCATGCCCTGCCGCCTATCCCTCAGCGCAGCATGCACAGAATTTCCTGGAAGAAAGGCACTCACTTGTATCTAGAACAGCCGGGTGCTGATGCAGTATGGGCCCGCCAGCTCATCCTTGTTGCCAGGCAGCTTCCTCTTCATGTTGTGCCTGTGTCTCATGGGCTCGGTGCCTCTCCTCAGGGCCTAGGGTGCAAACATGGAGAGGGGAACATCAGTACAGACCAGTAGCAAAGGCCCCGCCAGTGTGTGCGATTCCACACAGCCCAGCCATGCCGCAACACCACCACCACTGCCCACACTGGATGCCCCCCCCGTGTGGTGGACTCATGCACACCACGATACCCGGATGGACACCTCCAGTGTATGGATGGAGAACCTACCTGGACGTGGCACTGCGCCTAACCTGGCACATGCCTGTAGATGGGCAAGCCTGTCCGGGTCCCTCCGCTGGAGGTCCCCATAGCAGTGGAGACACTGCTCAGTACTGCTGGCGATCCCAGTGGCCTCCTCCAGTGCCTCTGCCTCCTCCTCCCACACAGTACTTCTTGCCCTTTCTAAGGGGTCATCCCCAAACAGGGCCCCAGCATGGGGCTCTACAATGGCCACCAGATTGGTCAGTTCAAGAGAGCTCCACAATGCTGCTCTCCTCCGTGCCATTTCTATTGCAGCCAGGCTCACAAAATGGCACTCTGTAGTGCACATCCACCACGTGCAGATGCTGCACGGTACAGTGCTGCCATTCCCCATCATGCTGTCACCAAACAGCACTATGGGGCGCACCCATGTGGACGCATGGTGCCTAGGGGGCAAAGGTCGACCGCAGGGTCAAGGGTCTGTCGTGCACGGACCGCCACAGCATGATTGGGACTCCCTGCATGTAGCATGGTAGGGTGCCTGTGTGTGATGCCCTGCAGTAGCCTACCGAGCTGTGGCACCATGGCACCTATGGCGCTCCAGGGCAGGAGCGCCATATGTGTGAACAGCGCACTAGTGCCACTGGCACAGTGGTGGCCACGCCCTGTACTGCCTCCCGTGCTCAGCATGTCATCAGCGTGACAGGCATCGGCATCAGCACCCCGGGCATGCACTGTGCAGTGCCTACTGTGCACATCACAGAGCTGTGCCTTTGCCTGAGCATGCTCAACACAACTGCGCAAGGTGCAACAGTGCGATATTCAGCCAGCATATACAAGTCAGCTCATTAGCAATTCCATGGCGCAGCTACTGCATTAGCATCCACTTAAAGTTGTGCCTCGCTTCATTTGCATTCTTTGCACTATATAAATGCAACATGGGGCTGCAGTGGACATAGTTTGGTATTGCAGTCTATTGTGGTGGGTTGCATGCTGTTTGGAAGTGTGGACTGTGGTGTGTGGGAGATGCATGGGACTGCACAATCAAAGGTAGCAGCTGTCATTTCCACAGGCTTTATAATGACTGAAGGTGAGGAAGAGGAGGAACAGGGATGTTGGAGAAAGAGGAGGCCCAACTTCACCCGGGCGGAATCAGATGCCCTGTTTGAGGCCTACCTCATCAGGAACCGCTGCTCAGCAGACAGCGGGGAACACCACAGACCCTAGAAGTGGCATGGGGTGAGGTTGCGTGTGCCGTGAACCAGCATGGCAGCCACCAGCGGTCTGTGCAGGAATGTAAAAAGAAGGTCGGCATGGACAAGAAGAGAATTAAGGACAAGGTGGCTGCCATCAGCACAGCACGTGCTGCAACCAGTTGTGGACAGCCGGATGTGCCACACCTGATGCCACAGGAGGAGCGGATGGCCAGCAGCATGCAGCGTTGTGCCATAGAGGGCATTCCGGGTGGTGGCTTTCAGATGGGTGGCAGCCCGTCACTGCATGGTAGGTCCTGTGCTGTCACTGTGTGGGAGGTGGGGGGAATGCCACAGGGTAGGGTGGAGACATTAATGCTACAGTGTTCCCTTACAGCTCCTGAGCATCTACATGGGTCAGCGGTGGTGGGTGTGTCCACCATGGGCGAGGCCCAGGATGTGGAGGAGAGCCCATCCACCTCCACAGGTGTCCAAGGGTCAGGACCACCGCATACCTGCCTGTCTGTCTGGACTGAAGATGGTGGTACCGGTGCAAATGAGGCCTTGCCTGTGTCCCAGCGTGACAGTGGCCACAGACTCCAGCATGCTGGGACACGGACTGGTGCCGGATCAGGCACTGATGATGACGCATCACACATCCTGGACAGTGATATGTGTGGGACGCAGGATGGTCCCACAGCAGGGAATGGCATGGGAGTAGCCGTGGGTGGTGCCAGCATGGAGACCTGCATGACATCACAGTCCCAGCCTGTGCCTGTATGCCCCAGTGGGTCAGCACTGGTGTGCATCCAGGCTGGTGGGGCTGTTGTGGCCACCGCTGCTGTACCGGTGAGCCCTGGTGACTGGCAGCCAGGGGGCAGTGCTAGCAGTTGGCCAATGGTGACGGGGGGAACAGTGTCGGGTGGCGGTGTCACTGCACCGTGTGTGGACGTACCCCGGCATGGCTCTGGTGTGCAGCACCCATCATCAAGGGGTGCTGCCCGGCACGGCCAGGAACACCATGAGGGACAGCATGCCGATCAGGCAGATGACCTCTTTGATGAGCATAGCCGCCTACTCCAGGTGTCAGTGGATCAGCAGTTGCGGCTTGTGACAGCGGTGGATGCATTCAGTGTGGTTCTGCACCAGGCAGAGGAGCGGCACAGCAGGGACCACGGTCTGCTCCTGGCAGAGATGGCCCGGCAGCGGAAGGATGTGACCATTGCCATTGACAGGCAGACACATGCAATCACTGCTGTCATGTCCACTTTGGGCACCCAGTTCGTTGCCCATGCGCCGCAGACACCACGCAGTGTCATGTCCACCCCCCATTCCTGGCATCGTGCGACACCTTCCATGTCAACACCGGGTTCAGCTGTGGGCATACCGAGCACGCCTGGCGTGGGCATGTTCAGTGAGCTGCAGACCCCTACATGAACACGGTTATGTTCCCACAGCATTGCCCCTGGGGGACCGTCGGTGCCACCCCATGAGGCCAGTGGTCAGCCTTGCATGGCTGGCAGGTCTCGGAGGGGCCGCTCATGCATCCATGGTGGCTGTGGCACTGTGCCATGTGACTGACCTGTCTCTCACCATGGCCACTATCAGCCGCTTCCCTGTGTGCAGTTTGTTGTGCACCGTGCAATGCACGGGTGGTGTACCCGGCCCTGCACACACACGGGCCATGTGCACACCCTCCCAGCTGCTGGCCACTGTGGTGTGTGTGTGATGATGCCTGTGTTGTGCTGTCCACCAGTGTGCAATGGTGCCCAGCGTCTGAGACACACACAGTGATGGCCACTGGGCATGGTCATGTGTGGACCTGTGTGTGGCTAGGGGTTGCAGTTGGGGTTGGTGTGCCTTCTACCTCTTGTGCATATCTTGTGGTGTGTGTGTGTGTGTGTGTGTGTGTGTGTGTGTGTGTGCGTGAGCACGTGTCGTGTTTAGCCTTGCCCATCCCTGACAGAGTGTGCGGTTCCACGCTCAGACCCAGTCCCTTGCCACTATCCACCCCTGGGGTTCATCCATGCCTGTCTGTGGGTTGTGCCCTTGCCATTGGTGGTTGCACATGGCCCCATGACCTACCTGTGTTGGCCAAAGTGCTCCTCTGTGATGGTGTCCCGGTGCAGTTGTGCTATCTGGATCAGGCAGGGGTCCCTTCGCCCAGGGGGTGGCTGCCCATCACCATCTGGACCGGCGTTCTCATCGTCCCTATCGCTGTGTCCCTCTTCGACCTCTATGGCTATCCCACAGTCATTGGCCATTTTGTGCAGGATGCAACAGGCCAGGAATAGCCCACAGGCCTTTGAGGGGCTGTACTGTAGGGCACCGCCAGATGTGTCCAGGCACCGGAAACGTGCCTTCAGCATCCCGAACACCCGCTCGATGACATTACGTGTGGTGGCATGTGCCTTATTGTATCATTGCTGAGATGGGGTCGCGGGGTGCTGGTATGGTGTGAGCAGCCAGGGACGGAGTGGGTAGCCACTGTCACCTGTGTGTAGAGGGTGGACATTAGTATGGTGGTCTGCATCGCTCTGCCATGGGCAGTCAAGGCCGGTACTCATTGCACCTCTGACTATGCACCCCCCCTCAGCTGCCATGTCATCCTGAGTGATGTGCATACTCACCCATTAGGTGGCCAGTGGGGATGTCCCCACTCTCGAACCTGTGGCACAGTGCAGACTGGTGCCAGATGAAGGCATCATGTGCTCCCTCAGGGTGCGTGGCACAGACATTGGTTATGAGCCCCTTGGCGTCACACACCACCTGGCAGTTGATGCTGGCAAAACCCTTCCGGTTGATATGTGATGCACCATCCAGGCCAGGAGGTGTGTGGATGGCCACATGGGTGCAGTCAATGGCCCCAAGCACGCCAGGCATATGTGCTACCCTGTGGAACTCTTGTATGTGTGCTGTGCGCTATGCCTGTGTGCTGGGTAAATGGATGTACTTCACAGCATGTGGCAGCAGTACGCTAAGGAATTGTGTGAATAGGCGTGACGTGGCCAACTGGGTTATGCCTGTTGTGTCCCCTGTTGGTCTCTGGAAGGTGCCCGTGGTAAGCAGCCACATGACAGCTGTCACCTTTGTCTCCACTGACAGAGCATGGCTCTGTCATGTGGGTGCCTGCATCTCATCACTGCACAGCTCACAGAGTTGCCTCAGGATCACCCAGTTCAGGCGGTACCAGCCCAGAATCTCTGTGTCAGTGTAGTGCTTGAAGGTGGTGCGGGCTCGGTACCACCTGTTGGGGGCATACCACCGACGGGTCCTTCCACAGCCGCACCCCCCTGCTGCCTGCCTCCTCACACCCCTCATTACTGCCTCTGTCTGGAAGGTGGCACTGGCCATGTCCCTGGCTGGTGTCCCCCGCAGCTGTAATCCCGTTCCCCCCCGCTGTCCTCTGTGATGCTCCCCCTGCACCGGGTACACCTCCAGCCTTTGGCTGTCCTGTCTACTGCCACTTCCCTCAGTACACTATGGCACTACCCTGTCTTTCCTGCAAAAGTAGCACAGGCTCCCCACTCTTGTCCTGTTCCCGTGTGTTCCCAGGTATGCCCTGTCCTGATCCTGCACAGTCCCACTCACTGCTACCTTGTTTCTGGTTGCTGTCACCTCACTCCCACCTCTGGCTTCCCTGTAATGTTCTTGTGCCTCTCTCTTGTTCCTTTTTATTTTGGATCATTTCCACTATCGCGCAACTTCCGCTAGCTCCCCTATTGCACATGGTGCATACTGTTGAATATCGTACTGCACCATTTATTCATGGTTCACCCCCCTACGGTTGTGCATGCATTCATTACCATTGCGCTCTTGTGCATTGCAACTTACGCTGCGCAGCTGCCTCCCACTGAATATCGCACAATGGCGCATTTTAGTACTTGCACATGCGCATCTCTGTTGCGCATGGTGCATCCCTTTTGAATATCTTGGCCCTTATATCTATATATATTCTATTTTTCCCTTTCCTATTTCTTCTTTTTATGGAAACCAATTATAAAGAGAATATTACATGTATGTCCTGCCCACAGTTTAGGATTGTTTTATGTCTAATGGTTGATAAAATAAAAAATGTAGGAATTTGTATGTTTTTTTAAATAATGGTGTTAATGGATTGTAGTATAAATACTGAACACTTTGTGGTGCATTACACCTTGATAAAGCATTCGCAAGGAATGTGGAACATTGGTCGTTTGTGTGGAGTTCTCCCTGGGCTATGCCTCTTCGATATCTGCGTTTGTTTCAAATAAAATATTATATTTTTCTAAAGAAACTGGCGAGTACTGCAGTTTTTAACAGAAGATAATGAGTGCTGGGTCCCTTTTGTTTGCATTCCCCTGAATAAATCAGATCTGATGTTTTCTGCATTTAACCTGACTGTGGTTCCTGTTTGTGCCAAAAGTACTGTACTGTTGCTATTTGCTGTGCATAACCTTGTTTTACAGGGGGTCCCCAGGGTCAAGCCAGAGGAACCAGCCCTGGTGGTAAGTACAAATAGTGTGGGTACTTGTATGGTGTATAAGGGGTACTGCAAAAGTGATTATCGTATATTGCTCAGGCCACTAGAAGGGAAAGGGGGGGTTACAGTGTCCCGGAGGGCTGTGCCCAGGTTAGTTTGACCACTACCAACCCTGACCTCTGGGTGGAGGCACCCACTGCAGAACCTAGGCCCCTTAACCTGCTACTAGCCAAGCAGGCAGGGGTAGTAGCCTGTGGGATAGCGCCACCTGGGGTTACATAGGGATTTATAGGTTCATATTTGCAGAGTTTTATATGGGGCTTTAGGGCTGTGAACTTTTCTGATCATGAAAACTGGATTGTGGTCACTGAGAGCATCTGGAAGGATGCAGGAGATGATGATTCTATGGGGTGGGAAGTTAGGGCCTAATCAAGTAGGGAGTGGTTTTGGGTCTTGTGATTTGGGTGGGTGGGTTCTGTAATTAGTTGTGTGAGGTTGAGGGCATTGATAGCACATCTTGTGGTAGACGTTTCTGGGGATAACCAATTTAAATTGACACTAACTGTTTTTTTTTCTCTTTTAGATATTTCCTGAAGAAGACCTAAGGTCGAAACGTAGATTTTTAACTCTATTTTCTATTTTCAGCGTGCATTTAATATAACCATTTTGTTTTGCTTTTAGACCACATGCTGACACAGCGCCTTGTCTTTGTTTTTTTACAATTTAAATTGAGGTCACCAAGGAAGTAAATCTTGCCAGCTTGAGAGAGGGAAGTAATGGAAGCTAGGAGGTCAAGGGAGACAGCGGGCTGGACATTTGGATGTAGAGGTCTGCAGCACCCCTGGTGCATGGCATTGTCATGTAAGACTGCCTACATGCCATGGATCACCAGTGCACAGGTAGTCCGTCCTGTCATGCATAGAGGCAATTGTAACTGTAGCTGTGCTATATGCATACCATAAATTTAATTGTGTGAATCTTACTGTCAGCCCTGGGGGAATGTCACAGAGATATTGCAGACCTCCGTGATCTAAATTTCCAGCACAGAAACTGAAGAGTGACATTGTTGATCAATGTGTGTCGTGTGGGCACAGAAGGATAAGGTTCTCCCACATTTGAGCCCAGAGGTTTCACTTATTCCAAGATACTTTTCCACAATACGTGCATAGGCAAGGGAAAAGAGTTTTTATAGTCCCCCTCATACAGTATAATGTAGATAGAGGAGCTGAGCTGTTATACTTGCCCTCTTATTTGTAGCTTAAGGAGCTGAGCTGTTATAGTAGCCCTGATATTTTGTAGTTAGAGGAGCTGAGTTGTTACAGGTGCCTTCAAATTTTGTAGAAAGAGGAGCTTAGCTGTTATATCCTCATATTCTGTAGATAGAGAAGCTGAGCTGTTGTAGTAACCCTCATAATTTAGTAAAGAGGAAAGTTTCCTGCACACACTAACCTGCAAGTAGGGACACCACAACAATTTCGGATGGTGGTCCTTTCTCAAAGGCCACAGTTCTAAACATGTCAGGCTGGAGCCTGTTTGTGTCTGAAAAAATGTACTGTATCTTTAACTAAGAAATCATTGTGGTGTCGCTGCTTGCAGGTTAGTGTGTTCAGGAAACCTTTTCCTTTTTACGTTCACTTGCGCGCATGCTCAAGGAACGTCTTGAGAGAATGGGACACTTTGGAGGTGTGCCCCTCCTCTGCAATCCCCTGCTCCATTGAGCAGGTGTGGCAGTCCTGCACCAATCGGACGCAGTGTTGTATGACTAGCGGTGGTCTTCTCTAAGAAATCACCGCTGTGTTTGCACCACTCACGCTGCCCCCAAATCTTTGCTGCCACGCTGGGAGCCCACCCCAGTGTGGCAAACATCCTCACTGCCCGGCCGACGGGTGCCCAACTCGCCGCGGCTCCACTGCCCCCAGCCATCCTTCTGCCATGCTGGGAGCCCACCCCAGCGTGGCAAACGTCCTGCTCGTCTGCCGATGGGGTGCCCAATCCCCATCAGCTCCATGGCCCCCAGCCATCTTCAGCCACGCAGAGCCCACCCCAGCGTGGTAAACGTCCCGTTGTCAACTGTAGGAAAAAAACCTGTAAATGAAAACGGTCCCACGCAGTCTCCCCGCCTCCCACAACCCGCACCCACCCACCGCGCACCCTGCCTCCCACACCCCCACCCCATACTTACCTCTGGAGCTCGGCGCGATGATCTTCGTGGACGGAAACACGTCTGCACTCTTCAAAGCCGACCGCGAACTGAGGAAATGCCGGTAAGCTGTATAATGGGCTAGATAGGGGGTTTTCAACTGTATTGCATATCTCAGGCATTTTTTGGAATTTTTGCACCAAATTTTCAACATGGGGTTTTTGGGACCCCTTCTCATGAATGATGTCACTGTCATGGCATTATTGGGCCCGAAGGGTGATTTCACAGTCACTGTGTGAAATCACCCTTGAGGCAGATAACGCCATGACAGTGACATCATTCATGAGAAGGGGTCCCAAAACCCCATGTTGAAAACTTGCAAAAATTCCAAAACTGACTGTTTTATGAGCTGCATGCAGTTCCTACGCAGGCTCGTAAGTTCGCGAATTTTCAATATTTTCACTCAGATTTTCAACATTGCCATTTTACCACACCTCCTTATGAACAGTACAGCTGTCATTTTTCACATCCTGCCCAAAATGTGTTTCAGCCCATGTAGCGCACAATGGTGCAGTCGGTGTGCGAAATCAATGTACGAGACACATTAAGAAAATCACAGTGACACTGTTCATGAGCAAAAGTCTTAAAATGGCTATGTTGAAAATTTGGTGCAAAAATTCTTAAAAATGACTGTTTTACAAGCGTGTGTTGCGCAGTTCCTACGCACGCTCGTAAGTTCGCGAATTTTCAATATTTGCACTACAATGACTTCCAAATACCTAAACAGCACATAGAAGCAAGCAACATTCGGCATTGACAAATGCTTGTACTTCTTTGTCACTGATTTTTTTAAGCCATGTCCAAGTGCCAAACACCACTGTAAATACTTGCAAGCGAATGTTCGGCATTGACAAATGCTTGTTACTGTTTATGTTGTTTCCTAGAACCACACCCTGGTGCATACTCTATAGTAGCCTAACACTCATATTTTGTAGATAGGGGAGCTGAGCTGCTATAGTTTCCCTCATATTTTGTAGATAGGGGAGCTGAGCTGCTATAGTTTCCCTCATATTTTGTAGATAGGGGAGCTGAGCTGTTACAGTCACCCTCCTATTTTGTAGATAGGGGAGCTGAGCTGTTACAGTTGCCCTCCTATTTTGTAGATAGGGGAGCTGAGCTGTTACAGTCACCCTCCTATTTTGTAGATAGGGGAGCTGAGCTGCTATAGTTCTTCACAAGCTTCAGTGCGACAACCTTGGCAACCTCTGACTTTTCTGGTCCACCATAGGCTCCATGACTGCCCCAAGATCCAGCCAGGCTGTTTTACACCTTAACACCCCAGCAGGCCCCCAAACTGACCCTACTTAAGTGGCTAGTGCCCTCAACACCAAGTTCAGAGACTTGTCTGTCCACCTTACCAAGTTGCCTCCACTCAATCCAGTGAGCCAACTACCCCTCACATCCACAGCAGACCCTAACCTGCCACCTTTCCACTTTAAGGCTATCTCCCCTCAAGAAACTTACAAATTACTTAAGTGTCTCCCAAAACGGGGAAGTTCAGATAATGACAGACTCACCCCACATTTCCTGACAATCATAGCCTCTCCATTTCCAAACCCCTGACTATGGTTTTTAACCTCTCCCTCTCCACATCCTCTGACCCCAACAGCATGGCTTCAGGAAGTATCATAGCACTACCTCTGCCCTGGCCCACTTTATAAACCATGTTTTCAAGAATATGTATGTAGGGAACCTCACAGGTGTTGTCTTTGTGGATCTGACCAAGGCCTTTGACCTGGTGAACCACAACATCCTACTAGGCAAGATAAAGGCCTTGTCTGCTCCTCAGGGACCACTACCTGGTTTCAGAACGACTTTGCAGGCTGCTCCCAAACAGTTAGGGCTGGGGGTGCTACCTCCACAGCTAGGGCAGTTACCACAGGTGTTTCCCAGGGCTGTATCCTTGGACCCTCCTTTTCTCACTCTTCATTAACTCCCTCCTCAATGGCAGCCTTACATTTAATGCTCTTCTTTATGCAGATGACTTAGTGTTATTCCATAGTGACAAATCTCTGACTAGCCTCTCATCCACATTCATTACTAATTACAGTGGCACCCATGACTGGTTCCTGAAAAATAGACTTCCAGTTAACACCAACAAAACCATGGCCATGCTCTTTGGGTCCAAACCTAAGCTAACCAAACTCGCTAGCACTGCAGCAGTCCTCTGTGTACTATCCCCTGGCGGCTGCCTTTTAAAACAGTATCCTCCTTTAAATACCTGGGCATTACTCTGGACCCTATGTTGACCTTCTCAGAACACACTGGTATCACCGTCTGGTGCATCAACCAAAAATTGGCAGTGGGATATCAACTGAAACACTACCTGACTCCAGAGGCCCGTTTAGCTATAGTCCAGGGCAATCTCCTCCCTCTAATGGATTACTGCGCTTCCATCTGTACGCAAACCTCCACCCATGAACTCTCTAGGCTAAATACCGCATACAACAATATCTGTAGATTTGCATTGATGGCACACTACTCTACCCATCACTGTTCCCTCTACCAATCCCTTGGCTGGCTACTCCCTCAGGCCAGCAGTGACTACTTCCTTGGCTGCACCATAGACAAGGCCATCAAATACAGGGTTCTGTCACCCCTTTTCCTGCTGGTCAAACCAAAATTGCCCGCTCAACCTTTGAAACTCCTCCAGCCTTCTGTTGGATTCTCCACAAATCACCACCTGCCTGGGTAGTAAAGCCTGCACCTCAGCCACACCTAAACTGTGAAACAGTCTGCCACTTCCCTTTGCTCTCTTGATTTTCACCCCTTATTCAAATCCTGCTACAAAGGCGCCTTAAAGACTGCTGCCACTTGTACCTGCCCCCAAGGTTATCACCCCCCGTACGGCTCCAACAAGCTCGCTGAGGTCATCCAGAAACTTAGACACCCTATGTCATATTCATCCTATATTATCCTACAATGGATAACACTGTCTTAAAATTCTTTAGTAGCTATGCTTATCTGCCACTACTGTGCTTTGTCTTTTTGTACACTTCTGAGGGAATATGCTGAACAATAACTCTTACTATTGGTGTGCTATGCTGTATTGTTGACTCTTGTTCGGTATTTCCCTGTTCTGTATTTTGTACTCGTATTCATCCTTTTGTTATCTTCATGACCCAGGTCATGCCTAAAAACAGTCCCTAGGTTTAATGTGCCTACCTGTTAAACAAATACATAAATAAATAAATAGTTGCCCTCATACTTTGTAGATAGTGGAGCTGAGCTGTTGTAGTCTCCCTCATATTTTGTAGATGGATGATCTGACCTGTTATTGTTGCCTTCATATTTTTGAAGTATTCTGCTGCTCCAGGGCAGGTCTTTAACATCTGAGGCCCTTCCTTAACCAGTGCCTGTCTCCTCCTTTCCTTGCACCTCTTAAACTCTGCACCTCTCTTAAATTGGGGTCTGTGGCTGTCATAGAAGTGTTCCCTGTCTACAATGGGGGAGGAGAGGGATCTACGCACCAGGCACTTCAACTCATTGTTGAAGGAATGGTGCAAAGAGGAGGGGTTTGGCTACATGGGGGCTGGGGTCCATCCTTGATGGGTAATGTCCTTTACCGGAATGATGGCCTGCATCCAACTGTGAGGGGAACCACAGTCCTCAGTGAACAGTTTAAGTATTACTTTGATGAACATTTAAACTAGACAAAGGGGGTAGCAGAAGAAATAGGAGGGGAAGAAACTGTCCTCTCCCTACAGGCTACATTAGAAAGTAGGGAGAACCTGAGGGGAGAGAAGCACCTCAGGGTGCAAATTAACAAAGAAAGCAGGGTGGTAAGAATGAAGGGGAATGGAAATAGGAGCCTTACAAACAGAGTGGGGAAGTAGGGATTACAAAAAGGAAAAAAAAAAGGTAATAATCAGAGTAGTAACAAAATCTGGAAAATCATGTGTGCAAATGCTAGAAGTCTAGGAAATAAGATTCTGCACCTGGAGGCCATTGTGGCAGAGGTTGACCTGGATATTGTAGCCATTACTGAGTCATGGTGCATTTGAAACCATGACTGTGACATAGCCATACCCGGCTATACTCTGTTTAGAAAGGACAGGGTGGGAAGGAAAGAAGGGGGTGGGGTGCTTTATGTCAAAGACAGCATAAAAGCGACAGAGATGCAGGGAATACAGGTTAGGCAAAGATACTGTGGGTAACCCTTGAGAAAGGGAACAGGGCCACTATTTTCACTCATGTGACCTCCAGACCTCCAGCACAGGAGGAGGAGGAGTTAGATATGATACTGGTGGAAGCCATTGGCAAGATGGTAGAAAAAGGAGAGGTGCTGCTAGTGGGGCATTTGCTGGATGTTAATTGGAGCCTCCCAGCAGTGGCTTCATCTAGAAGCAGGGACATCCTGGACCCCCTACAGGGGGCATTCCTCAGGAAACTAGTCAGTGAACCTACTCATGATGGGGCAGTGCTGGGCTCACTAACAGGTACAGTGTTGCAGATGTCAAGGTGGGAGGCCATCTGGAGACCAGTGAATGCCATCCAGCGTGGCTGAATATAAGGACCATTGTGGAATCGAACCACACAAGGGTGGGGTCCTGTACTTCAATAGGGCAGATTTTATAAAGATGGGTGAATGCCTCAAGGATGATCTGGCAGGGGGGATGACCTGGGTGTGTGGAGGAAGAGTGTGAAAAGCTAAAAGGAGGTGTAGTGAAGGCAACAAACTTCTGTGTCAAGCAATGTGAGTAAAAGTAAGAGAAAAAGAGGCTGCTATGGTTCTCAAAATAGGTGGCTAACCAGGTAAAGGCTAAAAGGACAGTATTCAGAAGATATAAGGAATGCAGAGGGAAGAGGATAGGGAGATGCATCAAGAGAAACAAGGAAAAGCATGGAAGCAGTAAGGAGCACAAATGCACAGACTGAAGAGAGAATAACCTAAGTAGTAACAAAAGGAGTCAATACATTTTTTAGGTGTGTAAGTGAAAAAGAAAGACCTGGGGAGGGATTGTAAGGTTAGAAAAGGATGGAGGGGGAGAGTGCAGAGGCGAACCAGAAAAAGGGAGTCATCATGAGCAAATGCTTTTGTTCAGTGTCCGCAGTGGAAGGAGAAGGGGAAGGGCCACAAAAACATAACAGGAGCTCTGAAGGGAGGGAGGCGGATGGTAGTCCTTTTTCAGAGGAGAGTACTAAAAGGAACTGCTAATCTGAAAGTGGATGAAACAATGGGACCAGATGGGGTACATCCTAGCATGTTCAGGGAGCTCAGGGAGGCACTGGCTACACCTCTGATACTTCTATTTGGCAGCTCACTTGAAACAAGAGTAGTCCCAGAGGACTGAATGAGGGCAGTTGTAGTCCCACTTTATAAAGTGTTAGCAGGGGGGGCTTGGGGCTTCCATGGCTTAAGGTCTACCACCGGTCCTTCTTAGCAGTTCAAGCGGTCAAATGGTTTGTTCCTACTGCTCCCACACATGCACCATGGGAACAACTTGAAGGGCAAATCCTACAGCATACCCCCCTCAGTCTACTCTTAACTAATGCCACTATACCCTCATTCAAGCTCACTCCGGTTATGGCTGAAACCAGAAAAGCATGGTTCTGCCTTATGAAGGCGGCCAAGACAAAGAATCAAAGTGCTCTACTGTCTTTCAGATACCTAGGTCTATGGCACAACCAGCTTCTAAAGGTGGACAATAAACCTCTACATTGGCCTTCGTGGGAGGGAAAAGGGATACATATAGTCCAAGACCTTTATCTGCCAAATACTACCACGTTTATGTTTTTTGAACACCTCCGAGCCCACTACTCGTTACAGTTCCAGGGCTTCTGGAAATGCTTGCAGCTTTGCAATGTGGTGCAGTCTCTAGACTGGACTGCCAAGACAGAGTCGAGGTGGCACTGGCTGTCCTCACTGCATCTAAAACCCTCCTCCCAGGGCTTGGCCGATAGATTTTACACCACTTGGCATGAGGCACAACTCGACCACTTGGCTTCCTGCAGAGAGGCGTGAGGCACAGACGTGGGACAACCCATTGCCCCAGATACTTGGTCCCACTGCTTGCAGCAAACACACTCCACCTATAAAGACTCTAAGAGCCAACTGATTCAACTTAAGATCCTTCTCTGCTGGTATCGAACTCCAGCTACTCTCCATAAATGGGGGATTCTTCCACACGCACAATGCTGGAGGTGCAAGCATAGCTCTGTCAACATTTTTCACCTCCTGTGGTAATGCCAAGCCTTAGTTCTCTTTTGGTCCACAGTGGCAATGGACTGCTCTGGGGTGCTTGGACAGCCATAGACCTTTCTCACTCCATGCTGCTATTAGGGGATTGGGTACCTCCGGCACACCTAAGCCCACAGCAGCAAAACTGGGTCCTGGTAGTCCTGCTGGAGGCCAGATGGCTTCTTTTGAGGCATTGGCAACAGCCCTTGCCTCCCGCTATCTCTCTATGGCACTCGGCAGTGGCCAGACTGGCCACCTTTGAGAGGCTTACTTATGCTAATAGAGGGCAGCTATCTACATACCACACCAAATGGGAAGCCTATCTTAACTCAGCATTGTGTCGAGTAGCTCCCCCCCATCCTAGGAACCCTCCTGCCTCAGCTACAACCAGAATGATAGCCCCTATCTATTCAACCTGAATGATGAGAATCAGAATCGGATTACTATATACTCATATGTGGTCCTGGCTACTGCTATACAGACGCCCAACTTCACTCCTCTTTCTTTCCTCTGTCATTCTTTGTTCTAATAGTGTGATTGGCCCTTAGGGGTAGCTGAGAGACTGGTTTATGATAACAGTAGGATTATATGACCTGTAGTGTGCGTGTAAGTTAAACTTGGGAAAAGGTGAATTAAGACCTGAACTGTTTACTCTAGTAGTAAAAATGGATAGAAATATACCATATTGCTAATTATATACTATATGGTGCTGAACTTAGGTTGCCTTCTTACTGTTAAGTACACCTATGTATGTACAAATTGCTGATGTGCCTTAAGGCATTTTTTAATTATTTGCTTCAAAATCGCTGTACTTTGTACTTTAGGATTGCAAACAATGGAAAAACAATAACAATTATTCTATGATAAAAAACAAAGTGTTAGCAGGGAGGAGGCAGGCGATTATAAGCAGTCAGCCTGATATCAGTGGCGGGAAATTTAATGGACTCACTGCTGAAGGGCAAGATAGTGGAATTTCTTGAATTTAATGGGTAACAAGACCTGAGACATCTTGGATTCATGGGTGAGAGGTCATGTCAAATGAATCTGATAGATTTCTTTGGGTGACCAAAGAATTAAATTATGGTAGAGCAGTGGGTGAGGCCACATAGAAGACCATTAAGCAATTCGGGTAGCTTAGGAATGGGTTCAAAGGTGGTAAACTGGGTATGAAATTGGTTAGGAGACAGGTAACAGAGGGTGGTGGTAAATGGGGTTCATTCCAAGCAGGGGGAGGATGACAAGCGGAGTGCCTCGGGGAGGAGTGCTGGGACCCATCCACTTTAATGTCTTTAGAGCTGACATTGTAGAGGAGCTGGAGGGGAAGGTTTTCTTTTCGTGGATGTAACCAAAATCTGCAATAGGGTGGGCACTCTTGGGTGTGTGTGTGTGTGTGTGTGTGTGTGTGTTTGAAAGGATGATCAGAGACCTGAAAAATCTCAAAGAGTGATCAAGAGTATGGCAGCTGGGTTTCAATATGAAAAAGTGCAAAATAATGAAGTTGGGGCACAGAAACCCTGGGGCAGAGCACAAAATGGGAGGAGTGTTACTGATGCCCCCCAAGCAGGAAAAAGACCAGGGAGTAATCATGTCTGATGACCTAAAGGTGACAGGTAGTGCAACAAGGCAGTTGGGAGGGCTAGTGGGATGCTGGGATGCATATGGAGAGATATCACCAGCTAAAGGAGGGAAGTGGTGTTGCCTCTGTATGGATCGTTGGTAAGAGCTCACCTAGAATACTGTGCACAGTTCTGAAGGCCACATCTCCAGAAGGACATGTACAGAGTGGCGGTGGTTCATAGGAAGACAACTAAAATGGTGCAGGGTCTGCATCAGAAGCTCTACAAGGAAAACTAAAAGAACTCAATATGTACAACCTGGAAGAGAGGGGATATGATGGAGACCTCTTCATACCTCACAAAGGATAAATAAGGTACAGGAGGGAAGTATTTTTCTGAAAAAAGGTACTCAAGAACAAGGGGACATGCTATGAAGTTGGATGGGGTAGATTCAGGAGAGATGTGAGGAAGTACTTCTTCACAGACGTATTGGTGGATTCCTGGAACAGCCTACCAGCTGAGGTGGTGAGGGTGAAAACAGTGGTGGAGTTCAAGAATGCATGGGACAAGCACAAGGGACTCACAGAGGAAAGGAAGTGGGAAGGGAGAAAGAACTGTAGATCAACTAGGTTTTGCAGTTATAATGTAGGTAGGAAAAAATGGGCAGATTTGGTGGGCTAAGTGGTCCTCATCTGCTGACAAATTCATTTCTATGTTCTCTGTTTCTGTCTTTCCTCTTTCTTAAACTGGGGCTTGCTCTGCCCACTTGGACCTTCATCCCCAGGGTGCATCTTAACAGCGGGCCTTGCTCTGCCGTTATTCTATCTCCTTGAGCAGTTCTGTGTTTGGGGCTTGCCATGCCCCACTGGCCTCTGGTCCACCTCTTTGAGCAGTACTTTACTCCTGGGCCTTGTTCTGCCCTCAGCTGCCTTGCTGCTACCTGTGACTATGTTTTTTTTGTTAAATAATAAAAAACAGTCCATAATGTCCTGTCGGTCACCACCTGCCCCTTTGGTGCTGCCGCTGACTCACCACTTTGGCCCAGTCACAGTCTGGCTGTTGGTGTGGGGGAAGGTGCAAGTGATGGCAGTGTGGGGGCCTTACTGTGGATGGTCTTGCTGCAGCTTAGCTGCTGGTTCCTACTCCCAATGCTGACACTCTCTCTCTTGCTCTCTCTTGCTGCCTCAGCTCATTCTCTGGCTGCCCCTTCCTCTCACTACCATGACTCTCCCCTCTAATGCCAATGACAACAGACCAGACTTACTTTTAAATAAATAAAATAAAAAACATGGCTGAACAGAGCACACATTGCAGCCATCCAGCTGTGCCTCTTGACCACTGATCCAGCTTCTCCACTGCTGCTGCTGCATGGTTACTGACACTGGATATGATGACTGGACTTCAGCACCCGACTGGCCAGGACACAGCGAGGGACCCCACAAGTCTGAAGTGAGTCCCTCCTGCTGTCACTGGCCAGGTGGTCACTGGCTACTCTACTTGACATCTCACTCCCGCCTCCTGTCCCCACTGAGCCACCTCCTTCTTGTAGCCCTCCCCCAATGTTTTGGACACCGGGTTCCTGACAATCTAGGGGGCAACCAACTGACCAGCTTGAGCTGGCATTTTGAAACCTGGCACTACTGTACCTCATGCCATACTACAGGGCTGGAAAACTGCTGGCAAGGAGCCTGTGAGAAAAAAAAAGTTTGAAACTGTTTGTGTTTCTATGGGACCCCATTTTACTGTTTGAGCTTACTCACCCCTGCCACCTATTCCATCCTGGGAAGGGCCCTGTAAGGGGCACCTGAGCTCTACTGGGGACCAAGTCACCTTTATTGGGACACTGAGTTGTACAGGGGCATGTTATTTTAGCCCCTACCCCTCACGCCAGCTACACTGGTGCTGCTGGAGCACCTAGATGCCATTTTCTGTAGGGCAAAAAACTCCAACTCTTGGGCACTACACAATCAGCGCTGTACAATGTGTACAGTACAAACAATAAAACCTATACAAACCAGTAATATATGACAAAGTCAAAACATCAAAACATGGAACAGCAAACCAATGATATCATCTTTAAATAAAAGCCTTACAGAATAAGTCATCCATCTTTTAAACCAAGGCTTCTGAAAATTCCAGTTTCACTGGTAACTGCAGGGAGCTCCAGCATCGAAGAAGGGATTACACATTTATATTACTTTGCAGTTCCTGTTGAGAAAGAATAACATGATCAAACATCCCAGTGGTAGTCAGAAGCCTGGCTGCTGCAGTCTGCACTAACTGCAGATGTCGATTCTCAGGTAAGCCCACATTATCAAGGCCTAAACCTATGTTAGCAGATTGTCTGGAATAAGGAATGGGTGGAACCTGGCAATATATCAGGACAATGAATGCTCAAGAAAACCACTGACACCTGAGAATTTAGAGTTAGCTGGCTGCCAAAGAGCAACCGCCAGGTGTCTTACCAGCTTCACATCTTGTAGCTGAACTCCAATAAGGATGGACAGCGTCACCTGTCATGTGGTGCCAGCAACAGACACTGCAGGGCTAAGGAGCATAGCCTGGAGTGGGAGTGCAGGCCACGTAGAGAATGAGGACAATTAGCTGGCATATGTAGGCCACCTTTTGTGCCATCAGGCACAAGCAGATCTAAGTGTCAGCTTCCATTTAGTTTACATTCGCAACTGTAATTATTTGTCCACAAGCCTTTATTTTAATGTAGTATACATTGGAATGCATTTGCCACCCTCTAGTCCAGTTTGCTAGGATATCCAAAGCCCTTCACTCTGGTTACAATACAGATGAACATATTGCTGTACAATGTAAGATATGCCTCCAAAAGTAGATCTGGCTAACTGAGTTATAATTCAGTCACTGCCCTTCTTGTAAATATCTGTGCTCTTTGCAAATATATTCTGTTTGTATTAATGCTGACAATCCTTTACTCTTTATGTATTTTGGAAGAATAGTATCAGATGGCCTAAATATAATAACACTGTATTTATGTAGTGCAAGCTCCTTACATGCAGTCTAAATATGTCATCAGCAGTATAACATAACTGTTTTGAAGTGTTTTAATGTAACGTTCTATGTATACAGTTTTCACAGTTTACATGGGAACACTGTCACTAGTCAGTGCATGTGGCACAGTTATCTGTAACTGTCTCTTTAAGACACTACTAGTATGATAAAGGCTCTTTATTGTTGCCATGGCAGCCTCTTGATACAGTGCACAAGTGCAAAACTTTGAGGTGGCTACCTTGAGCTTGTGTCATTGCACCTTGCTGTTTCGTTGGTTTGAATCACAAATTAAAAGCTGAACAGAATAAAACTAAGTACTGTATTTGGTGGCATTCTAACTGAACTACAGCTTCTGACGTGACTGCACACAGTTTTCTCTACTTTGATAAACCTACACCTAACTGGGAGAAGGAACACGACTTGGAAATACCCACTGAGAAATGGGACAATTGTGGAGTAATGCATGTCATGCAAGCAAAGAAATTAGAGGGTGCCTTATTCAGTTTAAGATTCTACATAATATTTATTACTCTCCAGTACAATTAGGGGACATGGGAAGTACACAGGATGATAAATGCTGGAGATGTAAAAAATAAAATGCAAATTTATCTGACATTTTGTGGCGCTGTCCACACATTACGCCTGTCTGGAGTGAGCGTATCACCTTTTGCAAGGAAAAATTGATGTATAGCATACCTTTTGATCCTGTGCTAACATTATTAGGAGACTGCACAAGTATTCACGCAATAGCAAGGTTTAGTCAGAACTGGAGTCTATCAGCAACATTAGACCGAAAAAGACCTGTTTTTTCTAAAGGGAGGGAACCAGTAGAACTGTCATTGAATGAACGGCTGTCTCATATGGGCAAATTAGCAAAGAACGAAAGACTAAGCCATCTAGCTGAAGAGAAACCCCATCTCTTTGAGCAAACACAGATCTGCTTCTTACATTGTGCTAAGTAGAATGTTATTTAATATGGGCCTTAAATCCACAATTTTTTTACATGAAGCCTGAATATACAGTAATACATTAAATCTGTTAAGAGTAATCAATTAGAGGTTTAAATCTGTATTAATGCTTTGGAGTTGAATATATACTGCTCATAATTTAAAAGAGATTTCTAAGACTTCTAAATGGGCTTCATAGCCAATTACCGTGTATCAAGGCCAGGCTCCTGCTGGGCAAATTATTATTTTATTTCATGTCCTGTGTGGGAGAGATGGGATTATAACTGCAGCCAGACTCACAACCAGCTGATCCCTTCCAGTTCCTGGTGAGTTGCCCTGGCCCCCGCACTGAGAAGTTTTGGGACATCTAAGCAGGGAGGGCGTGGGGGTGCACCCCATAGAAGTCTATGGGGAAGAGTTTCAGTACTTTTCATGTTGTCTTGCGCATGCGCAAGAAACATGTTGTGGCAACTTTGGAATAGCAAGTTTTGGAGGTGCGGTCGTGTTGTGGCCAGTGGCGCCACTGCTTTCTGGGGCTCTGCTCCATGGCATGAATTAGATTGCATGCTGTCTAAGACAGCACTGCAAAAGCATGCCACCAATTTTAAACATTTTAGCTGCTGCAATGAAGGAGGTCCACCTCATTGCAGGGCCGTGCCTTTCCTGGTGTAACATTTCAGTCCGACATGGCAGCAGCTGTGCCGTCCACCTCGCACTGTCCCCAGAAAAGCCAATGACGGGGGTACCCAATCCCTCTGTTGGCACCATCATGCCCCCTCCTGAGTTCATTTGCTGACGGGGGAGCCCAGTCCCTGTCGGCATCATGTCCTGTGCCAGTTGTTCGCCGAGGGAGGTGCCCAGTCCCCCTCGGCATCATCCCCCCGCCCGCCAAACACTTTTTATTTGCAGACGGGTCCCCAATCCTCATTGGTTCTTGTCCCCACCCCAAAACACACAGGTGACATGCTGGGAGCCCACCCCAGCGTGTCAAATGTACCTGTAAAAAATAACCATACCACGATGTTTAATTTTTTTTTTAACCCTGTAAAGTAGAAAACGGTCCCTCGCTGTCTGCGGCCCCCTCCCTCAACCCGTGCCCAACCACTGCTTACCCCACCTCCCCAAACCCCCCTCACCCCATACTTGTCTCTGGAGCCCGGTGCGACAATCTTCGGTGGACCGGGAACACATCTGCACTCCACAAAGCCAACCGCGAACTGAAGAAATGCCGGTAAGCTATATAATGGCATAAATAGAGTTTTTTCAACTTCGGCGCACATCTCAGGCATTTTTGGGAATTTTGCCACCAAATTTTCAACATGGGGTTATTAGGGCACTTCCTCATGAATTCAGTCACTGTCATAGCGTTATTCAGTTCTGAAAGGTGATTTTGCGGTCACTGCGCGAAATCACCTTTCAGACTGATTAATGAAATGACAGTGTCACTGTTCATGAAGTGGGCTTTCAAAAAGCCTATGTTGCAAATTTGGTGAGAAATTTTTAAAAATTACGTTTTATGAGCGTGCATTACACAGTTTCCAAGCACGCTCGTAACTTCGCGAATCTGTAATATTTTCACTCCGTATTTTCAATATTGGCATTTTTTCCACACCTCCTTATGAACAGTACAGCTGTCATTTTTCACATCCTGTCTGAAATGTGTTTTCGCACTTCCGGCGCAGAATAGCGTGGTCGCTGTGGGAAATCAGTGTTTGGGACAGATTAAGAAATCACAGTGACACTGCTCATGAGCAGAGGTCCTAAAATGCCGATGTTGAAAATTTGGTGATGAAAGTCCATTAAATGACTGTGCTATGAGAGTGCATTGCACAGTTTCCACACACCCTCGTAACCTCGCAAATTTGTAATATTTTCACTCCAGATTTTCAACATTGCCATTTTTTCACACATCCTTATGAACAGTACAGCTGTCATTTTTCACATCCTGGCTGAAATGTGTTTTTGCACTTCCCATGCAGAATAGTGCGGTTGCCATGGGAAATCAGTGTTTGGGACAGATTAAGAAAATCACATTGACTCTGTTCATGAGCAGAGGTCCTAAAATGCCCATGTTGAAAATTAGGTAACAAACATCTATAAAATGACTGTGTTACAAGAGTGCATTGTGCAGTTTCCATGCACGCTCGTAACTTAGGTAATTTTTAATATTTCTACTCCAGATTTTCACTATTGCCATTTTTTCATGCCTCCTTATGAACAGTACAGCTTTCATTTTCCACATCCTACCCAAACTGTGTTTTCGCACATCCAGCATGCAGTGGTGAAGTCGCTGTAGGAAAACAATGTTCAGAACTGAGTAAGAAAATCACAGTAACACTGTTCATGAGCAGAGGTTCCAAAATGCCTATGTTGAAAATTTGGTGAAGAAATTCCATAAAATGACTATGTTACAAGCGTGCGTTGCGCAGTGTCCATGCACAGTAGTAACTTCGAGAATTTGTAATATTTTCACTCCAGATTTTCAAAATTGTCATTTTTGCACACCTTCTTATGAACAGTATAGCTGTCATTTGTCACATCCTGCCCAAAATGTAGTTTTGCACATCTGGCGCACAATCGCGTGGTCGCTGTGGGAAATCAACGTTCGGGGCAGATTAAGATAATCATAGTGCCACTGTTCATGAGCAGAGGTCTCAAAATGGCTATGTTAAAAATTTGGTGAGATAATTCCACTAAATGACTTGTTAAGAGCATGCAATGCGCAGTTTTCACACACGCTCATAACTTCGAGAATGTTTAATATTTTCCACTGCAGATTTTCAACATTGCCATCTCTTCACACCTCCTTATCAATGGTGCAGCTGACATTTTAATGTGGAGCAGAATGGCGCGGTCACTGTGGAAAATCAACGTTCAAGGCAGATTAACAAAATCACATTGACACTGTTCATGAGCAGCGGTCCCAAATGCTTTCATGAGGTGGGGTCACAAAAAGGCCATGTTTTAAAATCTGGAGTGCAAATACCAACACATGCCCAGGGCATTAGGGTTTCTAATCGTTACGTGCCATCCTGTACAGACTAACAGGCATCAGGGGTGCGTCTTTGGATTGTCTGCAGTACTGCTCATGCCATTGGTCCTCCACCCTCACACTGCAGCCACTGACAGGCATCAAGGTGTGCCTTGGACTCTTCAGCCCCAAAGTTCAACCCATTCTCCTAGGCTGCACCCATCTCAACGTACTTCCTTATGAAATGGGGTGAGCATAAGGCCAGATGACCCCAAGGCACAACGCGACACTTGTCAGACTCTGCAGAGTAGGGTGAGGTGAAATAGCATGAGCGTTATGGCCAGCAACCCAAACACACACCCCAATGCCTGTCACTCTCTGCAGGGTGGGGTGGGGTTGACGTCAGTTCTATAATTCACTGCTATTCCTATAATGTGTCTCTCTAACTCCTGCACTACTAATGCCAACACCAGCAAGACAACATTCGGGAATTGACAAATGCTTGTTTCTATATGTGTAAGCAACCTTGGAGAAAAATTAATGCTGAGCAGTGGCTTTCATTTTTCTCCAAGATTGTTTACATACAGAAAAAAAGTATTGACATTCTCCCCCGTAGACTTCTACATTGTGCGCCCCACTCTCCCTGCTTAGACCTTACAAACTGTTTGAGTGAGGGGTGGGGCTGGCAGACTGGGAAGTGGAAGGGATCAGCTGGCCACAGGCTTGCCTGCACTTATGATCTATTCCCTCAAGCACAAGACCTGAAATAAAATTATTTTGCCCCCAAAAGCCTTGCACTGACATAAGGTAATGGGCTACAAAACTCAAAAAGAAAGAAAGAAAGAAAGAAAGAAAGAAAGAAAGAAAGAAAGAAAGAAAGAAAGAAAGAAAGAAAGGAATGAATGAATCCTGGAACTTCACTTTAACATTTCAAAAGAAAATGTATACAGTGATTTCAGTGTACTGTATGTACATAGATAAATTTGTAACAGTTTTAAAAAATCCCATGAAAAATTATAAAGTAAAAAAAGGTATCTGTCAAGTCCTGTGTTACCCCAACACGTGATGTGTAACACTCAATGCCAATCTCCCTCAGGAACCTGTCTAGTTCTGTATTACTCCTACTCATGCTCTGTAATCCAGAATGCCATTCTCACTCAGAAATCTGTCTAGTCCTGTGCTACCCTTGCTTATGCTGTGTAACCCTCAATGCCATTCTCCCTCAGGAATCTGTCTAGTTGTGTGTTACCCTTACTCATGCTGTTTAGACCTCAGTGCCATTCTTCCTCAAGAATCAGTCTAGTTGTGTGTTACCCTTACTCATGCTGTATAACCCTCAATGCCATTCTCCCTCAGGAATCTATCTAGTCCTGTGTTACCCCTAGACATGCTGTGTAACCCTCAATGCCATTCTCCCTCAGGAATCTGTCTAGTCCTGTGTTACCCCTAGTCATGCTGTGTAACCCTCAATGCCTTTCTCCCTCAGGAATTTGTCTAGTCCTCTATTAACCCCTACTCATGCTGTGTAGCCCTCTGTGCCATTCTCCCTCAGGATTCTGCTGGTCCTGTGTTACCCTTACGATTGGAGAAGGTGAATAAAATCCATAATTATGGCCAAACAGTGAAGTAAAATATTTGATCATTTCTAGATACTATCGTGAAGCCTGTTATATAAGGCCTTGGTTCTGAGAGTTAAAATCAGAACATTTGATCCACATGGAACATTTAAATATGGAGCAGTATAGCGCAGTGGTTTAAGGCTCTGAGCTGCAAATCTGGTGACATCCAGCAGACCAGACCTGGGTTTGAATTCCATAGCTTCCACTTGCATACTGTGTGACCCTGAGTAAGTCACTTAACTTCCCTGTGCTCCCAGGTCGTTCCTGTAAAAAAGCTTTCAGCTTAGTGTGCTACTCCTGGTTAAACAACTAAATAAAAAAATAAAAAGTAATGCTGGGAAACACGACTATGAGAGGGGACTAACTGTTTGATTTGGGTATGCTGCAATGAGAGCGCACCAGACAGGACAACATTGAACTGCTTTTGAAATCCTTTTGCTGCTTAATTGGATACAAAATTATTATAGACTCTGCTTAGCGGACTGGATTGTAATAACTGAGGGGGGTGATTAGTGGGATTATTTATTGTTTAATGTTAAAAGGGATATAAGTTCTGGAGGGAATAGATTGAAAATGTGTATGAAATAGTGTGAAGGAGAATTGGATATTGTTGTAATGTGTGTGTGGGTGAATGTGTAAGTGTGATTGAGGGTAAAAAGAAAATAGTCAGAAATGTGTTGGGGGTGATCACTATAGTCAGGTAGCACTCCCCCTCAAGATTGAGGGACCTGTGGCCTTTTGAATGCCCTCCACTTCTGCCACAGGTATATGACAGATGTCGATCGTTAGATATATAATTAGGAGGCAAAGGGGTTGGTGGGTCCTGGAGATCTCGAGGTGGATGGGAGAAGGGTGGGTGGATAGAGACGGTAGGAACTAGGAGGTGCCCTGGGGCGAAATGGGACCAACAGCAAGGGCCTCCATGTCTTGTGCCCATACCCATGGGCTCTGAGGGATTCAGGTAGGTGCTGCAGTCATCTGCAAAATCTCATCCCTCATGGGTGGTGATATGTAATGCCAGGTCTATTAAAAATAAGACCGCAGTGGTTGCTGATTTAGTAGCCTCTGCAGACTTGGCTTGCATCACCGAGACTTGGCTGGATGAAAATGCAGGACCCATTTTTGGCAGCTGCAATTCGAGCCAGATTCTAGGTGATTCACCAGCCCAGAGTGGAACATAGGCACAGAGGGATCACAGTCCGTTTTAGATAGGAACTGAACCTCAAGGAGTTGCCAGTGGGGACAACCAACTCCTTCAAGTGCATGGGAGCTGTGGTTACAGGTTTCAGGATCCTTCTCATCTACCGTCCACGGTCCACCTGGGGATGGGAGGGTATTCCTAAAAGAGGTAGTGGACTTTGTCACTGAAATGGTGCTGGAGGCCCCAGATGGTTAATTCTGGGGGACTTCAATGCCTGGGTCGATGACAATCTCTCGCTTTTTGGCCAAGACTTCCTCCAATTGATGGAATTGTTGGGCCTTACATGGCTTATTACCACTGCAACACATGGCGGGGGCACTCATAGGACTTGGTGTTCCACCTGGGGATGGAAATCTCGGGTATAGAGGTAGATCCTATTAGATGGTCAGACCATCATGCCTTGAGGTTTAGTTTTGCAGCCCCTCAAAATGGGCCTGCTGCTAAGGAAATGGTACAGTACTGTCCTTTAAGACAGATAACACCTGAAGGCCTCATGATGGTATTGTACCTTTCAAGAATTCTGTCAGATAGTAGTTGTCACAAACCCATTCAGCAGGTCAGCCCTCTGCTCCCAAAGTGCCAACCTCTGAGTGCAGTCTTGTGAACAGTTAATAGAAACAGGGTAACCCTCTTGTCTGTTTTGTGGGTTCGAATCAACCTTTGGTCTCAGTTCTGAAGGGATTCAAACTGTGAACCTCTTGTTAGTGTACCCAATGCACAGGCTCAGATAATTCTGTCTTCGGGGGGGCCAGATATATTTGCCTATGGGCACCTAACCAGATGTACAAAATGAACCCTTAAAACTCTAATAAAGACCTCAGATTACTCTTACCTTTTTCCAGTTTGGTATCACCATTTAAGCTTATGCATAGTGTCTGCTTTAACCATACATACTTCACTTGTTAAAGAAAAGAAATTCAAAGACAGACCAAGTAGGTTCTAAAAATAGAGTTTTACTAAAATAGATAAAAGTATGTAAAACATAAAATACAGAACCATATATCACAAGAATCATACAATCTTTTAAAAGAACAAGGTTTTAACAGTGCAATTCCTACTACAGTACTTAGATTTTGTCTCTCTCTACCTGTATACTTGCTTAAAGTTCTCAAAGATGTTTCTTTCGGAGTTTAGATAAAAGTGTCTCTGAAGGAAAACAGAATACTGTTTAAAAAAACTGTCTTCGCCAACCTCTTTGTGTGAGAACACCTAGCTCCTCCTCCGTTTATTAAAAATCATACACCCAAGAAGTTTTATCATTTTTAGAAGGAAAGTTAATTAAGGCTACATCAGCAGAAACTCCTTTCCCCATGTGACTTCCCCAATCAAGTCTGTAAATTTCCTTTCATCTATGAGCAGTATCCCCTCTCACACAGACATCAAAGCATTTATGATTTCGCACAAGTGTGCCAAACCTGGTTTCCACTTTGAAACGTCATAAAATGGATACTGATTTCCCTCTTAGCCGTTAGAGCTGTATTTAACTTAGACAAACAGGAGATTCTTGATTAAGGCCTGTTCTAGTCTATAATTAACTTCTGGCCTTCCAGGTAACACCTCGCATCTAAATCCTGGGTGTGTATGTGTGTGATCTCACATGCTGTCTCAGCATCTCTCATGAGAGACAGTCCATAACACATTTTTATATTACAAAAAAATCATAGTGTACTCAGAACTGGCTGTCCATATGTCACAATCCTCCACACCTAGACTGAGATAAGCTTCCCAAATCAGTTCACTCCTCATATTCGCGAGACAGATCATCTGAGTTCTGGTTTCTGGCTCCAGCTCTATGTACGATTGTCATATCATACCCTTGCAAAGCAAGACTCCATCTTAGCAATCTACCATTGTTCTTTCCCATCTGCATCAGCCCAATCAGGGGTTGTGGTCAGTCTGCACCACAAAATGCTACCCATATAAGTATGGCTATAATTTCTTTAGGGCCCACTCTATGGCAAAACACTCATTTTCCACAGTGGAGTATTCCTGCTGCCTGGGAAGTAACTTCCTACTCAGGTACAACACTGGGTGATCTGTCCCTTGGCTGGATGTCTGACTCAGTACTGCCCCAATACCCATGTCTAAGGTGTCAGTCTGAACTATAAAGGGTTTGCTACAGTCAGGACTTGTCAAAACAGGAGTACTGCACAGTGCCTCTTTTACAGTGCCTCTTTTAGTTTGGAAAAGGCTTCCTCACAGGCTGGGCCCCAGGTAATTTTCTTGGGCATTCTATTCTTTGTCAGGTCAGATAGGGGAGCAGCCAGGGCACTGTAATTGAGTACAAATTTCCTGTAGTACCCTGCTGTCCCTAGAAAACTCCTGACCTGCTTCTGTGTTTCTGGTCTGGGCCACACCTGGATTACCTCTATCTTTATTTGGTTAGGACAGAGCTGTCCTTGGCCTATCACATGCCCGAGGTATGCCACTTCTCCCATGGCCACATAGCACTTCTCATCTTTGACAGTGAGCCCAGCCCTGTGTATTCTTCCCAGCACTTCCCTAAGGTGGGATAGGTGTTCCTCCCAGCTGGTACTAAAGATAGCAATGTCATCCAAGTACACCACGGTGTACTCCTCAGCACCATTTAACACCTGGTTCACCAACCTTTGGAAAGTGGCCGGGGTGTTCTTCATTCTGAAAGGCATTACTTTAAATTCAAAGAAGCCTATCGGAGTAATGAAGGCCGACCTCTTCCTAGCTCTGTCCATCAGCTCTACCTGCCAATACCCCTTGGTCAGGTCGATAGTCGTAAGGTAGGTCACCCCTCCCAACTTGTCCAGGAGTTCATCCATCCGGGGCATCGGGTGGGCGTCTGACTTCATGACTTCATTCAGTCCACGATAGTCCACACAGAAATGAGTAGAGCCATCTGGCTTGGGCACAAGGACTACGGGTGAGGCCCAGGGACTGTGGGATCTCTGGATTACCCCTAAATCCAGCATCTCCTCCACTTCCCTCCTAATGTCCTTTTGGACAGCCTCTGACACCCGATATGCTGTCCGCTTTATGGGTGTCTGTGTCCCTGTCTCCACATCATGCATCACTAAGGGGGTTAGTCCAGGTTTGGCGCTTAACAGTGGGGCAAAGTTTGCTAAAACCACCCTTACTTTCTGGATCTGGTCCGGGGCCAGCTGGGGAGACAATTTTACTGCCTCCACAAAAGACTCCCGCTTACTTTCTTCCAGCGAATCCAGAAGAGGGTCGCCTTCATCCGACCCCTCCCCAAGACTACACGCTGCCAACACCATGTCAGCCCTATTTGCATATGGCTTCATCATGTTGACATGGTACATCCTTTCTGTCTGTCTTCGGTCAGGTAACTCCACAATGTAGTTCACATCATTTACCTTCCTAACTACTTTGTACAGTCCTGCCCACTCAGCCTGCAGCTTGTCTTTCCTGACCAGAATAAGAACCATGACTTCCTGATCCATCATGTACGAGTGAGCTCTGGCTCTGCAGTCGTACCACACATTTTTTTCTGTTGAGCAGCTGCCAAGTTGCTCTGGGCTGTCCCCATAAGCTCCTTCAGCCTTTCTCTAAACTTAAGGATGTAATCCACAATGGGAGTTCCCTGGGTGGCGTGCTTGCCTTCCCAGTTCTCCAGGATCAAGTCTAGGAGCCCATATATCCAGCGTCCATATAAGAGTTTGAAGGGGGAAAATCCTGTCGACTCTTGGGGCACCTCCCTATATGCAAACAACAGGTGGGGAAGGTATTTCTCCCAGTCCCTCCCATGCTGTTCAGTAAACACCCGGAGCATTGACTTTAGGGTACCATTGAATCTTTCCACAAGCCCATTGGCTTGTGGATGATAAGGTGTCGTGCATCTCTTGCACCACCCCACACTTCACCTATAAACATTTCATCAGGTCTGACATAAAGGAACCCCTCACGATCAGTGATAACCTCCTGCAGAAACCCAACATGGGAGAAAATCCCAAGTAAGGCATCTGCCACTTTGTCTGTCCTCAGTGAGAATAGGGTGACTGCCTCTGGGCATAATCCACCACAGTCAGGTTGAATCTCTTCCCTGAGCAGCTGGGGGTATTTAAAGGCCTCACAATATCCATTCCCAACTTCTGGAATTGCTCCTCCACTATGGGCAAGGGAATCAGGGCAGCTTGGGTTTTCTTGCCCGCCTTCCCTATTTATTGGCACCAGTGACAAGACCTGCACTACTCCTTCACTTGCTGGATGAAGTTAGGCCAGTAGAAATTCTGGGCCAACTGCTGTGACGTGTGCATGATTCCCAGATGACCAGACAAGGGAATATCATGTGCAATCTTGAGCAACTGCTCATGATACCCCTGGGGAATGACAAGCTGCCTGCCAAGCACCCCTCCCTCTGTCTGTACTGCCTGAGTATTCATAAGCCAATTTTCCAAATAAACCTTATGTTTTTCATCACCTCCATGTGTGCCATCTGAGTCTGCCCAAGCCCTCAGCTTTTCTAAACTAGGGTCACTTCTCTAAGCAGCTGCGAACACCTCACACATTCCCAAGGCATGGGACAGGACCCCTTCAGTCGCTAAGCTAGGGTCCCTAGCACTAGTGTCAGGGTACTCAGGATCACTGTCAATCCCAACCTTATGACCATGGGTCACCCCTCCCTCTTTGAAGTAGCCCTCTGTAGCTGTGTGGTTACTTGCTACTGGGGACATTTCTACCCCCTGTTCATTAGTCTCCCCATCTGGAGACACAGGCTGGGGAACCAGCCTCTCAGTGGCTTCCACAATGGCTTCTGTGGGGTTCAGGGAACTACAATTTTCCCTTGCCGCTTGGCTATGGGTAACTGCACATACCATCCCGTTTGAGATTGTTGCCCAGGACCACATCCACTGCTAAGCTTTTGGCTACAGCCACCTGTTGCACAGTTCCCCCTGTTTCACCCAGTCTAGGAGAACACAAGTGAGGGGCAATGTTTTCTCCTCACCAGTAAAGTCCTGTGCAGTGACATATTTATTGGGTATAAGCTGACCAGGATCTACTAGATCCCCCTTTACCAAGGTCAAGGATGCCCCGTGTCCCTTAACCCTTGCATCTGTACACCATTCACCATGACTGGGTGCATATGTTCCCTCATGATCACTGGCATGCTCCTAGGGACACACAAACAACCCACTTCTTTTCTAGTACCATTCTGGGCATTATTGCTCATTCTTTTGGGACACTGTCTGGCAATATGCCCAGTTTCTTTACCTAACCAACATTCACTTCTCTTTTCAGAGAAATCTTTTCTCTCTGAAACCTGGGGCTAACTGGTTTCGGTGGAGGCAGTGAGGGTTTTAGCTGCCCTGAAGGCACGTTTTTCCCTTTTTGCACTGCCATGCCTGCCCCATTCACTCTCAGAGCAGGTCTGCTCTTGGCATAGTGGTCTGAGAGTTCAGCAGCCTCTTGCACTGTTTTGGGATCTCGGACCTCCAGCCAGGTCAACAGAGTTTGCCTCAATTCCTTCCCACCAACATTTTAAAAACTGACGTTGTTTCGTGGTTAGCTCCTCGTAGTTCATGTCAGGGTTTCTCCTGAGCTTACGGAATTTAACTCTGTATGATTCAGCAGTTAATTAAAAAAATTTTTAACAGTGCAGCTTTAAGTTTGCTGTAATCATCACTGTCCTCATTGTCCATTTGACCCAATGCATCCTGAGCTTTCCCGGTAAGTAGTGGGGATAGCTGGAAGCTCCAGGACTCTCTAGAAATTTTAGCTTGAATACAAACTTTTTCAAAAGAATTTAAAAAGGCATCCATATCCTCCCCCTCTTTAATTTAGGCTATCAATTTGGAGTTCAATTTGTAACCCAGTCCTGCAGTCCCAGTTAAACCCAAGCCACTTACCTGCTCTGGTGCCGCTGGTTGGAGTCGTAGCTTCTCCAGTTCATGTTGCCTCTGGTGCTCCTGCTCCTCAAGGTCTGCATCTCGGCAATCTCGCTCTCTCTTCTCCTCTGCAGCTCACTGGCACTCACACTCCTCATGGTCTGCCTCTCGTTGTTCATGGTCTGCATCTCACTTTTCACGGTCCACCTCTTGTTGTTCACAGTCCACCTCTCGCTTCTCTCACTCCCTCTCTGTCTCCCTCTGGAACTCCAGCTCCATCCTGCTCAACTCAATTTGCAGCCTAAGTACTCGAGGTTTGGTCCATTTCAGTCACAGTCTGTGACTCGGTGCTCTGGGTATCTGCTACCATCAGGGCATCCACTAGGTTCTGTTTGCTGGCTTTTGCCTTGAACAGGACTCCTCTGTCCCTGCACAACTGCTTTAAGTAGTCTATAGTGTGCCTGCTGCAGTTGGAAGCCATCTTCTCTAACTACTGCTACTCTGACTTGCACTTTAGGAAAAAAAATAAAATGGGTAGGAACTTGACTGCAAGCCAAGTGATATAGTTCTATATCCTTTTTAAAAAAATCACTGCCTTTTTCTTTCTTTGCAAGTGAGCTGACAGTCTCAAGCTGACACACTGAACAATAAAAGCTTGTAATACCAAATTTTTCACACTGCTGCCAACCAATCTGTCACAAACCCACTCAGCAGGTCATCCCTCTGCTTCCAAAGTGCCAACCTCCAAGCACAATCTTGTGAACAGTTAACAGAACAGGATAACCCTCCTGTCTGTTTTGTGGGTTTGAATCAACCTTTGGTCTCAGTTCTGGAGGGATTCAAACTGTGAACCTCTTGCTAACATACCCAATGCACAGGCTCAGATAATTCTGTCTTCGGGGGGGCCAGATATATTTGCCTATGGGCACCTAACCAGGTGTACAAAATGAACCTTTAAAACTCTAATAAAAACCTCAGATTACCCTTACCTTTTTCCAGTTTGGTAACACCATTCAAGCTTATGCATAGTGTCTGCTTTAACCATATATACTTCACTTGTTAAAGAAATGAAATTAAAAGACAGACCAAGTAGGCTCTAAAAATTTCATTTTACTAAAATAGATAAAAGTATGTAAAACATAAAATACAGAACCATATATCACATGAACCATATAATCTTTTAAAAGAACAAGGTTTTAACAGTGCAATTCCTACTACAGTACTTAGATTTTGTCTCTCTCTACCTGTATACTTGCTTAAAGTGCTCAAAGATGTTTCTTTGTCAGAGTTTAGATAAAAGTGTCTCTGAAGGAAAACAGAATATTGTTTAAAAAAACTGTCTTCGCCAACCCCTTTGTGTGAGGTCACCTATCTCCTCCTCCGTTTATTAGAAATCATACACCCAGGAAGTTTTATCATTTATAGAAGGAAAGTTAGTTAAGGTTATATCAGCAGAAACTCCTTTCCCCATGTGACTTCCTCAGTCAAGTCTGTAAATTTCCTTTCATCTATGAGCAGTATCCCCTCTCACACAGACATCAAAGCGTTAATGATTTCACACCAGTGTGCCAAACCTATCATAAAATGGATACTGATTTCCCTCTTAGAAGTTAAAGCTATATGTAACTGAGACAAACAGGAGGTTCTTGATTAAGGCCTGTTCTGGTCTCTAATTAGCGTCTAGCTTTCCAGGTAACACCTTGTATCTAAAACCTGGGTGTGTGTGTGTGATCTCACATGCTGTCTCAGCATCTCTCATGAGAGACAGTCCATAACACATTTTTATATTACAAAAAAATCATAGTGTACTCGGAACTGGCTGTCCACGTATCGCAGTAGTGACCCAGGGCCTCTTGTGCTGGCCTATAATAGGGCAGTAGTTGAGGCCCTGGATTTCATTGCTCCAGTTCATGTTTGTCCCCTTACCTCTCACCCAGGTGCCACATAGTTCGATGGGACACTTGGAGAATTGAAGAGACAGGGTCAAAGGCTCGAGAGACATTGGCGGAAAACCCCCCTGGTGGGGGACAGGCTTAGGTTGTTGAACCATTATAAAGTCTACCAATCAGCAATTTCCCATAAGAAAGCATAATTCCTGTCCAGGGAAATTGCTGCAGTGAGAAACAGACCAGATCAGCTCTTCTGGACCGTGGACAGACTGTACAATCCAGCCTGCCTGAGATCTGGTGGAGTGTTGTTACAAGGAAAATGTGAGGTTTCTGCTCAGTTCTTCTCTGATAACATGTCTGCCATTAGGACAGAGATCAGCCAATGCCTCCCTATTGGGCCTTGCAGTGGTCAGCCAGGTGGTACTAATGACCAGATAACCTGGTCTACCTTCACTCAGCCGTTAGTTATGTATATAGTGAGGATCATCCAGACTTTACGGCCAACGTGCTGTAGTCTGGATCCGGGCCCATAGCACCTTCTTGTAGAGTGCATTGAGGTTATTGGCCCGGTCCTAGCTTGAATAGTCTGGGCTTCATTAGAAAGAGGGATCTTTCCAGATCCCTTAAAAGAGGCAGTAGTTAGGCCTCTGTTGAAAAAGCTCTCCCTAGACCCAGGCTGCCCTGCTAACTACAGACCAGTCTCTAACCTACCTTTTACAGGGAAGGTTATTGAGAAAGTGGTTGCTCTGCAGCTGGAAGATCAGTTATCCATCCACAGTGTCTATGACCCTCTCCAGTCTGGCTTCAGGAAAAGGCATAGCACCAAGACTGCCCTGGTTTGAGTACTAAATGACCTCTTGGTGGTGAGAGATCAGAGAGCATGTTCTATCTTGGTTCTCCTAGATCTCTTAGCAGCATTTGACACAGTGGACCATGGGGTGTTGCTTGAACACCTGCAGTTCTTTTGTGGACTAGAAGGGGTTGTCCTCAATTGGTTTCAATCATTCCTTGAGGGCAAGTCACAGAGGGCTATGTCAGGAAATTATTCCTCATCTCCTTGGGGCCTGCCCTGTGGGGTACCGCAGGGTTTGTGTGATTCCCCCATGTTGTTTGCAGTGTATATGCTGCCATTAGGGGACATTATAAGGCAGTACAGGTTGAGTTTTCACTGCTATGCAAATAATTCTCAACTGTACATGTCCTTTGTGCCCAGCCAGGAGTTTGATACAGTCTCAATGTTTAACAGCTGCCTACTGGAGATACAGAACTGGATGAGTGCAAGCTGGCTGAGGTTGAACCCAGAAAAAAAAATCAGGTATTGGTTGTGGACCCTGATCTGAGGATGATCAGATTATGGGCAGGAAAACCCTCCGGTTTACAACTTGGAGGGAACCTGCTCAGTGCTTCGAGCCAGGTGCAGAACCTTGGGCTGGTGTTTGATGAAGGCCTGACCTTGAAGGCACAGGTGTCGGCCACAATCAAATATGCCTTTTATCATCTGAGAAACATCACCAGAATGAAGCACTTGGTTCCATCCAAGGATCTTTCTACATTGGTCCATGCCTTTGTCACCACCCATTTAGACTACTGCAATGCCCTCTGCCTAGGTCTTCCAGGAGTGGATATTCACCAATTGCAGCTGGTGCAGAATGCAACAGCTAGGTTGCTAACTGGAACCCCAAGATCCAGTCATATAACACCTATGCTGCGTGAACTGCACTGGCTGCCTGTACAGTTGTGAATCACTTTCAAGGTCGCATTGCTGACCTATAGAGTCCTACATGATCAGGGACTCCAATATCTGCAAGCCCCCCTATCTCCCTCCTGTCCCTCCTGTTCACTCCAGTCCTCCAGCGAGGGATTGCTAGAGGTTCCCAGGGTGCATTTGAAAATGTTTGGAGGAATATCTTTTGCCTTATGGCCCCTGACTTTTCATGTGGCCTATGGGTCAGAATGCTTGTTCCTCATCCTAGTAGTGCTTTCGGGGGCCCACAGAAAGCCGTGCTGGGACATGAATCCATTATCTGAGTCCAGTAGTAATAGGAAGCAGTAGAGAATCATCCTACAGTCTTGAACCAAAAAAGCATGGCAATATAAACAAGTTCTAGCCAGAGCCGATATGGCTGTGGTGAGCTTCCAAAGCTGTGGTTTGCTAGTGCCGCCAGTGCCGCCAAATGCCATCCACAAGATTGTGCATGTGCAGTTGCAGTGAATGCCAATGTGACATTCACAAGATGGCAGCACCAGCGGAACTGCACATGCACACAAAAAGTGTGCATGTGCAGTTCTTGTCCCGGAATGCAGATCTAACAGCCAAAATAGAGCATCTGTTACTCCATAGCAGCTGATCATGGCAGAGTGTTACAAACTCCATTGGACTTTTGGAAGGATACTTCCAAAAGTCCAATGGAAGGTGCCACAATTAGCTGTTTTAAAGGCACTGAAAGCAAGATGGCTGTAGGCTATGCTCACAGCCGTAAAAACAGAGCGACTCAATGAGGCTCTGGGTGGCATAATTTTTGTGGCTAAGATACGCATGGTAGGAATTTCTTGTTTTATGGGGGGGCAGAGTAATTAAGAGGAAACCTTACAATACTTTTGAGGGAGGAAGAGGCAGATAAGCATTATACAGTGATGGACTGGATAATGACAAATGAAAAACTTTAAAGTTGCTCAATGGCACACTTAAGGCTATGTAGGAAGGTGGTGGGACTAAGATGGGTTGGGGCTGGTTTTATCTGTTTTAAAATCATGAGAGGGAAAGTGCTGACTGGGGCTGAGGGCAATCTGCAGTCCATACGGGGTTAAGCACAACAGGTGGCTGTGGATGGTGCTGGGAGTTTGAAAACACGATGATTCAGTTTTGACGCCTAGGGGAGAAATGTGGATTATAGAAAAAGAAAGTAAAGGCACAGCTAATTAAACAGAATTGTAGGGGAAAGAAATATAATGAGAAAATACTGGATAGACTGAAAAAACTAAAAGGAAGTCAAGGTAAGAAAAGTAAAGAATTAATTATTTAAGGATGGGACCTTACTTATGTGGCTGAGTCAAATTCTGACTCTGTGACTGACAGCCCTATCTCTTACACTTTCCTAGTCTGACGGCCAACCCCATTGTGTCATTATTCTGTGATGAAATTGTTTATGAAGCATTGCAAATACCATCCCTTTCCTTTATGGAGAAGTGGTGGGGCTATGATGGTTGGGGGTGGGCTGCACTGCATTTAAAAAACTGGGATCAGGTATAACTGTTAATGTTAAGGAAAGGTTCATGTATGGGAAAGGAGAGAGAATCTTGCTGCCATTGAGTCCAGGGTGGGGAGGAGCAGGAGGCGGATCCTTGTTACTGTTAAGGGGAGGAGAGAGAGAGAGAGAAAGAGAGAAGAGAAGAGAGAGAGAGAGAAAGAGAAGAGAGAGAGAGAGAGAGAGAGAGAGCATTGCAGCCATTAGGTAGATGGGGAGGAGTACTCATTTTTTTTACTAATTTGGGGAGAAGGGGAGAAGAGAGCATTGCAGCCTTTTGGTCTGTGTATGGGAGATAGCTTTGCTGCCAATATTTCCTCTGGGGAAAGGGCAGCTTTGCATGGCATAGAAACACATAGAAAATAAAACTACAGAGACAAAAGAAACAAACTATAGCAAGAGCCAATACGGCTTTAAAATAATGGCACTGTGGGCAGTGAGAAATGTGTAAACTAGCAATTTTTGCACTAACCACTGAGCCACCTAACTGCACTTTCTAATTGTTGTGATACACACACACACACACACACAGACTGATTAATACATATACGCATATATGCATATATATTTCACTGTAACATAGCACAGTACTGTCTACACACATTTTTACAGATTAAAAAAAGAGAGTGAGGGACTGTTTTCTTCTTTTCAGGCTCTGAGGGACATCAGAGGGTGGGGGGTTGTCACTAAACACCTTATTTACATCAGCAATGACACACATAAGGCTGAAATGGATCTAGATAGTGGGAGAATGCAGACTAGAAATTTTTGCTTTAACCACTGAGCCACTTAACTGCACTTTCTAATTGTTGTGATACACACACACTGACTTATACATATTCACATATATATGCATATATATTCCAGCATAGCATGGCAGCGCACTGTCTACACACACAGAGCATTGCCACACACAGAGTAACACACATGAACTGCCTTATATGGCTTTTATTTACTTATACATCTAACCCTGACTTTTACTGTATTTAGGATAAGCACTGTTTTTTGCACTAACTCATTGTACAGTACAAGTCACACTAAACTGTTCCTCCAACTCTCTGTTCTAACATTTTTTTTGTGCTGATAATGCAGTGGCAGCTCTAAATTCTTAAACTATAAACTCCAATGCAAACAATCATAAACTCGTATGCAGTGCACATGCAATGCACTTTCAGCCACTATAAATTCATTCAGCTCCCTATTTTCAAAATGCGTTTGAAATGCAATAATTTATCAATGTCCCCAAATCTACAGCACTGTACTGTAGTCTGAGTTCAAGTGCCGATTGCTGATCGCCACGGTAACATGCCTCTCATTGAGCCACTGACTGCTTATATTATTTATTCAGCATTTTTAACTTTTAGTTCCATACAGACTCTATAGTACTGTAGTAGTTAGAGAGAGTTAGAGGCAGTAGCATTGGCTTGGAGAGTCACGGCAAGAGAACGGCAGCCCAGACATCAGTGCTGTACAGTACTGTAGACACACTAGACGGTGCTATGCTTTATTTAATTGATATGCCCACACTGTCACATCTTCAGTATTTATTTAACATGGTTTTCATGTACAGTACCTAACTGTGGCTTCATACAGTACTATACAGTAAGAAAAGGGCTGTGTACTGTACTCTGCAGCCGCTGTCTTACTTGCAGACTTCCGGGGTTGATCTCCAAGTCAGCTCTGAGAGTAAAACAATATTATGCACTGTACAGTATACTATGAAATCTGTATAGGAATGCTACTACTGTACAGTAATAAATAAGCCTAAATAAGGCAAGGGACTCAGCGGAATAAGGTCAGAGACAGTCAAGTTGTGCCATAGTCGGGAGCGGGCAGGTAAAGTAAAAATATGTCTCTGGATAACCCACCTGTTGTAAAATAGTACCAAAAGGTGTTTGTTTTCAAATGGTGATACACTGTGCAGCACCACATAAAAATAAAAGTTAATGTGCACAGTGCATGTATTTAATTCAATGCCTTGGGACCTGGATATTTGCTTAATATAGTGTACAGTACTGAAATCGGGCTCCAGCTTAGTAGTTAAGCATTTTCTATGGGTTGCTTAAGCAGTGCACTTATCACTGCAATGCATTGCTAAAAAGTTTCCAGAGAGCTGCAACGTATGCTGACACTGATTAGCAGCTGAACAAAAGCCATTAGGAAACTTTTATTAATTCATTGAAGTGAGAAGTGCACACACTAAGCAACTCGTTGAAAAATGCTAAATCAGTGAGTTGGAGGAACAGTTTAATGTGACTTGTACTGTACTAATCTACAGCATGACTGGGTTACTAAGGTAACAGACCAGAGAGGTGCAGCGGATGTGGCCTATCTGGACTTCATAAAGGCCTTTGACACCATCCCCCATGGAAGGCGTAAGCAATAATACCCGACAGGGTGGGCGGTATTGGGCAATACCGGACCACCCAGGGGTGTAATGAGGCCCGACGCCGCAGGCGGAGGGCCTTATAGCCCCTTGAAGGTCCAGTATTGCCCATACCGCCCACTCTGGAGGGTATTATTGCGCTTATAAAATGGGCACTGTAAAAGAAAATAAGATTAATAAAAACATGTTACTAAAAATAAGTTTAAAATAAGTTTTGAAATAAAATAGTCCCTCCGCCTGTATTAAAATAGGTGGATTTTTTTTTTATCTAGGGGCTTTTGTTCTTCTAGAGTCTGTGTAGTTGTAGCTTTTTGTCCTAGTACCCCCCCCAAACACACACTCACATACACACACACACGGCTTTTGGGAGTAGCAGAAAATAGTGTTTATTTTTCACTTTAGAAGACATAGCTTACTTTAATTTATAAGAAGAAATCTCTAGTACTGCTTCTATACAATCTGTATGACAGAAACTCTCCTGCTTTGTGTCTGCAGCACCCAATCGCCAATCGCAGTAAGTTGTGAAGAGAAAGTGACTTTCTATTTTGTGTTTCTTTGTTGAAGATTGCCAGTATATGACAAGCAGCATGGGCAACAGTACTTTTGAGTGTAGTTGCCATGGAGAGATGTGCACTGCCCACCGCCAGTTAGGTGAAGTTGATCTGAATGACGGCTTCATTTTTCATCTGCGTCCCCCCAAAGAGAGAAAACATTTTGAGTGTGCCACTGGAAGCAGAGCCGGCATATACGGTATGTCGCATGTGTGTGTTGGGAAGTCGCATTTTTTTTCTTTTTTTTGTTGTTTCCGTCCCTCGCTGCCTGCTCTGGAGGATCTAGAGTCTACAGAAGAGTGCCGTTACAGTTTCCCAGTCCTCTCTGCCTATCCTGAGGACCAGGGGTCAGTTCTTCCTTTTTTTTTCTTTCTTTTTTTAGTGGTTCCCAGTCCTCGCTGCTTGCTCTAAGGACCGGGAGTGTGAAGAGGAGCGCTTGTGTTTCCTGGTCTTCGCTGCCTACCCATGGCGTGGATCAGTCAGCAGTATCACAGATTGGAGTGTTGGGAGATGACGGAAGGTACTGTAAAAAAAAATAAATTACAACAAGTTTGGGAGAGAATGAGTTTACTGTGTGTTTGTGCTGGGGATGACTTGCTCTTTGTGCTTTCCTCTCATGAGGGGGGTTGTGACAGTAAGGAAAGGTGAGCCAGTTCACGTCAGGGCAATCTGTGCTGCCACTTTAAATCATAGGCAGCTTCATTTTCGGACGAGTAGAGGGCCAGTTGCAGAAGGGAGGAGCGAGAGCGTAGCCCGCTTTCCAAGAGTCAGGTATCAACAATTACAGGGCATGGCAGAACAGGGCACCATAGTTAAAAAAGAAAGAAAGGCAAAAAAATAGTCATAGATGAGGATGATGTGTGATTTATCAGCTGCCAATGAACTAGTGAGAGAGAGCTGGGAGCCAGTATCTCTCATTAAGTGAGACAACAAAAATGGCAGGCATTTTAAATTCAAAATTCCACTTGCACCCTGATATTGGTGGTAGTCAGGTCAGTTGGGACTGGCACTAGATTTTACCAGGGCTCTGTTGTCTGATAGATGCCCACCTTGCCAGGGCTATCAGCCAATCAGAGCCCATAGATTTCTTAGCCCATTTTCTAATGATTAATAAACTGTGCAGCCAAGGGGTGGATCGTAAAACAGTTCTGTGGGTGGAGAACTGGCTGAATGGCAGGAGTCAGAGGGTTGTGGTAAATAGGGAATACTCTGGAGAGGGAGAAGTGATGAGCAGTGTGCCACAGGGGTCAGTGTTGGGACCAGTCCTCTTCAATGTCTTTATTAGGAATATTGCAGAGGAACTGAAGGGGAAGGTATGCCTCTTCGCAGAGAATGCAAAGGTATGCGATAGGGTGGGCATGCCAAAGGGTGTTGAAAGAATGAGGGAAGACCTTAAAAAACTGGAAAAATGGTCTGAAGAATAACAACTGGCATTCAATGCACAGAAGTGCAGGATCATGCACATGGGACACAAGAACCCAGGGGTAACGTATAAACTAGGTGGAAGGCACTGACAGTCACAAAGCAGGAAAGGGACCTGGGAGTTATCATCTTGGAGGACCTAAGAGAAACTAGGCACTGTGATAAGGTGGCTGGAAAGGCTAGTCAGATGCTTGGCTGCATAGGGAGGGGTATCATGAGTAGAAAGAGGGAAGTCATTTTGCCCCTGCATAAGATACGCGTGAGAGACCACGCCTGGTATACTGCTTCAAGTTATGGAGGCCTTATCAGAGAAAGAATATAGACAGACTGGAGGTGGTGCAGTGGAGGGCAACTAAAATGGTGCAGAGCCTGTGGGATAAGTCCCACGAGGGAAAACTAAAGGAGTTACAGTAAATATGTATTCTCTGGAGGAAAGAGGGGGGGACATGATTGAGATGTACAAATACAGCACGGTATAAACAGACTACAGGAAGGAAGCATCTTCCAAAGTACGAGATGCTCCAAGTCAAGGGGGCACAACATGAAGTTAGAGGGCGGAAGGCTCAGGGGAAATGCGAGAAGCTATTTTTTCATGGAGAGGGTGATGGAAGCCTGCAATAGACTACCAGAGGGGGTGTTAGGGGCTAAAATGGTCACAGAATATAACAACAAGTAGGACAGACACAAGGGTATCCTGGAGGCAAGAGGGGGCTCCAGAATTCAGTTTAGGCATGGGGCCCCCACACTAGCTAGTGATTAATAGGGCAGACTGTGATGCGACTCTCACCCCCCAGCTCGACCTCCCACTGAGCACCCACCACCCCACCCTCAGACCTCCCCACACACCCTTACTCATTTAAACAGGTCCCAGGGTGAAGATTCACTCTCCCATCAAAGACATGTCTTTCTGCTGGAACCGGCGACTGCTATATGAGATATAAGGTAAGTACAGTTCAATGGATTTCAATGGATTTTCAACTGCGCTTACCTTATTTCTGATATAGCATTCACCGGTTCTGGCAGCAAGACGTTTTTTCCATGAGACAGTGGATCTTCACACTGGGATCTGTTCAGGTGAGTGAGGGTGCCTGGGGAAGTATCTGGGTTTGGGCTGAAGGGTGCTCCGTGGGAGGTTGGGCAGGAGATGCCAGGTTGAATCAGTCATGTACCTATTTATTACAGATTAAAAAAAGACATCTAGGGACTGTATTCTACTTTTCAGGCTCTGAGGGACATTGGAGTGACGGGGCTTGCCACTAGATACCTCATTTAAATCAGCAATGACATGCATAAGATGGAAACTGATCTAGATAGTGGGGAAATGTAGACTAGCAATTTTTACACTAACCAGTGAGCCACCTAACTGCACTTTCTAATTTATTGTGATATACACACACACACATTGACTAATACATATACACATACATGCATATATATTCCAGTATAACATAGCAGTGTACACACACAGAGCATTGCCACACACACACACACACACACTAACACACATACACTGCCTTATATGGCATTTATTTACTTATACGTCTAGCCCTAACATTTACTGTATTTAGGATAAGCACTGTGTTTTGTACTAACTCATTTTACTAATCTACAGCATGACTGGGTAACCAAGGTAGTGGACCAGGGAGGTGTGGTGGATGTGGCCTATGTGGACTTCATAAAGTCCTTCAACATCCTCCCCCACAGAAAGCTGATTAACAAATTGTGCAGCCTAGGGGTAGATCCTAAAATAGTTCTGTGGTGGTGAACTGGCTGAATGACATGAATCAGAAGGTTGTGGTAAACAGGAAGTACTCTGAAGAGGGAGCGGTGAAGAGCAGAATGCCGCAGGGGTCGGTGTTGGGTCCGGACCTCTTCAGTGTCTTTATTGAGGACATTGCAGAGGGACTGGATGGGAAAGTATGCCTCTTCACAGATGATATAAAGGTATGCAATAGGGTGGACATGCAAGGGGGTGTTGAAAGAATGAAGGAAGACCTTAAAAATTGGAGAAACTTTCTGAAGAATGGCATCAGGGATTCAATGAAAAGAACTGCAGGATCATGCACATAGGGCACAAGAATCCATGGGCAAAGTATGAAATACACTTAGATGGAGAGGTACTGACGGTCACAAAGCAGGAAAGGGACCTGGAAGTTATCATCTCAGAGAACCTAAGAGAAACTAAGCAGTGTGATAAGGCAGCTGGAAAGGCTAGCCCAATGCTTGAATGCCTAGGGAAGGGTATCAGAAATATAAAGTGGAAGGTAATCTTGCCCTGCATAAGATACTCATGAGCCCTGGAATAGTGCATCCAGTTCTGGAGCCCCCTTCTGAGAAAGAACATAGACAAGGTGGAGGCGGTGCATTGAGGGCAACTAAAATGGTACAGGGCCTGCAGGATAAAACCTATGAGGAAAGACTAGCCAAGCCAATATTTAAAATATTTATTTCATTTGAGTAAAGCATTTAACTCATTTTAAATACTGAATTTTTACAGGATATGTCACTTGAGATTCAAGATTTGTTCTTTGCAGTGTGGTCATGATTTTCCCCATTTTTATGTTTGCTTGCACGCATGTGCAGGAAACATAGTGCCATCATCCGAGTTTTCGGAGGTGTGGCACCCTGTCTTCCAATGCAGTCAGTGTGTTTGCAGGTGCGGCCACAGTTTGCCAATGAATGTTGCAGCTGTCTATGACTGCAGTTGAAAATGCAGTGCCGTACAGTTGAAAGGGAGAGCTACGCTTCAGTGAGCAGCGATAAGACGCGTGCTCATGTGCTCCTCCCACACACACATGCATATTCCGTGCTCATACGTCCCCCCATGCACACACTGAAGCAACCCCACCACCACACACACACACACACACACACACTAGTAAACTGTTAATGAATTATCAGCCCATTTTACCTGAGAATGTCTGTCCCACAGGATTTCCAAATTGTGCAGCACACACACTGCGCTGTGAACTCGCTTAAAAGAAAACAAAAACACCCCATACACACTAGCTTGTATCTACATATACACACACACACTCTCTCTCTCTGAGAGGTTTGTGTCTGACAAATCCCTACATACCAAATATCTGTACAGCACAGTTCAGTAACGATAGGTTGCGGTATGAAAAATCAGAGAAAACTGAACAAGGTAAATGTGAACACTAGCCAGACCGTATTTGGAGAGCCCAGAAGTTGCTGGCTTCCCGTCACGGTGAAACACAACAAGTAATTAACATGGCTATTTCTATTCTGGTCAGTTTCATCGAGACGAGATACCAGTAAGCTACATTTTTAAAAGGTACCTCGTAGTTTGTCAGTCTGTTAGTCACTCTCTTACAAAGTTGCCTGGACCTCCAGAACTTTATCCCTAAGCTGGAGTAAGTTAGATTTACAAACTAACCACCGTGCACAGAGAAAACCAACACATTAACCAGACCCATGTGACATATAGCAGGTTAAACTAAAATTAACTGTCAGGGAACGCTTATATTGTTTTAAATGTTTTCTTGATGTAAATAATCAAAAAGTATCTCTTGCTCACCTTACACACTTCTTCTTCAGCACAGCCGTTTTCCTTCGGCTGGTGATGAATCTTGTAGCAAACCATAGACAGTATGTCATGGCCGGTGCCCAACCCTCACTGCCCGCTTGCCCCCAAACAGCCTTCCAGCTGCCACACTGGGAGCCCACCCCAGCATGCCACAAGTTCCACATCGTCCTCCTAAAAAGAAAAGCACCTGAAAAGAAAAAAACCTTCCCTTGCTGACTGTCCTGACCCCCATCCCTCACCCGCACCCACCCTCTGTGCACCTAGCCTCCCAGACCCCCACCTCACCCCACACATACCTCCTGAGTCTGGACATGATCTTCGGTGGACCAGGAACACGCTCTGCACTCTTCAAAGCGGACTGCAAACTGAGGAAATGCCGTAAGCTGTATAATGGAATAAATAGGGTTTTTCAACTTTGATGCATATCTCAGGCATTTTAGGATTTTTTCACCAAATTTTCAACACGGGTTTTTTGGGACCCCTCCTCATGAACTCTGTCACTGTCATTTTGTTAATCGGGCCCGAAAGGTGATTTCGCAGTCACTGCATGGAACCACCTTTCAGGACTGATTTACAAAATGACAGTATCACAGTTCATGAGGTAGGCCCCCAAAAACCCTATGTTGAAAATTTGGTGAAAAAATTCCCAAAAATGACTGTTTTACAAGCATGTGTTGCGCTGTTCCTACACACATTTGTAAGTTCAGAATTTTCAATATTTTCACTCAGATTTTCAACATTGCCATTTATAACACCTCCTTATGAGCAGTATAGCTGTCATTACATCTCGCCAAAATGTGTTTCCAAGACATAGCAATAATAATGGCGCAGTTGGTGTGCAAAATCAATGTTCGGGACAGATTAAGAAAATCACAGTGACACTGTTCATGAGCAGAGGTGTTAAAATGGCTATGTTAAAATTTGGTGAAAAGTTCATAAAATGACTGTGTTACTAGCGACCATTGCGCAGTTTCCACGCACCCGCGTAACTTCATGGATTTCTATTATTTTCAGTCCAGATTTTCACCCTGGCATTTTTTCACATTTCCTTATGAACAGTACAGCTGTCATTTTTTACACCATGGCCGAAATGTGTTTTTGCACTTCCAGCGCAGAAATGCGTGGTCGCTGTGGGAAATCACTGTTTGGGACAGATTAAGAAAATCACAGTGACACTGTTCATGAGCAGAGGTTCCAAAATCCCTGTGTTGACAATCTGCTGTAAAAAATCCCCAAACTAATTGCATTTTGGGTGTGCATTGCACATTTTCTACGCACACTTGTGACTTCACCAGTTTTTTTAATAGTTTCACTGCAGATTTTCAACATTGCCATTATTCACCTCCCCATGAACAGTACAGCTGTCATTTCTCACATCCTGTTCGAAATTTATTTTTGCACCTGTGGTGCCAAATGGCATAGTCGCTATGCAAAATCAGCTTTCGGCTAATGAACTGATATTGCCACTATTCATAAGGTGGGGGTCACAAAAAATCCATGTTGAAAATTTGGGGAGAAAATGCCAATGAACACCTGAGGCGTTAGGGTTTCCGACCATAACACCCCACCCTGTACAAATTGACAGGCATCAGGGGTGTGACTTGGGATTCTCGCCTGTAATGCTTATACCATTCCACACCCTGCAGCCAGTGACAAGCATCAAGGTGTGCTTTGGACTCTTTGGCCCCAAAGTTCACCCCATTCTCCTATACAGCATCCAACTCACCATATTTCTTGATGGAATGGGGTGAGCATAAGGGCCAAAGACCCCAAGACACACTGTGACACTTGTCGGTGTCTGCATGGTAGGGAGAGGTGAAATGGCCTGGCTGTTATGCCTGATGACACAAAGGCACACCCCAATGCCTGTCAGTCTCTGCAGGGTGCTGGTGGGGTTGGCTTCAGTTGAGTACTTCACTGCCACTCCTATTATGCAGCTCTATAATTCCTACACTTCCAATGCCAATGCCAGCAAGCAAACATTCGGCATTGACAAATGCTTGTTTCTAATGTATTTTTACAATGCAGATCTGCTGAGAGGCAGTTTCAATGTGGTCTTTTTACATATTTTCGCGATGTGTTTTCCTAGAATATGCCTTCTGATTGCTATATATTTAGCCTGGATAGTTCACAGAAGATGTGACATCTTATTTTCAGTTGCATCACATTAAATCAGAACACGCTGAAAACAATATTTTACATCTGGACTAGGCTACTCTGGATAGATACATTATAAAATGGGTAAAATCATGACCCCACCAAAAACAAGGTATTGCATCTAATCTGGGTTATCCTGCATAAATACAGTGCAAAAATGTGTGAAATAAAGGTCCATATGAGAATGGGATGTAGCATCTCCCCTGTGCTATCCAGGATACAAAATATAGAATAGGACATATTTAAAGGATATCTATAATTCTTTCCATACTATCATTATGTAAATCATGTAGTCGACACGTGGTGGAAGTAGGGAAGAGTCTAAGTTGATGAATATGTTATCTTAATCATTAAACAGCTGAATATAAATATATAATAATTACATTTACCACGGTAGCAAATTCCACATTATAAACTGAACTTCATTGTGTTCTATATAACCAAGACTAACAAAAACAGTTTTGTTTTTATTGTTTTATAACACATTAGGCTGCAGTATTTATTTTGATGGGTGTGTATGTGTGAGTTTGAGTGAAAGGGGTTAATAAAACACCTGTCTCCTGACATAGTAAACTGCATTGGACATAGTGCTGGAGGCTGTAATATGTACTTATATTTGAAACCAGAAAAGTTGCTATTTACAGGGCTAAATGTTACAGGATATGTTTACCAGCCATACCGTAGCTCGACATAAATATTTTTCCCAAAAAGCATAGTAAAAGGAGTTATAAAAGATATTGTTCTTTACTTGTCTTAAGGAATAAAAAAGCAGCTGTCTTCTGCTATACTAAAATACATTCTAGATACTGCTGAAGGCAGTAGCAAGTTTAGATAATTGGTTGTGCAAAGCACATAGATTTGAAACCAGAAAAGGTGACTGCTTTCAGGGCTAAAAGTTTCATAATAGGTTTGCCAACTAAAGCCTAATACAAATATATATATTTTTTTCAAAAATAATAATAAAAGTAATAACAAAAGATAACAGATCTTTACATGTCTTGGAGTTAAAGAATGTCTTCTGCTATAGTAAACTATGTCTGAGACAGTGCTAATCAGATAGTGTCTTAAGAGGTTAAAAAACAGTGTAAATATTTTTATTAGATTCATTGCTGAGAAAGGGTGACTAAGATGGCATGTTTATGAGCTATGAAACTTTCTTGAAAGAGAATTCTACCCACATTAAAGCTAGTAACCACATTATTACACAACATAGTGTGGAGCAACACTGCTCAGCTCAATGAACACAGCAGACTGCTTCAATCAGTGGAGTAATTCCACAAAACCTCCAATTTTATCTAGTCTACTGGAAATCTGGAGAGCTCCCTTTCTCTGCTAATAGCAACACATCTGCAGGGCTCTTCCCACTGCAGCCATAAAAAGTGAAACTGGAAGCCAGCCCAGTGGAGCAGAGGGTTAAGGCGATGGGTGCCTTACCTCATGCTATGATGGAAACCCGGGTTTGGGAATGACCTTGGATCACCGGGGTGCTGGCATGGGGGAGAGGGAGGAGCAGAATTGAGCATGCCGATGGGAAGCTCTCCTCTCCTGAGGGTGGTGAGGGTGGGTTGGCGGCCCCTCATAATTCTGCTCCCACTGAGCGAAGATCCAGTAGGTAGCATAGGCAGAGAGGGGGTGGCAAAGTAATGGGAGGTGTAAGGGCGGAGCTGGTGCCACGGGTGCAAAGTGTGCCTCCACACGCTTGCATGCCCATGTGCTGGAGCCTTGGTGGAGGAGTCAGAGGAGAAAAATCTAAAAAAAATGCATATGTGTCCCCATTGCCAGTTGGCAGGAGGAGGTAATGGGGACTAAATAGCTATAAAAAAAAATGAAGCTGGGACACCAAGCTAGTGGTAGTTCATGACGATTCCATGATAGTAGGCTAAGTTCAGGTGTGATCCTGGGATCACCCAACCTACTGTAGGACAGCCCATGGTCATGGAGTTCTGTAGAGGCCAGGACCTTCAGGCTAGGGCAGGAAGGTGTGCATAAAATTAAAAAAAAATGAAGAGATAATTAAGCCAGGGTAAGGAAGATAACTAAGCTAAAGATTTATTAAAATGGGAAAACTGAACTACAAAAGAGTGAAACAAATGAGAAATAATCACACTTACATTTTTGAGGTATGGCAGTTTTTGAAGGTGGCAGTACAGGGAGCCTTTGTGTCCCCCAAAGCCTACCATGCCCAAATGCAACTGTGTATAGGGCCCCCAGATAGGTGCTCACAGAAGAGAGCAGTCTGAGTACTCCATGTCTAGGCTACTTTAGGCTCCCCATTGGGAAACAACTGTTCACCTGTGTGTTTGATTCTAGCAGGTTGGGAAGGGGCTACCTTCCAGTAACTGTTAATGTTGCATACAATATCACTAAGCCCTAAATAGATTTAGATAAATACAGATCGCCAGAACAGGTACTGAATAGCATGAAACTAGATGTTTAAGGGAAATGATGTAACTTATGCTTATGTGGTGGGACATAAGAGTCCTCCTCACAGGCCGTCTTTGCTGGGTCCCCTAAAACTGTAATGCTGATGTCGTATTATTTATTAATGTGCCACAGAACTTTAAACCTTGCTGCAGAGCTTGACCAAACTGTGCTGTGGAAGTTCAGAGTCTCTGCCACAGAAGTTTGTCTACAGTGCCACAGACAACAGGGGTCTTGCTCATGCTGTGTAACCCTCAATGCCATTCTCACTCAGGAATGTGGAAGTTCAGAGTCTCTGCCACAGAAGTTTGTCTACAGTGCCACAGACAACAGGGGTCTTGCTCATGCTGTGTAACCCTCAATGCCATTCTCACTCAGGAATCTGTCCAGTTCTATTTTACTCTTACTCTTGCTGTGTAACCCTCAATGCTGTTCTCTTTCAGGAATCTGTTTAGTCCTGTGTTATCCCTACTCATGCTGTGTAACCATTAGTGCCATTCTTCCTCAGGGATCTGTCTAGTCCTGAGTTACCCCTAGTCATATTGGGTAACCCTCAGTGCCATTTTCCCTCAGGAATCTGTCTAGTCCTATGTTACTTTACCCATGTTGTGTAAACCTCAATGCCATTCCCCTCAGGAATCTGTCAAGTCCTGTGTTGCCCATACTCATGCTGTGTAATCCTCAGTGCCATTCTTTCTCAGGAATCTGCTTAGTGCTGTTACACTTGCTCATGCTATGTAACCCTCAGTGCCATTCTCCATCAGGAATCTGTCTAGTCCTGTGTTACCTCTACTCGTGCTGTGTAACCCTCAATGCCATTCTCCCTCAGGAATCTATCTAGTCCTGTGTTATCCCTGCTCATGCTGTGTAACCCTCAATGCCATTCTCCCTCAGGGATCTGTCTAGTCCTGTGTTACCCCTACTCATGCTGTGTAATCCTCCATTCTCCCTCAGGAATCTGTCTTGTCCTGTGTTATCCCTACTCATGCTATGAAACCGTCAATACCATTCTCCTGCAGGAATCTGTTTAGTCATGTGTTACCTTACTCATGCCGTGTAGCCCTAAATGCAATTCTGCCTCAGGAATCTGTCTAATCCTGTTTCTCCAACTCACGCTGTGTAACCCTCAGTGCAATTCTCCCTCAGGAATTTGTCTAGTCTGAGTTACCTCTACTCATGTTGTTTAACCCTCAAGGCCATTCACCCTCAGGGATCTCTCTAGTTCTGTGTTACCCCTACTCATGCTGTTTAATTCTCAATGCCATTCTTCCTCAGGAATCTGTTTAGACATTTGTTACCCCCTACTCATGCTGTGTAAAGTACGGTTGAGTAAGAACTTACAATAACAGTAGATCTTCGAGAGTATCTCTTGCAGCAGGTCATTATGTGTGTGGGATAACAGCTGCAGGCATCATTTCCTCCAGATGACTTTCTCAGCAGTCAACCCTGGGACCTTCCCCCTGCACCACCACATGGTGTTCACCTGGCAGGTATAAAAGGATGTGGTCACAGGTACTCCTCAGTTCTTTTCCATCCTGGTGATTGAATGTGTAAACATACAGTATCTCAGGCCTCCGATAGGAACTGAGGAGGGAAATCAAGACAGCAGCTCACGAAGTCATGAAAGACAGGAGTAAGGAACCCTTTTGAAGCAACAGCAAGGGGAAAGAAGGGTGGGATGCATGACTTGCTGCAAGAGATACTTTCAAAGATCTGTTACAGTAAATTCTTATGCAACTGTACTATCTTCTTCGAGGCAATCTCTTGCAACAGGTCATTATGTGTGGGAAGAGTCTCAAACAATTATTATCCCCATTGGGAGGAGGAAGCGAATCATGAAGGCTTAGGACTGTAGGCCTTGTAGGACAGTCCGTCCAAAAATGTTTCACCTCTTAGAAGCGATTTCTAGACTGTAATGCTTGGTGAAGATATGTACAGTAGACCATGTGGTAGCTTCACAAATATTCAAGGCAGAAACACGCCGGAAACACGTCGTAGAGGTGGCCAAGCCTCTGGTAGAATGAGAGTTTTTTTGTATTTAGCATAAATAAACGTAATGCAGTTGGCCAACCATGTGGACAAGCACTGCTTTGAAACACTAATACCCTGGTTTCCAGGGGTGAAAGAAACAAAAGTTGCTCAGTGTTTTGCAACTTTGAAGTACGGAGAAGGTAAATGATCAATGTTCTATGCACATCAAGAGTAAGAAGCAGGGATCCCCTTGGATTCTGAGGCTCCAAAAAGTACACTGGTAATTGAATGGTCTGATTTAAAGTAAATTCAGAAACAACTTTAGGCAAGAATGCCAGGTTAGTACATAAAGATACCCAGTCATTATGAAATTGTAATTATGGAGGTTTTCACATTAGTGCGTACAACTCCAATGCACATCTGCCAGACGTAATGACAACCAAGGACATAGTTTTCCATGACAGATAATGGAGGTCACTGGATTCAGCAGGCTCATATGGAATCATAGTCAATTTTCCAAGCAAAAAATTAAAATCCCAGACAGGGACTGGATCCCAGATAGGGGGATGTAGGTGCAGAATGCCTTTTAAAAAGGTTCAAATCAAAGGTAACTGGGACAAAGGAATGTTGTCCACAGGTAAATGAAATGTAGCAATGGCAGAAAGGAGGACTTTCACAGAGGAATAGGTCAGTCCACCCTCTGACAAGGAGAGCAAATAATCTAAGATGTGCTGAGAGGAACACTCATAAGAATCTAAGTCCAGTGTAGATGCCCAAATAGAGAAGTGTTTCCACTTCAGAGAATAGGAAGACTGAATAGATGGCTTTCTAGCTGTCCTGAGAACTTCTGTCACCTTTGGGGACACCCAGATGTGTCAGAGGACTATGTCCTCAGGAGCCAGGCATGCAGGTGGAGGAAGCAAAGGTCCAGGTGTAACAGGAAGCCTTGTGCCTGGGACATTAAAGCCCAGCAAATTGGCAGAGATATTGGTTCTGGTTCTGAGAAGAGCTGTAGAAGTAGAGGGAACCAAATCTGTTTGGGCCAGAATGGCACTATGAGAATCACAGAAGCCCCATCCTGGACCAGTTTGAGTAGTACTTTATGAATGAGTGTAAAGGGCAGGAAGGTGTAAAGAAATCTTCCTGTCCAGGAAAGAGATAGTGCATCCCACCACACAGTTCCAGGCCCTCGCAAGAGAGAGCAGTAAAGTGGCAGTTTTGTGTTTTGTGGAAAGGCAAATAGGTCCAACTCCGGTCGGCACCATAAGTGGAAGATGTTGTTTAGAATGTCAGATAAGATTTCCCACTTGTGGGCCTGGGCAGTGGATCTGCTCAGGGCATCCGCCAGGGTATTGGACACCCCTGGGATGTGTACTGCCAGAAGATGAATATTTCTTTGGATCGCCCAGTACCACTCCTTCATTGATTCTCTGCAGAGAAGGTATGAATGGGCACTTCCTTGTTTATTTAGGTAGTGAACCACTGTAGAAATGTCTGATTGCACTTGCAGGCAACCTGGGGGGAGGTGAGTCTCGAAAGTCTGTAAGGCATAGAGACCTGCCCTCAGCTCCAAGACATCGATGTGGAGGCAGGCCTCCACTGATGTCCAGGATCCTTGTGACCTGTCATGCAGGAGATGAGCACCCCACCCTGTCAAGGAGGTGTCTGGAGTCAGAATGAGATTCGCTACAGGAGATTAGAACAGCATGCCTCGCATTAGATTGTCTCTGGTCTTCCACCATTGCAGAGCTCAAAGATCTGGGGAAGACATCAGGACTGAGGCATCAAAATCATGCTCTTTATAGTCCCATTGAACTCTGAGGGACCACTGAAGGACCCTCATATTTAAACTTGCATTGGGGAACATCAATATTGTGGCTGCAAAATGTCTCAAGAGGCAGAGGTAGACTCGTGCGGAGCCTAATCTGCTGAACTTTAATCTGCATGCCAAACAGTCAGGGCATCTGCCCGTGCTATGGGCAGATATGCCTTCCCCAGGGAGTTGTCTAGCAAGCTCTGAAATATTGGAGGCACTGAGTAGGGTCCATCTTGGATTTTGGATAGTTTACTACAATCCCCACTTGGGTGAACAACTGTAGGGTTTGAGAAAATGTGAAAGACAGCTGTCAGCTGGAGGCTGCTTTCAGGAGCCAGTCATCCAGGTAGGGAAAGACATAAAGGCCTTCCCTGTGAAGGGCCACTGCGACCACCGCTAGGCATTTTGTAAATACCCTTGGAGCTGAGGAAAGTCCGAAAGGGAGGGCCATGAATTGGTAATGATGACCCTGAAACATGAAATGGAGAAACTGTCTGTGAGATGGGTGCATCATGATATGGAGGTATGCATCCTTTATATCTAGAGAGCAGAGCCAGTCTCCTGTGTTCAGCAAAGTGAGAAGTGTTGGAAGAGACACCATGTGAAACTTGTTTACATCCCCTGTCCATTTGGGAATCAGGAAAAGTGTGGGAGTAAAATCCTGCACCCTTCTGAGGAAGGAGAACTGGTTCATTGGCTTTTTTTGAAAGCAAGGCATCTATCTGGGTCCATTGACAGAACTGTCGACAAAGTGCCAGAAGTCGCCGTCGATGTCAGGATCGATGGGTCATAAGGCAAGATCGACGATGATAGAATCGACAACGAGCCTGAAACCATTGTCAATGGACAATGGCTAGATAGCACAGAAGGGGGAGGCAACTTTTGCAGCTGCAGAATAACCCCAGTACCCACTGTCGATGGAGGAGCCATCGATGAGGGAAGAGAGGAGCCTATAATCATCGATGGTGTAGAGGACGATGTGCTGGGGCAACCTTCTCAATACTCACTTTGTGTGTAGATTTCGTCGACAACAAAGGAGTGGTAGAAATATGCTTAGTATTTGAAGCATGTTTCTTACCAGAACCCTGTGCTGTCGACATGGAGGGTTCCCCCATAGAGCAGAGAGACCCCGAGAGGGATGCAGAGGATTCACTGGTTGAGGAGCATTGCTGCTACCCCAGGAGGGCAACCAGCTGCTCCATGAGGAACTCACGGAGCTGCTGAAGCCTTGTGGCCCTGTTGAACCTGTTGCAGAAGACACACTCCCTGGAGTTGTGTTCAGGACCAAGACAATGAACATAGACTTAGCAATTCTGTGGCCACAGGAACACCTCCGGAATAAGGGATCTGAAGACATTAGTAAATTAACTTGTTAAAATGAAAGTTTGGTCGGTAGAATTCTTCGTTGATGACAGGAAGGCAGAAGCTCCGAAGGAGGACTTGTTGCATGCAGGTCGTGGTTGAAAAGAACTGAGTAGTAGCTGGGACCTCCCCTTTTTATACCTGCTAGGTGAACACCATGTGGTGCTGCAGGGGGGAGGTCCCAGGGTCGACTGCTGAGAAAGTCATCTGGAAGAAATGACGCCTGCCACTGTTATCCCACATATAATGACCTGCTGCAAGAGAGTGCCTCAAGGAAAATCCCTCAATACCATTCTCCTTCAGGAATCTGTCTAATCCTGTTTTACCCCTACTTATGCTGTTTAACCCTCAGTGCCATTCTCCCTCAGGAATCTGTCTAGTCCTATGTTACCATTACTCATGCTGTGTAACCCTCAATGCAATTCTCCCTCTGGAATCTGTCTAGTCCTGCTTTGAAGGCATGAATAGTGCTAACTTCCACACTCTTACCAGGCAGGTTATTCTTCATGTTAACCACCTTCTGTATGAAATAATGCATTCACTGTTTTCCCTCATTTTGCCCACTCTCCAGTTTGAAAGCATGTCCTCTGGCACTGCCTACACTTAGCATGTCAAACATCTGTATATACTCTACCCTACCCATCCTCATTAGTAGTCAGAAAATTGTGATCATGTGTCCTCTTAGCCATCTTTTCTCTAGACTAAACAGTCTGAGCTCTGTCCACCCCTTCCTCATAATTCTTTTAAACCCATAGGTGGCTTGTCAGCTTGGTGTCCCTGAACAGGGCCCTCTTGTTCTCTTCAATATCCTTTCCATACTGCCATGACCAAAGCTAGAACAGTACTCCAGGAGTAGTCTATTCAAGGACTTTTACTCAGAAAAGATTTAAATAAGTAAATGTGAAATAAAGAAGTGTATTTTACTACAAAATATTGCATGCTATTATCCAAAGTGTCTGTAGATCACCAGACTGTTGTCCTGCTGGGTCCTGGGAATCGCCATCTTGGTCTCCTATCCCGATAGCTGCAACAGAGTTAGCGCATGCGCAGTAGGGAGCAAGGCCTCCCCGCTGCATACTAATTAATTCCTTTGTTCCACCTTTCCCATATAGGCCTCTCTGGATCCCCCCCTGCACAGTACCTTTCACAGCTACCTTAGCAGCACCACAAGTCAGCATGGGATCATCCCAGGAGGTTGCAATAGGTAATTGCTTTCCTCCTCCTCCATGCACATCTTTTTGAGTTGTGTTAGCCCGTTGATGCTACGCGTCGACTGCCCCGCCTGCCCAAGCCTGGTTCTCCATGTATAGTTACTTCTGGTCACGTGGCTTCCTGTCACTCCAGAAACTAAGTACCCACTTTTCCACCTGCAGGTTATATGAACCTGCCACCAGAGGGCTTCTCTTCCTTTGCCCCCTAGACCTCCTCCTCTACACTCTACCTACTGCCTCCCATCTATAACCCTGACAGCACTCTAAGCCTCCCACCACTCTACTACTCCTCTGCTAATTTCACTATCTTCACTGTAGCCTATCACCCCCTCTCTCAGAGCACATCCATCTGCCTCCCCCTCAGCCACCGCTAGGAGTCACTACCACATACCTCCATCCCAGCCCATCACACACTGTCTAGCGGCACGTCACCCAGTCACATACTGCTCCCTAGCCTGTATATTAGGAGCACCCCCCCCAGACTCGAACCTGGTACCCTCTGCGCGAAAGTCCACAGCCCTACCACTGCACCATGGGGGACTCCCTCTCCTGATGTATGCTAAACACTCCCCCTTATACTCCCCAAACACCAGCCCACCCCTACCCATGGCCAGCACTGCCCACCTCATGACGCTGACCACACTACTGCTACTGATCCTATCTCACTCCACTCCTTACACACCCCACCCCACCCAAGTACCAGACCCCCAGCTGTCCTGAGACTTCCTCCACTGCCACAGCTTTGCCACACTGTCCATTCCATTATCACCCCTCCCTTCCCCTCCCCCCCAAGCATATGCCACTGCTTCGTTCCCACAAACTCGGCATGGCCTGCAATTGGCCCTGCCATCCCAACCCTATGGTCACTCAGCATACCATGTGCGGGGAGCACACACAGTCCGTACCACTCCACAACTAGATACATAAACAAGCACAGGCCTCTCCTCAGCATTATCTCTCTCCTCCTACTTCTGTCCAGAAACATCTACCCAAACCCGGAACCTAGGTTTTCCATTGCACAGAAATAGACACCAGCAAACGGCCTCCGCATTGGGTCCTTGAATATCAGCAGTATACCAAAAAAAATAGCTGCACTCCAATGCTGGATCACAAGGCACCAACCAGACATCCTAACCCTGGTTGAAACCTGGCTATCCAAGTCCACCCCCGACTCAGCTGTCTTGTTCCCTGGCTACTCACTCCTTAGATTGGATAGAGTGGGCAAGCAAGGCAGCGGGTGTGCAATTTACACTAAGCACACCCTTTTGGCCCAAGCACTACCCCCCCAGTGTTAGAACATGGAGCACAAGCCTTATCACTGAAAATCATCTCCGATCCATCAAAGGCCCCCCTTATAGTTACTGTGGCCTATCTCCCACCCCACAAACAAACATAAGCCCTCCACTCTAATAGAGTACCTTAGCAGCCTTCCCCACAAATCAGAACACATACTACTAGGGGATCTCAACCTAAACTGGCTCAGCAAAGCAGCCACCTCCACCTCGGATGGGCTCACAGCTCTCGACCTACATCAGTTGGTGACTAAACCAATTAGGTACAGCCCAGCCATGGGCACACACACCTTGCTGGACATCATCCTCACCAACCAACCCCACAAAATCAAGGACATTGAAGTCCTACCAAACTCCCTCAGTGATCATTCCCTGGTAATCTGCTCATGGTCAGGCTGGCAACCTGCACCACCCTCTACCACAACACTCTGACGCCAACTGTGCCCAGGCAAACTCTCCTACTTTAAACAGCATCTTGCGCAATGAGACTGGTCCCCAATATACTGGGCCCATAGTGCAGATGCAGCGCTCAGCTACTTCCAGGACTCCTTCACCCAGGCCTGTGATATCTTTGCCCCCATAAAAAAGTCAAGCATCAAAAAACAGAGCACACCATGGATAACACCATCCCTCCTTCAGCAGCTCAAAAGCCAAGATAACCTATGGCACAGGGCCAATGACTCAGGCAAACCTGCTGACAGGCAGGCTTACAGAGCTGCTCGGAACAGCTGCACCTGGGCTATTCGTAAGGCAAAAGCTGAACACTACAGAGCCACCCTAACCACCTCCTGGGGCTCATCACACAAGTTCTGGAACAACATAAAGTCCCTAAATAGAAAGTCTCACATGCCGCCCCCATCCCAAATTGCATCTAAGGGACTGGTCACCACAGACCCTTAGGAAATTGTCAACACACTCAACAACAGCTTTACTGACTTAAGCTGCGTTCTCCCCCAAACTTCTTTGACCCAGTAACCACCCTGACCCCCCCTCCCATGGCCACTGTTCTATCTCTGGACCATCTCCACCATGGAAGCTAGGCCTTACCTAGCCAATGTCCTGAATGGTACTAGCCCCCCGAATGACCCAATCGACATAAAACTCCTCCGTCTGGCTCTGGACATGCTGATCACCCCGCTCACTGGCCTCCTCAACTGCTCCCTATGCCTTGGTCAGTTCCTCACAGCCTGGAAGAATGCAGTTGTTACACCAATCCACAAAAGCAGTGACCCCCTAACACCCAGAAACCACCGACCAATCTCCATTCTCCCCCCACTGTAAAAAGCACTAGAAAAAGTTGTGGTGGATCAACTAACAGACTACCTTAAAACTCATAACCTACTCTGCAAAGAACAGCATGGGTTCCATGCTGGGCATAGTACCACCACACCCTCCTAGAATTCTCAAACTACATACGTACTGCTCTTGACAGAGGGCACATCATAGGGGCCGTGTTCATAGACCTATCCAACGCCTTTGACATGGTCAGTCACCCCCCCCCACTAAACTCCCTCATCCTAAAGGGGTTCTCACAAGGGCCCTTGGACTGGTTTACTAGTTTCCTGTCATCCAGGTCCCAGTGTTTGTGTGGATAAATAACACAGTCTCCTACTCATGCCCCATCCTCTCAGGAGTCCCACAGGGATCCATTTTAGGGCCCCTACTATTTAGCATGTTCTTAAACGCAATTCCCACAGCCTGCCCCCAAAAAATCTTCCTCTACATGGATGACGCCATCATCTGTGCCTCCCACACCAACCCAACTGACCTTCAGGCCTCACTCCAGAACACATTCAGCCAAGCTGAATTCTGGTTTGCTAAGCATAGACTAGTCATGAACCTAAAAAAAAAAACAGGACCCACTTTTCACACATCACCAAAGCAAATTAAAAAATGCCCAATTGCATATTCAAGCAAAGTCACTCTACACCCTGGAGCAGGTCTTATCCAACAAATATCGAAGGGTGATCTTCGACTCTGCCTTCTCCTTCCACGCACACATCAACACCCTCACATCTGCTACCAATGCACGCATTGGTCTCCTTTATTGCCAGAAGGACTCCCTTCTGCCAGAAGTCCTAAGACTATCCATAACCTCCTCAGTAATGTCTCTGATCGACTATGGGTTGCTGGTCTATTCTGCCACAGATGCCACAGCTATTGGTAAAATAAAAGTGGTCATTAAGAAAGCCTGCAGGCTCTTAACTGCTGCAGACCGTATTCCCTCGCCCAGATCCTGAACTTTGATACGAGGGTCTATTACCAGTCCTGCTTCTTGACCAAAAATTCCCTCCTTGGCTTGACCCCCCCCTGGCCTATCTGCCTCCCTAACCTCTTCTACCCCCACAGTGAACACACGCAGTTTGACCAAGCTGCATTGGCCATTCCCAGAGTTAGAACCACATTGGCCCAGAGGCCATTTCTGGTCAGGGCTCCCTCCTACTTCAATGCCCTTCCCCCACCAGTCTGTAACCATCAAAAACTTGGCCCCTTTAAAAAGGCACTGAAGACCCACCTCCTTGCCACCCGCACTTGCACCTGCATGCATTAGGTCCACCATCCGTGTCTGTACCAGCCGCTCAAACCTGCCACGTGACCTCTTCCCAGTTGTTGGTCTACAATCTTACTCAGGCACTCTGACAAAGTCTCCCAACAGACTGCTCTAGAACTTGCACTACCTGCCTCCCCTCACTTACCTAGTTACTCAGCTCCAGTGAAGCATAGAAGGCATGTGCACTGTCCCCTGTATCACTCACTGTCCATTGCAGGTCTACCTCTTACTGTCAAATATATCCTATGCACTGTCTACAGCCTCAACAATGTATTAGACATCCTTGTAAACAGGTCATGCTACAACGTGCTGTCAAATTGTCCTGGCATTGTACCCTGTATCTTATTGTTTACTGTGTCGCCTACAGCCTACAGCTGCAACACTGCATTAGACACCCCTGTATGTATTTTCAAGTTGTAACCTTGCCATCAAATTGTCCTGGCATTGTACCCTGTAGCTTATTGTCTACTGTGTTACCTATGTCTGTATTGTGAATTGACATGGAGTCTTTGTAAATGAGTCTCTGACTCAAAGGTTGTAATTCCGAGATTTCAAATAAATAAATAAATAAATAAAGCATAGTAAATAATATTCTCAACTCATATAAGTGATCTGTAGCAAGTATCTAGTCAGAGGGCAGAAATATGTACACCATGACCATATCTGTTGCCCCATCTGGTTCTATAACCACAATTTCTGTACACTAGGGTGGTGGTTGTTACTACCTGTCATGCACTAGCGAATGCAGTTGCCACACATTGCTCCCTCAGGCCACCACATTATCACCCAAGAGCCTGTAATGCTGTATGGTCTCTGGGATGCAAAGACAATCTTGGTGGCCAACCTTTATGGTTTCGACATGTAAGAATGAAAGTACAGAAAAGATCAGCTTATTCTGTATTATGTTGCAGGCAACCATGGCTTCAGTGCAGAGCTTTACCGTAGTTCTGCCCCCTTAAAATAAAATTGTACACCACGATCTGTGAAGAACTTGCTTATGCTTTCAGCTGCTACATAAATAAATTTTGGATGGGCAACTATGCACAACCAGTGCATTCTGCCACAGAAGGGTCCTGATTCCCGATGACCTCAGGAGAGAAGCTTGAGAGGTCTGTGGGAATCAGAACCCTGAGGTGGCAGCTGGCTGTGCATCAAGTTGTTCATCCTGAATTTTTTATAGTGTTATAGTATCATGTAAAATGTGCATGCTGTGGTTCTTTTCCTTTCAGAATGAAACTGACTGCAGTCTCTAGTGGTTTCAGAATGATCTTTTACCACAGAAGGATACAATCATATTCCATGACCTCTGAACTATGGTACAACAGCATTTTGAAAGAGATATAATTCTATACAGAACAATGCTGTAGTATACACTATGGTCCATTACTTATTGTTCTCCTCTTAAGTGTTTCCAGTGATATCTGCCTTTTCTCCTCATATGCATTACAAATTTGCAGCTCTCCGGAAAGGCAGAGAGACAGAGAGAGAGAGAAAGAGAGAGAGAGTATGGGGAAGGGGAAGACAAGTGTGTATCTCATGCTTCCAGCATGACTCACTAGGACTCAGAAATTGAAGAAGTCTTGAATGGATGTCTTGTGCAACTTCAGCCTTTTGATGTCCATAGAATAGCATACAGTGTGTGGGTGAAACTGTCTTTCAGGATAATGGCAAGGCAAGGATATGACATTGTGTGTTCTATACTGCTATGAAACAGAATCTAAAGATATATGCAGTTATGGATGCTGCTGAAAGGATGAGATGGAGGGGGAATTATCTTTACCAAGTCTGTGAAATTAAAACTCCAGGCTCTAAGAGATCCTCTGTGAACAGAGAAGACTGAGGCAGTACAAAATATCAATGACAACTTAACCAAAGGATTCTCACACAGGACCTCCCTGATGGGCAAGTGGATGACGGTACTCCAGAGGTAACCCAAAGCTGGACAAACAACTACTGTAAAGTTACATTTATTGCAAGCTTGGACCAGCAAAGCAGCATGAAAGGTGTACCATTATATAACAGTTCAACTTCATGCTAGCTGAGCGCTCACCTGCCCCGTAATAGGGGGTGTGCTCAGGGGCTGGAACATGTTGCCCGAACACCACAAGTAATAGGATGCCTGAATATTTGGGATCCCTTCCCCCAAAAGGGACTATTCTTATCTCCCTCCAGTGAAATCTACTGCTTGACAAGTTGCCTTCTCATATCGCTTCCCTAAAATTTGGGTCCCACCCCCACACTTCCATTCACTCTTCTCCTTCTCTTCTTGCTCTGAAATCTCTCCTCTGTGATTTCTCTATTCACCCCTGCTGTTGTTCTGATACTGGGGTGGACTTCTGTTGCTAGCCTTCCTCCCTACACTAACAAGGTGTCCTGTCAAAATGGTGCAGTCAGAAACAGCATTGTCACAACAGCGTGCATGGTTTCGGAGTCAGTTTATTCAATCTAGGGCTGCTTTGGACCGTGCCATTTTCTGGTGCCTGTGAGGCGCCCTTTTTTGTCTGCACCGTTTTGCTTATGCCGTTTTGATGAGGAACTCACTGATAACAGCTTATCTCCGTTGTCCCAGTAAATTAGTTACTACTCCCTACTCATCAGTTTATTGTTCTGCTGCACACCGTTTAATGTCCTTTTGCCTGTTTCATAATTTATTGTACAGTAATTTACTGTATGGCAATTTTTATTCTTGGCGTTTTCTTGTAATTTTGAGTAGGTTATTTTGTTTCCATACTGTTTCATTTTTGTGCATTGTAGATTGGATCTGTTCTGATCTATTTTCTTCCCCTCCCCGGACACATCTGCAAATGAGCTGATACCAATTCAGTATGACTTTCCTGTTAAAACTTTTGAAATGAATAGATAAATAATAAATACAGTATTCAGGACTACTATTCAGGAACTGCTAAAAACAGCTAAAAAAAAAAAAAAAACGAACCATCCCCCCATGCTCATAGCACCCTCCTAAATAACATTTAAATGAATCCCCCACTTCCCCCCACCCTAGTGGCAACCAACCATCCACCCTGCAATAAATAAAAAGTTTGAACCCCCCCACACCCCTTGCAGTTGTCCTGATTCTATCTTACCCTCCTCTCCACTGACAGAACCTGGTAAATAATGTCACCTAACATCCCTTCATCCTCTCTATAGACAGCACTCTGATCCCCCTTCTCCCTTCAGCACTCAAATATTAGTAATTTTGGTCCCATGGAGGGAGAGTGGCACAAACTGCCCCCCCCCCGGCCAGTCGCTGTCTTGTATAAAAGCACTAGAAAAAAACATAAATAATTCTTACGCCCATCCCCTCACCCTTGCAGCAACTCAGTCTCACTTTCCTCCCCCACAGCAGACATATTTTTGTCCCACAGTGGGTGACCAGCAAAACCCTCCCACCTCCGTGGCAGACCGCTCTCTAACTAATGAAACTCTTGCACTTCTGTTGTCTATATGGTAAAACCAGCTGATCAGCTGGCTTTACTATACAGGGCAAGCATTCCAATGCTTTCATTCATTAGACAGCAAATGGGAAATGAGAGATCATTAAGAGGAGGATAACAGAAGTGACTGATACCTGTATGAGGCAGTTAGAAAAGCACTAAAATTATAAAATGGTGATATAGTTCTACAAAGAGGAAGGTGAGGCACTAGACCAAAATAAGCAACATTCCACAAGTATGGGGAAGCAGAATGAGATCAACAGGGAAGGAGATCTGGAAAGCTGAAAGAGGCTGAAAGCATGGCCAGAAAGCCTGAGGTAGACAGGGAGATAAGAAATGTGGAAGTGGTCAAAGAGGGAGTAAAACCTTCTACCATCATATTACTACTCTAGTATCCCTTGACCAAGAATCCCTAATCTTCTTCTCAGCCACCCACCCCCCCACCAAAAAAAAATACCCTTCCTCTTGCCCTAGATGGGAACTATCCCCCCTCGGACCTGTCATCCTCTCCTTTCTATCCACCTTAGAATGCCATTTACTTGGCCACTAGCTGCTTTCATTCTCATGCTCTCCTTACCCCCATGCCCATACGCCCTCGTACTGTCCCTTCTGCTCCTAGCTGGGAACATCAAGTGTAACCTTGGCCTGGCCAACTCCACTATTATCTCCTCCTGTAGCACCTGGGCAAATGCTACAGGTTTGAAAACTGTACATATCAACATCTGCAGCCTTCCCTCTAAGTTCTCTGATCTAAAGACATGGGTATCACTTCACAAGCCCCATGTGCTGGAGCTCTGAAACCTGGTTAAAACCACACCTATCAGACACCATGTATCAGCTACCTGGTTATTCTTCCCTCTGCCTCAACAGGCCCGGTAAAAAGAAGGGTTGGTGTTGCACTGTTCCTCAGGGAACCCCTCTCCACTACCATTATCCTCTGTTCTAATCCCACCTCCTCTCTGGGCTAACCCTGGGCCCCACTAAGAAACTTTACATCGGTTGCTGCCATAACCCTCCAACCGCAAGATCCAGGGTCTAAACAACTTTCTATCTGGTTTCGGCTCACTCTCCCCTTCCCCCCCAACAAGACTCCATTCTCCTCAGTGACTTCAATTTAAACTGGCTGAGCACACACCAGTTGGACTATGCCTACCTACTAAAACAACATAACCTTGTCCAGGCTACTATGCTACCCACCAGACAAAATCCACATACTGCCACCCAAACCATTTGGGGCTGGATCATTACGAACAGGGATGATTGCGTATTGCTAGCTGGAATAATGGCTGACTCCATCAGTGAACACTCCCCCACATACTCGCGATGGGTCATGAAAGACCTTACCCTCATGAAAGACAGGGACCATGCCTAGTCAACCTATAAAGCATCCCCATCCCCTACCCTACGGGATGATTACAAGCGTCGGAGGAACCTTTGCAAACACTTGGCCAAAGTTCTCAAACAGACACATTTTTGCAACCTCCAGCAAACTAACCTCGGGGACCCTAAACAATTCTGGGCATCCACTGGCTCGCTACTAAACCCCCTTCCAGTAAGCTCATCCCACAGCTACACACTAATGCTGGCCTCATTACTGATCCCCAAGAAGTGGCCAAGGCCCTCAATGTCAAATTCTCTGACCTTACTATGTACCTGAGCAAACTCCCAAACGACCTGCAAAAAACCCTGTACCCCTGCACACCCCCACGACATCACCTGCCGGGCCTACCACTCAACCTCCACCTCCCCCCTTTTTCTTCAAAATACCCTCACATGCTGACATAGCTAAACTCCTAAAGAGCCTTCCAAACCATGGCTCCCTTGGAGCAGACGGATTATCCCCGGTCTTCCTTAGACTTATCTCCCCTGCCATCGTCGCCCCCTTAACGTTCATTTTCAACCTCACCCTGACCACTTCCTCCATGCTCGATATATGGAAAACCATGAAGGTCATTCCCATTCATAAAGCCAGGGATCCACAATCCACAGACAACTATCGCCCGATCTCCATCCTTCCTCCCCTAAGCAAGCTACTGGAAAAAGATGTGCACCACCAACTTGTTGACTACATAGGCAGACATGACATACTATGTAGCCAACAACAAGGTTTCCACAAAAATCACTCCATCACCACTGTCCTTGCACTCCTAACTGGCCACATCCTCACAAACATGGACCATGGAAATGCAACTGGCACAGTCTTCGTTGATCACTCCAAAGCCTTCGACCTGGTCAGTCACTCACTTTTCCTCTCCAAACTGCATGATCTTGGCTGCTCTCCAGAGGTCAACACCTGGTTGGGAAGCTACCTTACAGGGCGCACCCAGTTTTTGTGCAGTGGTCCAGCCCGCTCGCCCGTCCACCCTGCCTGTCTCTACTGGGGTCCTCCAAGGCTCTATCCTGGGACCCCTCCTTTTCTCCTTATCCATTAACTCCCTGCCAGCAGATAGTCTCAACTGTCACTCAATCCTTTACGCTGTCAACTTCATGCTCTTCTCCAGAGGAAAGTCTCCTCCCCTCATCTCTGTAGCACTCTCACAAAAACTACACTGCAGCCCAAAACTGGTTCTCTGACAACCTCCTTCTGGTCAATGCCAAAAACACAAAAACAATGTTGTTCGGATCTAAGCCCTTCCTAACAAAATGCAAATCTAACCCACCCCTAATGATCACGTCCCCTGATGGTCATGCCTTAGAGGACGTCAGACATTTCAAATATCTAGAAGTTGTGCTTGACTCCTCCCTTTCCTTTACAGAGCATATAAACTCCCTGGTTCTAAGATTTCACTAAATACTAGGGGCTGCCTACAGATACCGGCAATACCTCACCCCTGAGGCCCGCCATGCCATCATCCAGGGAAACCTGCTATCTATCCTGGACTACTGCTCTCCCATCTATTCTAGGACCTCTGCATCCACCATGCAAAACTATTAGTAGCATACAACAGTGCACACTACACTGGGATGGCTCCCACTACAAGCCCAGTTTGACATTGCACTGTACAGTTTTATTGATTCCGCCATCTGTATTGGCCAGAAATCCCCTTTTGCTCCCTTTCTCACTGTTCAAAACTCATACTGCTGCCTACGCTCCTCCAGTATCCCTTCCCTGAAAATCCCCAGGGTAGCCATAAACATGGGTGCTAGAGCCCTGTCTGTAGCATCCCTCACACTATGGAATAAGCTGCCCGCTGAACTGTGCACCATAAACACTCATCACCAGTTCAAGACTCGCCTCAAAGACTGGCTCCTGTTGGCATCCACCTGCCACTGCTTTAAGGACTAGCCCCTTCCCCCCATAGATTCCAAGGGTAGGGCCAAATAGGTTCTCTGAAACTGTACCACCATGACCCTTACTTTGCTTTATTTGTTGTCCCTCAACTACTGCCACCATGTATTGCCAAATGTAACAACTGTAACCTTTCACTATGTATTACCTGCTCTTGTTATGTTCTTGTTATTCTGATGTTTCTACTCTGTGCCGCCTTACGTGGCCCAGGTTGTGCCTGAAAACAGTCCCCGGGATCAGTGCACCTACCTGGTTAACAAAGTCATAAATAAATAAATAAATTTAACCTCTAGTCATCCAAAACCAAATGTCCCCACTCCTCCAAGTACCTGTCCTTCTGAAATTTCCACCACCCCAACACCTCCCTACTGCTTGGTGAAGTATTGTTGTTGGACTGGTCTATACTCTACTCACAGATGTGGCCTCGGCAGTAACTCTCTTCACGCAGACCCTGCTGACCCTGCAAGACCGGTATTTCTCTCTCACAACAAGAAGGGTCACAGGCGGTTACTCTCGCTGGATCACAAAAGACCTTCTCATGCTCATGAAGACCAGAGATCGTGCTTGGTCAGCCTACAAAACATCCCCCTCCCCTGCCCTCTGGGGTGCATACAGGTACCAGAGAAAACTATGCAAGCATTTGGCCAAATCCCTGAAATTACGCTATTTCCATAACCTCCAAAAGGAAAATCTTGGAGACCCTAGGAAATTCTGGGAATCCATTGGCTCTCTTCTAAACCCCCATGCCCGGTAAGTCTACCCTGCACTTAAACTCCCTCTCTGGTCTTGTGACCAACCCTCTGGATGTGGCCCGGGCCTTCAATGATAAATTCACCGACCTCTCTGTTCTTCTATGTAAGCTCCCAGGTGGCCAGCCTAGTGGCTCGGCATACTGCCCAAACCCCCAGTTGGCCTCTTCCCACCCTTGCCCCCCCTTCCTCAGTTCCCCCCCTTTCTATTTTAAGGCTGTCTCCCATATTGATACCTCTAAGCTCTTCAAATGCCTCCTAAACCATGGCACTCCTGGGTCTGATGACCTCTCCCCAGTCTTCCTTAGGCTCATCTCCCATGCCATCATCAAACCCCTCACTTTTATTTACAATTTTGCTCTATCCACCTCCACCATGCCTGACCCATGGAAGATTGCTAAAGTAATTCCCATTTTCAAAGATGGAGACCCCCCACTCCACAAACAATGGTAAGGCACATGCCTGTAGTTCTGTGGGGGAAGAGCTCCTCCCCACATCCTACATAAGTCATCAGGCTCCGCCGCTCTGCTTAGAGCAAGTTGCACTCCCTGCGCTTGCTCCATGCTGCATGCTGGGGCTGGCTTCTTCCTCTTTGGTGCCCTCCTATTCCCTGTCTTTCCATGCCTGTGTCTGTTCTCTTCTTCCTCATTTCTGCTTCATTACCCCCCCTCCCCCTCCGTTCTTTGTTACCTTTCTTGGGGTTTCTTTCTTTCTTCTGCCGGCTCCAGGAAGCGGCATTATGTTTGGCCACCGCTTTGTTTTGCACCTTGGATTCTCCTTGACCATGGCTCTCCTCAACTGTGCAGCCCTGCCACTACTACTGCTTCCTTGGTCCTCTTCAAGGCTTCCCTTGGACAGGGTCACTTTGGGCTTCGGAGCCCTATGCTTGCTGCCTGACTCCTACTTCCGTGCCTACTGCTAGCCCTCCTCTTCCTGGATCGGATGGACCGTTGCAGGCTCCTCAGCGTTTCACCTGCTACTGGACACACTAAGCCACTTGTCTGCTGTAGTTTCCCACTGTAATTGTTTACAGACTCATCAGTCTGATCCCTATGGAACTCCCAGCTTGTGACGAGGTGCCATCTGCTGTCCGTCTGTATCCACAGCGGGAATCGCAGTCACCACCTTCATTAGTCACTATGGACTTTGCTCGTCTACGTTCACTGATGGAGATTACCCCATAGAATGTAGGCCCATGACCTCAGAACCTGACTTCATGCTCTTCACCTTGTTCTCACATGCTGGCTGCAGTCGGGTTTGCATGCATCTTCAGCGTGTGCCTTCCTTCCATGGCTACGGATCTCTAGGTACTTCTGGCTTAGTTCTCTACCTGGACTTCATTCCTGGACCACGTCGCTGGAGCTCCTATCACTATGGACCCCATAGAACTGAATTACAGCTTCTGTTAAGCTTTCCCTCTAGTTGTAAATGGACCCATCAAGATTTCCTCAGGTGTTCCGCTGTCAGATAGACATGCTGCAGAATCTCCAGGCAGTGCTGATCCAAGCTTGCTGCCTATAGTGCCCCACTGCCTTGACGTCCTCCTGTGCTCCAGCCTTCTGCTTCACTCTGGCTGGGTTGGCTGGCTGTCTGTGTCATTCCCTCATGCGTTCTCTGCTGACCATCTCTACGCCAGGCCCTGTGAGCCCTTTTCCGATGTTTGCCTGTCATCGGGCTTCTGGTTGTTGCTCCACCTGCTACTAGGTCTCTTTTTCATTGTTACCATTTTACTGTCTATTTGCAGGCTGACTCTTAATGTACACAGTCTTGCTTCATGCCTTCCCCACCCCTTTCGGCTTCAGCCTCTGGGATGTCTGTGGCACCAGGCGGCCCTCTGTGGCAGTGTTTCCTCGGTCCTGCTAACCTTCATAGAGGCCTAGCTCGACTCACTCCCTCTCTTTCTGCCTAACCTACATGAGGTCTGGCTGTACCACTGACCATGTGGGGGCTTGCTTGGCAAGCTTCACTGCTCCTTTGCTGCCCTGCGTGAGGGTTGTGGTCTGCTAGCCTTCATGGGGCCTAGCTGCCGCTCTCTGCTTCTGCCTCTGACTGACCTATGTAGAGGTCCAGACGTTTTTCCTACTCCACGTAGGGGGCTAGCTGGTTACTGTGCCTCTGCCCTTTGGACTTCTACCATGCATTCCATCTTTGTACTCTATCCTGGCATTCAGCGCCCTGCTCCGATGCCTTCCTGCTGGCCATCACCTGAGCTTCTGTACTGTATTCTTTATTACTGCTATCCAGTGTCCTTCCAGCACTGGTCTCTGCCAAGACATTCCTGTGGTTCTCCGTTCCTGGCTCTGGATGATCATTTCTCCTGCCTTGTGCTTCCCCTGGGCACTGGATTTCAGCTCCATGCCAGCTTCCCTCCTGCAGTTTTTTCCAACCAGATTGACTGGTTCATTCCTTCCCATCCTTGCAGCATGTCGGATCTCCTTCTGCGGACCATCTGCCTCTGTCATGTCTCCTGCTGTTTGTCTGCTGGATCTGGACTGTATCTGGACATTAATTCATCTGTCTGCCTTGTCCCAGTGCCTCTGCCATGTCTCCTCCTCCCTGGACTGGACCCAGTATGCCCCTGCTGCTCCTTGCCTGCCTATTTCAGATTGTTTTCATCCCTTTGGGCACTTCCTTGGATCTCCATCTGCCAGGCACCTTCATTCCATGTCATTCACTCATCTCCACCAGTTCCATCAGGATTGGATGCATTGCCAGGATGTCTCACATTCAGTCGTACTACTCGAGTTCTGGACGCTGCAGCTCTCACCTTCACCTGCACGCACTTACTGCACTTGTCAAGATATGCTTCTTCACTCCACCGTGGACCTACATCTAGACTACATCTCAGGGCAGTCATAATCAATTCCCTTGGATGACTCTTGCCATGCTGCTTCAGTTTGTTTGGATTTCCTATGACTACCATTTCCTGCCAGGACTCTCAGCCGAGCCCTGTTCCGTAGTGTCTGCTGGTTCTAGCTCATGGCTTCGGCCTCAGACATTATCATACTCCAGTGCCATGAGGCTTACTACATCTGGTTGAGCTGCCAGCTCATCCAACTCAGTTCTCTTTACTGCATTCTGCTGCCATCCTTGATTATCAGGAATGCAACATCTCTACAGGACCGTCTTACTGCTTTTCTAAGTCTGCCTTAGCATCTTCGCCTACCTTGCCTAATTCAGGGCATGGAGGTTCAAATATTATTACTGCTATGTTGTGTGGACCTACATGCAGGTCCACTTCCTACTACACTATTTACCGACTTATGTGCAGGTCCACTCTTGCTTATGACAGTGTTCTTCATTGCTTACGCAACTCATCACTTCCTTCCTACTGCTATCTCCTCTGCTTCAGCCTCTGGGATTCTGCTGCTCTCGATACTGCATTTGACCTTCCAAGGTCTCAGCACTTCATGCTCATTACCATCTCAGCACTCCACTGCTCATTCAGCTGCTCACCTGCTTTTAGCTCCTACTCCTCCTGCCTCGCCCAGCATCAGGACCTGGGGGGTTTGACTAATTCTGTTCTACACCTGCTTCACCCTGCATCGAGCCTGGAAGTTTGAATACTTCCTTTCTACACCTGCCTAGCCCAGCCTCAAGGCCTGGAGGTTCAAATATTTCTATGCTACACCTGCCTCACCCAGCATTTGGCCTGGAGGTTCGCATATTTCTACTCTACACCAGCCTTGCCCAACATTGGCCTGGAAGTCCGATTATTTCTACTATACTCCTCCCTCATCCAGCTCAGGCCGTGGGGGTTCTGTTCCTCACCGTACTCGCTTCGCCAGATGGGTTGGAAGTCTTCCGGGCTTTCTGGCCTAATGTCCAAGTACTGCTTCACCCACTCAGGACCAGGGGTTCATTTGCTCCACTTTCTCCAGCTTCACAGCTTGCATCCCACTTCTTCACCTCATCTTCAAGGATGCTATGCTTCCCTAAACTCGTATTTCAGAACTCAGACCACTGCTTCAAGATTGACTATGCATTCCACTGGATTCAAGCTGACCTTCTCTCGACTGTTTGCCCTGGACATTGACAGCTCAGAATGGGACTTTGCTCAGGATCTGCTACCATCTTCTTGCTGATCAGTCTTGGATTCTATCTGCTCCTTCCCAACTTTCTGGCCTTCCTCTCTTGGGGTTTTGGACTAGCCAATAATATAAATATATATATATTGCTCATTTAGGATTACTCTCCTTTAGTATGCCCAGAAGTATGGGCAGGTTAGTAGCCATGGGTCCTCATAGGTTTCCCCCCAAGGGGGGTTTTCCTCTCCTGCATGCTACTGGCCACACTCTCTGGAGTTGGAGGAGATAATCGTACCTGCAAGCATTTTTTCTTTTTGGGGGTCTCATCCTACTTGACTAAGCATCCTTCCTAAGGTGGGATACAGAGAAAGGCCAAAACATTAAGTCCTAAGCACTATGCATATGCAATCCAGTTCATACTTACTACAATCACTGACTTGCTCATATCTATGCTGAAGTATCTAAGCACTAATCATTTCATATAACTCATATACTTGCAGGCATTGTCCTACTTACTGGTCTGGCCTATGTATCCAAGCATAACCTACATCATTCAGCTTTACTGTACATAGCACAAGCAATGAGCTATGAACCACACAGAACTATCAGTCTCTATTCATCTTCCCCCACCTAAGTAAGCTCCTCGAGAAAGTTATCCACCATCAACTTACTATGCACATCAAAAGTAGAACCTCTTGTGCAGTCAGCAACATGGTTTTCGCAAAAAACATAGTACTGCTACTGCCCTTGTACTGCAAACTGATCACATCTTCATCTAACATGGAGCATGGAAAAGCCACTGGTGCATTTTTTGTGACCTATCTAAGGCCTTTGACATGGTCAACTATGCCCGCCTCCTCTTGAAACTACATCTCCTTGGCTGCTCTCCTGAAGTACTTAACTGGTTCAGAAGTTACCTTTCAGATCACTCCCAATATGTTTGTGTAGGCCCTGCTTGCTCCCCTACCCTACCTCTCTCATCTGGTGTCCCCTAGGGCTCCATCCTGGGTCCCCGTGTCTTCTCCTTATTTATAAATTTCCTTCCCTCTGACAGTCTCAGCTGTAACTCCCTCCTCTATGCTGATGACCTAGTCATTTTCTTTAGTGAGAAATCCCCCTCCTGCATTTTCTCAGTCCTAACCCATAATTATGGAGCTGCTCACAACTGGTTTGCAGCCAACCTCTTCCTGGTTAATGTCAAGAAAACGAAAACCATGCTGTTCAGATCTAAGCCCTTCCTGGCCAAGCCTAAATTCCCCCTCCTCTCTCAACATAGTCTTCTCTGATGGCCAGATCCTTGAAAATGTCAATACCTTCAAATGCCTAGGTGTCTAACTTGATCCCTCCCTCTCCTTCACAGTTGCACAACATCAAGAGGAAACTGGCACAGCTAGACAATGACATCTATTTTACAACTCAGTGCAAGAAGAACAACATTATCCCTAAAGGTTTAACTATTTGGAATAAATTAAAAAACACAGATAATTCAATGTATTTATTTTTTTTATTTATGACTTTGGTAACCAGGTAGGTGCACTGATCCCAGGGACCGTTTTCAGGCATGACCCGGGCCACATACAGTGGCACAGAGTAAAATACAAATAACAATGGTAGACAGTCTGACAAATAATAAAAGGTTCAATAGTACACAAGATATAAGGTAGCAAAATGCATAAATCCACGTGATATGAGGTGATACAGTACATAAATCCAATGTGCATATACATAAAGAGAAATATACATGAAATTAATATACAGCAAGTTGCATAGGAGATAATCAATGTTCCTCAGGAGTAGCATGAAAAGGATAAAGTGGGCTAGTAGAGGGCTGAAGAGGGGAAGGAGTGTGAGAGGAAGAGGAATTGGAGGATTTACAAAGGGAGTTGCATAGGCAAGAAATGTATGCTGAACAACTATGTCGTAGGACCTCTGAGAAACTGAGAAAACACAGGCTCTATATGTCATATGCCAAGAAAGCATTTTTGAACAAACAGTTTGAGGAAATTGTTACCACACTGAAGAGGATGTCTGGTGAGCCTATTCCACACGTCTTGCATTAGATACATATGAACTACCAAAGGACCTTAAGAAAAGCCATGCTTATCAAAAACAGGAAGTTAGATGCCCTTCAATGCACCATGCTTCTCAGCAACCATGAAGAACATAATAGAACGTTTGAACAACAATGCCACACAGATGGGCACCTTTCAGATGTTAATTTGTCCAGCTACACAACTGACTACCAGGGAATTAACTGTACTTTCAAAGGGCCGCTCTTTTTGCCCAACAAAACTACTGGACAAAATACAGTTTTGTGGTGAACTGGAGGAATACTTCCGCAGACTGAGACTTAAAGAATTCTTTCATGGCAGGGAAGAAATCACAGGTAGTGAAGATATCACAAACAGTAACAAGTCAATGGATAATAATAAGAAATCATCTGATTTTACTCCCCAAGTGGGCATAATAAAAAACTAGACAATTACATTCATTGCTTTCACCAGAGAGTTACTGGTCAGATTCTTAATAGGTAAAAACAGGCCCACTGCAATCTCTCTCCATTGGAACAGAGGGCTATACAAACACTGAAATCGAACCACAACACTCCCATAAAAAAAACTGATAAAGGCTCTGCAGTGGCGATATTAAATGGATATTAATGAAGCTAACAGACAGCTAACTGACGATACCTACTATAGAGAACTGGAAAGTGACCCCGCTACAAACTATAAAAGAGAACTACAGGACTTAATTAGAACATTTCAAAACCATGTCCAAGGAAGACTAACTGACCTCATCCCTGCTGAGCCCAAGCCAGGAACATTCTACATGCTGCCTAAAATACATAAGCCCGGCAATCCAGGAAGGCCCATAGTCTCTGGAAATGGTACCCTGACTGAGGGGATCTTAGGGTTTGTAGAAACCATTTTAAAACTATCGGTTATGGAAAGAGATAGTTACATCCAGGATACAACACACTTCCTGCATAAACTTTCTGATTATAAGGACTTACCACCTGGTATCATTTTAGCCGCAATTGATGTAACATCCCTCTACACTAATATTCCACACGGATGGCATTTCAGCCTGCCTTAAATACATTCAGGAGAAAGGACTGGACCAAAACATTGACCCTGAAGTGGTGGGGAAACTTATTAAAGTCATTCTGACACAACAACTTCAACTTCAGTGGTAAACATTATGTTCAAACTATGGGAACAGCAATGGGCACCAGGCTGGCATCACAGTATGCTAATCTTTTTATGGTGAATTTGGAAGACGACATTTTAAGGCACTGTAAACACAAACCACTCAATTATTTCCATTACATTGATGATTTGTTTATAATATGGACACATGGTACTGACACACTTAAGGATTTTCATTGGGCCCTTAATAACCTCCACCCAACCATAAAACTTTCCCAGGAATATTCTGCCACCAGTAATAATTTTCTGGACACCGCCGTCGCCATCAAGGATGGAACCCTACATACATGTATTTACAGGAAGCAAACAGACAGACAAAGATACTTACACAGGAATACTAATCACACAAGCCACACAAAAAAATCTGTCATGTACAGTCAAACACTTCAATATAACCGTATCTGTTCAAATGAGGAAGATAGAGATATATATTTGGCTATGTTGAAAAACACTTTAATTGAGCAGGGACACTCTTCCAGAGAAATTCACAAAGCAGTAGAACAAACGACACAGGTACCAAGAGAACAATTACTTCAGTATAAGGAAAGGAAAACTACCAATAGAATACCCTTAGTAGTCACATATTATCCTGACCTTGAACTTCAACGTAACATTATTAAGGACCTTCACCAAATATTTAGTGAGGATATGACCCTAAATTGCATTTTTCAAGAACTACCACTACTATCTTTTAAACAACCACCTAACTTAGCCAACCTGATTATTAGGAGTAAACTTGGACCAGAACAGAATACCATGGCTCTAAATGGTACATGACCCTGCAATCAACTCAGATGTAAAACTTGTAAGCTCATTTCCACTTCAGACTGTGTGGTTACATCACAAAACAGACAATTCAGGGTACAGGGAAATTATACATGTGCATTACGGAATGTTGGTTATTTCATTCAATGCAAGAGGTGTCCACAAACAGGGTATGCTGGAGTGACAAGTCAACCTCTCTGCACTAGAATGAACTGCACAGACATACTATTAATATGAAGAGAACTGAAAACCCAGTGGGGCAGCACTTCTCTCAGCCTGACCACTCAATCTCAGATATGTCAGTAATGGTCTTAACAGGAAATTTTAAAAGTACCCAACAGAGACAGGCTTCTGAGATCAGGCTTATTTTACTTCTCAATATGGTAGAAGATGGCATGAACATTGATTTGGGACTTATGGCACATTATAGGACTTAGACATCCGCAGATCTATACTTCAAAGGATTGACGTATAATAGGACTTCAGTGTATCCTTGTTTTTGTTTTAATATTTACAGTGTCCCTTTCAACTGTTTATCAACATGTTGGTTCCGCAGCAAATAACTACGTGTATGTGTGTGGGGGTATATAATTTTTTTTTGTGGGGGGGTTATGTGGGTGTGGTGGGTGTGGGGTTGCTGTTACATTGAGGTAGGCTTATATTCAGGTACATGACATAACAGTGTTTCAGTGTGTTATGACTCTTAGTTCACATACATAATGAATATTAATTTGCTCCTAAAAAGTTATCTTCCCTGGTGGTGGGGTTAAGTCCATTGGGTTTTTATTCAGATTCCTTACACTGTTACTGTTCATACAGTAGTTTTATTATATACTGTCACATTTTTTAACTTTAAACAAATTTGGATGGAGGGGTCACGTGATGCAGTACAGCTAGAGGCAGTATTTTCGCGGAGCTCCCATTACCCGCCCGTCTTCTAACTATTTTCAGCCTACAAATTTGATATCTAAAGTTATATTCTACATCTAGTGTATCGATAATACTCTTTGGTACTTGGCAGCATCATGCATTGTGCATATTAATGCACTTGGAAGCAGATTGAGATGGAAGCAAAGATGAGGCCTGCTGGCATGAAGCACACCCCACCTTCTACGCCGGAGAAATCTTCAAAAAAATCTAAAAACCAGAATTCGGGGCATGCACTTAAACCACCCCCTTCCAATACTTCTTCAACTCCTCTTACCAAAGACCGTTTCTTGCAAGAGTTAATCCCTTTCAAGGAAACATTAGATGATATCTCTGCTGAGCTGAAATCACTAAGGGAAGATCTCAGTGCCCTAACCACCAGAATGGGAGATTCAGAAGCCAGAACTTCCTCCTTGGAAACCTGGAGGGAAAATATAGACCCAGAAATCATTCATCTTAGACAACAGATCAGTAAACTGCAACTCAAAATGGAGGACTTAGAAGGAAGGAGCCGAAGAAACAGCTTGGTGATCCTGGACCTCCCCGAGTCTGAGGAGGGCCCTAATATTAATCTCTTTCTCCAGAAGTTTCTAAACAAAGTTGTTGAGCCTTCCCCTCTTAATCCACAATATTATATTGAACGTGCTCATTGCTGTCTTAGACCGAAACCTGCTGTAGGATCCCCGCCAAGACCTATCATTATTAAATTTCTAAGCTTCTTGGAAAAACAACATGTTCTATCAAAGGCAAGAGAATTACAGGCAATTCTATGGAGTGGTTCCAAGTTGCGTATTTCTCAGGACCTTCCCTACGAGACGAGGCAAAAGTGCTCAGCGTTTTATTCTACAGTTAGCAAGCTGATTGCAGCAGGCATTCGCTACAAAATTATCTACCCTGCCAAGCTTCAAGTTGCCATTGATGGTTCCTGGCTCTCCTATGAATCCCCAGACAAAGCGGCATCAGATCTCTCAATCAAATTACCTAATCTGTTTAAACCGGGCTGAATTGCTGAAGCAGAACTAAGATGTTACCTCTTACTACATGCTGCATTTCTGGACTTTCTTTTTTGGTTTTGATTCCTCATTTCTCCCTTGTCTGGACTTTCTGGTGCAGATCTCTCAATCAAGTTGCCTAACCTGTTTAAATCGGGCCGAATCACTGAGACAATGCCAAGAAGCTACCTTTTGCTACATGCTGCATTTTTGGACTCTAACGTTTTGTTTCCGGTTTTCTTCTTTCTCTCGTCTGGATTCTCTGGTGGTGGGGGGTGGCAGCTTTGGAGCGGTCTGTTGGGAGGCTGAGGGGGCTCAGTTGTGCGGTGGTTCATGGGGCCAGCTCGCTGGGGGTGGTGGTGGGAACCTGGGGTGCAGAGATGGTTTCCATATGATGTGAGTCCGGTGGGACCTTTTGGTCCCCCTAGTAAATATTGCTCTCCTGGTTCCTCTTGTCCTTTCCCGGCCCAGGTAATTAGGCTTGCTTAATTTCACAGTAAATTGGACAGAAGCGCTCATTAGGATATCTTGGGGAATTCATCAGATGTAGTTGGTAGGTTGGAGAGTTTTTTTGAGTAAAGGGATGAACTGGCCCACTATTAGGCAAGGATGATTGTTGTTGTTAGGGTGAGCACTTTGGAGGGGGTTAGCAAGACGTCAGTCTGATCCTGCTTGTGCCCTAACACACTTCTATATTTGAGAACATAATTTTTACCGCTAACGGTTTTGATTTCGGCGAAGCCTGTAGTTGGTTCCCTGGGCTGGGGGGGCTGACTCTGATTCTTAGCATTACCATTGGGGTCCCAGGGTTATTATCCCCAACCCTATTTAGTTCGGAACTTATGCGGGTAATGTAATTTGGTTATTTCTCTTGAGGGTTTAAGGAGTTCAGATGGCAGTTGGGGGGTTGGAGGCAGGTGATGAACTAGTCGGTCAGCAATTTGTTCGGGGTTATTTTCCCATAGCGAAGACCGGAATCTAGGAGACCTGGTGGGATTTCACTCTCTCATGAGCTCTGGTTATATTTAACCCAGGTTAATGGGGCTTTCTCTGTATAACCCCGAGATTTGGGATCGGTTCTCATCTTTCCCAGTATTTTTGTAGGCTTAACCTGATTTATCTGTCTTGTGGGGGGGGGCTCCGTGGGAGGGTTGGCCCTGGTGGGACTGCTAAGCACCATGGGGGAGCAGCCCAGATGTTGTTTTTTTTTCAGCCAGGATGTTCTCAGTACTTATGAAGGAATCTTACTTATTAGCTGACACTTCCTCAGGTTACCGGTTCATGTTTACCTCCTGGTACACCCATCTAGCGGTGGCTTTTGGGGCTTTGTTCCCGACCTAAGCACTATGACTTTCAGTTCTTCTCAAGACGTAGTCGAGGAACAGTTGTATATAGTTTCAGGGATGTGGAGGGGTTGGGAGGGAGGGTGTCTTTCTTTCTTAGTTCAGGACTTGGTAAAGGCTATAACATTATGCCTGAAATTTATACTGCTTCAGTTCTTCTTTACTGGTCTCAAGGGAAGGGAGGTGGAGGGGTGGGATTTGGTCAATGGTTGGTTTATGGGGGAAGGGGGAGGGCAGGATGTGCCTTCTAGGTTGGTTTGCTTTTTCATATTTTCATAGTCCATTGCTGCACTGTATATTAAATAATGACTGTTACAGCGCTTAAAATTGCAACGTGGAATGTAAGAGGTGTCAGAGACCTAACTAAAAGGTACCAGGTTTTCAAAAACTGTGCTTTACTGAATGTTGATATTCTCTTGATGAAAGAAACCGATTTGCTCTCATCAGAAGTCAAAGGGCTTTGCCGTCAAGGTTACGCTCAGGTTTTTGCCTCAGGGGGGTCGTCCTCTAGAAGGGGGGGTAGCCATTCTGGTTAAGAAGCATATTCCCTTTCTGGCAGAAGAGCTTTTATCGGACCATGAAGGTAGATTCATTATTGTGAAAGGTTCGCTCTACAATGTGAAGATAACACTAGGGGCGATCGCTAGGGGGGGACCCAGACTTCCTTATGACTTTGGCTGAAAAGTTGAGTGGACTCTTACCCTCAATGCTAATAATTGGGGGGGGGACTGGAATATAGCTCCCTCACAAGATTTGGATAAATCTTATAGACCTCTGAAACCACTCTCCTCTCCACAGCTAGCCTTGGGGAATTTTATGGACTTACTGGGCCTGTGTGATCCTTGGCATTTACTTAACCCCATAAGACAACTATTTTCTTATTACTCCCAAGTACATAAGACCTGGTCCAGAATTGACCTAATACTAGTCAGCAATAACCTTCTCCTGGGAGTACTCCAGTCTGGTATTGAGCCCATAGTAGTGTCAGACCACTCAGTGGCTTGGATTTTGGTCTCCCCAAACCCGCAGGAGCAAAGAGATACCACCTGGAAACTAAACACCCAGCTTTTAAAAGACAAGGGCATAGTCTCCCATATCAGATCCCTAATCACCTCATTTGTTGAGACCAATACAGGTTCAATCGAGAGGGAGGATCTGCTTTGGTGCTCCCTTAAATGCTTCCTTAGGGGCAAATTTATTAAACTCGCATCTAGGAGGAAAAAACAGAGGGAGGCCAAGATCATGTTATTGTCGAATCAAATTAGGCTGGCAGAGAATAAGTTATCCTCCTCCTCTTCCCAAGCTGATCTAGAAACCCTAATGAAACTCAGAAACGACTATTCAGATTGGATAAGAGACAAGGCAGAGTATGCTCTCCTGAAAACAAAGGCCCTCTATCTCGATCAAGGGGAGAAATCGGGTAAAATGCTAGCTTTATGGTTGAAGGAAATTGAGGGATTGAGATGGATTCCCTCATTATTATCTTCCGATGGTTCCCTTAAAACTTCTCCTATGGATATTTCACAAATTTTTGAGTCATTTTATAAGGAACTTTACAGCAGTGGTAATTTCCACCTCTCTTATTCCCTTGTGGACCAGTTTCTGGAGGGCCTCCCCCTCCCTACCCTCCAAACTCACCTAGGAGAAGCTCTGACTACTCCTATCATGGTAAAGGAAGTGGAGGAGGTGATCAAGGAATTTGCTCCAGACAAAGCTCCGGGACCTGATGGCTTCCCCTCCAATTTTTATAAAACTTTGGGGAAGGAACTGGCCCCTTTCCTCACAAAACTATTTGAATACATGTTTAACGCCACCACTCTAGACCCCTCCTTGCTGGAAGCCACTATTGTTCTGATACTGAAACCAGACAAATCCCTGACCGACCCTGCTAGTTACTGTCCAATTTCACTTCTCAATTACAACATTAAAATCCTAATGAAAATCCTATCCCTTAGACTCAAAAGGGTCTGGCTTAACTTGTTGAGTCCCGAACAAGTAGGTTTTGTGCAGGGCAGGTCCTCTATAGACCACTTGCATGCTCTTTCACATATTTTTCAAGCCGCCCAGAACTCTCAAATCCCTATGGCTCTGATATCATTAGATGCGGAGAAAGCCTTTGACAAAGTCCATTGGGAATTTCTCTGGATTATATTAAAGAGAATGGGCTTCCCAGAGGTCTTTATTCAATGGATTAAATCGGTCTACCAATCCCCTATGGCCAGAATTTATTGTAATGGTTTTTTTTCTTCTCAATTTTCACTATTTACAGGCATCCGGCAGGGCTGCCCTCTGTCACCTTATTTGTTAAATCTCTATCTGGAGCCTCTTCTTCTTAGAATCAAAAATTCTCCACTGGTCATGAGATCTTTCATTCAACAGCAGTCTCTAGTTCTCTCGGGCTATGCTGATGATATTCTCTTACACTTGTCTAACCCTGAAGTGTCCCTAACACATATATTACACATTATAGCCCAATTTGGCCAGGTGGCTAATTACAAGTTGAATCTAGCTAAATCAATTATATTTCCACTGAACGTCAACACGCTTCAGGTCAACTTTTCCCAGTTTGGTATGAAATGGGCCCCCTCCTCTCTCAAATATTTAGGCATTTTCCTTACTAAAGACCCTGAACTTTTCAGGAAGCTTAACCTAGACAATCTATTAATTAAAATTCAACAAGACCTTCAGAGATGGTCTGCCCTCCCTTTATCGCTGTGGGGTCGTATTAATATTGTTAAGATGAATGTGTTGCCTTGGGTTTTCTACCCACTTAGCCTAATGAACATTTTCCTACCGATGTCCTATTTTCATCACTTCCACAGGTCCATTTCCAAGTTTATTTGGCAGGGTAAACAGCCCAGGAAAGCCTTCTTAAAACTTAATTTACCCAAAGTGAAAGGAGGGCTCCATCTTCCCAACTTTATGCTCTATGACCGGGCAAACCACATGGCAAAAATTGGGAGGTGGTACGACCAGAGGGTGGATGAGTTTCTACCAATTTGGGTATAACTTGAGAAAAAGATTCTAACCGAGTTTGGCCTTCCCCCATCCAGACTCCTCTATTATAACCTATCCACTTTGCCTCCACTTTTACAGGGCAGCATCACTGGCACTTCTATCAAGGTGTTGAATCAATGTTGGCACTTTTTCAAGCTCTCTTCCAGAAAAGACACCTCCCAACCTCTTACCCTTAATTTAAATATTAAGATCGGGGGTCTCCTGCTTTCTCTAGACTGGCTTCCTCAGCTGAGAGATTGCTGGGTCGATGATTTATTCCTGAATAACTCTCTTTTATCTTCCGGGGAGGTTATGACTAGTATAATATTCCTCAAAAGCACATTTTTAAAGTTTTCCAGTTACGACATCTAGTGACTTCCAGCTTCAGCTCCAATCCTACACCGTCTCAAATTAAATCCTTCCTAAACCAGATACAGGAACAAGCAACTAAGGCCCATAGCATTTCTAAGCTTTATTCTTTCCTATTAGACACTAAATTCCCAGACTATCTGATTGGTTCCAAATGCTGGTCTTCTCTTCTGCCAGATACCCTTCTAGATTGGGAACAAATTTGGGTAGATACATACCTCTCTCAAGACAGAGATGGACTCACTTAATACCATATATTGAACAACATGTATTATACCCCAGTTAAACTGGTTAAATTAAACAGACTATCCTCAACCCTATGCACAAGGTGTGGCACAGTGGAAGATAATCTGGTACACATTTTCTGGCAGTCCATCCAATCTAACTTAGACCCTCTTTTGGGCCTGGATGATTTATTCATTATAGAAGTTTGTACCCTAGGGAAGCTTTCCAACATACAAGTGATGGAGCGTAGATTCCACATGGCCTTAATCTCGATGGTTGTCAAAAGATTGGTCCTTAGGCATTGGATGGACCAATTGATTATCTCATATGCAGAATGGATCAGTGAACTTTCTCTCTGTTTTTGGACTGAAAAGTTAATAGCAAGTTCTCAGAATTGTCTGGTTTTGTTTGAGCGGAAATGGGGCAAATTATATGCTCTTTATTTGAATTAATGCCCTGTTGGGTACTTCTCTAGCTACCTTAGCAGCTGATATACCATTATGTATTTCATATGTATCAGAATCAGCTCCTTTCTTCTTTTTCTTCTCCTTTCTTTTCTTTTGTCTTTCTTTTCCTTATAGAAGGCACATCCTGGGGTGGGGGATGGGGGCCTGGGGATTTGGGTGAGGGAGTGGGGGGCATTTCTCATTGCTTTTCCAGATTCAGGGATTTCTGTAAAATGCTATATTTTGTCACTCTACAGCTGCTATACAGTTTATGTCAGTGGTCATAATGTGTAATCCCTGTACTGTTCTCTCAGGTACATTACCTTTATATAAAATAAAAAAGAACTATAATAAAAAAAAACATATTTGAATGCATGTTCTCATTTGTTTGGGGGTCCTGGGCAGATTAAATTACATTGGGCAAATATTGTAGTGATTGGTGTAAATGATGATGTGTTAGGACTCTTAGCTCACATACATAGTGACTATACACTTTCTTCTAACTAGTTATCTACCCATGGGGCGGTAGGGTTTAATTCCATTGGGTTTGTATTCAGAGTCCTTAAACTGCCTCTGTCCATATAGTAGTTTGATTATATGCTGACACATTATTAAATTCTGAACATATCTGGATGCATGATCTCATTTACTTGGGGGTCCTTGACAGTTTTTGTTTTGTTTTTTGTTGTTTTTTTTTCCCAATTTGGCACTTACGCTGACAGTTGATATTACCTGGTATAAAATCCTGTTACAACACTGAAGGTTTTAAGATTTATGAAATATAGTAACTGGTTGAGTGTATAGTTGAAAAAATGTCTCCATTTATGTTTTAAACTGTATAATGGTGTGTGACAGTTGCTCACACTAGGTTAACTTTATTTTAAACCCTTTTAATGCTATATATAGAAAATTTTGGTTATATAGTTTTGTTTATTTTTAACATAAAATAATATCATATTTTAACATGTACTTAAGTGAGAATTGAATCCAACGGTTCATTAAGACTATATTCATTGCACGTGCTGAGACATTTAGAATTTATGATACTTGAACTTTCTGCTGGAAAGGTTGTTATCTTATTGAAATGACACTTTGACCTTGAAGGCATCTCAACTAATAGCAAACTGGTGAGGTCTGGTTTAACTGTTTCTAACTTCAGTGATGGTTTAAATGAGTATTTTAAACCAATGAGAATTCTTTCCAGTTTTTTATGTATGATCTGGGTGTTAATAGTTTGTGAGTTTCTGAATAACTGTCATAAGCTTCCAAGGAAGGACTTTGTTAGTCTGAAAGCTTAAGCGCTTTGTTCTTTTTGTAACATCTATGTTGGTCCAATAAAAGGTATCAAACCATTTGCTTCTGGATCACTCCTTCTCTGAGCATATTAATGCAGTAGTTAGCAGGATACACCATAAGCTGGGTGCTGCCTACAGATTTAGGCACTACCTCACCCCAGAGGCTAGACTTGCCATTGTCCAGGGGAACCTCCTTCCTATTCTTGACTACTGCTCCACCATCTATGCCAGATCCTCCTCTACCATCTTGGTCAAACTTTCCACTGCCTACAATAGCGCCTGTCGCTTTGCTCTATGAGCCCCTTTCTCCACCCACCACTGTGTTATATACCAATCACTAGGGTGGCTCCCACTACAAAGACACTTTGACTTCACCCGTTACTGCTTGGTTGATAATGCCATCCAAACTGGCCAGGAGTCCCCACTCACAGCCCTCCTCAAAGTTTGAACATTAACCACTGTCTCCACTCAAACACCACCCCTACTCAAAGTTCCCAGGATCTCCATCAACACTGGCGGGAGAGCACTGTCAGCTGCAGCCTCTTTGCTGTGGAATAGGCTGCCCACTGTGCTCCACTCTCTGGACACCCACCGCCTGTTCAAATCCCACCTCAGAGACTGGCTCCAGGCTGAGTCCTGTTGCCATTGCTTTTCTGGGTAGACCCCTTCCCCCAACCTCTGACACTTCCTGGAGTCTATCCTAAGTTTAACCTCCCCTTGTTGTTATGTTGCTAACCCTCCTCTAAGCACTTATCCCCTCCCTCCCCACTACTCCCCTACATTTTTTCTTGGGGATTCCATTTGCTGGGGATTGCTCTGTCTGCACTTGTCCATGTCAGTCCAATTACTCTTCTTGTAACTGCGTGTTCTGTCTGCCATGAAAACTTGACATCTTGTTTGCTGTATTGAGTTTTATCACTTTGCATGAAGTCTCTGTGCCTTATTGTTTCTGGAATGCTGTTATTTTGTCTTTTTGATATCATTGTGTTACCTGGTTTCCAGTTCCATGTACTTGTGCTTAAAGTTGCTCCTGTGCCATTGTATTTTGGCTTGGGTCATGCCTGAAAACAGTCCCTGGGATCAGTGTACCTACCTGGTTATCAAAGTCATAAATAAAATAAAATATTAAGGAAAAGAGGGCAATGAAAGAGGGAATATGGTAGTTAGACAAAGAAGTGGAGAGGAATAGGTGTTAGGATAGAAAATAAGCAGAAATCTTCAATCAATATTTTTGTTCAGTCTTTATAAATAAAGCAGAGGCCTTATACAATGTGGAGTTCAGGCAGCAAGAGTGGTGAGACCAATGGCCTGACATGAACGTGATATCAGAGGAGAGGGTGCTTAAGGGACTCAAGATACCAAAAGTGAATAAATCACCGGACCTTGATTGCATGCATCCTAGGGTGCTTAGGAAGGTGACTCAGAATCTGGTTGTACCATTGGCCAATACATACACATACACACATACATATATATATATATATATATATATATATATATATATATATATATAATAACTTTGCAACTGTTTGGCCAATTTGCCTGAAAGTTTGCATGCAGCCAACCACAGATTTCTGGATCTGGAAAGTTTCATTCTGATCGGATGTATGGTAGCGGAACTGTAGAGCATCCAAAAAGTGAAAATGACTAACTTTCGTGCATTTTTTCTGTCGGGCATAATAGAATGAAGAATGCATCTGAGTGGATTCAAATTTGCTTGTCTATATGTGGCCTGGGTTAAACTGGTGCCTTTTGAAGATTTGGTGAAAAATATTAATCTGTTCAAAAGTTATGCAAGTTTTTCATGTCCCATTGTAGCCTATGGGAAAATGTATATGTGCACTGCGAAAACTTTTGTGATCACATTTTTGTTGTAGTGCTCCCTAAATGTGTTTTTGTGCTGCCAGTATCTTGTTTTCAGTTAGTGAGAGACAAAAAACACTGTAATTCAAAAAATAATGCCCTTCGGTATACACCAGCAGTTGTGTTTACCTAATCGGGCCCTTAGGAACATGACCCTGGCATTAGTTTTTCATCAGGTGGTCTAGAAATATGTTTTTCAAACTTTTTACACCATTCTGCTGTTTTGTTGTCACAACAACATTTTTTGTTGTCACGGCAATGATCACGATAAAAAAAAGGAACCTCGACAAAATTTTTCTGTATGTGACAACATTCCCATTTTAGAGATAGGAGTACCGTGAACACATTAAAGTTATCACGAAAACACTACATGAACACATTTTCCCATGTGTTGTTTTCTTTGTCACTTCATTGTGCCAAGGTGGAGTGTGCTTTTGGGCTGAAATTTGCAGGGTGGCAAGCTCTGGTCCCACAGATGTGCCTTTTGGTGGTTTCGTCCCAAAACATTCAATGGGCCCATAGTTACAGGATTCTGAATTTGAGAAATTTCCCATAGGATAACACTGCATTGCTTGTTGCACCTTTTGGTGCCCATATCTCAGAAACGGTACGAGATACAGATTTTTCGCTACCAGTTGCTAAGCATGCAAGGAAGTTTCTAAGTCATAGACTACACCTGCAGTGGAATTTTTTTCATAAGTTGTATGGTTACTGAGATATTGGCAAATTAGTGTTACAAGGGTTCCTTTTCAGGCCTATAGGACTACTGTATGGCTCCGGTATTATATGCAAGTGGGGGCACAGGGCCCAGAGGGCCCACACTTCCGTAGATTCATATCATTATGCACAAATGGGCAGCTCTGTACTCCCACCAACACATACTAGTTACCAGGTACATTACACTTTTGAAAAAAACCTTTTTTTAAAACTTTGCCAGTGCATTGTAAATAAATGGTTTGGTCTTTTGGCTTGAAATTTTCAGGGTATAAAGGGGGTGTCCTAGAGATGTGAATTTTGCTGATAAGGTGTATAAAATGTTATTGTTAAATAAATATGCCATTACAAAGTTGAGATTTTTCCTATAGGAAAACATTGTGGCCCCTGCAGTGCTTTTCAGTGCCTGTATCTCAGAAATGATGCAAGATACAGATTTAGTTCACTTATCTGACGGGGAGGTTTCAAAGTCATGATTGCAGCTGCAGTGGAATATTTTTGATAGCTGCTATGGTTACTGAGATATTGGCAAATTAGTGTTACAAGGGTTCCTTTTAAGCCCTATAGGGCTGCTGCATGGCTCCGTAGTTATGTATAAGCAGGAGTGCAGGACATCATTTACACCAATCACCCGGCCCCATCCTCCACACACCAACAGGCCTCGGGTTATGCCATAGGGTCATTAGGCCTAACTCTCACCACTTTCTCCTATGCTGTACCATGTCAGCCTGTTTACACATGGAATGGGGTGAGAGTTGGACCTAACGACCCCCATGGCACACCCCAATGCCTGTTGGTGGAGGATGGTGGGTGTGGTGGTAAGGTGGTGGGTTAGGGGCTCAACCCTAATGTCTCATTTCCATACTTTCATCACTTCAACCTTAAATGAAGTTTTTTGAAATGACTATATATATATATTATACTGGCACGGTAGTGCCATTGTAGTTAGGGTTGCCAGGCTACTTCCATGTTAAACCCTAACTTTTGCACTTAAAGAACTTTGCCACTGTATAACAGATTTGCCTGAAAGTTTGCATGTGTGGTGGGGCACCATAGATCTCTGGATCTGGCAAGTTGCGTTATGGTTGGATGAGCAGTTGCAGAGCTGCAGAGCACCAGAAAATGTGCTAAATGTTTGTTTTTGTGTATTTCTTTGCTCAAGGCTATGGCCCACATGATTTGTTTGTCTGGTCTGAAATCTTCAGGGAAGATGCAGTCTGGGTCACTGATGTGCTGTTTGAAGATTTGGTGAAAAAATATTAAACCGTCCAAAAGTTATTAAATTTTAAAGTTTTCATGTTGAAGTCAATGGGGAAAAAATATATGTGCCTCTCAAAGCTGTTGCAAAACCACTTTTTACTGTCACAAATGCACTTTTTACTGTAGTGCTGCTGCCATCTTGTTTCAGTTAGTGGTGAAGAAAAATGACTGCAGTTCAAATTCTAGTGCCCCTAGGTAAACACTGACAGTTACGTTTACCTAAATGGCACCTGAGGAACACAGTGGTGCCATCAGTTTTTTTTCTAGGACCCCTAGAAATACCATTTTTAAAATCGGGTCCCCAGTAGTGTCACAAATCATGACAGTACAATTTCACAAATCACGACACTGTACTGTACTGTCACAATTTGCAACAATACTGCACCAAAAAATGCAATTTCTTTGCCACACTACTGCACCTAAATGGTTGGGGCTTTGGGGCTGAAATTTGCTGGGTAGCAATTCCTGGCCAGAAAGATGTGCCTTTTGATGGTTTGGTAAAAAAAATGTAAAAGGGTTACAAAGTTACAGCACTCTGAAGTTGAGAAATTTCCCATAGGATAACATTGCAGTGCTCACGACACCTTTCAGTGCCCAATCTCGAAAACAGTGCAAGATGCAGATTTTTTTTCCTCTGTAGCTAAGGCCACGTGGAGGTTTTGAAGTTATGATTACCACTGCAGTGGAATTTTTTTCATGGTCGTTACGGTTAACTGAGATATTGCCAAATTAGTGTTACAAGGGTTCCTTTTCAGTATTATACAGCTGCTGTATGGCTCCATACTTATATGTAAGTGGGAGCGTGGGGCCTGTACTCCCACAGATGCATACCATTATGCAAAAATGGGCAGTGTAAGGGGAGTGCAGGGCCTGGAGCAACCATATATCAGTTATTAGTTACATTACACTTTCTCAAAAAGAAGGGAAATTCATTGCAAAAAAATTTGTAAATGCATCAGTTAGGGTTGATAGCACAGCGACAAAAGTATGTAAATGTGATGTTGGGTTACCCTCCACCACCACCCCCCACGCTCCACTCACCAACTGATGTCGGGGTGTGCCATGGGGTCATCAGGCCTAACTCTCACCCCATTCTCCTAAGCTGTAGCATGTCAGCTTGTTTATACATGGAATGGGGTGAGAGTTGGGCCTGGCGACCTCATGGCACACCTAACACCGCACCCCTACCCTGTGCAGACAAAGAGGTGTCAGGGGGTGGTATTGGGATTGCCAACCCTAACGCTCACCCCATTCCGCTATACTGCACCCACCCAGCTTATTTTATAATGGGATGGGGTGAAACATTGTTTTTTTCTTTGAACTTGGCTACAGGCAAAATGGTTGGAATCATGGTCTGAAATGTTCAGAATACAAAGAGGCTGGCACACACATATGCGCCTTTTGCTTGTCTGGTGAAAAAATAATTTGAAATCAGTTTGGGCTGTGCTGCCGGTGGTGGAGCACAGAAGGGTACCTTAGCCCTGGTCTCTTAATTTCTGTGCGCAAAACTAGCATTTTTATGTTTGGAGCCCTGCCTCCCTGGATAGCAGGAAGACAGAGTTGTAGTTTGGTACTGTTACAGCCGAATTACAAACTCTACTGCGGATGCCTGTTTTACTTAATACTACACTCTCACAGTCTCCCTTGCCATTTCCCCACATGAGGGGTCATCGCAAGCCTTATTAAAAGCTTTTAGCAATATTTTGGGCACTTTTGCACTGTGCCTGACCCCGTGAGCATTTCTGGGTCACCATCCCATATTTAACAAGCCCCACTGTGAGCAGGGAGCACATAGCGCCATGTGCAGAGATGCATGCCGAGACGTGCGTGGTCATGTCTGGTGTCTCCGGTGGGGACGGAGGAGAAGGAGGCCTGACTCTGTAACTTAAGTATCAACTACAAAGGTAGGAATAGAACTACTGTTTATTTCAGTGAAAACACTAATCATCCTATAATCACAATGGCTAATAACATTTTAACTATTGAAGAGGATATCAGATACCAATGCAGAAATTGTCATATGTATTCACTGTATTCCATGGAACAGAAGCTGGATAATTACATGTGTAATAAATGTTTGGACAATATTCAATTAAAAGAACAGCTGTTGCTGTTCTCCAAACAGCTAGAGGCCCTAGAAAAAACACAGGAGGAATTAGCAAAAGAATTAAAAGCATACCCACCGATGACTAAAACAAACCCAACCATTCCTACCAGTGATCAATGTACATCTAATAATAAAAGGAAAGCCATGCCAGAAGTTAGTGATCCAGACAATGAATGATATGAAGTGCAAAGCATTAAAAGGAGAAAACATGTGGCAGAGAGGTTTAGAGTACCAAACTACCCTTCATTAGTAACATCCTCCCAGGTTTCCCATGACAACACACTCGGCACAGTAGCTAGTCCTAACTTCTGTAGTCCAAACCTTATGTCCTTACAAAGGGATGGTATCTTCTGAGCTGAGCTATCCCACTATGTATGTTATGTTTCCTGACTTCAGCATATGTCTGTACCTTATTTGCATCAATGTATACTCTGTATGTTCTTTTATTCTTCTGTACTTTCCTGGGTCGTACCTGAAAATAGGCATATGTGTTTGTCTAGTGTACTTACCTGGTTAACAAAAGCCAAATAAATAAATAAATCTTGCTCACCAACAAATATACTCCCCTATTTAATGAGCCTAATGAAAATGACATAAACGCTGAGGGGTCGCCCACTATGGAACACCAGTCAGTGGAAAGACAAACACCACACCAGTTAGTAGCTTTAGGAGACTCAAAAGTTAAACACACTGACAGTTATATCTGTCAGTATGATAAAGACAACATTATGGTCAGAAGTTACTCTGGGGAAGGTGTCAGTGACATCACAAGAATGTCAGATACCATTGTTAAAGGGGCAGGCGAGCAATCATTAGCAGTAATTCATGTTAGTGTTAATGACATTGGCAAAAAAAAGAGAGGGGGATGTAAAGAGGGACTTCATAAAACTTGCAGAAAAAACAAGAAAGCAAAGATTGCAATATAGTTTTTTTCAGAAATATTACTTGTACATCAAGCAAGTGAAAGAAGGCAAGATGAAATAAAATGTATCAACCAATGGCTGAGGGACCAGTCAGCAGAAAAAGATTTTAGGTTTATAAGACATTGGGATAATTTCTGGGATACACCAGATATGTTTTGCAGAGATAGACTTCACCCAAGCCATAAGGGTAGCAATAATCTAGGACTAAGCATAGTCAGGGCAACAATGGCTAATTTAAACTAAATACTTTGGGGGCGAAGGGAAAGCTACAACCACAGCAACATGATATAACAAGCATTTGTCAATGCCGAATGTTTGCTTACTGGCATTGGCAGTGGTAGTGTAGAAGTTACAGAGCTGCATAATAGGAATGGCAGTGAAGTATTGAACTGAAGCCAAGCCCACCACCACCCTGCAGAGAGTGACAGGCATTGGGGTGTGCATTTTGGTCGTCAGGCATAACGGCCATGCCATTTCACCACACCCCACTCTGCAGAGACTGACAAGTGTCACGTGTTCCTTGGGGTCTTTGGCCCTTATCGCACCCATTTCATTAGGAAATACGGTGAGATGGGTGCAATATAGGAGAATGGGGTGAAGTTTGGGGCGAAGAGTCCAAGGCATACCTCGATCCTCTCAGTGACTGCAGGGTGTGAATGGTATGAGCAACAGCAAGAATCCCAAGTCACACCCGATTCCTGTCATTCTCTATAGGGTTGGGCGATTTAGTTGAAAAGCCTAATACCTCAGGCATTCATTGGTATTTTAACTCCAAATTTTCAACATGTTTGTTTTGTGACCCCACCTCATGAACAGGGGAATATCAGTTTGTAGCCAAGCTGCTTATGCACAGTGACTACGGGATTTAGCACCACAGGTGCAAAATATTCGAACAGGCTGTAAAAATGACAGCTGTACTCTGTCATGGGGAGGTGTAAAAATGGCTATGTTGCAAATGTGTAGTAAAATATTTAAAAAATGGTGAAGTCATGGCGTACATAGAAACTGTGCAACGCACACGTTACTATAAGTAGGCTGGGGATATTTATAGCAGATTGTCAACTCAGGCATTTTGGTGCCTCCTATCATGAACGGTGTCACTGTGATTTTCTTTATCTGTGCCGAACAATGATTTCAGACAGCGACCACGCATCTCTGCACTGAAAGTGTGAAAACACACTTCGGCCATGTTGTGAAAAATGGCAGCTGTACTGTTCATAAGGAAGTGTTGAAAATGCCACTAGTGAAAATCTGGACTGAAAATATTACAAAGTCATGAACTAACGAGGATGCGTGGAAACTGCACAATGCTCACTCGTAACACAGTCATTTTATGGACTTTTGTCACCAAATTTTCAACATAGCCATTTTAAGACCTCTGCTCATGAACAGTGTAACTGTGATTTTCTTAATCTGTCCTAAACATTGCTTTAGCACACCAACAGCACCATTGTGCGCTACATGTGCGATAACACATTTTGGGTGACATATGAAAAATTGCAGCTGTACTGTTTATAAGGAAGTTTAATAAAACAGACATGTTGAAAATCTAGAGTGAAAATATTAAATTTGCAAACTTACGAGCATGCATAGGAACTGTGCAACGCACGCTCGTTAAAGTCATTTCTAGGCATTTTTTCCACCAAGTTTTCAACATATCCATTTTAAAACCTCTGCTCATGAACAGTGTCACTGTGGTTTTGTTAATGTGTCCCATACATTGAGCTTGCACACCGACTGCGCCATTGTGCGCTACATGGGTGGAAACACGTTTTGGGCAGGATGTGAAAAATGACAGCTGTACTGCTCATAAGGAGGTGTAGAAAAATGGCAATGTTGGAAATCTGGAGTGGAAATATTGAAAATTCGCAAACCTACGAGCGTGCGTGGGAACTGTGCAACGCACACTCGTAAAACAGTCATTTTTAGGAATTCTGTCACCAAATTTTCAACATTGCCATTTTAAGATCTCTGCTCATGAACAGTGACACTGTGATTTCCTTAATGTGTCCCATACACTGAGTTCGCACGACTGCGCCATTGTGCGCTACATGGGCAGAAACACATTTTGGGTGAGATGTGAAAAATGACAGCTGTACTGCTCATAAGGAGGTGTGGAAAAATGGCAATGTTGAAAATCTGGAGTGGAAATATTGAAAATTCGCAAACCTATGAGCGTGCGTAGGAACTGCGCAACGCACGCTCGTAAAACAGTCATTTTTAGGAATTTTTTCACCAAATTTTCAACATAGCCATTTCAAGACCTCTGCTCATGAACAGTGTCACTGTGATTTTCTTAATTTGTCCCGTACATTGATTTCGCACACCGACTGCGCCATTCTGTGCTACAAGGGTGGAAACACATTTTGAGTGAGATGTGAAAAATGACAGCTATACTACTCATAAGACAGTGTGGTGAAATGGCAATGTTGAAAATCTGGAGTGAAAATATTGAAATTTCGCGAACTTACGAGCCTGCGTAGGAACTGCGCAATGCACGCTCGTCAAACAGTCATTTTTTGGAATTTTGGCACCAAATTTTCAACATGGGGGTTTTGGGCCCCCTTCTCATGAATGATTCACTGTCATGGTGGTATTCTGTCCTGAAGGGTGATTTCGCAGTCACTGCGCCAGACACTGTCTTGAAATCACCCGAGAATGGCTCGCATGCAACGAAGTGACATCATTCATGAGAAGAATGTAAAACCCTATGTTAATATGGTCAAAAAATCCAAAATACCTGAGATATGCAATAAAGTTGAACCCCTCCTATCTAGCCCATTATACAGCTTACGGCATTTCTCAGTTCGTGTCGCCTTTGAAGAGTGCAGACATGTTCCCAGTCCACGAAGATCGTGGCCAGAGTCCGGAGGTAAGTATGGTTGAGGGGTGTGTGGGAGGCTGAGTGCGCAGTGGGTGGGTGCGGATGTGGGAGGGGCTCGGAGGCAGCGCCATGGGACAGTTTTTGTTTTACAGGAAAAAAAAAAGATATAGCGGGACTGCTTGCCACACTGGGGTGGGCTCCAGCATGGCACAATGACTTTGGGGGCATTCAGCTGACGGGGATTGGGCACCCCGTCAGGCAAAAACCTATTGGGATGTTTGCCACGCTGGGGTGGGCTCCCAGCGTGGCACAAGGACCTTGGGGGGCATTCAGCTGATGGGGATTGGGCACCCCGGCGGCAAAACCATTGATTGCCACACTGGGGTGGGACCATGCGGCACCAAATACTGGGAAGGGAGGCGATGCAGCGCAGCTGGCAGGGGATTGGGCACCCGTCGGCTATATGCTGCATGCGAGTGCTTGCGCCTGTGGCTGGGGGGAGCTGCATGTGAGCAGCTTCTTATCGCTGCTCACTCAAGCGTAGCTCCCCTTTCAACTGTATGCCACTGCATTTTGAAGCGTGTCATAGACAGCTCCAAAATGCATTGGCCTACAGGGGCCACGCCTGCCAGCTCGCTGCCTGAATTGGAGGAGGAGGTGACACACCTCTGAAATCTCTGATGATGGCACTATGTTTCTTGCACATGCGTGCAAGCAAACATAAAAACCATTAGGCAAAATATGATAACAAGGGCAGGGGATAATAGTATAACAATTATGTCCCTTAATGCATGTAGTCTAAATATTTTTAAATCAAGGATGGAAATGAGAAAGGAAAAGTGTGGCCTACTGGGATTTGAACCTCAGATCTCTGGTATGCCATTCCAGTGGTCTAACCATTAAGCTACAGGCTCACTGGTCAATGCGTCTGAGGAATTTCCTTACAGCCACACCCACTTCTTTCTCTAGTGTTGCACAATTATGCAACTAGGAACCAATGTTAGAAATACCACTTCTCTCAGTGCAGTTTAACCCCTGCAAGGTATACATATTTTTAAATCAAGTATGGAAATGAGAAAGGAAAAGTGTGGCCTACTGGGATTTGAACCTCAGATCTCTGGTATGCCATTCCAGCACTCTAAATAGTAAGACAGATGCAAAATTAATAGCCATCCTTTCATCATCTACAATAGACTTCATATGAATCTTTGGAAACCTGGTGGGACAACAACAGTATTTGGAACCAGGAGATACAGTAAAATGGAATTGAGTGTCACACAGTAGAGACACGTGCAGCAGATGAGACAGAGGCTGAAACTATCTGACTCAAAGTCTTAGGCCAACAAGGAAAAAGTTATTTCCTTGGGGAAATATACAGACCACCAAAAAGCACCTTAGAATCAACAAACTTATTACTAGAACAGATCACAGACATAACTGATAAAGGAGATGTAACAATAGCTGGCAATCTCAATCTGCCCGATGTAAATTGATCGATGGGGCAGGCAGTAGCTTCACAAGATCAAAAGATCATAGATTACATTGAAAATCTAGAATTGCTACAGCTGGTCTCTGAACCCACCAGGGGCAAAAATTTGTTGAATGTCACGTTGACTAATATGCTAAATATGATTAACAACATCAGTATGAATGCCCTCCTATCAAATAGCGATCTTAACATAGTCACCTTCAATTAAAAAAAAAAATACAACTCAAAAAGGGAAATTCATTTTTCACTAATTATAATAAAGCCGACTGGATATCTAATAAACAAAAACTCTCAGAGATTGATCTTCCTAATGAAATATTGCATTTGAATTATGATAAAGCCTAGACATTCTTTGTGAGTGCATTAAAAAACCTAGAATAAATGTCTGTACTAAAGAAAAGGGCTTCAACCATAGGGGTAAAAAAACAATATGGCTAACTTTTAAAATACAAAGATTAATAAATAACAAAAAAACGGTTATTTGCAAATATGAAAAAAAAAAACAGACCACCAAAAATATTAGTAAATACAAATCTATACTTAGACAGTTGAAAGCATCAATAAAGAAAGCACGTAGGGATATTGAATTCAGGCTAGCCCTCTCCAGAGTCAACTTAAAGGGTTTTTACTCCTACATAAATACAAAAAGAAAAACAAGCAGGGTAATAGGGCCTCTAACTAAAAATAACATAACTTACAGTAAACCGGATGAAATCGCAACAATTTTTAATGAATATTTTTGTTTCACCTACACTCAGTGTACCCACCAACCCTCTATTCAAACACACTTGGGGAAAAAAGCAAAATAAGTTAACAAATATTTGCATGCCTGAAATTATTAAGAACAAACTCTACAAACTTGATAGCAATAAGCCCTGATGGGATTCACCCACGGTTATTAAAGGAACTAGCAGATATAGTGGCAACACCAATTTCAATAATAGGAAACAAAACCTTCATAGAAGGAAAAGTTCCAAAGGATTGGAAAATGACTAGTGTAATCCCAATCCATGAAAAAAAAGGGGAAATAAAAATCAACTTTCTAATTATAGGCCTATAAGCCTAACTTCTATTGTTAGCAGAATAATAGAAGGAATAATTAAAGAGGGACTAACCAAAAACCTAAAAGATAGAGGATTATTGGACAAAACCCAATATGGCTTCCCCAAAAACAGGAGTTGTAACACCAATCTTCTTAGTTTCTATAACAAGGTTACAAGAAACTTGGACCATCAGGAACCAGTGGATGTGATATTATTTGACTTTCGGAAGGCTTTTGACAGTCTGCCGCACAAAGGTATAATAGATAAACTACAAAAATTAAATGTTGATAGTTACTTAATCTCATTGATATCTGCATGGCTCACTGGTAGAACTCATATAGTCTGGGTAAACAGCTATTTATCATCTGAGGGAGGAGTTACTAGTGGCGTCCTGCAAGGATCTGTCCCAGGACCACTATTGTTTAATATTTTCATACACAACTTACAAATTAACAGTCACAACAATCTCATAAAATTTGCTGATGATCTAAAATTGGGGGAAAGCAGGCAATGAACAAGGCCATGCTAGCATGGAAAAAGATCTAGAACTAATTGTCCAATGGACAGATGATAATAATATTAAATTCAGCTATGAGAAATGTGTTGTTATGCACTGTGGAAAAAACAACCCTAAGCAACAATACAATATCCATAACAATAATTTGCAAGTTGTAGATGAAGTTAGAGATCTGGGGGTTATAATATCCTCCAACGTGAAAAACAGCTCTCAATGCAGGAATGTTGCTAGAAAAATAAATCACTTAACTAGCTGTATACTAAGATCCTTCTTGAACAAATCTCAAGCAGTGTTAATGCCCCTCTATAAAGCCTATGTACATCCTCACCTTGATTACTGTATACAGGTACAGTATGGGACCCTAGTTTTAAACAAGACATAGACATCCTGGAAAAAGCCCAAACAGAGATATACTAAACAGATCTATAACCTCAAACACACTCCATATAACCAAAGACTGGGAAAATGAAACCTTTGGCCACTTAAATTAAGGAGGCAAAGAGGTGACATCTTGACCTTTTTAGAATACTGTAAGATACAGAACTAAAATTGGATTTTGAAATTAATTATAAAGATACCGACTATAACTTAAGGATGTGCAATAAAGTGATCCAAGATTGCGTTTACAGGACTAATAACAGGAATAATGCACTCCTCCCAAGAACGATTAGATTATGGAATAGACTTCCCCAAGATATAATTGACCAAACAACATTCACTGGGTTCAAAAGCAAACTTGATGCTTATCTAAAAGATAAAAACAACCTATAACCACTGGGAAGTAGGGATGGCTTAAATAGGCATATAGCCTTCTGCTGTCCAAAAAACATAGTATAAACCGCAGCATAGTATAGTATAATCTGTTCCAAAGTTATTTAATTTAGACATCTTGAAAAATTGGGTTCTGAGCATGCTCCGTAAGCACTTTCAAGATAGCTATATGAAACGAAAAAAGAATTTGGTGTCATCCTTTTTTCATGAGGGGAAAAGTCCTTTTTTTGTTTTCCGCCATCTTGTTTCCTTTTTTTTCTTAAAGAAATGTTTAAAGGGGAACAAAAACGACATCCTGGAATGAGACAAGTAAATCTGTCTGGCTCATCGGGATCCCATTAGGTGGCTTCTGCACCTAACTGTAGGAAAAATGACCCTCAAATGTGTTTTCTGTAACATTTTCACTCCTTTTTCATGACTCGCTTCCCAGATGTATAACATGAAAAATTAATCCTTTTTCTTTTGGGGCCAATCCTTTTTCATGAGGGGGAAAAAGCCTATATTTTTCCCTGGTGTCTAGTGGCACCCCCTACCCTCCAATCCCATCCCCGTCATTATTTTTGTTTTTACCTGGTGTCTAGAGGTGCCCACCCCCCCACCGATCACTGTCCCCATATGGATCATTTATTTCCCTGGTGTCTACTGGCACCTCCATCCTCTGATCCCATCCCCATAATTATCTGTTATTCCCTGGTGTCTCGTAGTACCCCCTACCCACCGATTGCCATCTCTGTATGTATTAATTATTTCCGTGGTGTCTAGTAGCACCCTCCACTCTCTGATGGACATCCCTGTTTATTGCTTCTTTCCCTGGTGTCTTGTAGTACCTCCCTCCCACCCTCTGGTCACCGTACTACCTGTAATAAAGAAAACGGTTCCTCAATGTATTTTTTTACCTGTAAAAAAAGGTCCCTTGTCGATTCAACCTGCCACCTCACTCTCCCAACACTTACCACCCACACCTCCCACACACCATCACTTACCTGAACAGATCCCAGGATGAAGATCCAGTCTCTGATCAAAAATACGTCTTGCTGCTGGAAACGCCGACTGCTATATGAGAAAGAAAGGCAAATGTGGTTAAATGTATTTCAATGGGGTTTTCAACTTTGTGGTATAACTTTGCAATTTTTGCATATTTTGACCCAAATTTTCAACATGGCATTTTTGGGACCCCACCTCATGAACACTGTCAGTGGAATTATGGAAATCCGTCGCAAAAGGTGATTTCAAGGTCACTTGGCGAAATCACATTTCAGGTGGGATTTAAAAATTTTCACTGCCCTCATTCATGACATGGGATCATAAAATGGCTATGTTGACAATTTGGGGTCAAAATATGCTAGGCCCACTTGTAACTTCAGTAATTTAAAATATTTTGACTCCAAATTTTCAACATAGCAATGTTTTTACATCACCTCATGAATGTGTTAGCTGTCATTTTTCAAATCCTGCCCAAACTGTATTTTGCACCTGTGGCTTGGAATGACATTCTGGTGGCACAGAATAACAGTTCTTCAGGGACTTGAAAATGTTAACCTACTGGGTTCATGAGGTGGGGTAATAAAAAGACTTTGCTGACAATTTGGTTGCTGTTTTGCTACAAATGCAGGCACCAGGCCCAGAGGGCCCTGCATTTCCACAGCAACATACATGTCCATATCTATGGTGGGATGGAAGCACAGGGCCTCCTGCAGGCAAATTAGGATATGATTATACTATCTCAAAAATAAGGGAAATTCTTTGCAAAAAAACTCCATTAATGCATCAATTAGGGTTGCTATTAAAGTGATAAAAGTATGGAAATGCGATGTTAAGGTTTTCAACCCTAACTCCGCCTCCCTGCCCAAGCAGCCAAAGGGGGCAAGGTGATGCAAGCAACCACAGACATCTATCAACAGATAAGACAAACAACATACAACTCTTTCCACATGACACAAGAGATATCCATCATCATGGTCCAGTGCTTCTATAGCCATGGATACATGCCACAGGTAGTTGAAGGCACTCAGCACCTGCATGCAATCATCCATGTGAGTGAAGACATTTGCACTTCCCAGGTGCATGATGGCACTTGGCTGCACCTCATGCCTCACAACCTACCTGGGGCAAGTGGTAATATAACATGCTGCACACCCTGTAGTGTGTTATCACTTACTTACAATTTACAATGTGATCCCATGGGAATTTTATATTGCACTTCTCAGGTGGTAGAAGGCACTCTGTACCTCATGCCTCTCAACCCACCAGGGGAATGCAGCAAATCACCAGTGCTGCAAGTCATGCTGTGTGGTATTGCTCACTTAAAAATTATAATGTGATCTTATGCAAATCATATACCATACCTCCCAGGTGGTTGAAGGCACCTGGCTGCACCTTGTGCCTCACAGCCCACATGGAGCATGCAGCAATGTAGCATTGCCACACACCCTGTTGTGTGGTATTGTCCACTTAAATTTTATAATGTGATCCTATGGGAATCATATACCGCACTTCCCAGGTGATCAAAGGCACTCGTCTACACTGTGTGCCTCACAACCTTCCTGGGGTATGCAACAATTAAGTATTGCCACACACCCTGTCATGTGTTATTGCTTACATATACTATAGCACTCTTCCCGGGTGGTTGAAGGCACTTGGCTGCACCTCATAACTCACAGCCCATGTGGGGTGTGCAGTAATTTACCGCACACCTTGACATGTGTTATTCCTTACTTACAATTTACAGTGTGATCCTATGATAATCTTTACTGCACTTCCTAGGTGGTGTGCAAGTGTGCATATGTATTCATGGCTACAGAAGCACTGGGCCATGATGATGGATTTCTCTTGTGTCATGTGGAAAGAGTTGTATGCTGTCTTACCTGGCGATGGATGTCTGTGGTTGATTGTGTTGCCTTGCCCCTTTTTGGCTGCTTGGTGGGAGGGATGCGGAGTTGGGGTTGAAAACCCTAACATTGCATTTCCATACTTTTTTGCTTTAATAGCAACCCTAACTGATGCATTAATGGAGTGTTTTGCAAGGAATATATATACATACATATACACACACAGCAAGAAAGAGAGAGAATATACGATGGGTATGTGTGGTATACAAGGAAATATACCCACCAGTGGGGGTTAATCAAATAATAAGGCCACAAGCTCAAAGGCCTTGTTGTGTAAGGTGAATATTGGAGCTAAGGGACATGCTGTGTGAATGAGAAGTGGTGTATTTTTTGGTAGGTTAGGGACATTTTTCAATTTGAGCTGTGTTTGTAGGGACTGTGAGGTGGATGGCATATGTGTTATGAATTACGATGCTTGTTGCATGTGTTATTAAGGTGCTTGTTGCGCGTGTTATTAAGGTGCATGTTACTGTACATGTGTTATATAGGTATAATAACTGGGGAGCATTTTCTCCCATAGAGAAACCCGGTTATAATTTTCGAACATTCGCCAGGTTTTTCTCCCTCGACGCATGCACTGCCAGCAATCTTTTCATCGCTGTGAACCTGAGAACCGTGACTCATCTCCTGTGGGCAATACAGCAAGTCTCGTCAGCTCATTTCTTTCAACATACCTCATTTTATTTTTCATTTTACAACCCCACAGGCTGTAGAATATCCTTGTCACAGATCACCATCGGAAAAAGAAAAAAAAAGAAAACTGAAATTGAAAACAGCAATTGCTGTGACCATGTCCCATCACAGGAACAGTCTTCCTTAACTGAAACAAGAGAAAAGAGATGATGGATACAGGGGTGCAACAAATGGAATGAGCACAAAAAAAAAAAACGATAGCACCATCCCCAATGTAGTGCTCTAAACTGCAGCACCATCTACTGGCCATATTTTATATAATAACTGTGTAGTGTTTTCAAGGTGAGAAAATGCTCCACAGCAAGTATATAAAACAATGCATGGGGGGAGTGCAAAACTGAAATTTAATGTACACCCTTAATGTGGGATGCTTTGATAAACCCCGAGGGTGAAGTCCTCGGGGGTTATGTAGCATCCCACCCCACGGGTGTGCATTAAATTCCCATTATGGACTCTCCCCCATGCATTATTCTATATGTAATAGGGTGGTTTCTAGTGTGTTAGTCATGAAAGTGTCATTAGGAAGTTAAAAACACATTAATATAGTGCAACTTGCTGGTTGGTTTAATATACTTTAATTGTTTTTTTTTATATACCCTAATTGTTTTTTTCCATATACCCTAACTGGTTACTGCTGTATACAGGGAAATATGCAATATCGTTTTCTATGGTGACATAGGCCCAAACATGCATTATAGATATTCAGAAAATGGACTGAAGATGTCGACCTATCTGATTGGCTGACAGCCATGCCAGGAGGGTACATTAAATACCAGTAAATCCTGGCAAACAGCAAGTCCCAGCTCAATGTGACACAGCATAACAGAAATCCCCGTGCTCACCTCAAAATAAAAAATTGAAGCCATATTTTTTTCCTTGCTTAGAGAGTGACCCCCCCCAACACACACACACACACTACAATCTTCACAAACCTAGTGTCACTGTCAATGAAGTGGCTGACAAAAATGGGAACCTCAGCAGTAATTTCTTACAAATTTTGTACTATAGACTTAAAGAGCAGCTTTTTAGTATATGAGGTCGCCCCCCCCAACACATACGGTAGCTTACCTTGCCCCAAAGGCTGTGTGCCATATAGTTTTATTTATGTTCAGTCATATTTTCTGTTAAAACACTCTTAATTTTGGTCCCAGAGCTCAGCAGCCAAAATGCCCTGACTTCCTTACTTGGAGACACGCCCCCACACTACCATGTTTTGTGATGTTGGTAAAGGATGAGTGCAGAAGCACACTCCATAGACAACAATGTGGCAGTGTTTAACCTTTGTTTTTTTAACTTTTCGGTACTGAGATTCACAAATCCCGGCCACTCCTTAACTAACAAGGACCTTGCCAGTGGATCAGGGATGTTTTGGTGGATCTTTGGGATACCATAAAATGTTGGAATACTGGGATTTTTATTTAGAAGAAGTTCACTTTCCCAATCCTGTAGCCACTCCATAATGCTGAACTCCTCTACTTTGTCTGCTGTCATCCTTTGTGACTGATTTGTGGGGTCCCTTTCTAAAAGCTGGTAATTGAGTTGATTATCAAATAATGTAGAACACATTCTTTGATAATGCGGTCTCTCCATTAATACAATTCCCCCGCCTTTATTAGCCTGCTTGATGATAACCATTTCATCTTCTTATAAGGTCCTCCACCTGTGGTGTTGTACCTTATTACGCCCCTGCGTGATTTTATATTGCTAAATATTGCACACCCTATTGGATACTATTGTTTGCATATTATACAGGAATGGTAGCACTTGTATATTTGGGTTGAGTAATCACTTTAATGTTAAACCCCAATTTTTGCACCTTAATAACATTGCCTCTGTTTAACACATTTTCTTGAAATTCAGAAAGTTCAGAAATAGTGCCAGGATCTGTGACTCCTGAACATATCATGGCAATCAGTTTATGGAGGATAAAGTTACAGAGAGGCAAAACCCCCCAAAAGTACATCAACTAAGACTTTTTTTTGCTTACCTATAACTAAACAAGCATTTGTCAATGTCGAATGTTGCTTGCTTGTATGTGCTGTTTAAGTATTTGGAAGTGATAGTACCATGCCTAAGAACTCTCATGTGCCCCCCAAAGACATCCACTGTGTCTTTCTGTTCAGTATTCACATAAGAGGGGGAGGGGCAAGGGCCACAGCAGTACAGCAGTTGCCAAGGGGGTGAAAAGGTGGAAAATAGTCCATTCACAGGCAAAAAAGTCCTGCAGGAGCTCACAAAATTGAAGGTGGACAAAGCGGTGGGACCAGATAGCATACATCCAAGGATATTGGGAGAACTGTGAAGAGAGATAGCAGTACCTCTGGCAGCCATGTTCACTGAGTCATTCAACACAGTGGTGGTACCAGAGAATTGGAGGAGGGCACATGTGGTCCATCTACACAAATCCAGCAGCAGGGAGGAGGCAGGGATCTATAGGCTGGTCAGCCTCACCTCAGTAGTGGGGAAGATCATGAAGCCATTGCTTAAAGAAAGGATAATGGGGCATCTAGAAGCCATTGGAGCCCAGGCAACATGGATTCACAGTGGGGAGGTCATGTCAGACAAATCTGGTTGATCTCTTTGACTGGGTGACAAAGGAAGTAAATCAGGGTGGAGCAGTGGACAACGCTTACCTTGATATCAGCAAAGCCTTTGACACTGTCCCACATAGGAGGCTGATAAACTAGCTGGGTAGGCTGGACATGGGGGAAAGGGTGGTAAACTGGGTTAGAAACTGGCTAACAGACAGGAGGCAGAAAGTGGTGGTAAATAGGGTGCAGTCTGGAGAGAGGGGGTGACCAGTGGGGTGCCGCAGGGATTGGTTCTGGGGTCAGTCCTGTTCAATGTCTTCAATAGTGACATTGCAGAAGGGCTGAAGGGAAAGGACTGCCTGTTTGCAGATGACTCCAAGATCTGTAACACAGTGGATACCCCAGAGTGGGGTGGAGAAAATGAGGAGGGACCTGGGGAAGCTTGAAAAATAGTCTGAGGACTGGCAACTGAAGTTTAATTCAAAAAAGTGCAACATTATGCACCTGGAACACAGAAACCCTGGGGAAAGCTACAGGATGGGGGGGGGAGTTGCTGACAGTCACAAAGAAGGAAAGGGACCTGAGGGTTCTTATTTCAGGTGACCTGAAAATGTCAAAGTAAAGTGCTAAGGCAGCTGGAGGGCCAGTTACATGCTGGGGTGCATAGGCAGGGGTATCACCAGCATAAGGAGGGAGGTAGTGACGCCATTATATAAAACCATGGTCAGGCCTCACATGGAGTACTATGTGCAGTTCTGGGGGTTGCACCTTCATAAGAATATTAATAGGCTGGAGATGGTCCAGAGAAGGGCGAATAAGAGACTTATGAGGAGAGATTAAGGAACCCCAATATGTACTCACTGGAAGAGAGGAGGGAAAATGGGGATATGATAGAAACATTCAAGTACGTCAAGGGTATAAACAAGGTGCAGGGGGGAAGACATTTTCCAATACAGGAGGATCACAAGAACAAGGGGGCATGACATGAAATTGGAAGGTGGGAGGTTAAGAGGGAATGTGAGGAAGTTCTTCTTCACAGAGAGGGTGGTGGACATGTGGAATGGTCTGCCTCAGGAGGTGGTGGGAGCGAGCACTGTGGATGGATTCAAGCCTGCTTAGGACAGGCGAAGGGGAACCATAGAGATATAGCAGTGAGTGGGTCAGAAGCAGTAATCCAGTACATGGGCTTATGGGCAGATTAGATGGGCCAGGCAGTTCTTATCTGCTGACAATTTCTATGTTTTTATGTCTGTGTCTCTTTCTCTTATGAATTACAGACAGACAGAGAGAGAGAGACACACAAGCATATGCCACTTGCATGTGCTGTTCTCCACTATGTTCTCTCTAACACACTACTATCCACAGACACACAGAGAGAGGACACAGCACACAGTGTCTCTTCAATGCTGCTCCCCCAGTGTCCCTGTCTCTCTCTCTCTCTCTCTCTCTCTCACTGTCTCACTTTCTCTATGTCGCTCTCTCTCTAAGCACTAAGCTCCATTCTTGTACATCGGGGAAAAAACTCAGTTGCGCTCTCTCACTTTCTCTCACTGGGATGGGAGGGGGTTGGCAGAATGGGACACAGAGACCATGTTGTATGGGAGGTGGAAAAGCAGCACAGCGGTTCCCAAAGAAAAAGACACTGAGAGAGACAGAGACAGAGACAGAGACAGAGACAGAGAGAGAGAGACACACACACACACAGCAAATTCACAGGTCTCTCCTGCACACAAACTGTAGCACTGCTCTGTACCAGGGAGCAAGGGGAAACTACAGACAACAACATCCCAATGTTTTCTCTCTTGCTGTCTCACAGGTCATTTCAGCCATAGTGCAGGTGCCGAAGAGTGATGATGCTGTCTCTCACTCTCTCTTTATCATCTGTGCTCTGAGGGTGGGGAACAGGCAATGGGGCAGCCACAGTTGGGGGGGTGCCAGGAAAGAAAATTCTGCATGTCCACTGTCATACTCGCTCTTTCCTCTGCTCTCCTGTATTACAGCCTGTCAGAGGGCTCTATGCTGCTGATCATTGCTTCCACTGTTTCTGCAGACAGAGACAGAGACAGACAGAGAGTGACAGATGCAGCACATTGCCGCAACTTTGGTACCTACTGTCTACCACTGTCTGTGTGTTTCTCTCTGTCTCTGTCTTACATGCCAGACTGCTTGGCCACTGTCACTCTCAGCTACCTCCTTGCCCACTCGGACTGCTGATTATCTGCAAACTGGACAGGGTAGTGGCAGGTGGAACACATACAGACGCTCTGTCTTCGAGCTCACAATCTACACAGCTGCCATGTGCATCTCGCTGTCTTGCACTGTGTGGTGTTTCTGTGTCCCCTAGCCACAACTTGTCACACAGACAAGAGATTGCTGTACCATTGCCTGACATTGTCTCTATCCCAGTTGCTGTCTCTCTGCATCAGACTGCACAGTGGGATCACTTCACCCGGCTTGTCCCCATTGCACTTCACCAACTTGGGGACATAATCTGTCTGTGCCACTGGACTGCAGTCTGAAAATGCAATCTGACTGCACATAGCATGGACTGGGGCCTCAGAAGCTACAAATTGTGCAGGATGGGACTGATTTCATCATGGGCTCAGTTCCTGGTGGTCTGCAAGGTGGCTGAGTGTGTACATAGAAGTTGCTAACTGCGCTCTGGTTGCACAGAGGTCTGCATTATCGCACTGTCAGGTGCTGCCACACAGTCAATCAAATCCATTCAAAAGAAGAATTGTATGGATTCTCTTTAAGAAAAAAAGTACATTCTTAGAGCCGAGGGAATATTTGGAGCACTACTGGAGTATTCTGCTATTCACAAAATGCATGCACAGTCTGAATCAGCCATCCACTCTGGCTCTCTGAGCATATCAGGTTTCAGCTCTTACAGCAACGCTTGTCCAGTGAAGCACTAGGCAACTTTGTGGTGCATCATTTAAGCTAAAGCTTCTCTGGTTCCTCCCATAATCTGTGAGGCTGATAGCAGTACAGCTTAGCCAGTCATATTAGTGGTCACTGGAGCCTGGCTCGAATAAATGCAAAACATGAGGAGACAGGAGGGTCAGCAGGATAACAGGGGAGAAATGAGGTACAGGGAACACAAGAGACAAAAGGTGTTTGTAGGGGATGAGGGAGAGATAGCAAGGAAAATGGAGTGATTGAGGGAAGGGAGGACGGCTTTATGTGTATGAAACTGAAGACGTTTTCTCTCATTGGAATGCTTCATTTGTTTCAAGTACACAAAGTTTCCACCCATAAACTGTAAACCATTGTCATACTTAACTTGCATGATAATTGGTCTGTCAAGGATAAGCCCAGTGCAGCTTGACCTGCACTGGGCTAGCCAGTGACACACCTCTGCAATGCCGTTCTCTGTAGCAAAACATTTCTTGTGCAAGCGCAAGCAATGTAAAAAGGAAGAGAAAGGCAGACAATGGATGTAATTAGGGAATAGATTCAGTATTCTGAAGCTTTGATAGGTGGAGGAGGTGAAGACCGCCCCACCCCCGAAGCGACCTCACAATTCAGACAAATACCAGTATGTTTGCTTGCCTTTCAAATGAACACAAGCATTTGTCAATGCTGAATGGTTGCTTGCTGGCATTAGCAGTGGAAGTGCAGGAGTTAGACAGATGCAGTATAGGAATGGCAGTGAAGTATTGAACTGTTGCCAACTCCAACCCCACCCTGCAGAGATGGACAGGCATTGGGGTGTGCCTTTGGGTCATCGTCCAGAACGGTCACAACATTTCACCTCACCCTACCCTGCAGACACTTACAAGCGTCAAGGTGTGCCTTTGGGTGTTCGGGCTTTACACTCACCTCACCTCATTCCATAAGAAAATATGCTGAAATGGGTGCAGTATAGGAGAATGGGGTGAACTCTGTGGCCAAAGAGTCCAAGGTGCACCTCGATGCCTGTCACTGGCTGCAGGGTGGGTGTGGAGGTGGGGGTGGAATGGCGTGAGTATTACTGTCGACAATCCCAAGTCACATCCCTGACACCTGTCAGTCCCTACAGGGTAGGGAATTATGGTTGGAAACCCTAATGCCCTGGGTGTTTCTTGGTATTTTTACTGCAAGTTTTCAACATGGGTTTTTGTGACCCCACTGCATAAACAGTGACAATATCAGTTCATTAGCTAAAAGGTGATTTTGCACAGCGACCGTGCCATTTGGTGCCACAGGCACAAAAACACATTTCAAACAGGATGTGAAAAATGACAGCTATACTGTTCATGAGGAGGTGTAAAAAAATGGTAATGTTGAAAATCAGGAGTAAAACTGGTGAAGTCATGAGCATGCGTAGAAACTGCACAATGCACACCCGTAATTATTTTGGGGATTTTTTACAATAGATTTTCAACATAGGCATTTTGGGACCTCCGTTCATGAACAGTTCACTGTGATTTTCTTAATCTGTCCCGAACACTGATTTCCCATAGCGACTGCACTATTCTGCGCCGAAAGTGCGAAAACACATTTTGGCCAGGTTTTGAAAAATGACAGCTGTACTGTTCATAAGGAGGTATGGAAAAATGCCAGTGTTGAAAATCTGAAGTGAAAATCTGACAAATTTGTGAAGTTACGATTGTGCGTGGAAACCGTGCAATGCACGCTCATAACACAGTCATTTTATGGACTTTTGTCACCAAATTTTCAACATAGGCATTTTAAGACCTCTGCTCATGAACAGTGTCACTGTGATTTTCTTAATCTGTCCTGAACATTGATTTCGCACACCAACCGTGCCATTGTGCGCTACATGTACGAAAACATATTTTGGGTAAGATGTGAAAAATGACTGCTGTACTGTTCATAAGGAGGTGTGGTAAATGGTAATGTTGAAAATCTGGAGTGAAAATATTAAAAATTCTCAAAGTTATGAGCATGCGTGAAACTGCGCAATGCATCTATGTAAAAAAGAATGTTTGGGAATGTTCACCAAATTTCAAAATAGGGTTTTGAGGGCTCCTCATGAACTGTGACACTGCTGTTTCATTAATCGGTCCCAAAAGGTGGTTCCACGCAGTGACCACGAAATCACCTTTCAGGACCGAATAAAAAATGACAGTGACTGAGTTCATGAGGTGGGGTCCCAAGAACCCCATGTTGAAAATTTGGTGAAAAAATTCCCCAAAATGGCCAAGATATGCACCAAAGTTGAAAAAACCCTATTTATGATGGTCACGTGATGAGCCTGGCGTGAGGAGACATCTGCGGTGTTGCTCCTAGGCCCTGAATACTTTGTTTTACTATAAAAACCTTATCGGGATTGCTGCAGTTGATCTCTTTTATTACCTTGCTTGGTGAAGTGTTCCTGAGTGATTCCTGCTGGTAAATAGTGCGGATAGTAAGAGTTTTTGGACATTTCTCTTGGCCCAACTGGTAAAATCAACGCTGGCAGGTGGCCTTTTAGAAGCGCCAAAATGGAGAATGAAACTACAGAACCCCTTGCGGCGAGAGTGCCTGCAGTCAAGCAGCCAAAATAGCAATCACCGGAACCCCGAAAGCCAGTGGTACAATAAGATCGAGAACAAGAGGGGGAAAATTCTAAAAGTGCAGATGACCTAATGGAAACAAAGCACTTATTGCAGGGTCTGGTGGCAGATATTTCCACAGTGAAACCGGTCCTCCAGTCTCTGGCACAAAGAATGGGGGATGTGGAAGCCAGAGTTTCTTCACAAGAAAGAAAAGTCACTAATTTAGATCAGGAGCTGATTTTAGCGCGCAAACAAATTAAAAAATTAGAAGACCGGATGGATGATCAAGAGTCCAGAAGTCGAAGAAACAATCTCATCCTGGCCGGGTTACCAGAGAAAGCTGAGGGGCAGACTGTATGACTTTTGTGCAGGATTTGCTGCTGAATCTCTTGGGCCCCATGCCATATGGGGAAGCTCATAATTTGGAGCGAGCACATAGCGCTCTCAGAGAGATGCCCCCACCAGGTGCGAGACCCAGGGTACTGATTATGAAGTTTTTGAACTATAAAGAGAAATTTCATGTGCTGGCTAAGGAGTGTCAGAATAAGGCCTTGCATTGGAATGGCACCTCCATCTGGTTGTTTCAAGATCAGACACCAATGGTGCAGGAGAAACAAAAGGAATACTTGGACATTAAGAAGATGCTTTACCTTGCGGGCATTAAATTTCAGATGCAATACCCTACAACCCTGTCTGTCCATTTGCAATCGGGGGAGACAAGATATCTGACTGCTCGGGATGCACTGGAAGGTCTCAGGTTTGAGTTGCTGGCACTGTTTCAATCCACAACTTGAGCTACTGCAAGCAGAAGAAAGATGTGGTCTGCTTAATTTTTTCTGATGGAGACTTGAAGTATGAAGTCTGCATTGAATAAGGTCTTGATGCCCCTTATATATGCAAGGGGTCTTCTAAGTTGGTTTTGCAATATGTTATGGGTTCATTTATTTTAAATGTTATATGGCTGGGGGGGTATTTTTTTCTCTCTTCTTTCCCTCCCTTAGTGTGTATAGTGTATCTATTACCCACAAGAAGTAGGAGAGAGCTGGGTAATTGAAGATTGTTGGGTTTGGCTGGGCCACTTGGGTGACCTTTTTCTGTTTTTGGGGGGGGCCTTTTTCTGGATTATACAGCGACTTTATTTATGGAAAGGTGAGTGCTATGAATCTAGGGACGTGGGCTTCCTCCTCCAAGATTGAATGTGTCTCTGATACGGAGGGGTTCAGGGAGGTTGGAAAATAATTTACTGGCATGGAGGGGGACAGGTATTTGTCAAATCCTCTTCTAATGTTATATGTAGTCAGGTGGGATTCAGGAATTCTAATATAAGAATGTGGACATCCTGTTCGCTTCATGAAGAGCTAATAATAGTGATGTAAGGGGTTAGATAGGGTTTTAGTGACATGCTGGCTGGTTAACTTCTGATCTCCCGCGGTATGTTGATAGATGGGAGATTCTTACAGACCATGTTTTAAGTTAATGTAAAAGGGGTTTGAATTGAATTTAATTTAGATATTAACTTAGGGTATAGTATAGAAATAGGGGGTAGTAGATGCACAGGAGTATAGGTAAAACGGGTGTACTTAGTTGGTAGTAGGTTGCTATAGAAGGGTGGATGGTTTTCTGAGCTACTTTGGTGGGCTTGCGGGGTCTGGGAGTGCACTGCAAAGGGCTCTTCCATGAACCGTGGTTATTCAGGAGGGCGATCCTGGGATTGGGGGATGGGGCGGGGTTGGTTTGGGGTATCTGGAAAGAGAGAGAGTATACCACTTTACAGGAATGGGCAGCTAACCCATAGAGAGTTACAAGAACTGGACAGGGAATCTATTTACATTGGCATAGAATGTCTTGTATTAGAATCATATCGTGGAATGTAAAGGGTCTTAGGGGTAGATGGAAAATAATTGTAGTCTTGAGGCATATAGAACAAATGGGGATACATATTGCAGCATTACAAGAGACTCATCTGTTGTCGGAAGAACTGAATATGTTAAGGAGGATGTGGGTGAGCCAGGTATATGGAATTGATAAAGAAACAGCATCGGGTGGGGTGGCAGTTTTAATTGGGAAAAATTGCCCATATACTATTGAGAAGATATCAGCTAGAGAGGATGGTAGGAGGATATACCTTTCAGGTACTATTCTGGGTAAGAACCAGTCAATTGCATCTATCTACGGTCCCACTCCACCTAACCCTCAGTTTGTGGCTTCAGTGGAGACAGATACTGCTATGTTATCATCACATCCTATTATTTTGGCCAGAGACTGGAATTTGTGTCTAAATAATTGGGATGATAAAATACTGCCCTCCAGAAACCCGCTATCCGGGGCTTAGGTGGCTATGTCCAGATTATTAAATGTAGCTGCATTAACAGATCTGATAAGGAATCACACAGCTGGAGGTAATAATATGACATTTTATTCTGCAGCACATAAGAGTCAATCCAGAATAGATTTTTTTTGGTAAATAGTGAGGCACTTAGGGAGGTCAAAGAGATATCTACCAAGAGTAGGATTTTGTCAGATCATTCCCCTATTCAATTGACCTGGGAACCGGAGAATATTCCTTCTCGACCCTATAGGTGGAGGTTAAATGACCTCCTTTTAGCAGATAATGCAATCCAGAATAAATTAGAAGATGCTCTACAGGATATTATCCAGAACCAATTACCTACATTACAAAATAAGGTTTTAGCGTGGCCCTCATGTAAGGTGTTATATTCAGGGATTGCACGGAGCTGTGCAGTAAGGCAAAATAGATTGAGAAGAGCAAAGGAGGAATTCTTCCTAGGGGCTATTGAGTCTTTGGTGCCGTAGGAGGGGACTTCAGCGGAGATAGACTCTGAACTCCAAAGCTTAAGACAAGAGATAACTGATATTAATTACAGTAAAGCGGAATTTTGGCTCAAAAAGACTCAGACCAAATACCTACTACAGGGTGACGTCCCTGGACATCTTTTGGCAGCCAAAGTTAAGGAATGGGAAGCCAGTAGAACAATCCCGGCTATAAGGCATGGGGGGGTCTTCATCACAAACTTGAAAAAATGGTGGATGCATTTGCGTCCTATTATAAAGAAATTTATCAATTACAGCAAGTTTGTGGGGAAAAGGACATTAAGATATTCCTAGACGGTATTCCTTTACCAGTTCTGGACTCTCTCCAGGCTAAGGAACTAGCAGCATCGATTAGTGAGGAAGAGATAATAGAAGCGATTCAGGCTTTGCCTTCAGGTAAAGCTCCGGGGTCGGATGGCCTTACGGCTAAATTTTACCAGGTACATCTGCATACTATACTTCCCCTGTTAAAAGACTTATTTATTAGTATAATGCTAGAGGGTGTGCCCCATCCCACGTTATTCGAGACCTATATAACATTGGTACCTAAACTGGAAAAAACAAAAGAATTACTTGGTAGCTATAGACCCATCGCTTTGATGAATCAGGATATTAAGATTTTAGGAAGGATTTTAGCTAGTAGAATTTTAAATATTGCACCAAATTTAATTAGTCCTGAGCAGGTGGGATTTATGCAAGGGAGGGGGGCACACGATGCTCTTAGAAAACTACACCATATACTTAGTTATGCAAATTATTCCCAATTGCCTTTAGCTTAGATATCCTTAGATGCCAAAACAGCATTTGATAGGGTTTCTCATTCCCTTTTGTTTGCCATTATGGAGAGGATGGACTTCCCAAAGGGCCTTTTCAGAGGTATCAAAAATTTATATAAGGCCCCACGGCTAGTGTAATGTGTAATGGGTTTATTTCATCAGAATTCTTGCTGGTTAATGGAACAAGACAGGGGTGTTCTCTCTCGCCAATATTGTTTAATTTATATTTGGAACCTTTATTAATTGCTATTAATAAAGATATTAATATTAAAGGAATTTTGATTGCCAGTAGGGAATTAAAATTTACAGTTTATGCAGATGATATACTTTTGCATTTTGCCAATCCTGTGGTAAGTCTTCACAGAATGATTGACATTATAAGCCATTTCTCTAGAGTGTCAAACTACAGACTAAATTTGACTAAGACACAGATTCTCCCGCTGACACCTCATGTGTGTAGTTTGTACTTTGCGCCAATGCAAATACACTGGGCTGAGGACTGCATTAAATACTTGGGGATATGGATTACTGCATGCATGGAGGATGGGACAGTGATGAATATGAATAAGGTGCTGGCTGCAATTCAGGGGGATATGCTTAGATGGAATAAACTTCCATTAATTTATGCGGCTAGATTGGGACTAGTTAAAATGAATCTAATGCTGAGATTATTGTACCCGGTATATCTAGCTCCATATAATATCCCCAAATTATGGTTTATTAAAATTAGGAAACTACTCTCTGATTTTTTGTGGAATTCCAAGCCCCTCAGGAGAAAGCATAAGGGGTTATACTTGCCACATGAAAGGGGGGGGATTAAATTGCCTGATTTGCATTTGTATTATGTAGCAGGTCAATTGGGTATTATGTGTCATTGGGGTTTAGGTGATGAGCGGGTACCATATACTCTGATATGGCTACAGATGGAAAGGCAGTTGTTAAAAGATCTGGGTTTATTGCCAGAGGCATTGTTTTTTGCAAATCCAGGGAAATACCTTAGGAAAGCTATAGGGACTCCAATTGAGAAAGTTGTAATGGCCTGGTGGATGTTTCTTTTACCTTCTCAGAGAAGGGAGCAGGTTAGGATGGTAGATAAGCCAGTGTTAGGAAATCCCAATTTCCTGATTGGTGGTAAAGTCATTACTAAACGCTGGGCTGTTCAGTTAGAGGGCCTCACTTTAAGTGATGTTATGCAAACTAATAGAGTTGTTCTTTGGTGAGATGTGAGTCTATGCACTTTTATAAAATAATGCAGCTAGTTAAAATGCTGGAGTGGGCTGGGAAGGATCTTGTGGGTCCATCAACAAATCCTTTTACCTGGGACAATTTTTCAGCGATAAATCTATCTTCTAACTCTCTCTCGAAGGTACATAAGGTACTATTGGACTTTCTCAGTCTGAAGTCCCCAATACAAATATTATACTGGGATGATATAATGGCCTCTCAACAATTAGCTTGGAATGTTATTTGGAAAGGCATTAAATATATACCCATACCTAGGTACAGAATTATGCAATACTTTATTGTTTAAAATATGTATTTTACCCCTAAGAAATTGTGTGATAGACAGCTGAGACAGACAGATCTATGCTTTAGATGTGGAGCAGAGCCAGGTGATATTCTACATGTTATATGGAATTGTTGTAAAATACGATCACTCTGGGGGAAATCAAAAGATGAATGGATCCCATGTTAGACTATTCTGAGTTTATTTTACCAGAAATTTGCATTTTAGGTGATATGTCGAATCTTTCGGGATCCACACCTAAATTGCACTTATCATTGATGGCGGCCATCGTCAAATCTTTCATATTAAAACATTAGAAAGATGATCATTGTTATAACTACAAACACTGGGTGAGAGATCTTAATTGGACTTTGGGTAGAATTAGGAGATTTATGTGCATAGAGGGCAAAAAGGGTTTGTTTGATAAGAGATGGTTGACTTTGGAGACCATTTATCTATTACAAGTCAGTAGTACTGAAATATAGATCTGTCTGTCGGGTTGTGATTAGCAGTATGATTACTGTGTTGTAGTTTCAGATGGTTCAAGGGATAACTATGTAAGTGCCTAGTTGAAATAATCTATAAGTTTGTGTCTAGCTAATGTAGTTTTTTGGTATTAGTAGCAGGCTCTGGGCCTAGCATTGCTAGGGGAAAAAGAGGGTGGGATCTCTCTTCAAGGGGACACAGTGGGTTTTTTCCTTCAATATGTTTAGGGTTACAAGCTTCTAAGTAAACTGTATTATATCTGGTTGTTGGGGAGGACTTTAATTGATGGGACCATACCCTTGGGTTTAAGGGATTGCTTTTTTATCGGTTCCTCCCTTATTGTTTTTTTTTTTTCCTCTTTGTCCTCATTTTGTTTTTGGATATAATTATCTGTAACAAAGTGTTGGTCAGCCTGTGTTGAGAGCAATGGAGGGTCAACCCCATCGCCGTGTGTGTATATAGTTTTAATTGTATATAAGTTACACAACCAGTTTTGGGTTTGTGGATCCTGGCTTTGGCCAGGATGTTGTATGTATGTCTTGTCTGGAAAAAAAAAATTGGAAACTTAATAAAGATTATTATAAAAAAAAAAAAAGAAAAAACCCTATTTATGCCTTTATACAGCTTACCGGCATTTCTTCAGTTCGTGGTCGGCTTTGAAGAATGCAGATGTGTTCCTGCTCCACTGAAGATCATCGTGCCAGGCTCCAGAGGTAAGTATGGGGTGTAGGGGGTTGGGGAGGTGGGTGTGCAGAGGGTGGACGCGGGTTGGGCGAGGGGGTGCCACAGTCAGCGACAGACCATTTTCTTTATTTTTACAGAATTAAAAAAAAGACAAACAGAACAAGCATTTGTCAATGCCAGAGTTCATTGCTGGGATTGCTGTTGGTACACACCGATTGCAGGACTACAGTTCCCAGCAGAAAGAAAAAGTTATGCCACCAGGTTCACATTGCTGTTGAAATACAATGAAGTGCATACCTGTTTCCTCAAATCATGATCTGGCTTTGAAGAGTGATGATGTGTCTGCGGTTCAGAGAAGATAAGGGCACTGAAGCCCCACCATTGGTTGGGGGGGACGTTATGGTTAGAAACCCTAATGCCTCGGGCGTTTGTTGGTATTTGCACTAAAAATTTTCAACATGGCCTTTTGTGACCCCCACTTCATGAAAGCATTTGGGACCTCTGCTCATGAACAGTGGCACTGCGATTTTGTTAGTCTGTCCTGAACTTTGATTTCTCACAGCGACCGCGCCATTCTTCACCAGATGTGCGAAAACACAGTTCGGGCAGGATGTAAAAAATTACAGCCGTACCATTCATAGGGAGGTGTGAAGAGAAGGCAGTGTTGAACATCTTGAGTGAAAATATTAAAAATGCTCAAACATACAAGCGTACGTGGAAACTGCACAACGCATACTCGTAACAGTCGTTTAGTAGAATTATTTCACCAAAATTTCAACATAGGCATTTTGTGACCTCTACTCATGAACACTGTCACTATCATTTTCTTACTCTGTCCTGAACGTTGATTTCCCACAGCAACCGTGCCATTGTGCACCAGATGTGCAAAAACACATTTCGGGCAGGATGTGAACAATGACAGCTGCACTGTTCATAAGGAGGTGTGCAAAACTGACAATGTTGAAACTCTTGAGTGAAAATATTAGAAATCCTCGACGTTACGAGTGTGCGTGGAAACTGCACAATGCACGCTTATAAAATAGTAATTTTATGGACTTTTGTCACCAAATTTTCGACATAGGGATTTTGGGACCTCTGCTCATGAATAGTGTCACTGTGATTTTCTTAATCTGCCCCGAACACTGATTTTCCACAGCAACAGTGCTATTCTGCGTTGGAAGTGCAAAAACACATTTCGGCCAGGATGTGAAAAATGAAAGCTGTGCTCTTCATAAGGAGGTGTAAAAAAATGTCAATGTTGAAAATCTGGAGTGAAAATATTACAAATTCACAGTTATGTGTGTGTGTGGAAACTGCGCAACGCATGCTCGTAACACAGTCATTATATGGACTTTTGTCACCAAATTTTCAGCATAGGTATTTTGAGCCCTCCACTCATGAACAGTGTCACTGTGATTTTCATAATCTGTCCCAAACATTGATATCACACACCCACTGTGCCATTGTACATTACATGTGCGAAAACACATTTCAGGTGAGCTGTGAAAAATGACAGCTGTACTGTTCATAAGGAGGTCTGGTAAAATGGCAAAGTTGAAAATCTGGAGTGAAAATATTAAAAATTCTCGAAGTTATGAGCGTGTGTAGGAACTGTGCAATGCATGCTTGTAAAACAGTCATGTTTGGGAATTGTTTCACCAAATTTTCAACATAGGGTTTTTGGAGGCCTACCTCATGACCTGTGACACTGTCATTTCATTAATCGGTCCACCACGAAATCACCTTTCAGAACTGAATATCAAAATGACAGTGACTGAGTTCATGAAGTGGGGTCCCAAGGACCCCATGTTGAAAATTTGGTGAACAAATTCCCAAAAATGGCTGAGATATGCACCAAAGTTGAAAAAAAAACACATTTATACCATTATACAGCTTACCGGCATTTCTCCAGTTCAGGTCAGCTTTGAAGCATGCAGATGTGTTCCCGACTCCACGAAGATTGTCGCAGCGGTTCCGGAGGTAAGTATGGGGTGGGGGTTGGGGAGGTGTGTGCACAGAGGGTGGGCGTGGGTTGGGGTGGGGCTACCAGACTCAATGAGGTACCATTTTCTAGTTTACAGGTTTAAAAAATAAATTAAAAACCGCGCAGGAAGGTTTTCTTTTTTACAGGGATATTTGGCGTGCTGGGGTGGGCTCCCAGCGTGCCCCCTGAGTGTTTGTTGGGGAAGGGAGAGTGGAGCCGATGGGAATTGGGCACCTCGTCGGCCATGCTGGGTGCTGAAGGGAACACATGAGCCGAGGGGGACTGGGCACCCCCTTGGCACAACATAAATGGGAGAGCACATCATGCCAACGGGGATTGGGCTACCCCATCAGCAAATGAGCTGGGGAGGGGGCATGCCAACAGGGGGATTGGGCACCCCCGTCGGCTTTTATTTTATTTATTAAAATGTTTCACCAGGAAGGCACACTGAATGGCAGGCGACAGCTTTCCATTGACTTCACGGGGACTGTGAGAGGCCGACGGAGAAGCCATCGCCATGTGAACACCACACAAAGCAGCTGTGTAATTGGCTGCTGCAGTCAAGTATGCCCCGCAGCAAAAACAGCTGATTGCATAGTGACTGAGCACTCCCTGATTGCAGCGGCCAGAATTTCTTTGATCATAGTGGCCTGCTCATTAACTTCTGTCATCAACAGCATGCTGCTCTATTCACCGAGGTGGAGACCAGCCCCTGAATGGGCTGCTACCATTTGGCACAACACTGCTGCCCTGCAACACTGCTGCACAACCCACTTGTGAAGGAAGCCTGATGCAATGTGTTTCTTGCACATGCGTGCAAGCAACACAAAAATGAGGGTGATTTGAAACTTGAAATTTGCAGGCTTGACAGAGTTTAGCCCAGGGAACACACTTTTGTTGTTTTTATCTCCAAAACTTATGTAGTTTTTAAAATATTTAAGAAAAAAACATTCCATTCTGTTTCCGAGCATGTACAGTTTAAAAATCAGTGTTCTAAGGATAACTTAATTTTTATGACCACATGAAGTCATGTGGTCATATTACAAAAATACACTCATTTATCAGGTGTCACGTCCGGCTCCCTGCCTGCATACTCCATTCTGCTGCTTTCATGCAGCTGGGACAGGGTTATATGTCAGTGTATAACCCCAACCCCTGTTGATCATGCTATAAGATTGTGTTTTTTTTCAGTGGAGTGTCCACCATTAGCTGCATGAGTGACTTTATTTAGTTGAACTGGACACCGGGGTGCCCAGTCCTCAGTGTCAGTTTAATGAAGACACTGTCAGCCTTTGCTGACTATTTTTTTTAAGTATTGTAACCTGATGCCACCTCTATGTACACTGATGGCATGTCTGGCACCAGAGTTACGAAAAAGCATAGTGGTGTATTATTTTTAATAAAATCATAATGCTTGTGAAAGGTTATTCACTAATATGACCTCGGAGAACAGTCTTAAGGGTGCCCCGAAGTACTGCTTCTGAGTGGTCCCCTCCTTAATTGAGATTTTGGATTTCCAAGATTCTGTCAGTCAAGAATGTCCTAAACTCTTCCGATCTGAGGTGGAAGTATTTAGGCATCATTGCATCCTTGGTCTATCTCGTACCATACTCAATCATGTCTGAACCGGAGCATAGTCTGACATTAAAATGTCACCCATCTCACAGGCTGTCACGCAGAGTAAGTTCTCCCACTGAGTATAATTATAATCTATATGGGTATACACCTGTTTACTGCTGAATAATGAGTGTAATTTTTGGTCCTGGGCTGTGACTCCCACCAGATGTCTCACCACTTGACATCCTTCATGAAGGAAGCACACTGTTTGTGTGTGGTGAGTTGCTGGGGAAGGGGTTAGAGCAATCCCAGGTATTAGATCTGAGCATGTTAAGATGGCATGGCAAGGCAAGTTTTAATTACTGGGCACCCATTCCCTGGGGCTCTGGGTACTTAACAAAATACACCAAAGAAAAGACAACAGCTAAAACACAATAAAATTTTCAGAATACATAACATTCAGGATCAATACATTCAGAATAACTCAGAATTACAGCTTTAAAATAGACTTTAAATAATTAGTCTAGATTGGGCTGGAAGATCAAGCCATAAAGACCAGGCTAAAGAGGTGGTCCTTCAGCCTTAGTTTGAAAACACCAATCGAGGGGGCCTCCCAGAATGCAGATAGAAGTGAGTTTCATGGGGTCGGCCCATTGACACTAAAGGCACAGTCACCCAATCTCTTGCGCCGAACCCTGTGAATATCCAGGATGCCCTTTGAAGAGGAGCGGAGGAAACAAGCAGAGGTTGCATGTGTCAGGAATTCTGACAGGTAGCCAGGACCCAGTCCATATAAGGCCTTATAGGTGAGCAAGTCCACCTTGAAAAGGACCCTCCACCTGACAGGCAGCCAGTGCAGAGCATGCAGGACCGGGGTTACATGGCTGGATCTAGACAGGCTCGTCAGCAATCGGGCCACTGTGTTCTGCACCAGCTGCAGTCTGCAGAGGGTCCCTCTTGTAACCCTGAAGTATACAGAGTTGCAGTAGTCAAACCTAGAGGTGACAAAGGCATGTACTAGAGTTGGCAGATCCTCGGACAGAACGAGGGGCTTGATACTGGCAATGTTCCACAAGTGGTAAGAACCACTTTTAACTACAGATGATACCTGCTCTTCAAAGGTCAGCCTGCTGTCCAGGATCACACCCAGATTACACACCCTCGGAGAAGCCACCAACAGAGCAGACCCCAGGAAAAGACCTGTGCTAGCTCCAGGTGGCAACCCATCATGCACGTGACCTGGCTCGACCACTAGCACCTCCGTCTTATCTGAATTTAGTCTCAGCCAGCTGGAAGCCATCCAGTCATTGATTTTAGTCAGACAGTTGTTAAGCACATCAACAGCAATGGATGTTCTGGGTGCAAATGACAAATACAGCTGGGTGTCATCTGCATAGCAGTGGAACTCCACGCTGTATTGCAGAATGATCTTGCCCAGGGGCAGCATATACACTGTGAACAGCATCAGTGACAAGATCGAGCCCTGTGGTACTCCACATGACAGGGGCATTGGGGAGGAAGAAAAACTCCCCATCACCACCTGCTGCACCCTATCAGATAGATAGGACTCAAACCATCTGATGACAGCACCGGAGAGTCCACAAAACTCACATAGCCGATCAAGAAGCACAATGTGGTCCACAGTGTAGAATGCTGAAGAGAGATCAAGGAGCACAAGAACTGACTGATCTCCTCTATCTCTAGCCCTGATCAGATCATTATGCACCCTAACTAGAGCTGTTTCTGTTCTATGTCTGGCCCAAAAACCCGACTGGAACGGCTCATAGATGTCAAAGGACACAAGGCGATCCTTGAGCTGTTGTGCCTCAAGCTTCTCAACAACCTTGCTCAAAAAAGGCAGGTTGGAGATTGGATGGTAATTCACCAGGACGTCTGGATCGAGGGAATTTTTTTTAAGGAGGGGTCTCACCAGTGCTTCTTTCAAAGCTGCTGGGAACACCCCCTCCACCATCGAGCACCTGGCAATCCTGGTGAACACCGGCCCAACAGCCTCAGCACATCCCATTAAGAAATGCGTCAGGGCTGGGTCCAGTTCACAATATGTGTGCGTCAGCTCTAAGATCACCCCAGTCACTTCAGACACCTCCACCAGTCTAAACTCCTCCCAGACAGGTGGAGTGTCCTCTTGGACTGGCTACTATGAGGGGATAGCCTCCCTGGCAGAGTTACCTACTGAATAGCCAACACTCTGTCAGAGAAAAACAGAGTGAACTCTTCACATAAAGTGGATGAAAAAATCTTTCTTGGCTGTAGACAGGCAGGATGGAGAAGTCTATCCACAATCCAAAAAAGCTGAGCAGGTCTGTTTCTCCCTGCAGCAATTTCCCTGGACAGGAATTCTGCCTTTTAACCAGAAACTGCCCCCTGGTACTCACCATAGTGAGCACATAGAGCCAGTTTGTCGGCCTACAACTGGGTCTTCCGCCAGTAACACTCCAACTTCTGACCCTTGATCTTCATCGTTTTGAGATCCCTGTCAAACCAAGGGGATCTCAAGTGAGAGGATCTGGGTCATATACGAACTGGAGCGATGACATCTAGTGCTTTAGGTACCACCCTATTATAAGTGGCCACCACCTCACCGGTGCTAATGACACATGCTGTGTCAACTCTAGATAGGTCAGCCAATGTCAATAGTCCCTCTGGGTGCAAACCCCTTAAAGGGCAGTAGCTGACCATCTCCACAGGAGAGGGACTTTCAGGATGGGCCCCAAATGTGAACCCCATGGTGCAGTGATCAGATCAAGAGACCCAATTAATCTTGAGGCTATCAACCTCAAGACCCAGCTGGAACACCAGATCGAGTGTGTGACCATGCTGGTGGATCACAGAAGCAACTACTTGTGTCAGGCCCAGTGAGGCACTCAACTGGAGGAGGTCATAACTGTGATGTGAGGATTCATAATCGATCCAAGCGTTGAAGTTCCTCAGGTTAAAGCACCTGGGGGCCACCAACATCTGGTCAATGATGAAGTCCGCTACCTCTTGTGGGAATTCTCCGTCCACCCCCAGCAGACAGTAAACAAGGAGAATCCTGCTACCTGCACCTGGATCACCTCCTAAAAGCAGGACTCATGAGGTATTGGTAAGTAAGCGGTTCAAAGGTTGCCTCACCTTTGGTGTTTTTTCCCCTGGGGGTATGTAAATAGAGGCCACTATAACTTCAACCTGGTAGAGGCTGCCATGTACTATGATAAGCCTGCCCTCCTTGTCCCAGATAACTTAATGCTCTTGAAAGGTGGTGCCATGAGGGATCAGGACAGTGACTCCTCTACATTTACCCCTAGTAAGTTATGAGTTATACACTTTGCTGAAACCAAACTTCTGCAACTTTCCATGTTCTGCTGCATCTAAATGCATCTTTTTCAGATAAATCAAATTAGAATGTTCTTTTGTAATGCTGGACAGTACTTTGGCCTTCTAGACTGGGTGGTTTAACCTGTTTATATTCAACGAGTACCAGACTGTGTCAGTTACCATTTTACGGTCCAGTCAAATGGCACCCAGATCACAGGTCCCCCCCCCAGCAACAATTTACTTCTGTGATCCTCACAGACTTGAATTTGTGCACAGTAAACAAACATGTATGAACACTAATGGCAATAAACTTGCAAACCGAGAACTGGTAGAAAAACGAGGTGCCAATAGAGTGCCCTCGAAACATAATGTGGCAGTTGTGGATCTCCAAGGAAGAAGCCCTGTGAGAGGGCTCTGTGCACACAGGGAGTTCCTGTGGCTGCTGGGGTAGTCTCTCCCACTGGTGGAGAGGCCCTAATAGTGTGGTCACTATATGGAAAGGGGTTTACAGGAGTGGATGTCAAAAGTGTAGGGGGAGGTAAACCTCCCTAACTTCACTACAAAATTAAGTATGGCCTCCAGGGGCCCAGGTCAGAAGGTGGCCTAGGGTCCCAATTGTGGGTCAGGAAATTAAAGTATGAGAACTTGGAGCATTTTTTTGCCTCTTAGTGTGCCTGTGCCCACCTATCAGGCTATAAGTCATGTGCATTATACACCTCCTTGGCTTTGAGCTAATATGTAATGCTTGATACAGAAGGTGCACAACAGGGAGTAATGAACCCACCTGTGGGTAAAGACCATTATCCCCATAAAGTTTATAAGGTCCTGCAAGTGGTGCATAGTTCCATAGAAAGATAGTCTGCCCAGATTAAGCAAGCTGGATATCTGCAGATGTCACGAGTCTGAGCTGGGAAAATCCAATAATGAGATGGCATGTGACCCCAGAATCTCAGAGAGGAAGATTCACATTAGGATAAGAAGAGCAAGGATTCTCAACCATGTACCACCAGGTCCTGCAATGGCAAATGGCAGTGTAACAGCATATGTGAGTCTGCTCCTTAATATATAAGTTCCAGTAATAGGGTCGGTGGAATGCATACTTCTAATGTCAGAAATCAATGTTTCAGAACCCTTTGTAAGCCATGCTAACCTTGGTCAATGATACTCTCCCCAAAGTGACCCCCAGTGTCAGAGATCTCTCCCTTCAGCTGAAACCCCCCACTTCAGCTCTGTGCCGCCACCCCCTCCCCATGCCAGTCACTTGGTTCACTCTCTGTGTGAACCCCACACTAGTTCCTCACAGCATCACTCCCCTTTTTACTATGTCCAAGCTATTGTCTAGACACCCATTAGTGTTTCCATGCTGCGACCCATTGTGGTGCCTAATATCCAAATTATAGGACTGCAGCACCAGGCTCTACCTTACCAATTTGGAGTTTTGCCCGATGGTCCTATGCAGCAATGTGAGGGGGCTGTGGTCAGTGATCAGGATGAACGCCTTCCTATACTGATAAGGTTATAGCTTTGCAAAGCCCAAACAATACCCAGATACTCCTTAATGATTGTGGCATAGTCCTCCTCTTTAGGAAGCGGCTTCCTGCTCAGGTAAACGACTGGGTGTTCCTCATCCTAGTGCGTGACCTGACTCAGAACTGCACCTAGCCAATGATCAGATGTATCTACATGCACTATGAAACTTAAAGAATGGTCCAGGCTGCATGGGTGCCCAACACAGTGCATCCCTCAGCTAGCAGAATACAGTATCACAGGTTCCTGTCCACTGAACCATGCTTTCTGGCTAGATAGATTTCCTTTCTTGCCACTCTGCAGTTAGCTAAGCTTCCTTTTGTTGCTCTGTAGTTTGCCATTATGTGTTTATTGATTTAAAAATTGGTGAATGGGAAAGGCACGCTGGGCAGAAACACATTTCCAGGTGTAACCTGGGGACAGGGGGTATAAATACAACAAGGGGATTACAAAATTCAAAATTCAGATACAGTGATATACAGTGTGAAAATAAATTCCTCTTCTAAAATTAGAATACAGAATATTGTACAAGATATAACAGATAAGTAGCACAGCCTGACAGAAAATAATGGATGGGTGACCATCCATAACAAGGCTATGTTTCATTGAGAGAAGTGAAACCATCATGACCTTGAGAGCAAAGCTCAAGAGGTCTCTGTGATGGTTTCACTTCTCGAGAAGAAACACAGACTTGGTTATGGATGGTCACCAGTCTATTATTTTTTATAGTGTATGGTTTTTATTTTTGGAGAAGAGGAAGCCAGCAGAAGAGGAATGTATGTCAGCTCAGGTATCATTAGCTTGGGATCTTGTTGCTCTACCTCAGATGCTATCACGTTCACCACCACAGTACCACTTGCCGGCAGTGCTCCCATTTGACTTTTTTTTCTCGCTGTTGCAGCTTGATGTACCGCCTCCTTCAAGGGACCACAATAAACTTTTATTTTTACAGGGTCCTACAAGAGCTCGATAAGCTCAGGGTGGACAAGGCAATGGGACCTGATGGCATACATCCCAGGGTACTAAAGGAGCTAAGGGTGGAACTAGCAGAGCCATTATCAAAACTGTTTCATGAGTCTCTGAGCACAGGAGAGGTCCCAGAAGACTGGAGAAGGGCTCATGTGATCCCGCTCCACAAGAGTGGTAGCAGAGAGGAAGCAGGGAACTACAGAGCAGTCATTCTTACCTCAGTAGTGGGCAAGATTATGGAGACACTCCTTAAGGAAAGGATAGTGCAACACCTGGAATCCATAGGAGCACAGGATCCAAGACAGCATGGGTTTACAAAAGGAAGGTCCTGTCAAACTAATCTCATAGAATTCTTTGACTGGGTAACCAGAGTGGTGGACCAAGGGGAAGCAGTTGATGTCACCTACCTTGCCTTCAGCAAAGCTTTCAATACTGTTCCACATAGAATATTGATTAATAAGCTGGGTAGGCTCAGGGTGGGTCAGAAGTTGGTCAACTGGGTGGCAAACTGGTTGACGGGGAGAAAACAGAGAGTGGTGGTAAACGGTATACAGTCAGAAGAGTTGCAAGTCACAAGTGGGGTGCCTCAGGGATCAGTCCTGGGGTCAGTCCTCTTCAATATCTTCATCAGTGACATCGCAGATGGACTGGAGGGTAAGGTTTGTCTGTTTGCAGATGATACCAAGATCTGCTACAGAGTAGATGATCCAGATGGGGTGGGAAGAATGAGAAGAGAGCTGGATAAACTAGCAAAATGGTTGGAAGAGTGGCAACTGGGGTTCAACGCAAAGAAGTGCAAGATTATGCACATAGGGAAGAGAAACCCTGAAGCCACCTATAGGATGGGAGGGGAATTGCTGGCAGTCACAAGGAAAGAAAGAGACTTGGGCATCATCATCACCGATGACCTGAAATCATCCAAGCAGACCACTAAAGCAGCAGGTAAGGCAAGAGGGATGTTGGGGTGTATTAGTAGGGGTATCACAAGTTGGAAGAGGGAGATAATGATCCCTCTTTACAAGACACTGGTTAGACCCCATCTGGAGTGCTGTGTGCAGTACTGGAGGCGACACCTTCACAAGGACATTAACCAAATTGTGGAAGTCCAGAGAACGGCAACCAAAATGGTGCAGGGACTGCATCAGAAAACATATGAGGACAGATTAATGGAGCTCAATATGTATACCCTAGAGCAAAGGAGGGAGAGAGGTGATATGATCGAAACATTCAAACACCTTAAGGGCATTAACAAGGTGAAAGAGTCTAACATGTTTCAATATAAGAAAAATTGCAGGACAAGAGGACACAGCATGAGATTAGAGGGAGGCTGATTAAGCGGTAATGTGAGGAAGTTCTTTTTCACAGAAAGGGTGGTGGATGCATGGAACAGCCTACCTCAGGAAGTGGTGGATATGAATACAGTGCAGGGCTTCAAACAGGCGTGGGATAGGCATAAAGGAGCAATACAGATGAGTATGAATAGATAGACCAATGACAGAGCAAAGGCTGATGGCACATTCATATGGTAGAAAAAGAAATGGGCAGACTGGATGGGCCTTGTGGTCCTTATCTGCCATCAGCTTCTATGTTTCTATAAAAAATGGGGCTAAACAGAGGTTGTTTTTTTTCTCAGAGCCACTCTCCAACTGTCCTGCTCTGTCCACTGCTGCCACTTCCTGAATGGGTTCAATGTTGTTATGCTGCAGTAGCTATGTAGCTAGTGCAGCATAACAGCTATGATGATGCAGCTACTGCTGCATAACAACCCTATTCTAAGGATGGATTTCCATCCCTAACACAATTCCACCATACAATATAAAAGCATAACATGAGGTCACTAAATTAATTAAAACAGGAGATGGAACGATAGGAAGACAGGAGTACAGTTGTGGATTAGGACAGTGGACAGCCACAAGATGTAACAGGGGGTGGCCTGAGGAGGTGCTTAAGTGCAGGAAAGGAGGGGTGAGGCAGGTTTTTTTTGGGGGGTTATTCCAGAGGGATAGGAGTCTGAAAGAGAAAACAAGTTGCCCAGCTGAGGTACGGGCTCGTGGGAGGGTGAAGGAACATAGGCAATTTATGTGCAAATAGTAGGAGCAGAGGTTGGCAGGATTTAGGTGAGAGAAAAGATAGGATGGAAGAGTCCCAAACCAGTACATGGCAACAGGATTTAGGTGAGAGAAAAGATAGGCTGGAAGAGTCCCAAACCAGTACGTGGCAATGAAAGGAGAACAGTGAGACAAGTGTCTCTGGGACAGGGATTGGAGGGATAGTGAAGAGTAGGGTTCACAGTGATGAGTCAGAGAAGGGAATTTGAGGTAAAATGACAGAAAGCATTGAAGAGGATGTTGAGTTTGGCGAGGGAGGTGGTTGGAGCTGAGCTGTAGATGACATCTGCATAGTCAGAGGCTGGGAGTATCCATTTGACAAGAAGATTGTGTCTGACTAGGAGGGAAAGACTACTCTTGTGGCTGTAGAAAAGCCTCAGTATGGGGCATAATTTGGAGTGAAGGGCAGTAAAATGGGAAGTGAAGTCAAGTGAGGGATCAAGCCATATTCCAAGGTATTTATACAAAAAAAAAAACACTGACAAGACATTTGGATTTTTGCATAATGCATTGCTAACAGTGTGTCTTGGTGAAGAGGGACCACAGTATGTACACATACAGTAGTAATGTACTGTAGTTTTCCCATGCAAAACTGCTGCAACTTCACTGTACTGCAGTGTGAGTCACTGCTCTGCCATACAGTGATGTCAGTAGTACAGCCCTGGGTCCACAGCAACACCAGGCTTGCTAAAGAAACTCTGGTACACCCTGAAGTTTTTAGCAGCTCAGAATGCAAAAACTAACTGCAGAGGACAGTAATGAAATGCAATTCCCAAATCAATGCAAGAAGGGGTAATGTATGCATAAAAGTCAAAAAGACTGGGAAAGGTGCTGACAGCAACTACTATCTTCTCTCAATCCCCAAGCTTTGTTACAGAGGCAGAAGTAAGTCAGTTTTATAAAAAAACGTACGGACAAGGAATTTGGATTTTGGCATAATGCATTGCTAACAGAGTGCCTTGGTGAAGAGGGAGCACAGTATGTACACCTAGTAATGTAGTTTTCCCTTGCAAAACTGCTGGAACTTCACTTTACTGCAGTGTGAGTCACTCCTCTGCCATATAGTGATGTCTGCAGTACAGTCCTGGGTCCACACCAACTTGCTATAGAATCTCTGGTGCACCCTGAAGTTTTTAGCAGCTCAGAATGCAAAAACTACAGATGACGGTAATGAAATACAATTCCAGAATCAATGCAAGAAGGGATAATTTATGCATGAAAGTCAAAAGGACTAGGAAAGGTGCTCTTTAAACAACTTATGTGCCAAAACAGCATAGAATACTGAAGAAAACTTGGTCTGAGCCATATTAAAAGGAGTGCTCCTTTTATTATTTCAAATGTGAAAAAAGTGCTACAGCAGACTGAAATTGCAGAAATAAGGGCATCATACAAGTCAAGAGATAAGGAGCAATCTAAAATACAAAAAAGCACGTCAGAATTTTCACCACTATTGATTGATTGATTGATTTATGTCATTATCGGGTAGGTGTACTGATCCAGAGGATCATTTTCAGACATGACCAGGGCCAAAACAAGATGGTACAGTAGTAGAATACAATACAATTTACAGAAAATTAGAGAAACACAATACAATGCAATTTAAAGAAAATTAGACAAACAAACTGTTTAATGCCGTATTGGTCCTACTAAGAACAAATCCAGAACAAACAGTTTAATACCTTTTATTGGACCAACAAGGATTTTACAAAAAGAACAAATAGTTTTAGCTTTCGGACCAACAAGTCCTTCTCCGGAAGCTTAATGACAGTTATTTAGAAAATCCCACATTATTAACACTTAGAAGATGCAGAAAAAAACAGAAATAATTCTCAATGATTTAAAACAGGCATTCAAAACCCAATTAAAGTGACGTCAGAGAGCTTGAATATCTTAAGTGTGCTTTCAGCTGAACCAAACTTAAAGGTCAGAGGTTGTTCAGAGATAACAGCAGGCAGAGAGTTCAACCCACATATATGAGAGGCCTTTCGGCACCATGCAATTCTGCTTAAAGTTGGACCAGCATAACATTCTGTGGTGATTTGCATATGCAGCCCATGATGTTTTGCATTGTGTGGGGCATGTGTGATTTTGTATTTTCTTGAAACTTGGCTTCCCAGCCAAATGCCCTTTGGGGTAACCCCTTGCCTCAGTGTTTGCACACAGAGGTTCTTTGTCTTTCACATGTATTATACTATGTATCTGTCTAATGAAAAACAAAACACTAGAATTCTCTTCTCACTAAATTATATGTCAAGTGAAAAAAACTCCCAAAGACACATGCTTGAAGACTGAGGTAAGAGCACAGCAGTAGAAGCCAGCTTCAGTTCTGCTCAGAACTCTGTTAGTTTGAGAATACGGCCAATGACAAGAAAATGACCCTGGATAAAACAATTGCATGCCAAAATGTAACATATTAGCAAGTAAAAATTAAAAAATAAGCCCCGAAAATTACAACAGAAATTATCTTTACATGGCATATAGAAGGATGAAAGTGATGTTTACCCAAAGTGAGTAAGTGTATCACACTGATGAATGTACAACTAGCTGGAGATATATTCCCAACATACTCTCAACCAGCCATTATGTTCCAGAAACCTCCCATTACACACACAGCCAGCTGAAGTGGAAGGCTGGGCAGGCTTCTAAAGGTAATCACAACTCTCCTACCTGCAGGGCTACCTCTGGAAGGGTGTTTGTAATGGTGTTTTTAGTCAGCGGACACTGGGTGATTGATTATTTCAGGAGATTTCTGGACATTTTCTCTGCTTTGTAGGCAGTTTCACCATGGTGCTTTAACTGGGATTCTAAGGGGATTGTGCTTGTTATCTTGGGTCTGTTTGTGGGCTATTATCCTAAGATTGGATTCCTGCATTTTGTGTGTGTTAACTTGCATTTTACACAGTAAGTCCAAAATGAGTACATGATATGCAGAATTGTACTTACTGTTTGTGTTGTTTGGAACTCTGTGAGGCCTTCTCCTCCTCACTTATCCACCCTCCCTATACCTGTATCCACCAGCTCCCCCAACTCTCGTCCCCAGAATCCCAAGCTCGTAAATAGATTGCTCAGACTTGCTCTCCTTCACCATGCTCTCCTCCTCCTAATATCTGGCTTTGTGAGCCCAAGTCCTGGCCCACTCCCATCTCTAAGTTCCCCAAAGGGCTGTTCAGTGGTCTACTCATATCCACCATCAATATTTGTAGCCTCCAGAAAAAGCATGCTGTCCTACAAGGCTGGATGGCACTTATCTCCCCTGATATACTAGCAGTAACTGAGACCTGGCTTGACCCTGACACACCAGACTCTGCCGTCCATACACCTGGATACTCTATCCTCAGAAATGACAGGTCAAAAGGGGATGGGGTTTTGCCTTATACTACCATTATTCTATTCAAGCCTCTCTAGTCCCTGAAGCCCCACCCCATCCCATTAGGCCCAAGCCCTCACCATCAGGCTGCAACCTGATGCCTCAGGAAAAACTCTCCACATAGTTACGGTATATATATTCCCCCCCCGAACCAAAAGCTTGCGTTCAACTCAATACTGAACTGCCTTGCCCAGCTGCCCTCCTTCAGTGAAATCATTGCCTTGGGTGACTTTAATGTCAATTGGCTTGCCACATCCTCCGCCCCTACAAGGATTCCATTGCTGCCTTTGACCTCACACAAGTTGTCCAGTCCCCCACAAGACTCAGTGATAAAACAGGCACCTCTACTCTCATTGACCTCATCCTTTCAGAAAAAAAGATGTGTAAGAACAAGGGGGCACAATTTGAAGATAGAGGGGGAACGGCTCAGAGGTAGTGTGAGGAAGTATTTTTTCACAGAGAGGGTTATGGATGCATGGAACAGCCTTTCTGAGGAGGTCGTGGAGTCAAAGACAGTGGGGGGGAATTGAAGAATGCATGGAACAGACAAAAAGCAATTTCCATTAGGTAGGGAAATGGGCAGACTAGGTGGGCCAAGTGGTCCTTATCTGCCATCAGATTCTATGTTTCTATGTTTTCTCACGAACAGGGCCACTCACCTTTCTGAGGTTTCAGTACTCCCAGATGCTTTGAGCGACCACTCACCAGTTCTCTACAAATGGACCTCAAAAAACATCTCCAAAACGGCTACCAAAATTTACCTCTCATCGTCGCTTAAAAAAGGGCTCCCTCCCACAGCTTAAGCAGTACCTGCTGCATTGTGACTGGTCTCCCATCAACTCTGCACCCACCATAGACCTCACCCTTGACCACTTTATCTCTACATTTAACTCAGCCTGCAACTGCTACGCCCCAGTCTCCAAGCAACTGATTAAAAATTATGATACCCCCTGGTTCTCCCCACACCCTGCTTGACCTCATGAAGCAGAGGGACAACCAGTGGCACTCTATTAATGAATTGGGCAAACCATGTGACCAGCAATTATTCAGGGAACTTAGGAACAAATGCACCTGGGAAATTTGGAAAGCCAAAGCCGCCCACTACCAGGAGTCACTGTCCTCCACCTGGGGCAAGGGGCATAAGTTCTGGAATAACATTAAAGAACTTAGTGGAAAAAACACCCCCCCCGGCCCAACTGCTGGTAAATGGCTCCCTATCCCAAGACCCCTTTCTAATTGTGGATACCTTTAACTCTGCATTTTCTGACCTCAGCAGTGTCCTTCCCCCCAGTTTTTTGGACCCGGCCCCTGAGCTTCCCCCAAACCCCCCCATCCTACAACCACCTCCACCTTCAGACTCCGTACACTCTTCCCACATGAGGCAAGACCTTGCCTTACCAAAGCCTTGGGAAAATCGCACTTTAGTAGTGACTCATTGGACCTCAAACTTGTTCTACTCACCCTAGAAGCTATAATCACCTCCCTCATGGACATCCTCAATCAGTCTCTCTGCCTTGGACAATTCCCAAAATGATGGAAATCAGCTGTCATCACCCCAATCCTTAAAGGTGGGACCGTACCTACCCTGGCAACTACCACCCCATCTCAATCCCCCCCCCCATCTCCAAGGCTTTAGAAAATTAGTGTCAGACCAACTCACTGACTATCTCACTAAATATGATCTGCTCTGTCCTGAACAACATGGCTTCAGGAGGGGACACAGTACTACTACTACCCTTCTTGAATACACCACCTTCCTCAACAAAGCCCTTGACTAAGGACACTTGGTTGGCTCTACCTATATTGATTTAACCAAGGTTTTCGACTCTCTCAGCCACACGCTTCTCTTACAATCCCTGCCCCTCTTGGGGCTAACTCTGGAAGCCACCGCCTAGTTTAAAAGCTATCTGAGTGACAGAACCCAGAGGGTCAAGTTAAACACCACACTCTCGCCCAGTAAACCGGTTCACTCTGTGGTCCCCCAAGGCTCTATATTGGGCGCTCTCCTATTTAGCATGTTCTTGAACACCCTCCCCAAGGTCTGCTTCTGTACACTGATGATGTCATATTCAACAGTCACCCTGACCCCCTTTCTCTTCAAGCCTCCCTGCAGTGCTCCTTCACTGAGGCTGAAGCCTGGTTCTTGGATCACTGCCTTGTCATGAACTACAAAAAGACCAAGGCCATGCTCTTCACCCACAGACAAAACAAACATAAAAACTTTCCCGTCACCATCCTCAACTCCAAGGGCTTCCCATTTGACCTGGTACCCACTTTTAAATACCTGGGCATCACCCTTGACTCCTCTCTCACTTCCCATGAACACACCAATCTCCTCTGCTCCACTGTCAATGCTAGAATAGGGCTCTTATATAGGCATAGGTGTTGCCTGCCCCAAAATGCCTTAAACCTTGCTGTGACATCTTCAGTGCTCTCACTTATCGACTATGGGATTGTCATCTATGGCTCTGCTGACCCTACCGCCCTATGCCATATTAAGTTCTCCCCAAATAAAGCCTGCAGGCTTGTCACAGGATGTGACTGGTGGACCCATACCTATGAGCTCTACCATCGCACCAACTAGCTTAACTTCAACGGATGGCTCAGATACCAGACCTGTCTCCTTGCCAGAAAGCTGTCATTCTGCTCCTCCCTCCTGGAACTTTGCCATCTTGTGCAGCACTCCACCCAACCACAGGCAACTTGAAGCTTCCTGTCTGCCCCACTTTTAGTACCCTTTTGCAGGACTTCCCTGTTCCAATGCCCTTTTTTCCACAGGGCCCCCTTCTGGTTGAATGAACTACCTCCTGCTGTCTCTCTGGAGCAGCATCTAGACCCATTTAAATCCCAACTCCACTCTGAAATTCTCTCCCACTCCTACTGCGAGTGCGCCTAGTCCCTATCTGCAATGCGGACACAAGTCACCCACCACTTTCCACCACTTTCCCTTTGACCTGGAATCTGCCCCTACTGCTTGACCCTGCAGAAATTTATAACCAGACTGTAAATTTATTGATTACTGTCTTGTGATACTGTAACTATTGTTGTTTACTGCTTGCTGTCTGACTTGGGTTGGATCTCTCTGCCCTTGAATTTGTTACTTATCCTCTTTCCAACATTTTCATATTGCTCTGTTTTTGTCTTTCTTGTACCCTGTTATGTTACTTCATTTTTGATGTGGAGCCTTCGCAAAGGAGTCCTTGACTCGAAGGTTGTAATTCTGATTCTTTCAATAAATAAAAAAAACAATAAAAACCTTAAGGCCTTCAGTGTTGTAATAAAATTTTATACATGATAATATCAATTGTCAGTGTAAGTGCCAGAAACAAAGTACTAGTCAAGAACCTCCAAGAAATTGAGACTATGCAGTCTGATATGTACAGATTTCAATAAATTGTCAGTGTATATTAGAAATAATACATTTACAGAAACAGTCTAAGGAATCTAACCAAACATTCCTAAGAATTAACCCCCCGGGAAAGTAACTGCTTAAAAGGAAATATATGTACATGAATCCTAATAAACCATCAAAATTGCACCTGTCACTACAATAGTTACCCAAAACGGAATTACACCTGTCATGAACCCCCAAGTAAATGAGACAATACTCCTTAATAAGTACAGAATGTAAAAACATAACAGTATATACTCAATCTACAGAACTAGCAGAAGGAAGTAAATATCCACTAAAATATGAGTCCAGAGTCCTAGCCACTATAACATTATAATGTCATGTACTTGAACATAAGTTTACTTCAATATCCCCACAATATTCACATCGACTATATCCACATAACCACCCACCTCAAATACCCATATTAAACACTTAAAGTGCCAAACTTCTTCTCCCCCGCAACACACACATAAACACATACACAAATCCACACACATACAGATACTGTATACACACACACACACACACACACAAACACATTCACACAATACTAATGTGAGAGGCCAACCTGTAGATAGCCAGTTAAGAGGGACTGTATAAGTATGACAGTCAAAGTCCAAGCTCGCTGAAAACCTAAAATATGAATGTCCATCCTTTGAAGTAAAGGTCCATGTAAGTTTACGTGTAATGTGTCATATATCCAACATCAATGTTCAAGCCATCTTCCACCGAATTAAGAAGTAACATAAGTCTGATCTCACAAGCTCATCTCGGTTGTGTACTGTTGAAATGTCCTTTCAAGACCATCACAGACATATCTGAGATTGAGTGGTCATCCTGAGAAAAGTGTTATGCCACTGGTTTGTCAGTCATCTTCCTATTATATCATACCTGTGTGAATTCATTCTAGTGCAGAGCTGTCATTTCATCTCCCCCACATACCCTCTGCAAGGACATTTCCTACATTGAATAAGATAAACAACATTGCTTGATGTACATGTATAATTACCAAATATCCTGAATTGTCTGTTTTCTGAGGTAACCACACAGTCTGAAGTGGAAATGTGCTCACAAGTTTTACATCTGCATTTATTACAAGGTTGTGTGCCATATGATGTCATGCCACTCTGTTCAGGTTCAGGTTTACTCTTAATAATCAGGTTGGCTAAATTAGGTGGTTGTTTAAAAGACAGTAGTGGCAGTTCTCAAAAAATACAACTAAGGGTTTCATCCTCACCAATTATGGGGTATAGGTCCTTAATAATCTTACATAGAAGTTCAAGGTCAGGATGATATGTGACTACTAAGGGTACTCTGTTAGTAGGGGCCCTTTCATTATATTGCAGTAGGTGTTCTCTTGGTACTTGTGTAGCACGTTCCATTGCTCTGTCAATTTCTCTGGAAGAGTGTCCCTGCTCAATAAAGGCATTTTTCAACATAGCTAAATGTCTATCTCTGTCTTCCTCATTTGAACAGAGACAGTGGTACTGAAGTGCTTGTCTATACGTGACAGATTTTGTTGTGTGACTCAGGTGATTACTTTTCCTGCATAAGTATCTCTGTCTGTCTGTTGGTTTCCTGTAAATACATGTATGTAGGGTTCCATCCTTGATGGTGACAGTGGTATCCAGAAAATTAACACTGGTGGCAGAATATTCCAGGGAAAGCTTTATGGTTGGGTGGAGAGAGATTATTAGGTTCCTGATGAAAATCCTTGTGTGTGTCAGTGCCCTCTGTCCAAATTATAAATAAATCATCAATGTAACAGAAATAAGCAAGCAAGTGGTTTGTGTGTACAGTGCCTTAAAATGTCCGCCTTCAAATTGGCCATAAAGAGATTAGCATACTGTGGAGCCATCTTGATGCCCATTGCTGTTCCCATAGTTTGAACATAATGTTTCCCATTAAAGCTGAAGTTATGTGTCAGAATGAATTTAATAAGTTCCCCCACACTGTCAGGATCAATGTTGTGGCACAATCCTTTCTCATACATGTGTTTAAGGCAGACTGCAATGCCATCTGTATGCGGTATATTAGTGTAGAAAGATATTACATCCATCATGGCTAAAAGGGTATCAGGTGGTAAGTCCTTAAAACCAGAAAGTTTACGCAAGAAGTGAGTAGTGTCCTGAATGTAACTGTCCCTTTGTATAACCAGCGGTTTTAAAATAGCTTCTACAAAACCTGAGATCCCCTCTGTCAGGGTTCCATTAGCAGATACTATGGGTCTTCCTGGGTGCCCAGGTTTATGTATTTTAGGTAGCATGTAGAATGTTCCAGGCTTGGGTTCATCAGGGATGAGGGCAGTTATTCTGTCTTGGACATGGTCTGGAAATGATTTAACCAAACCCTGTAGTTCTCTTTTGTATTCTGTTGTGGGATCACTTTCCAGTTCTCTTTAGTAGGTATGGTCACTTAGCTGTCTGTTGGCTTCCTTAATATATTCTTCTCAGTTCAGTATCACAACTGCAGAACCTTTGTCAGCTTTTTTATGACAATATTGTGGTTTGATTTCAGTGTTTGTATAGCCCTGCATTCCAATGGAGAGAGGTTGTGGCAGGCTTGTTTCTGCCTATTAAGAATTTCACCAGTCACTCTCTGGTGAAAGCAATGGATATAATTATCCAGTTTCTTATTACGGCCATGGGGGGATAAAATCAGATTATTTATTTTTCTTATCTATTAAATTGTTACTGTTTAGAACTTCTTCACTGCCTGTGAAAATTTCTTCTCTGCTGTAAAAATATTCTTTAAGTTGCAATCTGTGGAAGTATTCCTCCATTTCAACACAAAACTGTATTCTGTCCAGTGGTTTTGTTGGGCAGAAATTGAGGCCTTTGGAAAGTACACTTAATTCCTCAGTAGTCATTGTGTGGTTGGACAAATTAACAACTGAAAGGTGCCCATCTGTGTGGCTTAGTTGTTTAATCACTCTATTCTGCTGTTCATGGTTGTTAGGAAGTATGGCACATTGAAGGGTATTTAACTTCCTGTTTTTAATAAGTATGGCTTTTCTTAAGGTTCTTTGGTAGTTCATGTGTATCTCATGCAGGATGTCTGGAATCGGCCCACCAGACATCCTCTCCAGTGTGGTAACAATTCCATCAAACTGTTTCTTCAAAAATGCTTTCTTTGTATATCAGCTATGGATTCTGTGATTTCTCAGTTTCTCAGAGGTCCTACGACAGAGTTGTTCAGCATATGTAGAATTATCTGTGTTTCTCAATGGATTCCAAATAGTTAAACATTTAGAGATGATGTTATTCCTTTTGCACTAGGCTAAACAATAGATATCACTGTCTAGCTGTGCTAGTTTCTTCTTAATGTTGCGCAACTGCCATATTTTGTGGTGAATTCTAGTATCTTCCATGTTGAGAAACAAACTGTTTAATGCCGTATTTGTCCTGTAAGAACAAATCCAGAATAATGGTTTGATACCTTTTATTGGACCAACAAGGATGTTACAGAAAGAACAAATAGCTTTAGCTTTCAGACCAAGTCCTTCTTCGGAAGCTTAATGACAGTTATTTAGAAAATCCCATATTATGAACACTTAGAACATGCAGAAAAAGAAATAATTCTCATTGGTTTAAAAGAACCATTCAAAACATAATTAAAGTGACATCAGAGAGCTTGAATATCTTAAGTGTGCTTTCAGCTGAACCAAACTTAAAGACCAAAGGTTGTTCAGAGATAACAGCAGGCAGAGAGTTCAACCCACATATATTATACCATGTATCAGTCTAATGAATAAGAAAACACTAGGATTCTCTACTCACTAAATTTTATGTCAAGTGAAAAAAACTCCCAAAGACACATGCCTCAAGAGTGAGGTAGGAGCACACCAGTAGAAGCCAGCTTCAACTCTCAGGGACTTGGAAAGGTTGGAGGAATGGTTAAATGTATGACAGCTTAGATTCAATGCTAAGAAGTGCAAAGCAATCCACCTGGGAAACAAAACTCCAGGGGAAGAGCACACTATGGGGGGGCAAGATACTAACAACAACAAAAATGGAAAGGGACCTGGGGGGTAGTCATATCAGATGACGTAAAGGTGGGCAAGCAATGTGAGAGGGCAGTAAGGAGGGCTGTGGGGATACTGGGATGTATAGGAAGAGGCAACACCAGTAGAAAACAAGAAGCTGTTATCCCTCTGTACAGACAATTGGTGAGACCCCATCTGGAGTACTGCGTGCAGTTCTGGAGACCGAATCTCTGCAAGGACATAGACAGGATGGAGGCAGTTCAGAGGAGGGCAACTAAAATGGTGCAGGGTCTACACCAGAAGACATATGAAGAGAGACTTAAGGAGCTTAATATGTATATCCTCAAGGAAAGGAGGGACGAGGGGGGCATGATAGAAGCGTTTAATTACCGCAAGGGAATCAACAAAGTCCAAGAGGGTAGCATCTTTCAGAAAAAGAGATGCGTAAGAACAAGGTGGCACAATTTGCAGATAGCAGGGGGATGGCTCAGAGGTAATGTGAGGAATTATACAATGGTGTGTGAAAATTCTGTAACCTCATTGGTCAAAACATGTCACATGACCATGGGTAAATCCTGCATAACCCATGGCTGAGGAATAGCATTTATAAAAAACATAATTAAACACATTTTAAATTTATTTTACACAGGGGTCCATTGTATAATCACAATAAGGCACTCCAGGGTGTGAGTTATTAGGTGATTTACCCACTTCTTGTGTGGTTAAGTCACTCTGCTGCGCATCATGACACACCACACAAGGCATGGGTAAATCCCCAATAATAACCCACACCCTGTTGTGCCTTATTGCTTAAGTTTTTTTTCACGGAGAGGGTAATGGATGCATGGAATGGCCTTCCTGAGGAGGTAGTGGAGTCAAAAACAGTGGGGGAATTCAAGAATGCATGGGACAGACACAAGGCAAATCTAGATGTTGGGAGTAGGAGGAAGTAGGCTGTTGGTTAACTAGGATCTGCAGCTAATCCATTAGGTAGGGAAATGAGCAGACTGGGTGGGCCAAGCAGTCCTTATCTGCCATCAAATTATTTGTTTCTATATTTCTATGTTTCTTCTCATTGGGTCTGAATTCTCCCACCTTTCTCTACTCCTTTCAGTCTGGCATGACCTATTCTATATTCTCACCAAGAGGCGAGGTTATTCTTGGAAAGCGTGAGACTTACCTCAACCATGTATCCCTGAGAAATGTATTACACTAGGACGAATCTGTTGATTAGTTCCAACAGCTTTAGTATTATTACATTGCATGATATCATACTTTGTGGTCACCCTTTGCTCTGTTACCTCTGTATACACTTCTGTTACATATATTATCACAGTATTTTTCCCCACATAGATGTAACTCTCTATTGTGTCTCCTACCATGTGTTCATGATTGCAATGCTCACTTCTACTTTCATTTTTGTACAATTTTCTTTTTTACTGTATTCTCTATTGTTTTTTATGTATTTCACTTATGTGCCTGCCCAGGTCCACCTTGAAAATGAGTTTTTATGTTGGCGCGCTTGCACAGCCAACATCATGGGACAGTGCAGCTTTGGAGGCGCGGCCGCTGTTGGGTGAATGCAGGGCATGCACCAGTAGGTGTGTCTCACATTCCCCAATCAGCCTACATGCTGGCACCACACCATGCATACATAATGTGGCGAGCACATCTAAGAAAAGGTCCGCTGCAATCCGAGCAAAGCTTGTCAGATGCAGTGGTCCTTTTCTTGCCATGCTCGCTGCCATTATGTACATGGTCGAACTGCCGACTTTGGGGGTGCCCAATCCCTCTGTCGGCTGCCCCTGCCCGCTGTGAATGTGCCGACAGGGGAGCCCACTCTGTCAGCATAAAGCATCCCCCCCATTTGTGATATATGCTGAGGGGTGCCCAATCCCCCTCGGCTCTTACCCCACCCTCCCTTTCCTTGTGTGCCGACGGGGGAGACCAACCTCCATCGGCAGAAATAGCCACCCAATTGTTTAATGCCAAGGGGTGCCCAATCCCCCCTGGCTCTGCACCACCCTTCTTTGTGTGCCAGCAGGTGCCCAATCCTGTTGGCATAAATTCCCCAGTGTTGTTTGCCAACGAGGGTGCCCAACTCTCGCTGGTTACAGACACCCCACAAACAGTTAGGTGGCATGCTGGGAGTCCACCCCAGCGTGCCAATGCCCTGCAAAAAAACTGTCACGCAATGTTTTTTTTCCTTTTAACCTGTAAACGAAATGGTCCTCGTAGTCTCCGCGGCCCTCCCCCACCCGCACTCCACCCTCTGGCGCACCCTGCCTCCCCACACACCCTCATCCCATACTTACCTCTGAAGTCCAGTGCATCGATCTTCGGTGGACCGGGAACACATCTGCACTCTTCAAAGCCGACTGCGAACTGAGGAAATGCCGGTAAGCTATATAATGGAATAAATAGGATTTCTTCAACTTTGCTGCATACCTCAGGCATTTTTGCGAATTTTGGCTCCAAATTTTCAACATGGAGTTTTTGGGACTCCTTCTCATGAATTCTTGCACTGTCATGGCGTTATTCAGTCCTGAAAGGTGATTTCGCAGTCACTGTGCGGAATCACCTTTCATGACTGTGTAACAAAATGACAGTGCCACTGTTCATGAGTAGGGCTCTCAAAAACCCTATGTTGCAAATTTGGTGGGAAAAATCCCAAACATGACTGTTTTGCGAGTGTACATAGCAACTGCGCAACACACACTCATAAGTTTGCAAATTCACAATATTTTCACACCAGATTGTCAACATTGGCATTTTACCATACGTTCTTGTGAACTGTACAGCTGTCATTTTTCACATCCTGGCCGAAATGTGTTTTCGCACTTCCAGCACAGAATAGCACAGTTGTGGTGCGAAATCAGTGTTCGGGATACATTACAAAAATGACAGTGACACTGTTCATGAGCAGAGGTCCTAAAATGCCAATGTTGAAAATTTGGAGACAATACTCCATAAAATGACTGTTTTACGAGCCTGCATAACAACTGCGCAACGCACACTCATATGTTAGCACATTCGCACTATTTTCATGCCAGATTCTCAACATTGGCATTTTACCACACCTTCTTGTGAACTCTACAGCTGTCATTTTTAACATCCTGGTCAAAATGTGTTTTTGCACTTCTGGCGCAGAATAGCGTGGTCGCTGTGCGAAATCAGTGTCTGGGACACATTACAACAAGCATTTGTCAATGCCGAATGTTGTTGTGCTGGCATTGCCAGTGGGACTGGCGTAGCTAGAGATGCATAGTGCTGTGATTTTGTGAATGTGTCTCAAAAGGTGATTTTGCACATCGAGCACGCCATTGTGTTCCACAGCTGTAGAAACACATTTTGGGCAGGCTGTGAAAAATGGTAGCTGGGCTGTTGATAAGGAGATGTGCACAAATGCCAGTGGCGAAAATGTGGCATGAAAATATTGCAGATTGACGGAGTTACAAGGGTGCATGGAAAGTGCGCAATGCACGCTTGCAACAGTCACTGTGTGGAGTTTCGGCACCAAATTTTCAACATAGGCATTTTAAGACCTCTGCTCATGAATAGTGTCACAGTCATTTCCTCAAACTGTCCCAAAAAGTGATTTCACACAGCGGCAGTGCAATTCTGTGCCGGACGTGTGAAAACACATTTCAGGCAGCTGCAGTGTTCATAAGGAGGTATGGAAAAATGTCAATGATGAACAGCTGGAGTGAAAGTATTACAAATTCAGAAAGTCATAAGCGTGTGTGCAAATTGTGCAACGCATGCTCATAAAACACTAATTTTATTGACTTTCATTCCCAAATTTTCAACATAGGCATTTTAGGGCATCTGCTAATGAACAGTGTCACTGTCATTTTCATCATGTGTCTCGAACATGGACTTTCCACAGCGACCATGCTATTCTGCGCCGGAACTGCGAAAACAGATTTTGGTCAGGATGTGAAAAATGACAGCTATACTGTTCTTTAGGAGGTGCAGAACAATGGCACTGTTGAAAATCTGGAGTGAGAATATTACACGTTTGCAAACATACGAGCGTGCTTGCAAACTGTGCAACGCATGCTCGTAACACAGTCATTTTATGGAGTATTGTCACCAAATTTTCAAAACAGGCATTTTAGGACCTCTGCTCATGAACAGTATCACTGTCATTTTTGTAATGTGTCCCAAACACTGATTTCATGCAGTGACTGAGCTATTCTGCGCCGGAAGTGCGAAAACACATTTTGGCAAGGATGTGAAAAATGACAGTTGTACGGTTCACAAGAAGGTGTGGCAAAATGCCAATGTTGAGAATCTGGCATGAAAATAGTGCGAATATGCTAACTTGCAAGCGTGCGTTACGCAGTTGCTACACAGGCATTGACAAATGCTTGTTTCTCAATGGTGTATCGCCTGGTAAAATAAATAAATTGATTGTTTGAGGTAAACTTGAGTTCAGGTAAATGACATTATGGAGTCATAGTGGCTAGGACTCTGGGCTCATATTATAGTGGCTATTTATTTCCTTCTGCTAGTTCTGTAGTTTGAGTATATACTGCTATGTTTTTACATTCTGTATTTATTAGAACATATTGTCTCATTTACTTGGGGGTTCGTGACAGGTGTAATTCCTTTTTGGCTAACTATTGTATTGATTGATGCAATTGATGGTGTATTAGGATGCATGTACATATATTTCCTTTTAAGTAGTTACTTTCCCCGGTAGGGGGGGATTTAACTCCTAGGAATTTTTGTTTAGATTCCTTAGACTGTTTCTGTAAATGTATTATTTCTATGTACACACTGACAATTTACTGAAATCTGTACATATCAGATTGCATAGTCTCAATTTCTTGTGGGTCCTTGACTAGTACTTGTTTGTATCTGGCACTTACACTGACAATTGGTATTATCATGCATAAAATCTTGTTACAACACTGAAGGCCTTAAGGTTTCTGGAACATAACAGCTGGTTGAGAGTATGTTGGGAATATATCTCCAGCTAGTTGTACATTCATCAGTGTGATACACTTACTCACTTTGGATAAACATCACTTTAATCCTTCTATATGCCATGTAAGGATCATTTCTGCTGCTGTAATTTTGGGGGCTTATTTATTACTTGCTAATATGTTACATTTTGGCATGCAATTGTTTTATCCAGGGTCATTTTCTTGTCATTGGCCGTATTCTCAAACTAACAGAGTTCTGAGCAGAGCTGAAGCTGGCTTCTACTGCTGTGCTCTTACCTCAGTCTTGAAGCATGTGTCTTTGGGAGTTTTTTTCACTTGACATATAATTTAGTGAGTAGAGAATTCTAGTGTTTTGTTTTTCATTAGACGGATACATACTATAATACATGTGGGTTGAACTCTCAGCCTGCTGTTATCTCTAAACAACCTTTGACCTTTAAGTCTGGTTCAGCTGAAAGCATACTTTAGATATTCAAGCTCTCTGACGTAATTTTAATTATGTTCTGAAAGCCCATTTTAAACCAATGAGAATTATTTCTGTTTTTTTCTGCATGTTCTTATGTACGTAATATGAGATTTTCTAAATAACTGTCATTAAGCTTCAGAAGAAGGACTTGTTGGTTCGAAAGCTAAAGCTATTTGTTCTTTTTGTAACATCCTTGTTGGTCCAATAAAAGGTATCAAGCCATTTGTTCTGAAAGAAAATTAGAGAAATACAATACAATTACGATACATAGTAGGGTCAGGGTCAAATACACAGTAGGGATGGGCACTAAATAAGTACAGTACAATTACAATGCAATAGAGGGCCAGGTGTCAGCACACCGCAGGAATATAGAACTAGTGGAGCAGTGAACAAATGCTTAATAGGAGGGAAATAAGTTCCAATCCAGTAGATTGCTGAAAAATACAACATGAGAATAAAAATCAGAGGGCAGACACAAATAAATAGACTCTAATACTGGGACAAGTTAGGGGGAAAAACAAAGGTGAGCAAAAAGTGGATGCACCCCAGGTAGGTGGGGGCATTTAGCATGGGAGGGTAAGGGAGAGGAAATTATGAAATGGGTGGGAAGGTAGCAAGAAGAAGATTACCCTGGTGAGCAAGAACATTTGGCTTCAGACAGCAACCAGGCTTTGAGATGGGATTTGAAAGTGAAGTGCGTGTCAGTCGAATGGAGGGATGCAAGGATTCTGTTCAACAGTGAGGGGGCAGTGATAGAAGGGCTTTACCTCCCATAACGGTAGAGACTCTAGGGACCTCAAGAGGGGAACAGATAAATCAAGGAGACACCTGGGCACAGTCCCAACCTTGAGGAGGGATGAGTACGGGGACACATCTCTGCCTCTGAGAGTGTTGTCAACAATATAGCTGAGAGCATAGTCGTAGCAACTTTACAGTGGGAGTCACCCTAGTGACTGGTATAGGTCACAGTGAAGGGTTGAGTAGGGTGCCAGGAGTGTGAAATGACAGACACTGTTGTAGACTGAGTTAAGTCTTACGCACAGGGCAGAGGTGAGTAGATGGGGGAGCAGTAGTTGATGATGGGGAGCAGGTTATCTTGGACAATGGCTAAGCAGGCCTCAGGGGTCAGGTAATGTTTTAGTTGATAGGTGGCCCTGAGTTTCTGTTTTAGCCTGTGTACAGTACGATGAGGTTGATGTGCACCGTGTAGGACAGGATAGGATCATGGGTTACACCCAAGTATTTGAAGTTAGGCATGTTCAGCAGAGTGGGGCCATCGGATGAAAGCACAGAGAGGGAGGAACTGGATTTCAGGATGTTAGCCAGGTATGGTTTAGACCCAAGGAGCATTGCTTTGGTTTTCTTTTCATTTACCAGGAGCATATTTGACAGAAACCAGTTGCAGGCAGAACCATAGTTTTGGGCAAGTAGGGAGGATATGTTAGTTACGTAATTGTCACTGTGGAAGAGGACAAGATTGTCCATGTACAGTAGTGCATCGCAGTTCAGGATGGTGGTAGGGAGGGAGCTGATGAAGATGGAAAACAGTAGGGTGCTCAGGATGGAGCCCTGGTGGATGCCCATGAAGACAGGCAATTCAGGGGAAGTGGCAGTTCCGATGCTCACCGATTGAGAGTGACCCCAGAGATAGCTCCAGAACTATAAGGAGGTCTCATTGGAGCAACCAAGCAGGTGGAGTGCACTGCTGATTTAGAAATGTTAGTAGCTGTGGCATTGGAAACCCCGGGGATAGATCTATAAATGTCATATGCTTTTTTAAGAAGGTCAGAGGGCATGTTCCTGTGAAAACATTGGAAAAACTCTATTTGGTGTCATCTGGCAGTAGCTAGTAGAGATGATTAAAAGAAGTGGGGGTTCTAATTCATGCCCCCTTTTGATCCACCGCAGAACATGTGTGCCAGTCTTCACCTGCCATTCTAAACTACTACTTTTTTCCACCAGCAGGGCTAGGAGGGAATGTGTTTTATCATCTCTGGTCTCCCTCCTCCCCACTCCATCTCCAGCTGCTCATTAGAGCCTCAGACTGCTCTACTGAGGGCTGCCTGCTCCACCATTTGGGTGGGTTTGTGGGCAGGTTCTGTCTGTCTCTTTCCATTTCAGAACATTCATCACCAGTGGCTATTCCTTGCAGTGGCCCTTTCACGTGAAGGACCGTAGAGCTAAGGACATCAAGGGATCTGTCTGAAGACAGCCATGAGTCAGCTACTTATCACTCATGCTGCTTTCCAGGGCTGCCTCCCCCCAGCTCTGTCAGATCTCTCCAGAACCCTGAACCAGTGTGAAGCACTTAAGACTGTCAACCTGTGTTTGCCTTAATGTAATTCTCACTGCACATCTGTTGTTCACCTCATCTAGGCTGTGTTATTTATCCTCATTTGCAGTGCCATTCTGTCTGTTATGGCTGTGTCTTCATTGTCAATCTGCTTGCTAACCCCGTAGCTTTACCAGTCAACCGCATTCATGAGTCCTGCAGCATTTTGTTTCACACCATAAGCTCTTACTACTGACTTGTAATTTAACCTTATTAGGTGCTCCCATATTGTTGCTATTTTAACTTTAAACTGGTTCTTTCCCAAGATAACATAACTGTGCAGTGCCTACACCTACAGTATACTTACATGGGCTAGGTTAATACCTGGTACAACCCTCTGGGATGCTGTACCCACTCACCTTACCATAGTGCCACCCCAAACATGACCCAATAAACAAAACCCCACATTTCAGACATTTTGATAATTATTGACTCTCTCTAATAAAATGTTCATGGCAACAGATGTATGCAAAAAGATTAACAACAACTTATTTATATAAGGTGAGGGTTAGGAAAGGGAAAAATGAATGCAGAGGTCAAGCTATTCACATTTGATTTAGATTGGACTGGCATTTGGTTAAGACTGGTATTGCAATTAGAATCACACTAATCATTTTGCAGTTAAAGGCAAACATAAATTACAGAGGCCACCCACCAACCTTCTGCAGTGATTAGCATATCTGCTTATAGAGAAGTGGTTTAAGGCTCTGAGCTGCAAACCTGGAGACATGGGTTTGAATTCCACAGGCCCCACTTGCATACTGTGTGACCCTGAGCAAGTCACTTAAATTTCTTGTGCTCCCAGTTCGCAACTGTAAACAAGCTTCAGCTTAGTATGTCTCTCCTGGTTAAAAAAAAATATCTGATCTGGCTATCTAGCTAGTTGCATTAGATGGCAGAAATATTGTATTAGGTGCCCACACAATACCAGTCCCAAAATGCATTAGAACCCCGCAACTCCAATACCTATATCTGGGTACCCAGTACTAGAGTCTTAAATGTTGCAGGCCTGTTAAATGTTGCAGCTGAGTTGGGGCCCTTAAAAGAAAGTTAGATTAACATTCTTTATTTCTTTGCCTTGCCATTTAAACTTCAGGATTTACAAACAACAATTACCTCCCTTGCTGTACTAGCTTGGGCTATAGATGGCTGAACTTGGAAAACACTTGAAACTATTCACAGTTCTCCATTTTAGTTGCTGGCTGAAGGTGAGTCTGCCTACTCACAGTCTCAAGTCATCATTTGGATTTGAGAAGCATTGCTGAGGATACAGGCAGGAGCTGAGGATGACTCCTGGACATAAGACTTGGCCGCTGGCATTTCCCGAACACCTTTCAGCAAGTAGTTGGTGCCCCTTCTCTTTGGGCTTGCAGTCTCAATCAGTACAGACAGGGCTGGGGGCAGGCATGCTTCAGACCCCCACGTCTGGCTATACCCCCAGAGGGAAGTGCATATGGCAGTGCCCTAAGTGGTGGCACAGTACCAGGCTGTCTCCCAGGACAGTCTGAAATAGTCGCATTGCATTCAGCACATTTATAATCAGCACAGTCGTACTTGCTCAGGTTCACAGTTCCCTTCTACCATGTGGCCAACATGGTCCTTTAGATTGCAGGAGCTATCTTTACTGGTGGGTGCTTCTCCCCTAAGGCTAGGGCGACCCAGACTCTTACAGTCCATGCAAAGACAACACAGAAGCATAACTTGAATCGTCAATACCAGATGAAGCTCGAGGCATGGCTCCCTACCAATTAACGGCTTTACTTGACTATTCAACCAGTCACTGCAGCTTTTCTCAAGCTTAAAACACGATCATCATGGTCCCTTGTGGATTTGTTGGTGTTAGCTGCTCCAACTCGGATATTCAGAACATTCACTGGCCTCCCAGGCACTGTTAGTCAAAGCTCTGCTTGGCTAGGGAACCTCCCCTTCAGTCCTGAAGGTAGTGTCATAGTCACATTCGGCATTTCACAACACTGGACCCTTCTCTGGTCACTTTAAACAGATGTCCACCCATTTCTTTAGTGCTGGTTAAATGCAGGGTGCAAACAAACGGTCACAACTTTAACTCGATTTGGGCTTCTCTGCCCAACAATAGATCTCTTGCAAAACTTGCACTTGGAAGTATCAGTTTATTCACTCAGATTCAAAGGCTTTTCCTTTTCTGGAAGTTACAGGCATTCATCAGCACTCTCAATGTTAAGGCAGATGTATTTCTTGGAGCTCTCTCACAACTGCAGGCGGATGCTGGCTTTTTCCACCTTTTCCTAATGTTGCAAGGAACTGCTAGCCCTGGAGGACACCTTCTGGCAACCCCCAGGCTAACTACTTCTGTTGCTGGTAGCCATTCTTTTTTCTCTGGCAGAGGCAGAAACTCCCCTCCCCTATGGAGGACTCACGCTAAACTGAACTAGGTCCATTTTCTTAGCTGGGGGCCTGAGCCCCCCTCCCTGTGAAGGGGCTCCCAATCAAACTGAGCTCATCCTGAAAATCCCTGGGTTTTATGGAGTCTTTCTGGGGCTCCCAATTGGCTGTGTCCACTTGTGTGTCCCAACACCAATGGCTAAATCCACTTGTCAGTTCAGAAAATGAATATTCATTAGCCTCCCTCGATGCTTGATAGGCTTCCTGTTTTGGCACCTGAATTAGATCCCCGCTCTTCCCCCACTAGCCTTTTGCAAAAATCCCACAAGTCTCTGGCACTATCTCAACAATCTTTGTTCTGAAATCCTGGCTCTCCGATTGCCTGCTGTGCTGTAATTATGATTGCCAGTATACACAGTCCCCCTGCAGTCCTTTACAGTCCCACAAATAAAGTTCTGGAGCAGCCAGGTAAAACACTTAATTTTAATCATAACCCCAGAATTCAATATCCATAACTGTGCCCTTTTAAATGATGCCCTTTTTAAACATTTACAGTGGGCTCCCCTGGCCCTTACACAGTTCACCAGTCCCCTCTTTGGCTTTTGCTGGGGCCAGGACTACTGGGAAGCCCTTCGGTTTGACCGTAATCATGGTCAGTACAGGGGCATGTTTCTGCACATGTGTGAGCTGCTGGCTGCCTGTGAAGTGGATAGAGAAAACGGCAGACAGCTCCACAGTGTTTGTCTGCCCAAAGAGAGCAAAAATGAAGAAAAGGGCTCTTGGAGACCTTCTGGGGCACAACTGGACTGGGCCAGCATTGCGGTGTTTGAGGACAACATCTGGGCAAAAACAGGAGGAAGACAGGAGGCGCTCCAGGAACAGGAGCAAACAAGAAAATGGGCAATAAAGTAAGTCCCCATTTGGGGGGGGCATTACACCCTCCCCTTCCTGAGAAAGCTTGGCCTCCGAGTCCTCGCCAAGCCTGTGCCAATTAGTAGCATTTTATTAACTTTCAAATATTTAAACAGTCTAACTAGACACATGGCTCCCTAGCTAATGCTGGTTACCATACGTTCTATTCTGGACAAATACACTCTATCTAAAACACCAATAAAGCATTTGCAAAACACTATGAGCCTTTCTAGATGTTGCATTCTCCCTGGGGACCCTTAACAGTAAAAGCTGTTACATCTGAATATATTTTGGTGCATTTCCATTTTCAGCTACTAGGGGGAGATCACTCCCTTAATACTGTTACTGACCAGCAGTGAACAATGGCTTGGAGCAGATTTGACTCTAAAACACATTTTCAGGAGTTTCTATGGGCTGCAGCCATTTTACTGGTCCCAAGACTTAGGAGCTGGGAGGGGTCCATGCTTGGCGTGACATGGCATACAGGAGATCCAAATGGTGCCTCCATTTGTGTAACCCTGGCACCAGGTATCTGAAGGGCTACACTACCCCTGCCTTGTAGGCCTAACCATGGTTGAGGGGCCTGGGTTCCTATTTTAACTTTAAACTGGTTATTTCCCAAGATAACATACATGTGCAGTGCCTACACCCAGAGTATACTTGTGTGGGCTAGGTTAATACCTGGTACAACCCTCTGGGATGCTGTACCCACCCACATTACCATAGTGCCACCCCAAACATGACCCAATAAACAAAACCCCACATTTCAGACATTTTGATAATCTAATAATATGCTCACAACAACAGATGTATGCTTGTAACCACCCTGTCCCAGGGGTTTACCTGTCTTCCCCTTTGGGGCTCCCATTTTCCCTGGTTTCTCCTCTGGATCTTCCCAGTGGTTTCCCCATTCCTGGCTGTGCCCCAAGTGTCCCTGTCATGTACAGGATCTGCACTCAGGCACCCACAACGTTTTTTTAAGGAGCGGTGCCTGGGAAGCAGTAGTGTCAAGCTGCCAGTTTGTTTTGCACCTTTGGGTGCTTACCAACACTCCACACTTGCACAGAAAGCGCATTTTCGATTGGCTGTTTGGCAGCCCTTGAAGTCATCTCTCTAGTGGTCCCGGTCCCAGGGCAAACTAGGAGAGTGACCAGAGACCTTGGGCAGACTGGAGAGGCAACAGGAGAGAAAGGAGAGCAGGAATTGTGAGTGCTAATCATGCCTGAGTATCAGGGAGCCACCTCATCAATATTCATGAGGTAGCATGAATAATTCATAAGCAGGTCCTGTCTAGTGCTAGGGGAAGGTTTGTAACAGTGCTAGTGACAGGCAGGGGAAAGAAGAAAAGTTAACCCCCTGCCCGTGTTTAATAGGGCAAAGAATGGGATATAGGATGCTGGGGATTTTCCTAAATAAAGGTGTTTATGTGGGGCTGTGTTTAGGTCATAAAGTGGATGTCACAGGGTGCTCCTCTGACGAGTAGGAGGTTAGAAAATAGGTGATATCCTTCAGAAGGGTTTGGAGAACAATGGTGCTCTGCAATGCAAGGTGCGCTTTTTAAGGATAAAAAAAAAAACTGATAAATAAATATAGTAGAAGTTAATAGCCGAAGAAAAGTCTTGGCATTGGGATTTTTTCCTAGTGGTGTGATTTTACTGTTGATATATTCAGGCTGTGTCTATTCATTGAGTAAATGAAGTCACAGTCCTGCGGAAATATTGTGACAGTAAAATAAAGTCAAATGTAATGAAGACATTGGGCTGGATATTCAAACTGCGCCATTCTGTGGTGCAAGCCCTTGTGCTGCGCAAAATAGTTGCGCTGGGGTGTGGCTGGGGTGATATTCAATGGAGTTGTGCTATTGAGCAACTCCTTTGAATATCACCACTGGCCACAGCCACTGTGCATGGCGCAGTGGAACTTGCGCCACCACAAGTGGTCAGAGTGGAGCATTCAAGATGTGGTGGCACAAGTTCCATTGCGCCATGCGCAAATTTCCGATATTCAAAAGGTGACATGCAAATGGGGCCATAATTCATGCAAGGCGCGGGGGGGGCCATTTGCATCTACTTATGGCCCATTTGCATGCCATTAGCATGCAGGTGCATCGATCCCCGATGACTTGCGCCTGGCGCCCTGCCAGGCAGCAGCCGTTGGGGACCGACGCCCCCTGCAACCCGATCGCGGGCATAACTGTATAAATTCCCCTTCCCCCCGACTGGCCCAATCGCGGGCATAACTGTATAAATCCTCCCTCCCCCCGACTGGCCCGATTGCAGGCATAACTGTATAAATCCCACCTCCCCCCAACTGGCCCAATCACAGGCAAAACCGTAGTAACCCCCTCTCCCCCCACTAACCCGATTGCGGGCATTAGAGGTCAACGCCCACCAAGAACAATATCCCTGGTGGTCCAGTGGACTGCGAAGCCCAGTCGCGGGCATTAGAGTCCACCCCCCAGAACAATATCCCTGGTGGTCCAGTGGACTGCTAAGCCTGATCGCAGCCATTAGAGTCAACCCCCACCCCCAGGTCCAAGTACCCTGGTGATCTAGTCCCACTTACCCACCATGGAGCCTCACCACCCGCTCCCCCCCATCAGCCCGGCAGGCGGCAGCATCCCACCCACCTGCCACCCCGCCACCTGACTGACTGCTCAGTGGGGCTGCACACCCATTGGTTCAGAGCGGAGCCACTGTATCGCAGTAGCCCATATCGCGCAAGGCAGTCCAGATATCTTGACTGCCTTTACGGTATAGCTGCACGCCCATTGGCTCTTGCTTTGAACCAATGGGCATGCAGCCCTTACTGAGCAGTCAGTCGGCAGGCGGGTGGGATGCTGCCTCCGCCGCTGACAGGGGGGAGCGGGGAGGTGGGGCTCCTGGGTGGTTGGGGTGGGGGTCCACTAGATCACCAGGGTACTTGGACCTGGGGGGGTGGGGGTTGACTCTAATGCCCGCGATTGGGCTTAGCGGTCCACTGGAGCACCAGGGATATTGTTCTTTGGGGAGGGTTGAACTTCAATGCCCGCGATCGGGATAGTGGGGGGACGGGGGGTTACTATGGATTTGCCCATGATTGGGCCAGTCGGAAGAGGGGAGATTTATACAGCTATGCCTGCGATCGGGCCAGTCGGGGGGAGGGGTTTACTATTATGCCTACATTGGCCATGGGGGGCATAGGAGTTAGTCGAGGGCCACCTACAGGTGGCAGCTGCTGTGTTGCACCCTGCAATGTGGCAGCTCACCTGTGGGTGGCCCTCGACTTACTCCTTTTTTTTTTTTTTTTGCTCAAAGTTGTGCAGACGCAAGTTGGGGGTTGCGCCTGCACAACTCTGCACAGCCTGCCTGAATATCGGGCTGTGCAGTTTATGCATGGTTCCTCCCCCTCCGGTTGAGTATGCCTTCATTAGCATTGCGCTGTTGCTCAGCATGACTTGGGAGGGCACAACTGCCTCTTGCTGAATATGGCAGAATGGCGCAATTTCAGACTTGCGCAGGTGCAACCCTTTTGAATATCCAGCCCATTTGGTTTAGCGCTGATTTATAACCCGAGGTGCTTAGGTAAAGTAAAAGGGAAGGGTAATTATGGTAAGGGATGGTCGAAGGTTTGTATAGCCCCCCAGGATGAGAGTGACAGTAAATAGGAGAAAGCCTCTGTGAGGGTTGCTGTGTTGCCCATTGGTAATGAAAGCTGTTTCTCTTACCTGCTTCTCGAGCTACTGCTCAGTGGGGTATTGTGTTTCCCCTGTTTGATAGTGTGCGTGTGCCCTGTACGCTGGTTAAAAGTATTTCCACCATTTAATAGTGGATAGGTGGTGGAAATGGTAGTTAAATAAAATGTGCAGGTTTTAAAATAATATGCCTTTGTTGGGGTATTTCCATGTCTGCATTTAAATGCTGTTTGAGAGCTGGTAGAGGCTCGGTAAAATATCTGCTATTCGAGAGCCTGTATAGGCTTAGCATTATAAATGCAGAATTCAGTGGTGTGTTTCTGGGCAAGGCGGCATCTGTGAGTGTAACCACCAGCCCGAAACACTTAAATTAAAAGTAAAAGATTAGTCCCTTTATGGTGTTTCTTGTTCATGCTGCCTGAGGGCTAAGAGAGAGGGATGGGTGTTTTGCCTTTTAAACCGGGAAGACTGTTTCAGTGTACAAAGAAATAAATTAACCGTATTTCAAATTTAGAAAATAATCCTGTAGTAGTTTAAAAAGGGTAAGTGAGCAGAGAAGTAGTAGATTTGTTAATTTCAGCTGCCGCTTCTTAGCGTTATTAGCGCTTTCAGTGTTCTAATGTTCCTAGTGCCGTTAGTTTACAATTAGCGCTATAGTTTATAATGCAGTTAGAACTTACTTTGTAGTGGGTCCCCCCTTAGCTTTAACAAGTGAAGCTGTTAATATTTGAAATAGTGCAGCTTCTTGAGATCTTAGGTTAGGTATTAGATGAATGGTTCTGTGCTTTAGAAGTGGCGACTGGGTTTATGCTTCTAAATGCTCAAAAAGTTTACAGTTTTGAATGCCTTTGAGTGTGGTTTAAAATAGTTATGGGAAAGGAGCTCTCAGTATACAGTTTAAGGGAGGTTGGGAGATTTAAACAATAAAGGAGTGATTGTTACTGGTGGGTTTCTCACTTACATTGTGGGGACATGTTTTGTGGGATTTCTTGGAATTCCAGTATGCAGGCTGATGCGTTCCTTGCACCATTTCCCTTGTAGGACAGCCATAGTGCCGACTGGCCATTTGTTCTGCAGTTTTATGCTGTGCTTTTGATGAGGGCAGTGCTTGGATGGTCAGGACTATCTGGAAACAGTCAGGATTAATTATAAAATATTATGGGCAATATACATGATGAAATAGTTAAAGAAAATGTTTGTATAAATGTTGAGAATGTATTAAATGTGTTTGAATTAAAAGATGTTATTTGAAATAGGTGCGGGTAGGGTTAGATCACATGGGCCTAGACCTGTATAAAAGGATTGATGGGAGGTGATTTTAGTTAGATAGGTTTTCAGGTCTGGAGAAGTAGGACTCAAGGGTGCTCTGTTAATAGCTCCAAAGCATTAGACTTTGTCTTATTCATGTAAAAGTTGTTATTCTCTGCTGTTGAATCAATGCACTGTGATGCATTTTTTCCTGCTTTGAAGAAATTCTAAAGAAGTGAAATAAACTTGAACCATGAAGAGAGCCACTTGTGTGTTACATTTACCTGACTAGTAAGTGAACTGTCCACTGGTGACCTGGGCCCAATCACAGTGGGGCACTGAATAAACTGTGATGCGACTGGTGTGTGCTGCCTAGGGGCAGTGACAAGCAGCAGCAGCGACAGAGGAAAGATTAGTTAAAAAGGGGAAACTATGCAGTTGCTTAATAGGGCATGGGGTGGCTACCAAATGAGGGGGAAATGCACAATGAAAGTAAGAGGTTTGGCTGCAGGAGTGTTTGGAACTTGGGACACTGGTGTAAACTATAGTGGGACTGTTTTCCAGCAGCCATTTTCTACAGCCTTGTGACTCCAGCCAACCAACCACAAAGCCAGGATTTGCCAGGAGAATTCTGGGGCTGGTGAAAGGACTCTTGGGGGAAAAATACCTGGGAATATTCTGGTACCATTTTGAACAGCCAATGAGGCATCGAGGGAGCCTCATACATATTCATTTTCTTTGAGGACAGTGGCTCCAGCCAATCGGGAGCTGCCAGGAAGCTCCCAAAAGACAAGAACTTTTAGTTTCTGGTTCAGTTCAGTGGGAGCCCCTCCACAGGGAGGGGGGCTCAGCCCCTATCAGAAGAATGGGGCTGCAAGGCTGGGAAAGGGCCTGCCTGGGGGCTGCCAGCAATCTGTCCCCCAGGGCTGGGTGTCTGTCTTCCCCCATTGTACAGAGATGAAGAGAAATGTGCAGGCAGCTCAGTGGGAAAAAGAGAGCAGCAGGATTCTGTTGCTGTGGATAGAAGTTGCACCACAGTGGTAAAGATGTTGAAAAATGGATGATAAGAGTGAAAAAGGAGATTAGGAAAATGGACTGATCCTTAAGAGGAGACAGCCTCCTGGTATTCACTTGCACCTGCACGGTGAGACATGAGTGAGCTGAGAGGTTAATGACAAGTTGTATGAAAGTATGGAAAAGGAGCAAGGAACTGTCTGACCCTGGCACAGACAAAGCATCTAAGGATATGAGGGGAAGACATAGGTCTGAAGACTGGATGTAGCATGGACAAATGACTACTGGAAATTGGATGGGAATCCGGATTCTGAAGAGTTGAAGAGAAAGCCTCTTCTGAGATCATTATGCACCTGCATGGTGAGAAAATAAACTTTCTGGATGTAGTGCTGAGAAAGAGTTCTGGAATTGTGTGTGTGAGCCAGAGCGACAGTGATCACTGTGTTACAGCTGAGACACTGTGAAAGCAGAAGGATAAGCAGGTGCTATCTGGGTGGGTACCTGCTGTCTGCTCCAGAAATACAGCTGAGAAAAGAGACTGTTGTAATAAACCTGTAGTTCAGACTCTCCACCACCCCCGGAGTCTGGGAGACAGTGAAGAAACAGAGACTGTTTTGGCTACACCATAGCTGGTCATTGTAAGAAAGGAAAATGATTTAAAGAGTCCATCCTGAATCTGGAGCCAGGAAGAGAACTTGCTAACCCCCATCAAGTGGGGCTTGTTGGCTGTGGGGGATCATGGGTTTTATACCCGAGTGCTAGGGCACTCTGACCTGTGGAGGAGCAAGGCTGTAGGGCCACTCCTAGGTCTGGGACCTTTGTGGCTGGCAGGCCTTGCCATGTGTTCTGCAATGGGCCTCAATAGGTCGAAGGTGACACGCTGTAAGATCTGCAAGCAAGCTAAAGATCCAAGTTGCAGTTTCCTTGCCCCTTCAAATTCAAGCATTTACTGTAGCTCGGTTCTGCATTCACTGTCTCCACCAACCCCAGGACTTCAGTCATCTGTGCCATCAGACTGATTCAGCAGAACCGATGTAGGACTGGAGGCAAAGCAAAGTGAAATGTTTAAAGTAATCAACAGAAAGCATGCCTCAAAGACTGGCTCCTGTTGGTGTCCACCTGCTACTGTATTTCCTGAGTAGTCCCCCCCCCTCCACCCTCTTCCCTTTTGGCTGTCATCTCTCCACTTCCCCATTACTATATCCCTCCTTCGCCTCCTTCTCTCCCCCTCCCTACACTAACTTTCTGATACACTATGCTCTGGTACCCTTAATGCAATCAGTTGGTCTCTAGCCTGATCTCTATTCCCACCAAGCACTGCTCTTTAGCTTAGTTGGACTTGTTACTATTATCTCCTGTATATATTGTGATTTATCTGCTTCCTGTTATTGTGCCTCTTAGCATTGCCATTTGTATATTCAATTGTACTGGTGTGACCTTCAAATTCAGTGTGTTTACTGCTCTTCCATACTTGTTTGCTGTATAGAGCAACTCTGCGCCACAGTATGTGGCCCAGGTCATGCCTGAAAATGGTCCCTGGGATCAGCACACCTACCCAGTTACCAAAATCAGAAATAAATTGGATTTCCACAAGCATGCCAATGCCAGCTAACCAGCTGCACCACAGGCCTGCAACTACAAGGCTGGGTACCCAGGGACAGAATTTGGGTTTTCGTTCTAGACTGGTACCAGTTGTGGGTTTGTGCACCATTAATACCTGCAGTAGTTAGTTAAGTAGAGAAATTGTGGCTGCATGATCAAAGGGCGACTTGGGTTTGAATAATAAAAGGAGAAAATGACTGAACTGAGGTGTTGGTTGTGAACCCAAATCATCGTGAGGCGGGTATGTTGGCAGGCTCACCTTTGGGTCTATGGCTTGGAGGTGTTCAGCTGGCTACCTCAGACCGGGTGCGGAACCTGGGCATTATGTTTGATGACTGCTTGACCCTGAAATCACAGGTGTCAGTAGTTGTTAAAACTTCTTTTTACCATCTAAGAAATATCACCCGGGTGAAACATTTGGTTCCTCCCGATGATCTTCCAACATTGGTTCATGCTTTCGTTTCCTCCCGTCTTGACTACTGCAATGCCCTTTACCTAGAACTGCCAGGGGTTGATATCCGCCACTTGCAGCTGGTGCAGAACATGGCAGCCAGGCTATTGACTGGTGCATTAAGAACCAGTCACATGATGCCTGTGCTCCGCGGTCTGCACTGGCTGCCTATACAGTGGCGGATCACCTTTAAGGTTGCTTTGCTAACCTATAAGGCCCTGCATGAACAGGGACCGGGTTACTTGAAAGGCCTTCTTTGTCCCTACCGTCCCTCCGTCCTCTCCGATCCTCCGATGAGGGATTGCTAGAGGTTCCCAGGGTACGTCTGCAAACATCTGGAGCAAGGGCGTTTAGTTTTGCTGCCCCGTCCCTGTGGAACTCTCTACCTCATCGGGTTCAAGACTGCTTAACCATCCAGAGTTCTAAAATAGCTTTAAAAACCTATCTCTTCAGCCTGGCATTTATTGATTAAGGTTTAGTTTGCTTTCCTATGCTGCTACTATATTGTTGTCTGCTGAATTATATGTTTATTAGAATAATTTATTCTATTTTATATATTTATTGTACAGGTGCCTTGGTTTTAGAAAGGCGCCTTTTTATAAATAAAATTGATTTGATTTGATTGTTGGGAAATGCCAAATCCTTAAATTCAAATCTTTAAAATAGTTTGCCTAACCTCGATTCCATTTTCCCCCAGTCCTAACTCTCCCCTAAGTAAATAAACTATAATGTCACTGTTTCAGAAAGAGCTGACTCCAGAGCATTATTTTAATGAGCATGCTATTAGATGAAATGGGAAAGGAAATGTTGAATTGAGGGATGTTCAAGTCTGGTAAGCCCATGGCTGGGGTAACTGTTTGGGGAGGTGGGTTGGTATGACATCCCAGGGGGTTATGCTGGTAGAGATCAGACCCACTAATTGTACTCTGGTGGAGGCACCACCATTTCATTTTATTCTTGGGAAAGGACCCCCATGTAAAAACAGCTAAGGATCCCATGCCCCTTAACCTCGCTAGTGGCCATCCAGGCAGGGGTTGTGGCCATCACTAAGAAGGCGCCAGAGAGGAGTTGCATGCAAAAACAGTAACAACAATTTATTTACATGGGGTGAGGGTTAGGAAAGGGTAACATGAATGCAGAGGTAAAGCTATTAACATTTGATTTAGACTGGCATTGCAATTAGAATCACAGTAATCATTTTGCAGTTAAAGGCAAACATAAATTACAGAGGCCACCCACCAACCTTCTGAGATGGTTAGCATATCTGATCTGGCTAGCTGCATTAGATGGCAGAAACACTGTATTAGATGCCCACACAATACCAGTCCCAAAATGCATTAGAACCCCGCAACTCCAATACCTATATCTGGGTACCCAGTACTAGAGTCTTAAATGTTGCAAGCCTGTTAAATGTTGCAGCTGAGTTGGGGCCCTTACAAGAACGTTAGATTAACATTCTTTATTTCTTTGCCTTGCCATTTAAACTTCAGGATTTGCAAACAACAATTACCTCCTTTGCTGTACTAGCTTGGGCTTTAGATGGCTGAACTTGGAAAAAACTTTAAATTATTTACAGTTCCCCATTTTAGCTGCTGGCAGAGGGTGAGTCTGCCTACTCACAGTCTGAAGTCATCATTTGGATTTGAGAAGCATTGCTGAGGATACAGGCAGGAGCTGAGGAGGACTCCTGGACAACAGGCTTGGCTGCTGGCATTTCCTGAACACCTTTCATCAAGAAGTTGGTGCCCCCTCTCTCTGGGCTTGCAGTCTCAATTGGTACAGACTGGACAGGGACTGGGGCCGGGGCCTGCACGCCTCAGGCCCCCATGTCTGGCTATACCCCCAGGAGGAAGCACATATGGCAGTGGCTGTTAAACAGGCTGCATCCTCTTCCCACAAATTTCTCTTCGTCAGGCTGACAGTCCCCTCCTCTGTGCCCATTTTCATTGATGTACTCTATGCCGCACCCAAAATCTCATCCTCCTCCTCCCTGGTTGAATCTATCACTAATATCGCCTCCCACTCTTCTATTGGTGAAATCATTCTTCTAGTAGATTTTAATGTCAGTTGACTCTTCCCAGCTTCAAGAACAGTCACCCAATATGTCAAGGTCCTAAATCTCACACAGATTATCTCTGATCCTACTCTACTCAACCCTCTCTCCCAAAACCACACCCCTTTGGACTGGGTTCTCTCCTCCTAACCCCATAATTTTGTTGCAACTGGTATTTTGCCTGATATTTTCAGTGACCACTGCATGATGTTCTATGTCAGAAAAATCAGATACCCTCCCTCCTCTCCAAAATAAATCTGGTGCAGGTCCCTCAGGTCACTCAGCACTCAGGCCCTCCGGAGTGAACTTGCTGCATCAGATAGGATACCATTCCACACCACATCTGATACTGACATTACCCTCTCCATGTTTCATTCCATACTCAATTCAGTCTGCGACAAACATACTCTGCTCATAAATTCCATGGCCAAATCTCACCATCACCTCTGTATTACCCCAGAAAATATTGGTCAGTGCAAGTCCTGTGATCATGCCTGGTCACACCATAAATTATTTCTCTCCTTTCCTGAACTCCTGAGGTACAGGTCTGGTAAGAACTCCTGTACAAAGGCTGTCAGGAGTGCAAAATCACAATACTTCAAGGCCAACCTTAAGAATAACCTTAACAACCGTTTGAAGTTCTGGAAGGTAATTCACTCCCTTTTTGACCCTCCCACTCAGTCTGGTTCCTCAGTTCTTCTGATTAATGGTTTACCTGTATCTAACTTCCCCTCTGTTGCTTCCCATTTTAATTAATTCTTCAGCACTCCCTTCCTCTCACCACCTGCCAAAACTCCTTCATGCCTTGTTCCTTCTTCCCTCCTAGGACTTCCAAGTCCCTGCTGTTACCACCCAGGAGACACTGACTGCCCTTTACTCCCTGAATTTGAGTAAATCTAGCCCTGATGGACTTAACCCAGACTTCTTCATATGTCTGTTCTTGCCATTGCATCTCCTTTGACTCACCTTTTCAGCCACTCTTTCTGCCTCTGTGTGGTCCCTCAGTCCTGGAAGTTGGCAAAAGTTATACCACTTCACAAAGGGAGGGAGGGAGGAAGGGAGACCCTTCCTCCTCCAGTAATTATCAGCCTGTCTCCCTCCTCCCCTCTCTTGCCAAGCTACAAGAGAAGCTTGTCTACTATAAAGACTCTAATTTCCTCTCCTCCTCTGATTTCCTCTCCTGTTCCAGTCTGGTTTCAGGAAGGATCACTCCACCATCTCCTCGCTGTTCTGTGTAACTAATAAAATCCTCCCAGGAATGGATCAGGGTCACATATGGCAACCACCTTTGTCAATCTGGCTAAGGCCTTTGACTCAGTGTCCCACTCTCTCCTCCTGATTAAGATGGGTTCTGCTGGTCACTCAGCTCCTGCCGTCGATTGGTTCAGTTCTTACCTCATGGCTGTATACAGTCAGTACAGGTTAGTAGCACTGTCACCTCATCTTCCCATCCAGGTAGGGGTCCCACAGGGCTCCATCTTGGGCCCTATACTCTTCTCCATATTCCTCAGTGACCTCCCTTCAGCCTGTGCCAACTCAATATTCACATGTATGCAGATAACACAGTCATCTACACTTCTGGTCCCTCCACCACATAAGTGAGAGATCTGCTGCAGCAAGGCTTCAACAACATTTTACAATGGTTCCAATCAAACAGCTTTGGGTCAACACAAACAGACCCAAACAAAACAGTGTCCAGGACCTTTGGCACCCTCCAAAATCTGGCCAAACTCCCATAGAAGCCCATATCCTTCCCCACTGGAAGTGGTTCCTTCCTTCAAGTATCCTGGTGTGTGGCTTGACAGCAAGCTTGACTTCTCTGTCCACATTGATGCCATTCGTGCCAAGCTCCATCCTATACTTGGTGCCTTGCACTGAAATAAAGCTTGTCTTTCCCTACAGGTTTGCTAAGAGCTTATCACCAGAATGGTGCTCCTAGTTTTTGACTGTGTGGACATGGTCTATGGTTCCACCCCCTCCACCTCCCTGGCCAGACTGGATACCCTCTGTAACTCCTTCTGTCACTTTGCAACCAACTTACCCTCTTGAACCCATCACTGCTCACTCTACTCATCACTAGCCATTTTCCCTCTACTATCCTGTCACCAGATGCACTGTACCTCCTTTATCTCTAAGTACTGGTTTGGGTCCCTTCCCTCCTACCTCTCATCACTCCTCTCCATTGTTCCCTGTGCTCTGTGCTCCGGGACCATCCTCTTGCCACATTCTATACCTTGGTTGGCCAATCAGCCATTGCACATCACCTCCCCTCACTTTGGAACCAGCTCCCCTCTTCCCTTCACTTCACCACCTCCCCTGCCTCCCTCAGATATCAGCTGAGACTCCTTCCCTCCCCTTGCTCCTGTTTCCACCCCCCCCAACAGTCCACCATACTATTGTCTATGTTCAACTGCCTGGTAATGACTTGTTGCTCACTATGAACATTATACAGTCTATTTGTTCTCAGACTTTGCACTTTTTAGTTATATTGAATTTGTCTAAGCTATATATTATTATTATTACCCTTTGCTCCTCTACCCTAGGTCACACCTGGCAATGAGCCTCCTTGGCTCAGTGTGCCTTTCCTGGTCACTAATTTTCAAATAAATAAATAAATAAACAAATAAATAAATAATCCTGAGGAGATGTGTGCCTTTCCTGGTCACTAATTTTGAAATAAATAAATAAATTACCCTGAGGAGAGACTTGTGGTAGTAATCATCTTGTTCCTGTATAAAAATTAACTAAGAGTTCTTGTTCTGTAATTGTGAAAAAAAAAAAAGTTTGTGCCCGTGTGTTCAAGAGAAAAATAACATATTTAATACATGCTCAACAAAGTGAAAAAGAAAGCATAACCCTCCACACATTGATCATTTTGCATTTAAGTGATCAGCAGAGAGTGAACTGGCTGAAAACTAGCCAACTTGGGTCGGTTTCATACAAAAAGAAACTAAAAATTGAAGGTGACAACAGCGCTGATGAGCAGTTGATATGGTTACTGACTAGCTCTAAGGAGACTGTCAATTTTGATGACTGCCTTTATACAAAGCTTATCTGTCTGCAAAGGCATATCTCTTTGCTAAGAGAAGCTTCACAAATAGCTTTCATGACATCTTTTACAAGTCTCCATTGGAGACATATCTGAAGGATATACAGCTGCTGCATCCCTTTATAGCTAAGATAACAAGCTTCACTGTACACCCATTGAAAGTGGCCCCTCTCCCATCCTCAACCAGTGTTTGCGATAACTTGCCTTTTGCTTGATTTCAGCCCTGAAGTCAGCAATGTGGATAATTTATTACTTGCCAGATTAATTACCAGACTGTCAAAGTACGGCTGGTGAAAATGTTGTTCCTGTAGTACAACAAAGAAGTACCTTGCCCTTATTTATGTGTTTAAACTTCCCCTCTCCTTTTGCTTTTCAGCTCTTTCCAATGCTAATTTCATATAGCTTTTGTAGCATTGAAAACATTGTTTAAGAACAATAAATAAATTACCGGCATTAGATTTGTTTCTTGGAAAAAATATGGCGTCTGGCAGCAAAACCTGTCTTTCCCCTACCCCAGTGCCCTTTAATCTGGCAGCACCTGTTTTGTCTCACCCCAGCTGAAGTTATGAGACAGGGCACAGGAGGACATGGGCAGCAGTGGTTCAAAGAGTGGTGGGTGAGACTTTACTTCCTTCCCACATATAGCTTTTTGAGGCAGAGATTAAAATAAGATTTCTCTCTGAAAGAGTTGCTGACGCCTTTAAAAAACTTTGAAAAACATTATAATTAGGTAAAATTCAACTTCCATTCCATATATATTCTAAAGAATCCTCCTCCCCAGTATTTATTACTAAGAACATTTACAAGAATATATGATCTTTATCCCTCAGTGTTCATCTTCCTCTGTAGCTGACTCCCTATTTCAAGTCATAATCCTCTGTTGTGACATCACAGCCTGTTGCAATGGGAGTAACTGTGATGTAAAGGTAAGCAAGCAATGTGAGAAGTCAGGAGGGAGGGCTGGGGGGATGCTGGGATGTATATGAAGAGGCATCACCAGTAGAAAACAGGAAGTTGTTATCCCTCTGTAAAGACAGTTGGTGAGACACCATCTGGAATACTGTGTGCAGTTCTGGAGACCCCATCTCCGCAAGGACATAGACAGGATGGAGGCAGTTCAGAGGAGCGCAATTAAAATGGTGCAGGGTCTGCACCAGTAGCCATATGAACAGAGACTAGAGGAGCTTAATATGTATACCGTCAAGGAAAGGAGGGAGAGGGGGGACATGATAGAACTTTCAAGTACCTCAAGGGAATCAACAAAGTCCAGGAGGGTAGCATCTTTCAGAAAAAGAGATGTGCAAGAACAAGGGGGCACAATATGAAGATAGAGGTGGGAATGGCTCAAGGGCAATGTGAGGAAGAATTTTTTCATGGAGAGGGTGGGGGATGCATGGAACGGTCTTCCTGAGGAGGTTGTGGGGTCAAAAACAGTGGGGAATTCAAGAATACATAGGATAGACATAAGGCAGTTCTGGTGTGGGGGTAGGAAGAAGTAGGCTGTTGGTTAACTAGGATCTGCAGCTTATCCAATAGGTAGGGAAATGTGCAGACTGGGTGAGCCAAGTGGTCCTCATCTGTCATCAAAGTCTATGCTTCTATGTCACAAGCAGTGCATTATGACCTCAGGTAGGGAGACAGCAACAGGAAAAGATGAACTTTTCAGGAGCAAATATCCTGTTTTCATACAAAAGACCTCAGTAATAAATAATAATGAGGTGGAATACAGAACTAATGTGAAATACAAGCTGGAATGTGTCTAAATATTATGTTTTGATAAAGTTCTCCTGAACGCATCAGCTGCTCTTTAAGGTGCCTAAATATTCCAGAAGGGCCAAATCCAAGAGCAGCCTCGGGTGAATCGCTACCTATGAAGGTAATGTGTCTGCTCTTCAGAGGGAGAATCTGGTGACTTTTAAGAGCTAGTAGAACAAAAAATAGCAGACAGGAAATTGTTACACATTTTTAGAAGTAATCAGCTGTAACTTTTTATTTCTTAAGTATTTTTATGTTGGCTTGTGCGCATGCGCAAGCAACATCTTGTGGTAATAGCACATTTGAGAGGTGTGGCAGTCTTGTGGCAAATGCAGGGGATGCTTTAGTGGGTGCGTCCCTCAGCCTCCAATCAGTGGGCATGCTGGCAATGGCAGAAAACTTCAAAGAGAGCCAAAAAGTTGAAAGAAACCTGCCACTGCAATCAGGTGCAGTTTCGTCACTGCAGCAGCAGATGACAAGACTCCGGCCATACGCATTACAGTGCACAGTAATGCACATGGCTGGAGTTATGAGCAACATTTGCTCAGTGTACTTTTCCTGGTGAAACATTTCAAAAAATAATGTAGCCGCAGAGTGGCTTTCCACAATGGCAGCTCCTGCTGCCTGCCACACACTCCTGAAAAGCCGACATCAGGGGTGCCCAATCCCCATGTCAGCATGTATCCCCCCCAATTTAATGTGGCACACTGGAGCACACCCCAGTGTACCAAAAAACATGGTGGCTCCTGCCACCCACCACACAGTCCTGAAAAGCCAACATCAGGGTGCCCAATCCCTGTGTCGACATGTATCTCCCCTCCACCCCATTAATGTGGCACACTGGGAGCCCACCCAAGTGTGCCGACATTTTTTTTTTATTTCCTTCCAACACTGGGATGCCCACTCCCCTTGTCGGATGGGCTCCCCTACATGATTTGCCAACATCAGGGTGCCCAATCCCCATTTCGGCACCCCCCCTCACTATTATGGCACACTGGGAGCACACCCCAGTGTACCCACATTAATAAAAAAAAATGTTCCCTGTGAAAGAAGAAAATCGTCCTTCACTGTTTGTTTTTTTTTGTACCTGTAAAAAAGGAAACAGTCCATCATTGTGTCACCATCCCCTTCCCACATCCCAACCCTCCCTCTGCACACCCACCTCCCTGCACCCCCCTTCACCCCATACTTACCTTTGGAGGTCAGGCGCTGTCATCTTCTGTGGACCGGGAGACAGTTGCACTCTGCAAAGCCGAACCACAAAAAGAAAAATCAAAGGTAAGCTGTATAATGGGAGTCGGGGGTCAACTTAGGTTGATATCTCAGCCATTTTTGGGAATTTTGGCCCCAGATTTTCAACATGACATTCTTGGGACCTCACCTCGTGAACACTGGCACTGTCATTTTGTTTCTCAGTACTGAAAGGTGATTTCACGGTCGCCACGTGGAATCACCTTTTGGGACCGACTAATGAAATGACAGTTCCACTGTACATGAGGGGAGGTCCCAAAAAGCCCATGTTGCAGATCTGGTGAAAGAATTCCAAACAATGACTGTGTTATGAGCGTGCATTGTGCAGTTTCTATGCATGTTTGTAATTTCACCAGTTTTTAATATTTTCATTCCAAATTTTCAACATTGCCATTTTTTCACACCTCCTTATGAATAGTACAGCTATAATTTTTTACATACTTTTGGGACAGGTTAACACAATCACAGAATCACTGATCATGACAGCAGGTCCCAAAATGCCCATGTTGAAAATTTGGGGAAAAATTTCCATATCATGATGGCATTACAGGCTTGTGTTGCGCAGTTTCCATGCACGCTCTTAACTTCACCAATTTTTCATATTTTCACTCCAGATTTTCAACATTGCCATTTTTTCACACCTCCTCGTGAATGGTGTAACTGTCGTTTTTTACATCCTGCCCAAAATGTGTTTCCACACCTGTGGTGCCAAATGGCTCAGTCACTGTGCGAAATCCCCTTTCAAGATTGAGTAATGAAATGATAATGACACTGTTCATGAGGTGGGGTCCCAAAAAGCCCACGTTGAAAATCTGGAGTGAAAATACCAACAAATGCCCAGGGTGTTAGGATTTCCAACCGTAACGCCCCACCCTGTAGAGATTGACAGGCATCAGGGGTGTGACCTGGGTTCATCAGCCGTAATGCTCACAGCATCCCACCCCCACTCTGCAGCCATTGACAGGCATTGAGGTGTGCCTTGGGGTCTTTGGCCCCAGTGTTCATACCATTCTCCTATACTGCACCCATCTCAGCTTACTTCCTTATGGAATGGGGTGAGTGTAAGGGCGAAAGACACCAAGGCACATTGCAACACCTATTGCTATCTGTAGGGTGGGGTGAGGTGGAATGGCATAAGCGTTACGGCCGATGACCCAAAGGCACACCCCCAACACCTTTCAGTCTCTGTGGGGGGGTGGCGTTAGTTCAATATTTCACTGCCATTCCTATTATGCATCTGTAACTCCTGTACTACCAGTGCCATCGCCAGCAAGCCAACATTCAGCATTGAGAAATGCTTGTTCTTTCTCCTTTTGTTGATTAGAAGGCTTCCTATACAGTAGTATTATGTCTGATATGTAGAACATCACTCTGCCTGGCAGCAGACATAGTTCTATTCCTCCCACTGCATCATCAGCACTGTGACCTCACTGAAAGTGACGTCTCAAGTGACTTGCCTGGCAGTTATTGAGTGGCTCTTCTTGAGCAGCTGTGATGTCACAGTCAGTGAGTCATAATGCTGATGATGTAGTAGGAGGAACAGAGCTAGATATGTCAACAGCCAGACAAAGTGCTGTTCAACACATCACAGCTACTAACATTAGGTAACAAAACAAAAAAAAAACCTTCTGGGAAAAGAAAAAGTACCTCAGATATAAAAATAAATAGCTGACTGTTTTCAAAAACTAATATTAGCTTCAGGCAGTCTAGCATTACAATGACAGGGCATGTGTTCTAATTAGCTGTTGCTAGTAATGTTCCTTTTTACATTAATGAAATTCACACCTCCAAATGATACAAGCAACAGGGGTGCTCCAGGAAATAGCTGTGCTCTGTGTAAAACTGCAAACACCTGATGCAAAACACGATGCCAGCTCAGTCACATAGGAATCTTTATTTATTTACACAAAAAAGCAAATAATAATGTGTAAGCCCCCCAAATGGGCTTACCTGTGAGGGAAGTCATCTCCTGCGCTTCCCCACCACCATCCTGACAGGACTCCAAGTGGGCTCTGGACCTCTGATGCCCCGTTTCCTTTGTGGCAATGGCTGCTGGCTCTCCTCAGTCTCTTGGCCCATAACAGAAGGGGGACAAGGTCCGATTGTGTTTTCAGCATCTCCAGAAGCTAAGGGAGCCCTCCATCAGTCCTGAGAGCTGCAATAAAGCCCGGACCAAAAAGGTAAACAAAAAAGATGGTAGCCAGCACTCTCTTGCGCCTGTGCAGCCACCCAGAATGTAACATTGATAGGAGCCATGGCTCCATTTGTGGTTTTGGCCATGCAGTCACTATTAAAGTATATCCCTGGCTCCAGAGGAAACAGGGGGGCTGGGAACCAGGGGAAATCAAGACTGGAAAGCCTCTGGTTTTGGGAAGAAATGTTTTCTGACCTCATAAGGGCCTAAATAATAAATAATAAGGGCGAGAGAGTGAGACTATAATATAAACCAAAATGGCAGCCCCATGGGACTACAAAATCAAGGGGGCTACTGGGTAAAGGTCAGAGGGCAGCAAAAAAGCCCAGGAGTTAGGCAGCCAATCAGAAGGGGAGCTGCCAAAAGCTATATGGGACTGATTTGCTCAGGAAAAGGAGATCAGCCAGAGTGGGAGTGCAGAACAGACTGTGTGGGCTTCCCAGCCCTAAAACTACATTCAGGCCCCAATAGCCTAACAAATCCAGAGATACTTGAAAGGACAGCAAGAGAAAGAGCTTGGGGTTTTTTGCAGCAGGAACAAGAGAAATGTTTTGGAGTTTGCTGCAGATGTCCAGGAGCCAGAAATCAGCCAAAGAGAGCGAGCTGAAAACTACGGTGAGAGCTGAAAGACTGTGTGTGCTGCCTGATTTTCCAAGCACTGCAACCCATGCAAAGAGACTAAGCTACTGTGTTCCCCCTTGGAGGGGTAATTGTGGTGAATGCAAATTTTGGCAAGGGGAGAGCCTAAGTGTGTTGTGACTAGAGTTTGTGAAAGGGCCCAGCACCGCTATGAATAGAGAAACCAACCATAACAGTGCTAGGGTAAGAGACTGTGGAAAAGACCAGCAGTAATTGTGTGGCCAGGGCATGAAACAGAGGGGGTATTGAGGACCACATCTATCATTCCTCACAGCAAAGAAGAGGAAGAAGATCAGTGGCAGAAGACAACAAGAGGCATGCCTGGTGAACAATATCTATAAAGACCTTTGAGGTGAAGTTGGCAAGGCCAGGCAGGTGAAGACCAGCGTTCTTCATTTTCTCCAGTATCCAGCTCTGTGGCCTAGTGGTGTACCACCATCCGGATACCTCCACGGTACAGTGTATTTGACAGTTTAACTGCAACTCCACCAGCTGAAACCCCCCTTGTGGACTTCCAAACTGTAAGTACTCCAAGCTGCAGCTTTGGGGAGTCTTTTTCAGCTAACTAGTTAGGTTACAGGGGGTAAATCCTGGGCTGTGCCAAGTACAAAGCTGCGCCCAGACAGTAAAATTAAATTTGAAACTGTTTAAAAGTTATTTAGGCCCCAACAAAAGACTCCAGGATTGCATCACCATCCGCTGTGGTACCCACTGCATCAAGGGACATTTCTGGTTGCACCCAGTGGTGGGAGGTGGGGACTGAAATGTGGGGTATCTTTGATCAGCAAAGTGTTGTGCTGTTTGATATTCTCCCTTTCCTCCCTCTCCTAATAAATACTTTTATTGTTTGCCTGTTAACTATTGTTGCTGTGACATATTGTGACAGAATTACGGTGGGTGAGGAATTGTTATATTGTGTGGAGGGAGAAGTGTCTTGGAGGGCAGCTTACATATTTTCCTGGGGCTGGTAGCCTGTTCTATGTCCACAGGTGTCCCTTGCCACTTACCCCAGCTGGAGGCACCATGCCATACATATTGTCCATGGAGGAACCCAGGCCGCCCCCTCGGAGGGGTGTACCGAGTTGACCCAAGGGCCCCTGGATCAGCCAAGGTGAGTCAAAGGGCTGTTACAAATGCAAATAGCTTATCACAGAGCCAACAGTGAAATGAAATATACATTACTCACATAGCAGAACCCGAGAAAGTGCAGTCACCCAGCTGCCAACAAAACAGCTTTGAGCACTTTTGCTCATTATAGGGCTTTTTCAAGGATTTTTTTCCTGCAGGGGGGAGGCAGGATTTAAATAGTCCTGTGAAGATCACATGGGTATTTAACTGCTGACCATATGTCACCAGCAGAGAGTTGCTACAAAAAGTTTCAGTTAAGTGTAATATTAATTGAATAACAGTGAGGAAATCATCAGTAATAAGGCTGTAATTACATACTAACATACTAAAATGCCAGCAGAATAGGCCTAATGGTCTTTAGTGTCTGCTCGTTTGGTCAGCCCCAACCCTGGGAGCTGATCTTGCTGCCCCCCTCTCCCTCTCTGGCTTCTCCCTTCCCAGTCCCCGATATTCTCGCTGCACTGGTTTTTGCTTCCAGAACCCTTCCCCTGTACCTGTCCCACCCCCTCTTGAACCCCTCCACCGTTTCTGTCTCCACCAGCCCCCTGGGCAGCTCATTCCATGGCTCCACCACCCTCTCAGTTAAGTAGCACCTCCTTCTTTCTTCCCTGAATCTCCCCTCCTCCAGTTTCCACCCATGCCCTCTAGTTGCCCCCTCTTCCTTCAGAGCACCCTGACTGTTCCTCCTCTATTTACCCCCTTTATGTACCTGAAGACCTCTATCATGTCCCCCGGTCCCTTCTCTCTTCCAATGTGTACATATTTAGCTCTTGATCCTCTCCCCATAGGTCCTATCCCCAAGCCCCAAATCATTTTGGTTGCTCTCCTCTGGACCCTCTCCAGGAGTTCAATGTCCCTCTTTAAATGTGGCCTCCAAAACTGCATGCAGTACTCGAGGTGTGGCCTCACCAAGCAGTTATACAGTGGGAGTATCACTTCCCTCCTTCTGGAGATGAGGCCCCTAGCGATGCATCAAATCATTTTGTTGGCCTTTGCCGCTGCCTTCCTGCAAGTCTCCGAGTTGTTCATCTTGACATCCACCTCAACCCCCAGGTCCCTCTCAGCCATCGAGACTTGTAGCACTCCCCCCCCCAGGGTGTACACTTGGCCTGGGTTTCTGGCTCCCAGGTGCAGTACCTTGCATTTTCCTGCACTTAACCTCAGCTTCCGCTTTCCACCACCTTTCCAGAGCCTCCAGGTCCCCCTGTAGGGCCACCCTCCCCATCTCCCCCATCCACTACAGCCCCCAGTTTTGAGTCATCCGCAAAGAGACTCATCTCATTCCTGATACTCTTCCTTATGTCAGAGACATAGGTGCTGAACAGGAGGGGCCCAAGGACAGATCCCTGAGGGACTCCACTAATGACCCTCCTTGGGGATGAGACTATCCCACCAACCATGACCCTCTGGGTCCGGTTCTGGAGCCAATTTCCTATCCATCTGATCATCTGGTTCCCCACCCCATTTCTCCCAGATTATCCAACAGGCCCCCGTGAGGAACAGAGTCAAACGCCTTGCTGAAGTCAAGAAAAAGGACATCTACTGGTCTACCCAGGTCCAAGGCACTCGTCACCCAGTCATAGAACTCCACAAGGTTTGTCTGACATGATTTCCCTGGGACGAATCCATGCTGTGTATCGTCCAGGCACCCCAACTTTTCCAGGTCCCCCCCAGTCTCTCCTTGAAAATGCCCTCCATCACCTTGCCCACCACCGATGCCAGGCTGACAGGCCTGTAGTTCCCTGCCACCTCCCTTGATCCTCCCTTGTGGATAGGCACTATATGTGCCACCTTCCAGTCCTGGGGCACCCATTCTGTCCTCAAAGAGATGCTGAAGAGCTCCGCCAGGGGTTTCGGCAGGACATCCACTAGTTCCTTCAGCACTCTGGGATGTAATTTATACAGCCCTGGAGCTTTCTCTGTATTAAGGGACCTGAGGGCTTCCCTCTCTCTCTCTCTCTCTCTGCCGTGATTTCCACCGCTGCTTCCTCATCCCCCACTTTGCCTTCCCCCCGCCTGCCAGTGATGCTCCCAATTCCATCAAGGAATTCCAGTTAACATCATAAACCACAAGGGCAAAGCTTGCGTAGTTTATGATGTCATCAGAATCCTGAGATGGAATGAAATGCCTAGTTACTGCTGGTTTTCTATCTGTTATTTTTTGTAGTTGTAACCTTCCCCCCTTCAGATGGGGCTTACCTGACCCTAGGAGCCCATCCTTGCTCCTGCTTTCTTCAGTACCCTCCGCTGCCAGTCCAAGTCCTGCTATTTCCTTGAGACTCCATCCGGTCATGCATGTGTTTTAAAGAAGACTTAAAGGGTCCAGAGGAGCAAAATGGTGCTGCACTTGCACAGTAGCGCTGGCCCATTTTCTTGCTGCTGCGGTGGCTTAACCAATACCTCCCCGGTGCTCTCGACCCCCAAATAGGCTAATCGGGGGTCAGACACCTGGAGGGGGAGGCTAAGAAGCGGCTGCAGTCATTTGTTAAAGAGGGCCAATAGCGCTACAAAATGGGGATAAATTTAAATATTCATGAGCCTGCATAAATATGAATGAGTCTGTTGCTGTTCTGGGGAGATTGTAAGTTTCAGAGCTAGCGACAGATAAATTAAACTATGTTAACCTGTAATGGTGCAGTTGTTTTACAGGGGACAGGGGCAGCTACAGGACCAGATGGAAACTGGGTGATAAAACTGTATAATTTGGCTGCAAAGACACTTAAAAAGGGGACTACTATAAAACTACATGGGACTGTGTATGGTAGCAGCCAAAGTGGTAGCTATGACCCCCTGTGCTAGCTAATCAATAGCTTAAGCACACAAACCTTAGTTGGAATGGCTTATGGGAGAGGTGTGATCTATTTCCAGGTGCCAAAGACTCTTTGCCAATCAATAATCGAAGGAGGTTAATGATTATTAATATTATCAATGGACATCAAGAACCAACCAATCAGAGGCTGGGATTCTCATGTGAAACCCCAGGGACTTTGGGCAGTTTGGGCAGTTTGATCTGGGCTCTTACTGAGTCAAGAAGGGCTCAGGCTGTGGTGTTGAAAAGGCAAGAGGCCTTCTTCAGGACTTCAATGGTCAATCAATCGTCTGAGTATCAGGAAAACTGACTCTTCTCTGGTTGAAAGAACTGTGGTGTTGCAGCTGAACGTTCAAGGTATTTGGTGAAAGCTCCTGCTGGTTTTGGATATCCAGAGTTTGCAGTGAGCCTGCAGCAGTGTGGAGAACCCTAAGCCTGTGAAAAAGGGTAAAAGGGTTAATCACAACTGTGTGTGTGTGTGTGTGTGCCAGTGCCTAAAAGTGAGCACAGTCTGAAACAGAGGATAATTACTGAGAAGGACTACAGGTATCCAGAGCTCGGGAACCTGTTGGTTTTGCTGAGATCCAGCTGTGGAAAGATAGAAGTCCACCTCAGAGACTGTGCATTACTAGTGGAAAGCCACTGTCAGGGTGGATTGTTGCAGTACCCCAGCGCTACTTGCTCCTGTTCAGAAAAGGTGAAACTGACATCCTCTCAGCTGCAATCTGGAGCGAGGTAGGGAACCTGCAAAACCCTACCAAGTGAAGCAGACTGGGTTACAGGGGGCCACAAGTGCGCACCTGAGTACTAGGGCACTCTGGACCCATTAGGACAGCCGGACCATGGGGTCACTCCTGGGTCAGGGTTCCTTGTGGCCTAGTAGGCCTTGCATCCGGGCTTTATAATCTGACCTGCTTGGTGGGCTGAAGGTGACAAGCTGCAAGAATCGTCAAGTAAGTCAGAAGATGACAAGCTGCAAAAACATTCAAGCAAGTGCAAAGTTGACCAGCTGTTAGCCACTGATGAATCTTCTGGACCAATAATCCCTGTCTCTTTGCTCACTGCCCTTTGAAGCAGATGATCCTGATTTGCCTGAACCTACTTTGCCAGTAGCTGAGCCCCCCTCTTCAGGACCATAAGTAACCCGGGGCTTGCCTTGGCAAAAAAAGGGGAGTAATTCTATACCAGCTAGAAATTTAGTAAAAGCTACTCTAAGGGTCCCAACACCAGCCAATCTGCGTCATCCAGCAAGCCTGTGTTATGTCTGGGTACCCAGCTAGGACTGTCAGGACTCAGGGGGATTGCACTGCCACCAGTGGTGGTGGGCATTGTGTGTGTTCTGGCTTATGGGCCCTGTTAACTTCACTAACCTTTTTTTCTCTTCAACAGCAATCCAGTGTACCCCCTTCCCTAGCCCACCTCCTAAAATAAAGCTGTGTTTAGTTTGTTGCAATTTATGTGTTGTGGGTATTTTATGGGTATTAGTTGTCAAGTATATATGCTTTACAGTATTGATGAACAACGTGGTATCCAGTGTGTGGGGTGGCTGGAAGGGGAGGTGGGTAGGTACAGCATCCCAGAGGGTTGTACCAGACAGACACCTGACCCACTGTTACTTTACTCAGGGTGGAGGCTACTTTCTTTCCATTCTGGGACAGAACTCCCCAAAACCATCGTACCTGAACTCAGGCCTCTTAACCTGTGTGGTAGTCAACAGGCAGGTGTAGTAGCCCACTGGCACATGGGGCCTCGGCTACATAATATATGAAACACTCCCAACATTCCATCTCATAATACCACTGATCTGATGTCAGAATGATAGAAGAGTATTACACAGTGGCAAGAAAATATCTTGCCATTGCACATCTTCGCAAGTGACATTATCTGAGCATAACATCACTGAATGACGATCTAGCACACTTGACCACCTAAGTTCCACACATGACTGATATCCATATGTCCCACACTTTTAAAACAGAACCAGTGTGTCCAGCCTAGTGACACATTGTTCTGACCCCCCCAAACAAAATCTCTATTTTTTTTTTTTTAATTTACTTATCTGGTCATTACTTCCAGAAATGGCTGCTGTGCGTAGCCCAGCTCCACTGTCACTACCGTAGTGGATAGCATGATCAGTGCTCAACACTTGTTCATTTACATTGAAAGCTGTATGCAGCGGCAATTTGGAAAATTAAAAGACTAACAAAGATCCAGCCCCTGACCGCATTCTGCAGCAGAGCAGAGAAACCAATAAGCACACCACCACCACTACGTAAAACCACTTTCAGTTTCTGCTGCATGAAACCACTTTCAATTTCAGCACATCTGTTGGCTGCTGTTTCCGAACACCTTGGTGTCACTCCTCTAACATTGTTAGATGAAGAAAAATCAGAGTGACAGCATTGTGTGTGGGGGGGGGGACATCACCAGCACACAGTGAGAAAATACAAACACCAGACAACAGGGCAACAGCATTTGGGGGGAGCACTGCATTAGCAGCAGGAAACCAACAAGCACAGCATGTGAAGAGGGAGCAAACAAGTAGCAACAGCACCACCTTCTGGTCAGAATGCAAACTGTGGACTTTTTTTTTAATATTCACCACCATAAAAAAAAAATCAATTAAGAAGATAAAAAAAAGTTTTCCTACTTTTATTTCTGTTTTTATAAACTAGCTGTTGTATAATAGCAATAATGCACTCCAAGGTGTGTGTCATGCTTGAATAATATCACTTCTTGGGTGTTGGATTCATTCGGTGTTCAGCCTCATGTCCAACCACCCGAGGCATGATGTTGTCCAAGCATGACACACACCCTGATGTGCACTGTTGCTTAATTATGACTTTCTGACAGCAGAGCAATGATATTATGAGTTTTTGATGTCACTGGGAAAAAAAGACACTCACATATTAGAAACTAATTAGTGCCTAATATACAGTACTTAAAGCTTCAAGGGATTTAAAGCCCAATATATTTAAATCTACAAGATTGTGTGCCTGTGCTGCCTACAAGTTAATTACAGAAATTAAATAACATATTACGCATTATTCTATTTAATGTAGGAGGACAAGAATAATAATAAACATTATATCAGCATCAAACTATAATTTGTAAACAGAAAAACAATCTAAAAAGCTTTTTGCTTGGCACTTTTTATTCTTCCCACATGGAAGTGAAGGCACAGTTGCAGTAATTTGACTGTTACATTCAAATTGCAGTTCATGCCTTACAGAAATTGGGCTTCTCGCCAGACTCCACTACCCTACTACATAGTATTTACTACACTCCCCAGACCTTTATTGAGGTAAATGAGCATGTCTTGCAGAGTTTCCCTTTGGGTCGGGGCACCCAGCAGGGCTGTCCCTTGCCTCCCCTCCTCTTTGCTCTGTACACTGAGTATCTAGCACAGGTGAACAGGGAAAGCCCCACAGTACTGGCTATACAAATAGGGGACATAGAACATCATGGGCCCAATATTCAAAACTTTGCCTGGATGCAAAATCTGCACTGCCCAGCAGGCAAAATTAGCCCACTTCTAATAGCACACAATATTCAAAGGAACAACCAAGGGGCAAAACCTTTTGAATATAGCGGACAAACAAAGGCGAGCAAACAAGGCAGAGAGTGCAGTACAAAAATAGCCCAGCAAAGATGACAGCACTGAATATAGCAATCTGCAAAAGCAGCCCAGTGCACACAGATTTGGAGTAAGGCAAAGATGAACTATGTGGCCAATGTGGGTGTTAGCAAGGAAGTGGTAAACAACTGCAAACAGCACTGAAGGCCAAATACTGCAGAACCGTACTATGGATCTGACAGGTTTGTCCGGCACTAACATATTTCCCCAGGACAAACACATTAGCCCGAGGCAAAAGTTTGCATACAGCCACAGTAGCATGTCATTATGGCCTGATTTGCATGCATTACCATGTGTGGTTTGTCTGGGCTATTTCAGGGTGCACACAGCATCACCTGAAGGTCAGACTGGAAGTACAGTACAGGTTGGTGATTGCAGCCTGGGTTTGCACACAGCACCACCTGTATGTCAGCCTGGAACTACAGGACAGTAGCCATAGGCTGGGTTCATACACAGCAGCACAGACTATTGTGCCCCAGTTGGCTAGCACCACAGGAACAGGGGGTTGTGCTGTATGCCATAGACATATAGTTATTTCTGCTATAGTGTGTATCAAGCGCTACAGTACCATAGTGACCAGTATTGTGAGGGCCACGGCAATGCCTATGGTGTGTTAGGCAACAATGATTGCTGCTATACACACAATGACAGGTCCAGCTGGCAGGTGTGCTCTGACAGTAGACATCACTGTCATACTGTCCTGTAACTCACATACGCTGTGTCACTGGCATGGGATTCATAAAGTAACATACACATGGCTGGCTGTGTGTGATGGGCTCTGTACAGGTGTGCAGTAAGTGCCCTGGGGGAGGGGCAGACACATACCATCATACAGGCACACTGATGTCAGGGGCATACCCGTCACTGGAACATGTGCACTGTGTGGATGGCCCCAGATGTGTGGTGGCACCTACTATGTGGTGCATCCTGGGCACCTGTACACCCTCCCCTCAACACCCTCCATCATTTCAGTGCTGCATGTGTGTGCTGGATTGTGTTGGAGAACCCCTATGGGGGACTGGTGGTGTGTGATGCATGGCCTCATTGACAAGGTGTCCACTGGGCACTGTGGAACCTTCAAATACCTGGCAGAGTTGGGACCTGTGCCAGATGACAGAGATGTGGGTGGTGACACATGTGAGCAGCATGTCTCTTCCATAGCATATGGAGTGGCCCAGGGTGGCCATCCGCCATCTCTGCCTCCTCCTTGGCTGCAGTCATCAGGTGCACCATGATGCTGTCATTGCTTATGGCCATGTTGCCTAGTGCTGCTGTGTCCATGTGCCCTATCCTTGTTTTGCCCAGAAGTTAAGACTACTTTGTTCTGGGTGGTAATTTGCGCCATGCTAAGAGTTGTGCAAAGTCATGCAAACACACTTTGTGCAGCTCTAATGCTCTGAATATAACATAACACCTTTATTCATGTGCACGTCCCCTCTCTTTGTCCAGTGCATACATTATAATTTTGCCTAGCGCTAATCCACTTTGCCCACACTGTTTGGTCTTTTGAATATAGGGGACCCAAGCAAACAGGGCGCAAACCCAGTGCAAATGGTTTGCGCCCAGCACACAGTTTTGAATATCTGGCCCCATGTCGCCTTATAAGTGGACAATGCCCTCCTATACTTGACTAATCCAGAGACATCCCTCAGAGACATTTTTACTGTTTTAGAGAAGTTTGGGGGTGATCTCTCTTTATAAACTGAATACCACAGAAACTGAATTGGCTAACTAACAGCCATCGGTGGAGTTACAGGCTCAGTACCCTTTCCAGTGAGGACTGCAGGGAAGTAAATACCTGTGAATTCAACTCCCACCATGATTGAAAAGACTTTATGATGCCAATATTGCCCCTCTGGCTTTGCAACTAATAGCCAACCTAAAACACTAGAAACCTCTGCCTCTCAGCCTTATTTGCAGAGTGGATACAGTCCATATGGTGACCCTCCCACAGTGTCTGTACAAATTCCACAACGTCCCTGTCCCTCTCTTTGAAATAACCTGGCGGCAATGGCAAACTGCGATCTCTAGATTTTTAGGCCACGGATCAGACTCAGCACATTGATGCTCCCTAAAGCCCAAGGAGGCTTAGCTTTACCAGACCTCCACACATACTCTCAAAAGGCCCAGCTGAGAATTGTATTACTCTGACACCGCACTACAGAAGGCCTGCAGGGCTGCAAATGGAGTGCACTTACCCTTCTGGGACATGACCCAGAGTCTGTTTGGCTCTAGAATACTGACCCACCCCAAACAGCCAATGAATGTCTGGATTACAGTGGCCCAAACAACCTGGCAAAAACTGGTTGAAGCCTGGCCCCTCACCTGATCTGGCTCTGCCCCATAGCCCAACTCCCCAGCTTCCACCCAGCGAGTATTGATCTCACATTTCATCATTGGAGATGTCAGGGATTAGTTTATCTCTTGCAGTTTTGTTCAGATCCTGCAACAGCGTCTTTGTAGGGCTACAAAATAAATATGGGCTTGACTGCAGAGACTTTTTTCAGGTACCTCCAGGTGAGACCTTACCTGGAATCTCAACCAGCAGCAGTCAGGGACCAAGAGGTATCCCTTCCCCTAGGCATGGATGTGCTCCTCCATGCCCAGTCCCACACTACTAGACATTTGGGGTCTGATTCAGGAAGGATGACTCAAGGCTTGTGCCAAGCCCTACATCATCTGCAGAGTTGGGTGCAACTGCTCCAATGTCCTTCGGCACAACACAGCCCAATTCTCAAAGGGCTGGTATAGTTGGGACAGTTTCCTCGAATTATGGCAGCTTGCACCACTACTTTTGCTGCAAACTGTGTAATATGGATCCACCTATGGCACACAGGTAGAAGGGGAGCTGGTCTAACCTGTTGCGTTCAGCACAGGGGACATGTGGCTGGGGGTTTGCAGCAAGCAGCAGGGGTGTCGACAGCACGGGTGCTCAGGTGCTTGAGCACCACAAAGTTAACCGGGGCACCCACAAAAAATGGACCGTTCATCATATTAGCTGAGAATATGAGCGGTCCGACTTTAATTAATTCCATTCCACCGTAAAACAACTGAAAGCAGCAGTGCAGTGGTCCATTTCTGTATTTTACATTACAGTACTTCTTGCACTGCTGCTCCTTTAACTGTGAACACACCTGGCTGTCCTGTTCCACTTCAGTCTGGCAGCGAGCCGTCTATATTCGGGTGGGTATACAAATCAGGAAGATTCTCCTTTAAGGCCCTGGACACACTACAGAACTGTTTTTGAAAACTGTTTTTAAAACCAGTTTAGCTAAACCATTTCAGTGCAGCCACACTACTCAGTAACCATTTTTGATAACGGTTTAGTGTGGCCACACTGCTAGTGTTAAACCTCTTCTCCTTGTAACTATTTTGCGTTAAATCCAACACGCAGAACTGTGCTTGCCTGGACACACTGTTGCTAGAACTGTTTTAGTTAAACCATTACAGCTTAAAACACTTTTACTCCTGGACAGACCTGTGAGTAAAACCATGCTAGCTCCAAAACATTTTTAAAAATGGTTTTATGTCTAGGTATCTAAGGCCCTGGACACAATAGGGAACTTAAAACGGTTTAAGTGCCTTAAAATGGTTCAAATCCCCCTAGCACTGTTTGCAGACAGACTACAAGCCCCTTAAAACGTTTTAACAGAAGTGTTTTTAAACCCTGCTAGATACCTAGTCTTAAAACCATTTTTAAAAATGTTTTGGAGCTAGCATGGTTTTACTCACAGGTCTGTCCAGGAGTAAAAACGTTTTAAGCTACAATGGTTTAACTAAAACAGTTCTAACTGCAGTGTGTCCAGGCAAGCACAGTTTTGTGTATTGGACTTAACACAAAATAGTTACAAGGAGAACAGGTTTAACACTAGCAGTGTGGCCACACTAAACCGTTATCAACAAGCATTTGTCAATGCCGAACGTTCGCTTGCAGGTATTTGCAGTGGTATTTGGCACTTGGACATGGCTTAAAAAAATCAGTGACAAAGAAGTATAAGCATTTGTCAATGCCGAATGTTGCTTGCTTCTATGTGCTGTTTAGGTATTTGGAAGTCATTGGAGTGCAAATATTGAAAATTCGCGAACTTACGAGCATGCGTAGGAACTGCGCAACGCACGCTTGTAAAACAGTCATTTTTAGGAATTTTTTCACCAAATTTTCAACATAGCCATTTTAAGACCTCTGCTAATGAACAGTGTCACTGTGATTTTCTTAATGTGTCCCATACATTGATTTCGCACACTGAATGCGCCATTGTGCGCTACATGGGCGGAAACACATTTTGGGCATGATGTGAAAAATGACAGCTGCACTGCTCATAAGGAGGTGTGGTAAGATGGTAATGTTGAAAATCTGGAGTGAAAATATTGAAAATTCGCAAACTTACGAGCGTGCGTAGGAACTGCGCAACTCACACTTGTAAAACAGTCATTTTTAGGAATTTTTTCACCAAATTTTCAACATAGTCATTTTAAGACCTCTGCTAATGAACAGTGTCACTGTGATTTTCTTAATGTCCCATGCACTGATTTTCAGACAACGATCGCGCCATTGTGCGCTACATGGGCGGAAACACATTTTGGGTGAGATGTGAAAATGACAGCTGTACTACTCATAAGAAGGTGTGGTAAAATGGCAATGTTGAAAATCTGGAGTGAAAATATTGAAAATTCGCGAAACCTACGAGGCATGAGAACTGCTACAACGCACGTCAGAAACAGTCATTTTTAGGAATTTTTTCACCAAATTTTCAACATAGCCATTTTAAGACCTCTGCTAATGAACAGTGTCACAGTGATTTTCTTAATGTGTCCCATACATTGATTTTGCACACTGACTGCACCATTTTGCGCTACATGGGCGGAAACACGTTTTGGGTGAGATGTGAAAAATGACAGCTGTACTGCTCATAAGGAGGTGTGGCAAAATGGCAATGTTGAAAATCTGGAGTGAAAATATTGAAAATTCGCGAACTTACGAGCCCGTGTAGGAACCGCACAACGACGCCATAAACAGTTTGATGATCACTTAACATAGTTTGGGATTCTTCGATGATGTTACCGATAAACATTATTTTCGCCCGAACGGTGATTTCGCCGTGCGACAGACCGGAAATCATCCTTCAGGCCCGAATAACGCCATGACAGTGACATCATTCATGAGAAGGGGTCCCAAAAACCCCATGTTGAAAATTTGGTGCAAAAATTCCAAAAAATGCCTGAGATATGCAATAAAGTTGAAAAACCCCTCTCTAGCCCATTATACAGCTACGGCATTTCCTCAGTTCGCGGTCGGCTTTGAAGAGTGCAGACGTGTTCCCGGTCCACTGAAGATCGTCGCGCCGAGCTCCGGAGGTAAGTATGGGGTGAGGGGTGTGGGAAGGTGGAGTCAGTGGGTGGGTGCGGGTTGTGGGAGGGGGGCCTGGGAGAAGCCGTGGGACCGTTTTCAATTTACAGGTTAAAAAAAAAAAAACAGACAACGTGGGACGTTTGCCACGCTGGGGTGGGCTCCCAGTGTGGCAGAAGGATGGCTGGGGGGCCGTGGAGCCGGCGGGGTTGGGCACCTGTCGGCAGAGCGACACGGACGTTAGCCACGCTATGAGTGGGCTCCCAGCATGGCAGCAAAGATTGGGGGAGTATGGAAAGCGGACGCTGGTAAGCGTGTATGACAGCGGTGACTTTCTTTGAAGAGAAGACCACTGCTGTCATACATAGCACCATGTCCGATTGGTGAAGGACTGCCACGCCTGCTCAATGGAGCAAGGGATTGCAGGAGAGGGGCACACCTCCAAAGTGTCCCATTCTCCCAAGACGTTCCTTACGCATGCACGCAAGCGAATGTATAAAGGGTTACTGAGTAGTGTGGCTGCACTGAAATGGTTTAGCTAAACTGGTTTTAAAAATGGTTTTCAAAAACAGTTCTGTAGTGTGTCCAGGGTCTAACAGGGTTTAAAAACACTTTTGTTAAAACGTTTTAAGGAGCTTGTAGTCTGTCTGCAAACAGTACTAGGGGGATTTAAACTGTTTTAAGGCACCTAAACCATTTTAAGTTCCCCAGTGTGTCCAGGGCCTTATAGTCGCACTGTTCTGCATCACATGATCCTGTCCCTCGGAGTCTCAGAGACGTGCTATGTGGCTACGATTTATGGTCACACAATCTCAGCTACACTACTTGAGTGAGCCTTTCCTCCCGTGCTGCAGAAGGTCAGTGAGAATGTGAAACTGTTTATGTCTCGCTCTCGTCTGGAAAGGACAATTTAGAAACTAAACTAAAAAGAAAAAAGGATCTGCACAGAGCAGGTCAGAGGGAGAGAGTAGTTGAGTGTTTCTGTTAGGAATAGGGATGGTGAATGTGTGTTTTGAAAACAGGAGAGCAAAGTAGACTTGTTGCACAGCAGAGGAAGGATTCAAGAATCACTCATTTCTTATTTTTGTTCAACTTCCTGCCTGAATAGGCTCATCAAAAATAAAAAAAAAAAGGGTCTGTTTTGGAGACAGTAAATTAAGCCAACAGAGATGCACAGCTGAATAAGTAGTTCCCCAGTTTTTGATTTCTGCTTGGCTTGATTGAATGTGAATGGATATGGACTAACATAAAAATACAGAAATATGTTTTGTAATCTGGGTACTGTAACAGGATACCAGAAGAAGAGACACTGCAGTTAGATTTTACACTGTGTGTCTGTGCATATGAGTCCTCGCCTGTTTATCCAGATACTACTGGTGCCCCAGCCCCAATGTTATGTGTCCCCTTGTCCCCAGTCTTGTGTCCCCTCTACTCTGCCCTCAGATTGGTGCTCTTTGTCCCATGTTCTGTGTACCCTACCCTTATATTGTGCTCTTATCCCGTTATGTGTACCCTACCGTAAGATTTGTGCTCTCTGTCCCAAGTTCTGTGTACCCTGCCCTCAGATTTGAGCTCTGTCTCAAGATCTGTGTACCTTGCCCTCAGATTTCTGCTCTTTGTCCCAGGTTCTGCATATCCAGTTCCTAGCCCTGTGTCCTTGCTGCCCCTGGACCAGGTGTCTCCCTATCCATAGTCCCGTGTTCCCTTTTCCCCAGCCCTACTCTACTTACTGGCACTGGGTCCTGTTGTCCCCAAACCCTATCTCCAGGGCCCGGTCCCAAGCTATGTTGGAATTAAACTTTGAGTTTTGGAAGCTGGGGGAGGAACACAGAGGTCCATATCTGTAAATTGAGCCCCATTTCTATTATTGTAAGTCAGTGGCAGTGAATCATGAGCTACCAGTGCTGTCTTCAGAGCTTGGGGGTGAGCCCTGACAAGCCCCCTGTAATTCCAGCACTGGTCCCAGGACCCAAGCCCTGTATCCCCAGTTCTGTGTTCACTGCTTCAGTCCCTGTCACCTGGCCCTGCTGTCAAGAGCTCATTAGTGGTCAAAGACACATCATAGTTTGCCACAGTACTGACTCAGATGCTTAGGGAGCAACATGACAGGTAATCTGATTAAAGAGGTGCAGGTTCTTTAAAGTGTGATAAATGCATTTTTGTGCCACTGGTACTAACAGTAGGGTTAATAATCAAGGCTGCTTTTTGATGGCTTAATTTGATCTGATTTGTTGTAGCTTCTGCTGTTGGTTAGCCTTATTTAGCCCAAGGGAGCAAGGCCACTACTCCCTTCCCCTCCGTGAGAAGAAGGTATTAGGATATAAGCTCCTTGTCTGATCAGCGCTGAAAGATTAGGGATGATAAATATTCTTCTAATTGTAAATGACTCCATTCAGCTTCCCTTCTCTTTGATCCATTGAAAATATAACTTCTCAACTGTCCCTTATTTTCAGGGATGTTCCTGATTTTTGCCTCAAAATGTTCCCGTCCCTTATAAATTTTGTGTTTTTGTGACTGAACTGTTTGGATAGTAAGCACAAAATAATGTTAAACATTAAAGTTACAAACTTGTTCTTCAGAAAATGCATCTTACACAAATCCCCTTATTCTACCAGCTTTCTGAGTAAATATTACTAAATTTTAAGACGTGTCCCTGATTCTGGCACTTTGTCCCTGATTTTTGAGGCAAGAGCTTGAGTGTCATGGCAGGACAAAAAAAGAGACATTGCTCTATGTGTGTGTGTGTGTTTTTACACTTTGGAATACTTAGAGAAACATGTCCATGCAGCATACCTCTCAGTGTTTCATCACTGAAATGCATAGCACTGACCTTCGAAATCCAGAGGGAATGGCCAGAATATGAATCACTTTCTAATTTTAAAGAATAATATCTCTAAGAATTGTGGGCCCCAAATGTTTAGTGTTAGGAATGCTTTATCAATTTAATTCAAAAATGTGACTGAAATAATGATAGTGCTATGTGACTTTCGTAACAGTTGAGAGGTATACAGTGCAGGTGTGTGTTAGGAGGATTTTTCACATACCTCTGAGGTATGTGATAAGCACAAAAAAACCTTGCTTGAGGGGTCTATTAGATTATCACACACCTAGGGTGTGTGAAAAATCTTCATAGTCCAAATCTTGCACAGGCATTATTTTATTTCATAATAGCTGGTAAAATTTCTCGAGACAGTGTACAGAGTGCTCCAGGGAACACTTACATCTCATGGGGTGTTGGCTCTGTTACCTGAAATCTATATCGGCATGCCTGCAACACCTGGAGGCATCAAAGATCTCCAGAGCACCCTGCTATGGGTCTTAGCACCTTGCCAGGCATCAAAGAGCCCACAAAGGCACTCATACATCCTCTGCAGTGTTGTAGAGGTGGTGGTGCATATACATTCTAAAATGTATTAAAATAACCCCCAAAATGCACCACAAAGCATGAAAAATCCTGTAGCTTCTGGGGTCCTAGATGGCCCCCAAACCCCCGGCCTTTTATAATTATCCTGAGCACCCACAACATTTTTCAAAACTTGGCACCCCTGGCGAGCATCGATACTGAATCGCACTTGCCTCATGGTTTAATGCAAGTCGCCCCTTTGCGGCAAACCCTCTGCTGCAAGTCCCCTGCGCTGATCCAAATCTCTTCCAGAATCAGGCCCCAGATCTCTCTTCTTTATCAAGTTATACAGGGTCCCAACAGTACTGCACATCTTATATTGCAGATAAATGGGCAGCAGAAATTGATTGGAAAAAACAACAGAAAAAGTGGGAACGGGGTGTTTCGAGACAGGCTGTATTGTATCATCCCACATTTGGTTTGAATATGCCTGGAAGCTTTTAGTCCATTATGTCTGGGCCCCAGCAATCACAGCCAACTATCGTCAGGGGCAAACAGCAGAATGCAGAAGACACTGTGGAGAGGGGAGGACAATGCATACGCATATGATGTGGTCATGCCTAAGGTTGCTGGAATTTTTAAAGGGATCTAGAGCAGGATACCAGGGCCATTTTAACCCCTGTATTCTCACCGACTCCAAAAACACATGTACTTCATCAATATTCTAAGACCTCATGGGGTAGACATGCAAAATATCTTCTGAGTGTCTCTCTAGTAGCAACTAAGCAATGTATTACCAGAAGCTGGCTAATGAATCAGATATCAGGGATGGGCCAATGGCGGGAGATGGTAAATCACCTATATAAGACAGAACAAATTAGTTTTAGTCTGAATGATAAGCCTGAGACCTTTACAACACATGGGAATACCTGGGCACTGTCTGTGATAAAACGTGATCCTAACTTTGTCCCCTAGAAAAACTCCAATGTTGGGGAGGCAGCAGGCAGGTGCCTGTTCAGGATGGGGTGGAGGGGTTGCCTTGGAGATAAGGGCATGAGAAGGCTACCTTGAGAATCCCCCTTTATCATGCCACTGAGATTTAGCTATACATCCCAAGGAATTCAGCTTGTGTTGGGATCCATATGGGGCTCATTGCTGTTTCAAGCCTTAGTGGGTCTATGGAATAATGTAATGTGTTATTTCCAGTTGCCCTTGTGATGTACTTTATCTGTCTGAATGTTGTATTGTACTGTACTTGCACAACTGATGTCCACAAAGTGACTTTGTTATTGTACAACTTAATAAAAATATATTTACAAGAAAAGATGCAGTTCTTGCTAGCAGACTTTTGCAAAGGGATTACACTGCAAATGACATTGAAGTGACCAGACAATTTGCCATAGCCACCAAAAGGGAAACATTGTTGGAGGATTAATTGATGAAGCCCGGGGCATTAATCTTGTCACCACAAATTCCCACAGGATTTCTGATGGAAACAACAGCATGGAATAATGTTAGTCTCTTAGTGCTGGCAGCAGGCTCAATCCACATTCCTTGGTGCTGGCAGCAGGACTGGGATGAGCTGTGCATTGTGTATAGGCATGGGAAAAAAGGTGACACTTCCTTGGAGCATGGTCGTCCTCCTTTTGCTACCAGCAGGGACCAGGTGAATGTGGCAGTGACGACAGATAGGGCAATGTCTCCATAGAACCCATCAAGTAAGACCCTTTTTACAGCTGCATGGTGATGTCACCGTGCTGATGTATTGCAATGAGTAGGAGATATATAAGGGACTGTGACAGGATAGTAAGACTGTCTTCTTCCCTCAGTGGTTTGGGTGGACATGACTCACAACTCTCTGCCATTGTCTCCATTTATGATAGTGGTATTTTTGTGTCTGGCCCCTTCTCCACCTCTGCCTGCAGTAGACTGCACTATTTCATTGCTGGACTGTACATTTTAGTTATGTACTTCAATTATCACTTCCCTTTAAACCATTTTTACAGCCCCTTTAATAATTGTGCCTGTTACGAGAGTTTTAGGCAATAATTGCTCTGATTCTTATTGAAATGCATATTCATCATTCTGAGGGCATGTAAGATAGCTTTGTGTATAGTGCTAACTGCACTGATTTTCACAATATAAGTATTTTTTTTAGATGAGGGCTCTTTCATATAGTAAGTTGTTCTTGAAAAAGTGAAGTGTTAAACAGAGCATGCTCATTACAGAGCACTAAGGAAGGATGAGTCTGGGATAGGCAAGCCCCATGAAGCTTTGCAGCAGAAAGAGCATGGGACAGAGGGGGTGTAGCCTGCCAAACTCAATGTTAACAACATTAAAAACAAGAACAAAGCACTCTGAGATACTTTAAACTGATGCCTTTGTCTAGCATGCTCTCCTCTTTCTGGTATATACACACATACACACATATACACACACACACACATACACATATATATATATATATATATATCTTTGCCAAAAACTGCTTTAATGCAATGGTTAGTTTTACAGTGACAAGGTGAGGAAATTGCCGTTAGGGTTACCGCCCTTGCGCCCATGACCACCCGCCCCCACCAGCAGGCATCAAGGTGTGTGTTGGGGTCATAAACCTAACTCTCACCCCATTCCATGTGTAAATAAGCTGAGGTGGTGCAGTATAGGAGAATGGGATGAGAGTTAGACCGACGCACTCAACGCACACCCCAATGCCTGTTGATGGGGGCGGTGGTCATGGGTGCAGGTGGTAACCCTAACGGTGAATTTTCTCACTTTTGTCGCTGCAAAAAAACATAACTGTTGCATTAACGCAGTTTTTTGCAAAGAATTTTCTTTCTTTTTGAGAAAGCATAGTAAAGTACAATGTCAAGCAAATTTCTGCCTAACATAACAGGACAAGTACTGAATATCATATGTATTGGTGGGAGCATGTATTGGTGGGAGCGCAGGGCCCTTCAGGCCCCATGCTTTCACCAACTTGAAATGGACCAAATTTTCATTCATTGGAGTGGCATAATTCCGCACCTGTTTACATTTTACACACCTAACCACTGACAAGTACCTCAGAAGCAGTAAGGCTAGCTAACCTATAAATTTTAAGCCACTACCACAATGCAGAACACTATCCGCAAAACGTAAACTGCATCATGCAATGTCTCCACAGCAAATTAATTTTCCAACACTTAAACACCGTAATTCACATCCACAGGACATCCCCTCAACACCTTCCAAATTTCAAGTTAAAAGACCAAACCGTTTCCGAGATATTTAATTTTAGTTTTTGCACCTTTAAAAATTCTTTGATCATGAGAATCGGCCGTGACCTCACGATCAAAGATCATCTTTAATTGTGAGGGGACATCTGGTCATGAAATTCGGGCTATCTGGTCCCTCCCAGAGACATCTGGTCCAGCAAAAATCTGCCCATCTCGTCTCACTCTCACGAACGAAGCTCGCGATCAAAGAAATCTCATGACCAAAGAATTTGCAGGCTTGCAATCAAAGAATTTAAATATGTTAAAACTCCATTTTGTGACACAACTACATTAAACCACAGGAATGGCTCGATAGAGGGAAGCCCCCTGAGCAAAATCCATCCTAGTTTTACTTCACAAGTCACCCATGGGCTGAGATATTTGTTTTTTTCCAACCCAAAAATTTGGCCATCTCATCCCTCCCTCATGAACAAAGATTGCGATCAAAGAATCTCACAATTAAAAAATTTGCAGGCTCACGATCAAAGATCATTAGTGAGCCACGATTAAAGAATTTAAAAGTTTAAACTCAATTTTTGACACAACTACATTAAACCACATGCTTGGCTCGATAGAGGGAATGCCCCTGAGCAAAACCCATCCAAGTTTTACTTCAGAAGTCACCCCTGGGCTGAGATATTTGTTTTTTTCCAACCCCAAACTGAAAACAAGATGGTGGCAGTTGCGATTGATGAATTTCTCATGATCAAAGAATCTCTGATCGCGAGCCTGCAAATTCTTTGATCATGAGGCGTGACCAGATGGCCAAAACCCCATTCTTCTTTTGCAAAACAACCATATAAATGTTTCCATAGACTTATAATGGGAGTTAAAATGCTGAATAACTTTTGAATGGATTAATATGTTTTCACCTAACAAAACTCTTTCTACATGCCAAGTTTCAGACCTGCACGCCACTTGGTGGCAGCGCAGTGACACCGGCAAAATCAGTGATTCAATGTGCAAAAAACATAAGTCTGACTGAAACGCAATTTGGTAAATCAAGAGATCAACTATGTCCCATCGTGCATATCAAATTTCATGCAAATCCATTGAACGGGTCCAAAGTTATTAATGCACAAAATGTCAAGTTTAACATTAAAGTGCCTTCATAACCCTAACTATAGGGGAGTAACCACACCTCTATTTTATATATATATATATATATATATATATATATATATATATATATATATATTTATATACACACACTCTTCTATTCTGTTGCATCTCTCTCTCTCTCTCTCTGTCTCTCTCTGGTTTGCTTGCTCTCACACTGAGCTAAATCAAATTACAGAGCTGGTTTTCATCATTCACACTTTACTAAGGGAACATTTACCCTTTGATTATCCTGGTAATTTATCTTCAGTCACTTTTAATGGTATGCTTTTATTTGCATTTCCCTGTTCACATCAGACCTGTATTAAGGACATTGTGTTTTTATAGCCTATTCCTCACTTGTCTTATTTCATCATTAAAATACCCCCCCACCCAAAAACAGGCTCACTAGGTCTTCTAGCAGCCACTCTATTGTATTGCATCCTACAAAAGGATAACATGATGTTTACTTTTATCTTGAGTAGCTCTGCCTAGCAACCTATACGGTGCTCTGTTTGCCTGTGCACTTCTAATTGATTGATCGATTATATTGTCCAAAATGTTACTGTCGCCTTGAACTACACTGTACTTGTAAACTTTTTTAATTTTTTTTCCCCGTAATTTGTACTTGGAATTCTTCTGTTCTGTATTTGTACCTTGTACTTGTTTGTAATCCTTGTGCCATCTTCATGGCCCAGGTCCTGCCTGAAAACAGTCCAATGGGTCAGTGCACTCTCCCGGTTAACAAATACATACATACATAAATAATTAAGCAATAAGGCATGACATGGGGTTATGTTAATGGTATGTTAATCACCCTCTAGGGGTGTAATGTTGCATGAGGCGTAGCCGAGTGACACATGCCCCTAGAGGGTGATTAACTGACCAATAACATAACCCCTGGGAGTGTCTTATTGCTTTTATAATAAAAAAAAGTTTTGTTAAACAGTGTTAAACCTTCTTCAGCATATGATTAGTTTCTACATGTATGTTAATAAAAGATTAACATAAGGCTGATAGAATGTTTACAGCCAATCGGAAAGCTCTGTTTCTCAGAACCTTTTTATAATGCTGTTCAGTGTGCACCTCCACTTATACTTTTTTTATTTCTGTTTGATCAAGCTTCGCAGTCGGTGGGGAAAGGTAGAAGGAAGCCTCACAGTTGTAGCTCTATGGTGCAACGTACAGTATTTATCTAATATCATTACCATGTTTTGTGTATCTATAGCAGCCTATATATTCAGGGCCCAGTCCTTAAATGGTTCGCTGACCCTCCATGAGTGCAAAGGTCCTGGAAAAGCCATGGAGCATCCTCTATGCACCACATGCATACCATTTGGGTGTTACAGAGTATCCACAGTATTGGTGTGTACTCCCTACATACTCTGTGCCTGACCAGTGCACCTCTCTAGGTGGGTGAGTGGGATGGTGGGGCATAGCCCAGTATCTACCCTATCCTGGACACAAACTCCTTGAGGCATAGGGCCAGTGGAGGGGACCATTAGCTATGCCTGCCTCAAGGCAGTAGTAGCAGCTGTGCAACCCCCTCTACCTGTTCACAAGCCACATATTCTACGCACTTTGGCCCTATCTTTTCCAGCTCCCAGTCCTCAGAGCCTCTGTAGTGTGCTGGGTGTCCTCACTGGCACCAGGCAGTGTTTGATTAAATTCTTTTTAATTTTCTGTGGAGATATGGCAGTCCAAGAGGGCTGCACCCTCCTCAACCCCCCCAATAAATGAAATGATATATGTGTGTGTGTGTATATATATACATATATTCCAAGGGGGCCAAGTGACCCCAAAGCATGAGCAACCCCCGAAGCATGAGTGCCACAAAGCAGGAGTGTGGCATCTAATAAAAAGAGCCATCTGGAGTGTCCGCAGGGAGGACCACAGCCTGCAGGCTATGCTGCACAGAGCAGCAGAGGCAAGGATATGGGGGGGGGGAGGTATAAAATTGAGTAAGATTGAGGAACAGAGAAAACAGTGACAATCACAGTCCAACAGAAGGAGACATAGTGCCAAGCCAAGAAAAGCCCTATCACATGTAATCAGGGAACAGGAAAGCTAGCAGGGTACTTTGGGAAATATATGAGGGGGGGAAACAGCTAAACCCTATCTAAGGTCACACAGCCTTAGAAATCTCAGGTGGGAATAGCAACACAGCAAAGTTAGGTTGGGATAGGCCACATACAGAAAATGTGGGAGAATAGGAGTTGCTACAGTCAGCAGAACGGAGGGGGGGGTAGAGGTGGAGGGAATCAAGGGGGCATACTGAACAGGTCCGCAGGGGAAGGATTGTGAGCTGTGATGGATGTGGAGCTGCAGTATTCATGGAGATACTATGGAAAACAGGAGACTGCCCAGTGTGCAGGAGCCTGGAGCAAATAAGTAAAGAGATAAAGTGGCTTAGTTGGGAGTTAGAACACATGAGAGGGGGAAGCAGGGAGGATCAGCACATGCTGCCAGGGCAGGGAACAGATACATCAGGGCATAGTAATATTAGTCACAGGGCAGGAAAGGAGGGAGTTACACAGAAGCTGAGGGTGGACCATCACAAAGGATTATACCAAACTTGCAGATCAGAGGGGGAGGATTGGCAGGTGGCAAGGAATGGGGGGGAGAAGATTTACTCAGAGAAGGAGCAGAGAAACACAAGATAGATCCCTGGTTGAGGTACCTACATCTAATAGATGCAAAGTACTGGCAGAGGGGAAGCAAGGGGGAGGGATAAGGGCTGCGGAACAACAGGGACATAGTGTGGAGACAGGGCAGGTACAATAGGGCTAGGAGGGGGAGAAGCCAGAAGGGGGAAGGGAATGACGAGGGAGGTAGAGTAAAAAGTGGGATGGAAGAGGGTATAATAGCAGCAAGAATGGAGAACCAGGGAGAGAGGGTATCAAACGGGAGCAAGGAGGCAAGAAGAGGGAGAGCTGCTGGTATGTGCAGAGAAACTACAGTAAGAGAGAAGGATGGACTAAGAAGGAGGGGAGATAGTTTTCGAGGAGATGAAGGGGAATGAGGGTATGGACACACTAGCAACAGAAAGGCATTGTTCTTTGGGGATTCAATAATAAAAGGTATACAGTAGGGATGAAGGCAGATGCTCCAACATTTGACAGATCAAAATAGGTACACTTCTGTGTTGTAGTCAGCAAAGGGGGGAGACACTACCGTCCCCACTTTTGCCCATAAGTATTTCAAGGGCACATTTGACCGACAGTTTACTGGCTGAAATAGGAATCACCTGCTGAAACAGCACCATTGCACCAAGCATTTACGTGATTAGCAGCAAGCACTTAACCCCTGAATGCCAACAGTGAGTGCCCTAAACAAAACATTAGGTTTTTGATGGCAACCTAAGTTCCTAAGTCACTCTAAACCTGTGCTGGCATATCATAACCTATAGGTAACAGAGCTATGATAAGAAACTAAATGTTCAGCGTTTGAGTATCCTGTCATTGTTTTGCCCTGATGAGATACAATAAGGAAATGAATGCTCTCACTTTCTCGATTACATTCATACAACACACTGTGTCTGTGACTGTATGCCAACCTCGGACATGATTATTAATGACCCCCGAGGCAGAACTTGTGAATTTCAGCAGTTCTCACAATAACAAGACCTTTTGTCAATTTAAAAATCCCAAAGAATTCTGAGATGCATTACATACCTTAAAGTTACATCTTGAGCTGCTCTATATCTCTCACTCTTTTGTATGCCTATGCAGGCACAGCACTTGCCAATGCCAGTGAGTCAGAGTGTTCGGGGCCAGAGGATGATCTGATCCATGTCTCCACCTAGTTGGCCACACACACACTCCCACCCACCAAGTCAGTCATCTGGCACTGGGGACCTGCAGAGACTCAGACACAGTAGGGGAGATGCAGTCCCAGTCCCGTCCAGACAAAACAGTTTGAAACAGTGGCAAAATATTAAAATTAAACATTAAATTGCCACAATTGCGCTCGTGGTTTGGGGTGGGTTGGTGCAAGAAGGACAATACTGAAGATCCAGTGATCAGTCTCCTGACAGAACTGTCACTCCAGCCAAGATTGTCAGGTGAAGGCTCACTGCATTCTCAGCTGCTTCCAGGGGTCAACACAGTCAGCAGTGAACCCTGCCCTTCTACCAGTGGTGTCACAGCATAACAATCTTAAGTGATTACCATGGGGACCGTCAGATGCTCTCCTAGTGTAGTGGCACTCATACGGCAACTGAACAGGCACAGAAATTAATGGGGAAAAGTTAAAACAGGATGGAAGCAGCTGAAAATTCGGTACATGGTACAAACTAGGCAGCAACCGGTACCAGTGTTGAAAATGTGGTATTGTATCAGCAAAAATAGTACAGCTGGAGGGTCTGAGAAGGGGGGACCCATGCAATAAGATTATACTAGCTTATATACCAGGACTGGAAGCAGGGAAAGCATCACTCAAAATCAAGGAGGTGATAAGTGAGGCAGAGGGAAAACCTGACTTGATTTTATACCTTGGAACCAACGATCTAGCAAGGGAGGAGGAGGTGGTGGTACAGAATAGATTCAAGGAAATGAAAAAATCATGCAAGGATTATGTGAACTCATTGGCCTTTTCAAAAGTAATTCCAGTCCCCAGGGCCAGCACAGCTAGGATAAGGAGGCTAGCGTAATTCAGTGAGTGGCTGGGGACTTGGTGTAATGAGGGGTACAGTCTTATAGGGGAGTGGGGGGATACATAATCAAGCAAAGGGCTTTATAGCCCAGACAGACTACACCTTAGTTGAGAAGAAAGAAAAATGCTGAAGGATTGTCTGGGGGAATGTATGAGAAGGGTACTGGGTTTAAACTGCTAAGGGAGGAGGAGGAGAGGGCCATAAGGCCCACACAAACCAAAAAGGAGAGGCCAGAGGACCTCCTCCCCCAACAAAGGCAGTGATAGCACTAAGAGAGGGGGCCAGCTAAGGAGTTGGGGAAATGAGGGGAGTAGAGAGGCAAGCCAGGACACTGATATTAAACAAAAGAACAAGGGTACTGCAGGGACAAAGTGGAGGGTGGTGTTGCTGAATGCCCGCAGTCTTGGAAACAAGATGGCAGAAATGCATGCCCTCTTAGCAAAGAATAAGGTGGACATGTGGCAGTTACAGAGACCTGATTCACAGCCCACCACGACTGGGATCTCTCAATCCCAGGTCACAAACAGTACAGAAGGGACAGGGAGATAGGCTAGGGAGGGGGAGTAGCAGTATACATAAGGGAGGGAATAATTTGCATGAGAGAGGAAGAAAAGGAAAAGGAGACTGTCGTGGGTTGAGGTAGTAAAGATAACACAGTCAAATAAGATACAGCGCACCTAAGGAGGTGTGATTAGATTTATTTAAAAAAAGTAAATAAACAGGTACAAATAAACAACTGTTTGCAGGATAAAGAAAATAAACAAAAAAAAAAAAAAGGCACAGCTTAGGGTCTACAAGTCGCTAGATCCCTAATAAAGGTCTGTGCTGGGTCTCCCTTCAGAGAACCCACTCTGGAGATGCACACAGTTCTTTTCCCAAACTACATCTGCTGACAAGGTGCTGCATCCTGGGTTAAATAGCACCCAAATTCCTCCCCTCCAGAGCAGCTCCCACCCTTAATAATCTTTATTTCATTTATTTTCATTTTAATATCTAGCTAGACATATAATACCTGGTCCTACTTCTTACAATAATACAATAATCAGTAATGACCAAAGGCTAATATTGATCCAATACCCTTTAAATTACCAAAAATCCTGTTTTAATGAAAAAGGGTCTCTAATGAACTTTGACTCTGCCCCTTTTTTAGGAGATTGACATCTCAGGTCCCATAAATACAACAGAAAGGGTGCTGCAGTTCCTCAATAGGAGACTGCACCCACACCCTGCTAGAAGGTCTCTTCTGATTGGGACACACATACCTCTAGCAACCACCTTGCACAGCAACACACAGGCAAAAGACTCCCTTTATGTGTTTCAATTCTGCTGTTTAAACTTTTTGTTTCTTTCAGGAATTCAATAGTTTAGGCACTTTTTATTATGTTTTCTTTCTGCTGCATTTATTCAATATCTTTTATCATTGACTCACAAAAGTAAAGAAAAAGTATGCATTCATGTGCAGTTAAATAATGTTGTCCATTAAGCAGCTTTTTCAAAGGACAACACTCGAGCTTGTTTTCTTGCACAAACCAAGTGTGCATGATTATTAAGGGAGCAGAAAGCAAACAGCTTTCCTCCCTCTGGAACCTATGTGCATATGGACCACATTTGCAGGTATTCAAGCCCTGCTTTCTCACTCTTAGCACATGTACCTGAGTTCAGATGACTACTACACAGGGGTGACAAAAGCAAATGTTTTATTCGCATAACAGCCTATTAGATATGTACAGATATAGAAAGGGAAGCAAACTGCTTCCATTTCCATTCCATAAACAATTTTATTTGGACATTAAGGGCATACAATATACAAGGCCACAGGGAGTTTGTCATAACACACACTGGAATTACTACTCCTTAGAGGTTGTTTTAGACAGATTTTAACAAGGCAAGTAAGAAGAATACAGGGATAGCAGCGGGTGGCCAACCTACTGTTATCATATTTAAAACAAAAACAGATAGCAAAGAGATGCTATTGCGCTACAGACTTCTGAGAATAAAACAAAATAAGAAAGAAAAATAAAGTCAGAAAGGAGTTCATTCCAGTATTAAGTCATGAGGGTTGTTTATTCCTAACTATCACAGAGACAATTGAAACACTGTGGCTCCAGCTACAGAATAACAGAGGAAGGAAGATCAGGACAGGGGTCATATACAGACCACACAACCAGTTTGAGGACAAGGTCAGAGAGCTGTGCTCACAGTTGAGGAATGCAGCAGGAAAGGGGCAGGTGGTAGTGATGGGGGATTTTAACCTACCTAAAGTGGACTGGGCCACTCCCACCACATCCTGCACCAGAAGTCAGGAAAACCTAAATGCAACCCAGGATGACTTCATAACTCTGTATGTAACTGGTGCTATCAGGGACGGTGCAATCCTGGCATAGTGCTCACCAATGGGGAGCACATACAGGAGATGGATATTAGGGAACCCCTGAGTGGAAGTGACTACAGCACAGAGTGGTTGAGTTTAGACATGGGTAAGGAGGACATCCTCACCAAGACCAGGGCATTAGATTTCAAGAGTACAAATTTTAAAAGGATGACAGAATTGATTAGGGAAGACCTGGGGAACATGGAAGAGGGCATGAGGGTGGACAGAATATGGGACACCACTGGGGGGGGCCATTCGGAAGGCCACAAGCAGCTGCATCAAAATGAGGGGCAAGAAATCGAAATCCAGACCACCAAGCTGGTTTAAGGGGGAAGTGGCCAGTAAGGGAAATTTGGGCCGCCTACAGGAAATTCCAAAGAACAGCAAGGGAAGAGGATGAGGAAGAATACCAGAAGCTGGCTAAGGTGACAAGAAGGGAGGTGAGGCAGGCAAAGGCACAAAAAGAGCTCCAAATAGCTGAAGAAATAAAAAAAAAGGGGAAATAGCCTTTTTTTGCTACATAAGCGAAAGGAGGAACAAGAAGAATGGCATTGTCAGGCTGAGTAAGGGAGATGGCTGGGTTGCTGAAGATGGGAGCAAAGCGGAGGTATTAAATAAATACTTTTGCTCCATCATTACAAAGGAAAAGGAGGGACCGGTACCTCGTGCAGGGAATGGGAGGGAGGGAGGCTGATGGTTCTGAGGATGGACAAATCCCCTGAGCCAGATAAAATTCACAAGAATGAGAAAGAGCCACCAGGAAGGCCAATAGTGTCAGTGAACTAGTCCCTTTTTGAACCTATGTCACAGTACATTAACTTCCACCTATAGCCTATGATTGAAATAACGGAGACATATGTTAAAGACATAGGACACGTGTTACAGAAATTACAAGCTTTATCCAAACAAGGAGTGTCAGATGAGAAATTGTTAGTTATTGCAGATATAGCTGACCTATTTACATCTATCTCTCATGAGCAGGGGATACACACAATGGGAAAAATACTAGACAAGAGACCTTTAAATTGTAGACCAAAAACAGTGGTGCTACAGGAACATGCTGAGATTATTTTAGTCAACAATTATTTTGAATTTGACTCTCAATACTATATTCAAAAAAGAGGAACTGCCGTGTGTACCATGGCACTGGCTTATGTGAATGCGTTCATGTATGATCTTGAGACACAAAATATTCTAAATGGGTATTTAAATCCACATTTCCACAATATAAGGGCCTGGAATTGTTATAGTGATGACATATTTTTTATATGTAAGGGAGGAGAGGCAGTGCTTAAGACCTTTGTACAGTACAATACTAGGAGCTCATGCTAATAGTTACGTAGGATGTACAGAAGGCCAAAAGCCCATAATGTACTCCTCCCAATATTGGGCTAATAAGCCCCATTATCAATATAGCTATTTAGTAAATAGTTGTCCAACCCCTTCTTAAATAAATCAAAAGAAATTACATGCACCACTGAACTAGGAAGACCATTCCAACAAGTAAATGCGCCGAGTAAAATAACTACACCTAAGAAGACCTTTAGGATTTGTAAGCATCAGTTGGAAATGATGACTTCTTAGACTAGCTGCTCTATGGTTGATAACCAAACCTAATTCATATGTGAGTGCTTTGTCCTCCAGAATCTTATATATCAATAAGTTATCACCTCTGAGGCATCTAAGTTCCAAGGGATAGAGCTCCAGGGCTCTTAATCTATCCTCATAGCTCAAGCTCTGCACTCTATCAATCATTTTGGTAAATCTCTTCTGCACCCTCTCCACTCTATCAACATCTCTCTGCAGATAGGTACTCCACAATGGGGAACAATAATCTAGTATGGGACGAACATAAGCCTGGTAAATTGGGAGAAGACAGGTCCTGTTTCTGCTAGAAATAGATTATTTTATGCAATGAGTAATCCTTGCCAATTTGCCCACTATTTCAGTACAATGATCACTAAACTTGAGGTCATCACTAATAAGCACCCCAAGCCTTTCTCACTAGTGACTGGCCTCAGGCACTGTCCATTCAGTGAATAACTAGTACAAGGATTTTTTTTACCCAAATGCATAACAACACATTTTTCAACATTAAATGACATGCCGTGTGTTCCAACCCAATTTTCCATTTTGTCAAATCCTCCTTTATCTTAATCCGACCAACCTGACAGCTAACATCTGCAGCCAATTTAGTGTCATCAGCAAACTTACTAGAGTAACTATTCAGATTTTTATTTAAATCAGAAATAAAAATAGAAATTAAAACAGGCCGCAGGACAGAGCCCCGAGGTACTCCACTTGTCACCCTACCCCTATCCGAAAGAAATCCCCTAACTTGAGCCACCTGATTTCTGTCACTCAGCCACGCTTTGATCCATCTAATAAGGTTATAGTCTTACTCCGGCCTATACAATGTATCCAACAAAAAATCGTGTGGCACCTTACCGAATGTAATAATGCAATAAATGACAATATTACATTTGTTGTAACATATGATAAAAAAATCAGTCACATATTTAGATCGTAGGATTATTAAAGAACATGGCACTATCAGAACAGTTCTTTACAGAAAGGAGACTGATCGTAACATTATCTTACATGGGACAAGTTTTCATGAACCTAAACTGATCAAAAGCATACCATATTCCCAGCTTGTTAGGGTAAAAACGGAATTGTACAAGAGAGCAGGATTTTCAGCAGCAAAAATCAGAAGTACTAAGCAGGTTTAAAGAATGTGGTTACACAGAAACAACATTCAACATAGCAAATAAGAGAATCAGTGATGCAGTGGCAGGAGATTTTGGGGGAGGGGGCTCAAAAGAAAAAACAGATCAGAACAGCAAGGAAAGTAGGCTGGTATTTTCAACTAAATTTAATCAACAGTTCTCAGAAGTGAGAAAAGGTCATTAATAGACACTGGCATCTGCTATCTGTTCCAGAAAACCATCCAAAATGTTTTGACCAAAAACCTATAATAGCAGCTAAAAAGGTTGCCACCTTGAAAGATAAAACTAGTTTAATCACAGTCTGGGAAACAAGATAAAACAGAGACACAGCTCCTGTTACTGTAGGTCCTCTCAGACCAGGAATAATAGCATTTGGGCACTGTTCAGTGTGTGGATATACCACAAAGAAGGATACATTTTGGCACCCCTTCACAGGAGAGAGCTTTCCAATTGGACAGCACATTAGGTGTTCATCAGAATGGGTAATATACATATTACAATGCCCTTGTGATAGGCAATGTGTGGGACAGACCACTAGGCCTCTCAGGAGCAGAATCCAGGAACATAAAAGTGACATACGATGAAACAAAGATACATCCCACATTGCCTTGCACTGTACTGAGGCCCACCATACGGGGGCATCTATAAGGTGTTGGGTGTGGAACTGATACCAGAATCTGAGTGAGGGGGAAATAGACAGAAAGCACTTGACAAAGCAGAACTGCAATGGATTTTTAAACTCAAAACCTTCGATTCAAGGATTGATATGAACATGGACACCAATTGGCAGATGTGTTGGTAATTTTCTAATTTTGCCAAGAACAATACCGTATGTAGCAAGTATGATTTCTTCATGGAAAAGAAAAAGAAAAAAGAAAACCAAAAACTTTTGTTTAACTTCCCGTTCATTTTGCTTGTACATCATACTGGATTTCGATTTGTTTACATTCGTATTTGATTGCAGAATATTTTTGGTTCATTGCACATTAAATTTGGGCAGTTTTTAAATATCAGAGTGTTCCATAACCAAGGGAAATCAACCTCTAACCCCCCCCATACCCTGCATATATCCTTACTAGCTTCAGGCAAGTTTTTAAGTCTGTACAAGTTAATCAACACAATTCTTGTAGGTCAGGAATTGCTATATGCTTAATAATAGAATTAGAAAAGACTAAAACAAGAATGTCCCCAAGTATGGTCAGTAAGTGCTAAATGATAAAGTCAGTGGTATTTTTCCTTTTATTTTTTAGAAAAAGAATACCATTCAGTGCACTTCACATTGTGATGGGCCTGACCGCAGCAGCTGAGCTTGTTTAAGCACAGCTTCATGTTGCTTAGCAACAGATTCTCCACATTTAAATGTGGGAGTGTCATGTAGCAAGATCACATGACATGCGGTCAGCCCCAAGAGGAAGCACTGTCATGGCCAGACACCACAGGAACACTTGGTAGTAACAGCATGACAGAGTAAAAAGGCAGCGAGTGAAGTAAGTTAATTAACATATTAGACTGATATTGAAATTTGCTAGCTCTAGATAATAGGGCATCCAAATACGTTAAAATGTTGTGATATCATTTACAGAAGCTGGAAAACACAGAAGTTTATTTTCAACCTGTGATTTAAAGCAGGAAGGATGAAGAAACCTCATTGGGCTCTTCTATGAGGAGAAATAAGATTGCATATTGCATCACCTTACATCATCCCAGTATCCATTACTTCTGGGTTACGTTCATCTCATAGGTTGCAGATGTACATGTGACCAGATTCGAAATCCGATCTGCCTAGGTCCTATTCCTTCCCACAAGCCTCCAGTTCTTACATGTGCATCGCAGAGGTTGCAAGCATATTGCCTAGCTCCAGACATTGGTATTAAGGTAAGACCCTGATATTCCACTATACTCTCTAATTTTGGATTACTACAATTCCCATTAGCAGGGTACTCTACTACAACTACTCTGCAATGCAGAAATTAGTGCTTGCTTGCAGGAATGCACCTCTGTGATAGTCAGATAGCCGAACTGTAGTCATATGAACTTACTCAGTTATGCATGCAATGCTCAAACCTTACCAGCTAACCAGGTATCAACATACCTCCTTAATGACCATAAGCATGATTTATTACAGCTTTAAATATCAGACAATGTATGCCAGCCGAGTACACAAGCCTATAGACTGTAAACAGTATACATAGCTGCATTGTTGTTGTGAAACCCCCTAGCCAGCAAACAGTTTGTATTACCACATGGTTCTTTAAGAAATAAGTTCAAGGCAACAGATGTACTGAATTATTCTGCTCTCTCTGTTCTACAAGCTACTAGATATTTAAATTCAGTGTTGGTACTCCGAGTACCTGAATGTACGTATCGCATCTATTTAACCAACTGTGCAGCCTCCCTTCTATGGTTCAGTAGCCGCTCCCCTCCAAAAATTCTGTACGCTCCACAAATGCAGATTCCGACTATGTCCAGGCCTGGGAGCCCCTTGCGAGCAGCTCCAGGTGCCCCACGTGCAGGTCGAGCCCCCTTGCAAGCAGGCTCACCGTTATGCGCCTGGCTTACTTCAGGATGAGCCCCCTTACAAGCAGGCCTATTCTCACAATGCCTCTCTTCATCCTGTTCATCCCCATGCACTCACTGCACTAAAATCCACCTCTCTACCTTCTGCGATGCTCCATCGTCCAGGGACAGACCATATTCCGAACAGTCAGACCCTCCAGCATTTCTGATACACAGCACCGACCTGTTGCTGTATGGACCCGCTGCCGCCATCTTCTAATGGTGGTCGTGGTCCACGGTCCCCTAGCACGCCACGCATGCGTAGAACTGACCCAACACACATGCGCACCAGGTACCACACTGAGCAGCGACTCCAGGAGGCTGCAAAGCATACAGCCACTGATGTCCTCAATACTTAGGCACTACGAGTCTCCGACTCAACTATGGGCTGCCAATATGCATGAAAGCATTCAGTCCCTCAGCCCTCCTTCCGTTTTTTACCAACTTCATGCAACTTTTTTGTATGCATAAATGGACTCAATTTCTCAGCCCTCACTTATGTTTCAGGGAAGTATGATGTCACTAATGGCAATAGGGACAATAGCATGCAGTACCCTAGCTCTACTATCACTGACTGCAGTACCAAATCGAACCTAGATAAATATCAAAACAGATCGCTGGTCTATACTGCAGTACCAAATTGAACCTAGATAAATAACAAAACTGATTGCTGGTCTATCTCATACCTCATCCTGCTTAAAAAAAAATTCTTCCCATGTTTCCCCCTCCCTCTCTGTCTCCACAGATTAATATGGGATGGGCAAAACTAGGAAATAAAATACCTGCCATATCACCCTACTGGGCAGCCAGGCAGGACCACTGTGCCCCACATGCTCACTTCAACAGCCCGATCCTGGAACTGGCAGCGACATGGACATGGAACAGGGGTCCGAACCCCAGGAAGACCCACTGAACGAATTACCCTCCATGGCAGAGGACTTCTTCAGGACTCAGCAGGCAGTTATGCTGAAGATCCCAGAAAGGATGGAGGAGCTATCAAAAAATAGTAAGGAGAACAGTTCAGACAAGCACCACAACGTGCATAATGACAAACAGGCACCCACGGAACCAACCACACCAGGGGTTCCGGAACCAGAAAAAACAGTGGTGATTCCAGAGACGAGGAACACCTGAGGGAGGACGAGGATGACCTCGTACTTACAAAAAAACTCACCCCAGTCGAGGCCTTGCCGGAACTACTGAGAGCAATAAAAGAAACCATGGGATTTAAGGTGCCAGATGCCCCTCAACAATCAAAAATAACCTGCTCATCAGAGCAAAACAAAAAGAAAGACGAGACCTTCCCAGTATGCGAGGCTCTAACAGCGGTCATAGAGAAGGAATGACAATCTCTGGACCCATCCAGAATCTTGGAAAAGTGCACCATTGACAGGTTTTACCCAGTGCAGGAGGAGGTAAACAAGTCATGGTGCACTCCACCCACAGTTGATCACCAGATTACAGGACTGTGCAAGAGAACGGTCCTCTCTTCAGAAACAACTACCCCACTACCCCACTAAATGACACCACGGACAAGAAGATGGAGGAACTCCTAAAGAAATCTTATGAGATGATGGGTATGTCATGCCAGGCCAACACCACGGTGACATACACTTCACGGGCACGGGTCACCTGGTTAGAGGAGCTAGCCTCCTCACTAGAGCCTAACTCTAAACTAGTGGACCTAGCGGAATATGCTATCCAGGCCGCTAAGTACACCACTGATGCATCCATTGATGCACTTAAAATGTCAGCTAGACTTGCAGCCCTAACCAACAAAACAAGACGCCACATATGGCTCAAGATATGAAACGCTGACTCAGAGTCCAAGACTATGCTCAGCAAATTGCCCTACAAGGGTAACCTCCTATTCAGCGAGGGACTAGAGAAATGTGTAAAGCAAAAGGGCGATGGGAAAATGCTGGATAAAGACAAACCCTCCACGAGTATCTACCTACCCACATTCCGGGGAAAATTTCGACCATTCCAGGGGAGGCAAGATAGGAGACAAACCTACCAGTATTCCCAGGCCAAAGCCTACTCATTCAAACCCTCATATTTCAACAATGCTACAAAAAGTAGAGCAAAAGGACAATTTCAGAGAGGAAGGTACCTGTCTACCTTCAGAAGGGGAAAACACAACTCCAATTGACCACTACACCACACAACGACCAGTGCACAACCATCACCCCCCATAGGCACCAGACTCCTGCAATTCTCTCACAAATGGCATTAGTCAACATTAGACAAATGGGTCCTGCAAGTGGTCTCCCAAGGATACTCGATCGAATTCCTCCAGAAACCCCTCACACACAGGAAGGTGATATCCCCAGTGTCCTGACGCCCTGAGAAAATACTGGTGGTACAATCCACGCTCAAATCACTACTAACCAACAAAGCCATTGTGGAGGTCCCACCAGACCAAATAGACCAGGGCATATACTCCGTATTCTTTCTGGTACCCAAAAAAACAAGGGACATGAGGCCAGTTTTAGACCTCAAGTTCATCAACTGATTCATGCAATACAAGAAGTTCAAGATGGAAACACTCCAGTCCACCCTACGAGCCATGTAGCCCAGGGACTACCTAACATCTATCGACATGAAGGACACTTACTTCCACATACCCATTCGTCCAGCCCACTACAAGTACCTTCGATTCAAAATACTCGGCCATCACTATCAGTACCAGATGCTACTGTTTAGACTAACATCAGCCTCATGAGTTTTCACCAAGGTTTTGGTCACACTCACAGCACAGCTCAGGCAACAGGGAAACTACATCATCCCATACCTGGACAACTGGCTCATCCGAGCCAGTTGCCCCTCTGTCTGCCGACAGCAGACCCAAATAGTGGTGAATACACTACAGTCACATGGCTGGGTAATCAACTGAGACAAGAGCAGCCAAAGTCCCAGCCAGTCCATAGACCACTTAGGGGCATCTATAGATACCGTGATGGGGAAGGCAAAACTGTCTCAAAAGAGAACGGACAAAGTGCTCGCCCAGGTACAAGCACTGAGATCTAACAGCAACCCAACCCTAAGACAGACACTACAAATGCTGGGGTCCATGACATCATGCATCAGCCTAATCCCATGGGCACTATGGAACATGCATCCCCTGCAGAACCTGACCATATGAGAGGGTCATCGCCTACAGCACGACCTCACACAAAGAATACAATGGGACCACAATGCACAAATCTCACTGAAGTGGTGGTCCAACAGCCACAACTTAAACAAGGGAGCAGACTTGAAGAGCCAACACGATGCAGACTGAGGAGCTACGATCAGCCACATACTGGCACAAAGAAAATGGTCAAGAGTAGAATCCCGGATGCAAATAAACATCCTGGAGATGACAGCAGTATACCATGCCCTACAACATTTCAAGAAGCTTGTGACGCACAAGAGGATCCTGATCAGATCGGACAACAGAGCGACAGTGGCATACATTTCCAACCAGGGCAGCACAAGGAGCCCTCAACTACTATGTGAAGCAAAATGAGTATTGGACTGGGTGCAAGAGCAGCTAGTATCAATCTCAGCTGTTCACCTAGCAGGCAAACTCAACATCAAAGCAGACTGGCTAAGCCACCAACAGATAGCCCCGGGGGAATGGACACTGCAGCCACATGTCTTCTAACAGATAAACAACAACTGAGGCCCACTAGAAATGGACCTCATGGCAAAAGCAAAAAACATGCAGTTAACAAGGTACTACTCCAGATACAAAGACTCAGGAGCCATTGGAATAGATGCCCTGACCCAAAAGTGGTCATTTCACAGAGCATATGTATTCCCGCCAATACCACTCATACAACAGGTACTAACCAAGATCCAATGATCAGAAGCCACAGTAGTCATGATCACCCCACTATGGCCCAGAAGACACTGGTTCGCCACGTTAGTATCCATGGCAATCAAACCCCCATGGACCCTACCCCAACGGCCAGATCGCCTCATACAAGCACCCATCCGTCACCCGAGCTTAACACCACTTCAACTAACAGCCTGGCTACTGAAAGTCAGAGACTGCTAAATAAAGGGTACAGCCAGACTGTGGTCGAAACGATGCTGCACTCCAGGCGCACGTCGACCACCAACTCATACAAGAGACATTGGAACATATTCGAAATGTGGTGCAAGAAACAAGGCATCCTAACACAAGACATCAACATCATGCACATACTTCTCTTCCTCCAACAAGGAGTGGACAAAGGCCTGTCAGCTTCCTCCCTCAGAGTCCAGGCAGCAGCCATAGGAGCAGGTACAGGACTCCTAGAAGGCTACACCCACAGGTCACACCCTGACGTCCTCAGATTCCTCAAGGCAGTTTCCAATATACACCCTAAGGCAAAAAACACGGTATCACCCTGGGACCTCAACTTAGTACTCGAGGCGCTAGCCTCACCCCTCTTTGAACCTTTGGCCACCATAGACCTCAAATGGCTCTCTCTCTCTCTCTCTCTCACTCTCAAGACGATATTCCTGTTGGCCATCTGCTCCGCCAAAAGAGTGGGGGAAATGAGAGCCCTCTCTTGCAAACCCCCCTACCTAATCCCACACAACGACGGAGTTACATTAAGAACCACCTCCACGTTCATACCAAAAATCCACTCACCTTTCTACACTGGCCAACCCTTAGAACTGCCAGCTTGGCCCAACCGGGAGGAAACCAAACACTGGGATATGAAGAGGATGATCACCACCTACTTGGACAGAACAAATGATTTCAGGTAAAAAGACGGACTGTTCGTCATTTACAAGGGACCCAGAAAAGGACAGGCAGCAGCCACTTCCACCATGGCCAGCTGGATAAAACAGGCCATTATAGAAGCATGCAAATCACAAGGCATCACTCAACCACAAGGGATCAAGGCCCACTCCACCCGGGCAGTAGCTACCTCCTGGGCAGAAAGAAATGAGGCCACTATACTGGACATCTGCACGGCCGCCACTTGGTCATCCGTGCATACATTCACCAGACATTACAGACTAGACGTAGAAAATATAGACAAAGCAAACTTTGCACTTAAAGTCCTCCTCACTGTCACCAAACCTTAGCTGCACAGTCATCCAACCCACCCACAATACTTACATTATTCCTGTCTCACTGCTTCTTACAACCCAGAGGTAATGGATATGGGGATGCTGTAAGGTGATGCAATACACAATGGTAGTTTACTCACCTTGTAAAGGTGATTGCATGAGCATCACGTTACAGCATCCCCAGTTCCACCCGGGCTATTTCGGATGACAGTACAGTTAAACATGGTTCCAGAGATAGAGGTGTTGTCAGCTCCCAGCATACCTTATGGGCTGGACACAATAGAGTGTAAATAATAGGAAATAAACATCAAATATGGGCATGAACACAGCAAACTCAGACCATTATTGGAGCCCAAGGCTTGTATTCAGGCAATGTTTACACGGTTATATACATATTACTTGTAGATGTTGTTGTACCATAACTTTCACTCCCACAGCATACCAGCACACAACACAGCTTTGGAAAAGATTGAACTGGAGGCTTTTGGGAAGGAATAGGACCTAGGCAGATCAGATTTTGAATCTGGTCATATGTGCCATCTGCAACCCATGAGGTGGATGTAACCCAGAAGTAATGGATACGGGGATGCTGTAAGGTGATGCTTATGCAATCACCTTTACCAGGTCAGTAAACTACCATTTACAAGGTAAAGAAACATGACACAAACAAAACTAAAAAGCAAAAAAACCTTTTTCAAAAAAACACAAGTATAGGAAATGGGGGAGGGTTACTCCGTGTGTTTGAAAATGCTTTTATCATATTTGCTTATACCCTGCAGCTTGTAGCACAGTAACCCAAAAAAATAAAGTGCAGAAATTTGGTTTCAACCTGTGATTTAAAGCAGGAAGGACAGAGGAATTTTACTCGGTTCTGATATGAGGAGAAATAAGACTTATAAGGTAAAGAAACATTGTACAAAACAAATTAAAAAGTAGAAAGCCAATACTTCCAAACAAGCATTTGTCAATGCTGAATGTTTGCTTGCTGGTATTATCATTGGAAATGCAGGAGTTAGACAGATGGAGAACAGGAATGGCAGTGAAGTATTGAACTTCACACCAACCCCACCTCCATCCTGCAGAAACGGACAGGCATTGGGATGTGTTTGGGTCATCACCCATGACATTCATGCTATGTCACCTCACCCTATCCTGCAGACACAAACACGTGTTGAGGTGTGCTTTGGGGTGTTTGGCTTTACAGTCACCCCATTCCATAATGGCATTCACTGAAATGGGTGCAGTATAGGAGAATGGGGTGAAGTCTGGGGCCAAAGAGTCCAAGGTACACCTCGTTGATTGTCACTGGCTGGGAGGTGGGGGTGGGATGGCATGAGCATTACAGTTGGCAATCCAAAGGCACACCCTGATGCCTGTCAGTCTGTACAGGGTGGGACGTTATGGTTAGAAACCCTAACTCCCTGGGCATTTGTTGATATTTGCACTACAAATTTTCAACATGGCCTTTTTGTGACTCCATCTCATGAAAGCATTTGGGACTTCTTCTCATGAAGAGTGGCAACATGATTTTGTTAATGTGTCCTAAACTTTGAGTTCCAACAGCGACCGTGCCATTCTGCACCAGATGTATGAAAACACAGATCAGTCAGGATGTGAAGAATGACAGCAGTACCATCCATAGGAAGGTGTGAAGAGATGGCAATGTTGAAAATCTGTAGTGGGAATATTAAAAATGCTCGCACTTCAGAGCATGTGTGGAAACTGCGCAAAGCATGCGCATAACACAGTCATTTTATGGACTTTCGTCACCAAATTTTCAACATAGGCATTTTAGGACCTCTGCTCATGACAGTGTCACTGTGATTTTCTTAATGTGTCCCGAACACTGATTTCCCCAGTGACCATGCTATTCTTCGCCAGAAGTGCAAAAACACATTTCAGCCCAGATGTGAAAAATGACAGCTATACTATTCATAAGGAGGTGTAGAAAAAATGCCAATGTTGAAAATCTGGAATGAAAATATTACAAATTCACGAAGTTATGAGTGTGTGTGGAAACCGCGCAATGCACACTTGTAAAAGTCATTGTTTGGATTTTTCTCACTAAACTTGCAACATAGGCTTTTTGAGAGCCCACCTCATGAACAGTGGCACTGTTACTTCATTAATCGGTCCTGAAAGAGGATTCCACACAGTGACCTCAAAATCACTTTTCAGGACCAAATAATGCCATGACAGTGGTTGAATTCATGAGGAGGATTCCCAATAACCCCATGTTGAAAATCTGGTGCCAAAATTCCCAAAAGTGCTTGAGATATGCACCAAAGTTGAAAAAACCCTATTTATGCCATTATACAGCTTACCAGCATTTCTTCAGTTCGTGGTCAGCTTTGAAGAGTGCAGATGTGTTCCCAGTCACGAAGATCATCGTGCCAGGCTCGGAGGATGGTATGGGGTTGGGGGTGTGGGGGTGGGGGAGGTAGGGTGCACAGTGGGTGGGTGTGGGTTAGAGGAGGGACTCGACCCGGCATGGGACCATTTCCTTTCTTTCAGGGAGAAAAAAAAAAAAGACATCGTGGGAAGTTTTTTTTCAAGCTTACATTCAGCACACTGGGTGGCTCCCAGTGTGCCACCTGCCTTTCTCAGGTGGGGACTTAAGCCAACAGGGATTAGGCCCCATCCGCAAAGGATGACTGTTTGGGGGGCATGATGTCGAGGGGGATTGGGCACCCCCTAAGCACACAACAAATGGGGAAGGGGGTTACATTATGCCAACAGGGAGCGGGCTCCCCTGTCAGCAAATGAACTGGGTAGGGGGCATGCTGACAGGGGGAATGGGCACCCCAGTCAGTCAGCTTTCATGGGGCTGTGAGGCAGTGGTATAAGCCGCCGCCATGTTTAGGAGAATGTTACACCAGGCAAGGTACTGCCCTGCAATGATGGGTTGCTCCCTCATTGCAGCAGAATGGCTGAAGCTGCAATGACAAGGCGGCCCCTCATTGCTGCAGCGAAACTGTTTCAACTTGGTGGCACTTTTGGAAACCAATGTCATTGGCACAGTGTGCCTGCATTGGTCCACCAGTGCCAAGCCCCCAAATGCAGTTCCACCATTGGCTGCCACAGTGCGGCACCTCCACAACCCACTTCTCTCCTAAGCTGCCACATAATGTTTCTTGCTCATGCGCACAAGCAAACATAAAAACAGGAGCAAAAGTAGTGGGAAGGGATACTGTGGGAGTTTGAAAATGCACTGATTATATCTGCTTCTGCCTTTCAGCTTGTAGCGCTGTAAAGCGCATGAAAATAAAGTGCATGTGAATGAAGAACAAGCCACAAAAGAGATAAAATATGAGAAGTATAAAAAGTTTTATTAAGGTTAGTTGCTATGTAATAATTGACAATTTAAAAAAGAGCAGGAATGTGTGGAGTCTGGTGTTTCAGTGATTAGAGTAAAAAGTGGTAGCAAGCCCTTAAAGGGGCATCGCAAGATAGGACAATGTATATAGGTGCTCTATGTTAATAAACTAATGGATGTATATTTGTTTAAATACTTAAAGGTTGAGCAGTTTGGTTTACATATTGGTCAAATATCCACTATATAAATAAGTAAAATGTCAGTGTTAAACACATGAATGAAACAGAATTTGAAATTGATTTTATTTTATTTCTTATTATAGGATGCCCTTTGAAAAAGCACACTCCAGTGTGAAATGTCAGGGCTTGGAAAAAGAAAAATAATAAAAGAGAATAAGAAAATAAGTCACAAAACAGTTTCTTGGTTCCTTCATTTTGTCTTCGGACCCCAAAAGACTTCATTTGATGTAGCCAGCAAAGGGGGTTGTGATCTGTAAGCAACATAAAATGTCTTCCCCATAAATAGAATTTTAGGACTTCAATAGCCCACTTGATGGCCAGGCATTCCTTTTCAATCGTTGCATATTTAACCTCCTTAGGAAACAACTTCTGGCTAATATGAACAATTGGGTGCTCTTCCCCTTTGATGGTCTGACATAAAACAGCCCCAAGATCTGTATTGGAGGCATCAGTGAGAACCTCAAATGGTTGGCTAAAGTCAGGGGACCTTAAGACAGAGGAGACACATAATTCAGCCTTGATGGTATGAAAGGTTTCTTCACAGGCAAAGGACCAGGGTACTTTGTTGGAGATTTGTTTACGTGTCAAGTCAGTTAGTGGGGCAGCTATGGCTGTGAAACTGGGAATAAAATGCCTATAGTACCTCGTTAACCCTAAAAAGTAACGGACATGTTTTTTTGTCTCTGGTACCTGACAGTTTGCCACCGCCTCCACCTTTTTGATTTCTGGTTTTAGCATACCATGGCCTAAAATAAAGCCTAGGTATCTAGTTTCTGGGTGGCCAAAGTACATTTTGAGGGATTGATAGTTAATCCAGCACTTTGTAGGGTCCTGATGACATTGGAAAGATGAGTCAAATGTGATGTCCAATCAGGACTAAATATCTCAACGTTGTCAAGGTATGCTAAACAGTACTCTTCATGGGGTAGTAATAAGTGGTTCATATATATTTGAAAGGTTGCAGGTGCACCGTGCAACCCAAAAGGCTTATGGACGAACTGATACAGATCATTAGGAGTACTGAAGGCAGTTTTTTCTTTGAAGATGCTTCTCGTGGGGTCTGCCAATAGCCCTTGGTTAAATCAAGTGTCGAGATGTAACGGACCTCCCAATTCTGTCCAAAATATCATCAGTTATTGGAATAGGATAACTATCGAACTGGAACACTTGATTTAATCGACTGAAATCCAGGCAAAGGTGTATGCCACCTTCCTTTTTTGGTACTAAAACCACAGGGGAGGATCAGGGGCTAACAGAAGGCTCAATGATGCCTAATTGTTTTAATTTCCTTATTTCTACGTCTACATCAGTCCTCACACATTCAGGTAACCTATAGGGTTTTTGTCGAATGGGAGCAGAGTCCGTTTTATCATATGTTGAGCACCAGTAGCTTTTCCCGGAATGCTGGTAAATGTAGACACATATTGGTGTAACAGATCTTGTAACTCCTTCTGCTCCCTTTCAGACAGGCCAGGACTGCTCTGTATGGCATTGATGCCATCTGGTTGTTCCAGCTGCATATAGGCAACATCTAAGTCAGTGACAGGGGTTTCAAGTAAGACATAAACAAGGCTGGTTTTCGGGCCTATCATGCCATTTTTCTTACAAGTTGGCATGATAGGTTTTAAGATTTGCCTTACTACCAGGGGCCTCAATTTAATAGGTTACTGGACCCACACGCTCTTTGACAACATAAGGACCCTGCCACTTCATCCTTAGTTTATTCTCTGATGAATGGAGTAAGAGCAATACCTTTTCCCCGGTGTAAAAGATTTTTCTCAGGTTTTTACATCATATAACAATTTGTGTTTTTGCTGCACTGCAACACAATTCTGATGGGCTTGAGCCATATGTGACACCAGCATTTTGTATAACTGTGTCATATACTCCAGTATGTTGACATGCTTTACCACATCATTAGCTTCCCAGGCATCTTTCACACTACATCTTGAGGTCCAGGTGGGTTACAGGTAAAAAGAGAAAAGGGAAAACTCAGTTGAAGCTTGTGGCACCTCATGGTACGCGAAGAAAAAGTGAGGTAGGTAGGTAGTGGTCCCAGTCTTTACCCTCATCATCCACAAACTTCCTGATCATACGCTTAAGGGTCTGATTAAAACATTCCACCAGACCGTCCGTTTGTGGATGATAGGGTGTGGTGCATACAGCTATGAACCTTAGTACCTTGTACAGTTCTTTCAATGACTCCGCACTGAAATTAGCCCTCCTATCTGTAAGGATTACCTTGGGGATGCCTAACTGACTAAAGTAGTCCAAAAGTCTTTCTGCTATCCTGGGGGTAGTAACAGTTCTAAGTGGGAATGTTTCAGGGTACTTGGTTGCATAGTCACAAATAACCAGAATAAAGTGGTTACCCTTCTTGCTTTTCTCTAGGGGTCCCACAATATCCATGGGTATGCGTTCGATGGGTTGTGATACTAAGGGGAGGGGCATCAACAGTACCTTGTAATTATGCTTAACCTGTCCTATTTGCTAACACTCAGGGCAGGTCTTACAATAGGTGGCTACATCTTCCTGTAACCCTGGCCAGTAGAATCTCTGTAACAATCTGGCGATGGTCCTATCCCTATCTGCATGCCCAGCGCTGGGTAGATCATGTCCTAAACAATAGATTTTGCCTGAATTTAGTATTATTAATTGTTCCACCTGTTCCTTGGTGGTGGGATTAGTACACACCCTATACAATATCCCATTTATTTCCTTTATCATAGGGGCCCCAGGCAGAACATCCATCCCTAGCTGTGAAAAAAAGGTTGTTAAAGTCACATCAGAATGTTGCTCATTTATAATGTCTGGTATGGGTACAGAGAGTACAGAGTCAATTTTAATAACATTTGTGTGATCCCTTTTCCAGTCCCTCTGGATCGTCCTCTTTTCAGCATAGGTTTTCCTAGGCTTCCCGTCGATCTCAAAAACATCATCTGAAAAAGGAAATAACAGTTCCATCTGGTCCAGTTGTTTCTGTTGGGCTCTGGTGATCACTGCCACCAGGGATGTGTCACAGGCCAAGACAAGGGAGTTAAAGTCAGGATGGTCCAGGCCTATGATCAATGGGACTAGCAGCGTTGGCACCACCCCCACCTTTAATGTCTTCTGAGAACCATTTATGGTAAGATCTAGTTCAGTGGTGGGGTATTGGTGTACATCCCCATGGATACATATAACCCCAGTAGACAGAGTCTGTTGTGGTACAGGGGGTATTAAGTCAGCCCTTATAAGGCTTTGGTAACTCCCAGAGTCTATTAGCCCCTCAATGTCTCTGCCAGCTATTCGAGCTTTGATAACAAAGGCACCCAAGTTCATTGAGGCTAAATAAGCTTGGTCTTCTTTCTTATTGGGGCAGTATCTAGTTATGTGCCCCACGCCATGGCAATAGTGGCACTCTATGTTAGGGTCAGGTCTTTTTGCCACATAATTCTTGCCATCCCCTCTTGGTCTAACAGTCCCAGTCCCATAAGGTGAAAAATACAGGGTTCTTACCACTGGTGTTATGGTCATGCTGGGAGTTGGTGTCAGTGAAGGATTTGACCCTGCAATATCTGTCCTGCTGTACCCTTTCCGCAGGAGATGGTGAGCTGAAAGAAAATCTTCAGCCAGAGTCAGAGCAATTTCAGGATTTTCAGGTTGTGCTCCCAAATCCACAGTTGTACATCAGGTGGCATAATCGTGATAAATTGCTCCAATACCAACAGTTCAATAATTTCTTTGACACTCTTTTCTTCGGGCTACAACCACTTAGTGCACAAGTCATTTAATCTTGTAAATGTTTCTCTTGGGGGTACATGGGACAAATGTTTGAGTGTCCAAAATCACTGCCTGTATGTCTCTGGGTTGATATCGCAGCGTTTTAAGATTTCTTTTTTAACAGACACATGATTGTTGGAGGTTTCAGAATCCATATTGGTGTAGGCCAGCTGGGCGTTACCAGATAAATGAGGGGCCAATCGAACTACCCATTGCTGCTGGGACCACCCACAGGCTTGGGCTACCCTTTCAAAGGTTGTTAGGTAGGATTCAATATCATCTGTTGGAGTAATTTTTGTTATTTTTATGCCCTTAGGACTGGTCTTGGCAGCTTCCTGGCCAGCCCCAATAATCTGCAATGCCTTCATTGTATCTGCCATCCTCTGATCCTGCCGGCATCTCTCCTGTTCTCATACTTGTCTTTCTTGTTCCCATTCCTGTAGATCCATCATCTACTGTCATTCCAGCTCCAGCTGTCGAACAGCAAGCTATTACAACAGTCCCGAAACATCTCCGGGTGGCGTCTCATTTGGGTCCTCACCCAAGCTGATATCTTCAGGTTTTGCAGTTTCCTTGACTATCACCACTGGCGGAGTCTCCTTAGGAGCCTTTTTACTGGTAATCAGACTTAAGCCAGGAAGTAGAAGTTTCCCGGTCTTAAGCACTTGAGGTCTGGTGGAAATGCCCTGTACTGTTGTGGTGGCATCTGCCAGATGGGCCATGTACCCACTGTGCCAGTACTGAACTTTGATACTAAAATGCAGCATCCAAAAATGTGGAGTCTCCCAGTATCCTCAGACTTCCACACTACCCCACTCCTTGTACCAATGTCGTGGGTTGAGGTAGTAAAGATCAGACTCAGCACAGTCAAATAAGGTACAACACACCTAAATAGGTGTGATTAGATTTATTTAAAAAAAAATAAACAAATAAATAAACAGGTACAAATAAACAACTGTTTGCAGAACAAAGAAAATTGACAAAAAAAAAAACACAAAAAGGCACAGCTCAGGGTCTACAAGTCACTAGATCCCTAATAAAGGTCTGTGATGGGTCTCCCTTCAGAGAACCCACTCTGGAGATGTACACAGTTCTTCTCCCAAACTACATCTGCGGACAAGGTGCAGGATCCTGGGTTAAATAGCACCCAAACTCCTCCCCTCCAGAGCAGATCCCACCCTTAATAATCTTAATTTATTTTAATTTTAATATCTAGCTAGACATATAATACCTGGTCCTACATCTTAAAATAATACAATAATCAGTAATGACCAAAGGCTAGTATTGATCTAATACCCTTTAAATTACCAAAAATCCTCTTTTAAACAAAAAGGGGCTCTAATGAACCTTGACTCTGCCCCCTTTTTAGGAGATTGACACCTCAGGTCCCATAAATATAACAGAGAGGGTGCCGCAGTTCCTCAATAGGAGACGGCACCCACACCTTGCTAGAAGGTCCCTTCTGATTGGGACCCACATACCTCTAGCAACCACCTTGCACAGCAACACACAGGTAAGGTATGTGTTTCAATTCTGCTTTTTAAACTTTTTGTTTCTTTCAGGAATTCAATAGTTTAGGCACTTTTTATTATGTTTTCTTTCTGCTACATTTATTCACTAAATATCTTTTATCACTGACTCACAAAAGAAAAGAAAAAGTATGCATTCATATGCAGTTAAATAATTTTGTCCTTTAAGCAGCTTTTTCAAAGGAAAACACTTGCGCTTGTTTTCTTGCACAGACCAAGTGTGCATGATCATTAAGGGAGCGGAAAGCAAACAGCTTTCCTCCCTCTGGAACATATGTGCATATGGACCACATTTGCAGGTATTCAAGCCCTGCTTTCTCACTCTTGGCATATATACCTGAGTTCAGATGATTACTACACAGGGGTCACAAAAGCAAATGTTTTATTCGCATAACAGCCTATTAGATATGTACAGATATAGAAAGGGGAAGCAAATGGCTTCCATTTCCATTCCATAAACAATTTTATTTGGACAGTAACGTCACACAATATATAAGGCCACAGGGAGTTTGTCATAACACACACTGGAATTATTACTCCTTAGAGGTTGTTTTAGACAAATTTTAGCAAGAAAAGTAAGAAGAATACAGGGATAACAGCGGGTGGCCAACCTACTGTTATCATATTTAAAACAAAAACAGATAGTAATGAGATGCTGTTGTGCAACAGACTTCTGAGAAAAAAAAATAAAGAAAATAAAGTCAGAAAGGAGTGCATTCCAGTATTAAGTCATGCGGGTTGTTTATTCCTAACTATCACAGAGACAACTGAAACACTGTGGCTCCAGCTACAGAATAACAGAGAAAGGAAGATCAGGATAGGGGTTGTATACAGACCACACAACCAATTTGAGGACAAGAACAGAGAGCTGTGCTCACAGTTGAGGAATGCAGCAGGAAAGGGGCAGGTGGTAGTGATGGGGGATTTTAACCTACCTAAAGTGGACTGGGCCACTCCTACCACATCCTGCACCAAAAGTCAGGAAAACCTAAATGCAACCCAGGATGACTTCATAACTCTGTATGTAACTGGTGCTATTAGGGAGGGTGCAATCCTCAACATAGTGCCCACCAATGGGGAGCACATACAGGAGATAGATATTAGGGAACCCCCGAGTGGTAGTGACCACAGCACAGAGTGGTTCAGTTTAGATATGGGTTAGGAGGACATCCCCACCAAGACCAGGGCATTAGATTTCAAGAGTGCAAATTTTAAAAGGATGACAGAATTGATTAGGGAAGACCTGGGGAGCATGGAAGAGGGCATGGGGGTGGACAGACTATGGGACACGATTGGGGGGGGGGCATTTGGAAGGCCACAAACAGCTGCATCAAATTGAGGGGCAAGAAATCGAGAGCCAGACCTCCAAACTGGTTTAATGGGGAGGTGGCCAGCAAGGAGAATTTGGGCAGCTTACAGGAAATTCCAAAGAAATGCAAGGGAAGAGGATGAGGAAGAATACCAGAAGCTGGCTAAGGTGGCAAGAAGAGAGGTGAGGCAGACAAAAGCACAAAAAGAGCTCCAAACAGCCAAAGTAACAAAAAAGGGAAAAAGGCCTTTTTTTGCTACATAAGCAAAAGAAGGAACAAGAAGAATGGCATTGTCAGGCTGAGTAAAGGGGATGGATGGGTTGCTGAAGACGAGAGCAAAGCATAGGTATTAAATAAATACTTCTGCTGCGTCTTTACAAAGGGAAAGGAGGGACCGGTACCTTGGGCAGGGAATAGGAGGGAAGCTGATGGTTCTGTGGGTGGACAAATCCCCAGAGCCAGATGAAATACACCCCAGGGTGCTGAAGGAGTTAACGGAGGAGCTGGCAGGGCCACTGACTGTTCTCTTCAATAGATGTCTGGAGTCGGGAGTAGTACAACTGGAATGGAAAACAGCACATGTGGTGCCATTCCACAAGAGTGGACCCAAGGAGGTTCCGGGCACCTACAGGCCAGTCAGCCTGACTTCAATAGTATGTAAACTCATGGAGACCATGCTAAAGGAAAGGCTGGTGAGATAGATATAGGAGAATGGTCTGCAGGGCAATAGACAGCATGGGTTTTTGGCAGGCATATTGTGTCAAATGAACCTGAGAGACTTCTTTGATTGGGTCACTAAGGCAGTGGACAAGGGCCAGGCGATGGACATCATATACCTGGACTTTCGCAAGGCCTTCAATTCTGTGCCACACAGATGGTTGGTAATGAAACTGAGGGACCTAGGGGTGGGGAAGAAGATGGTAAGATGGGTTGAAAACTGGTGGAGTCACAGAACCCAGAGAGAAGTGTTGCAGGGGAGTTCTCCAGCACCAAGGAGATCACCAGCAGGGTCCCACAAAGGTCAGTGTTAGGGCCAGTGTTGTTCAATATCTTCATAAGTGACATCGGGGAAGGCATTAAAGGCCAAATATGCCTGTTTGTGGATGACACCAGGGTTTTAAATGATTGATTAGCAGTTTTTTCTTGGGACAATACTAACTGTACAGAAAACATTTATATAGGTTTTCTGGAAGTGTTATGTTTGTTAAACACAGTGAGGCAAGTGCTATGCATTTTCACAATGTTTTAGAACTTTCATGAGTAAAACGCTAATCAATTGTTAGATTTAAATAAAACACTGGACACAAAACTCTGTGGGAGGGTGGACACCAAGGAAGAGAAACAAGATCTGAGGGAGGACCTAGCCACGCTGGAGAGATGATCAGGAATCTGGCAGCTTGGTTTCAGTGCCAAAAAGTGCAAAGTGATGCACATATGGGCCAAGAACTTGAGGACAGAGTACTACATAGGAAAGGTTCAGGTAACTGCTTCCGAAGAGGAAAAGGGTCTGGGGTGGTAATTACTAGTGACCTGAAACATGCCTCTCAATGCAAGAAGGCTGTGGCAAAGGCTAACAGGATTCTAGGGTGTATTGCAAGGGAATTCAGTAGTGGGTGGAGTGAGGTTGTTTTACCATTGTATAGGTCATTGGTGAGACCTCATTTAGAATATGGAGTGAGGTCCGGGCCACCGGTGCAGCAGCAAGGTGTCCTCTTGTGCCGCCGACATCCCAGGGACTGCTCTCCTTTGGGTGGAGGTGGGAACAGTGTCTGGCGCCAAGTGGATCTCTGGCGGAGGCTGGGGGGACTGTCTTGGATGGCACCACGTGCTTTGTGGGTGTGGTGGATGCTGGTGTCACTGCACATCCCTGCCCCCAGGGATACACAGCACAAAAATGCCGGTCCCATTGATGATGGCCCCATCTCAGCCATCGCTCCTGTAATGAACAATGTCTGCCGGGGGGGGGCCTGCAGCTGTGGCCCCACCCTGTGGGCAAGCCAGGGTTATGAGATGGCCTACCTTTGGGAGGGGCACCTGCCAAGCAGCCCCCTTCCAGGGTCCAAGCCTGATCAGGAGGGGCAGCAAGTGGATTGGGGGCTGGAACCTCCAGTTTGGGGGAGAGAGCCCCAGCAAAAAAAAAGAAAGAATATGGAGTGAGGTGCTGGCAACCATACCTTAAGAAAGACATTAACATGCTGGAGGGGTTCCAGAGGAGAGCAACTAGAATGATCGAGGAGCAACAGGATAGGTCCTATGAGGAGAGGCTGGGAGCCCTAAGGATGTACTCCCTGGCAGACAGAAGGAAGAGGGGTGATATGATGGAGACCTTCAAGTACATGAAGAAAGTTACCAGAGTGGAAAGAGAGGGTCTCTGTAAAAGGAGTGACAACACCACCATTAGGGATCACAGCCTAAAAGTGATGGGGTAAGATTCAGAAGGGATGTAAGGAAACAATTTTTTTTTATGGAGAGGGCGGTGGCCACCTAGAACAAGTTGCTTGAGGAGGTTGTGGCAGCAAAGATGGTGGGAGCATTCAGGAGAGCCTGAGGCAAACACAGAGGGAACCCTTGGGACCAAGGAATGGGAGAAGGAGGGGGGATTGGAGGGAGGGATAGAGGGGCAAGGTCATTGTTGTAAGTTGTAAGGCCAGGACCCTGCATCATATACCGAGCAGACACAATAGACTGGGAGGGCTTCTTCTGGCTCTTTTCGTATATTTGTACGTTCATTTACCACTATCAACAAACCATGGCACTGCACCACAGACAGCGACAGGAGTGGGCAATAGCATCCCCAAATCTCTAATGTTGCATCAAGCAGCATGGTGAGTGGTCCAGAGTCCTCCAGATATATTGGGGGATAACTCTGACTACTGCTGGGGCTATTTTGTTTTTCTCCCTATCCCTTAGCGCAGGACTCCGAACAGCAGTATGCACATCTGCATGCCTACTGTGAGCCCAGCAGATGCCTCCCCCCCACCATGTCTCTGCTCTGCTTCCACCTATGTTCACCCAGGTAGCAGCACTGCACTGGAGACACTGGAGGAGGGGAGCATCCTGTGAGACACTCAGTCCTCCACTCCCTGGCCATCCTTGAATGACTCAGGCTTATTCCAGTACTCAACTGGCCCTATGAATGATAGCTCTACTGCTGTGCTGATGCCAGCCTTTGACCATTTCCTACCAGCAAAAGAGAGAAGGTAATAGGAACTTAATTTGCTATGTACCACACTATGTGGGGAAAAAGAGATCTGTTGTATTAAGGGAATGGGATGAAAAATGTAAAGAGTAAGGCCACCAATACATTTTGGTGGCTGCAATGAGTGACCCTCCAGATACATAGCTTGAAAACCCCTGGTTTATTGTAATATGCCTGTGTGTACCATGTGATTGTGCACAGTGGCGTCTGTATGTGTGCTGCACATTACTCCTTACTACCTGCAACTTGGTGCTTTGTAAAGCACTTAGGGTTACAGTGTGTATGAAAGGCACTATATTATATAGTTAGGGTCTGTCCTGCACGGCTTTCCAACTAAACTGAAAAACTTTGTTACCACAGGACAATGGTCATAGAATGCTATTGCACTTGTCACAGGTGTAATAACTTTTTAATAAGAATGGAAAATCAGTGCCACCTGTTCTCTGTTCTTTTCACAGTTATCTCCCCTCATTACACATGCACACATAGACCCAAACACAGAAACTTTCTATTTTTTAATTAATTTTAACTAATAAATCCACCTTGCATCCATTAGCTAATGTCCCACCCAGTACCACTGATAGTGTTTTGCTTTCAAAAATCATTTAAAAAGAATCTTTCTTACAAAAATGAAATGAACAGGGAAACATGCTAGAGCACGATCTGTGCTATAACGTATTTGTGTGGATTGGTGTTGATTTAAATGGAAGCACATAAGTGCAGATCTTGCTCTCGCTCATCAGCCAGGTCTTCCTTTTTTATGAAGTACGCTTTTTTTCAAATGATTTTAAAAGCAAATAAACTGTCAGTAGCAAGACAAGGAGTATTAGCAGTTGGCTGTAGGGTGGCTTTATTAGTTTTAAAATTTCCCCAAAATTATGCGTCTTTTGTGTGTGTTTGTGTGGGGGGTGACAATGTATTTTTTTAAGATAAAAAAGTATACTATGTAAAACAGTGGATGCCCCATCCCATGCGCAATAAGCCTGCATTGCCAGCAAGGTTCTGACTACTGTCGAGGTCGGTGACAACATAGGCTTGGTTTGCATGGCTGGCCATCCACTATCCTCTATACACAGCATTATAAATTATGACATCATTCTTGGCTAATCAGGATTATTTCTACACATTTCAAGCACTATTTTTCCCATGAAACATCTCAAGCAAACAGTTTTAATGCTGCAGTTCTAAGTTTAGATAACGTAGTCCATTTCATCACACAGGGGTTTCTCTAATTTTCCACAAAATCTAGCAGTTGTATTTTAAATTCAAGTTGCATTTCTTAACAGAAACCTTCAATGTGTTTTGTAATGTATTTATGTGTACAGTTTCCATGTGTCATGTGGCTACAACAGTTTCTGCTCAAGCCATTTGTGACCCAGATCTGCTCAGCATCGTTTTGTAGTTCTGTTGCCCGAAGAACTCAAGAATGCATTCATAATCATAAGAGACACAGTAGCTGTACATGCAAGCATATACCAAATTCTATGCTATTCTATTCCATTCCACTATTCTAAACTAAATCTGAAAATGCTTGCAGCATTTTGGGGCCCCATCACCTCAGTGGCTCAGTGTCTAGAAAGCTAATTCACTCCAAGGGTGTTCTTATTTTTAAAGCAGGCAGGGGATCATTCTCCAGGAATAACATCAATTTGTAGAGGCTAAAAAGCAGACTGGCTCAGTACTTTCAATTGCAGGAACATTTTATTATGTTATAGCCACACACAGAGCACTTATAGCCAGGCAGAGAGAACTGCACTTATCTGGTGCTTCAGACTTAAACTCGTTTCTTCATCAGGGGCCCACTGATGAAGAACACAACCGAGTTTATGTCTGAAGCGCTAGGTAAAGATGGAAGGTACTGATCTAGTCTGGATTTTTTTTACCTCTACAGATTGGTGTTACTCCTGGACTGCAGTCTCTTGCCTGTTGTTCCTCTTGATTTGTTGAAGCTTTGCAAGTACACCAACAGCTGCGACAGCACCTTTGAGTAGTTTTCACTCAGACTCATGACTCTGAAGCAGCCATGCTAGTTCTGACCAGAGTTTGTATTGTGAAGGGGTTGCACATGCAGAGAATGCAGGTTCAGTTCTGAACCTGGGGATCCCAGTTGGCTGCAGCAGGCCCGAGTGACATTCAACACTTCCAAGGAGTGTTCACAGCAACTCATGCATTGTGTTTGCTTTCTGGGGGCATGTAAGTTGGTACCTCCCTTCTTGAAGCCGCCTTTCCTGCCCTTTAAGTCTGACATCCGGTGCCACTCCCAACATCAGCCAACCTCCTCTTACTTCCGTTTTTGATCTCATCTCTCCCAGCATTCCTATGTCACCCAGGGAGGGCCCTACAGCAGGGGGCAATGCACGTTTTTTTTCTGGACAGCAACTGGAAGCAGCCCTGATGTGGATTCACCCTGCAGTAGAGGAAAAATAATAGGAGGTTGATGGATACGGGGTTCCAGAGAACAAGGTAGGTTAGGAGGGTGGAAAGAAATGAAATGTCATTAATGTGCTGGCTTGCCAAAAAAGTACTGAAAAAAGGGATGTATCCCATTTGGTGTACTGATGCTTAAGGGAGGGTATGCATCCAAGACAGCAACACCATTACAGTGAAAATGTCGATGCCAACAACATTGACATTTTCACTGTAATAGACTGCCCTAGACCCTGCCACTCTCTCTCCTAGTCCTGCACCCCCTCTTTGATCCAACTCTGACTTGGAGTTAGAATCCTAGAGATCGGGAGGGGGGGGGGTGAGGGGGCTGAGCCTCCTGCATGAGGGGGTTCTGGGGGCACAGCCCCACAATGAAAAAACAGCCGGGGTCTCAAGTCGGATTTATGTTAACCGCAAGTTGAGGTCAACATAAATCCATCGCTGTGATGGCGGTCGACAACTCAGTAGTCGAACTAGCATCATAGAGCCTTAAGGGAGTATTCTAGGGGGAACTGAATGGTTCTGCAGCTTGATAGCGGGCAAAGAAGTATTTTACTTTTAGTTCACTGGATCAAATTTGACCCAGATTAGTAACTGCCAAACAGGCATCATCATCTGATGGCTGATGGTTAAATGACGGTGTCATCCACCCTGACAGGATGAAGAAATCCCCCAGGATGAGGAACTCTTATGATAGTTCTGCCACTGATGTCTTGCAGGATACTGCAGAAAGCAATGTAATTCAATGGCAATCACACTAATTTGTCACACAGGAAACTGAGCTATCTTATTAGAGAGTGCATCATTCTGGTGGGTGGCATAGTATGTGAAATGAGAAGTGTTGGGTCTCATTCCAGTTACTAATAGTACACCTTGCAACTGTCCCTCATTTCCCTCACAATTGTTCTGTCCCTTACTCGTTCCCACATTGGAAAGGTGCTGCCCACACAGAACTGATGCTGCAAACTCTTATTGTAAAAAGCAGCAGTATTTATTAGTCAGCAAAAAAATTTTGTCATACAGTTTCTTATCAGAAATGTACTTCTGACATTGCTAGATTCATCCTCAGTATATTTGGAGCTAATTTTTTTAATTAATAACTCACGTCATTAAAGATGGCCACCACTTGGAATTCGTTAAGCTCTCTTCCTTTGAGGTTACCTATTGAATGTATATGCTAGATTCAAAATGTGGATGTATTAACTTCCCTGAAAGAAAGAGCTTTTAAAAACAGATTTGTGAACACCCGGAATACTCTCCCAATGAATATATTTGCACAGTGAATGCCTAGGGTCACTTAAAAGTGATGTGCAAATGCTTCAAATACAGTAGTTAGTTGTTATTTTATTGCACATGGTTTTTATATATTGTGACATGGTATTTATATACTGAATATTGTTGTAATACATGAGTTGTCACTTTTTCCATAAAGAAAAAGTGACACCAAAAACCTGTAATACCATCGATTCTAAATTTCTGTTTATTATAAAAAGGCTCTCAGAAATTCTGCAATCTGATTGGCTGTTAGGATTCCAACAGCCTTACATTAATCTATGCTATACTGTCATGTACAGCCTGATCACCATGGCACATGGATTCTTCCTGTCAGCATTCCATCCTCTAGCACTGCTGAATGTGTGGAATGATGCATTCTGATTTTGAACCAGCATTCTTAAACTGTTGGTGGAAGAACTATTTTATTAAAAATCTCCCTGTAAATGGGGAAAACATTAAAAATGTATACTTTTAACACATTTCTTTTGGAACCATTTTTTATAATAGCAATAAGGCACTCCCAGGGTTAGAGTAACCGGTCAGTTAATCACCCCTAAGGGGCAATATACTTTGCTGCACCTCGTGCTACATTACACCCCTAGGGGTGATTAACAGACTGTTAATCTAACCCCTGGTCATGCCTTATTGCTTAAAAATTACTATCGCTCTGATGTCAGAGCTATGGTATTATGAAAAAGAATGTGTGTCAGTGAAGCATGAGTGCTGCTTGATGGTGACTCCTTTCCTCTGAGGTCACAGTGATTGGCCCAATCTGCTCTACTGCTCTTCATCAGAACGAGGCTGGACCCCGGATGGAAGGAACATGACTTCTGCCAGCCGACTCATGGCAGTAGCGGCAGTATAGGAGTGGTGTCTCCCAAAACCTTCATGCCATCCATAGTGAAAGCTGGGAGGGGGGGACACCTGCTCCGAGTGTTTGGCTGTTACCCTGACATCCTGCTCAGCATCCATAGTGACAGCTGGGGGGGGGCACCTGCTCCAAGTGATTGGCTGTTACCCTGACATCCTGCTCAGCATCCATAGTGACAGCTGGGGGACACCTGCTCCAGTAACTGGCTGTTACCCTGACATCTTGCTCAGCATCCATAATGAAAGCTGGGGGGGTGCACCTGCTCCGAGTGATTGGCTATTACCCTGACATCCTGCTCAGCATCCATAGTGACAGCCTGGGGGGAGCACCTGCTCCAAGTGATTGGCTGTTAACCTGACATCCTGCTCAGCATCCATAGTGACAGCTGGGGGGGGCACCTGCTCCGAGTGACTGGCTGTTACCCTGACATCCTGCTCAGCATCCATAGTGACAGCCTGGGGGGGGGGGCACCTGCTCAGAGTGACTGGCTGTTACCCTGACATCCTGCTCAGCATCCATAGTGACAGCCTGGAGGGAACACCTGCTCCGAGTGATTGGCTGTTACCCTGACATCCTGCTCAACATCCATAGTGAGCAAGTGATTGATGGACTGGTGCCCTAGTCATGTAGCTGGGCCATCATCATGGTGAATATGAGAAAATAACAACCAGTATAAGTGCTGCAGCAGTGAGTGAAGTGCCTTATCAAAACCGGGGAATATTAAAAATTAAAAACAGTTGAGCAAGAGTCACATTTATTACAACACACACACACCCAGGACTCTATCTGTTATGGTGCTGGCAACACCATCTTGGGCTCTCATGACATCATAAACCTTTCAAGCTTCACTCTTCAGAGGTTTATGATGTCATTGAATGCCTTGATAATGCTACAGCACCGTAACAGACAGAATTCCATATGTTATTCTATTTATTGTATTATATGTAATATGTTTGTACTGTGAATTGACTGGGTCACCTTTGAAAATAGGCTCTTGTGCCCAAAGGTTCTTCCCTATCAATAAAATTCAAATTAGTATTGTGTTATCACATGTTTCTGTTGGTCAACATTACAGCACTGGACCAAGATATTTAACGTTTTATGGGGGGCATGGCACGGGAGTTGGAACGTTTAGAAAATTAGGAATCCCAGATCTTGGTTCAGGAATGAAAGAAAACAAAAAGAAAAATGGGCATCTTGATATTTTTCCCAGAAAAAAACATCATTGCTGAATAAAACTATATGCTGACTAACAGACATTGCTGCTTTAAAGTAGAAATTCATGCTATTCTAATTTTCTGAATTATAATTAAATGTTTCACATATTGGTTTCCTCAGTGCTCTGATCTTGTATCTTCATATTTCATGATGTGTCCCACATGCTGAAGGTTAGTGTCCCACATTTCGAGTGCCAGTGTCCCACACTGTCTCACACTGAGTGACAGTGTCCTACATTGTCCCACATTTATGAGTGCCAGTGTCCCACATTGTCCCACATTTCAAGTGTCAGTGTTCCACACTGTACCACATTTCAAGTGCAGTGCCCCACATTTTCCCACATTTATGAGTGCCAGTGTCCCACACTGTCCCACATTTATGAGTGTCAGTGTCCCACATTGTACCACATTTCAAGTTCAGTGTCCCACATTTTCCCACATTTATGAGTGCCAGTGTCCCACATTGTCCCACATTTATGAGTGACAATTTCCCACATTGTCCCACAATTCCAGTGTCAGTGTCCCACATTGTCCCACATTTTGAGTGTCAGTGTCCCACACTGTTCCACATTTGAGTGCCAGTATTCCACATTCTCCCACATTTTGAATGTCAGTGTCCCTCATTGTCCCTCATTTCGAATGTCAGTGTCCCTCATTGTCCCACATTTCAAATGTCAGTGTCCAACATTGTCCCACATTTCGAGTGTCAGTATTCCACATTGTCTCACATTTGAGTGAGTGCCAGTGTTCCACACTCCCAGATTTCGAATGCCAGTGTCCCGCATTTGAGTGAGTGCCAGTATTCCACATTATCCCACATTTCAAGTGTCAGTGTCCCACATTGTTCCACATTTCAAGTGTCAGTGTCCCACATTTGAGTGTCAGTGTCCCACATTGTCTCACATTTGAGTGTCAGTGTCCCACATTTGAGTGTCAGTGTCCCACATTATCCTACATTTCAAGTGTCAGTGTCCCACATTGTCCCACATTTGAGTGGCAGTGTCCCACATTTCAAGTGTCAGTGTTCCACACTGTCCCACATTTATGAGTGCTAGTGTCTCACATTGTTCCACATTTCAAAAGACAGTGTCCCACATTTATGAGTACCAGTGTCCCACATTGTTCCACATTTCAAGTGTCAGTGTCCCACATTGTATCACATTTCAAGTGCAGTGTCCCACATTTTCCCACATTTATGAGTGCCAGTGTCCCACGCTGTCCCACATTTAGTGCCAGTGTCCCACATTCCATGTCAGTGTCCCACATTGTCCCACATTTCAAGTGTCAGTGTCCCACATTGTCCCACATTTTGTGTGTGCCACATTGTCCCACATTTCCAGTGTCAGTGTCCAACACTGTCCCACATTTCAAGTGTCAGTGTCCCATATTGTCCCACATTTGAGTGCCAGTACTCCACATTCTCCCACATTTCAAGTGTCAGTGTCCCACATTGTCCCACATTTGAGTGCCAGTATTCCACATTCTCCCACATTTCGAATGTCAGTGTCCCTCATTGTCCCACATTTTGAGTGTCAGTGTCCAACACTGTCCCTCATCTGAGTGCCAGTCCACATTGTCCCACATTTTAGTGCCAGTGTTTCACATTATCCCACATTTCCAGTGTGTCCCACATTTCCAGTGTCAGTGTCCCACATTGTCCCACATTTGAGTGCCAGTATTCCACATTCTCCCACATTTCGAATGTCAGTGTCCCTCATTGTCCCACATTTTGAGTGTCAGTGTTCCACACTGTCCATCATCTGAGTGCCAGTCCACATTGTCCCACATTTTAGTGCCAGTGTTCCACATTATCCCACATTTCCAGTGTGTGTCCCACATTGTCCCACATTACCAGTGTCAGTGTCCAACATTGTCCCACATTTCGAGTGTCAGTGTCCCATATTGTCTCACATTTGAGTGCCAGTATTCCACATTCTCCCACATTTCGAATGTCAGTGTCCCTCATTGTCCCACATTTTGAGTGTCAGTGTCCCACACTGTCCCTCATCTGAGTGCCAGTCCACATTGTCCCACATTTTAGTGCCAGTGTTTCACATTATCCCACATTTCCAGTGTGTCCCACATTGTCCCACATTTCCAGTGTCAGTGTCCAACATTGTCCCACATTTGAGTGCCAGTATTCCACATTCTCCCACATTTCGAATGTCAGTGTCCCTCATTGTCCCACATTTTGAGTGTCAGTGTTCCACACTGTTCCTCATCTGAGCGCCAGTCCATATTGTCCCACATTTTAGTGCCAGTGTTCCACATTATCCCACATTTCCAGTGTGTGTCCCACATTTCCAGTGTCAGTGTCCAACATTGTCCCACATTTCGAGTGTCAGTGTCCCATATTGTCCCACATTTGAGTGCCAGTATTCCACATTCTCCCACATTTTGAATGTCAGTGTCCCACATTGCCCCGCATTTCGAGTGTCAGTGTCCCACACTGTCCCACATTTCAAGTGTCAGTGTGCCACTGTTCCACATTTCAAGGGTCTGACATCGTCCCACATTTTGAGTGTCAGTGTCCCATATTGCCCCACATTTTGAATGACATTGTCCCACATTTGAGTGCCAGTGTCCCATATTGTCCCTCTTTTGAGTGACAGTGTCCCACATTGTCCCACATTTTTGAGTGGCTTTGTTCCACATTTTAAATGTCCGTGTCCCACACTGTCCCACATTTGAGTGTCCATATCCCACATTGTCGTACATTTGAATGACAGTGTCCCACATTTTCCCATATTACGAATCTCATTGTCACACACTGTCCCACATTTATAAGTGTCATTGTCCCACATTTATGAACTTCAGTGTCCCACATTGTTCCATTGTCCCACATTTCAAATGTCAGTATCCCACATTTATGTGGTCAGTGTCCCACATTGTCCCACATTTCAAGTTTCAGTGTCCCACATTTCAGTGAAAAATGTTTGAGAGATATGAAATCTAGCAGACACATGTCGGTATACAGTGGGGGAGAAAGGGGGACCCACGGAATAATACGCTGATAGCTTGCATGTCGGGAATGGAGGCAGGGAGAACAATGCTTAAGATCAAGGAAGTGGTGAGAGAGAAACAGGAGGGAAGCCTGACTTGATTATACACCTTGGAACCAACGATCTAGCAGGTGAGCGGGTGGGGGTTGTACAGAACAGATTCAAGGAAATAGTAAGATCATGCAGGAATTCTGTGAACTCGCTGGCCTTTTCAGAAGTAATCCCAGTCTCCAGGGCCAGCACAGCTAGGAAAAGGAGAATAGCAGAACTCAATGAGTGGCTGGGTGTTTGGTGCAAAGAGGATAGGTACAGTCTTATATGGGGGTTGGGGAGATACGTGGTCAAATAAGGGGCTTTATTGCCCAGACAGACTGCAAAGTAGTTGGGAAGGGGGAACAATACTAAAGGACAGGCTGGGGGAATATATGGGAAAAGAACTTGGTTTAAACTGTTAAGGGGGGAGAAGGAGGTTGGAAGGCCCACACAGTTCTAAAAGAGAAGGTCGGTAACCCCCCCACAAAGGTAGTAACAACAAAGGGGGAGGGAGGAGAAGGGCAGCTAAGGAGTGGGGGAGAGGAGGAGGGAAGGAAGGCAGGCCAGGACAAAATTATTGAACAGAGCCAAGGTATTACCGGGACAAAGTGGGTGATGGTGTCACTGAATGCCTGCAGTCTCCGGAACAAGATGGCAGAAATGCATGTCCTCTTAGCAGAGGGTAAGGTGGATATAGCAGCAGTTACTGAGACCTGTGCTATAGCACACCATTTCTCAGTCCCAGGTTACAAGGTATACAGAAGGGACAGGGAGACAGAGAGATAGGCAAAGGAATGGGGGGGGGTGGCAGCATACATCAGGGACAGAATAATTGGCATTAGTGAGGAGGAAAAGGATAAAGGGAACATAGAAACATTGTGGGTCCAGTTGCAGGCTAGTAGAGGAAGGAAGATCAGGATAGGGGTGGTATACAGACCACCCAATGAGGGTAAGGACAAGGACAGAGAGCTGTGTTTCCAGTTGAGGACCACAGCCAGAAATAAGGAGGTGGTAGTGGTGGGGGATTTTATCCTACCTAAAGCGGACTGGGCTACTCCCACCACATCCTGCGCCAGAAGTCAGGAAATCCTAATTGCAATCCTGTACAGCTTCATTGCTCAATGTGTTATCAATGCCACCAGGGAGGGGGCAATCCTGGACCTAGTGCTCACCTATGGAGAGCACATACATGAGATCAAAATTAGGGAACCCCTGGGTGGAAGTGACCACAGTACAGTGTGGTTCAGTTTGGACATGGGCAAGGATGACATCCCCATCAACACCAGAACATTGGATTTCAGGAGGGCAAATTTTAAAAAGATGAGAGAAGTGCTAAGGGAAAACCTGGAGATCATGGAGGAGGGAATGGGGTGGACCAATTATGGGCCATCATTGGGGGGGGGGCATTCAAAAGACCACAAGCAGTTGTATCAAACTGAGGGGGAAGAAATTGAAAGCCAGACCACCAAGCTGATTTAATGGGGAAGTGGCCAGAGTGGTAAGGGAAAGAAGGGTAGCCTATAGAAAATTCAAAAGAACAGCAAAGGAAGAGGATGAGGAAGAATACCGGAGGCTAGCTAAGTTGGGAAGAAGGGAGATGCAGCAGACAAAGGCACAGAAAGAGCTCCAAATAGCCAGAGAAATAAATAATGGGGAAAAGGCCTTCTTCTGCTACATAAGCAAAAAGAGGTACAAGAAGAATGGCATTGTTAGATTGAGAAAGGAGGACAAAGACAGGAGCAATGCAGAGGTATTAAATGAATACTGCTGCTCCGTCTTTACAAAGGAAAAGGATAGACCGGTGCCATATGCAGGGAGAAGGAGGGAGGGAACAGGGAGGGAAGCCGTATGGATAATTGGGATTGAAAGAGTGAGGAAGGGGCTGATGGCCCTGAGGGTGGACAGATCTCCGGGATCAGATGAAATAAACCCCTAGGTGCTGAAAGAGTTAGTGGAGGATCAGGCAGGGCAGCTGACTGGTCTCTTCAATACAGCTCTGGAGTTGGGAGTGGTGACGCTGGAGTGGAGAATGGCACATGTGGTGCCACTCCACAACAGCAGACCCAAGGATGACCTGGGTAACTATAGGCCAGTCAGCCTGACCTCAATAGTATGTAAACTCATGGAGACCATACTAAAGAAAAGGCTGGTGAGGTACATAGAGAAAAATGGTCTACAGGATGAAAGACAACACGGGTTTGTGGCAGGCAGGTCATGTCAAACGAACCTGATAGAGTTCTTCAATTGGATCATGAGGGCAGTGGACAAAGGCCAGGTAGTGGACATCATATACCTGGACTTTAACAAGGCCTTCGATTCTATACCACACCAAAAGTTGATAGTGAAACTGAGGGATCTAAGGGTGGGGGAAAATATGTTAAGATGGGTTGAGAACTGGTTGAGTGGTTGAACCCAGAGAGTAGTGGTTGAGGTGAGTTCTGCAGCACCAAGGAGGTCACCAGCAGGGTCCCGCAGGGATCGGTGCTTGGGCCAGTGTCGTTAAGTGTCTTTATAAGTGACATTGGGAAAGGCATTAAAGCAAAATGTGCCTGTTTGTGGATGACACCAAACTCTGTGGGAGAGTGAACACCAAGGAGGGGATACAGGAGCCGATGGAGGACCTCACCAGACTAGAGAAATGGTCAGGAATCTGTCAACTTGGTTTCATGGCCAAAGAATGCAAAGTGATGCACATAAGACCAAGAACCCTAGGACAGAATATTACATAGCAGGGGCTCAGGTAATTGCTTCCAAAGAGGATTAGGATCTCAGAGTGGTGATTACAGGTGACCTGAAACACACCTCCCAGTGAAGGCAGTGATGAAGGCTAACAGGATGCTGGGGTGTATTGCAAGGGGAGTCAGTAATAGGTCGAGTGGGGTTATTTTACCATTGTACAGGTCATTGGTGAGACTACATTTAGAATATGGGGTGAGGTACTGACATCCTTACCTTAAAAAGGACATCAGCATGCTGGAGGAAGTCCAGAGGAGAGCAACCAAGATGATCGATGGGCTACAGGATAGGTCCTATGAGGAGAGACTGGGAGCCCTGGGGAAGTACTCCCTGGAAGAGTGGAGGCAGAGGAATGATATGACAGAGACTTTCAAGTACATGAAGGGAATTAACAGAGTAACAAGGGAGGGTCTCTAAAATGAGTGAAAACAGCACCACTGGGGGCACAGCCTAAAATTGATTTGGGGGGTCAGAAGGGATGTAAGGAAGCATTTCTATATGGAAAGGGTGGTGTCCACCTGGCATGAGCTTCCAGAGGAGTTGGTATCAGCAAGGATGGTGGGAGTATTCAAGAGAGCCTGGGAGAAGCACTAATGGAACCCTTTGGACCAAAGGGGAGGAAGAGAGGGAGGGATGGTTGGAGGCAGGGTCATTGGTATAAATTGTAGGGCCAGACCCTGCATCACTCACCGAACAGACGAGCTAGACCTGGTGGTCTTCTTCTGCTGGCTTTTTTCATATGTTCGTATGTTTGTAAACCAACAACACAAATGGCATTTATAGGTAAAGCTGCTGGAATTCTGTGTTTCCATAGTTGTGGTATTTTCTGCAGAACGCACATCATGCCACAGAATAATTCTGCAGTTTTGGTGACTTTTCATTCCAATATGCAGTTTTTCCATAGTGCCTGGCTCACTTTCCTTGCTTGTTTATCCTGGCTGAAGCCCCTCCTTGATGCTCAGCATGCAATATCAATGATGGCACATATTTCAGCCAACGGCAAAAGTGCATTCTGCCACAGAAATGGGAAATTCATGCCACAGGAATGTACAACTGCTGCCGTAGTAGCCTAGAAGCCCTGCCCCAAGAAATCAGAACTTGACTGCGGTGGGGAATTAGGAGCCCATTTCACAGGCACCCATTTTGCCACTGTCACATGAAAGGCCCAGGACTGAACGGGCATAGAGTCCGAAGCTCGGAACAACCCTTTAATCTACGTGGTGGCTCCCATGTTACAGATGAGACAGTGTATGGAGCCTTGCACTGGGATTGCCCAAGCAAATAAAATGTGGTTTAACTTTCCAGTGCTGTCAATCCAGTAGATTTAATGAGCACTAAAAACAGAAACGGCCACAAAAGTATTTAAATAAAAAAAAGGTGTATTTCAGAACATTTCTTTCAATACTAAAACAGTATGTACCCATCAAAGAGTTTAGCCCCTGCACCTGTGCTTAATGCTATTACATCTGTACAGATTGCTACCCACAAACAGGTTGCAGCTGTATCCATTATTATTTTAATGGTACCCTTTACCTCTGCAGGATGTGGATTGATAATGGCCTCGCATGAATGATATTGTCATCTGGCCTGGATCTCCTTGGTAACGGGATGCAAGTCTTCAGACTGTCAAGAGAAAAATGAAATCAGTGTGCTTCCCTGAAGTGTTTACTCAATAACTCTGGATGTCTTTGGTGGGGGTTCATTAAGCAATAATGTTTGATGGCTTGGAGGAGAATGAGTGTTAAATGTTTTGTGTTTGAGGGGCATTGTTAATTTTCGGATTTTTTTTTCTAAACAAGAAGACTAGGTGTATTTTATTGGCTAATGCTCTACCTTCCAGAAATCTCAGTCTGCTTTTTTTAAAGATACAGCAAAAAAGAGGTGCTAACATAGGGAGTACAGAGCATGCCGCAGCAAAATAACATAATGGCAACTGGAAAAATCTGGGCACCATACTCAAACGGACTGTAATTAAAACAAAACGGCTAGGGCTTGCCATACAAAATTTAATTTGTTAGTATATCAAAAATATAAATGGCAGATGGATGGCACAAAAAGGCTTTTTGTACCATCTGTCTGCCCTTTATATTTTTTTATGTATTAGTAAATTTAATTTTGTATGACAAACTTTAGCCTTTTGCTTCAACTGTAGTCTGGTTGAGTGTGGTGCCTGGATTTTTCTAGTTATCTTTTGCTTTTTTTTTAATTATATGTGTTTTTCAGACCTGAATAACCCCCATCAGGCCGACCCCGCCTCCCTCCCATTAACCTTACTCACTCTTACCCTGGTAATGTGAAGATCTGGCAGGGGAGCAGATCCCAAAAGTTCCATTGCCTTCCTTCTGATGCTCAGCCATTTTTTCTGCTGCATTATTCTTGCCAACATTTCCATCTACCAACCACCCCACTGACACCATGCAGCCAGCTATGAGCCTTGTATACATGCAGCATGCCCCTAACTGAGAGACAAGTTCCGTAGCCCACTAGAGAGGTCACTGCTCTGATGGGCTGGAGCACCACTCACTCCAGGCTGGGGAATGCTACCATGGGCAGTGTTTCTCCACCTCTTCCTGACCTAATCAGAGTGACTTGTGTACGCTCCAGGTCACTGATACAGCTGTGCAACACACTACTGCTAAGCCATCGGGAGGCCTGGCTCAGGACATTTTTCTTTCTTTATCCTTGCAATGACTTCCCCAACCCAGTCACCTGGCTTCCCTTGGGCTTACTGTCAGTCTATGTTTCCCCATGGTGGGAGGAGGAGGTGGGGATCCCAAACTCCCACATACAGAATAGATCTGGATTTTTTGGAGGAGGGCCAAGTCATCAGTGCAAGGCCTGTGGGAAATCATTCTGCCCCGGCCAGGGTTCTGCATGCTTTCTATTTTCCATGCCACCACAATGCAGGTGGTGAAGTTGTGCATTAGCGGTAACACACAAGCATGTGTAGGACCACACCAGCCGGTATCTCCCAGCTTCACAAAGCTGCTTTGACTGCACTGCTACCTGTGGTCCCCCAGGTGGCAGTATTGCAGCAGCACCAGTTGCCCTCCCTCCGCGGAGGAGGAAAGCATCTTCCGGGACGTTGAATTCTTCCCCCCCAACCTGGCCCTTGACGACAGAGACTTAATCTCGAAGAATAAGGAAGTCATTTTGGTTTGCCCTGTGTTGTCTGGCAGCATTTTGCCTTACTGCTTTTTTCTGCAAGGAACTGGATTTTGGCACGTAGTGTATAGAGCTTAGAATGGTACAGTAGATTATTGTTTTAATTCTTTGGTAACTGTGTTGTCTCACTGGAAACCAGTTCTTTTTACAGGTGAGACCCAGGCTCTGATGTGCAGGTAACACATGCAAGGTGCAGTTGTGAGGCACAGATAAGACATAGAAGGTACAGCTCTGAAGCACAGGTAACACATACAAGATGTGGTTGTGAGGCACAGGTAACACATACAAGGTACAGCTGTGAGGTGCAGATAACATATACAAAGTGCGGTTGTGAGATACAGATAACACATAGAAGGTACAGCACTGAGGTGCAGGCAACAAATACAAGCTGAGTGTGAGCCACAGGTAACACGTACAAGGTACAGCTGTCATATACAAGATGTGGTTGTGAGGCACGGTTAACACATGCAAGGTACAGCTGTGAGGTACAGATAATATATACAGGATGTGGTTGTGAGGCACAGGTAACACATAGAAGGTACAACACTGAGGTGCAGGCAACACAGACAAGGTGCGACTGTGAGCCATAGGTAACACATACAAGGTATGGCTGTGAGGCACCGGTGATACATGTGACACGTGGACAGCTAGTTCTGAGCACACTATGATTTTTTGCAATATAAAAATGTGTTATGGACTGTCTCTCATGAGAGATGCTGAGACAGCATGTGAGATCTCACACACACACACACACAGGTTTTAGATATAAGGTGTTACCTGGAAGGCCAGAAGCTAATTATAGACTAGAACAGGCCTTAAACAAGAATCTCCTTTTTTTCTAAGTTAAATATAGCTGTAACTGCTAAGAGGGAAATCAGTATCCATTTTATGATGTTTCGAGGAGGAAAACCAGGTTTAGCACACTGAAGCGAAATCATAAATGCTTTGATGTCTGTGTGAGAGGGGATACTGCTCATAGATGAAAGGAAATTTACAGACTTGATTGGGGAAGTCACATGGGGAAAGGAGGTTCTGCTGATGTAACCTTAATTAACTTTCCTTCTAAAATGATAAACTATCCTGGGTGTATGATTTTTAATAAACAGAGGAGGAGCTAGGTGACCTCACACAAAGGGGTTGGCCAAGACAGTTTTTTAAACAGTATTCTGTTTTCTTCCAGAGACTCTTTTGTCTACACTCTGACAAAGAAACATCTTTGAGCACTTTAAGCAAGTATACAGGTAGAGAGAGACAAAATCTAAGTGCTGTAGTAGGAATTGCACTGTTAAAACCTTGTTCTTTTAAAAGATTGTATGGTTCTTGTGATATGGGTTCTGTATTTTATGTTTTACATATTTTTTATCTATTTTAGTAAAACTCTATTTTTAGAGCCTACTTGGTCTGTCTTTGAATTTCTTTTCTTTAACAAGTGAAGTGTATATGGTTAAAGCAGACACTGTGCATAAGCTTGAATGGTGATACCAAACTGGAAAAAGGTAAGAGTAATCTGAGGTCTTTATTAGAGTTTTTAAGGGTTCATTTTGTACACCTGGTTAGGTGCCCGTAGGCAAAGATATCTAGCCCCCCGAAGACAGAATTATCTGAGCCTGTGCATTGGGTACACTAGCAAGAGGTTCACAGTTTGAATCCCTCCAGAACTGAGACCAAAGGTTGATTCGAACCCACAGAATAGACAGGAGGGTTACCCTGTTTCTGTTACCTGTTCACAAGACTGCGCTCAGAGGTTGGCACTTTGGGAGTGGAGGGCTGACCTGCTGAGTGGGTTTGTGACAATACATACAAGGTGCTCATACAAGGTGCTGCTGTGAGGCACACGTAATATGTACAAGGTATGTATATGACTGTGAGGCACAGGGAACACACTCAAGGTGTAGCTGTGAGGCACAGGTAACACTTACAAGATATGGTCGTGAGACACTAGTGACCCACACATGGTACAACTGTGAGGTGAAGGTAACACATACAAGGTATGGCTGTTTATTTATTGAAAGGTTTCACCAGGAAGACACACTAAGAGACAAGTTACTCGTCTCCTGGTGCAACCTGGGGGGGAGGGGTACAACAGGAATGAGACATTAAACATTCAAGTAAGGCACAGATAACATGTACAAGGTATAGCTGTGAGGCGCAGGTAACACATACTAGGTATGGTTGTGAGGGGCAGGTAAAACAGACAAGTTGTACAGCTGTGAGGCACAGGTAACATATACAAGATACTGCTGTGAGGTGCAGGTAACACATACAAGGTACTTCTGTGAGGTGCAGGTAACACATACAAGGTACTGCTGTGAGGAGCAGGTAACACATGCAAGGTATGGCTGTGAGGGGCAGGTAACACATACAAGGTAGAGCTGTGAGTTGCAGGTAACACATATAATGTATTGCTGTGAGGTGCAGGTGTAACATTCAAGGTACAGCTGTGAGTTGCAAATAACGCATACAGGGTAGAGCTGTGAGCTGCAGGTAACACATACAAGGTACTGCTGTGAGGCGCAGGTAACACATACAAGGTATGGTTGTGAGGCGCAGGTAACATATACAAGGTTTGGCTGTGAGGCACAGGTGACTAGTGTTGCTCAGATAGTATCCTAGAAATTAGGATACCAACAGATACCTCCCATTTGGCTAGATAAGTTGCTGTGGTAGGATGGTAGTACAATCTGACCATGGATCCTACCCTGCATGGATCCTACAAAAATGTTGTGGATCCTGTGGACCTAGCAACAGATCCTGCTCGGATCCTATCTGTCCTAGGATCCCTGGATCTGACCTAGGATCCATCGCTATCTGACCCCAGATCCTAACTATCTGTCCTAGGATCCCTGGATCTGTCCTAGGATCCATCGCTATCTGACCCTGAATCCTAACTCTTTGACCTAGGATCCCTGGGTCCTAACTAGGATCCATCACCATCTGACCCTGGATCCTGCATTTGTCTTTGGCAGGATATCTAGTAGGATCCAATTCAGGATACCAGCACTGTCTGACAGATAGTGGTAGGATCCACAAAAGCACTATCTGAGCAACACTACAGGTGACACATGCAAGGTAAGGCTGTGAGGTGCAGGTAAGGTAGGGAGGTAGGTAAAACTTTCATTTTTATGCAGAATACATGTTGTTAAAGGAATTATGCATGACAGGGTGTGTCATGCTAGGATAACGTCATGCCTGGAGCGATTGAGCACGAGGCCGCTGGCTGAATGTGACCAATCACCACAGAAGAGACGTTATCCCAGCATGACACACACCCTGGAGTGCATTATTCCTATTATACAATGGCTCATGTGTAAATGAAGAAAAAGAGGAAAAAGAGATTTTTTTTAATTTGATTTTTCACTGTGGATGTGCATCTATAGAAAAAAAAGAGCACAGTCCTTGTCTTTGCCACTAGGTGGTGTTGCTGCCTGAATGATGGTGTATGCTGAGATGCATAAGCTTTCTCTTGTTTCTTTACAGTTTAAATTCTCAGCAGGAATCATTGCTTCCCCCCCATTCTGGTGTTCACTTTCTGACTGAAATGTGGTGGTGGGCTTTATTTTTTTTCCTGCTGTTTACATTTACAGTCCACCCATTTCTTACTGTGACCCTGAGCTGCTACTAAATGCAACCAGCATGGTGCCGAAGTTGTTAGGCACTCAGAGAGTCACACTGTTGTGCTGCTGAGTTGGGAGTATGTTTAAATGGTGTATTTAAGGAAAATAAATAGAAAATGAAGAAAGTTACCAAAAGAGCGAGTGAGCGTTCTCACAAGAGCCACGTGCTGACTGTTGAGAGATGCGCTTGCTTGCTCGCTCCCTCGGTACTGTTTCCAATGACAAGGATCGTGGATGCACAGAAACTAGTAGCACAGTTTCTATTTGTTTTTTTCTTTTTCACATACAGACTAGGAGCAGTCTTAAATGGTTGAGCAGGAAGTGAAGCCAGTTGTGATCTCTGTGATCAGGGCAGTAGGGAAGTCAATCGCGGTGTCAGCTGTAGGGAGTCACAGCTTCACTTTCACCATTTCAATTTATTTAGAACACAGCACAGCACAGCTACTAAAACTGATTGTACTGATGGCTTCTTTATAAAGTGGGATCACAGAAGCCGGATCCCGAGTGGGAAAAAGTAAAGCCGATCACAGTTACAGGTTTATCGTCAGTGTTTCAGTTAATAGTCTATGTAGTGATTTTTAAACCGTTAATGCAGTCATGTGTGCGCTGGGACTAGATCCATGATGTTATGCTAGGATAACATCACGGGTCCAAGCCCAGACTGACCAATCAGAGGTTAGAATTCTTTCTTGCCATTTTATGATAGGATTTTAAAAATCCTGTTCATAAGACAGTCCTGTGTACTATTATCTAAAATTGCAGTTAAAATACAGAAAACTAAACACAACTGGACATGTACAGACCACATCAAATTAATATACAATATTTACGCGTAGTAAATGCAAAAACCAACTAGTAGGTTAAGTACATTGGCAAATAAAGGTAAACATTTCTTCAACTGCTAGGACAAAGGCTCGATGTCCTGGAAGTGAGTGTAATGTAGCTGGTAATTTGTTCCATAACAGGGCTGCCTAGGAATTCATTGTCCTGTACCCATATTTGTTATTTCTTTTCCTAGGATAGATTTTATTTAAGTGCACAGATCTTTGAAATGCCCTTTTATTTGGATTGTCTGTCAAAGCAAGGAGTTGAGAGATGCCATGGGCTGGACAAAGTGTCCTGTTTTTATGATTTATTAATAGCCAGGCCCTTGTATGACCAATTTCAAGGGACTGCCATCCCAATTTGCTTAACAACAAGAAATGATGCATTCTAAAACTACATTGCAACACATATCTGGCAGTTTTAAATTGCAATGTATTTAATCTAGACAATAACTGTTTGTTTGCAGTACGGTACACTAATTCCCCATATGTCAGGGTAGGCAAAATAAGTTGTTCTGCCACCCTTTTGTGGTCTTTAAATTTTAGGCCTTTAGTAGTTCATCTCAAAACTCTCAGTTTCCCAGTAACACATACAACGTACTGCTGTGAGGCACAGGTAACACATACAAGGTACTGCTATGAGGCGCAGGTAACACATACAAGGTTCGGCTGTGAGGCATAGGTAACACTTACAAGGTAAAAATGTAAGGCACAGGTGACACATACAAGGTATGGCTGTGAGGTGCAGGTAATGCATACAAGGTACTGCTGTGAGGCACAGGTAACACATGCAAGGTACTGCTGTGAGGCACAGGTAACACATACAAGGTACTGCTGTAAGGTGCAGGTAACATACAAGGTTTGGCTGTGAGGCATAGGCAACACTTATAAGGTACAGCTGTAAGGCACAGGTGACATTTACAAGATGTGTCTGTGAGGTGCAGGTAACACATACAAGGTAGAGCTGTGGGGTGCAGGTAATACATACTTTTTATTTATTTATTTATGGTAATGTTTCACCAGGAAGGCACGCTGAGCAACAAGTTGTTAGTCTCCTACTGCGACCTGGGGGATGGGATATAATACGAATGAGACATTACACATTCAAGTTACAAGATCAACACTGACATACAGTTGTAGGCAGGTGTTACAAACAGTGTTACAACAGTGTTGTGCATAACATGTACAAAGAGTGGACAATAATAAGTGCTGGGTTAATAAGCAAGTGCTTACATGAAAGAAAAAGGGGGAAGGGGATGGAGGGGTGATGTGGGGGAGGGGAATAGCTGTGAGGTGCAGGTAACATACAAGGTAGAGCTATGAGGTGCAGATAATACATACAGGGTGTGGTTCTGAGGCACAGGTGACACAAGGTATGGCTGTGAGGTGCAGGTGCAGCTGTGAGGTACAGGTGACACATACAAGGTATAGCTGTGAGGTGCAGGTAACACATGCAGGGTATGGCTGTGAGGTGCAAGTAACACAAGCAAGATGCAGCTGTGAGGCACAGATAACACATAACGTGGCTGTGAGGTACAGGTAACATACAAGGTACAGTTGTGAAGCGCAGTTAACATGTACAAGGTATGGCTGGGAGGTGCAGGTAACACAAGCGAGGTGTGGCTGTGAGGCACAAGTAATACATACAAGGTGCTGCTGTGAGGTGCAGATAATACATTCAAGGTATGGCCGTGAGGTGCTGGTAACACATACATGGTACTGCTGTGAGGCGCGGGTAACATGTACAAGGTATAGCAGTGAGGTACAGGAAACACATACAAGGTGTGGCTCTGAGGTGCATGTGGCACATACAAGGTGCGGCTTGAAGGTACAGGTATGACTGTGAGGTGCATGTAACATGCAAATTATGAATGTGAGGCACAGGTAACACATACAAGTTGCTTCTGTGAGGCACAAGTAACACATACAAGGTAAAGCTGTGAGATACAAGTAACACATACAAGGTATGGTTGTTAGGTGCAGGTGACATACAATGTACAGCTATGATGCTCAGGTAATACATACAAGGTGTAACTGTGAGGCATAGGTAACGTACAAAGTGCGACTGAGCACTGGTGATATACAAAGTGATGCTGTGGGGTACAGGCAACAAATACAAGGTGGGGATGTGAGGCACAGGTGACATGTAAAAGGTACAGTTGTGAAGAGCAGATGAAACATACAAGGTATTGCTGTGAGGTGCAGGTAACACATACAAGGTGCGACTCTGAGGCATAGGTAACATACAAGATGTGGCTGTGAGGCACAGGTGACACATACAGAGTGCTGCAGTAAGGCACAGGCAACACACGCAAGGAGCAATTCTTAGTTTTTCAGTGCATTATTGCCTCTGCATGCAATTCCTATGCTTGTTCAATTGTTCAGCTTAGTGCAGCTTCCTACTATGTGAGTAGCTGCCATCCCCCAACCTGTTCTATGACTGACCTGCTTATGAGTCATCCGATAAAGTTTAGCCCAAAAAATTCTATTTAGAATAAAAGATATAGCCCTTGTAGACTTTTATTGCAGCATGCCGGCAAGAAACAACCACGACTTCCGGTCGAAATCACGCCCCATTACAGCCAAAGCACTTTGTGATGTCACAAAATGAAGGCTGCAAAGTGCACCCCATTGATGTCTAAAGCTGATGTTTACATATGGTTTTATACCCTTTCCTGTTGGGTTTTAATAAATCAAAGCGATCCATGACTAATGGGATCCCTGTTAGTCGATCGGTGCAGTTTATTAAGCTTCAACAGGAAAAATGTCACTATGTGTAAATATCAGCCGCCATCAGCGGGGCACGCTCATGCAGACCTTCGACTAATGTTTATAACACTTTCATGACTGCGTGGGCTGACTGGAAGCGTGGTTTCAACCAGGAAGTCGGGCTGTTTTGCCAAGCATGCTACAATAAAACACTAGAACTATCTCTTTATTCTAAATAAAGTTTTGCCAAACTTCATCAGGTGACTCATAAGCAGATCAGTCATTGTACAGGCTGAGGGAAGCAGCTACTCTGAAGCTGCTCTTTAAACTGCTTTTGTACAATGCTTCATTTTACTCTGGAGGTAGGCTCAGCTACAGCTGTCGCCATACACAAGTTTTAAATCTACTTGTGGGTTACGGTGCTTTACTGTGGCTTTTTGTTTTTCCAACTGCGGATCCCATGGGGGTTTATAGTGGAGAGTCGTGGCCCTGTGTAGTTTCATATACTGTACCTCACGACTGAATACTGCCTTCACTGCTAAAGTCCTCAGAGTATTTATGTCACCTTTACTGCCCTCAGCAAAGTCTGAATACTATCTTTTTGTCTTCTTTTTGTCTTTTTTGCTAGAATTGCAATAGTAATTTTATAATAATTTTGGGTCGTATTCAGTAGTAGTAAAGTAGTCTGCCCACGAGCTGAAAAATGTAAATGAGCTATCAATTTGAAGACTAACTTAGTAATAATTAAGTATTCAGTCAGTAGTTAGGTAATCTTAGAAACATAGAATCTGACAGCAGATAAGGACCGCTTGGCCCACGTAGTCTGCCCATGTCCCTACCTGATGGATAAGCTGCAGATTCTAGTTAATCAACAGCTTACTTCCTCCTACCCCCCCACTAGAATTGCCTTATGCCTGTCCCATGCATTCTTGAATTCTCCCACTGCTCCTGACTCCACAACCTCCTCAGGAAGGCTGTTCCATGCATCCACAACCCTCTCTGTGAAAAAATACTTTCTAACATTACCTCTGAGCAGTTCCCCCTCTATCTTCAAATTCAGCCCTTGTTCTTGCACATCTCTCTTCTTCTGAAAGATACTACCTCTTGTACTTTGTTTATTCCCTTGAGATACTTGAAAGTTTCCATCATGTCCCCCCTCTCCCTCCTTTCCTCAAGGGTATACATATTAAGCTACTTTAGTCTCTCCTCATATGTCTTCTGGTGTGGACTCTGCACCATTTTGGTTGCCCTCCTCTGAACAGCCTCCACTTTGTCTATGTCTTTGCGTAGATGGGGTCTCCAGAATTGCACGCAGTACTCCAGATGGGGTCTCACTAACTATCTGTATAGAGCGATAACAACTTCCTGTTTTCTACTGTTGATGCCTCTCCCTATGCATCCCAGTATCCCCCCAGCCCTCCTTACTGCCTTCTCACATTGCTTGCCCACCTTTAGGTCATCTGATATAATTACTCCAAGGTCTCTTTCGATTTCTGTTGTTGTTATTAACTAACCCCCCACTGTGTACTCTTCCCCTGGGTTTTTCAGATGCATTACCTTGCACTTCTTTGCATTGAATCTGAGCTGCCATATATTTGATCATTCCTCCAACCTTGCCAAGTCCCTTTTCATTCTTTCCACCCCACCTTGTGTATCAAGCCTGTTGCAGATCTTTGTGTCATCTGCAAAGAGACATATCTTTCCTTCCAGGTGCTCTCCAATGTCACTTAAAAAGACATTAAAGAGGACCGGTCCCGGTACCCCGCTAGTTACCCTCCTTTGTTCACTGTGGACTCCGTTTACTATTACCCTTTCGTCCTGTTGTTCAGCCAGTTTTTTATCCAGGCTACCACCTTGGGACCCACACCAAGGCTGGCTAACATGTATATTAGTCTTTTGTGTAAGACTGTGTCAAATGCCTTGCTAAAATCTAGGCAGGCCATATCCACAGCCCCTCCCTGGTCTACTACTTTGGTCACCAAGTAAAAGAAATCTATTAGATTCATCTGACATGACCTTCCTGCTGTGAAACCATGCTGCCTTGGGTCCTGTGCCTTACTTGCCTCTAGGTACTCAACAGTTCTTTCCTTCAGAAGTGACTGCATCATTTTCCCTACCACTGAAGTCAAACTAACTGGTCTGTAGTTTCCTACCTCTGCCCTGCTCCCACTTTTGTGAAGTGGAATCACATTTGCCCTCCTCCAGTCCTCAGGTACCACCCCATCCTCCCATGATTTGTTAAACAGAGTAGTCAGTGGTGTTACTAGTTCTACCCTTAGTTCTTTTAGAATTCTTGGGTGAATCCCATCAGGCCCCATTGCTCTGTCCACCCTCAGTTTCAAGAGTTCTTCCAAAACCCTTTCTTCTGTGAATGGACTGGTATTGATCCCCCTATTCAGAGTTTCTCTCTTGTTTGGTTTAGATACCTCCCCCCACTCTTCCGTTGTGAATACTGAGCAGAAATATTCGTTCAGTATCCTTGCTTTTTCACTGTCACCCTCTGCCCACATTCCTTCCCCTTTATTAAGTCTCTGTACCCCTCCCTTGGTCTTTCTTTGCTCCCTAATGTACCTATAAAAGGTTTTATCCCCCTTCTTAACAGAGCTGACTATCTTTTTCTCAGTTTGTGCCTTTGCTATCCTGACTGCCTTCCCTGTCTCCTTCTGCTTTAACTGATAAAGTTCTCTGTCCTGCTCCTTCTGTGTTTCCTTATATTTCCTGAATGCTATCCTTTTCTCCTTAACCATCCCTGCCACCTCTTTTGAGAACCATAGTGGTATTTTCCTTCATTTTGTTTTGTTGATTTGCTTCACACAAAAGCTTGTTGCCTCTGTGACAGCTGTTTTGATTATTCCCCATTGTTCCTCCACCTCTCCTTTTTGCCCATTTGCTAGTGCTTTTCTGAGGCACTCTCTCATTTTCCCAAAGTCAGCCTTCCTAAAGTCCAATACTCTTGTTTTTGTATGGCTTGACTCTATGGCTGTGTTTATTGTGAACCACACTGTTTGGTGGTCACTTGTTCCCAGATAGCTACCACTTCTAGATCTGAGATCCTCTCACTGTCCCATTTGAGAGTACAAGGTCTAAGACTGCTCCCTCCCGAGTGGGTTCCAACACTAACTGTCTGAGGCATGCCCCCTGTACGGCATCAAGAATGACCCTGCTCTTGGATGTGCCTGCAGCAAAGGTACTCCAGTTAACATCTAGCATATTCAGGCCCCTCCCCCATCAACAATATCTCCCCTTTTTCAGCCATTTTAAGGATGCCTTCTCTCATTTCCTTGTCCATTTCCTGCCCCTGAGATGGGGGTCTGTACACAACCCCCATGCAGATTGTGGTGCTATTTCCTGTCTCCAGGGTGACCCATACTGACTCATCAACTTCCTGTTTACTCTTTTGTTCTGTTGCTTTAATCTCTTCCCTTATATAGAGAGCTACTACTCCTCCTCCTCTTTTACCCACCCTGTCCCTCCTGTAGACTGTGCATCGTGGTATGTTAACATCCCAGTCATGGTTCTCTGTGTACCATGTTTCAGTGACTGCCACAATATCCAGGCATCCCTCTTTCATCAAGGCCACTAGTTCAGGGAGCTTGTTGCACAGACTGCAGGCATTGGTACTCATCACCTTCCATTTATTTTTATGACCTTACCCCTTTTAGCCCCATCCCCATCCTAACTGCCTTTTTCTGCATTTATCCATGTCCTGCTTCCTACTGACTTCTCTACCTTGGTGTTTACCTCTCTAACTACTGTGTTTTGGGGCTGGGATTTCCCTGCTCCTTTTCAGTGCCTCCCCCTTGGCTACTTTAAATGCTTGCCAATGAAGCATTTAAACCTGTTACCTAGGATCCTGGTCTCCCCCTCAGACAGATGCAGACCATCGACCAGTATAAGCCTGCATCCCTCCAGGGAGCTCCCCAGTCCCCAATGAAGCCAAAACCCTAAGCTCCACACCAGTTTTTCAACCATTCATTGACTCCCATGGTGCAGAATACCCTAGCATCATCCTTGCCATAGACAGGCAACACCTCTGAGAAGGTTACCGTACATGCTACTTGTCTAAGGCCCCTCCCCAACTCCACAACTCCTCTTACCCACTCAGTCCCATTCACAGCCAGGTCACTTGTCCCTAGGTGGACAATGACATCCAGCTCCCTCCTCGTGCAGCTGCTCCCCGATCCTGAGGATTTGCTTCCTGTCCTCTCAAGCCATGGTGCCAGGCAGGCACCTTACCTCCTATCCCTTCCTCCCCCTCCTACCCCCTAATGATAGAGTCCCCACCAGGAGTTGTTTCCTTCCCCTGTGGGGTCTCATGCCACCCTCCTGTGGGGCTCCTTTTTGGAGGTTCCCAGCATCCTCCTTGGTCTCCACTGCAGGTGCCTCCATAGAGGAACCACTCTTTACCAGAACAGCATATGAATTGTGGAGAGGTACAACTGGAGGGATATACCTCTGTTCCACCACCCTCTCCCTCTCTGAGCCCACCTTGGTCCAACCGCTCCTCTTTCTTGGCAACCTCTGAGGTAACAGTGGTGGCCCTGGTGGTCCTTGGGTGGAGGAAGAGGTTTCACGAATCCTAGCCCGGTCAGCCTGGAGTCTTATATGCAAATAAAGGCAATACTGTGAAGATTAGATGATCACTTAAATGATTACTTCTGAATTGTATAACTGAATACTGACATACTAAAATGCCAGCAGAATAGGCCTAATGGTCTTTTGTGTCTGCTCGTTTGGTCAGCCCCCACCCTAGGAGCTGACCTTACTGCCCCCCTCGTCCTCTCTGGCTTCTCCCTTCCCAGTCCCAGATATTCCCGCTGCACAGGACTTTGCTTCCTGAACCCTTCCCCTGTACCTGTCCCACCCCCTCTTGAACCCCTCCACCATCTCTGCCTCCACCAGCCCCCTGGGCAGCACATTCCATGGCTCCACCACCCTCTCAGTGAAGTAGCACCTCCTCCTTTCTCCCTGAATCTCCCCCAGCTTCCACCTATGCCTCTAGTTGCCCCCTCCTTCCTTCGGAGCACCCTGACTGCACCTCCCTATTTAAAAACATAGAAACATAGAAGTTGACAGCAGACAAGGACCGCAAGGCCCATCCAGTCTGCCCATTTCTTTTTCTACCTTATAAATGTGCCATCGGCCTTTGCTCTGTCAGTGGTCTATCTATTCATACTAATCTGTATTGCTCCCTTATGCCTATCCCATGCCTGTTTGAAGCCCTGCACTGTACTCATAGCCACCACTTCCTGAGGTAGGCCATTCCATGCATCCACCACCCTTTCTGTGAAAAAAAATTTCCTCACATTCCCCCTTAATCGGCCTCCCTCTAATCTCATGCTGTGTCCTCTCGTCCTGCTATTTTTCTGATATTTAAACATGTTAGACTCTTTCACCTTGTTAATGCTCTTAAGGTGTTTGAATGTCTCGATCATATCACCTCTCTCCCTCCTTTGCTCAAGGGTATACATATTGAGGTCCGTTAATCTGTCCTCATATGTCTTCTGATGCAGTCCCTGCACGATTTTGGTTGTCCTTCCCTGGACTGCCTCAATCTGGTTAATGTTCTTGTGAAGATATGGCCTCCAGTACTGCACGCAGTACTCCAGATGGGGCCTAACCAGTGTCTTGTAAAGAGGGATTATTACCTCCCTCTTGCGACTTGTGATACCCCTACTAATACACCCTAACATCCCCCTAGCCTTACCTACTGCTTTAGAGGTCTGCTTGGATTATTTTAGGTCATCGGTGATGATGATGCCCAAGTCTCTTTCTTCTTTTGTGACTGCCAGTAACTCCCCTCCCAGCCTATAGGTGGCTTCAGGGTTTCTCTTCCCTATGTGCATGATCTTGCACTTCTTTGCATTAAATCCCAGTTGCCACTCTTCTGACCATTTTGCTAGTTTATCCAGATCTCTTCTCATTCTGCCCACCCCATCTGGATCATCTACTCTGTTGCAGATCTTGGTGTCATCTGCAAACAGACACACCTTGCCTCTAGTCCATCTGCAAGGTCACTAATGAAGATATTGAAGAGGACTGGCCCCAGGACTGATCCCTGAGGTACCCCACTTATGACTTGCATCTCTTCTGACTGTTTACCATTTACCACCACTCTCTGTTTTCTGCCCGTCAACCAGTTTGCCACCCAGTTGACCAACTTCTGATCTACCCTGAGCCTACCTAGCTTATTTATCAATCTTCTATGTGGAACAGTGTCGAAAGCTTTGCTGAAGTCAAGGTAGGCAACATCAACTGCTCCCCCTTGGTCCACCGCTCTGGTTACCCAGTCAAAGAAATCTATGAGATTAGTTTGACAGGACCTTCCTTTTGTAAACCCATGCTGTCTTGGATCCTGTGCCCCTATGGATTCCAGGTGTTGCACTATCCTTTCCTTAAGGAGTGCCTCCATAATCTTGCCCACTACTGAGGTAAGACTGACTGGTCTGTAGTTCCCTGCCTTCTCCTGCTACCACTCTTGTGGGCGGGATCATGTAAACCCTTCTCCAGTCTTTTGGGACCTCTCCTGTGCTCAGAGATTCACTAAACAGTTCTGCTAATGGCTCTGCTAGTTCCACCCTTAGCTGCCTAAGTACCCTGGGATGTATGCCATCAGGTCCCATTGCCTTATCCACCCTGAGCTTAGTAGCTCTTGTGGGACCCCTTTCTTTTGTGAAGGGAGTAGTGCTCCCCTCCCCCGTGTCGATGGTGCTGAGCTGTGGGCGTGCCTACCTTCTCTTCAGTAAATACTGAGCAAAGTATCTATTTAGGATGGATGCTTTTACAGATCCTCCTCCTCACATGCCCCTTTTCTCCATTGAGCTTAGCAATACCCCTCTGGACTTTCTCCTTTCACTAATGTATATATAGAAAGTCTTGTCACCTTCTTTACTGTTTGTGCTAGTGTTTCCTCAGTTTAGGACTTTGCCTGCCTTACTGCCTTCCTGCTTCCTTTAGGGCAGTTTGGTATGCCTCCTATCTTCATCCGCTGTGTTCCTTATGTTTCCTGAAGGCCAGCCTTTTGGCTCTGACCTTTTCTGCTACTGTATTTGAGAACCAAAGTGGTTTCCTTCTTCTTTGCACTTCCTTTCTGTCTAATACAATGGGATGTTGCTTCAAGTATTGCATCCTTAATGCCTGCCCACTTTGCCTGTACCCCCTCACCTGTGTTTCTTTTTGCCAGGGCTAGCTTAACTCTGTTGGCCATCTTTCAAAGTCAGCTCCTCTGAAGTCCCATATTTTTGCCTTGGAATGGAATGATTTAGATGTAGTGGCCAAATTGAACCATACCATGTGATGGTCACTGGCCCCCAGGTGACCTTCTACCTGGAGATCTGTGATCCCTTCCCTGTTAGTCAGTACTAGATCTAGGATAGCCCTGTCTCTTGTGGGTTGTTGTACCAGTTGTTTGAGGCCCTCCCCCTGCAGGGAGTCCACCATGTGTCTAGTTCTGGCAGATGTTCCTGCTGGTATTGACCAGTCTGTATCTGGCATGTTGAAGTCTCCCATTATCAGAACCTCCCTTTAGCGGTTATGTTTTGTATATTTTCTAACAGTAATGTGTCTATGTCCTCCCCTGGTCTGGGGGCCTGTAGACAACCCGGTTCTTATGGATGTCCCATTTCCTGTTTACAGGGTGACCCACAGTTCTTCTGCTCCTTATTGTATTCTGAATTTCTGTAGCTTTGATATTTTCATTGACATACAGGGCCACTCCACCCCTCCCTTTTGCACCTCGGTCTCTTCTGAACAGTACACAGCCAGGTACTGAAGTCTCCCAAGTGTGGTTACTGGTAAACCACGACTCACTAATGCTACTATGTCCAGTTTAGCCTCTGACATTATTGCCTGAAGGTCTGGGATCTTATTTCCCAGGCTGTGAGCATTTGTGTACATGATTTTCCATTGGCCAGATTTCGGTGTGTTAGTTGTTGGGTTAGGTTTGGCATTTCCCCTGTGCATCGTATGGGGAGACGGACCTTTTTTCTTACCTGGTGATGCAAATGAACTGCAAACATGCTGAATCCCTGTTTGACCACTAGCTGAGGGGGGAGGGGTGTTCTTCCCATTTGACGTATGGGGTGCTGCACCTCTCCCTCTATTTAACCCTTCATGTACCTGAAGACCTCTATCATGTGCCCCGGTCCTTCTCTCTTCCAATGTGTACATATTTAGCTCTTCAAGCCTCTCCTCATAGGTCCTGTCCCCCAAGCCCCAGATCATTTTGGTTGCCCTCCTCTGGACCCTCTCCATGAGTTCAATGTCCCTGTTTAAGTGTGGCCTCCAAAACTGCACGCAGTACTCAAGGTGCGACCTCACCAAGCAGTTATACAGAGGGAGTATCACTTCCCTCCTTCTGGAGGTGATCCCCCTAGTGATGCATCCCAGCACCCTGTTGGCCTTGGCCGCTGCCCTCCTACAAGTCTCAGAGTTGTTCATCTTGACATCCACTACCACCCCCAGGTCCCTCACAGCCATTGAGCCTTGTAGCATTCCCCCCCCAAGGGTGTACACTTGGCCCGGGTTTCTGGCTCTCAGATGCAGTACCTTGCATTTCCCTGCATTGAACCTCAGCTTCCACTTTCTAGACCACCTTTCCAGAGCCTCAAGGTCCCCTGTAGGGCCACCCTCCCCTCCACCCCATCCACCACCGCCCCTAGTTTTGAGTCATCCACAAAGAGACTCATCTCACTCCTGATACTCTTCCTTATGTCAGAGACATAGACATTGAACAGAAGGGGCCCAAGGACCGATCCCTGAGGGACGCCACTAATGACCCTCCTTGGGGATGAGACTATCCCACCCACCATGACCCTCTGGGTCCAGTCCTGGAGCCAATTGCCTATCCATCTGATCATCTGGTTCCCCACCCCCATTTCTCCCAGCTTATTCAACAGGCCCCCATGAGGAACAGAGTCAAACGCCTTGCTGACGTCAAGGTAGAGGACATCCACCAGTCTACCCAGGTCCAAGGCACTTGTCACCCAGTCATAGAACTCCACAAGGTTTGTCTGACACAATTTCCCTGGGACGAATCCATGCTGTCTATTGTCCAGGCACCCCGACTTTTCCAGGTCCCTCCCTAGCCTCTCCTTGACAATGCCCTCCATCACCTTGCCCACCACAGATGTCATGCTGACTGGCTTGTAGTTCCCTGCCACCTCCCTTGATCTCCCCTTGTGGATAGGCACTATATGCACCACCTTCCAGTCCTGGGTCACCCACCCTGTCCTCAGAGAGATGCTGCAAAGCTCCGCCAGGACATCTGCCAGTTCCTTCAGCACTCTGGGATGTAATTTATCTGGCCCCGGTGCTTTCTCCATCTTAAGGGACCTGAGGGCTTTCCTCACTCTCTCTGCCATGATTTCCACCTCTGTTACCTCGTCCCCTGCTTTGCCTTCCCCCATCTGCCAGTGATGGCCCCTCCCAGACCCCAAATCGGCAAGGGTCCCCCCTCCTCAGTTTCACCATCTTCTCCCATGTATGATGCAGCCCCCCATTTTCCTTGGTAACAACTGAGGCGAAGTACTCATTTAGTACCTCAGTCTGCTTCCCCAGGTCTTGTGCCCATCCCTCCCCTGTTTTAATCCTGCTAATCTGCTGCTTCACCCTTCGTTTTTCCCCAATGTATCTAAAGAACCCTTTGTTCCCTCTCCTAATTTCCCTGGCCAGGTTCTGCCTCTTCCTTGTCTTAGCTGCCCTCACCACCCTAGTGGCCCTTCTGGCCATCAGCTCATACTCCCCTCGATCCCTTTCACTCCTTGAACACTTGAAATGCCTATAAGCCACCTTCTTTCCCCTCACCACCTCCTGAAACTCCCTGATCCACCAGCAGGGTTTACGGGCCCTACCACATTTTCATCTTACTCTTGCACAGGTGCTGGTAACATCCTGCACCCCCCCCCAATGATTTCCCCCCTACTGTCAGCGTCCATGTTTGGCCCAATCCCATCCAAATGCTTCTTAAGGATCCTTCCCATTTCCTTGAAATCTGCCCCCCTGAAGTCAGTTACCTCTGTCTTTGTGCAGCCTTCTGCCTCTCCTAGGTCCAGGCTGAACCAGACCGTGGCACAGTCACTCCCTGCCAATGGGTCCCTTACCTCCAGGCCCCCAATCTGGTCACTGTCTGCCAGGACCACATCCAGTATCCGCGCCTCCCTGGTCAGTTCCCCCACCTGCTGAGTTAGGAATTTGTCCTGAAAGACATCCAACAACCTCTGTTCCCTGACCACCGAGGATGTCATAGTCTCCCAGTCTATTCCTGGCATGTTTAAGTCCCCCAACACCACCACCTTTCCCCTGCCCAATCTGCAGTGCCTACCAACATCTGCCACCAGACTCTCCTCCAGCTCCTCTGCCAGTGCAGGGGGTCTATACACCACTCCTATTTTTACTCTCTTGCCTCCCCCTTGCTATCAAGGTGACCCAAATCGCCTCCACAATTCCCTCAGCCTCCTCCACTCCTCCTATGCCAATGCAGTTTTTGACTATTATTGCTACCCCTCCTCCCCTTCCCTCCCTCCTGTCCTTCCTGAACATGGTGTAACCCTCCAGGTTCAGGTCCCAGTCGTGCCCTTCGGTGGCCCAGGTCTCAATGACTGCTGCCACATCCACCTCTCCCTCCATTAGCATCGCCTGAAGCTCAGTCATTTTATTGATCAAGCTCCTGGCATTTAGCAGGACTACCATCCACCCTTTCCCTATACTTCCATTTCCCCAGCTCGCGTTCCCATGGGATTCCGTCTTTCCCTAGTCAGCACCTTACCAGTCGGCCTTTTCCCTCATTCCTCCAGCTCCCCAGGGAGGTGGAGACACAGTCTCTCCTTTATCGGACCCCCCTTGACAGCCTTTTCTCCCATCCTTCCCCCCTTCACAAGTTTAAACCCCACCTTTCACCAAAGAACCCCTTTATTTTCAACTTAAGGATTTCCCTCCCCCCCAAATTGAGATGGAGCCTATCTCTAGCATACAGCTCCTTATCCTCCCAGGTCTCCCCCCAATCCTCCATCAACCCATACCCTCTGGCCCCACACCACTCTCTGAGCCACTGGTTTATCTCCCTGATCTTCCTCTTGTGTTCCCCACTAGCCCTTGGCACCGGCAAGATTTCTGAGAAGGAAATTGCACATCCTATGTCATGGCAGACCCTGGCAAGCTCCCTGAACCTTGCCTGTATCTCTAGCTCACTATTTCCCTCAATGTCGTTGGTACCCAGCTGGACCAGTATGTCCGGGGAACCTCCAAAGTCCTTTGCCAGCTGATATACCTCATGCTTGGCCCTGTGCACCATTAGTCCAGGGAAGCATTTTGTTCTAACTGGGCAGGCTTCCCCCTCCCTATCCCATTTGATCCCCCTGATCATGGAATCACCCAACAGGAGCACTCTGACCACCCCTTTTCCTCCATTCCCCCCCTTCCATGTCCCTCATCCTTTCTACTGGCCCCTCCCCCCAGCCAGCTCCTTGCTCCGCCCCTATCTGGGTGCCCCTGCCGCCCCCTCCTTGTTACCCTGGCCACCCCTCCCTCAGATCCTATGCCTCTCTCCTCCTCTGAGTATCCTTTTGTACCCCTATCCCCCATCACTGCTCACAACTGGTCCCCCCCCCATCTGCTAAACTTGCCTGGCTCGTCCTTCCTTCCTTCCTGTCTCCGTTCAGCCCCTCCTTGCCTGTCATGCTCCCCTGGCATAAACCCTCAGCTGCCTTTACTGTATCCTCCTTGTACTTCTGGTCCCTCTCCTTGACCTTTCCTCCCAACTGGTCCTTCTCCTTGCGCTTTCCTCCCTCTACCCCTCCTCCTCCTGCTCTGATGCACTGCACCCTCCATTTTCCTGCGTTCCAAGTTCCCCCCTGTTTTTCCTGCTATCCAGTCCCTACCTCCTGCCCTCCACTCTCTTTCCATCTCTAACCGCCCCTGCCATGGCTACATCACCTCCCTCATCCTCAAGCAGAAGAAGAGAACTGAAGCAGTTACTGAGCTTGAGTTCCGATCCACCTCTCCCCCTTGCTTCCTTCTGTCCAGCCCCAGCCATCTGCCTACTTCCCTGAGAATGTCCTCCCTTTGGCCCCCCTCTGTGAGGGTCCCCAGATACCTGCCTGCTTCCTTGGTAGTGTCCTCCTTTTGGGCCCCCTCTGTCAGGGTCCCTATGCGACCCCAGAGTACTCTCCTGCACTCCTTTCCCTATGTCCCCACCCCTAGTGTTTGGTGCAACCCCGTGGGAGAGCCCCTGCCCTATTCCCCAACCATACCTCCCCCCTCCCTCCAGCTGTCTCCTAATCCCCTCAACCTCCTCCCTAAGATGTGCCAGCTGGTAGCACACTGAGCAACCACAGAACTTCCAAGCCCAGTCCAGAATCATGGCCGCCCCAGACCCTGTGCACCCCACCACCCTCCCAAAGATGCCGGCCCTAATGACGTGTGGTCCCATTCCCTTCCAAGTAGGATTCCTTGGGTGAACTACCAGGTTCCCCACTAGTCCAAGATACACCTCTACCCACTAATCAGGTTACCCACTAATCCTAGCTACAGTCCCACAGTAAACAGGTACCCCCGTTACTAGGTGCAGTACGACACAGTAAACTTACAGGGGAAGTGTACAAGTCCCTAAGCTCCTCTTTCCCAGCCCTTAAACCCACCCCCAGTGGCTAGAACTACATGAGCTGCACCTGAAGCCTTTTCCTCCATTTGCAGGGCAGGTGTTCCCCTATAAAAGAGCCAAGCTCTGTGGAGGAAGGGATCAGGGCCTACACCCGACTCTCATGAGAGTGTATCAGCCCTGTGTCTGCCCCTCACTGCACCTCCAAGCACTACCAACTAAGAAAATCTTTCAAATCTCCTTACTCTCCCAGCATCCGGCTAGAGGCTTCTTTCCCATTCCCCTCTAACTGAAGACTGAATACCAATGAAGACTAATGAAGACTAGCCGAATACTTCTCAACAGTGTTAAAGTAGTAGTACTGTAGTACTCAGTTAGTATTTATATAGAGCCACACACGTAATTTGTGCAGCATAGGCCACGCACTGTGCTCCAGCTATGCTTACAGCTAACCCAACTACAGGTGCTGCTCACAGGGACTGGTTTTGAGCAGCAGTATGCATATGGCCTGTATACAATGCTAGTACATAGGGGCAGGCTAGTTAGCCTGCCCCCATGCCTGGCACTGTATACAGGCCATATCTGTCTTTAATCTTACATAAACCCATCCCGTGAGCTGCACCTACAGCTGAGCTAGCTGGCAAGCACAGCTGCAGTACAGCACGCAGGCTATATACCTGCAGGCCATCCTGCTATATGTACCTTTCAAAGCAGAGGCTATACCATGGCTTGAGGGTATCCCAGTCCTGTTATCCCCATCCCTTCCCTAGTGTAAAAGAAACAAATTTAAAGTGTGCATCTGTGAACACTGCAGGTGTGACTGTACACTATATCCCTCTGTGGCACACAGTCTGTATGCTGATCTTGTAATCTTCATGTGGCCAGGATTTCATGTTGAGTGACAGCTTTGTGCTGTACCAATACCCAACTGTTGCTCAATATGGACCCATGTGCACACTGGAAATGTAAAGCAATACAAAACTGCTGTTGCGTACACCCTTTTTTTTCCCCCAATGTGTCTACCTCTGTTGGTGCTCCAATATGTATTGGCACCTTTACATGCTTTACTGTAAAATGTACTGGCACTTTTACACACATCTCCTTAACGTAATAATGGTACACCAATACCCACAATCCCCTACTCTGCATGGTTCAGGAGATCCAGTCTGCCAGCAGAATGGGAATCCAACTGGATGCCCACTGGCATCTCCCATGCTACTTGCATCTGGCTTCCTGTCCCCACTGCACTTCTATATGCACAAGTGGGGAGGGGCAAGATGGGCAAGATTTTAAGGCACATAAAAAGATGTTTGCCCAGCTTCTTTAACTCCCAAAATAAAAGTCTTTATCAATAAAAATGAATTTATCTTTGCTGACATTCGACCAGTTTGAAGAAGATTGCACCAAATGGAGGGTCCAGATCTTTTGCTGTGCAGAACCACCTAAAGCGAAAAAATTATTATTGAAGCTACATAGGCATGTTAGTTTATGACCAAAATGAGTAATGAATAAACTTGAATATTAAAACACAGTTGTATACTACATTTTTTTATGTTCATTAGAAGAAAACTGCAATAAATGTATACTTTTTCTAAATCCAATCTAAATTATGCTTATAGGCCTAACAATATTTGAGCACATTTAATGATACATGTCTGTACTTACACCTTAAAGCTGACAATTACGATGCTCTCCACCCATTACAGTTACAGATCAGTAAGCAAGTTATTACTGGATACACACAGATACAAAGATGTTTTCGGCAGATAAGGGTTTTGTGGCCCATCCAGTCTGCCCTATCCCTCTTTCTAATGCTTAAGGTACCCTAGATGCTTCAAGCCCCCCACATCACCCTAGCGAGATAATTCCCATGTGTCTATCACATGCATTCTTGAATCCTTGAACCGTGGCCATCCCCCACCACTTCTTGGGGAAGACTGTTCCATCTCTCCACCACCCTTTCAGTGAAGAAGAATTTCCTCAAATTCCCCTCGAGGTTTTCCCCCTTTTAGTCTCATGCTGTGCCCTCTTGTTCTGCTATTTCCCTTCATGTGAAAGATTCTCCCCTCTGGTACCCTGTTGATCCCCTTTAGATATTTGAAAGTCTCTATCATGCCCCCCTCTCTCTCTCCTTTCCTCCAGGGAGTACATACTTAATGCTCCGAGTTTCTCCTCATATGATTTATGCCGCATCCCCAACACCATTTTTGTTGCCCTGCTCTGTACTGTCTCCATCTTGTCTGTCTTTTTGGAGATGGGGCCTCCAGAACTGAACACAGTACTCCAGATGAGGCCTTACTAGGGAGTTGTACAATGGTACCACCACTTCCCTCCTTCTACTTGTTATACCCCTCTCTATGCATCCTAGCATTCTGTCACTCTTTCCAACTGCTTTGTCGCACTGTTTAGCCACTTTGAGTTTGTCTTCTATGGCTATACCAGATCACTTTCCTCTGTGGTAGCCTCCAGTATTACCCTGTCTAGTTCATACTCAGCCCTAGGATTCCCTCTCCCTAAGTGCATAATCTTGCACTTTTTTGCATTGAAACCCAACTGCCATTCCTTGGACCAGTTTTCTACCCTCTTCAGATCCATCCTCATTTTTATGTTTGCTTGCATACATGTGCAAGAAACATAGTGTCACCATACGAGAATTTGTAGGTGTGCCTCTCTACTTCCAATGCCCTGCTGCATTTTGCAGGCGCGGCTCCACTGCACCAATGAATGTAAGAGCTGTCTATGACAGCGTTTGCAAATGCAACGGCGTACAGTAGAAAGAAAGAGTTGCAGCGTGTAGGCAATTTGCATACTGCCGGCGTCGGCAGTATGCAAAGTGCTCCACATCGGCACTGCAGTGCAAGAGCCACCATAGACAGCTCCAAATAGCATGCTGGGAGCCCACCCCAGCATGCTGACATGCTCCCCAACACACACAGTATATGGCCGACAGGTGCCCAATCCCATGTCGGCCCAGTGCCCCAAAAACTTGCAGCTGCTCATGCTGGGAGCCCACCCCAGAGTGGCAAACATCAGTCTGCTGCCCCCCCAAACACACTTCCAGGTGCCACACTGGGAGCTCACCCCAGCGTGGCAAAGCTCTCTATGGCCGATGGGGGTGCCCAATCCCTCATCTGCTCCGTTCCCCCCCCAAAAAAACTTGCAGCTGCCATGCTGGGAGCCCACCCCAGTGTGGCAAACATCCCATGTCATCTTCCTAAAAGAAAAACATCTACAAAGAAAGAACGGTCCATCGCTATCTTGACCCCCACCCGTGCCCACCCTCTGTGCACCCTTCCTCCCGCCCCCACCTCACCCCATACTTGCCTCCGGAGTCTGGCACGATGATCTTGGTAGACCAGGAACACATCTGCACTCTTCAAAGCCGACCCTGAACTGAGGAAATGCCGGTAAACTGTATAATAGAAGAAATAGGGTTTTTTCAACTTTGATGCATATCTCAGGCATTTTTTTGAATTTTTTCACCAAATTTTCAACATAGGATTTTTGGGACCCCACCTCATGAATTCTGTCACTGTCAAGTTGTTAATCAAGCCTAAAAGATGATTTCATGGTCACTGCACGGAACCACCTTTCAGGACCAATTTACAAAATGACAGTGGCACAGTTCATAAGGTAGGCCCCCAAAAACCCTATGTTGAAATTTTGGTGAAAAAATTCCCCAAAATGACTGTTTTACGAGCGTGTGTTGCACAGTTCCTACACACACTCGTAAGTTCGCGAATTTTCAATATTTTCACTCCAGATTTTCAACACTGCCATTTACCACACCTCCTTATGAGCAGTACAGCTGTCATTTTTCTCCTCTTGCCCAAAATGTGTTTCTGTGCATGTGGCGCACAATGGCGCAGTCAGTGTGCGAAATCAATGTTCGGGACAGATTAAGAAAATCACAGTGACACTGTTCATGACTAGTGGTCCCAAAATGCCTGTGTTGACAATCTGCTGGAAAAAATCCCCAAACTAATTACATTGAGGGTGTGCGTTGCACAGTCTCATTGCACACTCATGACTTCACCAGTTTTTTTACTATTTTCACTGCAGATTTTCAACATTGCCATTTTTTTACACCTCCCCATGAACAGTACAGCTGTCATTTTTCGCATCCTGTTCGAAATGTGTTTTCGCACCTGTGGTTCCAAATTCCGTAGTCGCTGTGCAAAAGCTGCTTTCAGCTAACAAACTGATATTGCCACTGTTCATAAGCTGGGGGTCACAAAAAACCCATGTTGAAAATTTGGAGTGAAAATATCAATGAACGCCTGAGGCATTTGGGTTTCTGGCCATAACGCCCCACTCTGTAGAGACTGACAGGCATCAGGGGTGTGACTTGGGATTGTCACCTGTAATGCTTATACCGTTCCACCCTCACTCACACCCTGCAGCCAGTGAGAGGCATTGAGGTGTGCCTTGGGCTGTTCGGCTTCACCCCATTCTCCTATACTGCACCCATCTCACCGTATTTCCTGATGGAATGGGGTGAGCATAAGGGCCAAACACCCAAGGCACACCATGACATTTGTCGGTGTCTGCAGGATAGGGTGTGGTGAAATGGAGTGGTCATTATGCCTAACAACCCAAAGGCACACTCCACCAATGCCAATGCCAGCAAGCAAACATTCAGCATTGACAAATGCTTGTTTCTATAACTTCCTGTGAATCTAGCCTGTTACATACCTGTGTAGGTTAAAATCTGCAGGCGACCAAGCTTTTAGTGTTGCCGCTCCCGCTCTCTGGAACTCTTTACCAACTGTAGTCAGGGAGGCCCCCACTATAGCTGCCTTTAAAGTCCACCTGAAGACATGCCTATTTTTGCAAGTGTTTGGAGTTTAATGTTGATTATTTTGTATGTTTTATTTTAATCTAAACAGTTATGTGGTATGGAATGTTACAAAATCTGTACGGTGCCCAGAGTCTCCGGGATTGGGTGTCTTTTAAATAAATTTGCCTTTGTATCATCCACAAACAGGCTAACCTTCCCTTCTAGACCCTCTGCAACATTGCTTATGAAGACATTGAAGAGCACTGGTTCCAGTACTGATCCCTGGGATACGCCACTTGTTACTGGTCCCTCCTGTGCACTAACCCCATTTACCACCACTCTTTGTGTTCTGTTACTCAACTAGTTTCTAACCCACATGACCACCTCTGTCCCCACTCCCAGATTTGCCAGATGGTGGATTAGTCTCCTGTGTGGGAATGTGTTGAAGGCCTTCCTGAAGTCCAGATAGGTCACATCTACCGCTCTGCCCTGGTCTATTTCCTTTGTCACCCACTCAAAGACATCAAGTTGGTCTGGCATGACCTCCCTGCTGTGAATCCATGTTGCCTTGGGTCCAGCAGCCCCCTTGTCTCCAGGGAGTCTACCAATCTTTTCTTAAGCAGGGTTTCCATTTTACCTATTAAGGTCAGACTGACCGGGCGGTAGTTTCCTGCCTCCTCCTTGCTACCATTTTTTTGCAGGGTTGCCACTTGTGCCCTGCTCCACTCCTACAGAACCATGCCTGTCCAGAACCACCATGACTCTTTCTAGTAATCCACTGAACAGCTTAGCCAGAGGTTTAGCCAGTTCCTCCCAGAGCTCCTTTAGGATCCTTGGGAGCATTCCATCGGGCCCCATAGCTTTATCCACCCTAAGCTGTTCTAGTGTACTTTTTACTCTGTCCTCTGAAAAAGGTCTAATGTCCACCCCCTTCCCTGTTTTACCCTTCTCAATTAATGGAGGACCATCCCCATTGTCATCTTCTGTGAATATGGAGCAGAAGTATTTTGTACAGTATTTGTACAGGATGGTCGCATTTATAGGAACATATGAATGTGCCAGCAGAAACAGACCACCTGGTCTATCAAAGTCTGCTTGAGTGTGCAGCTAGCTCCTCTAGTTTGCAGCTGCCCCACCCTCCTCCCCTTTGTCATCCCACAGTTGCTTCCCACCTCCCCCACCCTCACTGTCCCCTGTCCCATGCCCTTTTAAAGCTGTTCACAGATTGACATGATACCACCCATGCTGGTAGTGCATTCCATTTAGCTACTTCCCTGTTCATGAAATAGTGTCTCCTCATTTCTCTACTAAATCTTCACCCCTCTATTCTTAGCCTATGCCCCCTGGTGTCCCTCCCCCTCCTTAGCTTAAAGACCCCATCTGCCCCATCCTTATTTATTCCCCTCAGATACTAGAATATCTCTGTCATGCCCCTCCCTGTCCCTTCTATTCTCCAGGGTGTACATATTCAGGTCTCCCAGCCTGCTGTCATAGTCTGTCTCCTCCATTCCACATATCTTCATTGTCCTCCTCTGCACCCACTCTAGTAGCCTGATATCATGCTTCAGGTATGGCCTCCTAAACTGCACATAATACTCCAAGTGCGGCCTTACCAGTGACCTGTAAAAGGGCAAGATCACCCCTCTTCATCTGGATGAAAACCCCCTCGCTACACACCCCAACATTGTTTGCTTTTGCAGCCACTCTTCTGCACTGGGAAGTGTCATTCATGGTCCCTGTTAAGATTACCACTAGGTCCTTCTCCTGTCTTCCAAATGACATTTCCCATCCATCACCTCCACTTCTTATCTCGGTCGTTGGTGCCTGCTTTGGCCTCTCCTCCTTTTTGTACTACTGTTGCTCATCTCCTTTTGGGATTTCAGCATGGATTCATACTGATCTAATAGTTAATAAGTTGGGATCTGACAAATATTTAGTGTCATGGATATGCAATTGGCTGTCTAACAGAACTCAGAAGGTTGCAATCAATGGTTATCTGTCAGCAGAGGGAAGCGTCGTGAGTTGAGTTCTGCAGGGCTCTATGTTGGGCCCTGTACTATTTCACTTTTTTATTGCAGACTTGGGTGATAACAGTAAGAACAAAATATACAGATGACACTAAACTGGGGGGCTCAAGTGATACTGTGAAGGACATCAGATCTATACAAGATGACTTGGATCGCATAACTGACTGAGCATTCAGATGGAAAATGACCTTTAACACTAACAGATGTTATGTACTGCACTTGGGACATAACAACAAGTTATGCCAGTATATTTTAAGCAATTTGACCTTAAAAATTGCTAGTACAGAAAGAGACCTGGATGTACTATTTAACGCAAGTTGGAGTTTGGAGAGCCATGTACAAATGTGTCCAGGGCTAACAGAGTAGCAGGTGCTATAAAGAGGAACATAAAGTCTCGTAAAAGTGAAGTGTTATTACCCTTATATAGATTCCATGTTAGGCTGCACCTTGACTTCTGTAGTCAACTCTGGAACCATACAAAAGGTAGACATAAACAGGGTAGAAAGGGTGCAGAGAAGTATGATTAAAATAATATCTGAGGTCAGGGAACTTCCATATGAGGGAAGAATAAATCATCTAAACTTGTACACACTGGAAGAAAGATGAAAGGGAGATGATCTGTTACTGTTTTATGATATCGTTAATGACCCATCATTAACCGATGAGCTGAATATTATATTAAAGGATCCTAATACCAGAACTATATGTCATTCTATCCAGATGCAAGGGGGTCATTTAAGGGGCAGAAGATGGAAGTACTTCTTCACCAAGAGGGTGGTGAATTTATGGAATGGGCTACCAGAAAGTATTGCTGTCAATAAGAACAAGGAGACTTTCAAGAAATGGTTTGGACAGGTTCCTGACAGAGGGAAGAGAAATTAACATACTACAATGATCTATAGGAGTTTCTCTTGGGCTATATGCCTTTTTGCTCCTTAATAAATAGTGACAATAGTGACATTTTTTCTGAAGCATATAGCTGCCACAATTTGCAATCTGCATTTCAAGAGCCAGATACTAGTAAGTGGCTAATTCAGAAGTAGTTCCAACAGAACCTCATCATTGGTCTGTTCCTTCGGCCCCGTTTCCTACCTTTCATTACGACTGCAGCGAGATCGGATTTGGTTAAGTGGTCTTTATTCCTGGCTCACTGGAATGGATGCTCTATGTTCTATAAAGACCCCTCACCAGACTTTTACCCTAGGATTTAAACAAAAGCCTCATCAACATATGGATCACATACATGAAGGAGTTTTTATACCCATATTTCCATCTAAGGACAAATGGTGCCTGGTTGTTCTATTGGACAAACTTATGGATTTTCATTCTGGATCAAATCATTCTCATCCTTTACTATCCCCATTCCATAATGCTCCAATGACTACAAAATGGTTCATAGACCATATCAGATTTTTCTTTATCAACTGGTCTTGATCCTTATTCATATTTCTGGCACTTTTTCAGACTTAGAACAGCATCATCAGATTCAAGAAATAACATCCCCAGTCATATTATAAAGAAGTTCAAAAGATGGAAGTCATCAGCTTATGAAACCTACGTTCCAAATCCAATTCTGAAATTAGAGTGGCATTTTTAATGATCTCCTCTTAGTATGCCCAGCGGACGGGCAGTCCAGTAACAATGAGTCCTCTGAAGTTTCTCCCCAAAGAGGACTTTCCTCTCCTGCATGTTACTGGTCATACTCTCCATGAGCTGGAGGGGGTTATCTAACATAATTGTGGGGCTTTCTATTCCTACAGCTATACAGTTTAAAGTTCCTATACCTATCTACTGTATCTTAAATTAATAATACCAAGGATGGGAATAGCGTTTAGCCTCAACAGAGTATGCACAAGCATAAACATATTGTATTCCACAAACACTGAATTGGAGGGCTTTGCCCAAGGTTCAATGTGGGGTAATAACTCCTCCCACATATGTAATAAAAAACAGCCACTCCCAGGACCCCGTGTAGTAGTGTTTGGAAAAGTAACTCACCATCCACCCCTTCCATCTTCTTCTCCAGTGCTCTCCCCATCCTATGTGGGGTGGGGGCTCTCTATTCCTACAGCTATCCAGTTTAAAGTTCCTACACCTACCTACAGTAGCTTAAAATAATAATAGTAAGGATGGGAATACGGTTAAGCCACAACAAAGTATGCACAAGCACAAACATATTTTATTCTACAAATATCAAACCTTTATTATCCATCATTGGAGTTTCTTTCATGTTGAGGCATTTAAGGAAAGAACATGTTTAGTGGATCCTAGCAGCCTCATTAACCCTTAAAAGACTATTTTTATCTAAATGGAAAGTTATATAATTCCTTAAGTATGACGATGAACAAAGAAGAAATGTCCTCTCTTATTTCTGGAAATTCAATTATCATTGATAAAACATGGTCCTTTTTTCTGAAAGAGGTATCAAGATAGCTATTCTAATTTGATTAGCTTAGGAATTAATACTAATAATTCTAACTGTTAAATGGAATGTAATTGCTGTAACAGTATTACTGTAACTACTACTATAGATTTGATTATCACAAAGTTTGTTGTTTGACTATGAATAATTACAAAATGTCAATCCTTGGACTGTCATACCTCTGCTTTAAAATTCAACAAAAAGTGTAATGGCAAAAATAAATAAATAAAATTCCTGGCTCCTATCCACAACCTTTGTAACTCAATCAAAGAAATTGATCAAGTTCATTTGGCATGACCGCCCATCATAAACCCATGTTGCAGACAAAAATTGCAAAATAACGTAAGTACTTAAAATCAAATTTCATGAGTTTTTGTGAAGAATCATGTGTTAAGCTTATGGGAACTATATCCATAAATTGTTCTGATCCGTACAGCTAACATGCCACAGAGGAGGAAGGAAAAATCTGGATAGAGTGATTATAAGGTTGCATTCATAAGTGACTACATAGTAGGGGTGATGAGAATCTGCAGAACTGGATCCATGTGCATCCATCAGATTATCAGAAATTCTGACTCTGGTTCTGATTCTGTTTAGGGAATACGGTGGTGCAGTGTCCAGTTGTCCAATAATAAATAGAACCCATCATTCAGGCGGTGCTGGTCTGCTGTCATCAAGACTGTTTTATCTTATTAAATAAAAAATAAAGTTCAGCAACTTTTTCCTGATGAGAGGAGACTTAATAATACTCAGACCCTCCTCAACTCAATTGTTTTTCCCAGTGTCCCAAGGAAGTGACTTGTCAAGTGTTACAAACTGCTGGGAAACCACTAAACGGTTTATCCAAATCAGTGACCAGAGTTAGTGGTTTTCCTAGGTGTTGTTTTGTTCAATTTGACCCATCACTTTGAGGCCACACACAGGGGTCAGTAACTACTGACCACTGAATTTTCCACCTTTGAATTGGTCTGGGTGGCAGGGACCATGGTGGGGAGGGGGGGACTCAGGGATCAAAGGACCAAGGGAGTGAGTAGTCCTCTATGCTAGCAGTAGTACCGCTAATGATAAATGCACAATGCACATGGCTGCATGCCATTAATATAAGCCATGATAGGATTGCTGGTCATTGGCTGGTCAGGCCACCACCTCATTGTACACTGCAGCAGACCAAGGAGAGAACAGAGGGAAGGTTGCTAGCTAGTACAGTCATCATGAGTCATACGTGCATGGCTGTGCTGGTGGGGGGAGTGATGCCCCAGCCAAAGTTACCTATAGGGAGCGGACTGAAATGTTATATATGGGCTGGCAGTGGATGGATGCTAGAAGAAATTGTTGGGACTAGAATCATTGGACTTGGCATCAGTGGATAAAAGCCCAGGACAAGAAGATAAGGGAGGTAGGATATGGACTGTGATCTGGACAGGTTTGGGAGTAGTCTGGGTGGAGGGTGAATGGAAGCAGTGGAACTGACTTTTGGATGTGAAATCAGATTTGGATGCACAAATCTGATTATGGGATACCATTTTTGTAAGTATGATTTTCAGACTCAAGATCCAAAATTCCTGATTCTGGATATTGGTCCGGAATCATATTAAATGAAATTCCTGATTCTGAAATCAGATCATCCCTACTCCTTAGAAAAGGTAGACAGAGAGCTATAAGAGTTTTGCAGAACCATGATGTTAGTGCAGGAAAGGTGTTTTGCCTGCCTGCAGCAAAGGACCAAATGAATGTGATTTATAGTCAAGCACTGCTGCTACAGGGGGAAGTTAAAGGAACTCTGTCAACTTTTCTGTACTTGTCATAAATGCACTGTAGCATCTGTGCAGTTGGCATTAGTAACCAAAAGAGAATGCCTCCATGCAAGAGGATTACAAGAAGAATTAGTTTATTGTTTTTCTGGGTAAAGAAAAGAAAACCTAGAGCAGACTGTCTTGAAGTCTGCTGGTCAATGCTCCCGTGTGCCCTGAGTGTAATAGCACACCGAGCCATGGATAAACTCATTCCTGAATGAATTTAAAATGTTTTTATGTGTGTGAGATAAATACTGTTCCTGATAGTATCTCCTCTCCCGATTTTAGTAAAGAGTGTCTTTATTGTAGACGAGGGCTCTAACCAGAACATTTTACATTTTGAAAATTGAAGCCATGACTATGGGCATATGTATTAGCTGCACAAGCAATAATACCCGACAGGGTGGGTGGTATTGGGCAATACCGGACCGTCCAGGGGTGTAATGAGACCCGACAGTGCAGGCGGCTTTCTGACAGGTGGATGGTTATTTTAAAAGTATTGTTTGATCTCCTCACGGGTGTTCCCTTGAAAAAGTCAAGCATGGCGAAACTGGTCAGGAGTATTGTCTGCTGCTTTTGAATTGTTTGTACAAATAAATAAGTTATATCTAGACTAAGCAAGTCCTGGTGCCGGTTTGTTTGTTGAATAAGATTTCGGAAGATTACGCGGCACAGGACGATGGAGTGAAGCAGTTCCTTTTGTAAAAATAAAAATAAATAATAAGTAAATACACTCAGCAAGTGACTTAAGAGGTAGAGGTACTACTTGGAAAATCACATAATGGTCTCAAACACTTGATCAAATAAACAACTTTTTAGTCCCCTTTTTAACATGTCCACTAAGGAGGAACTCCTTAGATGGAAAGGCATGGAGTTTCAAATAATTGGGCCACTACCGAGATGCTCTATCACCAGATTGTTTAAGGTGAGATCTTGGGATGACCAACAAGAGTTCCTCGGTGGAGCCGAGAGAGTAGCTGGGAGTATTGGTATCTAGTTTATGCTATAACTAGTGACAGGAGTTAGATACACAGGTTCACCAAGGTAAGGATAGTAGATATTGGACACACAAGAACATCAGACCCCACCTGGAGAAAGGAAGCCTAGAAGGGCACCAGTTCTCACTAGAATGCAGGCCATAAAAGATTTGCATCCAGCAAACCTGACTAGCCAGAGAGCCTGATACACTTAAAAAGCCACAGGGACTTACAGGCACTCACAAAAGTCCCTGTGACAGCTTCCTGATGCAGGGAAAAATTCTGGCACCTGTGAAAACGCTACCTTCAGCATTCTGTGCGCATGGGTAGCATGTTCCTTTTTTGCAGAGCTGCAGAAAATATGGTATGCCTGGTAATGCCAGACATAAAATTGTTCAACAGCTGTGCAAAAAATATACGCAAGCTGCTGTTAATTGTGGAAATGTTTGCCAAAAGGCAACTTTTTTGAAAATTGAGTGCATGTAAGAAAATTGTGATTGTGCAAGAAAACCCTCCCTGTACATTTTTTCTGCATGTGCTCAATTTTTCCACTTTTGAAAATCTGGTGCCTGGTCAAGGAGGCAAATGACTGAGATATCAAGAAGGAGGAATTCTGGCTATTCTATATGGATAGGTCTGATTGGAAAAGGAGTACAAACATATGAAATTTGCCAGCAGATAAAGGCCTAGAGGTCTGTCAAGTCTGCTCGAATGTGCAGCTAGCACCCCTTATTCTGCAGCTGCCCCTCCCTTCCACCCTTCCCCTTCATTGACCATCCCCCTTGTCCTGTCCCATCCCCTTTTGAAGCAGTCCACTGTTCTACTGGATACCACTTCTGCAGGTAATGCATTCCACCCAGCCACCACCCTCTCTGTAAAAAAAGTCTCCTCATCTCCCTCCTGAACCTTCCTCCCTCCAGTCTCATATCACGGCCCCTGGTGTCCCTCCCTTCCCTTACTTTAAGCAGCCCCTCTGTACCTGTCTTGTTTATTCTTTTCATGTACTTAAAGGTTTCAATCATGTCCCCCCTGTCCTTCTCTCCTCCAGCGAGTACATGTTCAACTCCCTCAGCCTCCTCTCTTATGATGAGTTTCCCAGCCCCTTGTTCATCTTTGTCACCCTGTGCTGCACCCCCTCCAGTAACTTAATGTCCCTCTTCAGATATGGGCACCAGTACTTTACGCAGTACTCCAGGTGCGGTCTAACTAATGATCTATACAGTGGCAGAATCACCTCCTCCCTCTTCAAGGATATACCCCTTGCAATACAACCCAGCATTTTGTTGGCCTTTGCAGCTACCTTCCTACATTGTGCTGAGTTGTTCATTGACCCTGTAATGAGCACCCCCAGATCCTTCTCCTCCTCTGTCTGGGCTAGCTGCACTCCTCCCTGCTGATAACTCCTCCTTGGGTTCTTCATCCCAAAATGCAGCACCTTGCACTTTTTGGCATTAAACCCCAATTGCCAGGTGTCTGATCAGGTTTCAATCTTTGCCAGATCATCCTGCAACCCCTGCCATCCCCCTAGGTCATCCACCACTGCTCCTACCTTGATATAATCAGCAAACAGACTGATCTTGCTCTTGATGTACAATGATATGTCTGCAATGAATATCCCAAACAACACTGATCCCAAAACCGAGCTCTATGGAACACCGCTCGTCACTACCCTTGGTGTGAGAACTCCCCACCCACCACCACCCTCTGTTGCCTTCCCTGAAGCCAGTTCTCTACCCATCTCACCAGCTTTGCACCCGCCCTGTGCCTTCTAACTTACTTCCCAGCCTTCCATGCGGCACCAAATTGAATGCCTTACTGAAGTCCAGATACAGGACATCCACTGAATGGCCCCTGTCCAGTTGCCTAGTTACCCAGTCATAGAACTCCACCAGGTTGATTTGGCAGGATCTGCCACATATGATGCCATGCTGTCTGCTGTCCTGTAGTCCTTTGGCCTCTAGGAGGGCCACCAGCCTCTCCTTCAGGATAGTCTCCATTAGCTTACCCACGATGGATGTAGGGCTCACTGGTCTGTAGTGTCCCGGTTCATCCTTGGGGCCACTCTTGTGGAGGGGCACCACATGAGCCATCCTCCAGTCCTGAGGTACACACCCCGAATGTAGTGAGACATTAAATAGGTCTGCCAAAGGTCCTGCAAGGACCTCTGCCAGCTCCTTCAGTACACTGGGGTGGATGCCATCTGGGCCTGGTGCCTTGTCCACCCTCAGTGCCTTCAAACCCTCCTGAACTCTGCCCTCCATGATTTCCCCATCTGCCACCCCCTCCCCCTGTTTCTGCAATTCCTCCCCCCTTGGGTGTCACCCCTCTTCTCCTTAGTAAATACCGAGCAGAAGTAATCATTAAGTGCTTCTGCCCTATCGCCTCCCTGCTTCCACCCAACTCCCTCCTTCCTAATCCTTACTATGTGGTCCTTACAGCTCCTTTTCTCCCTGATGTACCTAAAGAAGTCCTTCTCCCCCTTCTTAATGCCTTGTGCCAGCCTGAGTTCTGTAGATGCCTTGGCTCCCCTTACTGCTCTTGTCACCTCCTTCGATTCCGTCAAGTACTCCTCCCTGTCCTCCCCTCCTTGTTTTCTTGTATCTCCTAAAGGCAGCTCTTTTCCTCCTTACCTTTTCCATGACCTCCTTGCTCAACCAGCTTGGTTTCTTAGCCCTAGCCTTCTTGCTCTGGGCCTTGCAGCAGGTTTTGTTTGCCTCCACTATCCCCAGTTTTATGAGCTCCCACCTCTGGTTAGTGTCCATACTAGATTGAATTCTGGCCAGGTACCCTTGTACCACTTCCCCCATCCTCCCAAAGTCGGGCTCCTGAAGTCCAGCACTCTTGTGCCAGTCCACTCCTTCCTTGCCCATATCCAGTGTGAGCCATACTGAGTGGTGGTCACTCCCTGACAGCGGTTCCTCCACTGTAAGTTCTCTCATAAAGTCCCCATTTTCAGCACAAGGTCAGGGATTCCCTAACCTGGTTGGTTCACTGACCATTTGCAGCAGGAAGCTGTCCTGGAAGGCATCCAGCAGTACCTGCTCCCTTCTGTTCCTGGTTGTTGAGGTACTCCAGTCCACTCCTGGCATGTTGAAGTCCCCCACAATCACCAAACTACCCTTCTTGCAGGTCCTCCTGATCTGTCCCGCTAGTTCCCTGCCTAACTCCTCCGTCTGAGATAGCGGCCTGTACACCACTCCTATCCTGATAATCCTATTCTTGGAATCCTGGATTTGCATCCAAAGTGACTACGTACTACCCTCCTCCCCTTCCTCCCTTACACACTTCAGTCCTTTCTTCACATATAGTGCCACACCCTCTCCTTTCCCAATCACCCTGTCCCTACAAAATAACCTGTACCCTGGTACAGACAGGTCCCAGTCATTGTTGGATTGGTTTCTGTGATGGCTGCATGTCCCTCCCTGCCATGAGCACCTGTAACTGCAGTTTTCCTCCTGCTCATGCATTAAGGGTAACCACCTTCCACCCTTTCCCCACCCTCCCATCCTGCCCTCCTTTACTAGCATCACCAATGGTACTTGCCATTTGTCCTTTGTCACTGTTATGGGGGGTTAGTTCATATGGTTTCCCAACCTGTGGTCTCTGCATGTCTCTTGCCCAATTGCCACCCCCCGCTCCTAGTTTAAATTCTCAACTTCCTCTATGTACTCCTCCATCCTCTGTTTCAACACTTTCTTTCCCTCCTCACTCAAGTGTAGTCTGCCCTTGGCATAGAGACTACTGTCCTCCCAGATCCCTCCCACCCCCCAACAGCCCATACCCTTTAGCTGCAACACCAGGTTCTTAGCCATCTGTTAAATTCCTCTATTCTCAGCTTTCTTGTTGTGCTTGCCTTGGGCACTGGAAGTATCTCTGAAAAAGTTACTGATCTTCCTGCCCCCACACATAATTGTCCTAGTTCCTCAAACCTCCTCTGGACTATATTTACTGTCTTGTCAGCCAGGTCGTTCATCCCAAGATGTATAATTAAATGAGGCTTGTCCCTACCCCTTTTAGCATATTTCAGAACAGATTGTCCCACCCTTTCTGCTGTCATTCCTGGCATGGCCTCCACCAAAATGTGACAATGCCTCTCCCCCTTGCTACCCCACCTGACTCCTCTTAGTATTGAGTCCCCCAGCACTAAGATCCCACCCCCCTTACTTCCTGCTTGCTTCCATTCATCTCCCTCCCTCATTTCTGGCTCCTCTTCTTCCTCCTCCTCCACATTATTTCCCCCTTTTGCACCTGTTGCAATTCTCCCAGCAGAACTTCCCCCCGCTCCGGTTTGGTCCAGGCATTTATCAATTACTCCTCTAATTTCATCATTTCCCTCCTCCTCCTTCTTCCTCTCTAGCAGTGCAAAACTATTTTCTGAAGACCCTTCACAAATGCCTGCTCCCCCTCTCTTCATAGTAACCTGTTCTCTCCTTTCCACTCCATGACTTTTACCACTTCTTTGCCTCCCCTCACAAGTCCCTATCTCCTCCTTCCATTTGTCTTTTGTCTCCTGACCTGTTTTCCCTGGCAATCGTTCTTGCTGGCCTGGGCCCCTTTGCCTCTGCTTCCCTTCTTCTGACCCTCTCCTCATCACTGTTGGCTCAAATCACCCTCCCTCATCTCCCCTCCTTCCTCCCTCCATTACTGGGCTAAACCTACCCCCAGTTTGCCTTGCCTGTCTTAGTTCCTCTTGCAGAGCCTTGATCTCCTTTCTAAGTTTCTCTATGTGGTTGCACACTAAGCATCCCCCCACACACTCCAGACAATTTTTAGAAAGATTGGTGCACCACAGTTGTTGCAGTCTGCCACCCTACCCATTGCTTTCATTGCCCACCAGTGACCCCCCACCCTTCCAGATGCAGGATACCAAACACTCCCCCAAGTCTCCCCTCTCCCCCCTCTATCAGTGCAAAACATTCTTTTCTTAATTTCCCTTACCCTTTGTTGTACACGTTTAGATGGATTGAGCAACTGCTTTTTATATTCCTATCCTTCCTGTCCACACCCAAAAAGAGACTTTAAGTAGCTATTGCACAACCTTCTTCAAACTCCTACTCCTCCTTTCCACAATGCAATAGCAATGCAAAGAAATAACAATGAAAGCTCCTTGATTTGCAGTTACTTCCCTTCCACTGAGATAGCAGTCACCTCTTCATTTGCTGCTGTTCCTTTCCTGGATGTCTGCTTCTGCTATGACAGATGCATATCCTTTGCCCGTTTGAGGAAGTGATGTCAGAAACCCTGGTATAAAGGAAATCACGGACCAGGGGCGGGTGGGGGTGAGGATTGGGGGTGGGACCAGCCCAAGTTTCCAGAAACAATCAGGTAGCTGAGGCCCCTGGTCAGACCATTAGCACCCTTCCCCCACTATGCACTAAACTTTGCAGCTAGTGAAGCCAGCAAAAATTAATCACAATTCTACTCAAAGCCCCCAAAATAGGTTTGCTACCAAAAGAAACAGGTCTCCAATTCAAACAGCTTCACCAACAATACATCAAAATAGGCTTGAAATTAGAAGATATAGGTCTCCAATTCAAAGAAACAGCCCCAATTAAATCACACCAAATAGGATTTACATCAGAAGAAATAGGCCTCCACAAATGCAGCTTGCTACACAGTGAAACATCAAACAAATGAGCCCACTTATAGCCACCAACACATGCTTCAAAATTCCAACAGCCCCAAAACAATACCCTGCTAGCCCCTTAGAAGTAGTAAGAAAGAAAAGAAATAACCTTCTACCAAGTAGAATCCACAAGAAACAATGTAAAAACAAGAAGAAGAAGCTACTGTACTGGAATAGATCTGATCCTTTCCCCTTCTAGTTCCTTCTGAGAAGGGGACTTTCTTTTTAATGGAGGATGTCACTGTGAAGAATAAGGAAAAAATCAGAAGAAAAACAGTTCCAATAAGTTTATCTGATTTAGCTCAAAGAATGGGGGGGGGGAGTCACCCAGCTGTGCTTTACAGGACTAGGAAAAGCTCAGCTAGGGGAAATTAACATCCCGGTTAAATACAGTGATGATATCCCTACCTAGTATCACCAACAGAAGGAGGGAGATGGTGCTGCCTCTGTATACATCACTGGTGAGACCCCACCTGAAGTATGGTGTCTGGTTCTGGAGACCACATCTCATGAAGGAGAGACCCCACCTGGAGTATTGTGTCCAGTTCTGGAGAGCACATCTCAAAAAGGACATAAATAGAGTGGAGGCTGTGCAGAGGAGGGCAACTAAAGGGGTGCAGGGTCTGCATCAGAAGCAGAAAAGTCAAGTTACCTGCACTCAAACAAAAGATGCACCAGCTTTCTTCAAGATATCAAATGCTTTATTGCAAAAAGTAACAAGTAGCAAGTGCACAGACATATTCACTGGCCACAACTTTTCCACCTTTTAGCACTTTGGGTCAGAAACCCTTCGTCGGGGGCATGGTTAGTGGGAGAAAAGTAACGTCAATTTATGAAATGATTAGGAAATTTAAAAGTAATGTGATTGGCCAGCAGCTGTGCACTAAAGTGTCTAACGCACGGGAATGAGTCTGGCACTGCCCTAGGTGAGCATTGATACTGGTGAGACAGCCCAGAACTTTCACAGTTGAAACGGCAGCCATGTTTTTTTCTGTGTAAGCCACAGTAGCCATATGGTAAAGCAAGCCATTCAGTAACAGAAAGCACAACATCATGTATGCCACACTCCAACTTTCACCTAGGTGTAACAGAACACGATGTAGAGTAATGTTACGGCCAGAAAATTTGAACTGAAAACAATGAGAAAACTGACACATTCCATTAGCCAGCAACCCCATGCTGTCACCTCCAGATGTCACCTCAGCGGCAGACCTGCTTGCTTTTGTTTGTTAACGGCCGACCTGTTGGCTGCTCAAACAGCGCCCTCTCACTACTTCTATCCTTTACCTCCTTTCCATTTTTTTTTTTACTAAATAACAGGCCTAATGTACTACACACAAAGCAAAAGGCACGCCAGGCACAATCTCTCCCCCGCCTGGCAACCCGCTCACTCTCTCTCCTCCCAAACTAATGATGTGCTTGCCTCTTGCTATTTCCCTCACTTAACCCCTCAGCTCATTGAAATTCAAATTTTTTAGTATCAGTGAACTATAAACAGTGTTTCTTTCCACAATGCTCCTCACATTGTTACTTACAGTACTGCACTGTAGATCCACACCCAGTCCATTTTTACTGTGCCACTAAAACAGCACCGGCGTGTCTTCCCTGGCACTGCCATAAAAAGCGCCACCATGTCTTTTGCAGTATAGCAGCATTGGAAACACATACAAATAGAGAAAAACATTTTCACATTTCAAACAGTACCAGAGTGTTACTGCTTGTGGGATCCCATGACAACCAGAGACCAAAACCACAGAAACCTTTCTAGGACAAAAGTCCTTCACTCACAAAAAAAAAAACAGGAAATTTAGGCGGAGGAACTATTTTATTGAAAACTGACACAAACATATATGTTTTTTCCTACTTAATATTGTGCATTTTACTTACCAAATGCATCTGCACTACAGATGGCCATTTCATAAGTGCAATAAGCCACTCCAGTGTGTGCATTAGACACTGTAACACACGGCTAGGAGGCTGGACGCACTTGGCCTGCGGCCTCGTGCCTCACTACACCTCCTAGCTGTGTGTTAAAGTGTCTAATGTACACCCTGTTGTGTCTTATTGCTTACTTATACCAACATCTTATGAATAAACATGAGCTTAATAAGAAAATAAAGTTGCATAAATACACAAACTTCAACTTTAAGGAACATTCAGAAATAAATATATAAAAATCAATTTAAGTCAGAGTAGCAACTAGTTCACAGAGTCTTATGTTGTCTAATGGTTTAAGACCATCTAGAATCAATAATAAGAAACATGTTTAGATTATTAACTTGCTTATTGAAACTTATACTAGTGACACACTGGTTGCTGTCATTTTCAGAAAGACAGAAAAGAGAAAAAAGGCTGTTGTGGTCTTACAAGGCAGGTACAATCAACAAACGCTGATCTCCACAAAAGATAAGACTAGATGGATGTGACATACCTGCAATGAAACAGATAATAACAGAAGTTAATATTAAATCAATCAATCAATCAATCAAATTGTTGTTTTTTAAGCGCTATTCCAATAGATCATAGCGCTGTTGAAAAGTCAAAACAATAAGAGCAATATAAACAACAGATATACAATTTTAAAACATTAGTCCGAAAGTAAAAGATGGTGGCAGGCTTAACTGATACTTGCATCAGGGAATACCAGAGAAAATAAATAAGTTTTTAAGGCAGATTTAAAACACTCGATGGTCAGGCACTCTCTAATCCAGTGAGGTAGAGAATTCAACAGGGTCAGGGCTGCAAAAGCAAAAGAGCAAGCCCTAGAGGTCTTCAGTTGAACCCTGGGAACCTCTAGCAATCCCTCATCAGAGGAATGGAGTGAGAGGAGGGGGAAGTAAGGACGGAGAAGATCGTGCAGGTAACGTGGTCTCTGCTTGTGTAGGGCTTCATAGGTCAGTAACCTGACCTTGAAGGTGATCCTCCAATGCACAGACAGCCAGTGCAGATACCGGAGCAGAGGACTGAGATGGCTAGATCTCAATAAACCAGTCAAGAGCCTGGCTGCCGTATTCTGCACTAGCTGCAATCGGCAGATATCAAGCCCTGGTAGCCCCAGATATAGGGGCATTGCAGTAGTCAAGGCCTGAGGTTACTAAGGTGTGGCCCAACACTGGAAGATAACCAGATGGAACCAGGTGATTAATCTGAGTGATGTTCCTCAGATGGTAAAAAGAGGTTTTAACAACAGCAGGCACCTGAGACTTTAATGTCAGGCCACTATCGAACACAGTGCCAAGATTTTGTGCCCGATCAGAGGTAAGAAGCCAGGCACCCCCGAGCCAAAGCCCAGGAGGTAGGCCTGCTGACAACCCCACACCTTGGTGACCTGGGTCTATCTCCAGCACTTCAGTTTTGCCCGAATTCAACTTCAGCCAGTTGGCACTCATTCAATCCTGTATCTGAGAGGCAGCTGTTAAAAACTGAGACTGCACCACCCTGTTTGGGCACAAAGGACATGTAGAGCCGAGTGTCATCTGTGTAGGAGTGAAAACTCAGCACATACCACCTTATAATGTCTCCCAATGGCAGCATATACACTGCAAACAACATGGGGAACAGCACGGAGCCCTGCAGAACCCCACATGACACAGCAAGAGGGGCCAAGGAATAAATTCCTGCCACCACTTCCTGAGTCCTGCCAGTGAGGAATGATCAAAACCATCTGAGGACAGTATCAGACAGTCCACAGAGTATCTGCAGGTGCTCCAACAGCACTCAATGGTCTACAATGTCAAATACTGCAGAGGGATAAAGGAGAACTAAGATGGAATGGCTCCCCCAATCCCTCACTATCAGGAGATCATTAAGTACCTGAACCAGGGCTGTCTCGGTGCTATGCCTCTTCCTGAACCCAGATTGGAGAGATTTGTAGACTTCATGAGATGTTAAAATGGTCATCCAGCTGCACTGCAACTGCCTTCTCAATAACCTTGCCCACAAAGGGCAGGTTGAAGCCAGGTCTGTAGTTGGCTAAGCAGTCCGGGTCAAGGGAAGCTTTCTTTAGGAGAGGTGTTACTACCGCCTCCTTCATGGGGTCCAGAAACACCCCTGAATCCAACAAGCACTGGACAATCTCAGCAAGGACTGGGCCGATGGCTTCAATGCACCCCACTAGGAGGCACTTTGGGACCAGATCCAAACTACAGTAGGTTAGGCGCATGCCATGGACGACCCACACAATGACCACAATCACCAACTGGCCGAAGTCAGACCAGACAGACCAAGGGCCTGCAACCTCTTGCCGATCACCACAATACCCATTTGAGGGTGCCAAGCGGATCTCCGACCTGATAGTGGCAACCTTAATGACAAAGAATTGAGCAAACTCATCACGCTTAGCTTGCAAAAATGCTCCCCATGGCTGAAGACAGGCTGGATTGCACAACCAGTCAATAGTCCGGAAGAGCTGAGCAGGTCAATTCCTCATCATAGCAATCCCTTTGGAAATGATTTCCACCTTCTTACAAGAGATTGCCGATTGATAGTCCTTACAATGAGATATCAATTTAAGTTGATCAACTACCAGGCCTGATTTCCGCCAGCACAACTCCAACCCTCGACCTCTACAACTCAACTCCTTCAAAGTCCCATTGAACCAAGGGGACTTTGGATGAAGAGTAAGGGGTTAAACACAGACAGAAGCCAGGGAGTCGTGGGCCCCCACCACTGCCTCATTATAGGCTAGTACCAGTTCACCTGGCTCCCTGCTTACACTCAGCATATCTGATAGATCCAGCACCACCATAAGACCATCTGGTGTCAGGCCCCTTAAAGGGCAGTACTGGACCGACTTTGTAGGAGCAGGTCTATTGGGGGGCCTCGAATTTAAACCTTATAGTGTGATGGTCTGACCACCCGACTGGTTCTACCACCAAATCGGTGATCTCCAATCACCAGAAGGAAGACCAGATCCAATGAATGCCCATGACTATGGGTAGCAGAGGTAACTACCTGTGTCAGGCCCAATGAACTCATCAGTTGGAGGAAGTCTTGTCCACAATGCAAGAGTTCATCGTCGACCCAGGCATTGAAAATCCCCTAAATTATCCATCTAGGGTATTCCAATACCAGGTTGATGATGAAGTCCACTACTTGCTGCCAGAATTGCTTCTCAGCTCCGGATGGATGACAGATGAGAAGTATCCTGCAACCTGCACCTGCTCCCACAATACATTCAAAGGATCTGGTTGTTCCCACTGAGGTGTTTACAAGGCCCAGAAATGCACATCTTAATATTATACCACTAATGTATCATGTGTGTATATATACAAAATTAAAGAAAATTAAAGAAACCAGTGGATAACAAAGGCCCAATTCCAAACAAAAATAGGGTTGACTGTCAGAAGGTACTCATTACCCCCATTGGTGGCAAGGAATAACTTTAAACTGACCTTTTACATTTTTTGTATTTAAAATAGTATATCATTCCAGAGAATATTCAAATTCTTACAGTGGGCAGTGATATTTGTGTCTAATAATTTCCATCTTACTATCCCACTGGTCATTTAAACAATTCTTATAACCCAATTGTACCATATATACTGTATGCACAAAAGAAAACAGGGAAAAAGAAGATACATACAGCAACTGAACCACAAAGTGGATGACCTTCATGAGCTATTCGTCAAGCCCACTGATGGCGAAAAGTAGTTTTATATATAAAAAATCATTGTTATAAAACTGTATTACAATTTTTCAACTTCTTTTCAGATTATTTTTTTTCTTTGTTCTTTTTTTCTTTTTTAATAACAGTGGGCAGGTAAACCAAGCAGTATCATTTTAATCCAATAAATATGGTTTGATGTCCCACTGGTCATTTAGGCCCAACGGTTTCACCCTTCTAAGTGTGAGTATCCAATATCTTTCTTTTTTTTAAGAAATTGTTCATCCTATAACCACTTTTTCCAAGGTCGGGAAATGTTCTATACCCATAAATCTTATCGTATATGTTCTGCATTTGAATTATGGTGAGAGAAAAAAATACACTCCAACCAGGGTGTCTTCCATCCCATTTTCTATAGATATCACATACTTTTGCACACTTTGTTTTAATGGTATGATGGTGCACCCAACAAAACAATTTACAAGTACACCACAAAGCATACGCTGTAAAAGGGGTGTCACAAGTCATGCCCCCCATGATTTTGACCCTGATATCATCCTGTAAAGGGTGCTGAAATTGGTTACCTGGTTAAGCATTATTTACAAATATTGCAGCGATGACACTTGTAAAAGCCTTTTGCCCTTTTTGGAAGCCACATTCTATCTCTTGCTATAGTTGGTTCTCTAGGTAACCTGCTATGCACTACTTTATCTAGGATATTTGGTGCTTTGCTGAACAACACTCTTGGTTTAATTCCTACAGCTTTGTGTACTGTGATGTCACTGGTTAGGATGGGCCCATTTTTATGTACAATATTATGTAACTTGCTTGTAAATTCAGTGACAAAAGTTATAGGGTTTAATTCCTTCCTGGTGCATTTCTCCATGTCCTTACATTCTAGCAATTTACTTCTCTCTTACTCAAAAGCTTTTAGTTTGGCTGATTCTTACAGTCCCTTTTCATAACCCCTTGCCAGAAAGCGTATCTCTAGTTCTGCTGCTTGCTGTAAAAAAACTTCATCCCGACTACAATTTCTGCACAACCGGAAGGGGTTAATCTGAGCATTCTGAATCTGCAACGTTTCCCCACTAGCCTAGAAAGAAATAAATTAGTACACCACACACTTTTGTAAGAGGAAATTTATGAAGTGATCCAAATTCTCACTGATAGATCCATTTCCAGACGCTGTTGTTCTACCTGGAGGGTGATTTAAATTCTTATGTACCTTTGGCAAAATATAAACAAATTCTGGCAAGAGCAGATAGGGCTGTGACGAGCTGCCAGGTGAGCAAAGTTACACATGTGCATAGAAATTATTGAACACCTGGGTATAACTTGGCCATTTTTGGGAGGTGTTGCAACACATTTTCAACATGTCCTTTTTGGGGCCCTCCTCATGAAGAGTGCCAATGTCATTTTGTCAGTGTTGGGTAAGTTACTGTTTCTATTACTTTCTATTTCTAGAAACTTGAGCCAGGAAGCTCCATGCAGTCACTAGCAAGGATGGAGACAAACTAGAAAAAGTAATACACCTGACAGTTACAGTTACTTATTGCCCCAGTGTACGCAACGATTTTTCTGTGCCCCTCTCCCCAAGTCATGCAGCACACTGGGAGCCCACCCCAGTGTTCCCAAAGATGTTCTTGACATCGGGGTGCCCAATCCCCATGTCGCCATCCTGTACAACCCCTGCCCCATTCATGTGGTACACACGGGAGCCCACCCCAGTGTGCCAAAATGTTTTTTTCTTTCTGTTTCTGTAAAATAGAAAATGGTCCCTCGTTGTCGTGTATTATTTTCCCCTGTAAAACCGAAAACGGTCCCTAGTCATCGCTGCAATCTCTCTCCCACTCCCACTGAGCACTCACCTCCCCACACCTCCCCCTTACCCCATACTTACCTCTGGAGGTTGGTGATGTCATCTTCACTGGACTGGGACACACCTGCACTCTTCAAAGCCCAACCACGAACTGAAGAATCAAAAGTAAATGTGCTATACTGCCATTCAATGAGGTTTTCAACTTACTGTATGCTGTTATCTCAGCCATTTATTTGAATTTTTGCCCCAAATTTTCAACATGGGGTTCTTGGGACTCCAGCTCATGAAAACTGTCACTGTCATTTTGCTACTCGGCCCTGAAAAGGTGATTTTGCAGTCACTGCATGGAATCACCTTTCTGGACCGAGTCACAAAATGACAGTGCCACTGTTCATGAGGTGGGGTCCCAAAAAGTCCATGTTGCAAATTTGGTGAAAATATTCCAAAAAATGACTGTGTTATGAGCGTGCATTGAGCAGTTTCTACACATGCTCCTAATGTTCACAATTTTTTATATTTTCACTCCACATTTTTACCATCCTTCAAAACAGTAAAGCTGTCATTTTCCACAACCTACCCAAAATGGGTTTTTTGCACTTGTGGCGCAGAATAGCATGTTTGCTCTGCAAAATCACCGTTCAGGACAAGTGAACAAAATGGCACTGTTCACGAGGAGGGGTCCAAAAAAGGCCATGTTGAAAATCTGATGCAACACCTCTACAGAATAGTCAAGTTACACCTGGGCATTGAATAATTTCTATGCACATGTGTAACTTTTGTCACTTAGTAGCTCTTCACAGCCCTATCAGCTCTGGCTAGATTTTGTTTCATATGCAGCAATGGAAGCATTTGTTGTGATCGGACAAAATGATGACTTGCCTCTGAATGCTGATCTTCTTTGCTGTTCAGTGTCTCTAATTCTGCAGTGGTTTATACCCAGGTTTGCATGGTCTTGTGTCTCTAAATAGGAAGGCTATGCCTGAGGTTCAGTGAGCGGAACAACAATGTCACTCCCCCATCAGGTCTTAAAAGGCCACTACTCCTGAACTGTTCCAGGATTCGTTTCTTCATTGCAGCTGGAGGCGCCACCTTCCTTCACTCTGTGCTGTATTTTTTTTTTTTCCTCACACCTCCAGCCGCTCATTACCATCTCACTGTTTTGCCCATTCTCCCCCTCAGCTGCTCCCATTCTCCTCATGGCCCCCCTTTTTCTTCCCATTCCTCATCTTTCCTGTCTTCTCCCGTACCTCATTTCTTCATCTTCTTTCCCCCGATTGTTGCCTTTTTTCCTGTGGGCTCTCTTGCTCCTTAGCGCTGCTGCTATGGCTCTGCCATGGCAATTCACCATCGAGCATGCTTCCATAGTGCCTGACTGCTGTTGTCGGTGGGGCTCCATGCCGTTCTGCACCACCTCGCAGGTGTGCCATCACCCTCCTTGCCTGGCTTCCTCCTTGCTGCCCCTCCTACTCCAGCATGACTTTGGTGCCCCCTCATTCTTGGGAGCTCCACTCCGCCCATTCTCCTTGCTCCTTTCCCTGCTAGTCCCACACTTCACTTGCTCTCATTTGCTGGCAGACTTCCTTGCAGCCGGCGCCTGCCTTACATTCTGCCATGCATCCTGCCACTGTCTTTGGGCCTACCTGTTCACTACTCTGGCTTTTGCATCGCTCTGTGTTTTTTTTGCTCCAATTACCCTTGTTCCGCATCGGTTTCCTGATTTCTTTCTACCGTTAGTGCTTTTCTGGACACTGGAGCTGTTCCTTCATTGCACTATGTTCCTCAAATCATTTCTTCTCGCTGCCTGTTTGGGGCCCTCTTGTCGCTGACATCTTCATTTTTCGTCTGTGAAAGTGCTCCATTTTCTCACCATCCGCTATGATTTTGGAGCCTAGTGCTATGATTTTACTGCCAGTCATTCTGTGTTGTTTTCCCTGCTTGACCATGCTGACTCCACCTTACTCATTTGTTCTTCTACTTCACTCAGCTGTGCCCTCGCACCCGCCACCTGTGAGTACCATCTGTGTTTTCTGTTTCCAACCTTCTACCTCTGTTGTTAGTTGGTTCTTCTGTGTGCCCCTGCTGGCTTCCTCTCTACCTGGCCTCAACCGTGCTTATCCTTTTGTTTTCCCTTCCTATGGTGCTTGATCTCCTCTGCACACTCTGACTCGGGCATCTCGGCTACTTCATTGTTCTTTCAATCTGGTGCCCTGTTTTCCCTCCTCCTCCTGTGCCCTCAGCCCTCCATTCCTCTCCTTCTCTGATCTCTGCTTTCTTTTGGGGGCTTTCTTATCCTACCGTGCCACTATACCACCATACCCTACTTATTCACATTGCCTATTATTCCCTCCTGCATATCACCCTGCCTACTCATCTCCTCCTCCAACCCTATTGCCCCATTCTCATCAAACCTATTCAGATGTCCCCTCTTGCTCCTACCTTCATGCAATTCTATCCATTCCTAATTCGGCTCAATGGACCCAGTTGGTATGCACTCCCATGGTTTCCAATCATGGGTAGCATCCTCACGACAAGAGTCTGGTTCTCCTTTGCTCAGTCCAACTGCAGGGTCTACTAATTCACATCTATTAATTGAGCATACCTCTCATTGGGTCTATGCTACCTCATCAAACTGCTGCATTCCCGTGGTTTGTATCACCATCAGTTTCCTCATGACTGCATCTGGGTCTCCCTCGCTCATCTGACCTCTCTTTGGGTCCATTCCTTCATATTGACTACACAAGCATAACCCTCTTGGGTCCATGCTACCGTAACTCAAACTGCTCTCCATCCGAAGACATACCTTCCGTGTCTATTGACCTTTGGCTCAGGACTGGCTGTATTGGCCTCTCATCAATGGGGCCCCTCTAACTGTCTGAGCAGGTTCAGAGGCGCCCTCTACTCCATTCTCTATCTGACCACCTCTGGTTCACCTGATCTGTTTCGTAGGTTCGCATAGGCCAGCTGAGTGCCTCTGCAGTCATTTTTCTCCTGTCTTGGTTTTTAGTGTCTAGTTGCATTCCTGTTACAAGGACAGATTGCGAGCATCATCTCAATTGGAATCTTTTCCTCTTCCCCATTATCAACTCTAGTTGCAGAAGCTGAGCCATCACTAATAAAAACGTCCTTCAGCCTGGAGGGAAGGTGACCTAGGCCTTGGATCCCCAGAGGTTTCCTCCTCAAATGGGGTTTTTCCTCTCCTTCATGCCAATGGTCATAATATTAGATAAGGTTAGTGCTTTCATAGGTTCTGTAATTAGGTTCCCCTGTTGGATGGAGTCCTATGGTGGCCCTGCCTGTTCCCTCTCTCCGTAGGAACTCCACCCTTCTGCATCTTGTCAGCTTTCATTTCATTAATTGTCCTCGTTCTATCTCATTCTTCTCCTGTCCTTCTCATCTACATCTATCTGCCTACTTTCCGGTCTTGATCTATTCTGATTTCTCGCCTCTTCGTTGCTCGACACCTTTTTGAGTATTCTTTTTGGGCTTCTTCCTAAGCTACCTTTAGCCAAGGGAATTCCCTCCTCTAGGGTTCCTTGTGTTGTACCCCTACAGGGTGATATATCCCATGGATAGAAAGGTGAACAGCCACAATGTATCGAAGTCACACAAGCATACATCTCATCCAGTTGCTTAAGCACAACTGAATAGGAAGGCTATGCCTGAGGTTCAATAGGTGGAGTAACAACATCACTCCTCCATCAGGCCTTAAAAGGTCACTCCTCCTGAACTGTTCCAGTATTCATTTCTTCATTGTCCCACCATCCACTCCTCCTCCCTGGTGGCTCATGCCTCTTTCCCGTGGGCTTCTTCCTAAGCTACCTTTAGCCAAGGGAATTATTCCCGGGGCACCTATGAGGGAACCCACCTCTAGGGTTCCTTGCATCATACCCCTACAGGGTCGTATATCTCATGGATAGAGAGGTGAACAGCCACAATGTATCAAAGTCACACAAGCATACATCTCATCCAGTTGCATAAACACAATTGAATTATTAGGTTCACCAGCAGTTTCCAAAAGGGTCCTTAAACAATCTTCCTGTGACAAATCCAAATCACGATCCAAAGGCTCATTATCCACCTCATGAGAGCCCTCAGTTGCAGCAATCAAATCAAAATCCTCAGCTGGGGCTGGCCCAGTGGCACAGAGGGCTGAGGTGCTGGCACCTTACCTCATGCTACACCAGTGACCCGGGTCCAGAAATGACCTTAGGTCACCAGGGTGCCAGCTCGGGGGGGGAGGGCTGGAGCAGGATTGAGCCATGGCTTCCCCCTTCAATGGGGTGGATGCCCACCCATCCATAGTCACGCTCCCACCAGGTGGAGGTCCAGTGGGTGCATAGGTGGCAACGAGTGGTGACAAAAAGTCAGAGGAGGGGTGGAAGGTGACACCAGATTCTGGCAGGTATGTGCACCTCCATGTACGTGCACACATGTGTACACCATGGCCCCGGGGAGGAGTGGGAGTAAAAAAAAAATCCTCCGCTGGGTTTAATTGTGTTGTTTGTTCAAAGCTCATATTTTTATTAACAACTGCCATTTCCTTCTTATTGGTAAAAAAACAATGTCAGTCTGATGTTCCTGAAAAACTTTTTCAGGTCTACAGCAATTTGAAAGTGATTTAATCTTGGTGTTGGAATAAACAATAATCCCCATACAGAGTACTGATTCTTGTTACTCAGCAGGTGACCTGAAATGTTACTTATTTGTAGCTTGTCTCTTTGCCTGATCTCAGAGGACATTCAACATTTTTTTGAGCATCCTCTCTTTCCCCTTCTAGTTTGCCTCTTCTTGCATTTCTCTAAAAAACCTTTCAGCATCCCTGCTGCTTTCAGGATCTGTCTATGTAATGCTCTCACTTACACCAGCAGTCCTTTTAGGGCTCATACTGCATTTTTTTTATTCTGTTTTTTATTCATGGCATATCAAACTCGGCTCCTGCTCCTTTCTCTGCTCTTAGATGTCTGTCTGCCCACTTTTGGGTAGTACCCTTACTGTAGTCTTCATCATCTCATTTCAATTTACGTGGCTTCCTCTCATTTATTTCTCTTTCATATTTAAGTACTGTTTTGCAGTTTTGAATTGCAGTTTCCCTGAAAGATAATGCTGATGCTCGCACTTTTACTTCAACAGTTAAAGCCTCTAAATTTGCTGTATCTGATTGAATTATTAGTTCTATGAATGTTTTCAAACACAAATTAGCTGCTTCTAACCACTTAGTTTTAAATTCCAATTCCTCAAGGCCACTACAAGGGATTACATTGACTCTCAAGCCTCTCGGTGCTTGATTTTTCTCCAGATATTTTTCTAATGTTATAATATTGTATGTTATGTCAATTTCCTACTGTAGTACCTTTTCCAATTTCCAATTTAAGGAAACTTGATTTTACATCACCTGATGGTTGTCGACTCTCTACTCCACTTCACCCTTTGTTGTCATTCTGGAAAATTCTCCAGCCTCTCCCATCTGAAGCTCTCCTCCTTTTCGGCCACACTGGCTCTATCCTGTTTTTGCATACCTTGTGGTACAGATACGCCCCACCTATAAGGTTTTTCATTGGGATCCTCAAAATGGCATCATTGTGCACAGGACAGCTTCTCTAAACCAGTGAAAGCTCATCTGTCAGTGTTTCATTCCCAATCGTCTCACTAGATATCCTAGTTTCTGCAGTGCCAAACAGCAGATGCTACAAACTTCCAGCAAGTTAGCTGTACATCCACAGGTATGGTATGTTGCAGGTAAGGAGCTTTCTTCAAGATATCAAATGCTTTATTGCAAACAGTAACAAGTAGCAAGTGCACAGATGTATTTACTGGCCACAACTTGCCCTTCTGCATCAGTAGCCCTACGAGGAGATACTTAAGGACCTATATATGTACACCCTGGAAGAGAGAAGAGAGAGGGGGGATATGATAGAGGCCTATAAATACCTCACGGGGTAAATAGGGTACACGGAAGTATTTTTCAGAGCAAAAGATACGTGAGAACAAGAGGACATGCAACGAAGCTGGAAGTGGATATTCAAGAGAGATGTGAGGAAGTACTTCTTCACTGAAACAGAGACAGGTTGAAGGAACTGAACATGTACTCCCTGGAGGAGAGGAGGGAGACAGGGGATATGATAGAGACATACAAGTATCTTACAGGGAGGAACAGGGTGCAGGAAAACACTATTTTTAAGCGAAAAAGATGTTCCAGGACTAGAGGGCATGGGATGAAGTTAGAGGGAGGATGATTCAGAAGAAACATGAGAAAGAATTTTTTCACAGAATGGGTGGTGGACAAGTGGAACACCCTGCCAGAGGAAGTGGTGGGGGCTGAAACAATCACGGGATTTAAGAATGCATGGGATAGACATAAAGGAATTCTGGAGGTCAGGGGTAAGGTACAACAGACTTCTAGGAAAACAAACTGAACTTACAAGCTCAAATGGGCAGACTGGGTGGGCCATAGGCCCTTATCTGCCGACACTGTCTATGTATGTATCTATGAAAGAATAGTGAATGCCTGGAACAGCCTTCCATTGGAAGTGGTGGGAGTGAACACAATGATGGGCTTCAAGCATGCATGGAGTAGGCACAAGGGAATCTTAGTGGGATGTGGGGCAGAAGGGAACTGGAGATCAAGTAGGGTCAATTGTAACAATATAGGCAAGGAGAAAAATGGGCATACAGGGTGGGCCAAGTGATCCTTATCTGAAGTCAGATTCTATGTGTCTGTGATACAGGAAGTGCTTTGGGAAATTAAAATTCCCCAAGATGAACTGTAATGGCATTTCTTATTCTGCTTTCAATATTTTTGGAGAAATGTTGCCAATGAATAATCTGCAGTGTTTCCACTCTTCCACTCTAAATTTTAAAGTACAGAACTGAATTTCTACAGCTTTATGTTCCTGGACCTGTTGATACTGAACATGCACAACATATGTCAGGACTATGCCTGCAAGAGCAGCGGAGTTATAAAGGTTCACATTTTCAGAAAATGTTCACAGTATTTCACAAATAATTAAATTGTGACATTGTAAGCACCTGTAACTTAAAAAAGTTACTGAACTAATAAGCCTTGCCACACATAGTATTACTTAAGACCTTTTCAAAAGCTTATGAACAGCAGTTTCCAGGTATCTAGCATGAAAAGTGACTGAGTTTTAAGCAGAAAAATATTTTCAGAAAATGACACAAAGAAATAAGTTGCTAGATGTCGAGTTCCTGTAAGTTCAGAAACTACTTGGGTAAATGTCACAATATTTGGCAGGCCTTTAGAGCCCTTAAATATAAATCAGCCTGCCACTTTGCAAGTCTCTAGCTAAAAGAACAGTGGAGTTAGTGTTAAAGAAAGAAATTCACAAACCTTTGCACAATTCCATAGAGTTCCATGGAATTTTGTGGCGTGAAATAGAATGTCCCACCGTTAGACCTAACACAATGTATACAAAAAGTGATCTCAAATGCATGGAAGTAACACTGTCTGATGACCCTGAAAGCTACATAGAAAGTCAATGGACAGAGCTGTGCACCAAATCTATTAAGAAAATACTGGTAGGACATTGCTACAGACCCCCAGCTAGTTTTCATGAATATAGTGAGAATATGATAAAAGAGATTACAAGGGCAGCTAGCTCAGCAGATGTAGTGGTTATGGGAGATTTTAATTTTCTGGGTGTTGATTGGGCTAAACCGACTGGATGCAGCTTAGTGAAAATCAATTTTATTAATACTTTATTAGAAGTTGGTCTTGAACAGAAAGTAATTGTCCCTACCAGGGGAAAGAATATTCTCAACTTAATTTACCTCCTCATCTCATCTTACAGTACTTTTAAGCATGCTCTTTTCTCTCAACTTTATGCTCTTGGAACCTGTAAATGCACTTAACTGCTGCTTGTTTCTCAACTCTGTCCAATCAGCTGTATACGTGCCCTGTGTTTATGTCAGCCTTATGTGTAATAGTGTATACCTGTCTTTTCTCCCCTAGCTAGGCAATATGACCTGTTTATTTGCTATTCTGCCATCATTGTGCTATTATGCAAGTTGTATTCAACCATAACTTCTCTATTCCTGATGTTATCTCTGTGATGTTAAGTCCTGTAATTTGCTTCTGCTGATGTATTTGTTTCTTTGACAGTTAACTTACTTTATGTACCTGATTGTTGTTCACTACTGTATTTTTCAACTTGTACTCTACCGGGTCGTGTCTAAAAATAGGCAGTTTTTTTGCCTAGTGCACTTACCCGGTTACCAAAAGCTAATAAATAAATAAATATTATTATAAACATGCAGGACTTATTAAGTGAGATAATGGTGCATGGCCATATTGGCAACAGTGATCACAACATTCTAAATTTTAGTATAATAACAGAAAAAAAACAAAGAACATTGTAATCAGCTATAATAACTGGTGGCCCCCAATATCAACTTGTTTTTGAGACTTATAAAAAGTCATATCAACCTGCGAGTTGATATGACAAGTCATATCAACCTGAGCACAAAGTCATGCAAAGTCACTCAACCGCACAAAGCCGCGCAAAGTCGCGTTTGTGCTGCGCAAACAGCCCAAAATACCAGTAATTATAAAAAATAAAAGATAGTCAAGTGTGTCTTATGGATTTTTTTTATACACCCTTGGTGTGTGATGACTATGTAAACCTCTCGAGCTTCGCTCTCAAGGTTTATGGGTCATCACACACCTCACATGTGTAAAAAAATCCATATCACACACTTTGCCTATCCATTATCCTCTATATATGCAACTACTGTATACCAAAGCCCGATATTCTGATATTACAAGCATTCTAGACTTCTATAACTGGGAAGCTAAACTAAGGGACTTAGCTGTGGAACAATGTTGAGATATAATTAAAAAATGAGCTCAATGTACTGGAGGCTAGGTATGTTCCTATAAGAAACAAACTCTGGTCAGAGGCACTACAGCTGCTAATACATTAACTTGATAAAGGTGTTTCATGGGCTTAAATGTAAAGATGAATTGTTGTAGGCAGCTTTGTGTGTAAATTTCATTTTTGGTAACGTTAGATCATTTATCTAGTTGATCCTGTGTTTTCCGTGTGTTTAAAGTGCGTGTGATGAGTGTGTCTTGTACTACATGGGGAAGAAGAGGGAGCGCTGCAACAAGGCCTTCAAGTTAAGGTAGAAGAAATGGTGCACAGAGGAGAGGTATGGCTACAATGAGGACTGAGGGCCATCCTGAAAGGATAAGAGCCTATACTGAGGTGAATGCTAGCTTCCATTAAGGAGGAAGCGTGGTCCTCAGTGTACATTTTAAAAGTTACTTCGATGAACAATTAAAGTGCCCAAGAGGAGTGATGGAACAAATGGGGGAGGCAGAAACTGGGCCACCACAGGCTGAGATAGATAATAGGGAGATCCCAAGCAGGGAGTTAGCAAAGTGGGGGGGGGGGGCAGTCAAAAAAGAAAAGTGAGGAAGGAGAAACAATTGGAAAAAGGAGAAAGTGACAAAAAGAAAGCTGAGGAATGGCAAAATGGTACAATATTTGCATCAGAAGCCATAGGAGAAAAAATGAAAAGAATTCAATATGTACACCCTGGAGGAGAGGAGGAAGAGTTGGGACATGATGGAGCTCTTTAAATACCTCAAAGGTGTTAATAAAGTACAGAAGGGAGGCATGTTTCAGAGAAAATGTGCTGTTGAACAAGAAGTCATGATATGAAGCTGGAAGGACATAGATTCAAGAGAGGTGTGAAGAAGCACTTCTTCACAGAAAGGGTGGTGGATTCATAGAACAGCTTTCCATGGGAGGCAGAAGGAGTGAAACCAGTGGTGTGCTTCAAAAATGTCTCAGATATGCACAAATGAACCCTTGGAGGAAGGAAGGGGATGGAAGAGAAAGTGATGTAGATCAAGTTGGGTCTCCAGCAAAACTGATCATAATTAAAAATGGGCAGACTTGATGAGCCCAGTGATCATTATCTTCCATCAGTTTCTATGCTTCTATGTATGACTGGTTAGGTGATTCAAATGGATAAAGCATACAATTATTAATATGCACATTGTTGATACTGTAAACTGTGCGGTACAAATACTTCATGTTGTACTATGCTACACAGACGTGTTAATCACACCAGTAATAATATATGCATTGAGCAAGGCTGAAAAAATCAAGGGGAACGTGTGAAAGAACATACTACTGATAGAGTCGTAACACCATGATAGATACATAGGCCCAGATATTCAAAAGGGTTGCGCCATGCGCAACAGGGTTGCACGTGCGCAACTCCAAAAATGCGCCATTCTGCAATATTCAGAAGGGGCCAGTTGCGCCACCGAAAACATGCTGAGCAACAGTGCAATGGAAATGAAGGCATGCGCAACCGAAGGTGGCAGGTCCATGCATAAAGTGCGCAATGCGATATCCGAACACTTGCACAGTGCGCAAGAGTGGCTTAGCCGGAAGTTGCGCAGTACCGGATTTGAGACAAAATAAAAAGGCTCAAGGAAGCGGCGCAAGAACTCTAGCAGGCCGCAAATTGGGGGAGAGAGACAGAGAGAGAGAGAGAGAGAGACAGGAGCTGGAAGGGCAGAGAGGGACAGTGGGTCCAGGAGGACAGAGAGGCCAGTGGGGGGTGCCCGGTGCAGTGGAAGCAGCAGTGGGGGCAGCGGGGTAACACAGGAACAGCAGCCGGGGGCAGAAGCCAGGAGATGGACAGTGTCAGCTTCCACATGGAAGCTGTAATGAGGTGAGACACCATGCTGCAGGGGCGTGGCCGCGGAGGGGCCCGTCGGTAGTATGCCCGACAGGCGATATCGTGCCGCATCAGCGTAGAGCTGTACACAGACGCCGAGATTGTGGCCCGCACCGCCTGAACAGGGCAATACTGAGACGGCTCTGCGAGCTGTGCAGTGATGTGATGCAGGCACCCTCACGACGGAGTCATGCTCTGTCCGTGGAGACCAAGGTGACAGCCTGCATGTGCCTGCTCACCACGGCACCTTCCAGAGGCCGACAGGGACACCACAGGCATTACACAGTGGCCATGTCACGCATCCTCACCCAATTCCTCAGCGCATTGCTGCCTCATGCTGCGGAGTACATCCATTTCCCCAGCACCGCGGCAGAGCGTACAACAAACATGCAGGAGTTCCACAGGGTAGCACATATGCCTGGCGTGCTAGGGGCCATAGACTGCACCCATGTGGCCATTCGCATGCCACCTGGCCCCGACGGCCAGGCTTATCAGAACCGAAAGGGCTTTTCCAGTGTCAACTGCCAGGTGGTGTGTGATGCCACTGGGCGCATAATCAATGTCTGTGCCACACACCCTGGCGGAGCACATGATGCCTTCATATGGCACCAGTCTGCACTGTGCCATCGATTCGAGAGTGGGGACATCCCCACGGGTCATCTAGTGGGTGAGTACACATGTATGGAATGCAAACTCTGTGCAAGGGTGGAATGACACAGGTGCCATGGTAGTGGCACACAAGGATATGGGCAATATGGACCTGACATGACACTGATCTCCACTATCTCCACACAGGTGACTGCGGATACCCACTCCATCCCTGGCTGCTCACACCATACCGGGCTCACTGACCCCAGCGCAGCTAGGTTTCAATGAGGCACATGCCGCAAAAGTAACATCATAGAGCGGGTGTTTGGGATGCTCAAGGCACGCTCCGATGCCTGGACACCTCGGCGGAGCTCTACAGTACAGCCCCAAAAGGCCTGTGGGATATTCCTGGCCTGTTGCATCCTGCACAACATGGCCAAAGACCATGGATAGCCACAGGTCCAAGAGGGGACAGCGATGGGGCGCCAGTGGCGCCGGTGATGTGGGTGATGAGCAGCCCCCTAGGACGGAGGGACCCCGACTGACCAGCAGGCCCAGCTGCACTGGGACACCATTGCAGAAGAGCACCACGCCCAACACAGGTAAGTCAGGGGACATGTGCAGGCAACACTGTCCATGCGCAAACCACAGGCACACAGGGGAACACACCGTGCATGAAGGTCAGGGGAGTTGAAGGTTCCAGGCATACCAACACACCATCAGAGAGGGGGGAGCACTCATATGGACACACACACACACCAGGCAGCATACATGGGCAGCAGCACAGCACTGCGGAAATGACATTGCCAACACACAGCACCACCAACCACCCCCACCACCTGGACTGTCCATGTACGTGTGTCAGGACCTGGGCACCCTTGCACCTTGGTGTACAGTGCAATGCAGGCATCATCATGCACACGCACCTGTGGACAGCAGTTGGAAGATGTGCAGGTGGTCCGTGTGTCAGCTGGTGAGCAGAGCACCCAGCAGTGCACTGCCCACCATGACACACATTGCACACAGGGCAGCACCAGACAGGGCCTGCACTGGGAGACAGTTCAGTCAGGTAGCACTGTCCCACGGCCACCACGGATGTGTGGGCGGCCCCACCGTGGCCCAGCAGCACTGGCAGGCTGAGCAGGGGCCACATCGGGTGGCGCTGGTGCACCACCAGGGGTCCCACTTGTGAACGCGACCTTGCCCGCACAGGGGTCTGCATCCTGCCAAACAAACTTGCACCAGGGTGCTGGGATGCCCACAGCAGAACCCGGGCGTCGACAGGCCTGGTGTCACCGACGCCAGGAGCGGGAGTGGAGCGCACTGTGTGGGGTGTGTGGTACAGGGGCACCTGACAGTGTGGCCATTGCGTCCGTGACAGAGACCACTGCCTGGGTCAGCCTGTCAATGGCAGCGGTCACATCCATCCGCATAAGGACCAGCTCGGCTCCGTCCCGAGCACACTCCCTGCTATGCCGCTCCACGGACACAGACAGTGCCTCCACGGACCTTGCAACCTACCCCTGCAGCTGTACCGAGTCCTGCAGCAGGTGGGTGTGTGCGTCCAATGGGTACTGTGCCCCAATGGCATCGTGACCCCCAGGGTGTGGACGGTCCTGGTGCATAGCACCCCTTGAGGGTGGGCGCTGTTCGCCAGGACCAGGTATGGGCGGATCAAAGGGCGGTGGACATGTGCCACTGCTTGACACTGTACCCCCAGACCTGGTGTGCAACTGCTGCTGCCGCCTCCAACTGCTGAGCCCCAGGTCCACCTGTTCCACCTCCGTGCTGACAACAGTGCCAGACACCTGCACAGCCACGGTGCTGCCCCACCGGTGCTGACAGGCACAGCCTGGGACTGTGCCAGCATGCTGGTACCAGAGCGTGAACCAGGAAGGCCCAGGGGCACGTGCTGGCCTGCCATGTTCCGTCATGGGACACACACCTATCACTGCCCATTGCAGGCCTGCTATCATCAATGGTGCAGGTGCGTGCCACTGCACCATAGCAGCTGTGGCATACCTGCATGCCAGACTGCTGTGACACAGGCTGTGCACCCCTGCACCCGTATCACTGACACCGGAGTTGTTGTCCCAGAGTGCATGCTGCTGCAGTGTCTGCAGGCTGGTGGCGGAGGTGGATGGTCCCTCCTCCACGTCCAGCAGGTCTGCCTCACTGTCTGGACCCACCACCACCACCGTCTCCTGCAGACGAACAGGATCTGTAACAGAAAGAGAGTACATGTGAGTGCATGTGAACAACAGCCCCCCCCCAACAACATCACCATGTCATACCGTGCAGTGATGGGCTTCCACCTGTCTGGAATCCTCCGCCTGAATGCGCCCCAATGGCACTTCGGCTGCATGGCGCGACCAGTGTCTCCTCTGTAGGGGTCAGCTGCAACACCACTGGTGGCCCCCACCAGTGCCAGCATCGTGCCACCCTGAAGGCTGCCACCTTCTCCTTCAGCCTCCTGCGGTCAGTCCCATCTTCTTCCTGCATTCCTGCACGGAGCGCTGGTGGCTTCCGTGCAGGTTGGCCCATGACTACCCCTCCCATGCAGCTGCATGTCCTGAGGGTGCCTCTGTCCACTCAATAGTGGCTCATCCTCCAGGTAGGCCTGGAAGAGGGCCTCTGTCTCTGCCATGGTGAAGTTCGGCCTCCTCCTACGCCCGCCGTCCACACCCCTCAGCTTGGCTCTGGTCAGTCATGGTGATCTGTATGGGTGGAAGTGGACACCTGTCACTGTGCAGTCGACAGCATTTCCCCATGAGCATAGCTGCCGGCCCGGGGGGGTGCAGAAGCCCCCCCCGTTTCCTCTCCGCATGGCAGATACTGATAGAAAGGGTGCCCTTTGTCCCTTTCTAAGTGCCCTTTTCATGCTCAGCCCCCTCAGCCTTTATCATCCTCCGCCCATGAGCATTGTCCTGAGCATCACACAGCATGTAACTCACCTCTCACCTGCAGTAACCAAATCTGGCCAGCACAACCCACAGTCGCATTTTTATAGCGCAACACATGCAAATGAGGTGTGGCTCAACTTTAATGACATGCTAATCGTGCCACTGCGCCTTTGAATGGCTGATCGGATGATTTGCATATGTCGGCTGAATATCGTGTATTTGAGCTTTGCGCAATACGGAAGGTCCAGCTGAGACAATGGCGCAGGTTTGTGGCTGCGTGCCACACCGCATTGTGCATGCCCAGACAGCTTACACATGTGTCTATCGCGCTGCAGACCTGATGAGCACGATAGGCGATTCAGGCCATGGCCACCATTGTGCCAGTGGCGCTACAGCACTGGGCACTATATGGCGCTGTGGCACTACTGCGCGATAGTCCACTGTGGCACTGGTGCTCAGCTTGGCAGTCACGCAGGATGCCTATACGTCCCATGGCACTGTGCGTAGCCTTGCGTCATTGCCGTGACCTTGTGTATGCCTTCTGACCCCTGGCGCTGTTGGCATGCCATGTCACGTCCCTATTCGCTGTCCAGTGACAGCGCCATGTAAAGTGATGGCGCTGTTCGAACAGCGCGATTGGGCCTATGGTGGTCTATTGCGCAACAACTCCGTGCGGGTTACTGGCGCAGCGGTATCATATTGCCTGCTGTAAAGTTGGTGCCATAGCTAGGAGGGTGGTGTCCTGGAGCCAGCTTGAAGTGACCAACCTGGTGGCCCTGGTGGAGCCCCACTGTGAGGCGCTGTATGGTGAGGCCCCCTCACCATGCCTGGGACCGATGTGGCAGCAAGTGGCCACTGACCTGGTGGAGGTCACTGGCGGGGCGGTCTGCTGAGCAGTGCGGCACGGTACAGTGACCTCCGCCGAGAGACGGAACTCTTGACGCGGCTGCGTTCACGTGCCAGGCGGGGCGTGGTGCCTAGGCCAGGTGAGTGTACCATCTATGCACCTATATTCTCTGTAGGGGTGTGTGTGTGCTTGGGTGGCTGTACATAGGTGTGTCAGTGTGTGCAGCTGTGCGATGGATGGTTATGGCTGTGTGGGCAGGCACTCTCACTGGGGCAGGGGGCACTCTGCTTTTGAGTCACACTGATGTTTGTCTCAACATATGTCTCCCACAGGCGGATTGTGAGGACACAGGGCCAGGGTGACGTGGGCCATGCCAGGGCCCCGGTGCCGGGGGGTGTTGTGCCCCAACAGCAGCAGCAGCAGCAGCAGCAGCGTCAGACCCAGCTGCTGGAGGAATGTGAGTATCATTACTTCATGGATGCTATTGCATGCTGGGGGGGCAAGACCACCAGCCATGCGGGACACAACCAATGGGGAGGTCATAATTCCACTATACAAAACACTAGTGAGTCCCCACACTGGAGTACAGTGTACAGTTCGGAGACCATACCTACGTATGGACATGGACTGAGTGGAGAGGGTTCAGAGGAGGCGACATGGATGGTGCATGGATTGCATCACAAGTCCTATGCAGACAGGTTGGCGGAACTGAACATGTACTCCCTGGAGGGAGGAGGTGTGGGATATGATGGGGACATACAAGTATCTTACAGGGGAACAGGTGCAGGAAAACAATAGTTTTAAGCGTAAAGGATGTTCCAGGACTAGGGGCATGGGATGAAGTTGGAGGAGGACGATTCAGAGGAAACATGAGAAAGTATTTCTTCACAGAATGGGTGGTGGACAAGTGGAACACCCTGCCAGAGGAAGTGGTGGGGGCTGACTTGGTCACAGGATTTATGAATGCATGGGTTGGCCATAAAGGAATTCTGGAGGTCAGGGTAAGGAGACGGACTTATAGGACAACAGAGTGAACTTACAAGGTCAAATGGACAGACTGGGTGTCCCATAGGCCCTTATCTGCCAACACTGTCTATGTATCCATGTATGTCGGCATGACACAGGTGACCTGCATCACAGTGCAGTATCACGCGTCTGTGTATGCATCACTGGTGGTCAGGCATGCACTGGGCACATAGCTGTGTAACTGGCATCGCACCACGTTGCCACATCACTTGCCAGCCTAGTTTGTACTGTGATTGGCGTGGGCAGTGTGTGTGGGCGGGTGGTGCGATAGCTGGTGCCCCTGTTTGTGATGGCCATGTGCATGTTCACTGTGGGTGGGTGCATGCCATCACAGGTGCGGACATTGGGCTATATGGCTTGCAGGTTGGGTGGTGTTCAGGGTTGTGGTCAGTCACAGCCATTGACTGTATTCCCATTTTCCTGAGGCCTCGAGGTTCTCCGGGGATTCGCAAGACATCTGGGCCTGACACAGGTGGCCATTGAGAACCAGGCCATCCTTCAGTCAATCAGGCGCCATGGCTCATGGAGGGAGCGCCACTGGACAGTGCAGCACCAGGCAGAGGATGACCAGCCAGCTGGGCCTTAGGGCACATCCTTTCACTTCTCCCATCCCTACCACCCTGCCTTCCCTCTCCCAGTTGTTCATCCTACCCCTTGAACACCCTACCTTGTACCCATCCCCCTTGTAAATAGTTGTTGTTTATGGTTTTGGTTATTTAGTATTTGAAACTTTAAATATACCTTTATATTTTGATATGAATACTGTGTTGTTCTCTGATTTGCAGCTGGCTATGGGTGCTCAGTTGCAGTGGTGTGCATGCCATCTGGGGTGGTATGGTCCTGGGTGTGTGTGTGTGTGTGTGTGTGTGTGTGTGTGTGTGTGTATGGGGAGGTATCTCCAGCATGGAATTGACTTTCTGTTGGTCTTGCCATCTGCTGCCACCACTGCTGGGTGCACAGGGTGGGTCTGGCCTGTATGCTTCTCTGCAGCACGGGGTTGACGTGTGCCAGGGAGGATGCATGGTGTTTCCTGCAATGCCAGTCACTGCACATGGGTTGTGTCTTGGGGTCATGGTGCAGGGTGTGCTGTGCATACGGGGGGGCTGATGTGCACTGTGGTTGTCAACCCCCTGTGTGTGGCACTCTCTGCCTGCCAGTGGTTGTGCTGGGGTGTCAGGGCTCTGCTATGCTTTGTTGGCTTGTCCCCATGGGCACGTGGATCATCAGTCCCACCCCAGTGATGCTGTGCTTGGGTGTGCGGTGTGGTGTGGGTTCTGCAGTGTGTTCCTGTGCCCATGTGTGGCATGGCTGGCGGGTGCCCCAGCCTGCCTCCCTGGATGTGCAGTTCCATTGCTCTGGGGGGCTGTGCTTGCGCTGTGGCAGCTCTGCAATGCTCAGCTGAGGCTTCCATGGTTCGCCATAAGCGCTTAACATTTGGCTCAGCTTCTCCCTTCCTGGTTGTAGCGATGGCGCCCAGTATGCGATATTCAGGCGTTGGTTGCTTTGCGCTGTTGCTCTGCTCCATGTTTGAATGTCGCACCTATTCTTGTTCTCAACTGGTTTGCGCTTGCTCCTACTGTTGCGCCAGTTTTGAGCGCAGTTTGAATATCCAGGCCATATTGTATGAAGTTACTGTATTATGATGATATCAGCTGTATACCAATCTTGAGTAAGCTACAATATGGGATTTTATTTATTTTTGTTTTATTTTTTAGAATCCAGACATTGTCTCCATAGTAATGACAGATAGCCAAGGATGCTTTTTACAATTTGCAACCTTGTTTTTTTTTTTTTTTTATGTTAATTCATTTTTGGAAAATCACTTGTAGTGGGACTGCAATTCTGTCCAGCCAATTAACTTTTGGTTTGGAGGATGGAAGCATGTGGAAGAGACTGTGCTGTAGATTAAGTTGGGTCTGCAGCAAAAGTTAACATACAGTAATTAAAAACGTGCAGACTAGATGGGCCCAGCAGTCATTATCTGCTGTCGGTTTCTATGTTTCTATGTATGACAGGTCATGTGATTCAAATGGTTACAGTGTAAAATTATTAATATGCTCAACGCCGATACTGTAAACTGTGTGGCACACATAGTTAATGTTGACTATGCTACACAGACACGATAATCAAATGAGTAATAGAGGATAGAGAAGTTGAGACAGCTAGATGTTGCGAGCTCGGTGACAGCTGATCACATGTATTTTCCTGTGGACAGAATGCAGATGGATGCCCAGATACCTGCTAGCCCTGTACAGTCTGGTGTCATGCCTCTACACAACACTGTAGGTATAACAACTGATAAGAGTGTATTGTTTTCTTGTTTCCAAAGTTGTTTTCTCTAATACTTGACAGTTATTACTAGGAATTCTGAGACAACAGGAGACGTTGTACATCCATATAGAGTTGTCTCATAATTGTGTAACATGGTCATTTAGTTATTCCCCATGCACATATGAGTCTAGTTTTCTATAGGTTCCTTATTCCCACAAAGGGCTGTGATAAGGAATAAGAACTAATAGAATTCTTGTTTTTAACTTTCTTTATGCTCCCCTTTTCTGGCCCCTTAGGACTCTCTCTGGTATGGTCTCTTGGACTGGCCAACTCCCGCTCCGCCTGAGGTCTCACCAGGCCTAGCCTCTGTCCCAGGATCTCTCCTCACCCTACTACTGACTCCCTCAGTTCTGAGACCCCCGAGGTGCGATCACCTACTCTTCTGGTGCTCTGTCTAAAATCTAGTAGGGTGGCCAGAGTTTGGAGGAGATTTGGAGGCTGGCTAGGGTAGACCTGGCAGTGAGTGTGGTGGCCATTCATTGGACCCATCTTTGCCTTCCCAGGTGCCAGGGCCTTTTTCCTTGTTTTGAGTTTCCAGAGGTGCAGACATGCAGCGCACAATGGGCATGCTTCCATGCCCATCCACAGGATGTCTTCCACTGCCTCCATACCCCATGTACATGCCCCGCTAGTGTCAATGCTCCCAGTCTCCACTGGGAGTCACTGAAATTGCAGGATGCACAACCCACCCTCCCCAGGAGAGGAGAGCAGTTCATCAGATGCCCAATCCCCTCTTCCCTGGCAGACCCCTGGTGACTTAAGTCTACTCTCTAACATGGGTCGCTGGTGTGGTGTGAGGTAAGGCTAGTGTCTCAACCCTCAGTGTAACTGGGCCAGCTAAACACTAACAAATTGCTATTGTTCAACTCCAAAGTGTAAAAGAATATGATGTGGGAAGGGGTACAAAATATTTCCCTTACACATACAGCAAATGGTCCAGTGAGCTTCCTGCCAGCTGAGTATATGCTAAGGTCTATAAATTAGCCATTGGCTAAAATGCAAACAGTGTTTTAGCCACTTGTGAACTGATTTAGCCACTCTATAAACATGGTCTGATGCTGCTTTCCTGTCTCTATGACCCATACATCCTGGGGTTGTCCACTGTTTGGTGCTGGAATTGGACTAACAGATATCATGTTCTCAAGGGGCTGGCAGTATAGTCTAGAAGTTAGAGTAATGAACTGTGAATGAGCTTGGTATATCCAGTAGACCTGTGTTTGATTCCCACAACCTTCACTTGCATACTATATGACTCTGAGTGAGTCACTTAACCACCCCATTGCTCCCGGGTCACCCCTAAAAACAAGCACTTGTGCCCAGTGGGCCTTTACCTGGTTACCAAACAAGAATAGACTGAAGGGGCAGTAAGTGAATGTGCACTCTCTAGCAGGTTTTGCGCATGATTGTTGTGAAGACAAAAAAAAGATCCTGAAATGTGTGTTCAGAGGTTTGTTTCTAACTGGTTGGTGGTGATTCCCTGGGCTTTTGTTTTACAGATGCAGAACTGCTGTTTAGTAGTAAAAGATTTGAGTTTCATACAGGCATATTGAGTAGGCTTACATCATAAGGGCAACAGAGCTTTGTGTACAAGGTGGTCCTGTTTCAGGTTACAGTTTGGCTAATGAAGACTAATTGCAGACTGCACATGTTTAAACAGGGTGAGTCTAAATATTCACAAATAATATTGAGAAATGAACACAGAGTTATGTGTTTTATATATTTCTAATTAATATGCTTTAGCACTCACGCGCGCGTGTGTACGCGCACACACACACACACTCTTTTTTTGGCTTCAGTGAGATTTGGAACATCAGAATAGTCAGTTCATAGCATTCCATTATGTGATCTTTGACTTACTAGTCTCAGAGATGTTTGCTAATCTCCGGTTGCATTTTTTGACTAATGGCTAACCTGTCACACTCACATTTTAAATGTTTTTTCCTCTCTGGGTTATTTAAAAACTCTTAAAAAATTATGCACATATTAAGATTGAAATACATGTACTGTTATTGTGACCATTATTTCCCATCAAAACTTCAAAACACTGTCAGAGTGAAAGAAAAAATACCAACCACTGCAGAATAGTATAGTTACAGATGACAGCCTTGCTCTCCTGCAGTAAAAACAACACTTCATTCTGTGTTGATCTGACAAATCTGAACCTCATTCCTCACTGGAAAACACTAACAGAGAAAAAGTAGTGTAGTAAACAGACTGCTGAGTGGATGGATTGCAATGAAACTCCAATAAAAAAAAAAAGATTTTTAGACATTTGGTGAGCTCCTTACTTCCAATGTCCTAGCAAAACATCTGCAGAGTTCCGCCCTGCAGCCATAAAAAGTACAATCAAAAAGGTAAAATACCAGCTTGGTTAACCACCAGAATTAGGAAATAAATACATAGAAAGGAGCATGCATATGCAGTCTTCAAGAGAAACCCAACCAATCAAAAAAAAAAAATAATATGGGAAGGAGCAGTGTTTAAAAAAAAAAAAGCTAATCAGGAATGAAAGAAATAAGCTCAAATTTAAAATTACCCATGCTAAGGATAACCAGAAATCCTTTTTTATTTATATCAATAACAGGCGTGGAGACAAAACTATTAGCCCACGAATTTCTAATAGTGAAACTATGAAGCATCTATCAGATATAGCAGAAGCCTTAAACAAATATTTTTGCACTATATTTACTAAAAAAGACACAAATAGAATCAATAAAGAGCAAAATGGGAGTGGCATACGCTATTTTACTAAAGATAGTTTTACAAAATTGAATAGTATAAGACCTAACTCCTTCCCGGGCCCAAATGGGTTACACCCCTTGTTTATCAAGATCTTAGCCCCTTCCCTGTGTTTCCCATTTACTATTCCATTTAATATTTATTTTTTATTTATTTCTACATTAGAAAGACCTTTGAGCTATGTGCTCATTTGCAAAGATTCCACATGTTGTAACAAAATAAATAAGCATTTGTTCATACATTCTAACATACTAACATACTATTTGCCAGCAGATTAGGCCTTACGGTCTATCGAGTCTGCTTGAACTTTAGATCCTTAGTTGGGTGCCAAGACCCTCCCATCCCTTGTGCTCCAGAAACCCGTATCACATTCATTACATTGATTACAGGCAGCTCAGCTGAGCATAAGTCATAACAAAACAAATGTTACTATTCCAAGGTTTGGAAACTCAGTAGATTACCAAAATATAAATAAATGTATTGCAAGGTTAGTTTGGAGAAGTAGGGGAGGTAGAAATAGGAGACTGGCAAGGAAGGGAGTTAAGGTGGGGTGGAGCTAAGGAGGTGGGAACTTAGATGGGCAAGGCTGAAGTAGGGGTCAGGCATTGAGTAGGGTTAGCATAGACATCTACAGTTGGATTCTTGGTTAAGCCTCTTCTTTAGGGCTCTCTTACACCAAGACATTTTTGGTCGCTCAGAGATGGAGATGGGGAGGTTGTTTAGCCAATGCGCAGCTCAGCTGGCAAAAGCTCATTGGCCCTGGTTGGTTCTACATTTGGGGACTATCAGCGCATGCCTTGCCATACTGATTGTGAACAGGTCAGAAGAGTGATGCTAGGTCAGGGGGAGCAAGGCCACCAGGTGCTTTTTTAGCCAGTAGGATACTCTGGTACTTTATACATTCATGCAGGGGAAGCCAATCCAAGAGGGAATATAAGGTGCAGCAGTGTGTGAGTCTGTCTGAGCCTGTGACAAATCGGCAGGCTTTATTGAGCAGTACCCTCACCCTATTCAAGATGGTATCAGATGTGGCTCCATATACTGTGAGCCCATAATCAATGAGAGGAAGGACATAGCATGTTACAGCTAGACTCCTGGTTTCATGGGTTAGGTTTGGGTGTTGCCTAAATAGGGCTCCTAGCTTTCTGTTGACCATACAAACCATACTGTCCATGTGCTCTGTGAAGGTGAGCGACTCATCTAATGTGACCCCAGGTATCTGAAAGTAGACAGCTGTTCAAGCAGGAGACACTGAGCATTCAGGGTGCTCAGAGGGGAAACTTTGTTTTTGATATGGGTGCCTGCAGATAGCATGGTTTTAGTTTTTTCGTAATTAAGGACAAGCTTATTCTGCTAGAACCATCATTCAAGGGAACCAAAACTGCTTTGGAGCTCCCTGGTAACAATCTTGTGTTGTGGACTGCTCCTGAAGATTATAGCATCATCCGCATAGAGCAGCATCTGTGTTTGTGGGTGTCATGGGTTGAATAAATCGGGTCACTCAGGAAACAGCAAATAGGTACAACACACCTTATAGGTATGATTTTTATTTAAAACAAAAAAAATCATATGCAAATTAACAGCTTACAGTGAACTGTCGACAATCAATTACAAACAAATCAAAGGAATAAATCAGCACAGCTTCTCTGCCATAGAACTAGCAGGGAAACATGACCTGTGCATCATCATAACAGGAGATCCTCACATGAGCTTTCCCCCACTGAATCTAATCCTATGGCTAAAGTTGACTTCCTATAAAGGCAGAAACTCCACCTCTTACACATAGCCACACCTTCTTATTATAACATTTAATAACAAAAATATAAGTTCGTCAAACAACTACAAAGCTGTAGTATAGGTAATGATTATTGTGTCATGAATAATCCAAAATAACTACATTAATAATGGCAAAATAAGGCCCCACAGTGTTATAAAGATAATTCCATACAGAAGTGGGCTGCATTACAGGCAAACCCCTCCCATCTTGTAGGAAAAAAAAAACGCATTACCATAGAAAAGAAGGGAGACAGGTGCCGCTGACTGTCTATAGAAGACAGCACCAAGCAAGGAGAACATCATTGATTGGAGCTATGAGTTTGCTAGGACTTGCGCAGGTTGCCCACACTTCGTTTTCCCTTCTTTGTTGTATTCCTTTCCTTTTTTAGAACATTAACCTATTTCCATTAGTACAACTAACTACATACTCACATTTACAGCTACTCTTGTTTCTGTACACTCGAGCTGGCGGTAACCACCGTTCGGGTCTGACCGAAAATACCAGCTTCATATTTAACTTGGGGAGATAACATTATGGAAGCTGAAATGCTGTTCTATGAACATTTCTTTCCCAAACAGATGGACCAGAGGACCATAGCAAGGTGGCCTCATAGGACTGAGTTAAGGTTTTGCCAAAAACACTCTCTTTTGGCATGCATTCATAAGAACTGAACACTGTACAAGCTGTTTGAAAACCACGCGTTCTGCACAAATGTGCAAGCGGTAAACGGCTGCACCCACATTCAATTTAACAGTGAACGGTTACCTAAATATACTGTCTGGACTCTAAATGAACTGTTTATTAATGTTCCATATGTTATACTTTATGCAGTACAGTGCTTTTAGTTGGCAAAACAATAGTGAAGAAATGAAAGGAGAAAAAAGGGGAGTTTTCCAGCGATACGTAGCAGCAAATGGCCATTCTGGTTGCAACGGACACTGACTTAAGGGCAGAAAGAAATGAAAAAAGGAAAGCATAAGGCAATAATAGATAGTGCTGTTGTGCAACACACTTTTGTAGGGAGAGGAGAAATAAGTAGAAGGAAAATAAATGCTATGTTCTTACTACTAGATGAGCACTAAATAAAGGGGGGTGTTCAATACCACAGTGTGCAAGCACCAAGAAGACCATTAGTAAAGAGGCTAAAGAGAAGAGGTCATCATATTGACCCCTAGGGAACTCCAACAGTGAACTGCTTTGCTTCAGAGAGCACCCCATCTATTTTGATCCTCTGCATGCATCCAGAGGGGTAACATCGAAACCAAGACACTGTCTCAGCAAAGAGGCCAAGGCACTGGAGTTTTAACAGCAGCAGAGGATGATCAACAAGGTTGAATGCCTTGGTGAGATCAACATATGCAGCTCCAACTAGATGCCCTTTGTCAAGGTCTTCATGGAGGTGGGATATGAATTCAATGAGTGCAGCTGTGGTATTGTGTAATATTTTAGTCATGCTGTTGGCAACACAGCAGGTTGTACTTCCCATGGTAGAAGACCAGCTGATTGGATACTATTCTTTCCAGTACATTTGAGAGGGGGGGGGAGAATATTGAGGTGGAAGGACGTAGTAAGCCCAACACCAGCACAGCAACAAGAGAACAGTGTTGACCGGAATCCCAACCGCAACAACATTGCACCTCCACAGCAGCTGACACGCCCCCCACATCATCAGCAAGTGTGCCAGTGGTGACTACAAAGAGCACTGCCGCACCTGCACATGCTGTTCACAAAATCATCGGGGGACATGTCCACTGAATACATGAAGAGTGCAAAGGGGCAAAGGCTGCTGATTGTCAATGGCCACACATACCAGCGCAAGTGGACCTGTGGTAAGTGCACCAACTGGAAGTGCTGTGAATACGCAGCGAACAGATGCAGGGGCCATGCACTCACCATGGGAGGGGCACACCAACACTGTCAGGCACCCAGAACCATGTGCCAGACACCACCACTGTCAGTGTACACAGGGTACGGGCCACAGTACGACAGAGGGCTAGGGACACTGTGGAGAGCAGCCAACAGATAGTTGCAGCATGCTGCTTGGGGGTCAGCGAGGCCATGGGTGGAAGCTTGCTACTGTAACCCCTACTGAAGTGTTCAGCACAGTGGGTGAGGAGAAGTATCAGGAGGGCACCAGTGGACCTGCACATGGTGGCAGAGCTCACCATCGCGGAGGAGTACTGCAGGGTCTATGGAGGTGAGCCCTTTCTGCTGTTTGACTCAGGGCAGGGGGTGGGTGCCAGCACTGAGGACAGGGTTCCTACTGTTCAGCACTAGTAGGAACCTTGAAATCCTAGCTTGCAGCCCGGCCTGGCTAGAGGATGGCACCTTCAAGTGCTGTCCCAGACTGTTTACACAGCTCTACACACTGCATGGGGTGGATGGGACCAATGTATTGCCTGCCGTTTACGTCCTCATGATGAGGAGGACAGTGGCATCATACATGTTGGTATTTACTAAGGTGTCAGAGCTGTGCCCAATGGGCAGACCCCACCACGTGCTCCTGGACTTCAAGCTGGATGCACACAGAGCCGTCCAGGCAGTGCTCCCACAGATGGATGTGCACAGGTGCTTTTTCCACCTGTACCAGTGCATGTGGTGGCAGATCCAGCAGCATGGGGAGCTGGCACACAGGTACAGCAATGACGATGTGTGCGCCGTGCATCTCTGAATGCTGCCCGCTCTTGCCTTTGTGCCCCCGGAGGATGTCTGCCACACATATGAGGAGCTCCGCAGCTGGGACTACTTCAGGGAGCAGAAGGAGGTGCTCACCCCTGTCCTTGACCATTTTGAGGACACCTGGCGGGGCAGACCCATCTGCAGTGGGCACCATTGCAAGCCGCTGTTCCCCATCCCAGTCTGGAACTGCTATGCCTCCATCATGGAGGGGATGCCATGCACCAACATTGCCATAGAGGGCTGGTACAGGGCATTCAGTTCCCTGTTGGATGCAGCACACCCCACCCTGTGGCAATTCCTGGATGTCCTGTAGGAGGAACAGCGACTGATGGAGATCAAGCTGTAGCAGGCCATGGCTGGTCAGGTCGTGGGGTGCTCCCATTGCCAGTGGAGGGAGTGTGCACGGAGGATAACTGACCTGGTACCACACTATAGCACCCATAGCTGCAGGACTACCTGATGGGGCTGGCATTAAACATCAGCCTTCAGGTGTGAGGGGGCATCTGATCTTTGCACCTTGCCTGTGCCACCCACTGCAGACACTGTCCTCTGTGCACCTGTCCCTTTGACACTGCAGTCTCCAGTACTATGTGTGGTGCTTTCCTGCTGTCTGGCTGCCTTGGAGGCCTTCTCTCAGTCTGTATGTGTGTCTGTGCTCTGTCGCTGGCCATAGTGCATCCCCACTGTGCCTACCGGTGACACCCGCCCACCTCCTATCATGTCGGGCTGCTGGCCGTCGGGTCTTCCCTGGCTGGGGGGGCATCTTTGTGTCCTGCTCCATGTTGCTGGTGTTGCTGTTGCTGCGGTGGTCTGTGGCTGTTCATGGGTCTGTCCGTCGGGGAGTCATTCGTGGCAGCTGTGGTGGTTGCCTGGCTGTCAGTGTCCTGTGCATTGGGCTGTCTGCAGCATTTCCCTGGTGTCGCTGTGGGGGATGTTGGCAATATCGGTGCCCCTTTCCTGTGGGGCTTCCATTGAGATGGGTCTGTAGTTGGCTATGCTTGTAATATCCCTACCCTTATGCACTGGTGTAACTATGGCAGTCTTCCAGATCTGAGGAAATTGGTAGAACCACAGAGAGATGTTGAAGATCTTTGTCAGGGGCAAGGCCACCTCTTCAAGGACATGAACTAGTAGTACCATGTAAATGTTGTCACTGCCCACTCTTGTTTTACAAATAATCTTTTTTAGGTATTTGTTTGGTGGAGACCTGCTTAAAGTAGAATTTCAGGGAATTACTGCCCTGTTGCCCTGTCCCTTCACCACCATCATCAAGGGTTCCCAAACCAGTAGGCAGTACTGTGGCTCAGTCAGTGAATGCATTGTTGAAAGTATTTGCTATGTCAGTAATCCCATTGCCATAGTTTGTACTTACCCACTAGCACTTTTTAACCCTGTCACTTTTCCGCTGGGTGGTTCCGACCTTGCACTTCACTGACCCCCCCATCCTCTCCCATGGCACTGCCATGCCCCACCCCACCTCATCCCTACCCTCTGCCTCCTACCCCCACCCACCCCTTCCTATTACCATTGCCTCTCCAGCTTCTCCTCCCTCTGTCTACTCTACTGATTTTTGTCTCTCCTATATGCGGGCATACAATGTACAATACCTCAGTATAGCGTAACCATGTACATTATCTGTATTGTTGTACTGTAACATGTATTTGTATATCTGCCACAGAACCACTCTGTATCTGAATGTTTGTGTATCACACTGTACTTGTTAACTGACATGGAACCAATTAATGAGCATCCGCTCACTGGTGTTATCCAAGATTTCAATAAATAAATAAACAAATGTCTGCTGGGGTTGATAGTACTTGGGAATTGTTGATGAGTGCGGTTGGGGGAGACCGGTTGCTTCTGCCCTTTAAATCGTTTATGCACTGCCAGAATATCTTCCCATTCCCCCAACTCTGCCTTTGCTGGGTATTGTGGTAGTCAGCTTTTGCCTTTCTCATTAGTTTATTGCATTTGTTACATGCTTCCTGGTACCTTTGTTGGTCTCTACGGGTCCCTGTGGCTCAGGTGAGGCACCATAGATTATCCCTTTCCCTCATTTGGGCATGCAAGGGGGATCCAGCTTGCTGATTTGCCTTTCATTTTGCATTTTTTGAGAGGGGCATACGTGTCACAGGCTTCTGTGGATAGGCTACAGAAGTATTCAAAGGCCAAATCAATGTCCTGTATATTATCCAAAAAGCTCCAGTCAGTCTGGGCTAGACACATTTTGAAAGATGCAGTCCAATCAGTATGGAGGAACCTGTGGGTTATTGTTTTGGGGGGTGTCTTTTGGGGTCGAGCAGACCACTCGCACAATATGGGTGAGTGGTCACTAATGGTATCTGGCAGTACCTAAAAATTAATAAACTGCTCTGGATGAGTGGTCAGAACCCAGTCAATGAGGGTTTTGGTTCCTGTTTTGTAGTTAACTTGTGTGTGTGTGTTCCCCAACTACCTGTGTAAGGAACAGGCCAGAGATAAGATCCTTATACACTGTGCTACACTTTGATGCTCAGTTTATGTTGAAATCCCCTAGTATAATAGATTCACCAGTTGGGCATATCTGGGAATAGTAGCTTGAAAAGGCTTCCATACCTAGTGTGTGCTTACCAGGAGCAATGTAGACTGTCGTTACACTGAATAAACACAGCCCCCTACCCTGTTGGATTTGGATGGTAAGGCAATCACACTGGTTGGTGGCTGGATTTCCCAGCACTTTCTGTGTTTGTTGCCTAGTGGATAGGTAAATAAAGCACTCACCTCCTCTTCTACCCACTCTGTCCTGCCTGAAGATGTTGTAACCTGGCAAGGCAATCTCCGGGTCAGATATTTTATTGTTCAACCACGTTTCTGTGATGGCAAGTAGGTCAGGTTGGACATGTTCAACCCATGCTTCTAGGACAGGTAACTTAGGAAGCAGACTCCCAACGTTGAGCAATGCTACCCTGAGGCTACCCTCATGGCTGGATGTACTCCCTGTGTCACAAGCGGGACCAGGGTTTGGGTAAACATTTCCAGAGATAAGAAGGAGCAGGAGTATCAGCCTCCTGTGGTTGTGCATCCTAACTGGGGACTGCCAGGTTGACCTATGTCTAGGCTAGATTACAGTGAATAAGCTAGAGGGGTAAGGGGTAGTGTTGGTGGCTAATTCATTGTTCATGCATGGTACTGCTTTAGTGGATGTCAGAGGGCATAAGAGGGGAAGGGTTGGGAACTGGTTATAGTTTGACACAGGTCACTCACTGTGACAGAGTTCACTACAGTAAAAATCACAGGGGTAACTACCTGCCAACCAGTTTCTGTTGGCAAGTACGTCACTGTGTGGGAGGTGGAGGGGTAGTAACAGGAGTCCGGGTAGAATCATCATTTTGGATCAGTTTTTGAGGGGGATTGGTCCTTGAAGTAATGGCATGCTGATCAGATTTAACCAGCTAATTTGTTCCCCAGTTTTGTTGGAGTGTTATATGGCTTATTTGCTTTCCTCTGTGGTAGTTTGTCTATCTGATATGGTGTGGAACAGAAACGAACAGTGATTCAGTCACTAGTCAAGTCCACACCAGCAATTTCCTGTGATTTTATTCTGTCTAGTTACTGTTTGCCTCTGAGAGGATTTGCTGCTCTCGGGAGAGATTTACTGCTCTCAGGAAAGAAAGGAATGGGCAGTCCAATTGATTATTGGAGTGAGGGGGAAGGTCATTCAGGATTGGCTCAGTGCAGGGGGCGACTCAGTTAAAGGTGGGACCACCTATGGTGGGTGGGTGGTAGGGTGGGTATAATTCTATTCGTATGGCACCGCGCCATGAGTGCCTGTGCAAGCAAACAAAAATCAGTAGCAGGCTTGCCCAAATGGCTGCAGTCCAAACCTGACTCAGCATGGGGGAACCCAGGTGGATCCTGAGGGAGGGGTGGGTGTACGATATCTGTAATGGGTACAGTCCCAGAGGAGTGGAAAAAAGCATATTTTGTACCAGTTTATAAAAAAGGCAGCAGACCATCAATGTGCAACTATAGGCCAATTAGCCTGACATCAGTTCTATGTAAAATCATGGAAAAACTCATAAAAAGTTGCTTAGATGATGAGGCAAGGGAAAAAGAGCTAGATATTACCCAGCATGGCTTTGTATCAGAGAGATTGTGTATAACTAATCTTATATCCTTTTATAATAAGATTAGTAATAGCTTAGATAATGGTTATCAATGGATGTCATATATCTGGATTTTAAAAAAGGTATTCGACACCATGCCTCATCTTGAGCTGGTGACAAAATTGGAGAGGATGGGACTTGGTTCACAGTTTGTTGACTGGGTAGAAGATTGACTGTCAAACAGACCACAGCATATTAGGGTAGATGGGTGTTTGTCGGGAGAAGGCCTAGTTACTAGCAGAGTTCCCCAGGCCTTCGTTCTTGGTCCTGCATTATTTGGACTTTTTATTGGTGACATGCACCAGGGTGTTAGCAACTGTGTTACAAAATTTACAGATGATGCAAAAGTCTGTGGGAAGGTTGACACTGAAGACAAGTATCAATCGCTTATAAGGGATCTGTAGTGCACTCAGCAATGGGTGCAAATAAATACAAGCATTTGTCAATGCTGAATGTTTGCTTACTGGTATTGGCATTGGTAGTTCAGGACTTAGAGAGATGCATAATAGGAATGGCAGTGAAGTACTGAAGTAACGCCAAGCCCCACCTTCACCCTGAAGAGACTGACAGGCATTGGGGGTGTGCCTTTGGGTCATCAGCCATAATGCTCACGCCATTCCACCTCACCCCACCCTGCAGACGCCGACAGGTTTCGCAGTGTGCCTTGGGGTCTTCGGCTCTGATGCGCACCACATTCCATAATGAAATAAGCTGAGATGAGTGCAGTATAGGAGAATGGGGTGAACGTTAGGATCGAAGACCCCAATGCACACCTCAATGCCTGTCACTGGCTGCAGGGTGGGGGTGGGGGTGGAATGGCATGAGCATTACGGCCACTGACCCCAAGTCATCCCCCCCGATGCCTGTCAGTCTGTACCAGGTGGGCATTACAGTTGGAAACCCTAACGCCCTGGGTGTTTGTTGGTATTTTCGCTCCAGATTTTCAATATGGACTTTTTGGGACCCCACCTCATGAACAGTGGCATTATCATTTCGTTACTCAATCCCAAAAAGTGATTTCGCACAATGACTGCACCATTCAGTGCAACTGGTGCAAAAACATATTTTGGGCAGGATGTGAAAAAAGACAGCTACACTGTTCATGAGGAGGTGCGAAAAAATGGCAATGTTGAAAATCTGGAGTGAAAATATGATAAATAGGTGAAGTTACGAGCGTGCATAGAAACCGCGCAATGCGTGCTCATAACGCAGTCATTTTTTGGAATGTTTTCACCAAATGTTCAACATGGCCTTTTTGGGATGTCCCCTCATGAACAGTGGTGCTATGATTTCTGTAATCTGTCCTCAAAAGTTGATTTCGCACAGCGACTGTGCCATTTGGCACCACAAGTGCAAAAACACAGTTTGAGCAGGATGCAAAAAACGATAGCTGTACTGTTCATTAGGGGTGTGGAAAAATGGCAATACTGGAAATTTGGAGTGAAACTATTAAAGATTGCTGAAGTTAGGAGCAGGAATAGAAACTGCGCAATGCACACTTGTAATGCAGTCATTTTTTGGATTTTTTTTCACCAAATTTGCAACATGGGCTTTTTGGGACCCCACCTCATGAACAGTGGCACTGTCATTTTATTAATCAGTCCCAAAAGATGATTCCGTGCAGTGACCACAAAATCACCTTTTGGGACTGATAAACTAAATGACAATGCCAGTGTTCATGAGGTGGGGCCCCTAGAACTCCATGATGAAAATTTGGGACCAAAACTCCAAGAACTGGCTGAGATATCAACCTAAGTTGAAACCCCCCATTGACTGCCATTATAGGGCTTACTGTGATTTCTTCAGTTCCCGGTTTGGATTTGAAGAGTGCAAACGTGTTCTCGGTCCACTGAAGATCGCTGCTCCAGACCTCTGCAGGGAAGTATGGGGTGAGGGGGAGTGCAGGGAGGAGGGTCCGCAGAGGGTAGGTCCGGATGGGTGGAGGGGGGGGCAGCGGGGACGACATGGGACGATTCTTTTTTTTTTTCAGGTTTAAAAAAAAAAAAAAAGACCTTGGGGGATGGTTATCTTTTTTACAGGTGAAATATTATTAAAACAGATTTCGGCATGCTGAGGTGGGCTCCCAATGTGCCAGACTAGTGGAAGTGGGGGATCAATGCCAACCCGGGGAATGGGCACCCTGAGGTCGGTTGAGAAAATCGGGGCATGGGGGGGGTCCAGCACATCGGACACCAGTAGTGGGCATTCCAGTGTCGGAAACAAAGAAGAATTTTGACAAACTAGGGTGGGCTCATGGTGTGCCACATTAATGGAAGGGGAGGGGGATACATGCCAACATGGGGATTGGGCACCTCAATGTCGGCTTTCTGGAAAGTGTGTGGGTAGGGGGTGGCAGGAGCCACCAATGTGGTAAGCTGTGCCGCAGCTTATTTATTTATTTAACTGTTTCACCAGGAAAGGCACACTGAATAAACTGGGCAGAGGAGCCAGCAAGAACCGAAACTCTGCCAATGCGCATTACTGTGCACTGTACTGCACATGGCCAGATTCTTGTCAGCAGGATGTCTGTGTGCCTGGTTGGGAGCTGCTGCTGCAGTAACAAAACTGTCCCTGATTGCAGCGGCAGATTTCTTTCAAGTGCATCTCTCGCTCTGAAAGAGCAATCACAGGCAGCTTCCCAGCTGATTGGTGGCCGACAGATTCGCCCATTAGAGTGTCCGCTGCATTGGCAACAACACGGACACACCTGTGCAATGCTGTACTATGTCAATATGTTTATTGTGCTCTGGACGTGCAAGCAAACATAAAAATGGAGTTTAACACTGACGAGTGCTCCATGTTACACCTAGGGAGGAATAATCCATCAAGGTCATATAGCACAAACAATGCACCTTTAAAAACAGTCCAAAATGAATGCAATTTGGACATTATACTGGACAGCACCTTCAGTTCTAATATCCACTGTAAAAAAAAAGGTAACACAAACAGCAAATGGATTCATAGGCTGTATTAAAAAAGCATTTATTTCAAGAAGCGAACAGTGTTTGATCCCACTGTTCAGAACCTATGTGAGGCCACATATGGATTATGGCTCTCCTTTCTGGTCACCCTACCTAAGAAAGAACATCAGTCTTGTTGACGGTGCCAAGAGGAGAATAACAAAGCTGATACCCAGGTTGAGGAGTATGTCGTATGAGGAGAGACTGGAGAAACTGAATCTGTATAGTCTGGAGGACAGACGGATAAGGAGGGTTATCTTGTTATTACATAAAATAATGAAAGACCCAGTCCTCTCTGCAGAATGCAGTATTGAATTAAAACCAAAGGGGATTAATCTAAGATCCCACAACAGACAAGTAGTAATCCCAAAGATTAATCCAAAGAAGAGGGAATGTTCCTATACAGTAAGGGCACCAAGATTATGGAATACATTGCCACAATAAGTAGTTGAGGTCACAGTCCTCGATAAATTCAAGACGGAATTGAATTAGCATCTTCGAGGCAAATAAGCCCACTGGGAATGGGAGATGGTCCCGATGGGCCTATGGCCTGCTTCTGTCTGAAACACCGAGTAACCTGAGTAGACCTCATAAAATGTAATCTAACTTTTCACCGCAAGTGCCACACGCTGCACACAGTAGAATGATGTATGCATAAAAAAATGATACATTCATAATTCGTTTTATCCTGAAGTGGTAAAAATGTCACAAATACAGCACTTTGTTGAAAAATAGAGAGCATGTTTGTGCACATCTGGGGTTGGATTTTCAGCCATTCAGGGACTAAGTCCCACTCCGCAGCCACCGCTGTGTGATGAAATCTCCCCACTTGTGGAGATTCCTATTTTCAGCCCATGATCCACACAGGCAGCAGGTACAGCTGTGGGAGATGTTATGTCTGGTCCCACCAGGTGTAACATTTCAGAGCAGCTGTGCTGAAAGAGTGGCCACAAGCTGCTGTAAATCATGGAGACTGTCCTAAACTGGCTCCCTCTTTGAGAATCTGGCTCATGTGGGAAAACTGTGGCTCTGCAGTGAAGCCCCACTTGCAGCGGTTTTTCCCTGCACCTACGCCAGTTTCTGAGGTTTTGAAAATCTAACCCCTGGAGTGCTGCAGGTGTGTCTAGAATACTCCCATAAGTCCTACAGCACAGTTTATGAAGATTCAAGTATCTGTGGGTACAAAGTACAAATACTCGCCAAGTATTCAAAAAACTGCTCACATACCCAATGGAGCTCCTCACTTCTAAGGCATACTTAGTCACCAAAAGGCCCACCACCACCATATGGTTTATACAGTACAGGCACCAAATTCTGACAAGCCTTGTAAGTTCAGCCCAAATTATCTTTTCCCCTTCCACTCACTTTCTTCTGGCTCCATCCTTTCAAACCTAGTCCTGGTGAGTGTTTCTTCACTGGCAGCTTATTTACTCAGTCTGTACAACTGCACGGTCCCATTACTGTAGCTACAGACAGCTCCTGCTTAAAAGAAAACTACATGCAAAAATCATAAAAATGCAGGCATTTTTCTCTCGGCCTCAGAGCATTGCCAGTCTTGCAGTAGAGGAGCAGCACAGTCCATCCATGTCTTTGCATATTCTTCTCCTGTGGGGGTGGGTTCCACGCCTGAGAAGATTCTGAACCTCAGGTAGGAATCTGAGGAAGGTGGTCCATAAAAGTACTTTCCTGGCTTCTTCCACTGACTTCCCTTTGGCTTACAACAACCTGGTAAGCTTCTCTTTAAATTCCTCAGACTTTGGTGAGACCTTCCTTTTTGGAATCACACTAGCATGTGTCACTACGGTCCATGCCACCTTGGAACCTTTTAGGATCAGAACATCAGGCACTTTAGTGTGATCAACTGCATACTGGCAATCAACACCATAAGCATTTCTGTAACAGAGTCCATACACTGCCTTCAGACAGCAACTTGGCCCAGGCACTTGACTTTTGATAGGGCTTCTTCTAATTGATCTCTGTCAGTCCCGAGAAGAGCTCCCAGGATCAGAAGGGCTTTTTGATGGTCGGGATCCTCCTCTTCACATCACTCAATTAGTCTGTTATAGACCACAGTGTCAGCAACAGTTCAGGATTTGGAGGGCACAATACTGTCCTTGCTAGCAGAGACTGCCATGTGGGGCATGACTGGCAAACAGGAGTTCCCAGTGGTACCTCCAAAGATATAACCCGGGTACCATGTACCAGTGGGCTACTACCCCTGCCTGTTGGTGTCCAACCAGGCTGAGGGGCCTGGGCTCTGTTCTGAAGGAAAAGGGGGGGTTCTTTCCCAAATAAAAATAAATAGCATAGAGCCTCCACCCAGAGTGAGTATAGTGGGCCAGTTGTTTGTAGGGTACAACCCCCTGGGATGCTGTACCTCCCCTTCCAGTCACCCCACGCACAGGATATCAGCTTACACTGTAATACTTTACTGTACATGCAAATAATGACCATCACTAATAATATGCTCACAGACAGGTTTAAACAGTAACAATAATAACAGTTTTATTATTGGTGAAAGGGGAATGGGAGATGCAAAATGACAACAATTGATAATGACTTGCAAATTGGTAACAGTAAACCATCACAGCACTGTGCCCATTCCCACAGCAACACCATGTGCAAGTTCTTCTCCCCACTGGTACCAGTGTCTCTACAGTCTATCTGGGTATCTAGACTGAGGTACAGGCCTGATTGGTGCCGCAGGTTGCATGGCATTGGTGTACTTAACTTTAACAATAAACTTTATCAACTGGATTGATTTCCCCAGCTCAGGGCAGGCCCTGCCCTTACTCGTGGTTCTGAAGTTCACAGAACAGGTTCTAAGCAAACTCAGTAGACGGCGGTTGTCTCTGTTGCTGCTTGGTCCTTGACTGGTGATGCTGGCAATGGTAGTGGCTGACAATTGACGTCAGGCAGCTTGTCCCATTCAGGTGGTTGCAGGTTCCTGCAGCTTGTCACCTTTCCACTGTTCCTCTGAGGATGCTGGATTAGTCCAGTCTCAGGGACCAGAGCCACACACTTACCCTACACATCAAGGCTTCTGGTTCACAGAGGCAAATGTTCAAAACTGCCTAGCATTGGCAGTACTGAGCTGACTCCCCAGACCATCCTGAATGGCATACAGCTTCTTCCTAGACGGAGATTCAAACAGTCCCTGATTTTCTGTGGGCAGCAGTCACTGCTACGTGCAGATTTGGTACACTTTCTGGCAAACAGTGAATGCAGTCTCTCTTTGGCAGTAACATTTAATATTTTCTGGCTCTTCAGGCTGTAGAAACCAAGGGGGCTTCTTCCGATGCTGATTTCGGTCACTGGAAACACACTCCAAAATTTGGATACTCAGTCCCAACCCCCGTAACGGCTGAGGACTATTTTCAGAATGCCAAATTATTTTCTCTCAGCTGAATCTGGGATTCTGGCTGTCCCAGGTAGTGGAAAACTTCAGCAGGTCTCTTTACAGCTGCAACAGAAAACATGGGCCAACTTCACAAAAGTCTCTTTCGCTCACTCACAACTCTCCTGTTTCCTCAAGGAGCCTTAGCCACGATCTGCCCTGAACTGAAAACAGTCCCATGGTCTCAGGGGAACATGGCAGCTTCCCAGTGGTTAAACCCAGCTGTCCAGCTTCAAAATTAATAAACATTAAGTCCCTTTGATGCCTGATTGACTGGGTATTTGGGCACCAAGAGCATCATTCATTCCCCCTTCCCAACAGCCATAGCTGCAGTCCTTGGGTTCCTTGAATCCTGATTGGTTGTGGCAGAGGTCAGGGGTGACAAATATGGCTACACAAAAACAGTTTATACATAGTTCCCACATTAAAGTCTCTTTTACAGGCAAACCAAATACTTTTAACAAATAAATGTTCCATTGTTTAATAACTGCCCCCTGCTCTTTTCTCTGGTGGCAGACTGGTGCTTTGCAGAGTCTCCCCTCCCTGTCACTAGCTATATAGCACTGACCCCTGCCGCCCCCACCAGTGGCAGGCAGGGCTATTCATTCATATAGTGACCTCATCTGCTCTTAAAGATACAGGCTCCCTTCCATAAAATAGCACTTAAGAACACTCATTTTATTTTCCTTCTTTGCCCCTTCCCCTAATGTGCCTCCAAACCCCCTTTCCCACTTCTGTTGTCCCTGGGACCAGATCACATGAAGAGGATACATGTAGAGAGCCACCAAGTGACTTTAATATTAGGTGCTGCAGCACTGTTTCTGCACATTTGCACCCCACCAGGTCGCACATTTGTGAATCGAGCTGCACAGTGGTGTGCCCTACTCCCTCGCCAATGGGTGATTCAGTTACTGAAACCATGTTCCTGTGGTCACCCCACCCAGGACAAAGCACACAGGAGCTGGCAGGAGCGGCACAGAGTAAACCCACTGGACCAGTACTGGCAGGAGCTGGCAGCCAGGAGGAATGGCAAGGTAAGCCCCACCCATTTGGGGAGGGTTACACCAAGCTATCAATAAAGGATTTTCTCAGTTTTATTTCTGTTTTTCACCCTTTTTTGTGGCTGTAATCCACTCTTGATTCAACACTGCCATTTAGCAGTGGCATAAAACAACAAAAATAAACATAATGAAAACAAAAAAACTTTAAAATTGCTTTAAAAGGGTGCTGTAGAGTACACCTATGGAGTAGACATGTCTCTCCACAGCTCTGCATCTACTTGAAGTTTTTGATTTAATAATTCAAATAAAAGTAGAACTGGAGCCAATTTTTCACCAGCATTTCATTCCTCATTCTGAGTTGAACAGATTGATGCTGCATATTGCCATGGGGCAGTCGAACAAAGGAGCTCCAAAAGGATCAAAATCACAGCCATCGGTAGAGCAACAGGCCTCTACCTCAACACCTGCAGTGAACACCATAGAGCCACCATGGAAGGCCTTACAGCTCTCTATGCAAGCAATTGATGCGACGGTAGAGACAATTCTACAGCGCATTGGTGAGCAAGCCATTAAATTTTAACTAACTAATAAAACTGCTACATTGGTGGAAAATCAAGCCACCCAGGCTCTGTCTGCTGTAGCCAAGCTGATGCAAGAAAACAGCCAGCTGCGTTATCACCTGGAGGCTTCAGAAAATGCCAATCGTGCCACCAATGCTTGTTTGGTTGGGCTGCTAGAGGGGTCTGAGGACCCTGAACTTCTCTCCTTTCTGAAAAATTGGCTACCTAATACCTTGAATCTTGAGTCTGGGTTTCAAAGACATTTTATTAGAGCCTAACAGAAATCTCCACGCTCGAGTGAGGCATGAGATCTCCCTCGCACAGTCCTTCTGGTTAAGGACAGTGCTATGGCTAAAGGTCAACTACTGCAAGCTGCATACAACTCAGACTGGCTGAATTTTCAAGGTCACACACTCCATCCATTCCTGGATCTCTCCTATGCAACTAGGGCCCAGCACAAGAAATTCAATGGGGTCGGGGCTAAGTTGCAAAGTTTAGGGTAGTACATTCTTTATTGATGCTGGCCCCTTGTCACATTTACAGTGGGCACACATTCTCTATTTACTGATCTCAAGAGAGGCTGGTAAGGGTGGAGCAGATTCAAAAAGAATTCGAAGCATCCCAGGCTGCTTCAATGGTGGCCCAGAGTTCTGAAGATGAGGACACTTGAGAGCGGTAAGGTGTGGGACATGGTAGCTGCTGAATAGGATTTCTGGACGGTGTCCCTGATGACTTTTTTCAGAACTTTTACACCGCTGTTCTGGCCTTATTTTGTGGCGACTGTATCTTTGCCACGTTTTCTGAATGGGAGGAGGTTGTGTGGCTCAAGTTTATTGACCGCATTATAGAAACAGAAGCTCCCATTGTTATCAGATATTTATGATTTGGTGGGCTATGATCCCTCTACAAGAAGTTTATGGATGGGACATGTACTTTCTGTTTCATGGCCAGTTGCCTTAATTGCTTCTAATGCTGTTACTGATTTTTAAGTTTTAACAAGTGTTTTATGGCTCTATGATAGTTTTTGTGTGGATGCAGTAGTGGTGGGGGGGGCATTAAACATCTTGGGATGTTTTAATGTTTGGAATGGGGTCATATCAACACTGGTTGTTGAACGTGAAATTTTCCTGTTTGGACTAACTTGGACTGACTCCCTTCTCCTGTAGGGTGCAGCTATTCAAAAACATATACTGGTTATAAATATATATATATATATATATATTTTTTGCTGTTTCTTTCTATGCCCCCGGTCCTGGTCAGCCCCTCGTCCAGCTGCCACCCATCACTTCTGCTTCTTCAGGCCCTCACCTCCTGTAATTCCCATGGCTTGCCCCCATGGCAGGGCAGCAGGAAGCCCCCTACTCCACCACTGATTTGGGTCCAGTTCAGGGGTGTTACCTCTGGAGGCAGAGCACTGTGGGCAGCCATCAAGTCACAACTACCAGCCACCAGGGTCTTTTTACTTGTTTTGGCATGCAATGATGCCTGCAGTGGACTTGTGAATGTACCCGTGCGCAGCCCTGCCAAGCATCTGCTGTGCACCGGCCCCACGTTCTTGCAGCAGTGTGCCACCGAGCCCCAGCCTCCGCTAGGAGTCAAGCGTGCACCAGCTGCAGATACCCCCCTCCCTAGAGATGGAGAGCAGTCCGTCGGATGCTCAATCCATCTGCTTCCTGCTGACTCCCAGCAGCCCACGCTCATTCCCAAAAATGGGTCGCCGGCGTGGCACGAGGTGTGGCGTCCGGCACTTCAGCCCTCACCACCACCGGTCTGACCCGTGGTTATAAATATTACTTGTTTGTTCCCTCATATCTGTAACATTATATGCTTAGACTATATAATCCTGTTCCATTGGATGGCTCCTGTATCTCTTTTTGATGTCTGGCATATGGCACCTGTATCTTATTGTTTATTTGTGAAATGCAATAAACATAAAGTACAACAAGATTGCTTTACAAGTACAGGAGTAAAATTTAGAATGCATGAACATAGGCTTTTGTTTTCTGACACACTTTAGCAGCAAGATTCATCTCCCTTGCTGTTCAAAACCATCAGATTTGGTCAGATGCATACATTTATACAGCTACAAGCAGGCATGTTATACACCTGAACAAGAAAAAAATGTCTCTGCACTGAGGAGGCAGTATGGCTTAAAATATATTCTACTTTGTACTGTTTTTATGGAAATACTTTTTAATTGGCTTAGGCTGAATAGAAAAATCTGCTTTTGAACTGAAACTTTAAAAACAAATCTGTGGCAGCACACAGAATCCCTGAGGTATCAGACTGGCTTAGTCTTGAAGGGGGGAATCAAGAAACTTTGGGAAAATCAAGTTTCACCTCCAGTTACTATCTTTAAAGCCAATGAATATGATGCAATGTGAAAATGCAACCAAGTGAAAACGAGGACTGCAGACAATGTGGTGTCAAGTGTGAAACATACAGCAAAGACAGGATCCAGTTAACAGCTATTTCAAGCACCGCCACCTTCCCTTCTCTGGTAATCAATTTGATATGCAATAACTGCTTGAAGTAACAGCTTTTCTGGGTATGTGCCTGTTAGCTGGAGTGTGTGTGACAGGTTTATCACTGACTGATGATGAACTTCTGTCCATTATATGACTTCTAATAGTTTTTATTTCATAGAGTCATCATTTAAAGGGGGCAGGGAAATTGTGCAAAATTTACTATTGCTTCTAATGTCCTGTTTAAAGGAATTATATTCATACCCTAAATGGAAACATAAACAATGATGGTGGAAAAAAGTCTAATGATTCATTGAGTCCACCTAATTCTACCTAATTACTGTACAGTATGTTGCGAGTACCACTGTGGCAACTCATAGTCCCACCTCATATCATCACCACTACACATTTTTACTGTCCCCATATGTGTATCTCACTGCACCTGTGCTTAAATTCCACTGCTGTTTTGGCAAAGAAACATCTCTTGGCAACATGTTCTGCTTCTCTGCCACCCTATCTGTAAAGAAATACTTCTGGACATGCTTTCTGAAACTCCCTCTGACCAGTTTCATAGAGTTGCCCCTTGTGCCCATATCTGAACTTACTGTGATCAAATTCCTGCTCTCCAGTCTGTTTATCCCACGTAGAAATGTACAGGTCTCTATCATGTCTTCCCTCTCCCTTCTGGCCTCCAGGTTGCATACCTCTAGGTCCTTTAGCCTTTCCTCAATGGACTTCCCATGCTGTTCCTGAATAATCGTAGGGCATGTCCTCTGTACTGCCTCCGCTGTTATGTATGTATGTATGTATGTATTTATTCATTCATGCATTTCTGACTGGGAAAGGACCTGTTTCAGGAATGACCCAGGCCTAGATAGTGAACAAAAAGTGTGGAGATAAGAGGTACAAGGTTATAAACAAGCTGGAAAACATATGTTCAAGAGTAACTGAAAGTACAGTTGAAAACAAAGTAAAACGTTTGGATACAATTTTAAGTGGTACAAAAGCACATAAGTTAAACAATTAGTTTTGAAAGAATGCAGTACTGGTGCTATATGGCACAGTGACTACATGCAGTGCTAACATAGCACATATAAAGTGACAAGACAGTACAGTAAGTAATATATTAAACTTCACAATTGCAGCAGGAGGCACTCCATAGGTGACCCAGACGCTATGAATTAAGGAGGGGGTGGAAGAGGGCGTTGCTAATTCCCACTGGAAGGGCATTCCACAGAGATGGGCCAGCAGAAGAGAAAGTAATTTTGCCCATGTTAGATGTTATCTGCAACACTTAATCCAGAAGGCAATCAGAGGAGTGCAGGTCATGCAGATTAGTATTGTGCCTTAGTAAATTTGACAAAGGAGAGAGGTTAGGGGTGTTTAGTATCTTATCAATCAGACAGCAAAGGGTGAAGTCCCTGCGGGCCTGTAAGACAGCCAGCCAAGGTAGCTGTAAAGGTCACAGTGGTGTATTCTACAAGGGGCCAATGAGCCAAATCAGTATATGCTGTTGTAAATTGTTATTATGTAACCCCCCTCCCGGGAGGTGTACATGTTTGTGCACTGTAGGTCCTTTTTGGTCCCATAATTAAATGGTTAACCACCTCTGCCACACTGGTGGGAGTATCACAGGTCGGAGTTCATTGTTGGTATGCAGGATTATAAATTTGGGTTCTGGCGGCAAAAGGAGGAGTGAATCGTGAGAGCCTTAGAGACAGAGAGAGAGAGGGAAGGGCCAGGAGGAGAGCGGGGCTGATTGCCCGCTGTCATTGTTCATAAGTTTTCCATGGGTGGGGGCAAACAAGAAGTCTGGTGAGTGATGTGGTGGCGGCCATAGCCTGGTTCACGGGGTGGCCCACTCCTTATTCCATGGAAATGCCCCCTTCAGTGAAGCTAATAGAGATCCATGTCCGGAGTGATGAAGTTTTGGGTGCAGAGAGTTTGAGCCCGGAAACAATGTGCAGCCTTTGTTCAGAGAGAGAGATAGCTGGGGAGAATTTGGAGGCCAAAAGAAAGAGGGCGAGCACAATCTTCTGAGGATATGCCAATCCGATTGTGGCAGCTCTAGATGTGCAGTGGGGATGTTTGCCCACTGAAGTTGGATGGTAATGTCACTCGCCAGGGCCCATGTTCTGTGACTGAATGGATTTAGAGAGACAGAGAGAGAGAGAGAGAGAGAGAGAGAGAGAGGGACAGCTCTGAAATGTAGAGATGCCAACCCAGTTGTGGCAGCCGCGGTGGGAACGTCCACCCTAGTGTCTTGGGGGAGTCTCATGCCATGGCCTAAATGTTGAAGTAAAGTTCTGGGGAAGGAGAAGTAGCCCTTTCACTAGAAAAAAAAACAGGGTTTAGCTGCAAAGACCCCAAGGTTTGGATCAGTGGAGAAATGATGCAAGGGATGAGAAAGATAGGGAGAAACTTTAGTTCTGCCTGCTGCCAGTGTAAAGGCCATTTTGACCCCGATGTAATGCTATTTGTACTTTAATGTGGCTACTCAGCCCAGGAAGAAGCCATCCTTATGTTTATGCATGCCTAACATGAATTACATTCCAGCCCAGCACCAGAAGATGGCACCCCTTGCTCCATGGACCCTGTCAACGCTAGTCATTCCCGTAAGGTACAACTTTTGGTTTCTGCTGCTGTGAGTGCCCCATCCCCACAGAAAACTACCACCCCTAGACACTGAGGAGGGGGCTTACAGCAATAATGCAGTGAGTAAAGCAGCTATGTCACATACAGGGCCCAGGGCATCTAACAGACTGTGTGTAACAACACAACTACATAAAGAGGCTGCACAAGGAAGGGTGGTGCTTCCAAACAAAAAGTTCCACAATTCAAACAGAGCAGGGCACTCACCAACCAAAGAACACATGCAGGGCTCTAGAAAAATACTGACAGAATCCAATTTATTCAATACAAATGTGCATGCTTGACACGTTTCGGACATAGGTCCTTTATCAAAAGCTTTTGATAAAGGATCTACATCCAAAACGCATCAAGCGTGCACATGTATATTGAATAAATTGGATTCTGTCAGTAGTTTCCTGGAGTCCTGCATGTGTTCTCTGGTTGACGAGTGCCCTGCTCTGTTTGAAGTATGTAACAGCCTAAATGGCTTTTCACTATACTGCAGAGACACACAGAGTAGCCATAGAAACATAGAAACATAGACTTTGACGGCAGATAAGGACCACTTGGCTCACCCAGTCTGCCCATTTCCCTACCTAATGGATAAGCTGCAGATTCTAGTTAACCAACAGCCTACTTCCTGCCACCCCCCCCCTACAATTGCCTTATGTCTGTCCCATGCATGTTTGAATTCCCACTGTTTTAGACCCAACAACCTCTCCAGGAAGGCGGTTCCATGCATCCACCACTCTCTCCATGAAAAAAATGTCCTCACATTACCCCTGAGCTGTCCCCCCTCTATCTTTAAATTGTGCCCTTGTTCTTACATCTCTTTTTCTGAAAGATGCTACCCTCCTGGACTTTGTTGATTCCTTGAGGTACTTGAACATTTCTATCATGTCCCCCGTCCTCCTTTCATCAAGAGTATACATATTAAGCTTTCTCAGTCTCTCTTCATATGGTTTCTGATGCAGACCCTGCACCATTTAGCTGCCCTCCTCTGGACTGCTTCCATCCTGTCTATGTCCTTGCATAGATGAGGTCTCCAAAACTGCACACAGTACTCCAGATGGGGTCTCACCAACTGTCTGTACAGAGGGATAACCACTTCCCTTTTTACGTTCGCTTGCGCGCATACGCAAGGAACGTCTTGGGAGAATAGGACACTTTGGAGGTGTGACTGTCCTGTGCCATCCACTGCTCCGTTGAGCAGGTGTGGCAGTCCTGCACCAATGGATGTGGGTGCTGTGTATCACAGCAGTGGTCTTCACTTCAAAGAAAACCACCACTGCGATCAGTGCTGGCAGTGCCTCTGTATGAGCTGCCAAAACTGTTATAGCCGACGGGGTGCCCAATCCCCGGTACGACTAATCACACGCCCCCAAAGCTTTGGTGCCGCGGAGCCCACCCCAGCATGGCAAATCTTATTTTACCCGATGGGGTACCCAATCCCCGTCGGCTCCGCATCCCAAACAGCTTTCCTGCTGCCATGCTAGGAGCCCACTAGCGTGGCAAACATCTCGTCTGAATAAAAAAAAAAAAAAAAACTGTAACAAAAGAAAACGCTCCCATCGCTGTCTCCCACCCTCCCACAACCCGCACCCCACCCACTGCACACCCTGCCTCCCCACCCCCATACTTACCTCCGAGCTCGGCGATGATCATCGGTGACCGGGAATACGCCTGCACTCTTCAAAGCCGACCGCTAACTGAGGAAATGCCGTAAACTGTATAATGGGATAGATAGGGTTTTCAACTCTATTGCATATCTCAGGCATTTTTTGGAATTTTTGTACCAAATTTTCAACATGGGGTTTTTGGGACCCCTTCTCATGAATGCTGTCACTGTCATGGTGTTATTCGGGCCCGAAGGGTGATTTTGCAGTCACTGTGTGAAATCTCCTTTCCAGAATGATTAACAAAACAACACTGCCAATGTTCATAAGGTGGGCTGTCAAAAAGCTTATTTTGAAAATTTGGTGGAAAAATTCCTAAAAATTACCGTTTTACGAGCGTGCGTTGCGCAGTTCCTATGCACACTCGTAAGTTCATGAATTTTCAATATTTTCACTCCAGATTTTCAACATTGCCATTTTACCATACTTCCTTATAAGCAGTACAGCTGTCATTTTTCACATCCTGCCCAAAACGTGTTTCCACCCATGTAGCGCACAATGGTGCAGTTGGTGTGCGAAATCAATGTATGGGACACATTAAGAAAATCACAGTGATGCTGTTCATTAGCAGAGGTCTTAAAATGGCTATGTTGAAAATTTGGTAACTCTAAAAATGACTGTTTCTGACGTGCGTTTGGTTCCTCACGCACTCGTAAGTTTGTAATTTTCAATATTTCCCTCCAGATTTTCAACATTGCCATTTTACCACACCTCCTTATGAGCAGTACAGCTGTCATTTTCATATCCTGCCCAAAATGTGTTTCCGCCCATGTAGTGCACAATGGCGCAGTCGGTATCTGAACTCAATGTATGGACACACTAAGAAAATCACAGTGACACTGTTCATGAGCAGAGAGTCTTAAAATGGCTATGTTGAAAAATAGTAAATCTAAAAATGACTGTTTTACGGTGTGCATTGCGCAGTTCCTCATACTTTCGTGAGTTCAAATTTTCAATATTTGCACTCAATGACTTCCAAATACCTAAACAGCACATAGAAGCAAGCAACATTCAGCATTGACAAATGCTTGTTTTACTATATTTTTAATACTCCTCTCTGGTGCAGCCAATATCCTCCACGTCTTGCCCTCCCCAAACACCTAATGCCCTTACCCCTCTGCCTTTCAACTCTGAGCTTTCCTGTGGAAATGCGGCCAAGCCAAAAGCACCTGTAGAAGAGGGGTTTGGGGGTGGGAGAAGAGGAGGGAGAGAGGGAGGAAGATATATATGTATAGTCAGGATGTCCAGACTTTGCCTTAGCATGTTTCTGTCCCTCCTACAATTTGTTTCTGTGACTGAACAGTGGTAACAGAGTTACAGACTTGCTCTTCTGCAGACAAAGTATTTTACACCAATACTGTTATGCTGCCTGCTTCAGGCAATAGAACCACTTGTGAAACTGTCTCCCTCATTTTACTTCTTTGTCACTGATTTTTTAAGCCATGTCCAAGTGCCAAATACCACTGCAAATACCTGCAAGCGAATGTTCGGCATTGACAAATGCTTGTTCTACTTGTGATGCCCCTTCCTATGCATCCCAGTATCCCTCTGGCTCTCCTTACTGACTTCTCACATTGCTTACCAACCTTTAGATCATCTGATATGACTACCCCCAGGTCCCTTTCCATTTTTGTTGTTGTTAGTATCTCCCCTGCTATTGTGCACTCTTCTCCTGGGTTTTTGTTTCCCAGATGCATTACTTTGCACTTCTTTGCATTGAATCTAAGTTGCCATACATCTGACCATTCCTCCAACCTTGCCAAGTCCCTTCTCATCCTTTCTACCCCCCCCGTGTATCAACTCTGTTACAGATCTTTGTGTCATCTGCAAAGAGGCATACCTTTCCTTCCAGACCCTCTGTAATGTCACCTGTTAAGATGTTAAAGAGGACTGGACCCAGTACTGAGCCCTGAGGTACTCCACTAGTGACCCCCCCTTTCTTCAGAATGTGTTCCATTCACTATTACCTTCTGTGTCCTATTGTGCAGCCAGTTTGCTACCCAGGCTACCACCCTGGGACCCACTCCCAGGCTGGCTAACTTGATTATTAATCTTTTGTGTGGGACTGTGTCAAATGCCTTGCTAAAGTCTAGGTAGGCCTTATCCACAGCCCCTCCCTGGTCCATTACTTTGGTCACCCAGTCAAAGGAATCTATTAGAGTCATCTGACATGACCTTCCTGCTGTAAATCCATGCTGCTTTGGGTCCTGTGCCCTGCTGGCTTCTAGGTACTCAACAATTCTTTCTTTCTGAAGTGATTCCATCATTTTCCCTACCACTGAGGTCAAACTTACAGGTCTGTAGTTTTCTACTTCTGCCTTGCTCCTACATTTGTGAAGGGGAATCACATCTGCCCTCCTCCAGTCCTCAGGTACCACCCCATCCTCCCATGATTTGTTAAAAAGTGTGGTCAGTGGTGTCACTAGGTCTCCTTTAGTTCTTTTAGGATTCTGGGGTGAATCCCGTCAGGCCCCATTGCTTTGTCCACCTTGAGTTTTAGGAGTTCTTTCAGGACTCTTTCTTCTGTAAATGGACTGGTGTCAACCCCCCTACCCAAAGTGCTTCTATTGTCTGGTTTAGGTAACTCCTCCTCATCTTCTTTTGTGAATACTGAGCAAAAGTATTCATTCAGTATCTCTGCCTTTTCACTGTCTCCCTCTGCCCACCTCCCATCTCCCTTATTAATCTTCACTATTGCTCCCTTAACATTTCTATATTCCCTAATGTACCTATAAAAAGTTTTATCCCCGTTCTTAACTGAATTGGCTATTTTTTCCTCGGTTTGGGCTTTTGCTATTCTGACTGCCTTCCCCACTGTTTTCTGCTTTAACTGATACAGCTCCCTGTCATGCTCCTTCTGTGATTCCTTATACTTTTTGAATGCAGCCTTTTTTCTCCTTAACCTTTCCTGCCACCTCTTTTGAGAACCATAGTGGTTTTTTACTCCACTTTGTTTTCTTTATCTGTTTCACACAAAGGTTTGTTGCCTCTATGATGGCAGTTTTGATTTTTCTCCATTGTTCTTCCACCCATCCTTTTAGGCCATTTGCTAGTGTATTCCTCAGGTATTCACCCATTTTGCCTAAGTCAGCCCTTCTAAAGTCCAGTATGCTTGTTTGTGTATGGCTCGTCTCCATGGTTGTGCTTATTGTGAAGCACACTGTGCAGTGGTCACTTGTTCCCAGATGTCTACCGACTTCTAAATTTGTGATCCTCTCTCCATTTGAGAGTACCGGGTCTAGTATTGCTCCCTCCCGAGTGGGTTCCTACACTAGCTGTCTAAGGTCTGCCCCCTGCTGGGCATCGAGAATGACCCTGCTCTTGGATATGGCTGCAGTACATGTCATCCAGCTAACATCTGGCATATTCAGGTCCCCCATCAACAGTATCTCCCCTTTTTCAGCCATTTTGAGAATGTCCTCTATCATTTTCTTGCCGTTTCCTCCCTTGGAGGCGGGGTCTGTATACAACCCCTGTGCGGATTGTGATGCCATTCCTTGTCTCAAGGTGACCCAAGTGCCTCTTTCTTCCCTGCTTTTTTAGTTCTGTAGCTTTGATCCTTCCCTTATGTACAGAGGCTATCCACCTCCTCTTTCCCTCCCTGTCCCTTCTGTAGACTGTGTACCCTGGTATGTTGACATCCCAGTCATGGTTCTCCATGTACCATGTTTCCGTGACTGCCACAATATCCAATTGTTCATCTTCCATCAAGGCTACTAGCTCAGGAAGCTTGTTTCCCAGACTACGGGCATTGGTACTCATTGCCCTCCATTTAATGTTGGCTTTATCCTTTTTCCTCCATGCCTGCTCTTTTTGCCCTTGTCTATTTTTCCATTTACCCCTGTCCTGCCCTCTGTTGAGCACTGTACCTCAGTGTTTACCTTACTACCTGGCATGTTTTGTGGGGGGAGGCTTGAAATTTCCTGCCTCTTATTAGCACCTCCCCCCATGGCTAGTTTAAAAGCTTGCCAAGGAAGCATTTAAACCTGTCACTTAGGATCTTGGTTCCCTTCGTGGACAGATGCCATGTCACAGATAGGGCTCAGGGCACCTAACACTGTGTAATATAGCCAGAATGGCTTTCACAGCTACTGCCACAAATGAGTGCCTTCCCACCCACCCTTTCTCCTTCACTCCCGGACCTGACTACTGCACTGGATGATCCCCCAATTATTACCCCTTCAGTCCCCAATCCCTTTTTCCTTTGTGGACTAAACTTTGTGCTTGTGTTTTGGGAGAGGAGTTGTTGCAGCTGCACACTGGTGAGCACAGGAGTTCCCCAACAGGGGCCCAGAAATGTGATAACTCGATATTTTTGTAAGGTATGCCACCATTGCCTGAGCTTTGTGCTTGAAGTTCTGGGTCCTTTCCAGTCTATCCTGTGCCACTAGTGTCATTTGTCATCCCTGTTCCTGTTTCTCATTTTTTCGTTTCAGGTCCTAGAGTCCTGCGGTGGAGGAGCCGAGCTGGAAAGAGGAAATATGGGCAAGGTCCCATGGAGGACCAGGTAAAGGAGTCAGTGAAGGCGACAGATGGAGAGAGACCAAATTTTGGACTAAAAATTGGAGGAAATGAAGAGGAAGTGAAGATAGGAAAACAGGGACTGAATTGAATCAGACGACTTTATCGCTGGAAACTTTTATATTCAAGGGCTGGTGAAGCTGGGGGAGTGAAAGTCAGGAGTGACAGAGTGATAGAAAAAATGAGAGTCTAAGGGACTATAAGAAACTGTAAGCTGTGGCTTTCTAATATTTTATTTTGAAATTCTGCATATTTCTCAGCTGCTCTGACTTATTCTGGGCTTTATGCTCTACATATTTTACTGACCTAAATCCTGCTCCTAGTTAGCCATTTTCTTGATCTTTTTCCTCCGTTGTTTTCTACATATTTTACTGTCTCTCTCTATATTACTGTTTATGCACACCTTCCACTAGATTCTCCAGAGTCTTCTGCTGTGCTTTTTGATTTTAATTTTGATTTTTAGATTTTTTTGTGTATTTGTTTTAGATTTACCATTTTAATACTTATATCTTTTTTAAGCTATTTTTTTTCCACGCCTCTTGGGTCACGTGATCCTCTGGCCCGGGATAAACTGTACCTGCATCAGCATTCTAGTCGAGCAATCGCCATTTTCGATATTGCCAAATGCTGTGTTCAGCTTCAAGGTACTCCGCTCTGCTGTGCGTTTTTTGCTATATAGCCACTCTGCAGTTTGCTACCAATTTTGCTACTGATTGTTTCTTTCTGGTTCTCCCTGTATTCTGTGAGATTATTGCCATTTGATCATTTTTGACTGTGTGTACGGCCAAGGTATTCCTGTGCCAAAATCTAAGCTACTGTCGATTTTTTGGGGCTCTGTCCCGAGAGGTAGTCATCTGGCGGGATTCTCATTCCTCCTTATCAAGGATTTGGATGTAACTTTACCTTTTTCACTGCATAGTAATTGTACTCTCCCCTCATTTATTTTATTGTATAGATATCCTTCAGCTTCTTTTTTTTATCATTTTATAGCTGTTCAGAATTGGAAGGAATGGATGAGGTCTTGCCTGTTTTAAACTAAAGAAAACTCAAGGCCCTAAGTTTATAAGGCTACATGCTGAAGGAGACATATTCTTTCAAACTATATGGTGGCAAGTACTTTTTCATCTGCTAAGTGTACCATAGCATACAGAAAGGAAGCTGTGGAGGAAAGCCATTTGTGGGTCCCCAGTTACAAGAAGACCATTATAGTCTGCAAAGTTGCTGGTGGTTATTGATGGTGTCTGTGGAATTTGCTGGATACACCTAATATTTTTGAATATATCTGAGACCTGGGACTACTGAATAGATATAATCGGGTAGTCAATTTTGTCTATCCCATTTGTAATATTTCTTTCTGTTGCTACTGTTATAAAATATATCTGATATTCTGTGCCTCCTGATTATTGGTAAAATGGCAACTGCTAATTTAGCAGATGCAGATGAAGCTGTGGAATGATACATTTATTATACCAGATGCTAATTCAAAAAAAAATAAAATAAAAAAGACAGATTTTATGAATGAAGTCAATATGAATGATGTTACACCTATAACATCCTGCCCTAAACAAACTCCACTAACGGGCTATGCAAGAACAGATGACAGTCATATAGGAGATTATTTACTTAAAATCAATTAAGGTGCTGAAAACACAGAATCACACAAATAAACAAGAGAAGGGAATAGTAAATGGAGTGGGTTCTCATTAAATATAAGTAATGCAAGTAAAGGTAGAAAAGGGGCAAGGATATGTTCAGAAGAAGGAAGGCTATCTCACTGACTTTGAAAATTTCATAACTCCCTTTATTAATAGAGGGAAAAAATGTGATGATAGTGTAGAATAATATAATTCCAGTGAGCATATATATACAGGATGAAAACCTCTATGCAGAGCTCAGTACAGAACCAGAATACAGATCCATTAATGGACTACAATGTGCAGGCCAATATCTTGATAAGTAAACAATTAGCAGAAATAAAGACAGTCTTGGTATGCACAAATTTAACTATGGTTTATCTGTTTGCAGATGACACCAAGATCTGCAACAGAGTAGATGATCCAGATGGGGTAGGCAGAATGAGAAAAGATCTGGATAAACTAGCAAAATGGTTGGAAGAGTGGCAACTGGGATTTAATGCAAAGAAGTGCAAGATCATGCACATGGGGAAGAGAAACCCTGAAGCCACCTATAGGCTGGGAGGGGAGTTGCTGGCAATCACAAGGGAAGAAAGAGACTCGGGCATCATAATCACCGATGACCTGAAATCATCCGAGCAGACCACTAAAATAGTAGGTAAGGCAAGAGGGATGTTGGGGTGTATTAGTAGGGGTATCACAAGTCAGAAGAGGGAGGGTAATAAACCCTCTTTATAAGACATTGGTTAGGCCCCATCTGGAGTACGTGCAGTACTGGAGGCCACACCTTCATAAGGACATTAACCAAATTGAGGCAGTCCAGAGAAGGGCAACCAAAATGGTGCAGAGACTGCATCAGAAAACATATGAGGACAGATTAATGGAGCTCAATATGTATACCTTGAGCAAAGGAGGGAGAGAGGTGATATGATTGAAACATTCAAAACACCTTAAGGGCATTAACAAGGTGAAAGAGTCTAACATGTTTCAATATAAGAAAAATAGCAGGACAAGAGGACACAGCATGAGATTAGAGGGAGGCCGATTAAGGGGTAATGTGAGGAAGTTATTTTTCACAGAAAGGGTGGTGGATGCATGGAACAGCCTACCTCAGGAAATGGTGGACATGAATACAGTGCAGGGCTTCAAACAGGCATGGGATAGGCATAAGGGAGCAATACCAATCAGTATGACTAGATAGGCCATTGGCAGAGCAAAGGCTGATGGCACATTCATAAGGCAGAAAAAGAAATGGGCAGACTGGATGGGCCTTGCAGTCCTTATCTGCTGTCAACTTCTATGTTTCTATGGGCTCTATAATGAAGGGGTTTGAGGACCAGAAAATACAAATCAAAGAACTCAAAGAGGCAGTTAGAGTTCTAACATTAGTAAATCAGGAAAAGTGTAAAGGGAAAGAGAAGGAGAAAGAAAAAACTATAAAAGAAATTACAACAGAGATTGCGGATAAGGAATTCAGGGAAATGTCAGAAATAAACAAAGAAAAGAATATAAAGGAACATCTGTAAAAATGAACAGAAAGGGGGAAAACAAAAGAAGGATACAGGAATTCAAACTATGAAGCACAATGAATCAAGAGGAAAAATGTAAAAGAGGTTGAAACTATATAAAACAATAATTGTACTAAAGAACAAGCATTTGTCAATGCCAAATGTTTGCTTGCTGGCACTGAAATTGGTAGTGTAGGAGTTAGAGAGCTGCATAATAGGAATGGCAGTGAAGTATTGAACTGAAGCCAACCCCACCACTACCCTGCAGAGACTGACAGGCATTGGGGTGTGCCTTTGGGTCATCAGGCATAACGGCCATGCCATTTCACCACACCCTACCCTGCAGACACCGACAAGTGTCACGGTGTGCCTTGGGGTCTTTGGCTCTTATGCTCACCCCATTCCATCAGGAAATACAGTGAGATGGGTGCAGTATAGGAGAATGGGGTGAACTTTGGGGCTGAAGAGTCCAAGGCACGCCTCGATGCCTTTCACTGGCTGCAGGATGTGGGTGGGGGTGGAATGGTATGAGCATTGCAGGCAACAATCCCAAGTCACACCCCTAATGCCTGTCAGTCTCTACAGGGTGGGGCATTATGGTCGTAAACCCTAACGCCTGAGGCGTTCATTGGTATTTTCACTCCAAATTTTCAACATGGGTTTTTTGTGACCCCCACCTTATGAACAGTGGCAATATCAGTTTGTTAGCCAAAAGCTGATTTTGCACAGTGACTATGCCATTTGGCACCACAGGTGTGAAAACACATTTCGAACAGGATGTGAAAAATGACAGCTGTACTGTTCATGGGGAGGTGTAAAAAATGGCAATGTTGAAAATCTGCAGTGAAAATATTAAAAAAACTGGTGAAGTCACGAGCGTGCTTAGAAACTGCGGAATGCACACCCGTAATGTAATTAGTTTGGGGACTTTTTACAGCAGATTGCCAACACAGGCATTCTGGACCTCCACTCATGAACAGTGTCACTGTGATTTTCTTAATCTGTCCCGAACAGTGATTTCCCACAGCGATCACACATTTCTGCACTGGAAGTGCGAAAACACATTTCGGCCATGGTATGAAAAATAACAGCAGTACTGTTCATAAGGAAGTGTTGAAAAATGCCAGTGGTGAAAATCTGGACTGAAAATATTACAAATTCATGAACTTATGAGGGTGCGTGGAAACTGCGCAATGCTCGCTCATAACACTGTACTTTGGTATTCTTCAAAATCGTTGGGAGTCTACCATTGCCTATTTCCTGTACTCGGCTGGATGCCAACTTACGTTGTTATCCATGCTGCCTCACTGATGATTTCCACTCATTGTGCTCGGTCAGATGTGATCTATGTACCTCAACTATGTACCTTATTCGTATATCACAAAAGAGCCTTAATCTATGTACCCTATTCGTATGACTTATCATGTGCCTGAACCTAATGTATGTTAACCCTGTTTATGCCTGTATGCCTGATGTTCATGTATTGTTCCATAGTAACCCTCCTGGGTCACACCTGAAAATAGGCACTTGGTTGTCTAGTGCGCTCACCCGGTAAACACAAGCAAATAAATAAATAAACACAGTCATTTTATGGACTTTTGTCACCAAATTTTTAACATAGCCATTTTAAGACCTCTGCTCATGAACAGTGTCACTGTGATTTTCTTAATCTGTCCCGAACATTGATTTCACACACCGACTGTGCCATTGTGCGCTACATGCGCGGAAACACATTTGGGTGTGTTGTGAAAAATAACAGCTCTACTGCTCATAAGGAGGTGTGGTAAAATGTCAATGTTGAAAATCTGGAGTGAAAATATAAAAAATTCACAAACTTACAAGCGTGCGTAGGAACTGCACAATGCACACTTGTAAAACAGTCATTTTTGGGAATGTTTTCACCAAATTTTCAACATAGGGTTTTTGGGGGCCTACTTCATGAACTGTGACACTGTTGTTTCGTAAATCGGTCCCAAAAGGTGGTTCCACGCAGTGACCGTGAAATCACCTTTTGGGACTGAATAACAAAATTCATGAGGTGGGGTCCCAAGAACCCCATGTTGAAAATTTGGTGAAAAAATTCCCCAAAATGCCTGAGATATGTATCAAAGTTTAAAAAACCCTATTTATTCCATTATGCAGCTTACCGGCATTTCCTCAGTTCGTGGTCAGCTTTGAAGAGTGCAGACATGTTCCCAGTCCACCAAAGATCATCGCACCGGACTCTGGAGGCAAGTATGGGGTGAAGTTGGGGGTGTGGGAGGCAGGAGTGTGCAGGGGTGGGCGGGTGGGGGCAGGGGTCAAGACAGTCAGCGAGGGACCATGTTTTCTTACAGGGCATTTTTGTAAAAACGGCGTGGGTCTTTGCCACGCTGGGGTGGAGGCTCCCAGTGTGGCAGCTGGAAGAGCTGTTTAGAGACAGTGGGCAGCCAGAGGTGGGCACCCCCGTTGACCATACAGACTGTTGCCACCCTGGGCTGGGCTGCCAGCGTGGCACCTGGAAGTCTGTTGGGGGGATACAGTGGAGCCAATGGGGGATTGGGCACCCCTGTCAGCCATACAGTGTGTGGGTGGCAGGGAGCACATGAGCATGCTGGGGTGGGCTTCCAGCATGCTACTTGTTGCGGGGGAATGGAGCTGTCTATGACAGCTTTTTCACTGCAGTGCCAATGTGTAGGCACTTTGCATACTGCCGGATAGCAGTATGCAAAGTGCCTACACGCTACTGCCGCTGATTGCAATGGTTTTTTGCTTTCAGCGGTATGCCACTGCATCTGAATGGCTGTCATAGACAGCTGCTACATTCATTGGCATGGTGCAGCCGTGCCTGCAAAAGACAGCAGGGCATTGGAAGTGGGGGAGGCACACCCATGAATTCTCGTATGGTGGCACTATGTTTCTTGCACATGTGTGCAAGCAAACATAAAAGCTACTCACTGTGTACCTTAAAGGTGTTCCAAAATCCAGGAGAGAAACCTCATTCTCCCTTAAAATAGCTGTATACAATATTATCAAAAATGGCTGAAAACTAAAATTCTATGGGAAGAGCTTTGCTCAGCTTATAGATATAGAACACTGCCTGACAAAGGAATCATATGCCCAGTTCTTAACAGTCGTAGGATTCAGGAATATGTTCTAAGTATTCAGAAAGAGATTAAAAAATTAGGCATAGATATGGACACTACTACTAGATATTTTACAGTTAATGAGGAAAAGAAGGAGTGGACATCACAACCTGAAGGGAAGAAACTAGAGAACCAACTGCAACAACAGACGATTGTGAGATAGCTCCAGAGACCTAATGTGATAGAATATGAATTAAAAGGTTCACCAGAATATGATAAAATGATTAGAAGAAGGAGACAAAGGATTAATAATAGTATAATTTTAGAAGAATCTTGGGAGCAGGTTACAGGTGATACAGAAGAAGGAGGAAAACATGAGTATAAAGTGAATGCAAATTTAAAAGTGCAGAATTGTTTTAAGCTACTGTCTTATTCGTTAACAGATGCATCAGATGTAGCATCAGATGATGCAATTACTCTATTATCAGACCGAACTATGGAAACCACCAGGCCCCTGCTAAGACTGCCCCCACAAAATAACACTTTAAGAACATTATCTTGGAATATTGCTGGCATCTCTGGAAAAACAAATGATGGCTCCTGGCAAGATACCATCAGGAAATATGATATTATATTGTTACAAGAAACATGGTTACATGTTAATGACCATGTAAATTTCAAGGGGTTTAATAAAGTATCTATTCTGGGACAAAAAAGAAACAAAAAGGGAGGTATGGTGGTGGCCTGATGGTTCTTATGGATACAAGAAACAAAATGTATATTAACAGCAGTAGAATCTCTCCAACTAAAAAACTGGATTGTTATAGAATTAATAACAGAAGAGAAAGATATTATCATACTCATACATGTGTACTTAGCACCTTCACTTAATTGTGCTGAATATGAAGAACAACAAAAGGAACTTGCACAACTCTTAGAGGTGTATTGTTATCAGATAGAGTATAGACATATAATAGTAATGGAAGACTGGAATGCACATGTGGGAGGTAGGAATGAACATGATGTGTTCAGAAATTACAGTGACATGGGTATTTATTATTATATCCCAATGAGACAATCAAAGGATATGAGGGAAGACAAAAAGGGTGATTTACTTCTGAAATGTGCTGTTAGGCAAAATGTGTATATCGTGAATGGAAGAACAAGAGAAGACAAGCTAGGGGAAATTACCTTCCCCACAAAAAATAAAGGATCTGTTTTAGTCTTGGCACTGGTTGACATTTCACTTTTTTAAAAAATAGAAACTTTTGAGGTTCTATTAGAGAATTTGTCTGACCATTTTTCTATCTCATTTACTCTTAGGTTTGGATATGGGCAGAAGATCCAACATGATAAAATTAAAGAAAGAGATCTGAATCATCATATGTTAATGACAAAAAATAGAATCAAGTGGGACCCATTAATAAAGGAAAGAATGGACGAACTACAAAATAATAAAAATGTCCCAGAAATAAAATACTCAATTTTAAAAGCATCAGGCACTGAGATCATTAATAAGTTCAAAAATCTAAACCTCTATCTGAAAAAAAATATAAATATGGATACACGGTTAGATAAGAAAGAAACTAGAACAGTAGGGATATTCCCTTGGTATGATAATAAATGTGAGGTCTATAAGAAATTATTGAACAAAATGGCTAGATTGTATAGAGAAAGCACAAACATAAATTTTAATAAAGGGCTTGTACTATTAAGGGGAGAATATTGTATGCTTATTAAACAGAAAAAAATGATTATAACAAAAATGTATGGGAAACAATGCAGACGGCTATTCAGGGAAATAAAATACACAAAATTTTTGGAAACTAATCTTATATGCGGAACATGGTCATAGCAGGAATATAGATGTAAATATTCCAGAAAAAAGTATGGACTGAACACTATAAAAATCTGTATAAAAACAATTACCCTAATGTTGAGAAAGTTTTTGGAAATAAGGGTACAGTAAGAAAGCAAAGGCTATGAGCATTGTAGTATCACAAAGGCAGAAATAATTGAAGCCATCTGTGTACAAAAAAAAATAAGGCCCCAGGCACAGGTGGTATACCAGCAGAACTGTACCAGAATAACAGAATTGTGGGTAGAAATTTTTAGTAAATTATTTATTTATATTAAAGAGTCAGAAGAGATCCTGCAGTCATGGAAAGTAGCTGAATTGGTCCCATTACATAAAAAGGGTAGTTAATATATAACAAGTAATTATCATCCAATAGCTCTACAGAATATCTCAGCAAAAATTTTTTACACACACATATTGCTAAAGGAGCTTAATTTATGGATAATGGAAAATGACATTCTAAGTGACTGACAATTTGACTTTAGGAAGAAATAATCTCCAATGGACTGTATACATGTATTAGATCATTTAATTAGGAAATCTAAAGAGAAAAAACAGACCCTTTTTCTTGCTTTTTTAGATTTGTCCTCTGTTTTCGATAACGTGAATAGGGTAGTATTGTGGGAAATATTGACAGGATGGGACATAACTAATAAACTATTAACAAATCTACAGAAATTCAGAATACACATAAGGAGCCAGAAGAACTGTGGGTCTCCCTGGAAACAGGAAATGGGACAGCCGGGGAGATCACGTGATGCTTCTGCGAGACTAGCAGCACCGGAGACTAGCTCCCGTCTCGATCCTCCAGTAAACCTAATAAAAGACGTTTCTGAGGGAGATTCTGCCTGAATCAAAAAGATCTTACCGCCAACAGATATTTGCAGTGCTTCTTGCGACTCAGGGGCTTATACGGACAAGCGCAGATCTACGAAAAACCGGGCCTAAAAGAAGCATGGAAGCCGAAATGCGCCAGGCGCCTCCACGGCACACGCCTCCACAAATTCCGGAGAAGGGATCAAAAGGATCCAAGGGGCAGACCGGTGGTCCCTCCAAAGCTCTCATACCCATGACACCTCAATCAGCGGTAACCCCGCTATCAGAGCAAAAGTTTCTTGAAGAATTACAGCCATTCAAGACGGCTCTGCAGTACATAACTAAAGAAATCAAATCGCTCAGAGGGGAACTCTCTGACACAAACCGAGCCATTTTGGACGTCTCGGCCCGCACAACCTCACTGGAGAACTGGAAAGTTAAACTAGAACCTGACGTAGTGACACTAAGACAAAGACTACATTAAGTCGAATCCAAACTAGAAGACTTGGAGGGCCAAAGTAGGAGGAACAACATTGTTATCTTCGGTCTCCCTGAAGAAGCCGAAGGTACAACTCCCATCTTATTTTTCCAAAAAATGCTTGCAAAAATAGCTGGTCCCTCTCCGAACAACCCCTCATACATAATAGAGAGGGCTCATCCGTCATTGCAACCTAAAACCATGAATGGAAAACCCCCGAGACCAATCATTATCAAGCTCTTAAATTATCTTGATAAAACTCACATTCTGGACCAAGCTAGAAGTTTGCAGCAGGTTACCTGGGAGGGCCAGCAGCTAGCTACGCCTGGTGCAAGATCTTCCGGCTACAGTGAGACAACGCCGGGCGGAATATCACCCCATGGTTTCAAAATTAATCGCCGCAGGCATCAAATACAAGGTCCAGTATCCCTCCAGATTGATGGTAAGGCATGCAGAAACCTGGCATTCCTTTGACAATGCTCAATTAGCAATCACCGCGCTGCACAAGCTGTACCCAGATCTGTTTTCTGCACGCTGAGGAAATATGATAGATTCCGTCAATATACATTCCTTTATGAGGTGGAGAGCCCTAAATAAATCGGAATAAGGTTGATTGCCGAATGAAAAATTGATTGCCTGATGAATCACCACTCAGTACATTACTACAATTACCAAAAGTAGCTTGAAGCGAGACTTTTCGCCTCCTGGTATTACCCAAAGGCACCACACGAGGGCAGCATAACTCCATGTTAAAGGATGGGGGCACTTATAATCATTTTAGTTCAACTTAAATACATTTCTACCTGGTTGAAAAATCAAGCCGTCCTTATGTTATTAAACTAAAAACATTTATTAAGCTGCCCTAAGGATGGACAACACATTGAAACTTGCTGTGCAACTGCAATTACTGTGGTGGAATTTTTTTTTTTATTTTTTTTTTTTCCTTCATCTCACCATGGAGGGCACCTAACAAAAAGATGCAAATGGTGACTCACTCAGATTACCTAGCTGGAGGACTGGGGCGGGAAGCAGGAACCTCTGGATGAACCTGCAGCCTACTCAGTGCAACACGTCCTGGCATAGGGTGGGATGGAAGCCCACAGGGACGATCAGGATCAAAATTTGGAATTTACTATTAGTTATGTCATTCATTACAGAAGGGCAGAATATATTGGCCCTTGGTTCTATTTTCTTTTTTTGGCATAAAACTTACCCCGAGGTGGGTAGGGGGAAAAAATGGGAGGGGGGGCAGAATAGGGATAAGGAGAGGAACAGTTTATTAAGTGTGCTCATGGGGAAGGGTAATAACTCTCCACTTCAACCTCTTATATTTACAAACCCTTATGGGAAGGACTATAGGATTAAGGGTGGTCAGTTGGATGTGAATATAATGGTTGTTGTTGTAGGGAGGGGGGGAGTTGTTTTGGGTTCGCCACTAAGTAAATACGGAATGGTTTACTGGGTTAGCTTCCTTCTTGAGGGAGAGCTAATAGATACAGGATTATTATTGGTTTTGATCTGGTCATGACAAGTGCATTAAAGTTTTGCTCTTGGAATGTTAAAGGTGCTCAATCCCCCACCAAAAGAGCCAAGGTATTGCTACACCTTAATAAGCTTAACATAGATGTAGCCTTCATTCAGGAGACTCATTTACGCAATTCACATATCAACAATTTAAGAAGAACATGGGTGGGGCATGCATTTGGTAGTGGGCTAGATACTCGTAGAAATGGAGTTGCAGTGCTTATTGCACGTCATATACCCTTCCGATTGCTGCAGTCAATATGTGACCCCCAAGGTAGATACATACTATTGAGGGCCATCTTAGGTCACACTGAAATGGTACTAGGGTCTGTCTATGGACCGGTTGGAGATGACCCTCAATTCTTTATAAGTCTTATGACTAATTTGGCGCCATGGTCTAAACTCCCCATTTTACTTGGCGGAGATTGGAACTTGGTTTTTTGTAACACCCTAGATAGGTCTAAAATTAGGCATACCCCATATACCCCTGCACAATTGGCTCTCAAAGATCTTATGAATACTTTGGGCCTTGTTGACCCATGGAGGACTCTCTTTCCCTCTACTCGAGATTACTCATTTCCAAGGCCACTGATTTACGGTGATTAAAACAAATAAATTCTGTTTTCAAGACTTAAGATTCCGGAACTTCACTGGTGATTGCTACTCTAATTTCCGGATTTTACCGGGATTCTTTTATCATTTTTTAGTATGTGCATAAATAATCAGAATTAAAGAAGGCTTAATATACAGAGCATTAAATTAAGTAAACTGAAAATAGTACAGGAAGGAATTAAAAGAAAAACACACTTTTTTATAGATTTACTGATCTGATAGAAAATGCCAGATTCCATGAAATCTTCATTTTTACCGGTTTTCAGGCAGCCCTAATTCCGGAATTTTACCGGATTTTCCAGTAAAAACCAAAAAACAGTGGCCTTGCTCATTTCACTCCTTACCCCATAACACATTCTCAAGAATTGATTTCTTTCTGTTGAGGATTGAGCACCTTGCGAGGGTTCAAAGTTGTATTTACCTCTCTAAAGTGATTTCTGATCATCATCCAACTCTTTTGCAATGGTCTACACCCACCCCCATTAACCAAGTCAAAGTTTGGAGATTCAACTCCCAATTACTAAGGTCCCAGAACATAGTTAGCCTTTGCAAAGGTATATAATAAATTCCAGGAAATCAATGCCTTGTCCATGCCAAAACTAGATGTGTTATGGGGGGCTTTGAAGTGTTCATTAAGAGGCGAGATTATTCGGTTGGCCTCTGTTAGGAAAAAGAAAATCTCAATAGAATCTTCATCACTTTTACAACAAATCAGAGCCTTAGAACAGTCCCTATCTTCTCAATCATACCCCACGGGAATTTGAAAAACTAGAAAGCCTTCGATTCCAATATAATACTCTTCTTGGTGATAAGGTGGAATATCTTCATTTTAAAACAAAAGCCACCTACTTCGACCAAGGGGACAAGGCGGGGAGAATACTGGCCCTAAGGCTTAGAGCACAAGTGATGGACAGGATGGTAGTAACCATTTAAGACCCAATCAGCAAGTACGATACTACACCCAAGGAGATAGCCTCATGCTTTAAATCATATTATCAATCTTTATATTCCTGCCCCCCCAACCTCCTAAAAATACCACATTAGACCTTTTTCTACAAAATATAGACCTGCTACATTTATCCCAGCATCAAATAGACCTCTTACAAGCTCCCCCTAAATATAAAGGAAATACATGAAGCTATTGAAGCTCTTCCTATTGACAAGGCACCAGGCCCAGATGGCTACACAACCAACTTTTACAAAGCTTTTAAGTCTCAATTGAGTACAATTTTGCTCGACACATATAACTACATATACAAACACGATCTTTCAGATCTTAGCCTCACTGAGGCTACCATTGTAGTACTCCCTAAACCAGACAGGGACCCCACATTACTGCCGAACTATCGCCCAATATCACTAATAAATGTAGATATGAAGATCCTAGCTAAAACCCTGGCCAATAGACTGGCCAAGGTCTGGCTCACATAAATAAGTCCTGAACAAGTTGGTTTTGTGGCCGGGCGCCTCTCATCAGATCATCTACGGAAAATCTCCCACCTTATTCCTGCGTCAAGGGACTCCCAAATTCCAACAGCTTTGGTTTCCCTTGATGCAGAAAAAGCTTTTGACCAGGTTTCATAGGAATATTTGTTTGACTTACTTCCGAGATACAGAATCCCCAAGCAGTTTACAAAGTGGATCAAGATTCTCTACTCCCATCCCTCCGCCAGGGTATTATGCAATGGGGTCATGTCACCGTCCTTCCCTCTTCAACAGGGCACAAGGCAAGGCTGCCCCCATCTCCTTACCTATTTAATTTATTCTTAGAGCCACTTATCAGGAAGATTAACCAATCTACACTAATATCCGGGATCCCGATTCACCAGTTTCAATACAAACTATCGGTGTACGCCGATGATATTATGCTCCACATTACAAACCCATCCACATCCATACCAGCCACCTTCAACATTATCCAGGAATTTGGGGAACTCTCCAACTATAAATTAAATGTAACTAAAACAGAAGTAATGCCACTAAATAACTGTACTCTAAAAGCGGACATCGAACAACTTGGGCTCACATGGGTAAGAGATAAAATAAAATACCTGGGCATATTTCTGTCACAATCTGAAAACAAAATGAAGCGATATAATTTGGACCAATTACTTACAAACATCAGGACAGACCTAAATCGCTGGGTATAACTTCCTATCTCCCTCTGGGGATGCATTAACATTATAAAAATGAATGTTCTACCCAGCTTGCTGTACCCCCTTCAAATGCTAAATCAATTTCTTCCCCAATCCTGGTTTCACCAAGTGCATAGCATTATTTCAAAATTCATTTGGAAAAATAAACCACCTCGGAGAGCAATTATTAAATTGCAAAGGTCCAAAGAAAGAGGCGGATTCCAGGTTCAATATTTACCACTACTACCTGGCTATTAACTGTGCCATAGTTTCACGATGGCTAAAACCCACAGAAGACCCCCCACCGTGGTTACAAATAGAACAGTCAATATGCAGAGTATCAGGAATAGATATTAAGAGCCTTCCCTATCTCATTGCTAACAAAGCCCCTAAGCAGTGCAAATCCACGCCAATTATGGCCTCTATACAGATACACATGCAGATGAACAAAACCTTCGGGTACTCACTAATGAAGGATTCATCCCAACCCCTCCTTAAAAATCCCAATTTCAAAATAGAGGGTAAAGTTATTACTACATCCATTTGGCCGTTGGACTGTGGAGTTATGGTGGCTGACTTAACCGAAAATTGCAAATTACTTGCTTTCTCAGCTATTAGGACAAAATACAAGTTACCAATTTCCTTCTACTTTAAATATTTTCAATTTTCCCATGCTCTAATACAGCATTTAGGTAGTGGTCTTTGGGACCGGTTCATGCTTGGTCCTATACTCAGCTCACTTCCTAAGAGACCGTCGTCCCATCATGTTACTTTTTACTACAAGGAAGTCCAAGTACATAATAGTGAATTAGAAGGTGCCCAACATTACACGTGGGACAGGTCCCCCCCCTACCTCTCAGGTACCCCGCCAATGGCGACAAATTTGGACAAGATTGTATAAAGATGTCAGGTGGGACCGATATAGGTAACTTCAATTCTATGTGCTGCATGACCTATACTATACACCTGTAAAACTCAATACAATGGGACACCACGCAACGGAATTGTGTACCAGATGTGGTTCACAGAGAGGTACACTCCTTCATATTCTCTGGGAATGTGACAAAGTCACCCCATTTTGGGTTGCCATTCGATCCAAACTGGACCCTATACTGGGGCTTCAGAATGCTTTCCGACCTGAAATCTGTATTTTGGGTGACTCAAGAGAAACTCTAACAGGTAATCAAAGGAAACACATGACCTTGATATCTCTCTGTGCTAAGAAAATTATACTACGTCACTGGTTGGATCAGCAAATTCCCACATACGCAGAATGGCACAAAGAAATTCTGTTTGCTCTGCAAGCAGAATGCTTTATAGCCAATATATTCAAACATAGTAATAAGTACCAGAAAATAGGGGCACCACTATACACCCTATTATCCACTTAAGAGAGCCCTAGGTTGATAAATTGGCCACATTACCCTTGCTACCAGATTTGTGTATACGCATTAGTGTTGCTTCTTTCCATTGGGAGATTATGTTCCTTTATCTCAATGATGCATTAAAGAGTATTGTTTAGGGGCCTACTAGCTGGTTAGATGCTTCTTTTAGAAAATTGGGATAAATTCCATCTAGGCCTGGTGAAATGTTTTGGTTTTTAATGTCCCTAGCACATTAACAACCTTTTGATTTGTGAAAGGTACGATATTATAAGTGCTTTTATTATTTTTATCAACTCTCTCCTCAGGTATGACATAATTCTGTGATGGTTAATGATCAAGCTCTTCTTATTCCTCTTTATTTGAGTGTTTAATTATTCCTTCCATTGTCTTGGAAGGAAACTACCCCATAGTTATATATTGTAGTGGCGAAGTGGGAGGGTTGGGAGGGGAAATATAAGGGTTCATTAGTTTTATTCTTATATAATATTATGTCTTAAGAGTTAGATACTCCTGTTAGATAAATCTAATTTTGTCTCAATCTGTTCTGGTTACGAAGTTGGTAGACACTATAATCCATAGCTTGTGTATTAATTGAGATCTACAAGGTCTAGATATATATTACAAATTGTTTGCTTAACAATCTGTACAAGATGACTTGTATTTTTTTTTATTTAATGTATTTTATTACTTACTAGAACCATAATATCATAAGAGAAAAGAGAAGACAATGAAATAACACAGTTATAAGAGAATGTATATCATACCAGAGAATTGAGGGAGAGAAATAAAGACTCTACAAACTACACAATTAAACAAACCTGAAGTTGAATTTAACCATTTTTTCCCCTTCCCCTCCCATAACTTCCCCCCTCCCTATGCTGTGGTGCATGTTAATTCCTATACATATAGCTATGCAGATCATTGTGGCAAAGAAAGGAAAAGCATTTTGGGTCATCTGCAGATTAAACTAATGGAAAAAGAGATAGTTGAGGAGGAAATAAGAAACATAGAAACATAGAAGCATAACATCATGGAGGAGTCCGCAGCCCATTTTACACCTAGACCTCAATTAAAGTAGAGGGCATACAACTTACCCAATTTTTTAATAAAGGAAGATAGATGGCGATTTACTTGCGCTATCAGATTCTCAACACGAAGTGCGAAAGAGAGCTCATGTAACCACTCCGTATACGTTAATATAATTTGGTCTTTCCAGTGTCTAAGTACTAGCTTTTTAACCGCCATTGATACTAAAGCCAGATGATATCTCTTTTCTTTCACTTGAATTTCTGAGTAATCACCAAAATACAAGTTTTAGGGAAAATAATCCATGTAACCCTAACATTGGATCAAGACTTGATTCTATTTGTTTCCATAAAGGGGATACTAATTCACACGACCACAAAATATGTAGCAGAGAGCCCTCCTCTTTGTTACATCTAGAGCATGTTGACGAAGATATACGTTTCATTTGCACTAACTTAACTGTGGTATAATAAAGATTATTCAAAATACAGTATTGCGTAATCCTATATCTATCTTGGGTATGATAAATATAAAGGTCTCTCCATATACTGTGCCAATCAATATCTCTATCTGGATATAAACTTTGCCAGATTTTAGAGCCAGCGACTGACGGGGCTTCTGGGAATGTGTGAAGTAAATTATACAACTTAGAGACACCATGCGGTTTATTAACTATTATGGAGATTTGGTAGAGAAAATCAGCGAGATGAGAAACTTTAGCATTACACTCAAATCTTCTAGTTAAAAGGTGCCTCAGCTGGATAATTTTAAAGACTGTCACTGTCGGCCACCTAAATTTTGCTAAGATTTCTTCTATAGTTAGAATACGATCTGGAGAGTAAAAATCTCCCACCTTGCATTCCGAGAGAGAGAGATGGTAGCCATCCTCTGGCTATCATAGAATTACCTATCCGTAGGTTTGGATTTTCGCAGATGGGTTGAGAAAAGTCCGAAGTTGAGGAGACCTTGAAGTACTTAAACATTTGAGAGACAACCCTGGAAGAAACCCCAAGCGGTAAAGATTGGAGCATTGTAGGGATATGTTTTTTTGATATATAGAAGAGGGACATTGGGGTAATGTTGTGAATTTTCAGAAGGTCTAGTTCAGTCTGTAACCATACTAGGCTATATCCTTGATAAGCAAGGGGGTCAGATGAAGATATCCATTTTCCACATTTATTCAAATGTGAAGCCCAATTGTATACTAAGAAATTAGGGAGACGAAGCCCCCCAAAATCTCTAGGTAGAGATAACTTATGATAGGATTTTCTAGCAGATTTATTGTTCCAAATAAATTTATTCCTGAATGAATACGCTGGAAGTAGGATATTGGTAACCATACGTCCAACATGTTCAGGGGATAGAAAATTCTGGGTAACACGTTCATTTTAATAGTGTTGATTCTGCCCCAGAGCGATAACGGTAGTTTTGACCATCTTGCTACAAGATGACTTGTATAATGTACGATAAATATATGGTAACCTAAATGCTATAATAAAGCATATTAAATATAAAAAAAAGGACATGGGACAGCCATAAGAACTGGGGTTGTCTACAGGCCCCCAGATCAGGGGGAAGACATAGACACATTACTGTTAGAAGATATACAAAACATGACAGCTAAAGGGGAGGTTCTGATAATGGGAGACTTCAACATGCCAGATACAGATTGGTCAATACCAGCAGGAACATCTGCCAGAACTAGACACATAGTGGATTCCCTGCAGGGGGAGGGCCTCAAACAACTGGTACAACAACCCACAAGAGACAGGGCTATCCTAGATCTAGTACTGACTAACAGGGAAGAGATCACAGATCTCCAGGTAGAAGGTCACCTGGGGACCAGTGACCATCACATGGTATGGTTCAATTTGGCTACTACATCTAAATCATCCCATTCCAAGGCAAAAATATGGGACTTCAGAGGAGCTGACTTTGATAAGATGGCCAACAGAGTTAAGCTAGCCCTGGTAAAAAGAAACACAGGTGAGGGGGTACAGGCAAAGTGGGCAAGCATTAAGGATGCAATACTTGAAGCAACATCCCATTGTGTTACACAGAAAAGGAAGTGCAAAAGAAGAAGGAAACCACTTTTGTTCTCAAATACAGTAGCAGAAAAGGTCAGATCCAAAAGGCTGGCCTTCAGGAAATATAAAAGAACACAGCAGGATGAAGATAGGGAGGCATACCAAACTGCCCTAAGGGAAGCAGGGAAGGCAGTAAGGCAGGCAAAGTCCCAAACTGAGGAAAAACTAGCACGAACAGTAAAAGAAGGTGACTAGACTTTCTATAGATACATTAGTGAAAGGAAAAAGTCCAGAGGGGGTATTGCTAAGCTTAATGGAGAAAAGGGAGCATGTGAGGAGGAGGACCCTGTAAAAGCATCTATCCTAAATAGATACTTTTGCTCAGTATTTACTGAAGAGAAGGTAGGGCAGGGCCCACAGCTCAGCACCATGGGCACAGGGGGGAGGGAGGTGAGCACTACTCCCTTCACAAAGAAAGGTCCTACAAGAGCTTGCTAAGCTCAGGGTGGATAAGGCAATGGGACCTGATGGCATACATCCCAGGGTACTTAAGGAGCTAAGGGTGGAACTAGCAGAGCCATTAGCAGAACTGTTTAGTGAGTCTCTGAGCACAGGAGAGGTCCCAGAAGACTGGAGAAGGGCTCATGTGATCCTGCTCCACAAGAGTGGTAGCAGGGAGGAGGCAGGGAACTACAGACCAGTCAGTCTTACCTCAGTAGTGGGCAAGATTATGGAGGCACTCCTTAAGGAAAGGATAGTGCAACACCTGGAATCCATAGGGGCACAGGATCCAAGACAGCATGGGTTTACAAAAGGAAGGTCCTGTCAAACTAATCTCATAGATTTCTTGACTGGCAACCAGAGTGGTGGACCAAGGGGAGCAGTTGATGTCACCTACCTTGACTTCAGCAAAGTTTTGACACTGTTCCACATAGAAGATTGATAAATAAGCTGGGTAGGCTCGGGTTGGGTCAGAAGTTAGTCAACTAGGTGGCAAACTGGTTGACAGGCAGAAAACAGAAAGTGGTGGTAAATGGTACACAGTCAGAAGAAATGCAAGTCACAAGTGGGGTACCTCAGGGATCAGTCCTGGGGCCAGTCCTCTTCAACATCCTCATTAGTGACCTTGCAGATGGACTAGAGGGTAAGGCTTGTCTGTTTGCAGATGACACCAAGATCTGCAACAGAGTAGATGAAAGATGGGGTGGGCAGAATGAGAAGAGATCTGGATAAACTAGCAAAATGGTCAGAAGAGTGGCAACTGGGATTTAATGCAAAGAAGTGCAAGATCATGCACATAGGGAAGAGAAACCCTGAAGCCACCTATAGGCTGGGAGGGGAGTTGCTAGCAGTCACAAAGGAAGAAAGAGACTTGGGCATCATCATCACTGATGACCTGAACTCATCCAAGCAGACCTCTAAAGCAGTAGGTAAGGCTAGGGGTGTTAGGGTGTATTAGTAGGGGTATCACAAGTCGTAAGAGGGAGGTAATAATCCCTCTTTACAAGACACTGGTTAGGCCCCATCTGAGTACTGCAGTATTGAGGCCACACCTTCACAAGGACATAATCCAAATTGAGGCAGTCCAGAGAAGGGCAACCAAAATGGTGCAGGGACTGCATCAGAAGACATATGAGGACAGATTAACAGAGCTCAATATGTATACCCTTGAGCAAAGGAGGAGAGAGGTGATATGATTGAGGCATTCAAACACCTTAAGGCATTAACAAGATGAAAGAGTCTAACATGTTTAAATATAAGAAAAATAGCAGGACAAGAGGACACAGCATGAGATTAGAGGGGCGATTAAGGGGGAATGTTAGGAAATTATTTTTCACAGAAAGGGTGGTGGATGCATGGAATGGCCTACCTCAAGAAGTGGTGGCTATGAATATAGTGCAGGACTTCAAATAGGCATGGGATAGGCATAAGGGAGCAATACAGATGAGTATGAATAGATAGGCCACTGACAGAGCAAAGGCCAAGGGCACATTTATAAGGTAGAAAAAGAAATGGGCAGACTGGATGGGCCTTACGGTCCTTATCTGCCGTCAACTTCTATGTTTCTATGTTAACATTAATAAAGAACTTATATACTAATACCACTATACAGATAAGATATTCAATGGATGGGAAATTAACTAAGCCAATAAGTGTAGGCAAAAGTGTTAAACAGGGCTGTCTGTTAGCACCTATTCTTTTTAACTTCTATATAGATCAAATAGTCCAAAACTTGGATATTTGTGACACGGATGCCCCGAGAATTTCAGATATGTATAAAAACACTTTATTTTATGCAGATGATATAGTGTTAATTTCTAAAATGACTGGTGGACTCCATAAAGCTCTAGCATGTGTTGTATCAATATTATCTAGTTTACAGTTAACCCTGAATTTAGATAAATCAAAAATGCTTATCATAAATAGACTAAAGAAGTTAAATTTCAAATGGACAGTAAATAACATTAACCTAGAGGAAGTTGAGAGTTATCTATATTTGGGAGTCCTGTTACATAATAAACAAATATGGAAAGCACATATAGCAGAAAATAAAAAAGAGGCAGACAGGTGGTTTTGGCAATTAATAAATTCTCTAAACAATATGCGAACAACTCGGGTTCAGCTCTATTGAACACATATCAGAGTAAAGTGGAATCTGCTATATTATAGGGCAGTGAGATCTGGAGGAAACAAGAAGAGATGGGTATATTGGAATTTATATATCATGTTAACATTAAACTTTCTCACAGTTCATACCAGCAGAGTTTATTAGAGCAGAAACAGGGATTTTTTTCCCTAAGTCAAGGGTGTTGATTAAGCAAGTAAAGTTTTACAGTAAAATATGTCAAAATTATAGTACAAACCTGGTATTGCTAGATGTTATAATGATAGTAACACTGCTTTGTCAAATGGGAAGGTACATATAACAAAACGGTCCTGGGTAGGAGAATTAGGTAAGAACTTAAGGAAAACTGGTATACAGAGTATTGTTCCAACAAATATTGTAGTGAATCCTAACATAAATGTACTACAAAATATAGCTGTGGAGAGAACAACTGATATTGCCAAACAAGGAGACCTAGAATGAATTGCACTCTCACAAAACTTTGCAAATTATAGGCTGCTAAAACATACACATGAGAGAGAGAAATATATTCTTCTATGTGAAAACAATATGCATTATAAAATAATATCTAATCTGAGATTTGATGTAAATGTTGGAATGTCAACAGGTTTTATGCAGTGGGACATTTTTAAAGCAGGGGTAGATTGTAAGAGCAATTGCTAAGGAAAGTGGGATACAGGACATATCCTTCTGGATTGTCTGAAGCTAGATAGAACGCATTTTTTCTCTCAAGCTATCAGTTTAAATGAACTTAGAAACAGAAGTAGGGAAGAAAAACTAAAGTTGCTGAATACACAAAACATAGCTATTTTATATAGCGTAGCACAATTTGCAATAGCTGCTATTAGACTGTTAAAATACTGAATGTACTGTGATCCATATTTCTTAATATATGATGTGAATGACAAATTTCTATGTATGACGATTTTTTTAGTAAATTTCTAAAGTGGTCCAGCAGACTGTTCCGTACCACAGGAAAAAAGCTCCTGGAAGAACCTTGGGTCAGAACCACAATAGGCAGTAAATCTTATGCCTGCGCTGCACCTGTACCGTGGGATAAGCTCCTTGGCTACTTACAGGAAGCTACCTCCCGAGGGAGTTTCCGTAAGGGACCACGCAAGCACTTGCTGAACCACAGTCAATGCTCATGTACCTGAGAATAACTATTCCTAGCAGTATCGTCCCATCTCTCCCTCCGTCATTTCCTAGTTGCTACCTACTGTACCTACAGCACAGTGAAACATGCCTTGGCTGTACCCTAACAACCCCTTATCTCATGTTTGTGATTGTAATTATATGTTGTTGTTTAACTGTATAACCTTGCTGTATATAATTTTGCTGTACTATGTAAACTGTAATCCTGTATGGTCCGTTCAAAATATGTACTATTCAATTCATATGCTTCACTATATGTAACTAATTCCAGGTCACCCCTGAAAAAGAGACCTTCGGGGGTTAAGTGGGCCTACACGGTTAACAAAATTTAATAAATAAATAAGTCACACTATGTATGTAATACACATTGTAATAAACTTTGACTTTGGCTTGTGTTTTTTTTTTTTTTTAAGTTTTAAAACTTTTTTTGCCGTTAGTTTCACCACGACTGCAGAGCGAGCACTGATTCCTCCCTCTCCCAACAAACTCCACTTCTGTCTATGTGCTCACAGCAGACACGGAGCACAGACACCAGCACTGACCAATTGGATTGTCAGGCCAGTGTCATGTGCTCCTTTCTGCTGTTAAAACCCCATAGGCTGTCCTTTCATGCCTGATTACAACTTCAGAAGAGTCCCAGGACCCCACAAGCTGCCTGTACTGCTGGTATAAAAAATAAATTACCTGTTATCTGACCTATTACCTGTGTCAGCAGTACCCGACCCACAAAGTACACTGTTATGTCAGGTAGGGTAGTACATTACCTGAACTATCCTACCTGGCAAAAAAATGCCAGTACACAACCTACCTTCTCCAGCTACCTGATGGATAGCCCACCCTTAATTTAAATATGGTTTCTTAAGCCATTTAAAAAACCCTTTATAGTGTTAAAAACAGTTTTCTTTATTAGCATTAAAATATTTTAAGACACTTGATGTGGCTTAAAAACTGTAGTGTGTACAGTCCGTTAGGTTTGTCCTGAAGATGACATCCATTTTTACCTGAGAGAGGAGGGTTCCCAGTATTCAATGGTAATGACTCCCTCCACGGGTTCAGAGTTGGGGGCACACCAGTCTTCCATCTGAAGTCCCTAAAAGGATGAGCATGCTCATAGATGTCCCCCAGCACTAGCACTAGTCAGAGTGAAGGGGATGATAGGGGACGGGCCATGATCATGTCCAGGTGTTCGAAATCGGGGAGGGATGATTGCAGCATCACCTGACCTCACCTTGCCAACTTTGCAAAATGCAGAATTTCACAAATGTTTTTCCTTATTTTGTAAGGCTTGGAAGAGGCAGAGATGGGAAGTGACACAAAGTACTATTGAATAGGCACTATATGACATGTCTTAGTCTCCATTCTGGGACTCTGTTAATGCTTTTTCCAATTGAACTTGGGTTGTTGGCACATTTGCGTGGCTGTGTACTACTTTCACTGCTGTATATATTTCTTACTCCTGTTCACTGTGCTCTTTCTCCTATAAGCTCCACCGCTATGTTATAGCCTTCCCCTCTACAACTCTTGCCCACTTCCTCTGCCCTTAAAATCTCAACTGAATGATCACACTTGTGACATGTCTGGTTGAATTTCAGTCAGTCAGTCAGGTTTTACTAGGAGCAAACATCCCTATTCACATGCATCTGCCCAGTGCCATTACTAAGAAAGACACTGAAAAGAGAAGATGGTCAGCATTGGGGGTAATGTTTTCTTTATTTACAGGTAAATGAGAACTATTTTTTTGGGTGCTGGTGGGGAGGAGGGTGGGGGTCAGAGGGGGGTTGGTAGGGGATCTTCATACCAATTGGATATGGTTGAGTGGGAGAGGCAGGGAAGTGTGTTTTGGCACACTGGTGGGGGTACATTAAAATGATGCAAATTTGAGTGTAGTATTACAAACTACCCTTACCTGGCTACCATTGATTCTGTTTAAATACTGATGACTGATAGTGAAATTCACCATGACAGAGGGGCGGGAAGAGGGTGCTAGTGGAGCAATGGGGGGGGGGTTATAACACAAAAAAAGGTTGGGGAGGTAGGAGGGGTGGAATTACAGCACAGTGGGTGGGGGTATGTTAAGTAATTTGGGAGTTTTTTTGTTTTAAAATTACTCACCATCAAAGTTGGTGTGTCCACCGGGAAATTCGCTAAGCCTCACAAACTGTAAATTTCAAAAATTCAAGCCAACTTTGCTGACAAATTAAAACTTTGCAACATCTCTACTAGCGATCAAATATGAAACTTGTACAACACTAGCAGGGAATGTCAAATCGGTAGCTATCACTAGGTTCTACTGCAAAACAGAATCCCATAAGTTCTTATACTGTCAGCACCTCCGCAAGCAGTGTAAAGGCCTACATCCTGCAGTTACTCTAAATACCTTGATTTTAAAGTTCATCTTGAAACCTCAGGGCTTCACTACTACCAGGCACCCCTGGAGAGGGAAAGCATTTGAAGAGACAGGTGTCAGCACATCTACTGGGCGGAATCCAGCAGCTGTCTATGGAGAAAATCAACCCCACTCTTCTTGGAACACACACAGATTGAATTCAGCACAACTGTATGATCTCAAATGACCTACACCCACAGAGCCCACACTCTACACAGTGAAAGACAGTCTGGCTCCACCCTCCCCCCTTGAAACATATTGTCCAAATTCCAGAACAAGATGCCTAGAAGAAATTCACTGATTAACTCTTTAGGTGCCAAAGCAACCTCTGGTGAAACACAGGAACCCATGGAGATATCCAGGGGTTATATCTGGTAATGGAATAGTTTTCAATGTTGTTTCCTAAAGTCAAAACTAGATATCACTAGGTTCTACTGCAGAACAGAATCCCATAGGTTCTTATGCTGTTAGCACTTCCTCAAGCAGTGTAGGCTTGAATACTTTGTTCATTTGGGCTAACGGCAGTGCAGGAGACCAGCTCAGGACACCGCTGGTCTTGGGAGAATGTTAAGCCCTCCATCCCACCCCTTACCCACCCAATAACTATATAGTCTACAAACAGACTGATTCACTGACATCATAGGTGGGGAAATAGCAGTGGGAGTTCAGGATGATGGACAGTAGGTAGCCCTAAGAGTGTGTGTGTGTAAATAGAACACCTTAGAGTTGTTATCCTGTGATTGGGGGTTTAATATCGCATCAGGGGATTGGAAACTGAGGAGAAGTAAAGACTGAAGCTGTGTGATAGTATCCTCAGGAAGTGAGACAGAGAGAGAGGAGAGAGAAGAAGAGAAGGAAAAAAAATGGTGTGCATGCAAATAGTGCATCTGGGAGTTGTTAACCTGTGGGTGAGGGTTTAATATTGCATCGGGGATTGGTAACTGAGTTGGAAAAATAAACACTGCAGCTGAGTAATATCCTCGGGTAGTGGAAGAAACAGAGTGAAAGAGGAAGAAAAGGGGGTAGCGGGTAAGGTATAGAAAGAAGATGAGTAGCTATGATGGAGTGGTGTGGTGCAGAGGCTGTGAGGTGGCAGTCTTCACGGAGACCTTCTAGAGACTGTGGTGCTGCCCCATCTGCAGACACCTCTCTGGGCTGAAAGAGGAGGTTGACAGACTCAAGGCCAAAGATGGCTTGTGTTAGGAGGATCTACTCCCCCACTTAGGGATCGCCAAGTCCACCTCCACTGCCTCAAAGGGTGCCAGGATGGAGGAGCAGCTGGACAATAGTGGGCTCATGGAGGGTTAGGGTGTTGGAGCGTAGGCACATCCCACATCTCATAACAGTATGGAACTCCTACACCACACTGGCAGGGTAAGACTGTCCCACAAGTGCCTTCCCAATGCCATGGCTCGTAGGATGGAAGGAGGATCCTAAGGATCGCTGGGAAGGCAGGGAGGGAAGGAGAGCTGGATGTCATTGTCCACTTGGAGACAAGCGACCTGGCTGGGGAAGAGCCAGAAACAGTTCAGGAAATTGGGGCGAGGTCCTCGGCAAGTAGCACAATCTGTTACTTTCTCAAAGGTGCTATCTGTCCATGATAAGGGGGATGACAGGAAGCTCCACACCAGGGACTTCAAGAAATGGCTAAGGAAATGGTGCAGAGAAGAGGGATTTGGATTCATTGGGGACTTCTGCTCCACCTGGAGGGATAGAGGACTGTAGAGGGACAACAGCCTGCATCCATCCAGGAGGGGAACTGAGATCCTCAGTGAGCAGTTTAAATGCCACATTGGTAAGAATTTAAACTAGCCAAGGGGGGGGGGAGGTGGAATAAGGCAGGAAGACACAGTCTGCCCTCCCCCACATGCTTACAGGATCAGCAGTGGGAATCCCGAGGGTGAGAAGTCCAAAAGGAACAAACACAAATAGGTAACCAAGAGGGAGAGGGAGGGGGAAAGAGGAAAGGAAACACTGGAAGAAATGGGGGGCCAAAGGGGCAAAATGAGGGGAAGTAGTAATACAAAATGAAGAGCCATGTGTGCAAATGCTCAAAGTCTGGGCAACAAGAGGGCAGACCTAGGGGCCACCATGGCAGCAGGAGACCTGGACATAGTAGCAATTACAGAGACCTGGTGCAATGAAAACCAGGACTGGGATGTAGTCATACCAGGGTATGCTCTATTCAGGAGGGACAGGCTAGGAAAAAAGGGAAGGAGCGGTGGCTTTTTACATGAGGGAAAACATAAAAGCCACGGAAATACAGAGAGAGCAGAGAGATGCAGTTGGAGGTACTGTGGGTCACCATGGAGGCAGGGAGAGGGGCTGTTATTCAAACAGGAGTGATCTACAGACCTCCAGTACAGGGAGAGGAGGGGGATGAGGATATGACAGAAGAAATCCAAGGGATGGCTAACAAGGGCAAGGTATTGCTAGTGGGGGACTTCAGTCTACCAAATGTGGATTGGAGCTTCCCTGCTGCAGCAACAGTTAGAAGTAGGGAAATCCTAGACTCCCTGCAGGGAGTGTTCCTCAGGCAAGTAGTTTAAGAACTCACTCAGTGGGGGGGGGGATACAGGACCTGGTACTGTTAAATGGGGACAATGTCATTGATATCACAGTGAGAAGCCACCTGGGGACCAGTGATCATCATAAAGTGTGGTTCAATATAAGGACTGTGCCAGAATCCAACCACACTAAAACAAGGGTCCTGGACTTCAGGAGGGCCAATTCCAAGAAAATGGAAGAGTGCCTCAGAGAAGCCCTGGCAGGAATAGGGAAAATGGGTGAGGTAGAGGAACAATGGGCAAAAGTAAGGAAGGCCATTGAGCAAGTAACTAACCTCTGTATCAGGCAGGTTAAAAAGAGCAAGAGAAAAAAAAGAGACCACTATAATTCTCCAAGGAAGAAGCACAGAACTGTCACTCCTAACCCTGCCTCTATCCATCTTCTTCACCTCCTCTCCTTAACTCAGCCCCTTTTTCCCCTTCTAAACCTTCTTTCCTAAAACCCTAGCCTCATCTACCAAATATGTAACTGTCTGTATGTGTAATGTACTGCTACCTGTGTTGTCTCCTCTGAATGTTGCACTTACTGTGCAATGCTCTCTATGTAGTTAGTGTACACTGTAACTGCCTCTATGTGTGATGTACTGCTACCTGTGTTGTTCTCCTCTGAATGTTGCACTTATTGTACTGTGCTCTCTATGTAGTTAGTACGACTCTGTAACTGCAAGTGTGTGTAATGTACTGCTGCCTATGTTGTTCTCCTCTGAATGTTGCACTTATTGTACAATGCACTCTATACAGTTAGTACACTCTGTAACTGCCTCTATGTGTGATGTACTGTTACCTGTGTTCTCCTCTGAATGTTGCACTTATCGTGCAGTGCTCTCTATGTAGTTAGTACGACTCTGTAACTGCCTGTATGTGTAATGTACTGTGACCTGTGTTGTTCTCCTGTGAAGGCTGCACTTATTGTACAGTGCTCTTTATGTAGTTAGTACGACTCTGTAACTGCCTGTATGTGTAATGTACTGCTAACTATGTTGTTATCCTCTGAATGCTGCACTTATTGTACAGTGCTCTCTATGTAGTTAGTACGACTCTGTAACTGCCTGTATGTATAATGTACTCCAACGTATGTCATTCTCTGAATGTTGCACTTATTGTACAATGCTCTCTATGTAGTTAGTACACTGTGTAACTGCCTGTATGTGTAATGTACTGCTACCTGTGCTGTTCTCCTCTGAGATGTTGCATTTATTGTACAGTGCTCTATAGTTAGTACGACTCTGTAACTGCCTGTGTGTGTAAAGTACTGCTACCTATGTTGTTCTCCTCTGAATGTTGCACTTATTGTACAATGCTCTCTATTTAGTTAGTACGACTCTGTAACTGCCTTATGTGTAATGTACTACTACCTGTGTTGTTCTCCTCTGAATGTTGCACTTATTGTACAGTGCTCTCTATGTAGTTATTACAACTGTGTAACTACCTGTATGTGTAATGTACTGCTACCTATGTTCTCCTCTGAATGTTGCCCTTATTGTACAGTGCTCTCTATGTAGTTAGTATGACTCTGTAACTGCCTGTATGTGTAATGTACTGCTATCTGTGTTGTCTCCTCTGAATGTTGCACTTACTGTACAATGCTCTTTATGTAGTTAGTGTACACTGTAACTGCCTCTATGTGTGATGTACTGCTGTGTTGTTCTCCTCTGAATGTTGCACTTATTGTACTGTGCTCTCTATGCAGTTAGTATGACTCTGTAACTGCAAGTGTGTGTAATGTACTGCTGCCTATTTTGTTCTCCTCTGAATGTTGCACTTATTGTACAATGCTCTCTATGCAGTTAGTACACTCTGTAACTGCCTGTATGTGTAATGTACTGCTACCTGTGTTGTTCTCCTGTGAAGGCTGCACTTATTGTACAGTGCTCTTTATGTAGTTAATATGACTCTGTAACTGCTTGTATGTGTAATGTACTGCTATCTGTGTTGTTCTCCTCTGATTGTTAAACATTGTACAGTGCTCTCTATTTAGTTAGTATGACTCTGTAACTGCTTGTGTGTGTAATGTACTGCTACCTATGTAGTTCTCCTCTGAATGTTGCACTTATTGTACAACGCTCTCTACATAGTTAGTACAACTCTGTAACTGCCTGTATGTGTAATGTACTGCTAACTATGTTGTTCCTCTCTGAATTGTTGCACTTATTGTACAATACTCTCTATGTAGTTAGTACGACTCTGTAACTGCCTGTATGTGTAATGTACTGCTAACTATGTCATTCTCTGAATGTTGCACTTATTGTACAGTGCTGTCTATGTAGTTAGTACACTGTGTAACTGCCTGTATGTGTAATGTACTGCTACCTGTGCTCTTCTCCTCTGAATGTTGCACTTATTGTACAGTGCTCTATGTAGTTAGTATGACTCTGTAACTGCCTTTGTGTAAAGTACTGCTACCTATGTTGTTCTCCTCTGAATGTTGCACTTATTGTACAATGCTCTCTATGTAGTTAGTACGACTCTGTAACTGCCTGTATGTATAATGTACTCCTACCTATGTCATTCTCTGAATGTTGCACTTATTGTACAATGCTCTCTATGTAGTTAGTACACTGTGTAACTGCCTGTATGTGTAATGTAGTGCTACCTGTGCTGTTCTCCTCTGAATGTTGCACTTATTGTACAGTGCTCTATGTAGTTAGTACGACTCTGTAACTGCCTGTGTGTGTGATGTACTGCTACCTATGTTGTTCTCTGAATGTTGCACTTATTGTACAATGCTCTCTATTTAGTTAGTATGACTCTGTAACTGCCTGTATGTGTGATGTACTACTACCTGTGTTGTTCTCTTCTGAAAGTTTCACTTATTGTACAATGCTTTCTATGTAGTTAGTACAACTCTGTAACTGTCTGTGTGTGTAACGTACTGCTACCTGTGTTGTTCTCCTCTGAATGTTGCACTTATTGTACAATGCTTTCTATGTAGTTAGTACAACTCTGTAACTGTCTGTGTGTGTAATGTACTGCTACCTGTGTTGTTCTCCTCTGAATGTTGCACTTATTGTACAGTGCTATCTATGTAGTTATTACGACTTAGTAACTGCCTGTATGTTTAATGTACTGCTACCTATGTTCTCCTCTGAATGTTGCCCTTATTGTACAGTGCTCTCTATGTAGTTAGTACAACTCTGTAACTGCCTGTGTATGTAATGTACTGCTACCTGTGTTGTTCTCCTCTGAATGTTGCACTTATTGTACAGTGCTCTATATGTAGTTAGTACAACTCTGTATCTGCCTGTATGTGTAATGTACTGTTACCTATGTTGTTCTTCTCTGAATGTTGCACTTATTGTACAGTGCTCTCTATGTAGTTGGTACGACTTTGTAACTGCCTGTAAGTGTAAAATACTACTACCTGTGATGTTCTCCACTGAATTTTGCACTTATTGTACAATGCTCTCTATGTAGTTAGTACACTGTGTAACTGCCTGTATGTGTAATGTACTGCTACCTGTGTTGTTCTCCTCTGAATGTTGCACTTATTGTACAGTGGTCTATGTAGTTAGTATGACTCTGTAACTGCTTGTGTGTGTAAAGTACTGCTTCCTATTTTGTTCTCCTCTGAATGTTGCACTTATTGCACAATGCTCTCTATTTAGTTAGCACAACTCTTAATGACTCCAACAAATTGAATAAGAACTGTATTCAGCACCTTGGGAAGTTGAAAGAAGTAACAAGCAACATTCATAGTTTGTGTATTTTGATTGTATTATAGCCTGCAGTAAGGGCATGCAGATAACGATGAATGTTACTATTTTGTAAAAAAAAAAAAAACACACTAAGGGTGGGATATTCAGACTGCGCCAAAAAGATGTGCAATAGAGGGAGCAGGTGCAAGGCTAGTGTGCCATGGTGCAACGGGTGCGATATTCAAACCATGTGCAGGACAAGGTGCGCCTGCGCAATGTGGCTGAATATCATGCCTGATGCACCATAGCGGAATGTGGGATGCGCAATGGAGCAGGGTCAATGAACAATAGCACCCCTAGTGATGCACAGGGACAAACACAGGAAGCAGCTGAGCAGCAGCCATGGATGCACCATGTGCCGAGGGGCATGCACCAGGACAGACAAACCCTCCCCAGCTCCCCCTAGGCAAGATGCCCATGAGCTGCACAACCAGACAGGTGCAGGATGGACCACCGGCCCATGTCTACCGGCACTGAACCAACATCAGATGTGACCCAGCAGTCCCCACCCACTGGGCAAGGCTCCTCTGCACCATCCCCCAGCCAACAGAGACCAGAACACAAGGATGGCCAGGCCCCACCCATGCCACAGCACCAAACCAATGCTGACCACCCCCAGTACGGTGAGCCTGAGACACCAAACCCAGAAGCATGACCAAACAGTGCATGGCACTGAAGGCATAGGCCACTACTGTGCCAAGGCAAACAGTTTCCCCGGGGTGCAATGCATATGTACCACATCCCCACCATGACCTCCCACTGCATGCGGTGACACCGTCCACTGACGCCAGCACAACCCACACAAGGCCCCCAGCATGGCCCCCAAAGAGGCACAGCAAGGTGGGTGACCTAGCACCAGTACCCAAGGGATCCTGCATGTGAGAAGGGCCACCCCTGATGCCACCACCAGCAGGAAGGCACTCTGAATACAGGACATGAGCATGGTCCACCACCCATGCACACATCCCGTCCCTGCACCGGCCCCACCAGACACCACAGCAGCCTCCTGTGGTGCATGGAGGCATGTGCCACACAGGAGGCAACACAGGGCACACACAATGCCCCCATCCCAGTCCCATGGGTACCCCAGAAAACTGCCACACAAAGCAGTGCAACAGATGCTGCTGTCGCGAAGCCCATGATGCCATGTACCTGCGGCCTGCCCACCAACATGGTGCCAGTGAGCCTGCCATGTGGCGGGTGACTCATGTGCCTGGCCACCCTGATGGCAGGCACAGGGGCCTGTGACCAGGCCACCACCTGCATGCAGCAGGACCCCATGTGACAGTCACCAGATCACAGGCACTGCCCCAGTCACCATGGTTTGCATGGAGTGGGCCGACAAAAGCACCACCCACAGTGGCAACAGGGACAGATGTGCAGTAGTCCAGGGCCAGGATGCCAGCTGCAAGTGCACCAAGCCTGACAGGTGGTAGGTATGGACTGCCCCTGAAGGCACACCAGCAGCCAAGCATGCGGTGGTGGGGTCGGCACAACTGTGCATACCACAGTCATGCATGGCAGCTGTGTAGCTGCAATGGTCACAGCCACACAAGCATGGCACACACCGACAGGGGCAGCTGGGACATGGCACATGCACCCCAGCCTGCTGCACACAAGCAACCTGTGCACAGAGCACACCACACAGTCCCTGAACAGAGCCCATGGCCCCCACCCACACCAGTGGAGGAGCCCCACTAGACACACCCATGGCCAGGCCAGCACCACCCCACAGTAGACATGCACTCCACTGCAGCAAGGCTCCTTGTGCCTGCTGCAAATCAGAGACCGACACGCACATAGGTATAAAAGTATATATTATTAAACACCACAACAGCAACAAAAACTATGTACAGATATTTACAATGGGTGAGGGGATGTGCAAGGACGCAACAAGGAGGAGAGGGGAAAGGGCAGGGGACAATGGGAAAGGCAAAGGTGGGGGACATGGGGTCGTGGGGTACAGTCCGGGGAGGGATGGAGTGTGATCAAGTGCTGCAGGCCCTACCGGCAGCCCCTGTCCTCTCTCTCCTCCCTGCGGTGCCACCGATGGTCATCCCTGTCCATCCTCTCCAGCAGTTCTAGCATGGCTCGTTTGGCCTGCAAGACCTCCTGGAGGGTCCGCTCCATGGCCGCCCAGCGCGGTCCACCTAGGACAAGGGAGCAGAAACAGTTTGACTGACTGGCCTGACCAACACAGCCCACCCAATGTGCATGGCGTGCATCCGTGGCCTGTGCCCCTGGGATGGCATGTGACCACCCACAGTGAGTGCGCCCACATGATCTGCCTACCCAGGCACCTGCAGCCATGCAAACCACTGCACACCATCACCACCCATGCACCACACAGCACCATCCTGGCCATCCAGTGCCATGGCAATGCAGTGGGAAGGCAGTGGCACAGCCAGGCACCGAGTGCACCCATGGCCCACCTGCGACACCCACCCACATGTGCAGTCCCACAGGATGGTGCAGAGGGCACCACGGGATGTGCACAGCTGGAGGGGCCATGTGCAGAGGGTCCATGCCTCACCACCACCCCTGCAACTCACCATACACAGGTGTATCAGGAATCACGGTACTCACCTGCATCCCAGTCAGTAGGGAGCTGCTGACCCCCGGCACCACCACTGTGTCCTGCCTGCTTGGTCACACCTCTGGTGTTGTCCTGCCCATGATGCTCTTGGGCCATCCAGGCCCTATGGTAGTCCTCCAGGCCTGGGGGGGAACATGGAGAGAGGCAGATCAGTACACGACTGACCCATTGGCCCCCCCACCAGTGCGTGTGCCCGCACAGCCTGTCTGGGCCAAGAGTGGCTCAGGGTGCTCATGATGCACCCCCACAACTGACAACACAGGTGCTGGCCCCCTCGGTGGCATGGCCTGCCAAACTCTGCGCCCCGAGGACAGTCAGATATGACTAGTGATGGTGAAGGAGCACCTACCTGGCCGTGGCACAGCTCCCCGCCGGACATGCTCCTGCAGTAGCCCCAGGTGGTCAGGGTCATGCTGATGGAGGTCCCTGTAGTGGTGCTGACACTGCTCCCCAGTTCGACTGCTCTCAGTGGCCTCCTCAAGGCCTTCAGTGACCTCCTGCCACACCTCAGTGCGAGGCCTCAGCAGGGGCACCTAGAGGGCAAAGGGCAGCTACAGGGTCAAGGGTCTGTCCATGTACAGCATGCCACTGTGCTATTGGGAGGCCCCTGTATGGTGCACGGTAGGGTGCATGTGTGTGCCAACATGCAGTGACCTACTGCGCAGTGGTGCCATGGTGCCCACGGCACACCATGGCACGTGTGCCGAACAGACATACTGCACACAAGTGCCACAGGCACAGTAGTGGCAGTGTGCTGTACTGCCTCCCGTGCAAGGAGCGTATGCTGCGCCGCTAGCATACATGTCAGCACTGCATGCATGCATGGTGTGGGACCGATTGCACACATCACAGTGATGCGCCACAACCTGAGCATGCTCAACACCATTGCACAAGGTGAAGCCATGTGATATACAGCCAGGATATGCAAATCAGCTCAGGAGCCATTCCACAGTGCATCCACTGCATTTGCATCCCATTACAGTTGCGCATGCCCTCATTTGCATGCAATGCGCTATAAAAGCGACATGGAAATGCACAGGCCATGGATCAGTATTGCAGCCTTTGGAGGTAGGTGCCATGCTGTGGAGACATGGGGACAGTGGTTTGGGAGAGCTGAATGGATCTGCACGGTCCATGGTTACACCTGTCCATCTCCCCAGGCACAAGCATGACCGAACATGAGGAGGGTGAGGAGCAGGGGACAGTGCAGAAGCGGAGGCCCGACTTCACCAGGGCAGAATCAGATGCCCTGTTCGAGGTCTACCTCAACAGGGAGCGACTGCTCAGTGGACAAAGGGGCACACCACAGGCCCGTGCTGTGGCGTGGGGCGAGGTGGCATATGCGGTCAATCAGCAGGGCAACCACCAGCGTTCCATACATGAGTGCAAGAAAAAGGTCGGCATGGACAGGAGGAGGATGAAGGACAAGGTGGCTGCCATCAGGGCAGCATGTGCATCCACTGGTAGGGGCCAGCAGGACGTGCCTCGCCTGACGCCACTGGAGGAGCAGGTGGCTGACAGCATGCGGCGTTGTGCCATAGAGAGTGTTCCCGGTGAAGGCTTCTAGACAGGCAGCAGCCCATCACTACATGGTAGGACTGGTGCTGGCAGTGTGTGGGAGGCGGGGGGGGCAGGCTCCTGGGCCAGGGGGAACCACTAACAGTACTGTGTTCCTTTACAGCTCCTGAGTGTCTGCATGGGGCAGCGGTGGTGGGTGTGTCCAATGAGGGGATAGCCCTGGAACTGGTGGAGCACCCATCCACCTCCACAGGTGTCCGAGGGACCGACCGCCTGCAGCTCTGCAAAGCTGTCCGGACTGATGCCTGTGGTGAGGGTGTGGATGAAGCCCTGACTGTGTTCCAGCATGATGCCGGTCACGGTGTTCTGTGTGTTGAGACACAAATCAGAGCCAACTCTAGCACTGATGATGACGTGACACATGTCCTGGACAGTGATGTTGGTGGGTCACAGGGGGATCCCATGAATGGCATCTGCCTAGGCAGCAGTGCTGGCATGGTTGCCTGCCCATCAGCCCTTGTCCTGGCCATGTCTGCAGCATCCAGTGGTGCAGCACTGGTGTGCAGACATGGTAGTGGGGTTGGTGGTGCCACTGCAGCCATGCTGGTGGCACTCAGCGATCGGTGGCCAGAGGGCCAGCGGCAGCAGCTGGACTGTGTTGATGTGGGAACGGGGGCAGGGGGCAGCAGCAGTGCACTGCATGATGACGTACCCCAGGATGGCACCACCATGTGGCACCCACTGTCACGGGGCACTGTGCCACAGGGCCGGGAACATCATGGGGCCAGCATGCTGGCCATGCAGATGACCCCTTGGACAACCACAGCCATCTACTGCAGGCCTCTGTGGATCAGCAGGTGTGGCTCGTGGATGCAGTGAATAAACTCCCATGCCCTGCTCCTGGCAGAGTTGGCCCAACAGTGGGCGGATGTGACCACAGCCATCGACAGGCACACCACTGCGATGGCGACTGCCATGGCTACACTGGCCAACTGGATGTGTGCCCGGCCACTGCACACCCCACGGAGTGCAATGTCCACCCCCATTCTCAGCATCGGGTGATCCCTGCCATGTCGATGCCGGTTTAGGCTGTGAGCATACCAAGCACGCCTGGTGCGGGCATGTTTGGTGGCCTGCAGACACCTGCGTGGACACAGTCGCATTCACGCAGCGCCACCCCTGGAGGACCATCGGTGCCACCCCATGAGGCCACTGGTCAGCCTGTTATGGCTGGAAGACCTCAGCGGGGCCACCCATGCATCCATGGCAGCCGTGCTACTGTGCTGCATGACTGACCCTTCCCCCTCCATGACTGCTGTCTGCCACAGCCCAGTGTGCACTGTGGTGTTCTGTGTGTGCACATGGGTGTGGTTCCCTGTCCTGAACTCACACAATCCCTGTGCACACCCTCCAGGCTGCTGGCCACTGTGGCATGTGCATGATGATGCCAGCATAGCGCTGACTGCCACTGTGCAATGGTGCTCAGTGTCTGAGGCACTCACAGTGCCAGCCACTGGGTGTGGTTGTATTGGGTCCTGTGAGGGTGTGGGGGGGTGTGTGGGGGTGGGTGTGCATGTGGCCCTGTGGGCATGGGTTGGGGTGTGTGTACCTGCCATGTGCAGCCCTGCTTTTCCCTGCCTTTGTGTGCAGGCCCCTGCCCATTCCCATGCCCCTGCCACCAACTGTCCCTGTTGTCCACCCCTGCCTGGCTGTCGGCTGTGCCCTTGCCCCTGGTGCCTGCACATGGTTCTGTTGACCTACCTGTGTGGTCCAAAGTGCTCCTCTGCAATGGTATCCCAGTGCTGCTGGTCCATCCAGGCCAGCCGGGGATCCCTTTGCCCAGGGGGTGGATGCCCAACACCAACTGGTCCAGCATCCTCATCGTCCCCACCACTGCCCCCTCCTCAACCGCAATGGCTATCCCACAGTCAGTGGCCATGTTGTGCAGGATACAGCAGGCCAGGAATAGCCCACAGGCCTTTGAGGGGCTGTACTGTAGAGCACCGCCTGATGTGTGCAGGCAATGGAACTGTGCCTTCAGCAGCCCGAACTCACGCTCGATGATATTCCATGTTGTGGCATGTGCCTTATTGTACTGTCGCTGTGCAGGGGTCGAGGGGTGCCGGTATGGTATGAGCAGCCAGGGCTGTAGCAGGTACCCACTCTCACCTGTGTGGAGAAAGATATCGTTAGCATGGTCGTCTGTGACACTGTGCCACTGGCCTTCTAGGCCATTCCCCATGGCACCCCTGCCCATGCCCCACACACCCCCATCTGCACCCTTCGTCCCCTGCATACTCACCTACCAGATGGCCAGTGGGGATGTCCTCACTCTCGAACCTATGGCACAGTGCAGACTGGTGCCAGATGAAGGCATCATGTGCTCTCCCAAGGTGTGTGGCACAGACATTGATTATGCACCCCCTGGCATCGCACACCACCTGGCAGTTGACACTTGGGTATCCCCTGTGGTTGATGTATGCCGCCCCCTCCGGGACAGGTGGCATGTGGATGCCAATATGGGTGCATTCTAAGGCCCCAAGCATGCCAGGCAACCGTGCTACCCTGTGGAACTCCTGCATGTTTGCTATGCGCTCCACCTGTGTGCTGGGGAAATGGATGTACTCCACAGCATGTGGCAGCAGTGCACTGAAGAATTGTGCAGGTAGGCATGATGCAGCTGACTGGGTTATGCCTGTCGTGTCCCCTGTTGGTCTCTGGAAGGTGCCCGTGGTGATCAGGCACATGACAGCTGTGATCTTTGTCTCCACGGACAGCGCATGGCTCTGTCGTGTGGGTGGCTGCATCTCCGCACTGCACAGCTCACAGAGACACCTCAGAATAGCCTGGTTCAGACAGTACAGGCCCATGATCTTGATATCATTGTAAAGCTCGAATCTGATGTGGGCACAGTACAGCCTGTTCTGGGCATACCACTGATGGGCCCTTCTATGGCCGCACCTCCCTGCTGCCTGCCTCCTCTCACCCCTCATTACCACCTCCATCTGGAAGGTGCCACTGCCCATGTCCCTAGTTGGTGTTCCCCCCCGGGCAGCTATCTACCTGGTCCCCCCAGCTGTGTGCTGCTGGTACTGCCCCTGCACTGGGTGCACCCTGGCACATCACCACTGTGTGCCCAGCCTCTGTCCCACTGCTCTCCTTCCTCTGTGACATGCTCAGACCCTCATGCACACATGCCCACTCACACTCACTCACACACACACACACACTCACTCGCACACGCCTCCAGTGGTCCCCTCCACCTCTTGGCCACGCCTGCTCCCTGCTTTTTTGTGTAGCTCCCTGCCGCTCTGTCTACACACTCCCCACTATAGCTCCTTTGTAGTGCATTCATCACTCCCTCACTTGCCTCTTTTCTATTTACCCACATATCTGCTTCGTGCAACTTCCTCACGTTCCCTCATGCGCATGTTACCTGTTGTGGAATATCGCATCGTGCACATTATTCCTGGAAATGCACTCCTGTGCTTGCATTCATTACTGTTGCACTGCGGTGCATTGGGTTTTGTACGGCGCATCCAATCCTGCTGAATATCGCACTGTAGCGCATGTCCGCTCTTGCGTGGGCACATCCCTATTGCGCATGGCGCACCTGCTCTGAATATCCCACCCTAGATGTAAAAAAAAAAAAAAGGGTTTGTAATTTTCTGCATTTAATATTGACTACTTGAATATCATATACTAAGCAGGTTATTAGAGGAAACTGAACCAGTGCATAAAATGGAAGGAACAAATATGGATGATTTCCAGGATATAGGGCAGAGTGTCTAAAACACAGTACATGTTACTACCTTTACAGAGGATGAGAGAAAGAATTTATTTAGGACAATGAGGGGAGAAAGGGATTAGTCGGCAGAAATGGGGGAGACAAATGGACAGATGTCTCAGAAAATAGAAGGGCTTTATTTTAGAAATTGTAGATTGGAGTGGCTTGGTCTCACTCTCACACAATACTTAGAATACCATTGAATCCCTCGAGGTTTGAGAATTACTGTGGAACCTAATCTGGGTATTAATTCAAGTAAATTGTTCAACAAATGGGATGGAATACACAACAGAGCAAGCTGCAACTTTATGTATGGCTCTGATTGAGGCGATTATTGACGAAAGACAAAACATTACGGTTGAAATTAACCAAAGTGAGGAGGCATTAAATTTGAAAATAGAAGATGAATTTAAAAAGAATTATTTGGATGATAGAAAACAAAAACTGGCAGAATATGAAGAGAATTTAAAACAACTGAAGATTAAGAAATTTGTAAAGGACACAAACAAACAATTATCGTGAAAATAGGGTCTATACCTATAAAAAATTTGATAAGAGAAGACAAGGCTACCAAAATATAGAAACTAGTACAGACAGTGATTTAAGTTACACCAGAGATACACAAACAGCAGAACAGGTAGGGCCTCAAATGGAGCATACAGAGCCACAAGAAAAAACAGGAACATCTGGGCAAAGTGACCAAGGAAACAGATATGATTTAAGAAACACCACAGGTAGAAATCAAGGTGATATATTTGGGGGGGTACCAGGGGGCATCGGAAGGGGAGGACAAGGAGGCATGTATACCAGACAAACAGGGAGAGGGTGACCCCTGAGGTAACACATACAGTATTTTCAATCTACATTCAAGAATTTTAACAAGAGAGGAAATACAGGTATTAAGCCTTGGGATGTCCTTTGCTCCAACAACACTGGTAAACATTTTTGACCTAGTGGTGGACCTTCAGAAATCTTTTAGAACTTTGAGACTTAAAAATATGTTTTCAGAAGAAAGAGAAATTACATAAACAAAAACTAAAAAGGGAAATGAAAATTAAATTATAATCCTCCAAGTGGAAAAAATCATGGCATAGAGGTTTTTGCCACAATAATTGAAAGAGATATTATGAATCTACTTAAAAAGAAAGAACAACTATTGCCAAAGAAACAAAACATGACTAGAACAGAGAGAATAGCTCTAGAATCCCTACAAAATGATGAAAAAATTGTGATAAAATGGGCAGATAAGGGAGGGTGGGGCAACAGTAATAGAAGACAGAGGTGACTACAAAGATGTGTATGAAATTAGTTTCCGATGAAATAAATTATCAACCACTTACAGAGGATCCAACACAAGTTTTGAAACTAGAGCTGGGAGAAATTCTATTAGAATCATTGATATGGGCTGGCTAAAAGATTGGGAAGGAGAAATTATGGAAAATGCATATCCTAGACTACCTGCATTCTATTGCCTTCCAAAAATTCACAAAAACAGTAGAACACCACCTGATAGATCCATTGTGTCCGGGATAGGGTCTGTTTTTGAACCAGTCTTAAAATTCATAAATTACCATCTTCAACCTGTTGTAGAAACAACTGGATACATTTGTAAAAGATTCAGGAGATATGATTAGAACACTGGAACAGATCTCTGAGAATGGGTTACCTGCTGAGGCACTATTAGTCACATGGTACACGGTAGACCTTTATACTTCCATTACACATGCAGAAGGTGTAATCAGTATGGCTAAAATGTTGGAAAAAAAGAGGACAGAATACAAAACCTAGGACATGACTGTTACAGGAATTAGACGATATTAAAAAAAAAAAAATACTTCGAATGCAATGGTAAATTTTACAAACAAAAAAGTGGAACAGCAATGGGGAGCACAATGGCCCCCGGGTATGCTAATTCATATATATATGAATTCCAACAAAACTATATATTAAATCCTACACAGAACTTATACCATGGAAAGATTTGTATCTGACTACAATACATTGATAATATATTTTGTATATGGAATGGTTCTGAAAAGAATTAATGACTTTTAATGAACAGTTGACTAGATGGGACCGAAATCTAAAATGTTCAATACAATAGGGTGAAAAAGAGATTCCATATTTAGACTTAATGGTCAGAAGGAAAAGGACAGATTGGAAACTACTTTATATCAGAAGCCAACCAATAGAAATACAATATTACATTTTAATAGTTATCAAGAATGTAAACTAAAAGAGAATATTCCATATTTCCCAAATGGTAAGGACTAAAATAAATTGTACAAATGTAAGCATAGTGTGACCATCACATGGTATGGTTCAATTTGGCCACTAGGACTAAATCATCCCATTCCAAGGCAAAAACATGGGACTTCAGAGGAGATGACTTTGATAAGATGCCAGCAGAGTTAAGCTAGCCCTGGCAAGAAGAAATACAGGTGAGGAGGTACAGGCAAAGTGGGCAAGCATTAAGGATGCAATACTTGAAGCAGCATCCCATTGTGTTAGGGAGAAAAGCAAGAGCAAAAGAAGGAGGAAATCACTTTGGTTCTCAAAAACAGTAGCAGAAAAAGTCAGAGCCAAAAGGCTGGCCTTCAGGAAATATAAGGGAATGCAGTGGGATGAAGATAGGGAGGCATACCAAACTTCCCTAAGGGAAGCATGGAAGGCAGTAAGACAGGCAAAGGCCCAAACTGAGGAAACACTAGCATGAACAGTAAAAGAAGGGGACAAGACTTTCTATAGATACATTAGTGAAAGGAGAAAGTCCAGCGGGGGTATTGCTAAGATCAAAGGGGATAAGGGGGAAGTGTGTGGAGGAGGACCAAGGAAAAGCATCTATCCTAAATAGATACTTCTGCTCAGTATTTACTGAGGAGAAGGTAGGGCAGGGCCCACAGCTCAGCACCAGGGACACTGGTTTACCGGATTTGAGAAAGGGCATATTCCGTTTTGCACATTGTAAAAGACGGTATTGTCACCAGTGTCTGCTAAGTCAAAATCCGGGTTTACAGGTGTTTGGTTTTGTGTACTTTAACAATTTTTTACTCTGCTAACGTGCATTTTAGCAATTTTGACCTCCACTATTATACATCCTTCCATCCTTGTACCAATTTAAAGTTATTTTAGGTACAAGATGTGATGGCAGCAGCAACACTACAGACCCCATCCCTAATGTGTGATGGAAGCAGCACTACGGCCCCCATACCTCTAGTGTGATGGCAGCAGCAACAGCACTATGACCTCCCTCCTTCAGGTGTGACAGAAGCAGCAGTACTATGTTCACCATTCCTCATGTGTGATGGCAGTATCAGCACTATGGCCCCCATCCCTCAGGTGGGATGGCAGCAGTACCACATTCCCCATCCACCAGTGGTGATGGCAGAAGCATTACAGCCCCCACCCCTTTGGTGTGATGGCAGTAGCAGCAATGCAGTCCACATCCCTCAGGGGTGATGGCAGTAGTGACAGCACTATGATCCCCTTTCTTCAATATCGACACCCCACATGCACAAGTTACAAATGACTTGGTCTCTTTGCTTGTTAGAACTCAGAAGTGAATTAATCTGAACTATCACTGCTAAGGTGGACTACCTTTGTTTTTTCCCCCATCTATAATTTAACTGCCTGAATTGGATTTCTGCCTGTGACACCACTGACCAGGGTTAGGGAACAGACTTGGGTGCTGGAGGGCCAGCTGGTGGGTGAAGGCTTGAGTGCCCAACAACCACTCACCTTCTCCTGGGAGGGAGTGTGGGTTCATGGCTCAGCATTTGCTGGCCCATGGTGGAGGCCAGAGGCATGACAACATGTCAGCCCTCACTGCAGGAGGGAGCATGATGGCGTCGGCTTGTGCCTTGACATCATTTGGCCCGTCACACTCCCAAGAAAATGAGAAACACCCACTGACCAACCGAAGGATGGCTGTTGGTCTCTCCATAAGCCAGAAGCCCCAGACATGTATCTGGTCTGACCCCTGCCATGCCCAGGATACACAGGAAGCTTTTTGTGGCAATTCTCTTCCCCTGGTAGCCTCCCACAGAGGTAGGGGCCCACTCAATGAAGGGTCACTTTGGGTTACCTGGTAGCACAGCAGTAAGCGTCAGTGGATGGTGGTCAGGACTCAGTAGGTGGTAGGGGGCCTTGGCAGGCCTGAAGGAGTGGATGGCCAGGGGGTAGGAGGAGTAAAAAAAAACTGCTTGAATTTGCTTCTTTCAAATAAAGTGTCTTCACCTAAAAAAACCACAAGTGATTAGTGGAGGACCTTCAAACAGATTCATGCATCTCCCAGACATGTGGATGCTTTTTTTTTTTTTACTTGGTGTCCATGAAAAGGGTGTCTCCCAGTTTTCATGTCTTTGTTCAGATGTGAATTGAACACTACTCTGCCCACCAGCATCATACAGCCCCTGAGGTCTTACCTTCTGTATGTCATTGACTGTGCTTTCAAAATCCACTAGCCAAATGTAAGTACTCTTAAATACTTAACATTTGCTTTTTGTTGAAGCAGTCTATCAGAAAACTTTTTGTTGTCACAGAGACTGAAACAGCAGGTGGGAGAAAAGGTGTAAATGATCCAATTCACCTAAATGGGGTGCTAACTGTGAAGTCTTTTCATAAGTAGTAAGGCAGTTTCTTCTTCGTGAACATACTTTCATTCAGACTAGTTTTCATTCAAACAACTGAGGATTTTGGATGGCCCTGCTGATTATAAACTTGAATAAGTTAGTTGGTAACAGTGATCCTGCATTTAGCAATCTACAACCTAGATGCTTATATGCAAAGAATACAATAAAAACCTGACTAAAATCTAAAAACAAGCTTATAAAACACATAAAATGTATCTGAACATTTATCTTTACCTAAACAAAATCATTGCAGCCCAAGTAAAACTCAGGTAAATTACGTGGTACCCTGACTACCGTTCTATGATGTAGTAAACATATATTGGTATTTATTTTTTATATTCTTTGTAAAGCAGGTAAGGTCCACTAGGTAGAACTGTCTGTTTTAAGGAGTGATCTAAAAGCACTGGGGAGGTTAAGTGACTTGCTTGGAGTCACACAGTATGCAAATAGAGGTTGTGGGACTCAAACCAAAGTCTGCTGGATGTACCCAGTTCAATCACCATTTGTTACTCTAACCACTAGGCATGAGTGGTTAAACTGAATGGCTGATTAAAACAAAGCAGTGTGGGTCATTTCCTCACTGACTCTATATGCAGCAAAGCAGAAAGAATGCAAAGCACAGCAGCATTCATTTTAAGATGCTGAAATCTGGGTCACTCCTCCTTGCCCATTTGCTAGTGCATTCCTTAGGCACTCACTCATTTTGGCAAAGTCAGCCCTCCTAAAGTCCAGGACCTTTGCCTTTGTATGGCTTGACTCTACTGCTGTGTTTATCGTGAAACATACTGTTCAATGGTCGCTGGTTCCCAGATGGCTAACCACTTCTAAAGCTGTGATCCTCTCTCCATCTCCATTTGAGAGTACCAGGTCTAAGATTGCTCCCTCCCTAGTGGGTTCCAATACTAACTGTCTAAGGCATGCCCCCCCCAAGGCATCTAGAATGACTCCACTCTTGGATGTGGCAGCAGTAAATGCACTTCAGTTAACATCTTGCATATTCAGGTCCCCCATCAACAATTTCTCCCCTTTTTCTGCCATTCTAAGGATACCTTCTATCATATTCTTGTCCATTTCCTCCCCCTGAGATGGAGGTCTGTATACAACCCCTGTACGGATTGTGGTGCCATTGCCTGTCTCCAAGTTGACCCACAGTTCTTCATCTCCTCCCAGTTTACCCTTTTGTTCTGTTGGTTTGATTCCTTCCCTTATGTAGAGAGTTACTCCTCCTCCTCTTTTACCCTTCCTGTCCCTCCAGTAGATAGTGTACCCTGGTATGTTTACATTCCAGTCATGGTTCTGTGTGTACCATGTTTCTGTGACTGCCATGATATCCAGATGTTCCTCTTCCATCAAGACCACTAGTTCAGGAAGCTTGTTACCCAGACTACGGGCATTGGTACTCATTACTCTCCATTTTTTTATGGCTTTTTTGTTCTAGAGGAGTAAGAAGCTAATATAGGGACAGTAACCAAGAAGTGTGGTGGGAAGGAAGCATAGCACTGAGAAACATGTGTGGGAGTACTCCACCTGGGGGCCAGAAACCCAGGCCAAGTATACACCCTGGGGAGGGAAATGCTACAAGTCTCGATGGCTGAGAAGGACCTGGGGGTGGTGGTGGATGTCAAGATGAACAACTCGGAGACTTGTAGGAGGGCAGCAGCCAAGACCAACAGGATGCTGAGATGCATCGCTAGGGGGATCACCTCCAGAAGGATGGAAGTGATACTCCCTCTGTATAGCTGCTTGGTGAGGCGCACCTTGAGTATCATGCAGTTTTGGAGGCCACACTTAAAGAGGGACATTACCTCCTGGAGAGGGTCCAGAGGAGGGCAACCAAAATGATTTGGGGCTTGGGGACAGAACCTATGAGGAGAGGCTCAAGAGCTAAATATGTACACATTGGAAGAGAGAAGGGACCGGGGGACATGATAGAGGTCCTGGGTACATGAAGAGGGTAAATAGGGGAGGAACAGTCAGGGTGCTTCGAAGGAAGGAGGAGGGGCCACTAGAAGGCATGGGTGGAAGCTGGAGGGGGGAAGATTCAGGGGAGAAAGGAAGAGGTGCTACTTCACTGAGAGGGTGGTGGAGCCATGGAATGCGCTGCCTAGGGGGCTGGTGGAGGCAGAGACAGTGGAGGGGTTCAAGAGGGGGTGGGACAGGTACAGGGGAAGGGTTCTGGAAGCAAAATCCAATATAGCAAGAATATCCGGAACTGGGAAGGGAGAAGCCAGAGGAGGCGAGGGGGGCAGCAAGGTCGGCACCCAGGGTGGAGTCTGACCAAACGAGCAGACACGAAAGACCGTTAGGCCTATTCTGCTGGCATTTTAGTATGTTAGTAATCTAGAAAGGAACAGGAAACAAGCAGGTGATTAGTCCCTGACCTTTCAACAAAGCTGAAGGAGAAGAGATGTCCAGTAAGGTGCAATTTCTGTACCCCTTCCAGTTTCGTGAGTTGACACTAGAATTTGAGCTGCTAATGAGAGGACTGGTTGATGGTACCAGAGGCAGAAGGTTTTTTTCATGGACAGTTAGAGTAGCTTCCAAGGTAGAATTGAGAGGTACAAAACAAGTGGTCTGAGCATAAGGAGTCAGACGTTGGCATTTTTGTTTCGGTTAAAGATCTTGTTCTACCCTAAAACCAGCCCATAGGATGTAGGACAGGGGATATATCATCCCCTTTCAGAAACTGATCCAGGAGATTATGGGAAATGGCAAGCCAGCTACCACATCTCAGTCTTATTTTTGTTTTAACAGACAAGGGCACATGTGTGAGCTGTGAGAGGGAATGGATTTCCTTAAACTGTTTTTCCGATACAATCTGTGCTTCAGAGCCTCCATTAACAAAAGATCTTCACATATTTTGTTAGCCAAATACCTACCTAAAAGAAATGTGGACCTACAAGGCCAGGGCTAAAATGGTCCCGGAGAAATCATAGTTGAAAGTTGGTGCCCCTCTAGCCTGTCGGTCATGAGTGTGCAATGGCTGCTCTGTAAGTCCTGACACCAATGTCAGACCTGATGGTAGCCAGCGAGGGGACTATCCTCAAGGGGATGTTGCAGCAGGTCTGAAACAAAATCTCAATGTTTAAGACTTCAGTAGCAAATCTCCAGGAAAAGATACAGAGCCTCCAGCATAAACAGTGAGAGGCACCGATATCTTTCTATTGTATATTGATGATAAGGACTCTAGGCAGGAAGCCCACATTCAAGAATTAGAGTGAATGGTGGGGCTTCTCTGGCATAGGGCAGAAGATGCTGAAAATAGAAGCTGTAGTAATAACATACAGATTCTCAGTCTCACTGAGGGGGTGGAAAAACTGGACTCTGAGCCTTCCTTCAGTGAGGGTTACCCAGAATACTGAATGATGCTTGGTGAATGCCCTTAGGGATCAAAAGGGTGCACAGGATGTTGGCACACCCCAAAAAGGAAATCAACTCAAACCCATGCTGGGGATGTTGCTGCAATTTGCTAAGAAAGAATATGTTCTGACACTAGTTAAGGAGAAGGGACCACTCTCTTGGGGCGGGCACAGAATCCTCATTTTTAATGATTATTCCTCTGAGCTTGTAACAAATAGATAGGAGTTTACATTGGCCCAGAAAACATTTCAGCAATTGGACATCCAGTATCCTGCAAAGCTTAAAATTTCAAAGAATGGGGTTGCTAATACATTCAAAACCCCAGAAGAAGCTTACCATTACAGTACTTACAAAAGAACTGGCCTGACAGAGCGAAGGACTTTGGTACCCGTACAGACAAGCCCAACCCTAGAAAAAATGTACCCACCTCATTGAAGGCTCAGCACGGTCCACTGAGATCTTCACTGATCAGCTTGTTCCTGGAAGGACAAGAGATGGACTGGCAACTGATTTGGTCTAAGAGAACACAGGCTAGAGGTCTGATACAATTTGGTGACCCTCCCCCAAGGCTGCAGAATTCAGAGCAGGGACTCAGGCTCCTCTATGAACAGATACAACACCCTCAGGGAATCCTCTCCTAAGGAGGTTAGACAGGAGAAGACTGACAGCATGACCCCCTTAATCCCAGAAAATAATTGGTCAATGTCAACAAGAACTCCACCTTGCAGCATGAGGAGATCGAGGAAGACCCTCTGTCATGGGCAGACATTGTAAGCCTTACCTCAGAAATGGACTCTGGCCAGAGACAAGCAGCCACTTCTCCAGACTGGGAGGCAAGCACCTGAACTGCTCTGATCTGAACTGCTGTATAGCCTGCCTGTGGGTCCCTCCTCTTGATTGCTACCCCACTGACCAAATGGGGATATATCGTTTAGAACTGCCTGACTAATCTTTCAATTTTTCCCTCACATGTTTTTGATCGTCTGGACAAGGGGATTGAGGTCTCGAGGCCAGCCTTTCTAGCGAGCCCAGTGAGAAAACCCTTACACTTGCAGTAGTAATTGATTGCGCACTTAATTAGGGTCATTGGATGGCATGGAGTTCCCTATCTGTTTAACCTATACCAACACCTCACCCTGTGAACAAACAAATTAGCAGCCTACAAACCTAGGACTTCCAGCACCAAGCGTATAGAGGTGCTGGACTTCAAGGCCTTGAGATAGTAGAGTTTGATTATATTGTACTGTAATTTATTGGTGCAAAGAACTTATGAGTTAGGATTTCTCCTCTCCCCAATACCATCAAGCTTTTAATATTTGCTGAGCCACCAATGTTGAGAAGAATGGGTTTGGTGGAAAATGAGAACAAGACTAAGATGACGGGAAGGGAGATGGGGACAACTGTCAGACATACGATAAATGTCAACCACCAGCTGAGGGTGGGGAAGGGATGGTAAAGGCTGCAGCCATGCAGCACTTGAAATCTTACCACTGGCTGTGAGCTGTGCACCTATGACACACCCCCTTTACCTAACCCTCGAGTAGCATCTTTGAGAAGCACTCACTTGTGAGAGGTACACCCATGTGAGGAGGCTGCAGCCGAACAGCTCCAGCTGTGTAATGCTCATACATTGGGATGAGCTTACCAACTGCTTCAGTTGCTATCCCCTTTCTTAACACCCTAGCTTGCTGATCCATACAAGCCATGCTGAATCATCACTAAGTAATGCGGTACTTCTGGCAAGACAGGATATATTAAGGGGTTGTATAGGGGTGGGCAAGAAAGTCAATCTCATACTCAAAATGGGAACAATCCCCTGACACTGGTTATAAGCTCAGCATAAGGGAAACTCTTTAACGCAAACCTTCGAGCAGCATCCTCGAGCAGCTCGAAAGTGTGAGGCATATTCGTGTGAGGGGCTCTCTCACTGCATATGATCTGGCAGGGAGCATATGGTATGGGGAGGGCAGACAGCTTTGGTGATGCATCACCTGCAGTAAAAAATGAGTACTGTACATGTGTATTCCAGGGAAAGCAGGCATGGACCTAATGGTGGGGAAGATCATCTGGCACGATTAACTCACAGCAAGGTACCCATATACTGCTCCCACTTGAGCCACCGATGGCTTCCTGCTGAGACACACAGTGCACCTCCCCTGGGGAATGCAGACATTCTGAGACACAAGCAGGTGAAAATAAGACAGTTTGCCATGATAACTGTCCCCCATTCACCTCCCTCCTACACACAACCCCTCACACCTACAGGCAAATTAACCTCTCCCCCCAACTTGTGACTCCTTACGTCAGAATTTTGTTATGTTTCACAATATAATTGCTTCTCTCCATTCACCCTATGTACCTGCAAATGAAGCTGCCCTCAGACAGCCAATCAGTCATGCCTCCTCACTCTATGGACCTTTACCTCTTGAAGCCAGACAATCCAACCTGAGCATGTCATCCCCCTTGCTCCTTGACAGTAGGCCCTCCAAGCCCAATAAGTCAGCCCACTGGGGAAAATCACACTCCTCGGTGCAACCCTGGGATAGCACTGGCTCTGGCCATTTTGCTCGCAGCTGACCAAGGGCATAACTGAGTTCCTTGAATTCAACAGACCCTCGGACACCTCAATGGCTATCTGGTGGGATGCCCTCAAATTTATTAGGGGCAAGTGCATCGCCTTCCCCTTAATTACAAAGTGGGCTAAAGAGCATGACCTCGCCCAGCAAAAAGTAAACATTAACGATCATAGAGCACAAATTTAGGGAGATAGGAGGCTCTGACCGGGATCTGCTGGCACGCGTCACTGGCACCCCAATTAACATGCTGCTTCACCAGAAGACAGAATTTGCACTATTCAGACTGAGCCAAGCCTTCTGGGGGCAGGTGAGAAGTCAGGCAGACTCCTGACATGCCACCTTATAAAATGCAAAGAGAAATTAAAAATACAAAGCATTTCCTCCCCAGATGGTACCTTGCTGAAAAGCCAAGGGGACATCAACAAAGCTTTCCTGGATTGTTATAAAGCATTGTTCTCCACTGAGGTAAACCCCTCTAAGGAGTCGATGGCTTTTTCTCAGGGTGACTAGCACTGCCTACCCTCTCAAAGGAGTATGTGGAAGAGCTATACAAGCCCTTCTCAGCCACAGAACTGGCCATGGCTCTGGCAAGCATGCTGGCAGGAAAGGCCCCTGGGAGTGATGGGCTGCCAGCAGAATTTTATGTAAACTTCCTTGCTTAGTTGGCAGAACCATTGCAGAATGCCTTAGTGGAGGCCTATACTATATAGTATACTACTATATAGGGTACTGTACCCCATTCCATGCTATCGGCCCAGATCTCACTGCTGCCCAAGCCTGGGAAGGATCCCCGGGAATGTAGCAGCTACAGGCCAATATCCCTGATTCCAGTGGAACACAAGATTTTTGCTAAAATGGTCACAGAAAGGCTAAAAAAGGTCATAGGTCAACTGATTTGTAATGACTAAGTTGGGTTTGTACCTGGCCATAAAGGAACAGACAGCACTAGAAGATTATTTAATCTTATCTGGTACTCCGCTCACCCTCCTTCTTCGGTGATCCTTCTGTCACTGGATGCTGAAAAACTGTTCAGTCTGGTGGAATGGGGCTCCTGTTCCATATCCTGCACCGCTTTGGCTTTGGGCTGAAAATCATACATTGGATCTCAACTCTATACTCGAAGGCCTCCATCTCTTTCATGATTAACTGACTGTTAGTTGAGTGGTGGTGTTAATATATATATAGCACTGCATTAACATATAGAAATCAGCATTTTAAAACAGCCCCATAGACATATATGGGGCGTGCTCTCCCTAGTTAGATGTCACAAAACATCTAAGCAGAGGGATACGGCCAGCAGACCGGGAAGTAGAATGGATCAGCTGGCCACTTGCTTGCGCCAGTTTATGACCCTTCCCCTTCCCTCCCAATGGGTGCTAAAATAAAAATTTCAGTTTTGCCATAAAATGCTTAATGCTAGATTAAATTACGCCAGTCTGGGTGTAAAATCCCCACAATTTGTTTGCACCTCATTATCTTACAATAATCTTTTAAAGATGGTAGTTAGCAACCAGTCCAGCGACATGACAAGAGTGCTACTGCCTGCCACGCTGGTGACTTGGATTCAGGAGTGAACTTGGGTTGTCTGAGGTCTGCTGGAGGGAGAGGACTGAACATCCAGAGGACTACCATCTTCTCTCATGGGATGGAGGATTGCATCTCCCACAGTAAGCCTTATGCTTAGCAGAGGCTAGGTGTCACAGCAATCAGGAGGCTCAGAAGGACGAAGGATATCAGCATGCTGCCCTCCCCAAGGGAAGAAAACTAGACAAAACCAATCCCAGCCCCCCAGGATGAAAGACAGCACTCCTGCAGGCCTGGCATCCCCAACTGAGCACCAACACTGGATCCTGCTTTGCGGGGCAAGGGCAATTCCCCCTGACCTCCCCCCATGAGTGGCAAGTCCTGGGGGCAGAAAGGGTAAGTCCAGAAATGGTGGGTGACTGGGTTGGGGAGGGCCATTCTAAGAAGGGCAGGCAGTGGGTAAAGGGATAAATACAGTAAGAAAGAAAAAAGATGGGAGTTAGATACCCTGGTACCTGTCCAGTGACACAACTAAAACTGTTGATACTCGCTACGTATAGAATAGGGTATGGGTAACCATACAAAACAAGGTTGTGTCTCCATTGAGGGTATGTTATGACATCATATAGACCTGAAGAGTGAAGCTTGAGAGGTCTCTATGTCATAACATGCCCGAGATGGAAACACAGCCTTAGTTGTGTATAGTCACCCATACACTGTTTTATTATAGTACAGGGTTAACCCCTATTAAAAAGCATGATCTGATACAGTGCAAGTGTGAAAAATACAAGGTTAGCTGATGGCATTTAAAAGTGAACTCTGTATTTTAAAAATTCATTACAGAACCAGTTCAACATAAACATGTTTCAACAGAAACTGGTGCTTTTTAGTGAAGGATACTGTTGCATTGCAGAGCTTGCCTTGTGCTGGCTGCTGTATGAAGAAAAAAGTAAAAGTTGAAGACAGTTTCCATTTATAGCACTGCTCTCCTGAGTCCCTCCCCCTTCACCAAGATCCACACGCTCATGAAAGTTACTATCTGGGAACTGTTTTTGAAATGTGGCAGTAACATCAGCACACCCAGAGCATTTTTTTAGATGGTTTTAAAAAATATATTTTTGACCATGGAACTGAAGTGCGATCTCTGACAGAAATAGTGTAATGACAGTGTTGAGCAGCTGTGGCACAAGGGGACAGTGCAGCCCCACAGTTCAAAGCAGGAAAGTTTTTGTGGTATAGTTGTGATGTCAGAATGATACCACAACAACTTCTCGTGATCTTTGAACTGTACCACAACAAGAAAATTGTCTGTATGTAAATCCTTAAATAATAGAGGCTAACCATATATTATAAGATTTTGTGCTACTGAAGGGACATAGCAGGACCAATGGCACAGAATGACAAGAAGACTGCAGCCTGCTAGGCAACAATTAGAATACAGCAGGGAAAAGGCAAGTAAGCTTTGGCCATGATCAAGGACAGTAAGCCATCAATTTATAAAAGATGTAGCTCTGAAAGGGACTTCAGTTTAGCATAAAGATAAATGTATGAGGATGTTTCACATGTGGCGGTGGAGGAGTGAATGACTGTAAATTGCTGGCCATCCAGCATATTCAAAAACAGACCTATGGACTAGTGATGGGAAAGCCATCTCTGTGTTAGATCAGGACCTCCCAGACTGGCCTGCTTCTACCCGACTCTGGCAATCGGTCATTTGTGACTCATCTCTGATTTAACCCAGTCCATATACACTACCAATACTGTTTGGATCTGCAGGTAACCTGGTTCTGACCTGAAAGAAACATAGAAGCTGTTGGCAGAAAAGGACCGCTTGGTCCACCCAGTATGCCCAAACATTTCCTACCTATTGCACCTCTGCGAACCCTAACTGGTCCCTGGGATCCCTCCCCCTACCCCTCCATATTTTTGTATTATTAGTTCCATAGGTCTAGCTCCAAAACTGTACACAGTACTCCTGGTGGGGCATAGCAGTGAGTGTGCTGTGCCAGCACAGCCACCCTCTCCTGCTGGTGATGCCCTTCCCTATACAACCCAGCATCCCACTAGTCTTGCCCATGGCCTTCTCACATTACGCTGTCACCTTGGAGTCCTCTGATATAATAACCCTGAGGTCACTTTCTTGTCTTGTGACTACCAACACCTTCCCCCACCTTAAACTCGACTCCAGGGTTCCTGTACCCAAGGCGCAAGATTTTGCATTTCTTGGCATTGAGCCCTAGCCACAATGTCCTTGCCCACTCTTTGAGTTTCCTTGGATCACTCAGCATTGTCTCTTCTCCTTCCTGGATGTCTACGCTATCATAGATTTTAATGTCATCTGAACATGGGCAGATCTTCCTCTTCAGTTCTTCTGCAAAGTCCCCTATGAAGACAGATCATGAAAGTGATTTAAGAGCTTTATTCCTGTTAAAAATAACAAAATAGGAAAGACTTAAAATATTTTTTTATGTATTAAATGGCATAAAGAAAAGGCTTATTAAGGAGGAGAAGGGGCAACCAGATTCTGTCATTTGACCCAGCTGGGATCTGTTTTTGATCCAGTTCTGATCTGGTCTAGATAATTTGCCTGTTTTGGCAAACTGGAGTAAATCAGAACCTTTTAAAAAAGTATTAGAGCTGGAGCTGGATCCAGTTCACAGCTGACCTTCTCAGCCCTACTATTTTTATATCTGTCCACTCTACTTCTTCCTGGGAATCGAACCATGGACCCATAAGTCCTAATGGCAGCCCGTCTAACTGTTTAAGTAAAGGGAGTCATAAAATGGGAAGCTGGGTAGGTAAAAGCCACAAACATACAGGAACTTCACTGGCCAAAATGCATCACCTGACCACTTACTAATGAAACACCACCACACACTATCCTAACAAATATCAGTCAATCTTAAAAAACAAAAATCTTTGCACTTACAACAGATCAATACAGCCTCCAAACCAAAACAACAGTTGTGGGGGATCATCTCCGAGGCACTCCACAGTCATGACATCATGGGTTGTGTACACCTGATAGGTTGCTTGATGCACATGTGACTTGATATTTTTAACTGTGGTTGTGATTGTGAAGGTTTATAACCATACAATAAAATCCTTGACAATTTATATGTGCATCAAAACAGGTTGCAGCACACTCTAGAGCTCCAGCATGCTTCTTGTAAAGAACAAATGTTTACTATAAAGAACAACTTCATTACTAAGGTAAGAAGCCACCTGGCTAAGCCATTTATTAATATCCTACAACAAAGATCAAACAAGGCCACAAGAGTATGTTTCTGCAGATATGCAACTGTTTAAAATTGCAAAACTGGCAGTCTTAGAGATGTTAGCACTGTGGCTTCTACTAGCGTCGGTTGTCTAGGAAAATGTTAGCTGAGAAACTGCCAGCACAGTATTCAAATTATGAACATTATCACATTGTGCAAGTACCGAGATTATTAGCTACCTGAACACCCCTGCTAGCGGTGCCAGGAACTAAAATAATGTCTGACCCGCATAACTGAACACAAGGGAGGCAGCATAGCACAGCTGTTTAAGGTTCTGAGCTGCAAATCTGGAGACCTGAGTTTGAATCCCACAGCCTCCATTTGAAAAGGTACTCTAAAACTCACCCAGAAAAGTTTTCTTGCACTAGAAAATGCTTAAAATGCCTGAGCTGGATTCAGAAATTATTGGAATTCAGCGTGGCACTAAATCAAAGCACCCTCAACCACTTTGCACTATTTTCTACCCAAAAACAGTCCCACAGAAAAAAGGAAGCTCTATGGACCAAACATGGAACCCCCCCAAATGTTATTTTATGGCCCCAGGTTCTCAAACAACTAGCAGCATCCCATCCCCCCTACTTCTTTCTAGTTTCCAAGTCTCCTGCTACATGAGAGCTGCAAGCTGACTGGCTCTCAGCTCTCCCGAGAGTTCGGCCACCATCTTAGATGAGGATAAACAAACAAGTTTTGACTAAATCCAACATATCTTGCAGTGGAGAATGGAGCTAGCAATTGCTACAGCTTCTCAAGGCAAAGTCCCCTAACTTTTAACACTCACCATGACAGAGAACTGAAGAAACATGTTTTAACAAAAAATGCTTCTGCCCCAAACTGTGTCCTATTATACAAGCAGCAATGTGGATGATTCCTCCCTCAGTTTACCACAGCCAAGCCAAGGATTAGCTAAAGCATCCTGCGCCCCAAAGGCACATGCCTTCATTACCCCAGAGATAACCAAGGCATACAAAAAGGGCCACAAATGATACACAGCACTGTACTATATTGGGTCAACATACAAGGAGGTTTGATTAAAATAACTATTTGGGAAATAGTGAACTTTAATAGTCATTTCTTTCACTAATAGTCAGTTGTTTTTTTTTCTCTCTTAAAGGCACAGTCACATGTTAATTAAGGAGCTGCTACTCTGTACTGTGCATGACACAAGTAATGCATACCAATGTGAATACATGACTTGACCCTATTAATGTAATAAAAAAGGGTTTGAACAAGCTAATTTATCACATTTTTGAAATTTAAAGGATGCTAAATGTAAAGGATGCTAACAGAGCCATGTATTGTATGAGATCTGTCACAGATGACCAAACAGATTCCACAGCCACAGTTACTTGGAAACCCCTACCAGTGGTCCCAGGAGCTCTGTATATCAAGGGCTACTACATAATTAAAGGCTCTCATTCCTTACCTGGGCATGTACTCTGAGTTCCCCTTACGTGCTGTTCAGAACAAGCATACCATCTTACTAAGATACCTGACCTGGAGCCCTGCCAGCGACTCCAGAGTCTATACATAGTTAAATGAGCAAGTGGCCACCTTAGAATGTCTGGAGTACCCTGCCAGCATCCCAGACTTCTAAAATACTAAGTAATGTGCCACAGTTCCCCATTATAAGCATAGTAGCACCTGAAGTGCTCACTCAAGAGATCACTACACAACAGTCTTTGAAGCATTTTCTCAGTCCCTCTGTGCCTCACCTCAAAATGACATGTTCTCTAGACTTTTTTTAAGGCACATTATGTCTTTTAAACTCACCACCTTCTTCTATCAAAAGGTAGAGGAAACTCCTTTATGATCTATCTGACCAAAACACCATAAACAAGTAGGTCTCATGAGGAGGAGGAGCATTGAGAGACTAACCTAACTTGCCTATCCAGACTGGCAGCCGCAAGAAAGAATATTGCGCTACTTGCTGCTGTGATCTCAGAAAAGCTCTCCACTCACCCCTTACCCATGCAGGATTAAGGGTGTAGGTGGCTGCCAGACAGGAGAGTGACTGAGAGTCACTGCTTCCATCTTGTGGTGAGCGTAACTACACTCAAACATTCAACCAGCACAAAGGGCGTTTGTTAAAAGCACCAACTGATCTGCAACAGCAGACCACAATGTGAATAATTAAATATAAGGGAAATTATTTGAAAATCAATTAACAATGGGGAAAATACATTGGGAGCAGCACTATTACCACAGCTGTGGGCAAGGCAGCATAACACTGAGTCCCTCACTCACTCTGCCGACATTTAAAGGGACAGTGCACACTTTAATGCACAGGCACAGCAATAGCCTGTACAGTGCAGAACATTATTGATTACTGTGCAGGGGAAAAATTAAGGGAAATAATAAATACATAAAACAATATATCTAAATTCTCCCCCCCCCAAAAAAAACAAAAACAAAACAAAAAAACACCCTCTCTATGTATCTTCTCTCAGCTTACTGCAATGGCCAAAACAAAGAGCTGCAGCTGACCCAAGGTTGCAGCACACCTTACTTGTCCAGCATATTTAACTAAATCTAGAGGCAATAGTAAGAGCCATAATATTTAGGTATAAGCCAAATATACAAAAATTATAAGACGATCACCACTAAATACAGGATGCTATCAAAATCCAGTATTCTGGTTATCAGTTTGTGCTTATACCACTAGAATATACCAGGCAAAAAGTACAGAAAACTAGTGCATGATGTATAGCTTCTGCATATATCACAACATCGGTTTACAAGACTTTTAAGTAGAACAGTGCCAGTTACAAGTAAGGAGACTGACTACTTGGAAGCCCCTGCTAACGGTTCCAGGAGCAAATGACCATAAAGTATACACTGGCCCTCATAATGTAAGGAAATTTGACTACCTGGATACCAGCAAACATCCATAAAGTATCCACTGGGCCTTATAATGTAAGGAGATTTGACTACCTGGATACCCCTGCTAGCGGTTCCAGGAGCAAACGTCCATAAAGTATCCACTGGGCCTTATAATGTAAGGAGATTTGACTACCTGGATACCCCTGCTAGTGGTTACAGGAGCAAAACCTAAGGAAAAAAAGAAAACAAGGCTCATCAAATTACCTGTACAAGGAGAGCAAGGCAAATCTCAACCTGGCACCTCTTACAGTGGTGTCTGAGTGCAGGACAGTGGCCCTACCTCCATTCCAGGTATCCCAGTTTCTGTGGCAGTTCACCATTCAAACGGCCTCTAGCTCCATGGTGGAACCTGACCAAAATGCGGCTTTCCATGACCTCCGTGCTATAATTTACCCCATACAGGGTATTTAAGGCTGCGGACCAACATGGAGCCAACCAAAATGTTTGTTTTATGGCCCCCAGATCCATAGAAATGCCCAAACAACTTGTTCCTCTCCCCCTCATCTCTTCTGGTCTGAGATCTCGCTCAGCATGGGAGCAGCCCTTTGATTGGCTCCCAACACTCTCGAGACCTCGGGCGCCATCTTTCTCAGAGGCAAAACAGCGGGATCTCGCCATCGCAGAGATCCCCCGATAACTACCGCCTATGTCCCCAGCACGCTGAAATACAGCAACATTTCAACAATCAGGAGACAGACTGTGTGGTTAAGGTCTGGAAAGATACCTCAAGGGAAAAGAGGATAAAATACCAAAGACCAGTCAAACAGATCCACTTATCTGCCAGCTAGACAAACATACCAGTCTCATTCCTTTCAAGACAAGACAGGGCAATTACAACTACAGGCTACACTACTACAGGCAGCCATACCCACAAAAAACATTGCATCAGATATTGTGCTACAAGGGTTCCCAACCAATGTAGAGGAAACTACTCCCCACGCAGAACCCAGTTGAAACAACAACTACTGTTGCTACAAACAATACCAAGACATTCCAGTTGGTTACAGACTACTACTCTTCACGCAAGCATAGGTGCAAACCACACAAGACAGGTGGGTCCTGCAAGTAATAAGACTAGGATATGTGATACAACTTTCTCGTATACCAACAAAGAACTTTCTAGTCCTATTCCCTCTGCCGAGAAACACATTACCTCGACACAAGTCCAAACAGTACTGATGGACTTACTGCACAACAAGACCATAGACAGGATAACACGTTACAAAAAAGTGGAAAGGAGGATATTCCATATTTGACAAGATAGTGGTACCCAAAAAGGGACCAGTGGGCTCCACCCAGTTCCCTAAACAATTCTGTACAATTCACACCCTAGAAATGGAAAAAATCAGGTCCACCCTCACGGTTATAAGCTCAGGAGATTATCTAACTTCACTACATTTGTAGAACACTTACATCACACTACAAATTCCGTCTATTTCATGAATTGGGAAAATGATACCAATACAAGTGTTCAACCTACCATCAACCCCAAGCATGTTCATGATGGTAACAATAGCATTCAAGAAAAAAAAAAGAGAGAGTTAAAGGCATACAAGTAATACCCTATTGAATGACTGGCTGATCAAGACCAGAACAGTGCAACAGTCCAGTTGAGAACAAACGCAGTAGTACACTGCTTACAAAATCACAGCCATGTAATAATCTATCAAAAAGCTACCTATTATCCCTAGCCAGTCTACAGATAGTCTAGGCTCACTGATCGACACAAATCTGGGTCTCAGTGACCCAGTAAATGCCCAAGTCTGCTCAATTATTGCACAGAATACACAATTACAGAAACACAGAAATCCAGAACTTCAAGCAGATTCACAAGTACTGGGAGTAATGTCATCATTGACAGACATAGTGCCATGGGCCAAGTGCAACTATAGGACCTCGTACATTCTTGAGCAAGCAGAGATTTAGCGCGCCCATGACATAGGCTTGGCACAGACATTAACACTTCTACCTCCTGATGGCACTAGCATCTGCCAGACGTGGAGGAGAACTACAGGCACACCCATGCAGACCCCCACCCTAACATTCTACACTGAAAAAATATCCCTTAGACCTATAATGTCATTCTGACCAATAGTATCATTGACAGTCCACATCAAGCAAACTATTGAAATATCTGCAGAACCCCCTCAGGAGAAATACAAAACAACCCTCAGCTTAAAATGCTGGGTATGAAAAAGGTACTTAACACATACCTATCAAGGACAGAGGAAATATAAAAAACAGACTGTTCATAATGCTGCATGGAAAAGGAAAATCAGCTTCAAAATCACTGATTGCCATGTACCTTAAAACAGCAATCATGGAACCATACAGAGTGAATAACTCGACTGCACCAAGAGATCTGAAGGCTCACTCTACCAGACCAATCACAACTTCCTGGGCAGAGAAAAATGGAAATACTGCAGAGGAAATCTTTAGCAGCATGTAAGGACTAGGTACAAGACAACACGTCTGACCCACCCTAGCAGAGGACTACTGCTCTTTAATGACCCATGATGTCATGACAGTGGAGTGCCTCAGAGATGATCCCCCACAATGGTAGTTTTCTCACCTGGTAAAGGTAAGTGTGGGGGAATACTGAGGTACTCCACATGCCGCCCAACAGACGTGTGAAAGACTCAACAAGTTTTCATACTTTGTATGAATTTATGATACTCGCTATTACAAATTAGCAGGTTTGGACATCACCGACGTCTATATGTATAGTGCAATAACAAACTAAAGTTACACAACAATTTTCTACCGCTAAGTGGTCACTACATATTTACACTCATTAACAGCAAAAGGTATTAGCAGATTATTGTTACAGATACAGCTTTGGAATACATCGAACTGACCATAGGAGAGCAGACCCCCCCCCCTCAGGTGGGGGATGGACTTTCTTCAAGCATCCTATCATGTGTACACAACCCATGATGTCATGACTGTGGAGTGCCTCAGAGATGTTTTCCCCCACAATCATCTTTACCAGGTGAGTAAACTACCATTATTGTTTGTAATGACTTCAAAGAAATGCAGCAGAAACTGTTTCAGCAGGCTATCAAAATGAGTGATACACCAAAACCCAATTTCATAATGTTTTGACATTGCACAGCAAGTGACTGGGTTGATTACTATTTTGATGATAGCATTGACATTCCATGAAAGAAACAAAGCTGAGGCATCCTGAAATTGATAAAGTAGAGCACATCAAAGTAAAAGTTGGAAACTGCACTTTATTACTTAAAGCAACAGTAACGGAAACTATTACTTTTTAGTCTAGTTACTGTTACTTTTTTTATTTAAATATTCTTGCACAGATAATGTAGTTACCATTCTGTATTATAATGAATTACTTTGCTGAGCTATTAAAGTGGAAGGACACAATAAACATTTTTCTTTTTTTTTCAGCATAAAAAGACTCATAAGACTTAACGTTTTTTTCTTTTAACATTTATCCATTTTATCAGTGCATTTGTAAGGCAGTGAGCCTTCAGCCTAGTACCTCACAACTACCTGGAGCATGCGTTAATGCCTGACACACCCATGCCCTGTCATGGATTAAAAGGTACCTAAACAAGCAGTTTTTTAAAACTGCAAACTCCAAAATCTGGCTTCATTGCGAGGTAAAGTAAAGGCTGCTGTTTACACTTATGCTAAAACTGCATTTATGTAAATAACAAATGCAGTGTCATAGCTTTTGAAAAATGTAATCATCAGCCTTTCACTTTCAAAAAGCAGCCTTGGTTTCTCCTTAAGATGTCTGCCAGCTGTGTTAAGTGATGAGTCATGATGACATTATCAGAGCCAGAGACCCACATCTATTCCTAGTGTGCAAGCAAGTTCTTCATTCCCTCTTTGTTTTGAATTGTTGTACCGGAATGATCACCACCATGTGTTAACTCATGGATTATTTTGATTAGTACACATTAGGCTATGATTTTGTTCTTTTTGTTTACTTTAACTTGCTGAAAATGTTTTGCAATCCATCCGACTTTCTCTTTTTGGCAAATCGCAGCACAGTACAACACTTCAAATACCTGATCATCTAGTAGTTATGTGATGCCCTGAATTTTGTTTTTTTTGTTAACCAGGAGAGATACACTAAGCTGAAAGCTTGTTTGTAGGTGTGGCCTGGGAGCACAAGGAAGTTTAGTAACTTGCTCAGGGTCAAACATCAAAGTACTAGTCTGGTTCAATTCCAAAGCTCGTGCCCTCTTGTTAACCCACAAATAAGGCTTTTTTTTCCATGTGAACCCCCTGTACCTAGCCGGCCTTCTGTTGAACACCCCACCATTCATACACTGTCCTTAGTACTGCCTGGGGCTGCATATGTGCTTATGGTCTCATGAAGAGAATTATCACACCTCAGACTGTAATCTTGCACCTCAGAAAGTTGTGCACACCTATACCAATATGCATCATCAGCTGGCACTGTTAAAAATGCCTCCCAAATCACTCTCCAGTCCACTTTCTCAATGTTTGACTTCTGCTCCCACAGTAAACATTGAGTGGATCACCACCCTTCTGCACAGTGAAGGCAGTATGTACTGTTCCACTGTTCTGTTTTTTTCCTTGCCTCATTAACCAACAACTAGATCTTCCTGGAGGGCCAAGCAATAAGCATCATGACCCATCAGAAAAGCTTCTGTTCATACCCTCATAAGGACTACGCTTACAATGGATAACAATATTATTAGCAGGAGAGGCATACTAATACCTTGAGCGAATCCACCCGACTTCCAGTGTCACTCTACTCCTTCACCTGTGATTTGCAGAACCCCGCAGGACAGCTCCCAGCAATTCTTCTCCAGTACTTTTCTTTGCCCTACTCCACAATGCGAATTGGCTGGCTACCACCCTTCCAAATCTTGAATGAGCTATAGACAACTCCCTCAATACTGTCCTAACAAACGTCAACATCCTCCCCACCACCCGAGGGTAATCTCCCTACACTAACTTCAAGTAACAGTTTAGGTGCAGCCCTGCCACTCTGAGTATTTGCTATCACTGGCTGCTGTCATTCACAGTCAGGTAGTGCTCACAGTGTTGGCAGCCCCACATTTCAGATCTCACAATGATCTGCTCAATGTCTCCCTTCCTGTCTTCCCCTAACCTGGATATAGCTGTACCCTGCAGGAATGGACTCTTCAGTCCCTCTCTGGTATTCATTCTTCTCACCTGCTCCCCACACCACAAGCTGGTGTGCTCACTACTCTTCCGCATCATGAATGCAGTTAGTATAGTCTCCCATATTAATTTGACATATTAATAACAAACATGATCTTCTGGTAAGCCATGCTGATAGCAGTAGAGCACAAGGGGGGAAAATAGGCTTTCCTACCCATATAAGATCTAAGCCACCTATGATTAGGTGCTATTAAATGACATGCATAATGATGTGGACACCTGTCATTTAATAGTGCCTAATCAGAGGAAGCCTAGATCTTTTAAGGATAGGAAAACCCATCATCCCCCTTGTTCCCTGCTGCTATCAGCCTGACTTACTGGAAAGAGTTGTTTATTTTTGATATGTCAAAAAACCTGGGGACTGCACTACCTGCATTCATGATGCAGAAGAGTGCTGAGCTCACCAGTTTTTGGTGTGAGGAGCAGTAGTGAAGAATGAATACCAGAGGGGGACTGAGAAGACCACTCCTGTAAGGTACTCCTATATTCAGGGAAGGGGGGAGACAGAAGGGGAGAAATGTGAGCACATCACTGTGAGATATAAGATGTGGGGCTGCCAGAACCATGATCACTACCTGACCCCATCATTCTGGCCAACATTACCCTTCCCATAATACCAGTTCATGCAATTGTCCAAGGCTGTTTGTGGGTACTAATGTGTGAAATGGCTGCTACTACACATTGTCACTTCACTACCAGTCTAACATTGCGTGTAAAGCACTTTGGGATACAAGGTGTATGAAAAGCACCATATAAATGCTAATTTTTTTTAATATTATTTCCCATGGAAAAAGAAGACAAAACAAGCATATATTTGGTTTTCGAGACAGTATGAACTCTAACATTGGAATGCACAAGAACTTTGCTACAAAAAAGTGGTGGATCTAGGGGGTGGTGAAGGGTGTGGCTGCAACCCCCCCCCCCACATTGTAACATACTTGCTTGCTGCTGCTACATTTCACTTTGTTGAAGAAGTCTGACTTATAGATTGTACAAATGTTTACATTCAAACTATGGATTACATTTGTAGGTTCTGTAAAAAATGTACTACAAAAGAATAATAGCAGAATATATAAAGGTTTAATAAAAATGTTAAAAAGTGCATATCAAGTATGCACACCACCCCAGCACCCCCATTGTAGCATCCTGGATCCACCATAATCACTAGACAGCCAAGTTATTCAAGATTTGTACTGCACTGTGGTTTGCCACAGACAAAGTTGGTTGGATTAAAACACAATTTTAGCATGTTAAAGTAAACAAATGAACAGAACCGTAGCCTAACATGTGTATTATACAAAATAATGCACATGGTTTTGACCATTTGGGTGAAACAATTCTATACAAAGGGAAAAAAGAACTAGTTAGCACTATAGAGAGCCATATATCTCTTTGACTTTGGCTCCAATGATGTCATCACTTAATATATTTGGTGGCCATTTTAGAAAGCAGGTAAGACAGTTTTTTTAAAATTGGAAGGCTGATTTTACAATTTTCAAATGCGGTGGAACCACATTTAGGTAACTTATGTAAATGTAGATTTAGCAATAATGAATACAGTAGCCTTTCCTTTAGTCACCTACGGAGTCATATTTTTTGTATAGTTTGTTGTCAAAATGTTGTTTAGGTATCCTTTAAAGCATAAATTTCCACCTGCTAAAAGATTATATTGAGCCTTTGGCTTTATATAGTGCAAGTTCAACAACTACCACCAGAGGTCTCTACTGCTATGATGTTTTTAGCACTAAAGGACTCACACCTACAGGGACAGAGTCCCTTTTTCATGCATACAACAGACAGTAAGATCAGTTTTACTAAGTAAGCACAGAGATTTAGTTGTAGACTGTGTGACGTAGACAGACAGTTCTGAGTGCTGTATCATTTTTTTTAATATAAAATGTATTACTGACTGTCTCTGCTGAAAATCTGATGCTCTTAGAATGACCTCACTCATCCCCCCCCCAGGTTTCAGCTAAAAGATGCAAGCCATGAGAAAATGCTGACAGCATGTGTATCACACACACTCTCAGGTTTTAGAGACAATGTGTTACATGTAAGGCCTTAATCAAGCATCCTGTTTGTCCGAGTTCATTACAGCCATAGTTGCTATATCATATCCATTTTATGACGTTGGAGAGGAAACTAGGTTGTTACACAGAGGTGCAAGGTTGTAAATGCTCCTGTGAAGCCTGTGTGAGGGACGATGCAGCATGGATCAAAGAGATGTCATTTAAAACATGAGTCGTGCTGAGGATTGCAAAATTAGTACTTTGAAAAAACATCCTGTTTTTTTGTATAAGATATATATATTTTTATATATAATCTGACAGAGGAGGAGCTAGCTGACCTCACACAAAAAGGGGTTGGCCAATACAGTTGTTTAAGGAATACTCTGTTTTACTTACACACACTTTTACCTAGACTCTGACTAAGAAAACATCTTTGGAACACTTGTAAACAAGTAGTTAGAAAGAGATTCAAATCTAAGTACTGTAAGTAGGAATTTGCACTGTTTAAACCTTGTTCTTTTAAAAGATTTGTATGTCTTGTGATTTAAGAGTTCTTTATTTTGTGTTTACATATTTTAACTATTTTAGTAAAATTCTTTTTAGAACCTACTTGGTCTGTCTTTCACTTTTTATTTGTAAGAAAAGTGTACATGGTTATTGCAGATACTAAACATAAGCTTGAATGGTGGTACCAAACTGGAAAGAGAAGCATTTTAAATCAGAGGTCTCTATTAAAGTTTTTAAAGGGTTCATCTCTGTATACCTGGTTAGGTGCCTGTAGGCAAAGATATCTGGCCCCCGAAGACAGAAATATCTGAGCCTGTGCATTGAGTATGCTAGCAAGAGGTTCACAGTTTGAATCCCTCCAAGACTTGAGACCAAAGGTTGATCCAAACTCACAAAACAGACAAGAGGGTTATCTTGTTCTGTTAAACTGTTCACAAAACTGCGCTCGGAGGTTGGCACTTTGGAAGTAGAGGGCCTGTCCTGCTGAGTGGGTGTGTAACAAACTGCATTTACAGTGTCACTAAACTGTACCTACATTGCAGTCGCAATGCAGTTACATGCAACAAACATGTAACTACAGTGTAATTACCTATGTTGCACATAATTAATGATTACCTACCCTGCAGTTGCCTTGAAACTCACACTTAAAATAAAGTCCAAATTAAAATAAAGTGTGACTGACAATAGCATTGTTGGCAGCTTGAGAAGCTATTCTAGAGCAGTGTCAGCAAGACAAACAGCATCATCTTGCATTCAGTTTTTTGCCAAGCTATTGGACAGCTGTGGTATAAAAAAGATATGGGAATGATTTGCTTTTGACACCTGTAGGATGCCAAGAGAGGAGCAGCTGCCTCATGAACAAGCACCAGCTTCTCACCTCAGGTTAACCCATCAGCATTGAATGGCACTAATCTATTGCTGGTAGTACATAGAGTGTGGAAGAAATGTTGAATAATGACTCCCTCCAATAAACAGGAACATGGCATTTATTTATTTATTTGGTTTTTGTTTACCGGGTAAGTACACTAGACAACAATGTTGCCTATATTCAGGCACGACCCGGGAGAGTACAGACAGGGGAGACCAGAGTCAACATTAAAGAGTATTTCATGATGCAGCATGAGGGGTGAGAACAAACATTTGAACAGTATACAGCCAGGTACAGTCATTATCAGTAATGAAAAGGAAAAACAGATAACATTACATTAATTATTTTCATCTGATGATACATCAATGACTAAATTGAAATGACAAACAGCAAACAAAACTTAAATGAAGTAGCATTATAACAATAGGATTTCTGCTGGATGTGGGAAACCTTCAGATTTTGGAGACCAGTAGGAAATCAGTAAGTGCCATAGAGAGGAGAAAATGCTAGGAGAGAAGCTCAAGTTACAGCACAAGAGCAGCAGCAGTCGGATTCTAATAGGTGTGCCCGAAGATTCAGTTTAAAGGCCTTGTGGGATTTGGAGAGTTTGATGTGGGAGGGAATGGAGTTCCAGAAGCAGGGGGCAGATATGGCAAAGGATCGTTCTCCTTTTTGTGTGAGATATCTGGGAATTTCAAGTTGGGTTTGAGCAGATGCCCTGAGGAGGTATGCTTGGGAGGGCTGAGTTAATAGTTTGGCAAGGTATTTAGGGACCCGTTCTGATCATATTATCAATTGTACAGCCTGCAGAATAGTGTCTGAGCAAGTCTGGGAGAGCCAATTTAGTTTTGAGTAGAGCAGGCAATGATGGGTAAGTCTGTGGAGTGGAGAGAGCAAATCTGCATATACTGTTATAGCAGGTGCTCCATTTCTGGAGTGCTCCTTTGCTAGCTTTAAGGTAAACCTGAGAGCAATATGTTAGAGCAGGGAGGAGAAATCCTTGTGCAATAGCAAGCCGGGCAGCATCATTGAGGGAGGACCTAATTTTAAAGGCAAGACCAAGTTTTGAGTAAACTGTCTTACATGTAGCCACAATGTGGAGATTAAAGTCAAGAGATGGGTCGAGAGTGACTCCTAGATACCTGAAGGAAGTAACTGAATTCAAGAGGGGAGTCATCTAGAGAATGTATCAATAAGTCTGGAGTAAGAGATCTGATTCTTGACGGGGGGCCAAAAAGCATAGTTACAGTTTTCTTAGCATTCATTGGAGCCTGTTCTGTAGTAACCACTCCTGCAAGCAGTTGAAGTCTGCTTGAAGATGTACTCTTACTGATAAGGGATCTTTACCACTGGAGAAGCACCATGTCATCAGCATAAAGGATTAACGAGGAAGAGCAGGGAAGGAGGGCAAGTTGTTAATGAAAAGGAGAAAAGTAGGGCCAAGAATAGATCCTTGGGGGACTCCAACAGAGGTAGGGCAAAGATTTGAGACGGCGGATTCAATTTGGACAAATTGCAACCTCCCTGAGAGGTAGCTATTGAACCAGGAGATGGACAACAGGTTAAAGCCAAGGCGGGACAGTTTGGAAAGTAGCAGAGAGTGATTCACAAGGTCAAATGCCTTTGTGAGATCGATAAATATAGCCCCAGTGAGCAGGCTCTTATCCATCACTGTAAGGACTGCATTTGTCAGCTGAAGTAGAGCAGTTGTGGTGCTGTGTCCTGTTCGGAATCTGTGCTGGGTAGGGGATATAAGGTTGTTAAGGTGCAGGTAATTTGTAACCCGAGTAGCGATGGCCTTCTCGAGAAGTTTATTTAGGGTAGCGAGAATGGCAATTGGTCTATAGTTTGACATATTTTTGGTATCCCCTTTTTCGTGAACAGGGACAACGTGAGCGGTTTTCCACAATGTTGTTACCTTTTGAGTTATTATGGAAAGATTAAAGATTCTTGCAATAGGAACAGCAAGGGCAGGGGCTGCCTGCTTCAAGAAGCTTGGCAGTAGCCCATCTGGGCCAGCAGATCCATAGGTGGATACTGATTTGAGGAGATGCAGCACTTCGGTGGAGGAGACTAATGTGAGACGAAAAGGGTTTCATTCGAAAGTTGCACCTCGGGAGGAGGTGTAAGAGGTTGGTTGAATTTCTCAGTGTATTCGGAGAGATCCGAGAATTGTGCATTAAGAGCATTAGCAATAGTAGGTAACTTATTACAGTTTGCGTCATTCAGTGTTATGTCAGTAATGGCCATCTTGGGCCTTTGCCCAATGAAATTTTTGATGTGGTTCCAAAAACCCCTGGTATCACCCGCTGAAGACTGGAGAAGCTTAAAGCAGTAGCTCCTTTTAGCCTTCCGAATATCTTTTTTGCAGGCATTTCTCAGTTGTTTATAGTTAACCCAGTCTTCTGATTGTTGGGACTTCTTTGCCAAGGTCCAGGCCTTGTCTCTTTTTATCATGGCTCGAAGGAGGTCTTTTTTAAGCCATTTATTAGGGGAGTCCCTAAGATGCCTTTTTTTCAGAGGGATGTGCAGATCCTGAAGGGCCAGAAGCTGAGACATCAGGTATTCAAGTGCTGTGTTTACATCATCAGTGTGATAGATGGGAGACCAGTCTATATTATTAATATCCTCGAGAAGTGCAGTTCAGTTTAGTTTGGCAAAATCCCGAAATTGAATGATTCTTGGGGTGGGTTAGGCAGTGGCCATTCCAGATACAGAACGTAGGCAGGTGATCACTAATAGAATCAAAAGGTCCCTGCAGCAATTATTTTATTTGCTCTATTTGTAGCCATCCAGTCCAGGAGAGATTGGCGCCCGAGTTGGAAGAGATGCGTAGGCTAGAGATAAGTTGAGCGAGGTTAAGTCGGGCGAGGCTTCAGTATATGTACTGCGTGACTTCTGATAGGTCTAGGGTTGAAGTCTCCCATTAGTATGACTTCAGATCTACCGTTTAGAGTGGCCAGATAATCCAAGAGCCCATTTAAGCCAGGGAGAGCCCCTTTGGAGGATTGTGGCACAGATCAGATTTAGCCTTTATCACCACCTAGTTGTAGAACTGTATGCAGAGCTTCACAGTGATTTGTTATCCAAGACTGGAGTACAGAGACATTGAGATGCTCTTTATAATAAAGGGTAACTCCTCCACCCTTTTGTTTGGTGGGGCGATCGAATCTGGACAAGCTGTAGCCAGGTATTTTGTACATGGAATCAGGTATCTCTGGCCTGAGCCATGTTTCAGTTAGTCCAAGTATGTCCGGACAGTACAGGGCTATCCAGGCATCAAGTTCAGGTAAGTTTGCTGGTAAACTTCTGATATTCATGTGGGCAATTTTCATGCCCTTAGTGGAAAACCAAGAGGAGTCATCCGTGGACCTGGCATTCCAATGGGGGCCAGGGTTAGATTCTATGTCTCCTGACAAGCATAAGCGCAGAAGCATCACCCAAACTTCTTTGTAGAATCTGTAATTGTGCTTGAGGTATTTGGGCATGCTAGGGGGGTGATAGAGAAGGAAATGCCCCAATTTGGAAGGATGAGTTATATGGAGGTACAGGTTAGGAGAAGGGAGCAAGGTTCTAGTTGGTATAAGGTTGGAGAATACAAAGGAGAATTCTTCATGGCAGTGGGACCCAGGGTATCCAGCTGGTGTGTTACATGAGAGATAGGAGAGGATGATTATGGTGGGTAGTAATCCTGATACCACCAGAAGTGACCTTGGGCATGCAAGAGAGAACATTATGTATGCCTTGTATGAAACCTCTGTAAATCAGAAGTAGATTGTCCCTTATAAGAGAAGAAATATAAGTGACAGAAATGGTGACTTAAGGGCAGGGTGACACCTATAGTGAAGGCAGTTTGGTGAGATCCTTAGTGGCCAGAGGTTGGCAGTCAATTATACAAGTTATCCACAACAGGCAGGTATTCCAATAGAGTGCAGTTTATGAGGAGTGGACAGGAGCAGGGGGAATTTGAAAAGGTGAGGAGAAAAGATAAAACTGGGATACCCTCAGTCTGAGTTACTTTTCCATACAAAATAAGTGTAGAACAGAGGCAAATATAGAGAATAGGCAAGAGTGAGTGGAGGAAAAAAAAAATATATATGGAACAATATACCAGAAGACTGTCCCATGTAAATAATCTCATTCATTTGCAGTATAGTTCATGGGGAGGTTAGCAAAAGAAGCTATATAGAGTAAAAAAATTTAGTGTCAGTAGGTAGCGCTGACACCGTCACCTGTGGGGCAGGAAAATCAGAAGGTTGTGGGTACTAGTCCCACACCAGGTGCCTGGAGTAATACCTGTAACTGACACTGAAGTGCAGTGTGAGGGGTTTTGCTGTACTGTGAGGTGCTGTGCTTCGGATGAGATGTTAAACTGAGGTCCCTTCTTCCCATCTCTGGTGACTGTCCAGGTGGAAATTACAGATCCCATGGTGTTTACTGAAAAGGAAAAAGGAAATGTTATTTAAAATAATTTCCAAAACATAGCATAACAAAACATATGGAGTCCCATATTCAAAGCTTTGTGCTCCACGCAATGTTTTTGCACCTGCACTGCTCCTGCATAGTGCTGGAATCCCATATTTAGAGGGCATTGCTGTGCATGCTGTTTGTACCAGCAAACTAACACAGAGGTAATGTATGCACTGCCCAGCTCGGGGTTGTAATAACCTACAAAGCATGCACAGCGTGATATTCAATGTGACAGCGCTGCGCAAATGGAATTGCACAATCCAACAGTGCAGTTCAATTACTGCCTATAAAATGTCAGTCTAAACCTGGGGCAAACCCCAGTGGCAAGGGGAAGTATTGCAGGCCACACATCAGGATGGCCCACATGGCAGCACACATCATTTACCTAATGCAGCAGGTCATGGAGGATGAGGAGTGACCAATGCCCTCCCTGGGCCTAGGTACCAGCCAAGGAGATGCTGTATTGCAACAGACAGCACCATCCACGAGCCACATTTGAAGTCCTCATTAATGACCAAATCATGGACTGGTACAGGCTCAGCAGGCCTATGATTATGTAGCTGAGTGAGCTGCTGCATGTTCAGCTCTGGAGAGACATCCAGCGCAACCATGTGATGTCCATAGAGCTCAAGGTGACAGCTGCGCTGTGCTTCCTGTCCTCCAGAACATTCCAGATACCAGTGGGGGTCACCACTGGTAACTCACAGTCAGCCACCTTGTGGCTGTTAGGCCACTTTCTAGATGCCCTGCTGGCCCATGCTGGGGAGTTCATCATAGCTCTCAGTACATCAGCCAAGCAAATAACAGCCACGCAGCAGTTCTATTGAGCTGTGCACCTACCAGCTGCACTTGGCACCATTGACTGCACTTGTGTTGCCATCCGGGCACCCACCAATGTAGGGGGGAGATGCCGATGTTAATAGGAAGGGTACCACTACATCAATTGCCAGATGGTGTGTGATGCAGCAGGGTGCATCACCAATGTCCTGGCACTGTGCCCCAGCAGTGCCCATGATGCATTCATCTGGCACAACTCTATTCTGTGCCAGAGATTTGAAGGTGGGGACATCCCAAGTGGACACCTCATTGGTGACTATACCCCAAAGACTTCTCCCCCATGTTGTTGATGATGGCATTAACCCATGCCCTTTACCTCCACAGGGAACAGTGCATATCCCCTGCACCCCTGGCTCCTCAGACCTGTCCTGTGACCTGCATACATTGCAGAGAACAGGTACAATGTGGTATACAGTGCCATGTGCAACATCATCGAGTATGTCTGGAATGCTCACGATGCAATTTAGGTGCTTTGATTGTTTCGGTGGTGCCCTACAATACACCCCTCAGATGGCCTGTGCCATATTCCTTGCCTGTTGTATAGTACACAACATGGTACTTAACCATAGGATATGCATACCAGCCCCAGGGGAACAACCTCCAGCAGATTCAGAGCCAGAAGACTAGGGGATACAGGGAGGGCCAGGAGGACCCAGGAGTACAGAGTCCACAACACAACAGACCTTATCAGACATGGAGGGTGCATACAGACCACACAGGAGACTAATGTGTTTAGTCGATGTATTAACATATAATAATAATAATAATAATAATAATAATAATAATAATAACAACAACAGAACATAAAGAGAGGCAATCCAGGTGGGGGGAGGTGTCAACAGGGGCATAAACAAATACACATCGATCCATGTGGGAATGTTTCCAAAGGTGGGTAAAAGAAATGCAGACCATCCAGGTTGGAAGTCAAAGGGATGTCAATGGTGGTGGTGGGTCCAAGGGGAGTAAACAAGTATACATGCCAGCCAGATGAGGGGGAGGGTCCAAAAAGGGGAGGTAAACAGAAACACAGGCCATCCAGGTGGGAGGGTATCAAAAGGATCGTAAACATATATACTTTCCATCCAGGTGGAGGGGGTTCAAAGGGGAGTAAACAAATATACATGCCATCCAGACAGGGGGGTTTCAAAAGGGGGAGTAAGCAGAAATACAGGCCATCCAGGCTGGGGTGGGCAACTATGGGATTGGCTGCAGGAACAGGGGGCAGTAACACATGGGTGATGTGAGGGTGGGTCTGAGGAGACACATGTTGGAGACGTAGGCAATTTTCACCCTAAGTGTATCCCTTTTCCACCTCTCTGAGTACAAACAGTATGTGCATGCTATACCCATTATGACTGGGAGGGGTCATCATCCATGGTGGGGGAATTCATGAGAATGGTGTTAGCCACTTCTGGTCATGGTCCTGTGGGCTACTGACTATGACGAGGAGCAGGCCGTGTCTTGGTGTGCATCATGTCCTTGCTGTCCTGGGTGCCTGGGGCATTCGTGTTCCAGCATTGCATAGCATGGGTGTACAACATACTGTCTGCTTCACCATGGCTGCAGCTTCCAGCACAGTGGCACACAGGGGATCCATGCTGGTGATAATATCCTGGTGCAGTTCATGAATGGCTGCCATATACTCCGCATGATGTGCCTCTGCCTACTCCTCAGCACACTGCATGTTCTTGTGCAGCATGTGGCATATGTGTGCTGTTTCCTGCCATGTGACATTCTGTGCCTCCACGGCAGACTGTCACAACTGCCGGTTGGTGCCTCCCACTGTCACTGGTGACTGTCCATTGGGACAGGAACAGGCTGCACCATTGGCCATTGTATGGCCCGAAACTGCACCAGTTGGTGCTGTGGTATGTTGGGTGCAGTGTGGCCTGGCTGTGGCCAGGCCGGTGGGAGGGGTCTGGGGTGGCAGGACAGTGGCTGTGTCAATGCAAGGATCATGGGATGGCACAGCAGTGCCTGGACCTGTGAGACTGGCCAGGGGTGACAGGGTGATGGCCATGTAGGAGGTGGGGTCATGGGATGGCACAGCAATGACTGTCAGGGACTGTGGGGGGCTGCAGTGTTGTGATCACAGTGCTGGGTAACAGCAGTGGCTGGGCCTCATTGTTATGGGGTTGACAGGGATGGATAACCCCTCCTGGTCTGGGGTGGACCCCTCTTGCCCCAACCCTTAATTAATGTCTTATCTTCATCATCCTCTTCACCCTCCCCACTGGTGTTAGTCATCAGTTGCACATGGGTGGTCAGCAGGGGCAGCTGCTATTGAGATGGACCCAGTGCATCCTCCACTATGTCCAGTATAACAGGGTGAGCTGTTGAAAGAGGAGAGGACAGATTTATAGCAATGCACCATACATACCTGTGCACCAGCTAGGCAGCATGCATGCCTGGTGTATGGTGACACAACATCCATGCTGTTTGTGCAGTGTACCACCCATACCCCCTGGGGTCATACACACCACACATCCTGACATGGGCGAGTACATATCTTTACACAGGTGAGCACACACCCCATCACCAGTGAGCACACACACCATCACCAGAGAGCACACAGCCAATCACCAGAGAGCACACAGGTGTTGACACATGGGACACAGTAGTGTATTCCCACATGGATGGCTACACATCAGGAGACATGGAAACAGTTGTATGGCCTACACTCAAATGTGTGTCACAGCACTGGCGTATGTATGCACCCATACATATATACACACATGCCCAATGGGACAGGACTGTGAGCAGTTGGTTACTCACATGGCTGGGCTGGTCCCACTTGGCTCTCATAGCCACCTCATGGCACTCCCATGACCTCTATGGGCTGTAGGATGGGGCTATTTCCTCTTCTTCCGAGATGAGGGTACATTCAGCTACTGATACTTGTGGAGCCCCAACTGTCACATGCATCTCGCTGCATGTAGTCAACATGACCTCCTTTGTCCACCTCCTCAAGTCTTTGAAGCACTTCAGCGCAGCTTACATGGTCCAGTTCCAGCCACTGATGGCACTGACCATGCCTGTTATTTCGACCCAGATTTGCCATACCTGGGCATTTGTGCTCTGCCTCTGGGACAAGATCTCCTCCCTGGTCATGTAGGCTTGTGCCAGTGCCTGTAACTCATCCTCGGAGAAGTGGTGAGGCCATAATTTGAGGTGTCCATGGTACCCGCCGGACATGGGGGTGCAAAACAGGTGAGCAGTGCATATACACAATGCAACACAGATGAAAGGTACATTGGTGCCAGCCTGGTGGCACTGAGGGTCAAGTCGCTGGATGCCACACCTCGCACTGCACCAATGACCCAGGTTCAGGAACAGACCGGGGTTGTTGGGGGTCAGCCGGGGGTGCAGGAGTTGTATTGAGCCACCGTATGACAGCTCTCTTCTCCTGGGGAGGGTTGGGGGGATTGTGTGACCAGTGGATGTGGACCCCTGGTGAAGACCAGGTGCTCCATTGCGACCACTGCCTAGAATCTCTTGGGGGACATGCCGGATGCCAATGCCTTGCTTCACCTATATCATTGCATGCCATGCCCTGCATTCATAACAAAGAAAACAGAAGCCCCGCTGTCCCAGCTCCGATCGCCCCCCCCCCCAGCACTCTAGGCCATTGACCTATTACGGCTACCAGTGTAGCTGGCCTGACTCTATGCCCCTCCCTGGGGGGTAAGCCAGGGAGGCAATACTGGTAGGCTCTCCTGCTGGAATCCTTCTTCCATCGTCATGCGGGTTCATGCCGGGTGCACTGGCCACACCCTGGGGGCATTCTAGGGGGTTTCCACTGCTTGGAAGATAAGTCTCGGGGTGTGATGGGGTCCGGGATGGGCTGTGGCTGAGCTTTGGCAGTGGCAGGAAAAAAGCATACTAAATAAAAAAAGAAAAAAAAAAGGTACATTGGTGTGATGCTCTCACCACCACTGACAGGGACACATAGGTGTCCAGGCATTGCATGTCCCAGTAGAGCCAGTAACCTGCCTGACATAGACCTGCCCATGTGCAGATGCAACCATAATCAAAAGCACATACAGACAGGGGTAAAATTGAGCAGGACCCCACAAGAGCTCAATTCCACCACCTCTTAAAAAAGTGTGCGAGAGTTCTACTGCCTCTGTCATCTTCCTCCATTGACTACTAGAGGACTAATAGTATGGGCCAGCATACACTGTGCTAGGCCATACCTACAACAGTGAGATGTACCATTCTTGTTGCAAATGAGCTATGGCATGCCTGTGTGTGGTGCCACAGATGTTCACAATGTTATGAAGCAGCCCTACTCTGTTCTGTCCATCCCTATCATACACACGTGGCAGCTGGTGCACAGTGCCGGCATATGGGTGTGTGTACTGTTTAGGGTGTACGGTACAGTGCAATGTGCTCCACTGCATGATATTCATCACATCTCCCTTGTCCTCCTCTGCAGACCTCAATGGCCAGCAGAGTCAATACAGAGCCTGAGTACAGCAGGAGCACAGACAGGACCAAGCCAAGGAATCAGCAGGCCATGATGGGACCCAGCAGAACCTTCTACAGAAAGGCATCCATGCACATACCCTGCATTGTGTGTTGCACTTGGAGTTGCAGGTCTACACTACGCTGCATGCTTCTGCAGTTGGAGACAGATGTCCACGTGTGACCTGCCATGCTGCACACATGCCTGTGGGAGCATCAGTTACGCAGTTGTGGTTGGGGACACTCACCCAGAAGGAAAAAGAAATAACAGAGAAGAAAGGAAAAGAAAGCTACAACCATTCCTTAAATTCCCAAAAAGAAAAGAAAATTACAAAGGCAAAACCATGTCAGTAATGTATAATCATAGATTTCATAATGTTAGTCGGAACTGAACGTGCTGTAGCCAGTCAAAATATATCCATACCCCAGTGAACCACCCCACTGGCTGATTTCTAAATTCGAACTCATATATTCAAAAGAGGAAGGAAACAATCATATTTAGTAATTCTAGTGGAGTGTTTATATTCTGCCTCACTCTAAGTCCGCATCCCCTTACCATAAGTAGTACTGTACTTAATAATGGCAAAAACTGCCATTAATTCACCCTTGTGGTAGCCCAATCTTGTGCCATATATACCCAGTACAAGTCCCTCATATGTAGTTGCGACCCATTGATCATTTCCACACTCTGCATTCACTAAGGCCCCATACTGCTGCACATAAGAGCAGTCATGAAAAAGGTGCTGTTGTGTCTCAAGTATTCTGTCACATGATTCTCTCAGACAATACTAGTCTTCTAAAACTTTATGCTTGAGAGAGCCACAAACTCCCAGCCTCTTGTGGCAACATAGCCACTGCAAGTGCCACATATAGCGTGGTGTACGAGCATCCTTTAAATGGTAAGCGCTGCATCTTCATTATCTTCAGTACAAAAAGAGAAGCACAACTGAGAAAAAACACATAGCTAGAATGTGCTTATATAGCAACTCCCTGTGCTGGAATACCACAGGGTCATAAGTCACCTTCCACTGTCGCAATTTCAACAGCATGATTTTCCCATACGAAGGTAGCTGATGGGAGTTATTTTGCTTGGGGAGTTACAGCTGTCCTATTTTCCAAGCTGCAACGTAAGGTTCTACCCATTCCCTTACCAAGAGTGACCACCATTTCACTAAATTTGTCACAGCCACTCCTAAATTTGCCTTTAAAAATATTGAGACAGAAGCAAGAAAAAACAATGGGGTTGACCATTCCCAAGCCTCCTTCAGATATTGCCAGGTATGTTTATTATTTATTTATTTATTTAAAAGTTTCACCAGGAAAGCACACTGAGTAAGCTGCTCATTTCCAGGTGCATCCTGGGGGAAGGGGGAGGGAAATCAATTATATCACAGACAATAACATTGAAGATTTGCAGGAACAGCTCAGCAAATTGCTGTAGACCACACACTTAATCAAAGGGAAGACAATTTAGGGATTAGTGGAAACTGTTTCTCAGAAGGTCCAAGATGGATCAGAGGGGGTCGGGTCACTGGCATGAAATTAGGGCCCCTCCCAGGGTGCAGTGGCATGTCGCCTGCAGGCTGGAAGAATACAGGAGGTGCTGTCCTGCAGTAGACAAGGTCTTCTTCAGGCACCAGGATGGCAGCACAGTCACAGCTTACCAATTTAGGTTCATCCTGTGGAGAGCACTGCAGGAAATGGGGCTGACAGCAGGGGAGTATGGGACACACTCGTTTCACATTGGGGTGGCAACCTCAGCCAGGAACAGGGGCTTATCAGACTCAGAGATCCATGCCTTGGGACACTGGAAGTCTCAGGCATTCCTGTGTTATGTGAGACCACACCTGCAGTAATTGTTTATTGTCTCTTACAGGCCCCAGGGAAGACATGATGCACATTTGGATAATTGGCCATGTGTTCATCTGGTGGGCAGCTCAAAGGGCAGTCAGTCAGCCAGGGGGAAGCAACTGGTCCCTGTCATGAGAGGTCACCCAGATTGCATGGTTGGGGAACAAGGGCTTGCACTGGGAGAAGTTGCTTCCAAGCTTGCAAAAGAAGGTCCACACCACAGATCTTGCTGATTCACTTGGGTGGAGAAGATCTGGGCCACAGGAAGATGGTGAATCTGTTCTTGGCAATGAAGAAGGCTATGCGGACCATCAAGGTTTGGTGGCCAGATACCACCATTACCTGGTCGCAGTTGTTGATGAGGGAGCATTGGGCACAGGCGCATAAGGTGCCCGGGCTGAACCGGGCTTGCCTGTGCATCAGCAAAGAATTGGGCACATTTATGGAGTCCCTGGGAGGCTCAGTACTGAGACATGATGATATCTACTGCACCTCCCGGTGCCTGAAGGTGGGCCTGGAGAGTAGGGTACAGGGCAAGGCATTAGATAGTTTTCTAGGCAAGGTACAGGTGATAGTGGAGGAAGGCTCAAGCAGAGTGCTTGGGGGGGTTGGACTGGGTCTGGCCTGTGGCGGCGCAGGAGGAGCGCATGAGGGAAGCAGCAGGGAAATAGGAGATGATGCCAGCTCTACCAAAGGTATCAGGGCCCTTGAATGGCGTGAGGTTGGTGAACCACAAGACCTGTACCTGCATTGGGGGTCTAGGTCCAGACTCAGCAGCAGAGACTGCAAAGTTGGCGATGCCAGATGGGGGCAGCAGCCAGAACCTTGGTCACATCATCTACCTCGCTACTACTATGCATGGACAACTCAGCCCACACCGACAGGGCTCCCTGAATTTGGGCAGGTGCAGGCAGGCCTCACCCCCCGAGGTGTGCACTTCCTCCCTGCAGCACCCGCTGCTCAATATTAAAAGGCCAGGTATTAATCTATAGTATAAAATGAAAGTAATTGACAACCTAATAAAGATTAATACCAAAATTGTAAATAAATAACATATGGCTGTGGCCATTTTCCTCCAAGAACTGTGTTTTTGTTTTTCCTGACCATGGGGGCCTACCAGATAACAAAAAGGCTGCCCAACCCATTGCAGCAGCCATCCCTTTGTCTGGGGGCCCCCTTCCCCCTCCCTCATGGCCATATGTCCAGAGGCTGCTGGGAGCCAGCCCAGGGGAGTGGTCAGCAGCCTCTGGACATGGGCTAGGATAGGGCAGCTAGTCTCTCCGAGGGGGGGTCTGAGGGGAAGAATATAACAGTCAGCTGCTCAAGCTTCAGCCTTCTTGTTCTTCCTCCACTCAGATTACCCACCCTCCCATCCTCTGGCAACTCAGGAGGCAAAGCGAGCTCAGCAGGGCCCCCTTTTTGACCCTCCATGGGCGACCGCATTTGGGGAGTGACTTTTCCCGTTTTTTTCCTACTGGAGTTTTTCCTGGGTTTTTTGCCTCCCCCCAAAAGGGATGTTAAGGAGATAGGTATCAAGCTTGAACAACATAAAGCTATATCAAAAGTAACGATAAATAGTAGAAGTAAAACATGTAGACTCTTAGAGGTAGACAATTCTTAGTGGTAGCAAAAAAAAAGCATTCTCTCAGTCGCAGCCGGGCAGCGGCTATAGGAAAAGTGCATGAGAAAGAAAGTAGTAGGTAAATTGGGACAATGCCAGTTCTCCTGGAGGTATTGGGGCCCCTGGATAGTATGAGGCAAGTAGATCGCAAGACCAGTACCTACACAGGGGGGTCTAGGTCCAGCCTCAGCAGCAGAGACTGCAAGGTTGGTGACACAAGATGGGGGGGCGGCCGATAGAACCGTGGCCACATCACCTACCTCGCTACTACTATGCATGGACACCTTGGCCCTCACCGACAGGGCTCTCGGAATTGGGGCAGGTGCGGGGGTGGCCCGAGGTATATGCTTCCTCCATGCAGCACCCGCTGCTCGACATTAAAAGGCCAGGTATTAATCTGTAGTATAAAATTAAAGTAATTGATGACGTAATAAAGATTAATATCAGAATTGTAAATAAATAAAACATGACTGCTGCCATTTTCCTCCAAGAACTGTGTTTGTGTTTTTCTTGACCATGCAGGGGGGGCCATGGGGGCCTGCTGGATAATACCACAGGGTCATAAGTCACCTTCCACTGTCACAATTTCAGCAGTGTGATTTTCCCATACAAAGGTAGCTGATGGGAGTTATTTTGCTTGGGGAGTTACAGCTGTCCTATTTTCCAAGCTGCGACATAAGTTTCTACCCATTTCCTTACCAAGGGTGGCCACCATTTCACTAAATTTGTCACAGCCACTCCTAAATTTGCCTTTAAAAATATTGAGACAGAAACAAGAAAAAACAATGCGGTTGACCATTCCCAAGCCTCCTTTAGATATTGCCAGGTACGTTTATTATTTATTTATTTAAAAGTTTCACCAGGAAAGCACACTGAGCAAGTTGCTCATTTCCAGGTGCATCCTGGGGGAAGGGGGAGGGAAATCAAATATATACAGAGACAATAACATTGAAGATTTGCAGGAACAGCTCAACAAATTGCTGTAGGCATGTATAGATACGCTTAATCAAGGGGAAGACAGTTAAGAGATTTAGTGGGAACAATAGCAGTGTCAATATTTTCACACAGGCCCAGATATTCAGAAGGGTTGCACATGGCGCAACACTGTTGCGCCATGCGCAACCCATTGATTTGCCCCAGTGCGATATTCAAACTGGGATTGAGCCTGGCACAAATCCCGATGCATTGGAGCACATCAATAATGTATGCGGCGCAGGTGGGGGGGCATGCCCATGCATACTCCGCACATCCCAATATTCAGCCTGGGATGTGCTAAGCCCATGCATGCGCAACCCCTACCTGCGCTGCACACAGGTGAGCCAAAAGAAAAGGAGCAACAGCTGGCCACCCACAGGTGAGCTGCCGTGTTGCAGGATGCAACACGGCAGCTGCCACCTATGGGTGGCCACCTGACTCCAGCTGCTCTCGTGGCGGCAGCCCCCCCCATGCCCGATCATGGGCATATGTAGAAGAAGGATAGTCCTATATCCCTGGTGTCCAGTGGACCGCTTGCAGCCCGATCGTGGGCATAAGTCTGCTTAAAATATTCAACATTATTCTTGGTGGTCCAGTGGACTGCCTACTGCCCGATCATGGGCATTATTCTGTTCAAAACATTCAACATTATCCCTGGTGGTCCAGTGGACTGCTTGCAGCCCAATCGTGGGTACTAGTCGGTTCAAAACATTCAACACTATCCCTGGTGGTCCAGTGGACTGCTCGCAGCCCAATCGTGGGTACTAGTCGGTTCAAAACATTCAACACTATCCCTGGTGGTCCAGTGGACTGCTCGCAGCCCGATCGCAGGCGTCAGTGAAAAATAATGCAACACCAATCCAACCCTGGTGGTCTAGCAGTACCCCTCTCCCCACCCACCCACTGAACCCCACCACGCTCCCTCCAAGCCAGTGGCGGGCGGCAGCTCCCCACCTGCCTGCTGTCCCACTACCCGCCGACTGACACCATATGGTACGGCTGTACGCCCATTGGTCCACAGCATGAGCCAATGGGCGTGCAGCCCGTATCATACTACACAGTCCAGATATGTAAATCCATTCACTGCAACCCATCCCTCCATCTTAAACAATTGTAGTAATTAAGTTCCTTTATGATTTTTGTTTCTGTGGCAATCCCACCCACTCTCTACGGCAGCATATCTAACCACCATCTTCCCCCTATTCCTCAGGCTCCCTCAGCCCCCTGGGCTGCCACCACCTCCACTGGTCCACTCTTATGACATAGCACCTCCTGGCACGAGAAGCCTGCTGAAGCCACCTCCAAATCAAGCTCACAGGTACAGCCAGGATTTTGCTAAAGCAGTTCCCCGAGGCTGTGTATGGGTCGCCTGACTTGAATTTTTCACTTGCCCACCCATCCCCCACTCCACCACTCTTTAAATACACACAAACCACTCCCACTGTCCACTTCTGTCCCATTGGCACCTGCCTAGCCTGAGCACCTCTTAAAGCTACAGTCTCTACCTTGTTCATACCCAGACACCTTCCCCCTATTACCGTCACTGTCTCTCCCCATACCGCTCTGCCTCTGCTGGCGAGCTTTTCTTCTCCTTCTTTTTCCTTTCTCCCAAGTGTTTTCCCCATGCACTGTCACAATGACACTTACACTGCTCATTCTGCTCACACCCTTCCTGTTAATTCTCCTAAAGCTGACCAGCATCTGTGCCACTGTACTGACTCATGACCAAGAGTACCTTGCCCACCGCTCTACAAACCCCCTTCCCCGTCCCTCCCCACCCCCTTCCTGGGAACGCTCTCCACTCGGCCCTATCTCCCTAGCCTTTCTCTCCAACCATGAAAGGTAGTCAATTGGCCACTACCTAGTCTCCCTATCCTGCTCCACTGCCTTTCCCTCATGCCCATATATCCCTTTTATATCCCTCCTCCTGCTCCTCGCTAGAGATGTAGAGTGTAACCCTGGTCCTCCCAACTCCCTCATCACATACTCCAATAACATCTGGGCAAATGCCTCTGGGCTAAAAATCACACACACATCAATGTATGCAGCCTGCCCCTCCAAACTCCCTGACCTAGAAGCTTGGACCGAGCTCTACAAGTTTCATGTCCTGGGACTCACTGAAATTTGGCTGAAACCCCATCATGATGAAAATACCTACCAACTGTCCAGATATTCCTCCCTCTGCCTTGATATGCCAGGAAAAAAAAGGTTTGGGGCATGCCCTATTCATCAAATAATCCCTTTCTGCTCAGATGGTGCTAAGCTCAAGCCATACATTACCAAGCGAATGGCTCCTATCAGAAATAACTCTTGAATCTTGTAAGACACTATGTCAGCTGCTGTTACAACCCTTGCACCGCTGGCCCCAAGGGACTAGTTAGCTTCCTCACTGGCCTGAGCTCCTTAACCATACTCAGAGACTCCATTTTCCTGGAGGATTTCAACTTAAATTGGCTGTGCAGCCACCAACCTGACTACACATCCCTGCTGAAACAACATAACCTGACACAAACAATCACACTTCCCACCAGACAAAACCCTCACATGGCCACATCAACTCTACTGGACTGGATCATCACAAACAGAACTGATTGGGCACTGCATGCTGGCACCATGGCCGACTCTATTAGTGACCACTCCCCCACGTACCTCATCTGGTCCTCTAAGCTGACGTGACCTCCCCCTAAATACCTGTCTTTCCAGAACTTTAAGCACCCAAAAACCCCTAAACTCCTTGACGAGGCAAAGGCATTGGACTGGTCTACCCTCTTCTCACTCTCCTATGTGACCAAGACCATCATCTGTTTCACAAGGACACTTCTGTCCCTACAGAATTGGCATTTTCCTGTCACTACTATTAGGGTCAGGGGCAGTAGCTCTCGCTGGGTTACTAAACACCTTCTTACCTTAATGAAGGATAGGGACCGAGCCTGGTCATCCTATAAAGCCTCCCCTACCCCGGTACTGTGGAATGATTACAGACAAAGGAGAAACCTGTGCAAGCACCTGACTAAATCCCTAAGACAAAGTTATTTTTGTAACCTCCAACAAGCCAACCTGGGCAACCCTAGACAATTCTGGGCTTCCACTGGCTCCCTTCTAGGCCCCCCACTCACCACCAGTAAGGCTGCCCTACAGCTAAACTCCGCAGACTTAACCAACCCTCTGGACATGGCCGGAGCCTTTAACGACAAATTCTCAGACCTGTCCATTCATCTGAGCAAACTCCCCAAAGGCCCGCAAACTACCCACCTACCACACACTCCATGCAAACAACCCCAGCTAACCCACTCACCCCACCACCTGTTTCCTCCAGACTCAGTCCTATAACCTCGACTCCCCCATTTTTCTTCAAAGCACATCACCCTATGATACAGCCAAACTTCTAAAGAGCCTACCTAACTACGGATCCCCAGGTGCTGATGGACTTTCCCCTGTATTGCTTAGGCTCATCTCCCCTGCCATCATCAGCCCATTCACGTTTATTTTCAACCTCGCTCTGTCCTCATCCTCCATGCCTGAACCCTGGAAAACAGCAACGATAATTCCTATTTTCAAAGCTGGAGGACCTCGATCTATGGACAACTACCGTCCCGTCTCCATCCTTCCCCACTTAAGCAAACTGCTCGAAAAAGCCATTCACCACCAGCTTGCTGATTACATATGCAAATACAACCTCCTGTCCCGCCAACAGCATGGCTTTCGCAAGCATCACTTGACCACCACTGCCCTGGCCCTTCTAATAGACCACATCTTCGCAAATATGGATTGGGACACGCTACTGGGGCTGTCTTCGTTGATCTCTCCAAAGCTTTTGTTATGGTGGACCACGCCCTCCTCCTCTCCAAACTTAGTTGCCTCAGTTGCTCTCCCAAGGTCACAGCCTGGTTCAAACACTATCTCACCTTTCAATCCCAAAATGTGTACATTGGCACTGCTTGCTTCACCACAAAACTGGTCACCGTAGGCGTTCCCCAAGGCTCTATACTTGGCCTCCTACTTTTCTCTTAATCTATCAACTCCCTTCCCTCTGACAGCCTCAGCTGTCCCTCACTCCTCTATGCTGACGACCTAGTTATTTTCTGCAGTGTCAAATCCCCAACCCGCATCTCCTCCACTCTCTCTCACAAAATTATGTGGCTGCTTATAACTGGTTCACTGATAACCTCCTCCTGGTAATTGCCAAAAAAACTAAATCAATGCTGTTCGGATCTCTCCTCTAAACATCGCATCCCCCCGATGGTCTTCTCCTTGAAGAAGTCACCCTATTCAAATATCTTGGGGTATGGCTTGACCCCTCCATCTCCAATCACATTGACTGCATGGCCCTGAAGTGCCACCAAAAACTAGGTGCTGCCTTCAGAATCAGACAATACCTTACCCCTGAGGCCCGCCTAGCTATTGTGCAGAACAATCTCCTCCCTATTCTGGACTACTGCTCCCCCATCTACTTGAGGACATCTGAAACTAACTTGGCTAAACTCGCCAAAGCTTATAACAGTGCCTGCCAGTTCACCTTGTCCGCTCCCTATGCAGCCCACCACTGCACCCTCGTCAACTCCCTGGGGTGGCTCCCACAGCAAGCCAGTTTCAACTTCGCACTGTACAGTATGGTTGACGTGGCCTCCCGCATTGGCTCTAAATCCCCCCTTTCTCCCCTCCTCTCTATCTGCACCATGCATCACTGCCTCCGCTCCAGCTGCATACCCCCTCTGCACATTCCCAGGGAATCCTCCAGCATTGGGAGTCAAGCACTATCTGTGCCAGCCCCCACTCTATGGAACAACCTGCCCTCCGATCTGCGCACTGCTGACTCACACTGCCAGTTCAAAACCTGTCTAAAAGACTGGCTCCTATTGGCATCATCCTGCAAATGCTTCAGGGTGTAACTCCCTTCCTTTGTACCTCCACCACCTTCCATTCCACTCGATCATTGTCCCCACCTCCTGCCTCGTTTAATCCCTTCGCACTATTTCCCACTCATCTTTAATTGGCCTAGGAGTTACCCCTGTTGTCATACCGACAATTATTTTAATACTTTTTTCACAAAACTGTCTTCACTCCAGCTGGGCTCATGTCTCTCTATTTCCATCAATCCACTGGTTAATCTGTAATTAACATTGTCAAATTCATGTGTCTGTATTTCCTTGCTTTTAATGTCTTCTGTGATTTGCATTGTCAAATTCATGTGTCTGTATTACTTGCTTTTGATGTCTTGAATCTACTGTGTACCTCAGCTATTGAATATTATTATGTAAAATGCTTCACCACATTTTGTGGCCCGGGTCATGCCTGAAAACAGTCCCTGGGATCAATGCACCTACCCGGTTACCAAAGTCAAATAAAGAAATGAATCAGCATAGGCCAATAGTTGTTTTTGTGGCTGCTGGCGTCCCTTGCATCTGCCCATACTCCTACCGGGCTCCACCCCTACCACAACCTCCACAGCCACTGACCACCCTGGCATTCCTCCACAAAGCAGGACCACCAAGACAGCACTCCCCCATGGAAATTCATCCAGGTTACTGGTGGCATCACCGCCACTGGCAGGTCTCCCTGGGCTAACCTCCCTGGGTGGGCCGGAGGGGGTGAGCTGACCGATGGAACACTGTCTCAGTCAGAAATGGGAGGCACAGTGGGTATGGCAGGACTGGGGGGGGTGGGCATCATGGCAGGATCACAGGCCATTTTTGCAATGCTGATCCCCGGGGGCAAGGTGTGCAATGACCTTCATGGGGCTAAAGCCCAACGTCTGCCCAACCCCCCCATGACTAATGGCACCAGCCAAGGTAGAACCCCCAGCTTCCACCAGGGGTCTGTAAAGCACTGGACACTTTACTCCCTCTCTCCCCAGAGAAGGAAATCCATCCCCAGGACACTCAGTCCTTCTCTCTCTGGCCAGACCTCCAACTCCCGACTACATCACCAAACTCAGGATGTTGGCACTGCAAGTGGATGCCTTGCTGCTGGGCCGGCAGGCCGGCCAAAAGCCAAGAGTTTTATGTGGACTGTTGGGCTTATTTTTGAACCTGCTATAGTTTGACCGGTCTGTATTTTATGTAATATCTGATCTATAACAAAAATACAGAGTAGAGAGCCGAGAGGACAGCCTTGTTTTACTCCTGTCATAGTTTTCACAGGTGCATCAAGTCATCCATTAACATAAGGGGTGACAGTAGTTTCCTCATATAGTGCTTTAACCCACCCAATAAATACCTCTAGTACTCTGTATCTCTCTAATGTTTGAAACACTTAATAATATACAGCCGTGTCAAAAGCTTTTTCCTGGTCCAGTGTCAGGAAAAAGCCAGATAACTGATGCCCTTGCCCCTATGGAAGATCTCTCTTATCAAAACCAGATTATCCTTGAATGGGTCTATTTGGCAGTGCACAAGTCTGAAAGGAAGAGATCACCCTAGATGCAAATGGCACCAATCTCATGTGGAGTATTTTGGACAGGATTTTGATGTTAGTATCAACAGATATTACAGACACCAGTTGTTTAGAACAGCTCTGTTTCCCATTTTGAATACATATATAAGGAATGCCTGCAAGATACTGTTGGCAGATGATTACTTGCTAAAATTCTATTGTATATAACCACTAACTCTGGCCCCAGCAGATCACTATTATTTTGGTAACATTTGCATGTTAAACCATCTGGTCCCGGAGCTGTGTTGTTACTCAGTTTCTTGATGGCATCAAGTACTATGTCAGGTGTAATCAGATTTGACATTAGTGTCAGTACATGGCCAGGAACTCTTGGCACACACACACGTGCACTGCCATCATCTGCTGCCTGAGCTGTATTTTCTGATTCTACAGCTTCCTCCCATGCCAACTAACGTGCAATGGCACTCACGCACTGCGTGAAGACACAGTGATGCTTCCTCATCTGTACCGAGAGTCAGTTTGGTGGCTGCTGCCCTATCACCCAGCTTCCACTAGATGGTGATCAGGCAGTGGTACGCCCTGTCCCTCTCCCCAAATGAGGAGCATCATCCAAGGACACTCAATTTTCCTTCCCCTGGCTGGTCTTCAATTGGCCCCAGTTCATTCCTGAACCAGGATCGCCAGTGTGGTGGCGATGAGGCCCCCAGCCTCAGCCTACCATGCCACTGGGCTGGCCCTGACCTAGTGTTTCCTACCCCCATTTATAGCCTGCTACACCTTCGTAGCAAGGACCTGGATTAACATTTGCCAAAGTGCTGAAGCTGAACCAAAGAAAAAGGGAAGGATTTTCCAAGGGCTTAGAGTGCCACAAGCCCCAGGTGCACCAAAAATATGGCGCATGGGTCTTAAGCATTCTCCTGGCCAGCAATCAGGATTTTCTCTCCCCTTCCAGAAAGTTCCCCACACCACTCAAAGGGGACTTTTTATTGAAAGAACCTTGTGCCCAGTTGCCCACTACATGCAACATGTCTCCTATATCCATCAGTTCCTGCCTGACCTGTTACAGATGTCATAATTCTGTGTTTCACTTTGTCTTTGCAACTGTCATACTGAAACAATTTCATTTGGTTTGAGAGCAATGGTCAGATTCAGACAAATTTTCTTAGCATTGGCTTATTAGTATAATAAGTGTTGTAACCTCTTCCTGAGACCTAAGTATTTAAATAAGATTCTTGCCTTTCCTTTATACTACAGGAAATAAAGACGTTTTTGAGCTTGACCTTAGTGTCTTCCCACCATTCTTCACGTGTATCAAATGCACAAAGAGCATTCTGCTCAGCCCAATACAGGGCTATTTATCCATCACTCACTAAATCAGAGGACAGTTATTCATTATTCAATCTCCATAGCTTGTGTGTAGGAGGGGGGCCTTTATTATACCACTAAATACCACGATAGTCTGGTGGTTTGGAGTTTCTATGGCTGTGGTGGTAGCGTTGTTAATTTTAACTACCTCAGAAATAAAGAAATAAGCAACCCTAGTCACCAGTTATTTCTAATGTATGTGGCACCAGTTTGTGGGTAGAGGGCCCAGTAAGCATCTTTCAGACTAGCTAAGTGCAACATGTCTAGCAAACGATGTATAGCAAGCATGTTTCCATGTCAGCAGTCATCTTCCATGTAGCAGAATGGGTCCTGCTCTTTATTCTTTTCGCCAAGGAAGTCTCTAGTGATGGCTGTCTCTTTCAGATGGCAGATCCTTGTGGGAGGTGGATACACTGGCTTCTGAATCCTCCTTGCCTTCCTATGTGTCTCCCCACTGTCTCTTCTCCTGTAATACAGCAAACCTATTTCTTCGCATCACCTGCCAAGGAGGTCTGGGTTTGAATCTTCTCATGTGCCCACATTTTCTGAGCTCCAAGGTGTCCATCTTTTCCTCCTGAATAGGGGAGGAAGGCATGCCTGCACTTGTCACTGGAGCTCTGTCCCCTGATATAGCTGTTTTAGGTGAACCTTGAGGTGTGGGAGGAACTGTTATATCCAATACTTCTGTCTCCATGTCAGTATGGAGGGGTCCCAGGGGGTTGCCTCTCTGCTTCAGTATCCTCATTTGTGGAGGGCACTTCAGTTACTAGATGGATCTCTGATTGTGGAATGTATGGGGGGCGGGGTTGGGGAACTTCAGTCCTATGCATCTTCCCTCCTGTCTGCTTGGTCCTGTTCTGGAAGGTTTCTATAATCTATAATAGATTTTGCCGTTGCTGAAAACCTCCTAATTGGCTCATGCTGTTACCCCTTTGTGCTCTTGGTTCACAGTATCCTCCCTATTGTGTGAGGCCCGGGGTGCTGAGGAAAGGATCGCCCCTGTTCCTCACACAGATTGCAGTGGAATGGGTTTGAACACTATGGGACTTTATGTCCATACTCAATTGGCCTGTTGCATACCGCACTTAAATGTGTCCTTTCCCCACATTCGTGGCAAGATTTGGGTTGTCCTGGGTAGAAATTGGAGTGTGCTAATAATTTATCCTGCATATATGGGCCAAATATTTTATTCGGGCCCCAAATAATTAGGTATTCTTTATTCAGTTTTAATGTTAAAGAAAAAGAAAGAAACAGCTCCCACTCTATGTTCTGTAAGTTATACAACCCCCATCCCCCCATCTTCTATTAGAATCCATCCCACCCTTCTCCCCCCTCCAGCACCCACAATATTTCATTATTTAGCTGTATTTAAAAAATCTTCCATGATGGCAGCTGGCACAACCCACCCACCTCCATGTCCAGTTGCTGTCTATCAGTGCTTATTTGCTCTAAATTAAAATATGTCTCTCATGCCAGCCTGGCGGCACTGAGGGCTGAGGCGCTGGACGCCTTACCTCGTGGCATGCAGGCGACCCGGGTTCAGGAACGAGCTCAGGTCATCGGAGGTCAGCAGCGGGGGGGAGGGTGGAGCTGGATTTTAGCTGCTGACAGGCAGGTTCTCCTCTCCGGGGAGGGGAGGGGATGTGGCACCCTTCGGCTGATGGTGACCCCTAGTGAAGGCTAGGAGTGGCACGGGCTTAGAGGGGGCCGGGCGTTAAGCCATGGGGTGGGGGAAAGGAGTCGTAACCGGGGCTGTAGGGTGCATGTGCGCCTCCACGTGCATGCGCTCCTACTCCTGGGGCTCCTGGGTGAAAACTGGAGGCAGAAAACACTGGCAGCAGTAGGATGATGACCAACTTCCCGCAGGCTCTGCTCCTGGGCCGGGTACAAGGTAGGCGCCGGCTATTCCGGGGGATGGGACTGGGGGAGTTGGTTAGAATGGGGCAGCTGACTGGAGGAGCAGAAATAGAAATAAAAAAAAAAAATATGTCTCTCACCACATCACCCTGGCAGCATACTTCTCCCACCCTCCTTCCCAACACCCAAGAGTTGGCAAGTGGTAACTATAAAAAGCATTTGTCAATGACAAACGTTCACTTGCAGGTATTTGCAGTGGTGTTTGGCATTTATGCAGGCACCCCCTTAGTTGTATCCATGTCCCTTCAGCACCCATGTCCCAACAGAGTATCTCTCTGCAGCTCCTCTTGCATCTTATTTACATTTCAGCCTCATACTTCTTAAGTGTCTGTCTGCGAAATATGGGATATTGACAGTCAGAATGGGGGACAATATGAGACATCATCAAAAAGTGAGTTACAACCTGGGAACACTGGGGAAACACATGCCTTTATTAGTGCAACATTTATTTGTCATTGATAGGAAACAATTGTCTGCTGAAATTAACTGTTAAATAAGTTATCAATAAAAAAACAGTAGCATTTGTATGTGTTTTTTGTATGTTTCAATGTTTAGAGTTCACATTTATTTTTATGCTCATTATGTTAAGCACCATCGGCTTGCCCCTGTGTGTTTTTGTACCAGGAGCAGGCACGTGACAAGTTTTGAAATGCCCACATCACAGACTCCCGATACAGGAGTTTCTTGCAGCAACAAAAATGGAAAGGGACCTGGGGGTAGTCATATCAGATGACCTGAAGGTGGGCAAGCAATGTGAGAGGGCAGCAAGGAGGGCTGGGGGGATACTGGGATGCATGGGGAGAGGCATCACCAGTAGAAAACAGGAAGTTATTATCCCTCTGTGCAGATAGCTGGTGAGACCCCATCTGGAGTACTGTGTGCAGTTCTGGAGACCCAATCTCCGCAAAGACATAGACAGGATGGAAGCTGTCCAGAGGAGGGCAACTAAAATGGTGCAGTGTCTGCACCGGAAGACATATGAAGAGAGACTTAGGAGCTTAATATGTATAGCCTCGAGGAAAGGAGGGAGAGGGGGACATGATAGAAACTTTCAAGGACCTCAAGGGAATCAACAAAGTCCAAGAGGGTAGCATCTTTCAGAAAGAGTGCAAGAACAAGAGGCACACATGAAGATGGGGGCGCCTCAGAGGTAATTTAAGAAGTATTTTTTCACAGAGAGGGTTGTAGATGCATGGAGCGGCCTTCGGAGGAGGTTGTGGAGTCAAAATCAGTGGTGGAATTCAAGCATGCATGGGACAGTCATAAGGCAATTCTGGGGGGTGGGGGTAAGAAGAAGTAGGCTGCTGGTTAACTAGGATCTGCAGCTTATCCAGTAGGTAGGGAAATGGGCAGGCTGGGTGGGCCAAGCGGTCCTTATCTGCCGTCAAATTCTATGTTTCTATGTTTCTATCCACTTCAACTGTACTCGTCAATTGCTGTAACAGTGGCACTTGCAACAAGCATTTACTGTATCAATGTCGAGTGTTTGCTTGCTGGTATTACCATTGGAACTGCATGAATTATACAGATGCAGAATAGGAATGGCAGTGAAGTACTGAAGTGACGGCAACCCCACCCCCACCCTGCAGAGATGGACAGGCATTGAGGTGTGCCTTTGAATTGTCGACCATAATGCTCATGGCATTTCACCTCACCCTATCCTGCAGACACTGACAAGTCCTGAGGTGTGTGTTGGGGTGTTCGGTTTCACAGGCACTCCATTCCATAAGGAGATACACTGTAATGGGTGCAGTATAGGAGAATGGGGTGAACTCAGGGGGCAAAGAGTCCAAGGCGCACCTCTATACCTGTCCATCTCTGCAGGGTGGGGGTAGGGGTGGAATGGCATGAGCATTACAGCCAGCAATCCAAAGGTACACCCCTGATGCCTGTCAGTCTATAGGGTGGGATGTTATGAAACATAGAAACATAGACTTTGACGGCAGATAAGGACCGCTTGGCACACCTAGTCTGCCCATTTCCCTACCTACAGGATAAGCTGCAGATCCTAGTTAACCAACAGCCTATTTCTTCCTACCCCCCCACAAAAATTGCCCTATGTCTGTCCCATGCATTCTTGAATTCTCCCACAGTTTTAGACCCCACAACCTCCACAGGAAGGCTGTTCCATGCGTCCACCATTCTCTCTGTGAAAAAAATACTTCCTCACATTGCCCCTAAACCACCCCCCATCTTCAAATTGTGTCCCTTGTTCTTGCACCTCCTTTTCTGAAAGATGCTACCCTCTTGGGCTTTGGTAGATTCCTAGGTACTTAAAAGTTTCTATCATGTCCCCTCTCCCTCCTTTCCTCAAGGGTATACATATTAAGCTCCTTTAGTCTCTCCTCTTATGGCTTCTCTTGCAGACCCTGCACCATTTTAGTTGCCCTCCTCTGGACTGCCTCTATCCTGTCTATGTCCTTGCGGAGATGGGGTCTCCAGAACTGGACACAGTACTCCAGATAGGGTGTCACCAACTGTCTGTACAGAGGGATAACAACTTCCTGTTTTCTGCTGGTGATGCCGCTCCCTATACATCCCAGTATGCCCCCAGCCCTCCCCGCTGCCTTCTCACATTGCTTGCTAACCTTAAGGTCATCTGATATGATTACCCCAGGTCCCTTTTCATTTTTGTTGTTGTTACTACCTCCCCCCATTATGTAATCTTCCCCTGGGTTTTTGTTTCCCAGGTGCATTATTTTGCACTTCTTTGCATTGAATCCAAGCTGCCATACTTCTGACCATTCCTCCAACCTTGCCAAGTCTCTTCTCATCCTTTCCATGCCTCCTTGTGTATCAACCCTGTTGCAGATCTTTGTGTCATCTGCAAAGAGGCATACTTTTCCTTCCAGTCCCTCTGCAATGTCACTTATAAAGACATTAAAAAAGGACTGAACCCAGTACTGAACTCTGCAGTACTCCACTAGTAACTCCTCTTTCTTCAGAATGGACTCCATTTACAATTACCTTCTTTGTCCTGTTGTCCAGCCAATGTTTTACCCAGGCTACCACCCTGGGTCCCACTCCCAGGCTGGTTAATTTGACAATTAATCTTTTGTGTGGGACTGTGTCAAATGCCTTGCTAAAGTCTAGGTAGGCCATGTCCACAGCCCCTCCCTGGTCTACTACTTTGGTCACCCAGTCCAAGAAATCAATTAGATTCGTCTAACATGACTTTTCTGCTGTGAACCCATGCTGCCTTTGGTCCTGTGCCCCACTGGCCTCTAGGTACTCAACAATTCTTTCCTTCAGAAGTGATTCCATCACTTTCCCTACCACAGAGGTCAAACTGACAGGTCTGTAGTTTCCTGCCTCTGTCTTGCTCCCACTTTTGTGAAGGGGACTCACATCCATCTTCCTCCAGTCCTCAGGTACCACACCAGCTTCCCATGATTTGTTAAAAAGGGTAGTCAGTGGTTTCACTAGTTCTCCCCTTAATTCTTTTAGAATTCTGGGGTGAATTCCATCAGGCCCCATTGCTTTGTCCACCTTCAGTTTTAGGAGTTCTTTCAGAACCCTTTGTTCTGTGAAAGGACTCAGATTGACCCCCCAATCAAGAGTGCTTCTGTTAATTGGATTAGGCACCTTCTCCTCTCCTCTTTTGTGAATACTGAGCAGAAATATTCATTCAGTATCCCTGCTTTTTCACTGTTCCTCTCTGCCCACCCAACGTCCATTCTATTCAGCCTCACTATCCCTCCCTTTGTCTTTCTATGCTCCCTGATGTACCTATAAAAGGTTTTATCCCCCTTCTTAACCGAGTTGGCTGTCTTTTCCTCAGTTTGGGCCTTTGCTATTTTGACTTCCCTCCCTGCTTCCTTCTGCCTTAACTGGTACAGCTCTCTGTCCTGCTCCTTCTGTGTTTCCTTATAGTTCCTGAATGCTATCTTTTTCTCCCTGTCTTTCCCCACCACCTCTTTTGAGAACCATAGTGGCTTTTTCTTTCATTTTGATTTGTTTATTTGCTTCACACTAAGGCTTGTTGCCTCTGTGATGGCAGTTTTAATGTTTCTCCATTGTTGCTCCACCCCTCCTTCTAGCTTGTTTGCTAGTGCTTTTCTAAGGCACTCTCCCATCTTGCCAAAATCAGCCCTCCTGAAGTCCAGTACCCTCACTTTTGTATGACTTGACTCTGTAGCTGAGTTTATCATGAACCACACTGTTTGATGTTCACTTGTTCCCAGATGGCAACCCACTGCCACGTCTCAGATCCTCTCACTGTCCCCATTTGAGAGTACGAGGTCTAAGATTGCTCCCTCATGAGTGGGTTCTGAAACTAGCTGTCTGAGGCATGCCACCTGTAGGGCATCGAGAATGGCCCTGCTCTTGGATGTTGCTGCAGCAAATGTGCTCCAGTTAACATCTGGCATATTCAGGTCTCCCATCATCAGTATCTCCCCTTTCTCTACCATCCTAAAAATGCCTTCTATCATATCCTTGTCCATTCCCTCTCCCTGACATGGGGGTCTGTATATAACCCCTGTGTGGATTGTGGTGCCATTTCCAGTCTCGAAGATGACCCACAGTGCCTCCTCTCCTCCCTGTTTACTCATTTGTTGAGTTGCTTTTATCCCTTCCTTTATATAGAGAGCTACTCCTCCCCCTCTTCTCCCTTCCCTGTCTCTCCTGTAGGTTATGTACCCTGGTATGTTAACATCCCAGTCATGGTTCACTGTGTACCATGTTTCTGTGACTGCTACAATATCCAGGCATCCCTCTTCCATCAAGGCCACCAGTTCAGGGAGCTTATTGCCCAGACTACGGGCATTGGTACTCATTACCCTCCATTTCCTGATGGCCTTACTCCTTTTTGCCCCATCCCTGTCCTTATTGCCTTTGTCACTTTCTCCATTTGCCCCTGCCCTTCTCCCAATCGACATCTCTATGGTTAGAAACCTTAACGCACTGGGCGTTTGCTAGTATTTGTACTGTAAATTTTCAACACGGCCTTTTTGTGACCCTCCCACCTCATAAAAGTATTCTGGACCTCTACTCATGAACAGTGGCACTGTGATTTTGTTAATCTGTCCTGGACGTTGATTTCCCACAGTGACTGCGCCATTCTGCGCCACATGTGCAAAAACACAGTTCGGGCAGGATGTGAAAAATGACAGCTGTACCATTCATAGGGAGGTGTGAAGAGATAGCAATTTGGGCTGGCAGTATAGCCTACAGGTTAAAGGAATGAGGTATGAACGAGCTTGATACATCCAGCAGACCAGACCTGAGTTTGATTCTCATAACCTCCATTTGCATAAGCACATTGTGACCTCTGCTCACGAACACTGTCACTATGATTTTCTTAATCTGTCCTGAACATTGATTTCCCACAGAGACAGCGCCATTGTGCACCAGATGTGTGAAAACACATTTTGGGCAGGGTGTGAAAAATGACAGCTGTACTGTTTATAAGGAGGTGTGCAAAAATTGACAATGTTGAACATTTTGAGTGAAAATATTACAGATTTTTAAAGTTGCAAGTGTGTGGAAACTGTGCAATGCACGCTCATGAGGCAGTCATTTCTTGGAATTTATTCACTAAATTTGCAATATAGGCTTTTTGAGAGCCCACCTTATGAACAGTGACACTGTCATTTCATTAATCAGTCCTGAAAGGTGATTCCACGCAGTCAATGCAAAATCACCTTTCGGGACCAAATAACGACATGACAGTGACTGAATTCATGAGGTGGGGTCCCAAGAACCCCATGCTGAAAATTTGGAGCCAAAATTTGTAAAAATGGCCGGGATATCCACTTACGTTAAAAAAAAAAAAAACATTTATGCCATTATACAGCTTACCGGCAATTCTTCAGTTCGTGGTCGGCTTTGAAGAGTGCAGACGTGTTCCCGGCCCACTGAAAATCGTCACATCGAGCTCCGAGGCAAGTATGGGGTGAGGGGTGTGGGAAGTGAGATGTGCAGAGGTGGCTGCAGGTTGGGGAAGGGGGCACCAGAGACGGCGAGGGATTGTGTTCTGGTTTTACTGGGGGGAAAAAAGACTGACAATGCAGGAGGCTTTTGGCATGCTGGGGTGGGCTCCCAGCATCACACCTAGGTGTTTGTTGGCAGGGGAGCTGGAGCTGATGGGGACTGTGCACCCCTGTCGGCCATACAGTGTGCTGGGGGGATCACATGAGCACATGGCTGAGGTGGGCTCCCAGCGTGCCACCTGAGTATTTGTTAGATGGGGCTGGAGCCGAAAGGGGAATTGGGCACCCCTGTTGGCCACACAGTGTGCTTGGGGTGGCACATGAGCCGAGGGGGATTGGGCACTTCCCTTGGCACACAACAGGAAGGGCAATAATGAGGGAACCGGGAGGACAGCAGCAGAGGGAGGAAGCAGGAGGGATTTTGAACAGCGAGGTAAAATGCTGACATCAGTATACTAAATATACACACGTTACCACCGCTGATTGCATCGCTGGTTTTCTTTCAAGTGAAGACCGCTGCAGCTGAACTTTTGTCATAGACAGCTCAGCAGCTATGGTTGCACCTGCCACACTGAGCATTGCATTGGTTAGGAGGGTCACACACCTCCAAAAAGCTGTACTGTGACAAGACGTTCCTTGTGCGTGCATGCAAGCGAATGCAAAAAGGAAGAAGGCGACAGCTGCAACTCACTTTCCTCCGCAGCCTGCCACCTTCCTATGACTGAAAGCTCTCACACAGCTGCTCATAGTAAATCCAGCTGATCACATGAGCAAGCATGCGGGCACTTTCATTCAGAAGAAGGCGGCAGGCTGTGGAGGAGGGTGGGTTGCAACTGTTGCCTTCTTCCTTTTTATAGTTACCACTTGCCAGCTTTTGGGTATTGGGAGGGAGGGAGTAGGGTGGGATGGATTATAACAGAGGATGGGGTATGGGGGGTGGTATATCTTACAGGATATAGGGTGGGGGCTGTTTTTTTTTCTTTTAAATATTGTATTTCCCAAATATGTTAAGCATGAATAGTACCATTATTCATAATTCGAATCTGAATAATGAATAGTGCATTATTCATGATATTCAGGAAATACTATTTGTCACTCCCCCCCCCCCAGTAGAAACATGGGCTGTAGTCTTTCCCCAGATAGAAACTACTGGGTAGATGTTGTACTCCAGTGTTAATGTTGTGCAGCTTCACTCTGAGCTTCCACCCTCCCATACAGATCAAGTCTGAATCCAATACAGGAAAAGGTCTGTCTGAGATCTCACACTTCTGTTTTAAGATACTGTATATATATATATACACACACACACATAGATACATAGACAGTGTCAGCAGATAAGGGCCTATGGCCCACCCAGTCTGCCCATTTGAGCTTGTAAGTTCAGTTTAGGTTTTCCTACAAGTCTGTTGCCCCTTACCCCTGACCTCCAGAATTCCTTTATGTCTATCCCAAGCATTCTTAAATCCTGTGATTGTTTCAGCCCCCACCACTTCCTCTGGCAGGGTGTTCCACTTGTCCACCACCCGTTCTGTGAAGAAATTCTTCCTCACGTTTCCTGTGAATCGTCCTCTCTCCAAATTCATCCCATGCCCTCTAGTTCTGGAACATCTTTTTCACTTAAAAATAGTGTATTCCTGCACCCTGTTCCTCCCTGTAAGATACTTGTATGTCTCTATCATAGCCCCTCTCTCCCTCCTGTCCTCCAGGGAGTACATGTTCAGTTCCTTCAACCTGTCCTCATAGGACTTGTGATGCAATCCATGTACCATCTTTGTTGCCCTCCTCTGAACCTTCTCTACCCTGTCTATGTCCTTACGTAGGTAAGGGTTCCAGAACTGTACACTATACTCCAGGTGGGGCCTCACTAGTGTCTTGTATAGTGGAATTAAGACCTCCCTTTTCCTGCTGGTGATGCCCCTGCCTATGCCATCCCAGCATCCTATTTGCTTTACCTGCTGCCTTGTCACACTGTTTCCTACCTTGAGGTCATCGGAGATGATAACCCAAGATCCCTTTCCTGCTTGGTGCATGCTATATCCTCACCCCCCAACTGATATATTGTGCCAGGGTTTTTGTGCCCCATATGCATTATCTTGCACTTTTTTGCATTGAATTTCAACTGCCAAACCCCTGACCATTCTTCAAGTTTCTGCAGGTCCCTTCTCACTCTGTCTACACCCTCTAGTGTGTCTACTCTGTTACAGAGCTTTGTGTCATCAGTGAACAGTGAAATTCTGCCTCCTAGGTCATGCGCAATGTCACTGATGAAGATGTTGAATAGAACTAGTCCCAGCACTGATCCCTGTGGTACCCCACTGGTCACTCTTCCCTCTGTGGAGTGACAGCCATTTACCACCACCCTCTGTGTCCTGCCCGCCGCAGTTACCTACCCACCACACTACTGTCCTGCCCACACCCATATTCCCAGTTTGTGTAATAGTCTTCTATGTGGCACAGTGTCAAAGGCCTTGCTGAAGTCCAGATAGGCCATGTCCACTGCCCTCCCCTGATCCACCTCCCTAGTCACCCAGTCAAAAAATTCAACAAGGTTTGTCGGACATGACCTCCCCCTGGTGAAACCATGCTGCCTTGCGTCCTGTAGTCCATTGACAATCAGATGTTCCACCAATCTCTCCTTCAGTAATGCTTCCATGATCTTCCCCACTACTAAGGTGAGGCTGACTGGTCTGTAGTTCCCCGCTTTGTTCCCACTTTTGTATAAGGGGACTACATCTGCTGTCTTCCAGTCTTTGGGTACCTCCCCTGTTTCCAGTGATTGGCTAAACAGGATAGCCAGAGGTTCAGCCACCATCTCTCTTAGTTCTTTAAGGACCCTGGGTTGCACCCCATCTGGCCCCATTGCTTTATCAATTCTATTACTTCCAGTTCCTTCAGGACCCTTTCTAGTGTAAAGGGACTTGTGTCCATTTCTGCAACATTCTCACCCCTTGTACTCCTTCAGACCCATTACCCTCCTCTTCCTCAGTAAAGACTGAGCAGAATACCTGTTCAATATGTCAGCTTTACTATTGTCATCCTCCATGTGGCCCCCATCCTCCCCCTTCAGTCTCACTATCCCTCTCTTTTCCTTTCTTTTTTCACTTATGTACCTGCAAAAGGTTTTGTCCCCTCTAGCCACTGATTTTGCAATGTGTTCTTATGTCTGAGCTTTGGCTTCCCTTGCTGACCTCCCTGCCTCCCTTTGCTTCTCCTGGTAGTTCTCCCTATCCCCTTCTGCCTGTGTCTTTTTGTATTGCCTGAATGCAATCTTTTGGAGTTTCACTTTCTTTGCTGCCTCTTTGGAAAACCATAATGGTCTCCTCTTCCTTTTCCTCTTGCTCTTGCATATGCATAATTATGTTGCTCTTGTAACCCCCATTTTAAATACTACCCACTGTTCCTCAACCCCTTATTCCTGCCCCATTCCCCTTAATGCCTCTTTCAAGTATCTCCACATTTTCCCAAAGTCTGCCCCCATAAAATCCAGGATACGTGTTTTTGTGTGGTTTGGTTCTGCTCTTTCTGTGATTTCAAACCACAATGACTGGTGACCACTGTTCCCCAGGTGCTCCCCCACAGTTACCCCCATCACCATGTCCCTGTTTGTGAGCACAAGGTCCAGTATTGCCTTCTGCCGAGTTGGTTCCATGACCAATTGCTTGAGGAAGGCACCCTGAAGGGAGTCCAGGATAAATCTGCTCCTAGTTGATGCTGCTGTTGGGATGCTCCAGTCCATGTCTGAAATATTGAAGTCTTCAACCAGTACTACTTCACCCTTGTCTGCCATCCTTTGGATGGCTGGCATCGGCTCCCTATCTGTTTCTTCCTTCTGGGCTGTTGGTCTATAGACCACACCTGTGTGGATGGCTGGCCCCATTTTCCTTTCCAGCTTAACCCACAGTATCTCTCCCCCATTTTGTTCCTCCTGTATCTCTGTGGCCCTTATGTCATTTTTCACATCGAGTGCCACTCCTCCTCCCTTCCTACCTGCCCTGTCTCTTCTGAATATGTTGTAGCCAGGTATGGCCATCTTCCAGTCATAGTTATCATTACACCAGGTTTCAGCGATGGCCACAATGTCCAGGTCTGACTGCACTATGACAGCCTCCAGATCTTCCATCTTGTTGCTAAGGCTTCTGGCATTGGCACACATGGCTTTCCATGATTTGACCTCCCTAGACTGTTTCGCTGTTCTACTCCAGCCCCCTCCTTGGTTGTCCTTGATCCCTGGTTCTTCTTGCTGTCTTCCCTTCTGCTGAATTTTGCCCCTTTTCTGCTTATTCGCCTCTTGGGTGCTAATCTCCATCTTTTGCACACAGCTTTGTAGAGATAGCCACTCCTCCGGTTCACTGGTTCCACTGCTAGCTGTGGGGGGTGAGTAAGTAGGTACCCTCCTTGCTGGCCTGCCACCCCTCCTTTGCTAGTTTAAATGCTTGTCAATGTAGCATTTAAACTTATCATTGAGTGCTTGGATTCCCCTCCAGGATGAATGTAGGCCATCAGGCTTGAACAAACCTCAATCCCTCCAGGTGGGTCCCCAGTCACCAATGAATCCAAACCCTTCCTCACAGCACCAGTAATTCAACAATGAGTTAAAGTTCCTGGTGCATTCACCCCTTTGCTCTCCCTTATCTCTCACAGGTAGTACTTCTGAGAAAGTGACAGAAGTAACTACTTGCTTGAGAACCCTCCCCAATTTCCTAAACTCTTCCTGAACTTCCTTTGGCTCCCCATTTGCCAGGTCATTAGCACCTAGGTGGATAATGACATCCAGCTCACTCTCCCATCTTGCCTTCCCAGTGATCCCCAGGATCTTCCTTCCATCCCTCCATGCTGTGGCACCTGCTAGGCACCTCACCTCCCTGTCCTCCCCATCCTGTGTTCTAGCTGAATCCCTCTTATGATGGAGTCCCCCACCAGGATTCACTTCCTCCTCCTCTGGGGTCCACTGCTCTCCCAGCTGAGGTCACCTCCTTGGCTAACCTCCACATCCTTTCCTTCCACTTCTCTAGAAACCTCTGTTTGGTTGTCCCCATTTCCCAATGTGGCATATGAGTTCTTGAGTGAAATAGGATCTGGGATGTGCCTCTGCCTGACTGCTGTAACCCTCCCTGAGCCCACTGTCATCCAAGTGCTCCTCGTTCTCTGCATCCTTTGAGGCAGTTGCATTGGACTGGGTGGTCTCTGGATAGGGGTGATGGTACTCCTGACCCAGTTTACTTTCACTCTGAGTCTGGCTACCTCATCCCACAGTCCAGAGAGATGCATGCAGATAGGGCAGCACCTCAGTGTCCAGAAGGTCTGCCTGAATATGGCTGCCCCACAGCCACTGCATTGCACCACTCCCCACATTATACTGCAATTCCACTACTTGTCTGCTACTGAAGCTCTCCTAGTTCCCTTTTTATTAATTTACTGTCCTAAATATCCTGCCACTGATCCTCAGATACTTTGCTTTTAAGAAAAAGAAAATAAACCAATAAATAAATAAATGAGTCAAAACACTTGTCGTGCTGAGGGTGGGCTTCTTCCGCCTTATGCCCCTCCTACTCCACACCCCTTACTATCCCCTGTGTTTAGCTCCTGTCAATCAGATTTAACAGGGCATATAATTAAGAGTTGAGGGAAGGGGAGGGAGGGCGGCGAAAATCTGCAGCAATTAAAGACAGCAAAGAAATACACCACCGCAATGTTTTAAATTTTCAACAGCCCAAAAACAATTCTAAGAAAAGACAGCAAAGAATTTACAGTGTCACTAAAAGCCCACAATCTAAGTTTAAAGGAAAAATAGCAATTACCAGTTACTGTAAAGCACTGAATTGAATATGTTTCCTTCCCCTTCTGGCTTCTTCTGAGAAAACAAAACTCACTTGCTTCCTCAACTCTGACTAAGCCCCACCTCCAGTTATCACATAGCTGAGGTCAGAGGCCAGACAATTAACAACCCTCACCCAAACTACAGGGCAAGTCAGACAAGCCAAGACTAAATTTGCAGCAATTAAAGACAGCAAAGAAATACACCACCACTGCGTTTTAAATTTTCAACAGCCCCAAAACAATTCTAAGTAAAGATAGCAAGGAATTTACAGTGTCGCTAAAAGCCCACAATCTAAGTTTAAAAGAAAAATAGCAATTACCAGTTACTGTAAAACACTGAATTAAATATGTTTCCTTCCCCTTCTATACATGCACACACACACACACACACATATACATATAGAGGCAAAAAACTCTGTTTAATGCATCAGTTAGGGTTGTTCCACAGCGACAAAAGCAAGGAAATTAGATGTTAGGGTTGAAACCCCCCTTTGCACCCCAGCCCACCCCAACTGGAATTGGGGTATGCATTGGGTCATCAGCCCTAACTGTCACCCCATCACATGTGGAAAGAAGCAGAGGAATAGGAGAATGAGGTGACAGTTAGGACTGATCCCGTCGCATCCCAATTCCAGTTGGGGGGGTGGGCTGGAGGGTACAAGGGGTTTCAACCCTAACATGCCAATTTCTCGCTTTTGTCGCTGTGGAACAACCCTAACTGAGGCATTAAACTGAGTTTTGCCTCTAATTTCCCTTCTTTTGAGAATGATAATGAAAATAGTGAATGTAATGCAGCAAGCAGGACGTGGGGTCCTCGGCCCCACTAAGCTCCTGCCACGTGATGTCTTGTCACATAGTAACATTGTGCCCTAGACCAAATTGTAATGTGCATGGTGACGCAAAGCAAAACAGAAAGAGAAACAGTACTGTAGACAGAATGTTAAAACAATGCAAAGCGCCAACGCAAATGGACTTAAAGGGTAGCACATGGTGGAGTAGCGTGAGCGGTAAGTGAAAGGGTAATGAACCCATAAGCAGAAACAGTAATGGTAACAATAATGTGTAGCGCAGGCTGTTTTTCCCAAAAGCTGTATAGAGAAAGACAGTGAGTACAAAGAATGTATGCAAAATAATGACTCGGAACACAAAATGAGGACTTGGAATAGTAAATTGCTTATATCTCAGTAACCGTGTGACATAGAAAAACATTGAAAAGTCATATGAATTAGCACTTTTCTGCTAGTTTTTCTTCCTAGCCTGCTTTAGGGGCTGAAATTTTTCGACAAAAGTCCGTATCTACTGCACCGTTTTCGAGATACGGGCCCTGAAAAGAAGTGCGAAGCCGTAATGTTATCTTATGGGAAAAAAACAGAAGTTCAGACTGCCATAACTTTGCCTCCCTGTAATATTTTTTCACCAAACCACTGAAAGATACATCTGTGGGATGTCGGCTGTGTTCCCTGCAAATTTCAGCCCAAAGGACTAAACGGTTATTTTGCAGCAAGGCACCAAACAATTGCTGCAATGTGTCGTATGCCGTAATGTTATCCTATGGGAAAAATTGTCAACTTTGGAGTACCGTAACTTTGCCACCATATAATATTTTTTCAACAAAACACTGAAAGGCACATCCGTGAGATGTCTGCTGTGTTCCTTCCAAATTTCAGCCCAAAACTCCAAACCGTTCTTTTTGCAGCGAGGTGCCAAAGAATTACTGTTATTTTAGGCATAGTGTATAAAATAGTGTCACAATTTGAAGCTTCCATAAGATTTGAACACTTTCATGAGTGTACGAACTACTTTGCAAAAGTACTTTTTCCAGAAATCTGAAAAACATATTTCTGGGGTGTTTAACCCCAAAATAAAGAAATGGCTAGCATCCTCAGGGCCCGACTAGGTGAATACAAAAAGAATTAGGTTGCTAGAGGGTCTCAATTTTAAATGCCAAGCATTTTTCTGATCACTAACTGAAAACAAAATGGCGGATTTGCAACAGTAAAAGAGCCACTTGTGACAGTAAAAAGTGCATTTGCGACACTGTAAAACTTTTTGTTAACTTTTCCCATTGACTTATAATGGGAAATTGTTTTTTGAATAACTTTTGAACCGTTTAATATTTTATCATGGAATCTTCAAAAGGCACATCAGGGAACCCAGCCGCACATTCCCTGAAGATTTCGAGCTGGTCGCGCAAACCGTGCGACTTGTAGGCGCGACCGTAGAATTCCAGAAAAAGCGTAAATGCACGCGCAGATCATGCTTAATAACTCCGCAGATGTGTATCTGACTGGTACAAGACTTGGCAGATCCCAAGGCGTATGGGTCTTGATCATGTATTCCAAATTTCAGTCAAATCCGTCAAACAGTTGCAAAGTTATTAAGGTGCAAATTTTTGGGTTTAACATGTAAATGGCTCCTCAACCCTAACTATAGTGGCACTACCGTGCCACTATAATATATATATATCTATCAGTCACATTTACCCCTTCATTATGAAACAGGATCATGATGTTTTCAACTCTGGGCTTGATGCGTGTGATAACTATGAAGAGGGTCCACAGTCCGGTGTCTTTTAACTTGTATATTTCCCAAAAACTAGGTGTTGCTACAGGAAACTGATACACAACTGCTTTTGTAGTTATGTGTGGTGGAGCTACCCACGTATACTGCTACAAGCACAAAATCTCTGTGTGGGAGACTCTCAAAATCAAATTCTTTCCACACTGTTTGTACATTTTTTTCAGAAGGTGAATTTTAGTAAGTTTTCAACCAATGTTTCACCATCTTATTAATGGCTTCTTCAGGGACTAGCCTTTTCAATGCTTTGCACCTTAAAATTAAAAAAAGTTACTAAATCTGTTTTATATGAAAGGCTGAATTCCAATAAACGGTATTATTATTATACACTGAATGGTGTGGTAGCCACACATGTGTTTTCACAAAGAATAGTAACTAGAATACGAAAAGGTATTAAGAATAACATGATTTAAGATGTTCTAATCTGTTTTAAGGCAATAAGAGAGAGACATGAACGCTAATTGAGACTTATGAAGAAAGGGAGAAATAACAGATGGTGTAAATTTAGCGTATAATATTACTGTTAATTGGAATTCCACCTTTCTTATAAAACAATTTTAGTAGCTTTGTGTTTTAATTTTGAGGTGTAAACTATTGAAAAGGTCAGTCCGTAAAGAAGCCATTTATTATAATTTGGTGAAACAATAGTTGAAAGCGTAATAAAGTTCACCTTCTGAAAAAAGTATCCAAACAGCGTGGAAAGACTGTTTTTAAGAGCGCCCCCCCCCCCAAGATTTAGTATTTTTTTTCCAAAATCTGTGAAGGGAATCTACAGTCATAAAACTTACATCATACACTTCCTTCCCAGAAATGTGTATCAAAGCATACAGTTCTGTGGCAAAAAAACAAAAACAAAATATCAAGTTCTTTACCAATGTTCTGGCAACATGGACTCTGTCTGGAGGTTTTTCACAGCCCCCAATACACTTCAGGCTTGCAGTATTATGCCATTGTGCAGCCTCTTCCTGAGCCTGAAATAAATCTGCCATACGGTAAGGTCTCTCTCTCCCCAAGCTGCTCCGGGCGACCCTTCCAGACTGCCTTCATGCCACCTGGCTTTGGTCTATGACCATCAGGATCTGTGTGGCCCTTTTTCGCTGCTCATCTAGGCCACCCTTGCTTGAGGGCCCAGGTGCTGTAGGATGGCTAAGTCTGGGACTGTGTTCGAGCCTGAGAGCATACATATCTGGGGGTATCTGCCTCATCTCAGGGTTGGCAAAGGAAAGGAGACCCTTGGATTACCCTGCACTAGCTCCAGTGCTTCTTTTGTCTGGGAGACCAGCAAACCGTTGGGGCAGCTGAGATACCTGTGGCTCAGCACGTTGTCCTGTTAGAGGAGTGTTTACAGAGCCAACAGACTGATTTGTATTCATATTTAATTTTTAACACGGCTTAGACATAACATTACCATCCCCAGTCCCTCCCTGTATAGTGCCCTGTATTTGTTCAGACAGTTCAATATCAGCAGCATATCCCTCATTACACCCCTGAGGGGTTGCTATATTCAAAACAGGCATAGGCTTTCCAGCAGCCACCACAGGTTCTACATCAAAGTCAGCCTTATGCCAGTTATCCCCTAAGTTCTCCCTGTATGTCACTTCCCCGCTCGTAGCAGTTCTCGTGATGATGGGGGTTAGAGAAGGCACAGGCTCTGTAACCACAGTCTTACGGTTACTTGTTACTTTAATTATAATTTTCTCCACCATGGCAGTTGTTTCCCCCTCTCTCAACAGAGAGGCAGCCCTTGACTTAATTACCAAAAGTCTTACCAGAATGCTACTTCTCTATTTTCTGCCGCCATCAGTGCACCTCCTGGTAACCGTCCACTGTCGTGAGGGGAATCGCTCCCACCCTACAGCACAAATAGCATTTTCGGCATCTGGGGTTGGGGCTGGCCTGACACATCATAGCCCCTGGTTTTTCCTGGCTTCCGTAGGTCACATACTGACCGGCTGTGCAGGGGACATTACAGGAACTGTCACACCGGCATCTGATAACATGTCAGTTTCTCCGCAGTGCATCACTGTGGACTCCTGACTCCCAGGCTGCTCTCTGTCAATCTATTCCCCCTCCTCTGCCAGAAGCTGTAGCAGGTGATGTTTTCTGACTGGCATGCCTTTTTCTAGCACAGCCTCCTCCCAACCATGCTCCTCGCCTCCTCTAGGGTATCATCCATTTGCATTTCTTCATTACTGCTGCAGGTGAGCTCCCCATGACTGTCTGAATTGCTTTTCATTCTGCATTCCATTCTGCATCGTGTTCCATAGACACAGAAATCGGGGACTTTTTCCCCGGAGAGGAAAAAGTTTGCTTTCTGCATCAGTACGGTGTGCCATAGCAGTCACCACATTTCCTCTGACACTGCAAAGTGTAGGAATAGTTATCCTACTTCTACTTCCTCCTCCTTCATCCTCAGTGTCCACCAGCTTGGTCAGCTGCTGGATGAACAAGGGTTCCCCCAACTATAAGAGTAGGGGAGTTTCCTGGTATCATGGCCAACATTCCCCATGTCAAAAAAGCTGATTCATGTAACCCACCCACCAGGATGCACCCAGAAACAAGCTAGCTTTGTGTGCCTTTCCTGTTCAAAAATTACAACTAAATAAATTGATTTTTGTAATTTATTCATTCTGGTGGCTCAGCTAAGATCAACATCTCATTTACAGTGGGTGCCCTGCTTCTATTCCAGTTTTACAGCCAGGGCGACTGTAGCACAGGGAGGTCAAGTGACTGGCTCAAGGTCATAGAGTGGGTATAGTCATACACCATACACTGGCTCTCAACTGTCCAGTATTAGAAGGGACATCCCTCCTTTTACTCCTCAGAATTGCTTCATTCCACATGCTAGAGGCATTGGCCCACACATAGTCGAGAAGGTGCCATCTCAAAATTGTAAATGCAGGCTTTAAAGCAAATATTTATCACAGTTTATATGAGTAAGATCAAGGTAGACCTTTGCCCCAGTAAAAACCCTAGTTTTACTTTTCATAATATTCTGAGCTAGTATCTTCATGTTTGAAGGTGTGTCCACATTTTCCAGTATCAAAATGCACCACATTTTGGTGACAAACGGTTGAAAGTCTAGAGTATCATGACTGTTGTGAGATTTGAACTGGGGTCTTCTGGTTTCCAGGTCATTTCTCTAACTAAGCACTAGACAACACTGCTGCCTACATAACGAATTAATTAATTAATTAAATGTGTCTTTCTCCAGAGTGGAAGGTCAGAAGTAAGTATGAGCCGAGGCTGAATTTGTATTCAGTGAATGGGCTGAAATTCAGCACTTTTATCTTCAATTCGGCCCAGATGAACTTTTTTCAATCAAGGTTGCTTACACCTATGGCCGAGGCAGGCAGGGCTCCCCTTGATCCTGTCCCTGCTGCCACCACTATCTCCTACCTACCAGGATTCAGCTGGGCAGTCATCAACAACTGCAGATTGCTCCCCCGTGAAGGAGTCAGGAGAACGGGCTATGCTCCCTCTAAGATACACATCACACATCTAGTATTTCCAGTAGTTCCAGGTCCCTGGCGGCAGAGTGGGTGGTGGTCAGTGCACAGGATGTCAAACACACTTCCCTTGCCATTTTTCCTCCTATTGTTTTCCCAATCCCATGATGGGGCATGCAGACAGACGTGCATGCATGCAGAGGCATGAGTGCATGCCAGAAAAGTCCCACAGCTCCCTCCCTCCTTCTGCAACCCTGCAGACCCGCACTGCCACCAGGCCCCCATGTAGCAGCAGTCATTTGGTGGAAATGGCACACATCCCTCCCCAGGACAGGAGAGCAGTTCATTGGATGCTCATCCTCTCCCTCTCCGGCCAGCCCTCAGCAACCTGAGATCGCTGCCAGTCCAGGGTTGCCAGCATGGCAGACGGTATTGCTACTGCTGCATCACTGGTCCCCCAACTGAACTCTTGGTCCACTTTGGATCACTTCAGCTCTCAGCCAAATGATTAAAAATATAACATTCTAGACCTTGTCTGGTGCCTAGTGCTAGTCCTGTGGCCACCTTTTCCCCACCTGTCACTTTCCACCCTCCACCTCCTCCTCCTCCCTGCCAGACTTTTGTTTTTGTAAAAAGAAATTGTGTGTTAACTCAAGCTGTGTATTGCCGCTGCATGTCATCTGGTGGTTGTGGGGTTTTTTTGTACTCTGTTTCAATAAAGTTTACATAATTAAAAAAAAAATTGCGGGTAGCAGCACTATGACAAGAGTTGACTGAGTTTTTTTTTATATTACTGGAGGAGTGGAGGAGGGTGACATAGGCTGGGACAGACTGCAGTTGGTGGGGGGGTGAAGTAGTGTTTTTTTTTTATGTTATCTGTTTATCTGACTCATTCAGGCAGCCCGTCTTTCAGGTGGTAGTCCCCAGCCCTGTCACCCACCCTACCCTAGACATACCACCTTATCTCTTGAAATGCCATGGGTGGGTGCCTTTGATGGGTGGTGTGGAACCGTCAAGTGCGCTGCCATCATCTACTGCCTGAGCTATATTGTCTGGTTCTACAGCTTCCTCCCACGCCAACTAATGTGCAACGGCACTCACGCACTGCGTGAAAACACAGTGATGCTTCCTCAGCTGTACCCAGCCAATCAGTTTGGTGACTGCGGCCCTGTCACCCAGCTTCCACTAGGCGGTGGTCAGGCAGTGATATGTGCTGTCACCCTCCCCAAATGAGGAGTGTCATCCAAGGATATTCAATTTTCCTTCCCCTGGCTTGTCTTGGATTGGCCCCAGTTCATTCCTGAACCAGGATTGCCAGTGTGGATGGCGGTGAGGCCCCCTGACTCAGCCTACCATGCCACTGGGCTGGCCCTGAGCTAGGGTTTCGTACCCCCCTTTATAGCCTGCTACACCTTTGTAGCAAGGACTTGGATTGACATTTGGCCAAAGTGTCAAAGCTGAACCAAAGAAAGAGGGAAGGATTTTCAAAGGGCTTAAAATGCCACAAGCCCCAGATGCGTCCAACATATGACGCATGGGTCTTGCTCATTCTCCTGGCTGGCAAGCAGGATTTTCTCTCCCATGCAGCAATTGCCACTAGTAAGACCAACGTTTTCTGGTCCAAATTGTGGCAATCCTGGGTACCCTTTTTACGGGGCTTGTGCCAGATATTCCATGCAAGCTGCTGTAAACCAGGTAAAGTGTTGTAACTGCGCCCAACCTACTAAAATGGGGAGCAGCTTGCGGTGAAGGTGTGGGTGCAGCTGTGCCAACAAAAGGTTTTGACACTGGGCTTAACACAAGCCCTGAGTCACCCTTTGAAAATCCTTCCCGGAGGATCTGCAGTGAAGCGGAACTGAAGTTGCCGATTTTCATGTTCACTCACCCTTAGCCAGCAGTTGAGTTTTACTGAAGTCCCCCTCTCAGACCACTACTACTGTTGTTGACAGTTATGAAAAATCCTGAAATAACTCGCAGCAGCAGGTAAGGCTGACGTGTTTGCAGATTATACAAAGGCTCTGGGGTAGGAAATGACTGTGCAAAATGAGGCTGCCAAAAATCCGAAAGGCAACAGACAAGCATGATCGGATAAGTGGCAAATGGAGATTTAGTACTGATAAATGGAACTTAATACTGATAAATGTAGGGTCACACATACAGGTGACAGGCAAAATGAAAACTTAATGAAAGGACAGAGTAGCAGAAAATAGCACTGGGAAAGGATTTAGGAGTCGCACTGTTTCACAGACAGATCATTGAAGCCCTTCTCTATGTCTGGACCAGTCTACAGCGGAAGCATTGTGCTTTTCATATATATCGATATGTATTTATATCAATATAGATAGATACAGATTTGTATATATATATATATATATATATATATAAACATATACACACATAAACACACACACACACATATATATATATATACATATACACACACACAAACACACACACACACTATCTCCTCTGGTTCTACTGGATGGCCCCATCAGACCATCCCCTAGCCACATCTCGCACCATTCCAAGGTACTTACCCCAACCTACAGTGTTTAGAAAAATAAATAAAGGGTGCACAGAACAAAACCCACTGTAGTTACAAATTTATTGCATCAAGGCCAAACCCCAAACCAGAACACCAAACACCCTACATAGCTCCTCTACAACGAGGCTTCATCAGGGGGTAGTGCTTGATATGAAACATGCATGTTAAATACCCAAGCCTCATGAAGATTCAATTGTGCATCAATGCATTGATAAAGTGCATCTTAAAATTCTTGACAGAAACAAAGTGCAAAAATTATATATGAATAAAGTGCAACCACATATAGATTGAGTGCCAAATATTATGCATCCTATCATATTGTGTTAGGCCTACTTTACCTATGTATACAACCTCCAGTGTGCTTCCATGGGAAGCCCCCATATTAGGGTCCCTGAGGGGCCCTCTTGCTCCCTCAGGGTTGCAGGATAAGGTCCAGGAATTGGGCGCCTGATCGATGGCGCCAGACCTGTAAGGGGCTGTCACTGTCCTAATGCTGCTTCAGTGATTTTTCCATCATTTTTTCTCTGAGGGAGCTGTGGGCATGCAAAGATATGGCATGCACATTCCCAGTTCATTGCATGCATACATCGGTGTCTGTGAAAGCCTCCAGCCCCTGAATGAGACACCACACATGCTGCCTCCCAGCCTCCACTGAGCAGCAGTCCAACAGCAGAGGATGAGATCCACCACCTAAATGGAGGAGAGCTGTCCACTGGGTTGCTCATCACTCTGCCCCCTGTGATCTGAGTCCATTTCTGAACTGGGGTCACCAGGAAAATGAGCAGATGCCCTGCTGCTGCTGCAGTGCTGCCTGGCTGGGATGACAGGGCCTGAACCCTCAAAGGATGGGGGGGGGAGCTGTAGATTTTTGTTAAAAGGGAGTAATGTCACCAGTGGCATTCAGAAAAGGTTTGGGCCCCGTAATAAAATATATGGCAGTCACCCACCCTGGTGGTACTGGTAGAGCATGCCATTCTTAGATGCAGGAAACCCAGGTTCATGGCATGAGCCCCGTTCCCAACCCCATGCTGGTGGATCGAGAGAGTGATGTAGAGGCAGCACTGTCATACTTCTTGGAGGGAAGGGGGAACTGTGGCAGTATCCTCTCTGGATGAGCGCCACCGTTGTTGGATCAGGGTGGCACTGTATGTTCTGTATAACCCTACAACTTTCTGCCCCACCCCTCTCAAGTGGGCATGATGCAGATGCTCCTAGAGATGTGGGGGAAGGACAGGACTGTAAGTGTCACACGTTACCAATCAAGCAGGAGGAGATTGGCTGTTCTTGGTTACTAGTGATGTCACAGTCAGTGAAATCACAATGTGGGGGATGAATTGAGAGGAGAAGAGCTGACTATGTCAGCCTCTGGGTAGTGTGCTGTTCCACTCATCGCACCCAGTACTGTCAGGTAAAGTATCTTCTAAGTTGCAAAACAGTCAAGAAAAAAATACTTACACGCATACATACATAATGTCGACAGTTAAGCACCTATATGGTCCACCTAGTCTGCCCAGTTTTACCCTTGCTACTGAGCTCCTTTCCCCCCAGATCTTATCCATTATCCCCCCTTCCCTGGATTCCCTTGAGCCCATCCCATGCGTGCTTGAAACACAATACCATTTCTGTCTCTACCACCTCTTCCAGCAGGTCGTTCCAAGAATCCACCACCCTCTCGACGACAAAGTACTTTCTCATGTTACTTTTTAAAGTCCACCTTCCATCTTTATACTGTGACCCCTAGTTGCTAAACATCCTTTTATTTGAAATAGGCTTCCCCTTTGCATCCTGTTAATACCTGTTAGATATTTGAACATCTCAATCATATCCCCTCTGTGTCTCCTATCCTCCAGGGAGTACATGCCCAGCTTCCTCAACCTTTCCTCATGTGCCTTCCCCTGCATCCCCTGAACCATCTGAGTAGTCCTCCTCTGGTCTGTCTCCATCCTCTCAATATCCTTCTTCTGGTGCTGTCTCCAGAAATGAACACAGAGCTCCAGATGAGGTCAGACCAGGGCTGTATACAGGGGCATGATGACCTCCTCCTTCTACTAGCAATGCCTCTACTTATACATCCCAGCATTCTGTTAGGCCTCCCCACCTCAGCCTGCCACTGATTTGCCACCTTCAGGTCAGACGAGATGATGACACCCAAGTCCCTCTTGTTCCTCAACTGCTATTTCCTCTCCATTAATCACATACTTTGCTCTTGGATTACCATGCCCTGTATGCATAATTTTGTATTTCCCTGCATTCAAACCTAGCTTCCAGACCTTGGACCACTTCTCTAGCCTAGCAAGGTCCTCCTTCATTCTTTCAACTCAGCCTGGGGTGTCCATTCTATTATATATCTTGGTATCATCCCTGAACAAACACACCCTCCCCTCTAGACCTATTGCAACATCCTCAATGAAAATGTTGAAAAGGACTGGACCCTTCTAATATAATAGGTGACATGATAGTTGACTACTTCAGAGGGTTACTAGTAATTCCAGGACATACACTAGCTCTTTAAAAAATATCCAGGGCTCCAGCCACTGATGCCCAGGGCAAACACCGTCCAAGGTCTTCTGGATTGTCCTGTTTGTGTGGCAGGTGCAGAGGTGAGAAAGAAAGGCAAATGAGTGACAAAAATGATGAAGGTTGGAACAGTGGGGGCTTCAAGCATGCATGAGATAGACACAGAGGTATATTAGAAAAGAGACAGGGAGGTGGGAGGGTTGCCGGAGACCGAATATGGTCTTTCCATCGATGGGCTAGGCAGGGAACATCTGGGCAGACTGGATGGGCTAAGTGATCTTTTTCTGCCTATCTATGTATCCAGGGACAGCAGGGTACTGTAGGTCACATGAGGAGAATTTGGAAAGTCTCAGTATACACTCTGCGAAGGCCAGGTGGGAGACGGTAATGTGACAGAAACATTCACATGCATATGGGGGATACAATAATATGAACTCCACACAGTTGATCAAGTTAAGAACAGCTCATCCACCACGGAGCACAATCTAGGGGTACTTATATTAGGAAGCATGAACAACTCTGCTCTGTGTAGGAAGGTGGCAGCAAAGGCCAGCAAGATACTGGGGTGTAGCAATCAGTTCAAATGCTTCATTGGCAAGCTTTTAAACTAGTCAAGGGGGGAGGCACTGATAAGCAGCAGGAAAATTCCAGCCTCTCCCTACAAAACAGGGTACTAAATGAGAAAAAGACCGAGGTAGAAAGGTCAGTGGGGGATGCTGCAACAGAAGGTAAAGCCATCAAAAAATGGAAAGCAATGAGTACCAATGCCCGTAGTCTGAGTAACAAGCTTCCTGAATTAGTGGCCTTGATGGAGGAGAACATCTGGATATTGTGGCAGTCATAGAAACATGGTTCACACAAAACCATGACTGGGACATAAACATACCAGGTTACACTATCTACAGGAGGGACAGAGAGGGTAAAGAGGAGGAGTAACTCTTTACATAAGGGAAGGAATCAAAGCAACAGAACAAAAGGAAAACAGGAAGGAGAAGAAGCACTGTGGGTAAATTTGGAGACTGGCAATGGCACCACAATCAGCACAGGGTTAGTATAGACCTCCTTCTCAGGGGAGGAAATGGACAAGGAAATGATAGAAAGTATACTTAGTATGGCAGAAAAAGGGAGATATTGCTGATGGCGATCTGAATATGCCAGATGTTAACTGGAGTGCAGTTGCAGCAGCCACTCAAGAGTGGGGTTATTCTAGATACCCTACAGGGGCATGCTAGATAACTAGTATTGGAGCCCACTTGAGAGGGAGCAATCTTAGACCTGGTTCTCTCAAATGGAGATGAAGAGAGGATCACAGATGTAAAGTAGGTAGCCATCTGGGAACTAGCGACCATCGAACAGTATGGTTCACAATAAACACAGCAATAGAGTCCAAGCCATACAAAGGCAAGGTACTGGACTTTAGGAGGCTGACTTTGCCAAAATGGGTGAGTGCCTAAGGAATGCACTAGCAAATGGGCAGGCAGGAAGGAGGGTGGAAGAACAATGGGGAATAATAAAACTGCCATCACAGAGGTAACAAGCCTTTGTGTGAAGCAAATAAACAAACTAAACGATGTAAGAACCACTATGGTTCTCGAAGGAAGTGGCAGTGAAGGTTCAAGAAAAAGAAAGCTTTCAGGAAGTACAAGGAATCACAGAAGGAGCAGGACAGAGAACTGTATCAGTTAAAACAAAAGGAAGCTGGGAAGGCAGTCAGAACAGCAAAGGCCCAAACCGAGAAAAGATAGCCAACTCAGTTAAGAAGGGATAAAACCTTTTATAGGTACATCAGGGAGCGAAGGAAGACCAAGAGAGGGATAGTGAGGCTTAATAAAGGGGGAGGGTGGGCAGAGGGTGACTGTGAAAAGGCAGAGATACTAAACAAATATTTTGCTCAGTATTTACAAAGGAAGAGGGAGAGTACCTAAAACAAACAGTAGAAACACTCTGGATACAGAAGTTGATACCAGCCCATTTACAGAACAAAGGGTTCTGAAAGAACTCTTAAAACTGAAGGTGGACAAAGCAATAGGGCCTGATGGGATTCATCCCAGAATTCTAAAAGAACTAAGGGTAGAATTAGTGACACCACTGACTACCCTATTTAACAAATCATGGGAGGATGGGGTGGTACCTGAGGACTGGAGGAGGACAGATGTGATTCCCTCACAAAAAGTGGGAGCAAGGCAGAAGCAGGAAACTACAGACCTGTTAGTTTAACCCTCAGTGGTAGGGAAAATGATGGAATCACTTCTGAAGGAAAGAATTGTCGAGTATCTAGAGGCCAGAGGGCACAGGACCCAAGGCAGCATGGATTCATAGCAGGAAGGTCATGCCAGACAAATCTGATAGATTTCTTGACTGGGTGACCAAATAGTAGATCAGGGAGGGCTGTGGACATGGCCTACCTAGACTTTAGCAAGGCATTTGACACAGTCCCACACAAAGATTAATACACAAGTTAGCTAGCCAGGAGTGGGTCCCAGGATGACAGCCTGGGTAAAAAATTGGCTGGAGAGAATAGGACACAGAGAGTAATAGTAAATGGAGTCCACTCTGAAGAAAGGGGGGTTACTAGTGGGGTACCGCAGGGTTCAGTATTAGGGCTGGTCCTCTTCAATGTCTTTATAAGCGACATTGCAGAGGGACTGGAAGGAAAAGTATGTCTCTTTGCAGATGACACACAGATCTGCAACAGAGTTGATGCACAAGGTGGGGTGGAAAGGATGAAAAGGGACTTGACAAGGTTAGAGGAATGGTCAAATGTATGGCAGCTTAGATTCAATGCTAAGAAGTGCAAGGTAATGCACCTGGGAAACAAAAACCCAGTGGAAGAGTACACTATGGGTGGTGAGATACTAACAACAACAAAAATGGAAAGGGACCTGGGGGTAGTCATATCAGATGACTAAAGGTGGGCAAGCAATGTGAGAGGGGCAGCAAGGAGGGCTGGGGGATACTGGGATGCATGGGAGAGGCATCACCAGTAGAAAACAGGAAGTTATTATCCCTCTGTACAGACAGCTGGTCAGACCACATCTGAGCACCGCGTGCACTTCGAGACCCAGTCTTCGCAAAGACATAGACAGGATGGAAGCTGTCCAGAGGAGGGCACTAAAATAGTGCAGGGTCTGCACCGAAGACATATGAAGAGAGACTTAAGGAGCTTAATATGTATAGCCTCGAGGAAAGGAGGAGAGGGGGACATGATAGAAACATTCAAGTACCTCAAGGGAATCAACAAAGTCCAAGAGGGTAGCATCTTTCAAAAGAGGTGTTAAGAACAAAGGCACAATTTAGCAGAATGGGGGTCAGAGGTAATTTAAGGAAGTATTTTTTCACAGAGAGGGTTGTGGATGCATGGAACGGCCTTCCGGAGGAGGTCGTGGAGTCAAAAACAGTGGTGGAATTCAAGCTTGCATGCATGGGACAGTCATAAGGCAATTCTAGGGGGTGGGGGTAGGAAGAAGTAGGCTGCTGGTTAACTAGGATCTGCAGCTTATCCAGTAGGCAGGGAAATGGGCAGACTGGGTGGACCAAGCGGTCCTTATCTGCCGTCAAATTCTATGTTTCTATGTTTCTATAGCGAGGGCAACCTCCTCCAGAAGTAGGGAGATAGTCCTCTCCCTGCACAGGTCACTGGTCAGGCCACACCTGGAGTACTGCATGCAGTTCTGGCACCTGTACCTGAGGAAGAATGTCAGATTAATGGAGGGGGTGCAGCACAGAGTGACAAAGATGATCCTGGGATTGGAGGGCAAACCCTACGAGGAAAGGTTGGGCGAGCTAAATATGTATTCTTTGGAGGAGAGGAGGGATGGGGGGACATAACTGAGACCTTTAAGTACTTGAAAGGGATGAACAAGACTCAAACAGGGTGGATCTTCCAATTAAGAGGAGGAAGGGACACGAAAGGGCACAGTCTCAGACTGGAGGGAGAAGATTCAGGAGGGAGGCAAGGAGACAGTTCTTCACAGAAAGTGTGGTGGGCAAGTGGAACACACTACCACAGGAGGTGGTGGCCTGTAAGATGATGGGCAGTTTCAAAAGGGGATGGGACAGGGTGAGGGGGAGGGTAACTGTAAAGAGGGGAGGAGTGGGAGAGGCAGCTGCACAATCAAGCAAACTCGACAGACCGTAAGGCCTATTTCTGCTGGCATTTTTGTATGTTCATATGTTCATATCTCAAGCTGCAAGGGAGGAATTTCACAAAGGACGCTGGGGAGTATTTTATTCACTGAGCAGGTGCTGGATGGATGGACTTGCCTGCCCAGTAATATGTCCAACACTCAGACAATATCTGGGTTCAAAATATTATGGGACATCTTTAAAGGGAAACATTCATCACTAAGTGCTCCACACCCAAGTGTGGGGCTGGTCTCAACATGCACTTTGTGTGCAAAAACATTTTATTAGTTACTGTTTACCATAGTATAGTTGATTGTATCAAACTAATTTTGCTTACTTCCAGGATGACATTTTCTGTAACTATAAATCCCAGAATACCTTGCAGCTGACATCAGAGAAGGACTGCAGCAGTGGGAGATTCAATAGCCTGCAGTGCATGTTAAAGCTTTTATAAACTCTGACCTTTTGTTTGCTGGTCCCACTGCCATCTCAAGGCTAAGTACAGTCACAAATGACTGTACTTAGCCTGGGAGAATAGCAGGACCTGATCAGAGCTGCAGGATGTGGTGTTTGTACAGTAGCTCTGAAGTGAGCACTCTCTCCTTGGTCAAAAAGTAACTGACATGATCCAGACCAGCAACTCATACGAAAGAGTTGCCAGCCCGAGGAGCTAATTTAGCCTGGATTTGAATTTTATGGCTTAGTCATCAAACAAATATTTACCTTACTGAGCCTGGCTCACAGCTTTCATAAGTCAGCTGAGCAGCCAAAGAGCACTGCAGCCTCATGGTCACCACCAAATATCAGCACTTTGATCATGTGAAGAAGGTAGCAGGGCTGCAGACACTTAGTATACAGTACATATTGCTAGGATTTGGGGAACGGCTGTCCAAAGTTACATATACTAACTTTGCAGACAATTCTACACATGTGTGGCTATTATTATAGGGTTGAGTAGGCACTTTATTGTTAAACCCCAATTTATGCACTTTAATAACCTGACAAACGTTCAATGGATTTGCACGTCTTGTGGGGTAGATCTCTGGATGAGCCATGTTTCATTCCAGTCCATCTCCAGGGGGAGGGGGAAAGAGTGTCCAGTGCTCTGTGGACCTCTGGCGGAAGCTGAGGGTGCTGCTGCTTCTGGGACCTCACGAAAGGGGGGATAAGCAGATGCTGGCTGGCATTGCACATCCCGGCCCCCAGGGATTTCCACCGCAGCCACAAAAATCTGTCCCCCATCCTTGACACCCTACCTGCCACCACTCCCACTGCAATCTGTGTCCGCTGGGGGGGTTCTGCTCCTGTGGCACCACCTTGGGGGGTAAGCCAGGTCTCAAGACTGTTATCCATTGAGGAGGGGTGCCTGCCCAGCAGCGCCACCCAGGGGGGTAAGCCTGGGCATGGGGGGCCGGCGTGTGGGGCAGGGGCTGATCCCCTAAGGGGGAGGACGCTGTGACCAAAAAAAAAAGTTCCTGGTGTCCAGTGGCATACCCAACCCTCCGATTGCCATTCTCATGAATCCCCATTATTTTTATAATGTTCCCTGCTGTCTAGTGGTGCCCCTGCCCTTTGATCACTGTCCTGGTTGTTACATTAATTTTCCCTGGTGTCAAGCTGCCCCCCTCCCCCACCCTCCATTTACCATCCCTTTTGTTGGAATACTTTCCCTGGTGTCTAGTGGCACCCCTTACCCTCCTTTCCCTGTTCTATCCTGAAATAAAGAAAACAGTCACTCAATGTCTTTTTTCTTTAAACCTGTATAAAAGAAAATGGTCCCTCACCAATCCCGCCCCCACCCCACCTCCCACTCAGCACCCCACACCCCACATCCCACATGCTCTTACTCAACTGAACAGGTCCCAGGGCAAAGATCCACTCTCTAATCAAAGACACATCTTGCTGCTGGAAACGTTGACTGCTATATGGCAAAGTAAGGTAAGTGCAGTTCAATATATTTCAATGTGGTTTTCAACTTTGGTGCATAACTGTCATTTTTCAAGATTGACACCAAATTTTCAACACATCCTTTTTTGATAACCCACCTCATGAACAATGTTGGTGTCATTTCTCAAATTCTGCCCAAAAGGTGATTTCATGGTTGGTTGGCAAAATCACCTTTCAGGCGAGATTTCAAAATTTTCACCATACTTGTTCATGAGGTGGGGTCATGAGAAGGGTATGTTGAAAATTTGGGGTAAAAATATGCTAAAATGGCAAAGTTGTGTGCATCTGTTGACATTTTGCTATGCTCACTCATACATTTCTTAATTTTCAATATTTTAACCTCAACTTATCAGCATAGCCATGTCTTTACACCATGTAATAAATGTGACAGCTGTCATTTTTCAAATCTTGCCTAAAATGTCTTTTTGTGCCCCTGACATGGTATTATGCTGCGGTGGTGCAGAATGACGTTTTGGTGGGAATCTGACAATTCTTACTACTTGTTTGATGAGGTGGGGTAATAGAAAGGCTATGTTGACAATTTGGTTGCTGCTGTCCTACAAATGGATTCCCAATGAACATACATATATGGATCTATGGAACATACAGCCCATCAGACAATGGGAAGGCTTTAAGCCTGAGGTTCAATTGGTGGGGCAACTATGTCACTCCCCCATCAGGCCTTAAAAGGCCACTCATCCTGGACTGTTCCATGATTCATCTCTTCATTGCAGCCAGAGGCACTGCTCCTCCTTGCTCTGCTGTGACTTGTTTGAGGTGCCTCTGGCTGCTGGCTCTGTCTCCACCTCATGCTCTTCTCGCTTCTCCCACAGCACTTGTCAGGTGCTCTCATGCTGGTCAGAGGCTTTGCTCTGTATCAGTCAATCCCCCCCTTCCTGCTTCTCCAATCACCTCTCACTCATCTGATCTCCTCCCCATTCCTTGTTTTTATCTCCCTCTGTGCTCCTCTTCTCAGCCATGTGTTTTCCTGCAGGTGCCTCCAGCTGCTGGCTTCCTCATACCTTGCTCATTCAGCTGCGTTTTTTTTTTTTTGCCACTCGTCCCATTTGTCTGCCCTCCTCCTGGCTGTATCGACCGTGCTGCTCTAGGTTGCCTTGGCTTTTCTGACTCCCGTTGGGTTTACTTCTCTCCTCAGGCGGCAATGCCCACCATGCTTCCCCCACCTATCTGCTACTTCATTCCCATCCCTCGCCCCTTCCTTCTACTGTTCCTGCCACACGCAACACCTATTTGTTCATTTTAGTTTCCCCTGTGCCTTGCTCCTAAAATTCTTTTTGAGTTACCTGCTGCTGCCGTCCATCACAGCACTAGCGTCAGTGACTTCCCAGGACTCCTTCTGCCAGGGACTTGAGTAGTGCGAGCTGAGAATGAGCCCTTGAGGTCTCGTGTGTCCACAGAACCTGGACGTGCGTCAGGACAGTGCTGGAAGCATTTCAGAGCAAGTGCGTTTGGTCCTGTTTCTCGAATGAATTGAAATGTTTTTCCTATTATTTTTCCTGCAGTTGCAAAGACTTCTCAAGCATGTAATCAGGTGCCTTATGCCTGTGTATGTTAGACACACACACACATACACACACACTCTCTCTCTGTGCTATGTTTGCAATTCCTTTTAGCTCTTGCTTTCAAGGAACTTTGACCTGGACATACTGAATACATTTTTGCAATCCACTTAACAATAGCTGGCTCCTGCTACTGGTTTTCCTCACTTTCTCTCCCTCGTTCATTGGCATTTCCATCTCTACCTCAGTTCATTCAGGTTCGCTGTGTTGTAACTGTGGTATCATTCATGATAGTAAGGCATCCTATCGACACCCCTCATGCTGTTGGAGCTCTTTGTGGTCGCGAAACCTGTTCCATCATTGACCTCTGTTGCTTGACTCGGTCCTTCTCTCTACGTATCTCTGCTGTATTGGAGGTGTCTACATCTGTGGACTCCACTTGTTGCCCTCCTCCTCTAGTTCACTATGCCCTTCATTCCACTCCTTCTATGACCTTTCCTTTCTTTAGTTTTTTTCCCCATCCTGCCATCACCTTCCTAGTCGTATCCTCCTCTTATGCTAGTCCGTATGGTGTCCAGGTGCTTGAGTCTGGTTCTCCTTTGCTCAGTCCGACCTCAGGGTCTGCTCATTTATATCGCTTAATCAAGCATACCTCTCACTGGATCCTATGCTACATCATTGAACTGCTGCAATACTGCAGTTATTATCACCATCAGTCTTCTCATGCCCACATCTTGGTATCCCTCGCTCATCCAGTCTCTATGTGGGTCTACTTCTTCACATCAACTACTCGAGCATAACCCTCTCGGATCCATGCTACCTCGACTCTACCTGCTCTGTACTCGGACACATGCCTCCATGTCTATTGCCCCTTTGCTAGGGGCTGTCAGGCTGCTCTCCATCATCATTCATCGTTCATTTCATGTCTCACTTCAAACCATGCAGGCCTTCAAGGCTTCTTTTCATCATCATACTTCCTCTCTTGCTTTTGAGCGTCTAGTTGCAGACATCGCTCGCATCCCTAGACAGCTGTTCATTTGGAAGGACAGAGTGAGAGCTTCCTCTAAAATTTGACTTTTTCCTCCTTCCTTGATCTTCACTTTAAATTGCTGTAGCACAGCCATCCCTAATCTAAACGTCCTTCAGCCTGGAGGGATGATGACCTAGGCCTTGGATCTCCAGAAGTTTCCTCTTCAAAGGGTTTTTTTCCTCTCCTCCATGCCAATGATCATAATATTAGTCAAGGTTAGTACTTTCATAGGTTACTTAGTTAGGTTCTGCTGTTGGATGGAGTCAGATGGTGGCCCCGGCTGTTACCTCTCTCCTTAGGAAGTCTGCCCTTCTGCAACTTGTCAGATTTCCTTTCATTCATTGTCCTCACCTTTTCTCATTCTTCTCCTGTCTTTACTGTCTGTGTCTATTACATTTATTTCCGGTCTAGATATCTTCTAATTTCTCACCTCTTTGATGCTCGACACCCTTTTGGGTGTTCTTTTTGGGCTTCTTCCTTAGCTACCTTTAGCCAAGAGAATTTCCTGTGGCACCTATGGGGGGAGCCCTCCTCTAAGGTTCCTTGTGTCATACCCCTATAGGGTGGTATATCCCAAGGGTAGAGAGGTGAATAGCCACAATGTATCAAAGTCACGCAAGCATACATCTCATTCAGTTGCATAAGCACAATTAAATGGGAAGACTTTAAGCCTGAGATTTAAGGGGTGGAGCAACTACATCACTTCCTCATCAGGCCTTAAAAAGCCACTCCTCCTGGACTATTCCAGGATTTATCTCTTCGTTGTCCCATCATCCACCCCTCCTCCTCCCCATGGGCTTCTTCCTAAGCTACCTTTGGTCAAGGGAATTTCCCACGGCACCTATGGGGGGATCTCTCTTCTAGGGTTCCTTGCGTTGTACCCTTACAGGATGGTATATCCCATGGATAGAGAGGAGAATAGCCGCAGTGTATCAAAGTCACACAAGCATACATATCATCCAGTTGCATAAGCACAACTGAAACAAGAATACGATTACACTATCTCAAAAAGTTCACATGCATGGGACTGCAGGGCCCAGAGGGACCTGCATTCCAACAGGAAAGTTAGGGTACCATTATACTATCTTAAAAAGTAAGGACATTCTTTGTAAACAACTGCATTAAAGCAACATTTAGGGTTCAGGCTAAAGCGACAAAAGTCAGGAATTGTGGCTTTAGGGTTTCCAACCCTAAAATGCCAGTGTCACCCTTAAAGTAAATCAGGGGTGGAGTCTTCCTAGGGGTTGTTCATCCTAAAGCTCACCCCATTCTATATACTTCAGAAACACACACCTAATGAGGTGAGCTTTAGGGTAACAACCCCTAGGAAGACTCCAACTCTGATTTGCTTTAGGGGTGGCATTGGCGTTTTAGGGTTGGAAACCCTAAAGCCACATTTCCTTATTTTTTCACTTTAGCCTGAACCTTAAATGTTGCATTAACACAATCTTTTTGCAAAGAATATATATATATACACATATATATATATATATATATATATATATATATATATATATGTTGCAAGAAACTTTGAAAATGCTCCAGTTAGGGCTAAAGTGAAAAAGTTGGGAAATAAGGCTTTGGAGTCTCAAACCTAACCCCCCAAAGCAGGCAGGAGCAGGCATGGAATGTGCCTTGGGCTTCTCAAGCCTAACACTCCCCCATTCCATCTTTAAATAAGGTCAGATATGTAGACTTTATGAGAATGGGGTAAGCATTAGGCTTGAGAAGCCCAAGGCACACACCCACACCTGTTCTCCTGCCAGGTTTGGGGGGGGTTAGGGTCTGAAACCCTAATGCTTCATTTCCCAACTTTGATGACTTTGACTCTAACTGGAGCAATAATGACGTTTTTTACACCTTATTACCTACTTTTTGAGATACCATAAAAGTATCCTTATTTTACAGTGGGGGGTACAGGGTCCTTTGGACCCTGTGTATCCATCCCTCTGTAGATGCATATATGTATGTAGCTGTGAAAGCACAGGGCCCTCTGGGCCCTGCACTTCCATTTATAAAACAACAATGACCAAATTATCAGCATACCCACCTTAATACCCCACCCCACGTACCCAGGTGTGAACTGGTTTACTGGGACAATGCTGATGCAGAAGGTGCTGTAGCATGCAGCATGCAGCACCAGCCCTGGTCTGGAAGGGATGGAGCAGTGTTTTGGCGCAGATGCCATAACCAGTGGTGGGTCAGGGAACTTCACTCACAATGTATCGACATATCTGCCAGGGCCTGATGGGTCCATGCACTGCATCAGGACTGTCTCCAGTATTGTATTTATCTCATTTTAATGAGGATACAATTCCACTATAACAAAAAGGGAAATTCTTTGCAAAAAAATACGTTAATGCAGACATTAGGGATGTAAAATGCAAAGTGCAAAAAGACAGGACATGAAAAACATCAGGGATATGGGTCTCTGGAGTACTGGTGAATCAGTGGTGGGGTCTTACTTTGGGTTTTCAACCCTAGTGCCCACCCCTCCCCTGATCAGACAAGCTCAAAAGTGATATCTTCATGCAGGGCGCGTAGGGTCCTACAAGAAGAAAACTCTGACAGATTATGTTTACCATACTCTATCACTATGAGGCACCAGGTTGGAGCTGTATCTTGTGCTTCAGACAGGAGGCTATGGGCTGGGGGTGGGCATTAGGTTTGACAACCCCAAGTAAGACTCCACCACTGATTCGCCAATACTCTGGAGACCCAAATCCCTAATGTTTTTCATTTCCCATCTTTGTGTGCTTTGCATTTTACAACCCTAATGTCTGCATTAATGTAATTGTTTTTGCAAAGAATATATTTATACAGATGCAGTCATACCTATATATTAGGGTTGAGGAGGCACTTTAATGTTAAACCTTAATTTTTGCAGCTTAATAACTTTACCCCCATTCAACCAATTTACATGACATTTGGAAGGCACCTCATATGTGCCAGGATCTCTTGATTATGCAAATTTTATGTAGATCAGTTCACTGGAGGCAAAGTTACAGAGGTGCAAAAAATGCAGAAGTCTCTGTTTTTAAGACTTTTTTTGCTCTCCAATAATTGAAAAAATATAAATATTTGAAACCTGAAACTTTCAGATTTCATAGAATCTGGCCAAAGGTACATGCTTTTGTAGTTTTTATGTCTCACAGATTAACATTTTTTTTAATTATTTAAGTTAAAAGTTCCATTTGTGAGCATGCACAGTTTAAAAAAATCAACGTTCTATGGATATCTGTTTTTTTTATGACTACTGGTTGCACTATACAACACAGCTGTCTTTTAGTAAATGACAGCTGTGTCATATAGTGCAATGGGCTGTTGACGTGACTCATATGTCAAGGACAGGGCTACTGTCATTGTAGCCCCACTATCCTAACTGTACAGTGCCTTATCATGTTATCTGCACACCGAGGGACCCAATCCCCAGTAGCAGTCTTTATTTATTTTAGTTTTTGTATAATCCAACACCGGGATGCTCTCTCCACAGCCCATTGTTTTAATATATTTGCTGACACTAGGGGCCCAATCCCCGTGTTGGCATATATAAGTACCCTCCCCCAGTAGTATGGGACACTGGGGAGCCCACCCCCAGTCTCCTGAAATAGTTTATTTAATGTTTTTTTATAATCTGACATCAGGATGCCGACCCCCTGTGTTGGATACCCTCCCTCAGCTCCTTGTTTATTATGCTGACATCCGGGGGCCCAATCACCGTGTTGGCATTTCAACCACCCCTGCAGTGTGGGACACTGGAAAGTGTACCCCCAGTGTCCCAAAATAGTTGATTTACTGATATTGTACCTGCAAAACAGAATATCATCCTCCGACATCTTTTTCCTTTTTTTCACCTGAAAAATGAAAACCATCCCTTGTCGTCACCACCGTCTTCCTACCCCCAACTTGACCCTCTCACTGAGTACCCACCACCCTACACACCCTTTATTCTATACTTACCTCTGGAGGTTGTTTGCATCTTCTGTGGATGGGGACACACCTGCACTCTTCAAAGTTGAACGAGAACTGAGGAATAAAGGTAAGTTCTGTATAATGTATGTCAATGGCATTTTGAACTTATGTTCATAGCTTTGCCATTGTTTGGAATTTTTACACCAAATTTTCAACATGGCATTTTTGTGACCCCACCTCATAAGCATTGCAACTGTCATTTTGTTAATCGGCCTCAGAAGCTGATTTCCTGGTCACTGCTCGAAATCACCTTTTGGGTCTGATTAATGAAATTTCACTGACAATGTTCATGAGATGGTGTCCCAAAAAGGTTATGCTGAAAATTTAATGGAAAAATTCCTAAAAATGGCTAAGTTATGCGTGTTTGTTAACATTTTTCTACACACGCACATAACTTTGGTAATTTTCAGTATTTTGACACCAAATTTTCAACATAGCCATTTTTTCACACCACCTCATGAACATTACAGCCGTCATTTTTCACATTCTGTCCAAAATGTTTTCACACCTGTGGCGCGGAGTGGCATTTTGGTACGGATTTGAAAATTTTCACCTACGGAGTTTATGAGGTGGGGTCATAAGAAGACTGTGTTGAAAGTTTGGGGTCAAAGTATTAAAAAAACAAAGATTTTATTAAGTAATGTTGTTTGCAGGGACGTCCGTTGCACCACTGGGGAACACGCTGCCTTACCATGCCAGTGAGCTGTGTTCAGGTGCGAACTCAGTGAGACGGTTTACTGGGACAAGGCTGATGGAGAAGGTGCTGTAGCATGCAGCATGCAGCACCAGCCCTGGCCTGGGTAGGGGTGGAGCAGTGTTTTGACGCAGATGCCATACCATGTGGTGGGTCAGGAAACCTCACCTACAAGGTATCAATATGTATGCTGGGGACTGCTGGGTCCATGCACTGGGTCAGAACTGTCTTCAATATTGTATGTATCTTGGGACCTGCCCAAATGAGGATACAATTCCACTATCACAAAAAGAAGGGAAATTCATTGCATAAAACAACGTTAATGCAGACATTAGGGTTGTGGAACACAAAGCACACAAAGAAGGGAAATTAAAAAACATTAGGGATTTGGGTCTACGGAGTATTGGCAAATCAGTGGTGGGGTCTTCTTTGGGGCTGTCAACCCTAATGCCCACCCCTTCCCCTTATCAGATGAGCTCAGATGTGATGTCTTCACACAGAGCCCACAGAGCCCTGTATGAAGAAAGCTACGACATATCACAGTATGTTGGCCATACTGTTTCACTATGACACACTACCTTAGAGCTGTACCTTATGCTTTGAGCAGGCAGCTACAGGCTGGGGGAAGGGGGTAGGCATTAGGGTTGACAGCCTCAAGGAAAACCCCACCACTTATTTGCCAATACTCTGTAGACCCAAGTCCCTAATGTTTTTTTTATTTCTCTTCTCTGTGCGCTTTGCATTCTACAACCCTAATGTCTGCATTAACAGATATATATTTTTTACAATTAATACTATATATATGTTCATTGCAAAAAAAATGTGAATTCACTTGTTAGGGTTAAAGCAACAAAAGTCGGGAAATGTGGCATTAGGGTTTCCAACCCTAACAACCCACCCCCACCCTGTAGGTGGCAACAGGTGTGGGGTGCGCCTTGGGGTTGTCAACCCTAATGCTCACCCCATTCCATGTGTAAGATGAAATGTGAACAGTATATAAGAATTGGGTGAGTGTTGGGGTTGACAACCCCAAGGCACACCCCATGCCTGTTGCTGCCTGAAGGGTGGCGGAGGGTGTTAGGGTTGGAAACGCTAATGCCTCATGTCCCTACTTTTGTTAATTTAACCCTAACTAGTGCATGAATTACTTTTTTTGCAATGCATTTCCATACTTTTTGAGATAGTATAATGGTATACTCATTTGCCTGTGTGGGCCTTGTGCTCCAATCCCTCCATAATTGTATCCTTATTTAAATGTGGGAGTGCAGGCCTTCCCATCCATCCATCCATACTTTTTGAGATAGTGTAATTGTATTCTTATTTGTCTTGGGGATCATAGATGCATATATGTTGCATAACTTTGAATTTTTTTTACATATTTTGCCCCCAGATTTTCAACATACCCTTCTTATGACCCCGCCTCATGAACAGGGGTGGTGAAAATTTTCATATCCCAATCAAAAGGTGATCTCCCCAACTTACCACAAAATCACCTTCTGGGCTGGATTTCTATAATTCCACTGATATTATTCGTGAGGTGGGGTCTCAAAAAGGTCTAAAAATTTGGTACACAAATATGCAGCAATGGCAAAGTAATCCATCAAAGTGGAAAACCCCTTTGAAATACATCAGTCTGAAATCCTTTTTCATAACAATGGATCCTTTTCCGCTAGAACAAAAAAAGTCATGAAAAAGGATCCCCTCTCAAGCAAAAGAAATCAAAAAAAAAATAATTCCAAAATCCTTTTTTGTGAGAGGGGATCCTTGTTCACAAAAAAAGAATTATAAAAAACTAAGTCCGAAATCCTTTTTCATGAATATGAATCCTTTTTTGTGAGAATGAAAAAAAGTTCACAAAAAATTATCCTTTCTCATGAAAAAAGAATTGGAATAAAACTAAGTCCAAAATCCTTTTTTGTGGGAATGGATCCTTTTTCATGAGAATGAAAAAGAACTCACGAAAAAACCTGAAAAAACACGAAGTCCGAAATCCTTTTCATGAGAACGAAAAAAAGATGAAAAAAAAAATCATTAGTGAGTCACAAGAAAGGATTTAAAATGTTAACAAAAATGCATTCGGGGTCATTTTTCCACCAGACAACCACAGAATCCACCTAACGGAGTCCCAATGAGCAAGATAAATGTATTGGTGTGTGGGCAGAATATAATTTTTGTGGCTTTCAAATATTTTTTTGAGGGGGGGAACAGAAGACAAGATGGCAGCTAATGGAATTTTTCCTCATGAAAAACTATTGGCTCCTGATGAAAAAGAATCCTTTGTCATTTGACTAAATTATTTTTTCATTCCAGGAAGCTATCCAGGAGAAAGAGAAATTCCCATTGTAAATAATGGGAACTTTTAATAACTTTAGAATGGATTAAATATTTCTTTACCAAACAAGAAAACAGCAAGTCTGTGACCCAAGTCCTTTCTAGGTGTCAGCATGGCTCAGCTGGTAACACATCTGCCTCTAGACCAGAAGGCTGTGGTTCTCGTCCCACACCAGATGGGACTTGCACCTAAAATGCTGGCATCTGAGTGCAGTATTAGGGGGGTGCTGTACTGATAGGGTGTGCCGTCCTTCGGATGAGAAGTTAAACCAAGGTCCCTTCTACCTATCCTGGTGGGTGTCCAGGTGGAAGTAAAAGAACCCAGGGCGCTTTTCACAAAAGAGTAGGGGACATTCCCGGTGTCCTGGCCAACAGTCCCCTTCCCATAAACTGGTTCATGTAATTGTCCAGGCTGTGTGTTGGTGTTGATGTGCGATATGGCCGCCACTGCGCATTCAATCACTTCACTACCAGTCTAGCATTACTTGTAAAGCACTTTGGGACACACTGTGTATGAAAAGTGCTATATAAATGCTGATTATTATTCTTCTTCTACCCTGGAAAATTCAGACCACAATTCCAAACCATCTGGGTGTAAGACGATCACAAAAAAACTGCAAAAACAGCTATGTTTATGTTTTTGCACTATCCGTAACTTGGAACCCACACATCTGATTGGAATGAAACTTAGTACATCAAGAGATCTACCCCAACGAGACTGCCCTTGCAAACTTTTGTGCAAATTGAACGGTTCCAAAGTTATTAAAGTGTAAAATCTGAAGTTTAACATAAAAAGCCCTGCTCTACTCTAACTATATATTATCCCCATACATGTAGAACTGCCAGTAAGAGGCTGCTCAATGGCCCAGCAGAAGCAGGGCATTGGTAGGGCAGCCGGAGAGGGCTGGGAAATCACTGCTGTGTGGCAGTGCTCCTGGCCAAGGGAGGGAGGCATCCTGATTCTGGTGCTGTAGTGACTCCTGAGGTGTGCTGAGGGATTTTGTCTGCCCTGCAGGATGCTGCTTCGTGCAACTGACAAGAAGCGAGCCACACCAGGATGCCAAGGAAGGCAAGGGAGAAAATTTTAAAAATTATGAGCCCTGGTCACCATTAGTGATTGGATCGGTGCCCTTGAGTCCCTTTCTATTTGGATCCCTGACGGTGTGATGTCAGAGGGAGTGGTGGTTGGGACTGGGGGAACTGGGACTAATACCTGAAGCAGGCACATGAGGAGGCAACTGACAGCCAAAAAGCTTTGTGGGAAAAAACAGAACTGGCAGCAAAGTTAGTATATGTAACTTTAGACAGCTCCACTCCCCTGATCCTAGTAATATGCACTTATGCATTGATTGATTAATTTTTGCATTTATTTATTTAGTTAATTATTTAAATATGTATTTATTTTTAAAATTTTACTTGGAAAGTCATACTGAGCTGGTATCAGCTCGTTTCCAGATGCGTCCTGAGGAGAAGTGAAAGAGTAGAGAGCTGTGCAAACACAATCTGCAAAATTACAGGAAAAAGTTTCCAAGTAGTAAAATTGCAATACAATAAACTGCAAAAATAAGAATAAAAGAACATTAAGCAGTGAGGAGCAATGCAACACCATGAGGAGCAGTGGCTAGTGACTGATAACCGGGTGAGAGGGGCTGTACTAGTGTCAGTGCAGGGTGGAAGACAGCGGACAGAGGTGTTTCCCAATATTAGAAGCAACTGCAAGAGTGAGTAGAGAAATCGAGGAGGAAAGATTTCAGAGGGTGAAGGGAAGGAGCAGACTGCATGGAAGGGGAGAGATAGACCATATTTTAGGAAACTGGAAACCAGAAGGCAGCTTAAACGGTAATGGATTTCACTGCAGGGAGAGCGAGACAGAGAGAGCAAACATTACGAATAGAGTAAGAAGTAAGAAGGGGAGAAGAGAGGAGAGAAGCAAGATACAAGAAGAGGGAGCTAAACTAAAATTCGGAGATAAAGGTGGAGCAGTGGGTAGGATGTCTGGCATCATGAGAAGGGAGGGAGGGAAATGGAGGTGTACAAAGAACAGCGGTGAGAATGTATGTGTTTGTCAAGGGCAAGTCAACAGAAGGAGTGAAAAAGGGGGTCCAGTCTAGTTAAAGTGATGTATACCAAGGATCAGCAGCCCCATTCCCTACTTCACATCATCAAAGTGCTGATTTTAGAAGCAGAGCTGCAGTGCTTTACTGTTGCTTGGCTTGAATATGGAAGCTATGAGCCAGGCACCGTAAGTTAAATATTTATTTAATTAGTTGAGATCCAAAAACTTAAATTAGCCTCTCGAGCAGGCATCTCCTTGGTATGGTTTGCCATCTGAGACTAAAATAGGTGTCCACTGCTGTTTAAAGGTAGCCATACCAGTGACCAGCACTGTGCTTGGGGGGCACTGTGCTGCGAGAGGTTCCCGTTTTCAGATAAGGCATTGAATTGAGGTCCTGTCTGCTGATTCTGGTGTATGTTCTGGTGGATGTTAAAGATTCCATGACACTTCCTGAATAGAGAAGGGGCAGTTCCCTAATGCTCTGGCCAAATTTCCCTCCATTCACAAACCCACCACCAGCTTAACTTGGCTCAATATCAAACAGTATCCATCTTTACCCCCCATACACACACCCATGACAAGGCTGAAAATGAAAAATAATTGCTAGGCCCCCTTCCCCTCCTTCCTACCCAGTCAACACAAATAAAAAAAAATTATTTAGGCTAGTCAGATTGGCCACATTTAGATACTGTGCACCCTAACTCTTCAGATATTCCAACATATTGGACAGTACACTCTCCATACAGCCCTACAGCAGTTCAAACCCAGGCCCAGGTGGAAGCAAGATATTGGTAAAACCATCTGTTAAAAAACTCAATACATCATCTGTGGCACAGATCCTTTAATAAGTGCCTTTCGTTTTCATAAACATTATTCAAAGCTAGGGCCAGAACATCAGACACTACAGAACAAAATGTACTCAACCCTAGCTGCAGTCAGTGCTGCCACGTCTAAGGCAAACTGCTGCTGGATGTACACCACCTCGTTTCCTTTCTTGTGAGCTATTAAATTGCTTCTTTTGAGTTTACTCCCAGTAATTACGAAGCAAGTTCCTTTGTCTGGCTAATTTGGACCTTGCTATAGTCAGAGGCCTCTATGGCATCCTGCCAGCCTGAATAGACAATGTGTTTTCTGAAGGTTTAGATGCTCTGCATTAAATCCTGTAACCTTACTGGGGTTCACATGGGTCTGTCATCATCACCATTCTCACCTAGTAGTTTGCTAACTGGTTCTCAGCACTGCATGTTCCACTAAGATTTTCAGAGGCAGAACAAGCTGTGCCTCTTACAAGGTGCTTATTTAAGGATGTGAGGACATTATTCCTGTACAGATAAGTATTACATGCATAGCCCACTTTGTTTCATAGGTTTCTAAAGACCCAGTTTCAATTGCTTCTCCTCAGTCTTAATTTGACCTACTAAGTGTATTTAAGAGCCCCTTTAAACACACAGTTCTACCTCCATGGGGCAGTGATCTAAATGATACTTCATGACTAGTGCTAGGCAAAACTGTGTACATTTGTTTCACCATTCTCACATAATGTTGTACAATTTTGCAAACTGAGCACATTATACAGTACTATGTAGTTTTTTGCACGAGTGAAATTGCACAGTTTTGTACTTTAAAGTTTAGAAAAATGCACACTTTTGAATGTTTTTGCTTAGCCTGGGGCATTATGTGTTGAAACTGTACATTTTTAAAAACACACATTTTAAAAATTGCTCAATGTGGGGAATATGCACAATTTTGGAAAAAAGGGAAGCAAAATTATGTTGGATTTGGCCCCCCTAAATTGTGCGAATGTAAAATTTATCATTATGCACAATTTTGAAAGAGTACTAGAATATTTGCCTAGCATTACTCATGACCTAACTGAGTGTTTTAGTCATTAGCAACTGAGGGTAGGTGTAAGGAGGCAGTATAGTGTTGTGGTTTAGGGCACTGAGCTGCAAAGCTTGAGTCATGGGTTTGAATCCCTTTGCCCCCACTTGCATACTGTATGACCCTGAGCAAGTCACTTAACTTCATTGTGCTCCCAGGTCGCACCTGGAAACAAGATTCAGCTTAAGGTACCTTCCCTGGTTCAACAATTTCCCCTTTCCCTTTACTGCAGTACCAACAAAGCACACTGCTAATCACTTACAGCCACAGACCTAATCAGAACATGGAGTCCCAGTGACCACCTTATAAAAATAACCCATTGTTAACAATGTAGATGCAACCAGTTTTGTTTTTCCAATAGATAATACCCAAGATCTCTTTAACACATAACCTTCTTAAAAGCATGTTCCCAGTAGGCAGAGTATGCATTTAAGAGGGCTCTTAAATGCATTTAACAGTTGAAATTAACATTGAGAAGACACAAATGGAATTGGGACTTCAGAAATGTATGCACCAAAATGGGATATGCATAAAGGGGGCATGAGCATAAAAAAATTAATAATAAAAGGTATGTGTTTAAGTGGGCTTTACTACATAAACAGGGGATATGTGATATGGGTCTATGTAATATGTTTTTTATCTTAATGAGTGGTCTGTAACCTCTTGACCCTCAAGAGTGGTCACTAACCAAGAATGATGATAAATTCCATATCACATAGATGCACATCATGTGTGCTGTTTATGCAGTATACATTAGCACTGCATAATTAGCACTTAGTAAAAATGCAAAATGTAAACATTTTCCTGTTGAAAGCAAGTGACGGGCTTGAACGAACCACAGCTGCGGCATGGTTCACTGACTAGATTACTCGCACTAACTCACAGTTTGCAACATCACGAGGCAGAGCAGTGAGTGGCAGCTTATGCCACAGACATAACCAACTAATAAAATAAACAAAATGACATACCCTACTAGCAAGATAAACATTTATCTAGCCAACTATGGTTCTGTGCTTTTGATAGCATTTTATTTTAGTGAAAAAATGCTAATGTATATTGTATAAATAGGTCAACTCCATTTATCTGTGCCCCCCCCCATAAACTGAATCTTCCTATCTAACAAACTGGCTGCTTGTCCCCAAGTGTTCCCACTGAAATTGATGGTGCTGTTCTCACCTTGTTAACAACTGATCGTTGCTACCTGCACTCACAAATGGGAATGATAGACAGCTGTAACAATGAATAGTTACAGCAGTCCCAGATTCTGTTCCTGGTTGTTAACCACAAAGTTGGCACCTGTGACAGCTGTGTAGTAATGGCTCCTAGCAGCTCTGCATTTCTTCCATTTTTATGTTGGCTCACGCTTGCGCAGCCAACATCTTGCAGTAGTAGCAGATTTGGAGGCGTGGTCACTGTTGGGCGAATGGAGGGCACACATCAGTAGGTGCCTCCCTCATTCCCCAATAAGCCAGCAGCAGGCGCTGACATCATGCATCCCTAATGTGGCCACCAGATCTAAGAAAAGGTCCGCTGCAATGAGAGCAAAGCTCTCATGCAGTGGGACCAGAACACACCTCTCAACATGCAAGCAACATGGCTGCAGTGACTGCCACCATCTGACACAATGACGACTTGGGAGCCCACTCTCCGTTGGCATAATGTCCCCCCTTCCATTTCTGCTGTGTGCCAAGGGGGTCCCCAATCTCCCTCGGCATCATGCACCCCCAAAAAAAATCTTTCTTTGACGATGGGGCCCAATCCCGTTGGCTGAGTCCCCCCTTTCAGTTCAATCTGCTGATGGGGAGCCCACTTCCCATCAGCATAATGTTTCCCTGTTTGTTACAGCGCCGAGGGAGTGCCCTAACTGCCTCCTCCCGCCTCCACTGGTATTTCAGCGACAGGTGCCCAACCTCCGTCAGCTACAGCCCCTCAAAAAAAAACTCAGGAGGCATGCTGGGAGCCCACCCCAGCATACCACAGTACCGGGTAAAAAAAAAGTCCATAATGGTTTTTTTCTTTTTATCTGTGAAACAGAAAAGGTCCCTCGCGGTCCCTGCCCCCTCCCTACCGCGCCCACCTCTGCACCCCACCTCCTCACACACACAATCACCCCATACTTACCTCTGGAGCATGATACGATGATCTTCGGTGAACCGGGAACATGTCTGCAGTCTTCAAAGCTGACCGCGAACTGAAGAAATGCCAGTAAGCTGTATAATGGCATAAACAGGGTTTTTTCAACTTTGGTGCATATCTCAGGTATTTTTGGAAATTTTGACACCAAATTTTTAACATGGGGTTATTGGAACCCCTCCTCATGAATTCAGGCACTGTCATGGCGTTATTCAGTCCCAAAAGGTGATTTTGTAGTTACTGTGCGGAATCACCTTTCGGGACCGATTAATGAAACGACAGGACCACTGTTCATGAGGGGGTTCTCAAAAAGCCTATGTTGCAAATTTGATGGAAAAGATAGAAAAAATAACTGTTTTGCGGCCGTGCATTGCGTAGTTTCCACGCACATTTGTAACTTCATGAATTTGTAATATTTTCACTCCAGATTTTCAAAATTGGCATTTTTCCACACCTCGTTATGAATAGTACAGGTGTCATTTTACATATCTTGGCCAAAATGTGGTTTCGCACGTCCAGTGCAGAATCGCACGGTCACTGTGTGAAATCAGTTTTCAGGTCAGTTTGAAGAAATGACGGTGACACTGTTCATGAGCAGAGGTCCTAAAATGCCTGTGTTAAAAATTTGGTGGTGAAATTCCATAAAATGACTGTGTTACAAGTGTACATTGCGCAGTTTCCACGCCTCCTTGTAACTTTGCAAATCTGCAATATTTTCACGCCAGATTTTCAACACTGGCATTTTTTCACACCTCCTTATGAACAGAATGGCGGTCATTTTTCACATCCTACCCTAAATGTGTTTTCGCTCCTATGGTGCACAATGGCATGGTCACAGTGGGAAATCAACATCTGGGACAAATTAACAAAGTCACAGTGCCACTGTTCATGAGGAGAGGTCCCAAAATGCCTATGTTCAAAATGTGGTTTAAAAAATCCCCAAAATAATTGGGTTACAGACGTGTGTTGCACAGTTTCTATGCATGCTCATGACTTCACCAATTTCTCATATTTTCACTTCAGATTTTTCAGCGTTGCCATTTTTTTACATCGCCTCATGAACAATACCGTTGTCATTTTCCACATACTGCCCAAAATGTGTTTTTGTCCCTGTGTAGCCAAATGGCATAGCCGCTGTGCAAAACCACCTTTCAGCTAACAAACTGATAGTGCCACTCTTCATGAGGTGGGCTCACAAAAAGCCCATGTTGAAAATTTGGAGTGAAAATACCAACACACGCCTACGATGTTAGGGTTTCCAACTGTAGCACCCCACCCTGTAGAGACTGACAGGTGTCAGGGGTGTGACTTGGGATCATCGTCTGTAATGCTCACGCCATTCCACCCCCACCCTGCAGCCAGTGACAGGCACCATGGTGTGCCTTGCAGAGTTCGGCCACAAAGTTCACCCCATTCTCCTATACTGCACCCACCTCAGCGTATTTCCTTATGGAATGGTGTAAGTATAATGTCCAAAGATCCCAAAGCAAACCACAACACTTGTCAGTGTCTAAAGGGTAAGGTGAGGTAAAATGGCAGGAGCATTATAGCTGATGACCCAAAGACACAACCCAATGCCTGTCAGCCTCTGCAGGGTGGTGGTGGGGTTGGCTTCAGTTCAACACTTCACTGCCATTCCTATTATGCATCTCTAACTCCTGCACTACCAATGCCAATGGCATCGAGACAACATTCGGCATTGAAAAATGCTTGTTCTGTCTGGTTTGAGCAAACTCTCTTTCCTCTTGTGAGCAGGTAAAAGGAAGAGTTTTAAAACAGCATAGCTCCCCTTTCTTTCTCTTTTGCAGCTGGAGGCGGAAAGCTACATTTCAGCATGTTCATCATGGTGGGGGCGAGTGAAAAATGTCAATGTTGTCAATTGTGGGAATTCCAGTTGCAGGCAGCAGACATAGCAGCATTTCAGACAGACGTGGAGACATGGCGCGTGTTCCTCCTACAGTATATTAACTGCAGCAGCTCGTGGCTTGATCAGGGTTGCAGTCACCAGCAGATATGAAATCAGGCCAGATTACTGTGAAATAAAGGGAGTTTGATTTGTTGTGAGTTGGGTGCTTTGCATTCCTGAGTGGCTGTGATGGGGACATTGAGAATTGCAGCAAATATGGGTGTTAGCAATGACAGAAGGAGATGGGACTATATGAACAGCATTAAAATGCATGCCATTTCAGAGTGCTTTTCATGGTGCTTCTAATCTGAACAAGTAGAGTATTTTTATTTCTTCAAGCGTTTCACCAGGAAGGCATACTGAGCAGTATTGCTCATTTCCAGATGCTTCCTGGGGGTAAGGGGAAGTGGAAATACATGTACAGCTTAGTAAGATACAATTTACATTTTTTTTTCCAGTGGTATGCAAAGGGCAACACAAGATACAAAAGGATACATTAAGCCAGCCCAGTGGTGCTGAGGGTTGAGGCGCTGGACGCCACACCTCAAGCCATGCTGGCGACCCAGGTTCAGACGCGAGTCCGGGTTGGCAGGGGAGGTATAGGATTGAGCATCTGGAGGACTGCTCTCCTATCCCGGGGAGGGTCAAGGGCTCTCACTGCTCTGCAGCAGCCCCTTGTGACTATCGGGGGCACTGTCAGACTCAGTGCAATCAGGGGTGGATTGCAGTGGATGTCAGCACACTGTGCCTCAGGCATCATTGTACATCTGCACTCCAAGGGGGATCTATGGAGGAATAATGGCAGCCTTGACCATGGAAGCTTGATGGCCGCAACTTCCTTGCCCGGTGGAGCCCGTCCTGCATGCTTACATGCCAGTATTGGTTCCCGGCCTGTTGCGGGGATTAGGGGAGGTCCCTTTCGAAGGTACAGTATCAGCCACAGACACTGCCAGCTATATCCAGATATTTTGCAAAATTTCTAAAGAGTTTCTCTCTGCTGCCCCTACTGTGGTAATACAGAAAGCAGGAGATTTCTCCAGAAATATCACAGAAATTTTGGGAAATAGCTGGCAATGTCTGTGGCTACTACTGTACAGCAGCATATGCCAGCCAGCGTGTGGACGTGCCTCCGGGGTTTTTCGGGGGAAGTGGAGCGGTGGCTGAATGATTGCAGGTCAGGCTGCAGAAGGAGAAAAAGAGAAATATGATAAAAAAAAGGATACATTAAGTGCAGTACAGCAAGTAAGATACAATGGTCTAGATACAAATGAGCAAAAGAAACATAAGCAGTACAAACAGGGAGATGATCATAGATTCCAATAATGGAGTATAACCTGTATCGTGAGAATCCCATAAGTACCAATGTACACTGGAGAGTAATGGGAAGTAGTCAATGAGCATTTTGGAGATGGTCTCAAGTGCTATGTTTGGCAGATCAACTGCAACAAGTCCATGGGGATTACACATGGGGCAAAGATATAGAACTTCGGAAAAGGTCAGATGGTATGGCATGAGCAGGAGTGGGATGTATACACATTCAGGAGGGAAGAGAGCCTTGGTTGAGGTTGCGTTATAGATATTGGAGGGAAGGGAGTTCCAAAGTTTAGGGCAGCAGTAGGAAAAGGAGGATTGACCAACAGTGGTGGAGCAGTGGGGGATGGTGAAAGAATGAGTCAGTGTTCCAAAGGGAATATGAGCATGGAGGTGAGGCAGAGATGACAGAAGATAGATATGTGAGGAGATTCCCAGACCAGAATTTAACCATGAAAGTAGCAGAATGTGCCAGATGTCTGGACTCCAGTGAGGGGAGGGACGTGGCTTTGAATTCAGTGTGCACCAGGTGGGAAGGCTGGGTTCTTTTGAATGTGTGGCCATATGTGGGGGTCCGGCGCATGCTGCAGGATTCTCCTGGTTTACCGCCACCCTATGGTAGTGGGGGAATTTCTGCAGGAGGTAGCCGACTTCGTCGTTGATGAGATGTTGGAGTCCCCCAGATGTTTAGCTCTGGGAGATTTCAATGTCTGGGCTGACAATGACTCCTCTAGGCTAGGTTACAACTTCCTCCAGATGATGTAATCTCTGGGCCTGTCACAAGAAGTTTCTTCTGCAACCCACCAGGGTGGCCACATGTTGGACCTGGTCTTCTCTCTTGGGTTTGAAATTAATAATCTCAGGACTGACCGGGTCATTTGGTCTGATAATTGCACAGGGAAATTCTCACTCTGGGGCCCCCCCCTGTGAGCCCTCCCCCTGCAGAGAGGGTAAGTTACCGCCCTTTGAGGGGTTTGATCCTAGAGGGACTTCTGGTGGTGGCAGATCTATCTAGTGCGAGTAATGCATGTGTAGGGGATACAGGTGAGGCCGTCACCGCCTATAATAGGGCGATGTCTGCCATGCTCGACTCCCTCGCACCGGTCTGTGTGCGATCCAGAGTCTCTCACTTGAGGTCCCCATGGTTTGATGGTGAGCTCAAGGTGATGAAGATTTTGGATCGGAGGTTAGAGTGCTGCTGGCGGAAGTCTGGGCTGGAGGCGGACAAACTGGTCCTGCACTCTCATTATACTGAGTATAAGGGGATAATCACCCATAAGAAGGCAGAATTCCTGCCCAGGAAGATTGCTGCCGGGAAGAACCTACCAACAGTGCTATTTCAGACTGTGAACAGACTGTTAAACCCAGCCAGTCTACAGCTGAAAAAAGCCTTTTCTGACGCACTATGCAAAAAGTTTGCTCGATTCTTCCTGGACAGGGTATCTACCATCCGGCAGGGCATTCCACTAGTGTGCCACATTGTGACTGACAGTGATCGCCTTGGACATTCAGAGAGCACTCGGCCTGGCTGGGAGGAGTTCAAACCAGTGGAGGTGACTGAGGTCACTGAGGTTGCCCGCGGGCTGAAGCACACATATTGTGAACTGGACCCAGTGCAGATACGTTTCTTGATGAGCTGTGGCAACACTGTTCACCCGGTGTTCACCTTGATTGTCTGGCGTTCTATCTCAGAGGGGGTCTTCCCAGATGCCTTGAAGGAGGCACTGGTTAGGCCTCTTCTGAAGAAACCACCATTAGACCCTGAGGTCAAGTCTAATTACCGTCCAATCTCCAACCTCCAATTTTTAGGGAAGGTTGTTGAGAAAGTTGTGGCTCAGCAGCTTGAGGAGCACTTCATCACCTTTCACCTGTACGAACCCCTCCAGTCGGTATTTCGTGCAAGGCATAGCACGGAAATCGCATTAGTCCGGGTGCACAGTGATCTCCTTAAGGCCCGAGATCGAGGAGAAGGGATAATTCACATTCTCCTCGACCTCTCTTCAGCATTTGTCATGGTAGACCATTCGGTGTTACTTGACTGCCTGAGGGAATTTTGTGGACTCGCCGGCACTGTCATTCGTTGGTTTGAGTCCTAGCTCACGAACAGGAGGCAATGGGTAGTGACGGGGAATTTCTCCTCCTCCCCTAGCCTCCAATCATGTAAAGTACCTCAGGGTTCGGTCTTGTCACCAATGTTGTTTGCCATGTATATGCTGCCCCGGGAGAGCTCATTAGGAAATACAGTTTGGGGTTTCATTGCTATGCTGATGATACCAAACTGTATCTGTCCTTTGCCCCTGGGACATCCAATGTGGTGGAAGTGCTAAACAGCTGCCTCACTGAGATCAACGACTGGATGGCCTCCAGCTGGTTGCGACTTAACCCTGATAAGATGGCGGTACTGGTGGTGGAGTCGAAAAGAAGGCGTGATAGGATGGCCTCTGGCGCAGCAACAGGGTTATTCCTGGGTTCTGTGCCATTAAAAGCCTCCTCTAGGGTGCACGATCTTGGTGCGACCTTTGACAGTGGATTGACATTTGAATTTCAGATGTCATCCATTGTCCGGGCCAGCTTTTATCATCTTAGGAATATCGCCAGGATCAAGCCCCTAGTTCTGCCCATGGACCTCCCCACCTTGGTAATGTCCAGGCTTGATTATTGTAATGTGCTATACTTCGGGGTCTTGGGAGGTACCCTCCGCAGGCTGCAGCTAGTGCAGAATGCAGCTGCAAGACTGTTAACAGGGCAGTCTAAATACTGCCATATCACTCCGGTGCTGTGTGAACTGTACTGGCTGCCAGTCAGGTGGAGGATCCTCTTCAAGGTGGGCTTGCTCACCTTTAAGGCTCTACATGGGCTGGGCCCTAGATACTTGTCAGACTTTCTGATGCCTGCTGTCTTGGTCCGCTCCCTCCACTCTTCCTCTGGGGGCCTCCTTGTGATTCCCAGGACGAGGCTTAAAACCGCCGGTGACAGAGCATTCAGTGTCACTGGCCCCATCCTGTGGAATTTGCTGCCTCCATCTGTAAGGGAGGCCCCTTCAGTTGAAGTATTCAAGGCCCACCTCAAGACCCTCCTGTTTAGTCAAGCCTTCTCCGACACTGGTTAGTATATTTCAGCTGGACAGCATTTTACTGATTGCAGCTATTTTTTTTTTTTGCATTATATTTTTATTGAGCTTTTCAAGTAAAAAGACAAGCTTTACAGAAAGCACATGTATACAGGAGAGTCCTGAGCGCAGGTTACAATAGTAAGAATTAACTAAACAACCACATTTTACAATGGACTCACCCCCTTTTGTAATCCCATGGGGGGAATTAACCACTTATCAAAAGTCTAATATTCCAGAAGCCTACAGCACAGGGAGGGCCCCAGAGAGAAATAAATACATCCCTAGCCAGTTCCTATGAGAATCAGCCAGGGTGTGAGCCCTCAGGCCCACAACTCCCTCTGCAGGATTTCAAAGATACACACAGAGAATAAACTCCATTTTATGTAAGTTCCACTTTACAGTAAGAAGAAATGCCCCCGGCCCACCTTTCTAATTTGGGAGCATACAGAAAACATATACAACATTCGTTTGGGTCACAGGGTTCAAATACAGAAGAAAGACAACAGCGACCTGCAGTGTTATGGTGAATAAACAGTAATCCCTGCTTCTATTAGAAACGGCACATATCCATGCATAGCAGTCCTAAATGAGTCCCAAGTCTGTGTATAAAAAAATAAAATAAAATTGCAAGATCCTGTATGTTCAATAAAAGATCTCCCCTGTTTGTAAGAACAACAAACCCAGCACTAAAAACCACCCATAATTAATCTGCATGTAAACTAGTGACCCTCAAACTGAAGCAAGAAAGGGTGGCTATTCTTTATTGGTTTTCATTTGACCCAACTAAAATAAAAAATAGTCACTCTCCTTCTGAATCAGTGTCTTCATTTTCTACAGACCACTCCTGCTCGATAATGTCCATAATCTTTTCGGCATCCTTTGGTTCATTAAATAGTAAGTTTTCTCTTTCCACGATATGCGCAGTTTGACTGGGTATAGAAGTTGATGGTGGATTTTAAGTTGTCGCAGTCGGGCTTGAATCACATCAAACGCTTTGTGGCGCTGCCTGGTTCCAAAGGATAAATCAGGAAAAATTTGCAATTCGGAATCCCTATACTTGAACTTTCTTCATCATCTAACAGCAGCCAACATATGATCCATGTCTCCTATACCAGAACAAACCACCACAAACGCTCGTGGGTCAGTGCATCCCTTCTGTGCCCTACGAGGCTGGAGCCCATAAGCCTTTTCCAGTGATAACGGTGGTTCCTCCTCTGAAAAACCAATTATGCCAGGTAGGAGAGAATGGGCAAAGTCCAGAGGATCATCTCCTTTGGCCAATTCGGGCAAACCCAGAATTCTGATGTTCCGTTCACGAGCCTGGTTTTCCAGGACCTCCATATGCTGACGCATCCAGGCATTCTCTCAGATTAATTTTGTGGTAACATCTATAGTTTTGGTTACATTCTGTTCCAACTTGGTCATCGACTGGTTAGTTAGGTCCATTTGTGACTCTAGAGCTGCAACCCTTGGTGTTAGGATATCCACCGTTCGCATTAGCTGCTGCAGCGTGGAATTGACTGTAACCAGGGACACCTCTGCAGACTCCACACCACCGGTGGTCCCAATGGTGCCGGAACGGTTTGAAAAGTGGTAGGGCCAAAGATGTCAGAGGTAAATTCTCCCCTATTAAATACATTAACGTGATTGCAAAAACTGATAGGGCCACTTATGAAAGTGGTAGGGCCATGGCCCTAGTGGCCCCCCCCTGTTCCGGCACCTATGGGTGGTCCCTGTCACTCCATCTCGAGGATGCCCACCATCCCGTCTGCCTTGTGGTTGGAAAAAGTCTGTGGAGGCAGACGCTGATCCTTTGTTTTTCCCCATTGTGCTCACAGATGGGGCTCAGGAGCGTACCTGAAGCAGAAGAACCAGAAAAACGCAAAGAATAGCACTCAATAATATAATTAATATAAGATAAGAATCGGAGCTTCTAAAATGTGCATCCTCCCACATGGCTGCTCAGCAGCACCCCCTGCTGCTATTTTTGATTGTGTTTAGATGGTTTGTTATTTATCAGCTTTTCATTAATGTATCTGTTTTATTTAATTGAATAGTTGTATTCTGTATACAGTGCCCGGAGCATCTGGGATTGGGCGCCTGAAAAATAAAACTTGCCTTGCCTTGTAAAGATAGCAGTGGGGAGTGTGAGTGGGGCAGGATAGTATGAAGTGGCAGCAGGAATTGAAAAGGGTGTCCAGTCTGGCCAGAGTAGTTTTGGGGGCAACACTGTAGACTGTATGTGCATAGTCAAAGGTGGGAAGGATAATTTTCTGCACAATAGCATGTCGGGCTGGTGAAGGAATGCAATCATTGTTTCTACACATGGCACCAAGCTTGGGGTGTAGGTTTTTATGGATAGCATCCACGTGGGCAGAAAAGCCCAGATGGTGATCTAGCCAGACCCCAAGGTATCTGAAGATAGTGACATTCTCTATCAGTGTACCATCCAGTGTGTGGAATGTTGGAGGGGATTTAAGGACAGATAGCCTCTGTCTGGTGCCAAAAGACATGTAGACTGTCTTTAGTGTTCAGGAATAGTTGATTTGACTGGAACCATTTCTGAACCTTGGTGAAATTCTGTTGCAGTCTAGTCTGGGTATCTGTGTGAGAGGTGCTAGACATTTAGAGGAAGGTGTTGTCCATATACATATGGGATTTGGGAAGTGGAGTAGGCAGAAGGGAGATTGGTAAGGAAAATGGAAAATATAGGGCCAAGAACAGAGCCCTGTGGTACACCAGTGGTGATAGAGAGTTGAGCAGATGTTGAGGAGGCAGTCTTGGCAGATTAAGTTCTGCCTGTCAGGTAGGAGCAAAACCAAGCTGTGGCCAAGGAGTTTAACCCAGCCTCAGCAAGTTTTTGGGAGAAGAGTGTGGGATACTGTGTCAAAGGTTTTTGCCAGATCGACAAATATGGTTGAGGTTACATGACCCAGATCCATCTTGGAGAGAATGGAGTCTGTGAGGTGTATAAGAGAGGTGGTAGTGGAGAGAAACTTGCAGAAGCCATACTGGAAAGGTGTGAAAAATGAGGTTGAGTTGAGGTAGGAGGTGAGTTGGGCAAGGACAGTGTGTTCCTGAAGCTTTGCTGGAATAGGGAGTAAGGAGATAGGGCAATAATTCCCAGTGGAGGTGGGATCACCACCTTTGGGAAGGGGAATGACTGTGGAATGTTTCCAGGTGGTGGGGACTGCAGACAGGGTAAAAGATAATCTGAGAAAAGAGGCCAGAGGTGCTGCTATAGCAGGTGCGGAGAGGTAGAGCAAATTGGAGTCTAGGCCATCTGAGCTCTTACCTTTGGAGGGGTTTAAGGCTAGGAGGGCCTTGAGGGCATCAATTGGGGGTTATGGGAGAGAGTGAAAATTTTTTGTGGGCGAGGGGGTTGGTGACACTAGGGGATCAGGGGAAACAGTAAGCAGGAAAATGGGAAGAGAAGAGAGGAGAGGAGAGTAACAAGAGGCACAAGATGTGAAGAAGGTGTTGCAAGTAAGTGCAACAGATGGGAGAACAGAGGTAGAAGCCTTACCGAGGGTAAGAGTTGGGACTGGAGGACTGGAGGGGGGTGAGAAGAGGGATTTGACTACTTTCCAAAATTTGAAAGGATGATTTAGGTTGGTGTGGAAGAAAGAGGGGAAGTATTTTGCCTTGGCATCTCTAGTGGCCTTTGTACAGGCATTTTTCAGTTGCCTGTAATGGAGTAGGAGAATGTGAGTTCTGGATTGTAAGAAGACCTTCCAAGCTTGGTCTCTTGCATGCATACATGCCAGTAGTTTGGCAGTAATCCAGGGAGCAGAGAGTAGAGCTTTTTTAGTATGCCTACCCTGTATCTAAACAATAGAGCTAGTATCTAACAAGTTCATGTAGCAGTGGTACTGGCACGATGCAGCTATGACCTGTACAGTATAGGCACTCTCAATTATCCGACCTCCTGATTATTGAAAACTGATCAGATGTCCCCCAAGCAGTTCAGATAACTGAGGTACTACTGTACTGAATGTATTTATCTTAACTCTTATTTTTGTCATCATTTCTCAATCTCATTCTAGAACGCTAGTAGGCTTCTTTTATTTTTGGATATTTTGGGATATTTTGAATAAGGTTATACCAAGCACAACAAACAATGGAAAACATGTAAAAGAAGACAGCATGAGTGAAATGTTGAATGTTTACCTGGATTAAATAAAATGACCCTGACATTGAATTTATATGTGAGAAATGTATTTACACATCAAAGCCCTAGAGGAGGAATTATTTATCTTAAGAGAGGATAAATGGAAATGCAAACACAGAGCAACTAGAGGCATACAAGGATAGCATTTTTAATGCAGTAATATAGGAGCACCTTACAGGTACCATAGGGGTGCAAGTAAATGACAGGGGGAAACCTTGTAGCATACATACTAGAGAAAAGAATAGATCACACACTGGAAGGAAAAGAGGATTGGAACAACAGCTGCCAATTGATGACAGTACAGAATCAACAGATTTCTTAACAGATGGGACACTAGTTGGCAGAGGAAAAAAGCAAAAAGAGGAAGAGTGGCAGAGCCTTACAAGTTACCACTAATAAATACTTTTCAGCCAGTAATAGGGCTCTTAGAGGAAAGGGAGATTGATGAAACAAATGAGGCTGTATCAACATCAACCGCAATAGGGAGAAGTCGTATAGATCAAGGACTAGTTTTGATCCATGTAGTAGAGGAGAGAAATGAAGGAATGAAGGGAGGAGGGGTAAACCGCATGAATGCCGTTATGGTAGGTCACTAAATAATAAGGAACACAGAGAGTATAATGTGCAGAGGGAAGAAGGACAGTACAACTGTCTCTTGCTTACTAGGTGCCAAAATCAATTATGTGAAAATTATGATTGATGGTTTATTGCAAGGAGCTGGGGATAGCCCAGTGGTGGTCCTGCACTCAGGAAGTAATTATATCAGAAACAGACTTGATGAGGATATAAAGTCTGACTTTGTTGAGGTGGGATATTACATGAAAAACAAAAAATACGAGTTACTAGTGTCAGAAATTCTCCCGGTACCAAGGGCAGAAGAGTGTAGAATGAGCTTAATAAAGAAGATTCATTATTGACTACAAAACTGGGCAGCAGAGGAGGGTCACAAATTCATACCAAACTAGGAGGTCTTCAGCAATCAAAGGGATCTTTATAGGAGAGATAGATTACACTTGAACAAACTGGGGGTAAGAAGACTGGGAGACAGGTTAAACAAGTACGTGGACATGCATTTACATGAATAACCCAGGGGAATGAAGGAAAGGAATCTGATCATGTGTCTACCAAAATCCAACAAGTAGGGGATCATGCACATCTAATTTTAAGGGTAGCTGTAACATGCCTGTCAAAAGTCGGGTAAAAACTTGTTTGACCCAGGAATCCCATGCATTGTTATCCCTCAGTTTTCTTTTAAGTCTGTTAGATTATGGCCTTAATATTTATATTGGCACCAATAATTTACTACCGTGACTTAGGGTTACATATAGCTCAATACTTGCTTAATTCCCCATATCATACTCATCATTGTTCCTTGTTTCAATAAGCTGAATGTCTACCTTTTGATACCAGAGTTCAGTACAACCATGGTGTTTTTATGTATAAGATCACCTCTGGTAAAATATCTATTTCAATTATCAATTTATTTAATAGGGGAATCAATGGCTGTGGGACTAAATCACAAGATAGATATTTTTATTATCTTCCATTATGTTGTAAAGCCATTAGCCAGAAATCTATTATTTATAGAGCACCAACATTTTTTTATTCACTTCCGGCTGAGCTGTTGAGTTGTAAAACAATTCATGTATTCAAGAAAAGACTTGTGTTGTATTTGCAGGAAAGACAGCATTGTGTTTGCTAGAGTTATGTGATTAGATTTATACTATGTATTAGGTCTATTTGTAAGCTTATGTACTTATTGTCTAATTTATGTGTTATATGTATTTATGTACTCCTCATCTTGTCACCTGTGAAAACGGGTATTTTGTGCATCAGGCCTACAAGAATAAAAAATAAACGAAATGGAAAAAAAATGAAAAGTAAAAAATGGAGCTGCATATTAATTAATGCAAGTAACCTCAACAATAAATGTGGAGAGCTAGAGACACTACTGAAACAAACTGTTCAACAATCATTGGAATAACAGAAACATGGTGTTCCAGGGAGGATACTCCAAGAAAAGAACTAGAAAGATACTCATTATTTACCATATACATTTGTGTAGAAGTCGGACTTTTCAGAGCTGATTTTGCTGTACAAAACCATTTCCAACTTATATGTTGTACCTTACGACTGATTGAGAAGTAGTGAACTATGAGAAGCTTGAAACAATGTGGAGTTGCTAATGACAGTTAATGAATTGGTGCTTCTGACTCGCTGAAGCCCTTCATTAACATCTCAGCACCTAATTAGTTCTTCCCAGCTTGTCACATTTATAATCAATTACCAGTAACTACCTGTAACTAGCAATCATCCTGACTAGTAAATGAAGGCCCCATTAACACTTACTCCATTATGGGGCCAACTCCAGCTCACCAAGCATTCACTCATGCAGTCACTAAAAAAGGAAAATAAGCACATACGAAGCAGACTTTGAAATAAAGGTAGTCTTGTTCACTGAATCTCACTCAAACACAGCTGCTGAGAGGGAGTTTGGTGTGAATGAAAAACGAATAAGGGACTGGTGATCAAAAAAAGAAGTGCTACAGTAAACGGACAAGAACGTTAAGCACTTCAAATTAAACCCTTCTCCCGTTTCCACAATAGAGGATGAGCTGAGTAGCTGGGTGCTGGAGCTACAGCAGCAGGGCTACATTGTTAACCTCATGGCTATACTATTGCAGGCACTGTATCTTGCCCAAAAAAAAGGATTCCACCAGTTTAAAGCCTCAGCAGGATGGTGCACATGCTTCATGCGAAGGCATGGGCTGACTTTACGGCAGAGGACCTACACAGCGCAGAAACTGCCTGCTGACGTGAATAAGAAAGTTGACAGCTTTCATTCATTTGTGTTATGGGAGAGAAAGCAGCATGAATACCCACCTATAGCCATTGGCAATCTGGATGATACTGCCGTCAGCTTTGATCTCCCCTCCAACAGAGCAGTGCACATCAAGGGGGAGAAAACTGTGACAGTGCGAACCTGTGGGGCAGAAAAGTCTCACTTCACTGTTGTACTGTCGTGTTTAGCCGATGGGACAAAATTAAAACCTATGATCATTTTTAAATGGAAAACACTGCCCAAAGAAAAGATGCCACCTGGTGCTCTGGTCGAGGTTCCACCGAAAGGGTGGATGGATGGCCTGCTAGCTAATATGTGGATGGCACAAAGTATGAAATGCTGTATGAGGATCAAGTTGGTGAACCCTGTACTATCAACACAAGCCATGAAGAGGACATACTGGAGTTAGAGGATATTCATGATGACATCCCCCTCTCCAAGATATAGCTGCACATGCTGTTCAGCTTAGAGGATGAGGAGAATGAAGAATTTATTTAGCTTCTGACTGTGTCTTTCTATTGCAACTGAACTGAACTGCCATATCCTGCACTCACAATGTTTCTATGTTGTGATTGGTGCCCCCCCACATGAGCACCTTTGTGTTAATGTGTTTTATCTTTTCAGAATAAATTTTATCTTTTTAATATTATTAAATATTTCATGAATAAATACTAAAATTAATTTCTGCAATTTCTTGTCATTTGTTTACATTAGCGGCATTATGTATCTGGAGTTTTATACCCCCGATTTATAGGTGGGTTAAAGGCTAAGACAGATTTTTTTGGTCTGAAATGCAGTCCCCAACTTATATGTGAACCGAGCTTTACGTGAGTATATACAGTAGAAGGGATTGTGTTGATAAAGTTGGAGGTGGGGTAGCATTTTACATCAGTAGTAATCTTTGGGCAGAGGAAGTAAACACACACAGAGATGTACTGAAAATGCAACCATGTAGATCTGAGTGGGTGTAAACAACCATGATTGCATAATGATGGAACTAAGCTACAGACCTCCAAACCAGCCTGATCATGTGGATATAGAACTTATAGATGAAATTTATAATCAAGTAGGGAGAAAAGAATGCCATACTAATGGGGACATGACTCTGCCAGGAACCAACTGGGATACCAGGGAGGGTGGCAGTGCCCAAGATAACAGACTAGTAAATAACGTAAGCAATTTAATGTGGAGCCCCCCCCTAAGGGGCCTTTACTTCTGCTTCCAAGTGTAAGACATACACACCAATCTCTGACTGCAGAAGTGCAGGTGCCACAAAATACATATCATCAAAATTGGAACAGTACTTCTGTTTGCAGAAGCGTAGGCCCCTGAGAGGCCTACACATCTTTAGCCACAGGTGTTAGATATACACACCAACTTCTGGCTGCAGAAGGGCAGGCCCTCATGTGGCCTGCATTTACACAGCTGCATGTAGAAAACCATGCGCTACCGGATCCAGCTATGTAGTGAGGTAGTACCAGCTACCCCCTTAGGCCAGCAAAAAGTAGCTGTCTTAATCTAATCTGATCTTGAAATTGTAGCATTTTACTTTTTTTTTCAGGGAAAGTGCTACCTCTAGAAAAAAACTGCTACCCTCTTAAAAAAGGTATACATCTGCTGCTGAACCCATGACACCAAAATTGCAACAGTACTTCTGTCTGCAGAAGGGCAGGCCCCTCTGCAGCTGCCAGCTACATGTACTCATGCATACTGTACAACATAAAAACACTGGTGTGGCTGCAAATGTGGCTGTGCTTATGCAGCTGCAAATACATAAAGGTAGTACATCACTGCTCTTGCACTGTGTGATCTGGAAACAGTTATGTGTTTGTCTTAGCTGATGATGGCTGGTTGAGCTTGCTTGTGTTGTCTTGTCCTTTTGCTGCTTAGGAGGTAGGGAATTAGGGTTGGAAACCTTAACATCACATTTCCCTACTTTTGTTGTGTTAAGTTGAACCATAACTGATGCATTAATGCAATTTTTTTGCAATTAATTTCCTTTCTTTTAGAGATACTGGAATTGTATCCTCCAATCTCCAACCTCCCTTTCCTCTAAGAGCCCTGTTAATGGCTGGAAAGGATTTATTAGTGTAAGCCTCCACCACTCTCCCTCGTTTTGCCTTTTCCCCCTTGCCAACTAGTGTCCATTCTGGTAAGATATCTGTTGATTCCATACTGTCATCAATTTGCAGCTCTCCCTCCAATCCCATTTTCCTGTTTCCTCCAGCTTGTGACATATTCTTTTCTCTAATATGTATGCCACTAGGTTTCCCCCTGTCGTTTCCTTGCACCCTGATGGTAACCGTGTTTACATTACAACCTATATTTTTCTATTACTGCATTAAAAGTGCTATCCATGTATGCCTCTAGTTGCTCTGTTTGTATTTTCATTTATCATGTCTCTTTAAAGAGTTAGTGCACTGCCTAAAACAAAAATTAGATTTTAAAAACAGCCAGTCATTACCTTTTATATCTGATGTACTTTTTCTTTTCCCTTTGTTTAATTAGAAGATTGTTTACCTGATGTTAGTAGGTGTGATGTGTGGAACAGCTGTTAGCCTGGCAGCTGACATATCGCTCTACTGTCTCACACTACATCATCACCATTGTGACCTCACTGACTGTGACATCACTGCTACTTAGGAACAGCAAGTGAGTGAGTGACAGCCAGGTCATTCACCTGTGATGTCACTGTCAGTGAGATCATAATGCTGATGATGTAGTGTGGGACAGAAGAGTTAGATATGTAAGCTGCCAGGCTAAGAGCTGTTCCACACACCCAGCACAATATTATCACATAGAAGACTTTCTGATGATCAAAAGGAAAAAGAAAACAAACTTCAGAAATAAAAAGTTACAGCTGACTACTACTTAAAATGTGTATTATTTTCCTGTCTTCCTGTTTTGACTCCACTAGCTCTTTAAAATAAATAATTCTTCCTCTAGGGCTTTGATGTATGCATTTCTCACATATAAATTTAGTACAGCCAGCCCGGTGGCGCTGAGGGTTGAGGCGCTGGATGCCACACCTCGCTCCACACTGGCGACCCGGGTTGAGGCGGACTCGGGTAGTCGGTGGAGTCGGCGGGGAGACAGGCAGGCGTCTGATGACAGCTACCGCCTGCTCGGGGAGGGATTCAGCCCGATGCCCCGGCACTTGCATGACCCGGCGGAGGCTGGGAACTACAAGCCCACTGAGGATGGCTGGCGGTGAGCAGCACGGGACGTCCAGCGTGTACGTCATGGCGTCAGGGAGGTCGTCACAGCTGCTCGGGAGGGAGAAAAGAGGAAAAAGGAGCCTGCCTCATCCAGGAAGATGCGAGGACCTCGGACATGCCCATGATGTGCCCATGCCCGCCCAGCAGACCACGAGACTGTCGAAACTGTATGTTACGGGGTTAGAACCCCTCCACCTCGTCCCGCCGGAAGGCCAAACCCTTGACTCCAGGGGATCTGTGTGGTCTGTGGGGGCAGGGTTCGGGCAGTGGGATGTCGGAGGTCATCGCTGAAGGGTCGGAGGAGGCAAGCTGTGAGGAGGATAAAGAGTAATTTCAAAAAAATTTAGTATATTGCGGGATACTGCATGGCCATGTAGTATGTTTCAACCAATGAGGAGACATCATTTTACTGATTTTTCATATATATCTATATATATAGATATATATATTATACACACACATATATACATATACATACTGTACATATATATATATATATATATATATATATATATATATATATATATTATGGCAAAAAAAAATATGCTAATGCTCAGTAGGGTTGCTACTGCATGAAACTCAAACTACTGAAAGGTTGGAAATAAACTATTAGGGTTGTAAGCATCATGCCCACGAAGTTTGGAAATGTGTTACAGTATCGGGGTTCTTATGTGCAACTCCCGCCCACCCTGCCATATGCCCTACCCTTATGACCCATGGACAGTCTAGAGGTACATGGCCATGCAACAATGGTATGGTACCTCACACACAGTTAACATGCTTACTCCAAGTGGTCTTCAAGCTAAACTCGATCTGCTGGATGCTTATGCAGTCAAATATAAGTTATTATAAAATAGGCAAAGGATTGCAAGTAATCTGACTGGTTGTTAGCCATGCATTGAATGTGTCTAATGCACAGCTAAAACTAGAGCCCCCATTTAGAATACACAGGCCTATTTTATACAGTAAGTGCAATAAGCCACTCTGGGGATGTGCATTTGGCAGTTCTAATGCACAGCTAGGGGACTGGATGCACTCGGCCTGTGGCCTCATGCCTCACTATGTCCCCCTAGCCGTGCATTAGAACTGTCTAATGCACACCCCATCATATCTTATTGCTTACATAATTAATGAAAATAAGAGTAAAGTGCTAATTTTTGGGTCTAATAAAATAAGTACTTCTTGGAGGATTGGAAATAAAGCTGGCTACTGTAAAATCTTATACCTATCTGGGCCTTCAACTTTCTAGTAATGGCCACTGGACTAATCATATTAATAATTTATGATTAAAACTAAAACAAATCACTAACTCACTCAATGCTTTTAATCATAAATATGGTGGTAACACCATAAGGCCTCTGTTAGAAGCTATTAAATCTAAATATCATGCTCAAGCGTTATATAATTCTGAAGTATGAAACGTATAGAATCCAGAAGTAATTGAGAAACCATTAAACAATCTCTATAGATCAAGTCTCAGGTTGAGTAAAATGACACCAGTGCCTCTAGTACGAGCCAAACTTGGTGTAACTAGATTAAAAGCACTGATGTTAACCCGGAAGGTAAATTATTGGATTTAAATTCATTTGTTAAAGTCTACTAGACTTCCCTCTCTATGTTTAAAAAAGAAATATAAATGGGCCAAATATGGTTGTTTAAATTCACAATGTTTACTTAGGGTTCTGTCCCTCTTAAAGGAAACAGGTCTGGATTTCCTGAGGGATTATCAATCTAAAAACAGCGATCAGTTTAAATATAAAACATACATAACTCGAAAAATTGCTGACTATTACAAGCATTTAGATTTAAAAGCAATGTCATATTTAAAAATCTCTCCATGGTTAGCACACAATGACAATACACATTGTTACAAAAGTTATTTAGATGTGTTGACAGATCCCTAGCAAAGAAAACTTTATATGCATTACAGATTGAAACTATTTCCTAGAAATATATTTTTAGCCAGCTATAATAGTTCTATTAAATCTTACTCATGTTTTTGTGATTGTACAAACTCTTTGGTGGAAAATTTGCAACATGTTGTGGTAACTTGCCCCTGGTATTTAAAGCCAAGGCAATATTGGCTTGTGCCTTTATGGGGAAAAATTACGACTACTGGTGAAACACTTTTATTAAACATACTCCACTACAAATGATGAGATAATTAAAAAAAAACACTGGTTTTCTTTCTGCTATCACAAAAATTAGAGCTAAATATAAGAAACCAGGTTGAAGGATTAAATCCTTCCCATAAAAATGCTCTCCTATATATTTGAGAAATTAATTACAAAAAACATCTGATCTGTTATTTCTATTCTGCTTGGAGAGGCTGACTAATCAAATGAACTATACAAGAACGCTTATGGCTTTTGTTCATTGAATAGATACTATGTTGGCTTAATGCTAGGAAAATTGTTACAGCCAAATTTCTCTCTGGTTAACCTTTTGGGTAATAAACATTTAGAGACTGTACTATTGTATAACTGTATACACATTTTTGTAGAGAACAATGTGGATACAAGAACCCAAATACTAGATTTGCATAGAGCACTTTACATGGTCAACAATGATATATACAGTATGGTCAATCTGTCTTTTCTGTATCAGCTATTTGTTAACGAAATGTTAACTATTTCAATAGTTTTTATATTTCATATTGTAATTGTATTTGTATTTGCTTTATATGTCAGATTTTACGTTTTGTAAATTGTAATGGTCCTTGACTGAACAATGACATTTTTGACAGGGTTAACATATTAAAATGTGTATGCAACAACCCTAATCCCCACCCCTTCCCCTACCCTTGTGACCAGGGTGGGACAAAATCAGTTAGCCAGGTGGCCAATGGCTAGTAAATCAGTTGAATTTGCTACCACATTTTGATACTTACTAGTCAATGGGGTACCTGCCCAAGAAGTGATTTTGTGAACCCTAGAAAATGATGGCCACAAAAATATTGAAGTGGCTAACACATTTTCAAACCTACTAGTCGAACTGACCACCAGCTCAGAAACGGATTTCTACCACCAAGATGGTGACACAAGGCCAAGCTGTAGGTCTAGCTCCATCCTACAAGGCTATGCTAGGAGTTTGTCTATTCAGCTACAAGACCCTGCATAAAATAGTATACATGTCCCAAACATATAACTTGCCTTGACTATTTCTAAGGATACTATGTGTCTTAAAGAAGGGGAAGGGGCAAGGGAAAATTGTTTAACCAGGAAAGGCACACAAACCAGATCTTGTTTCCAGGTGCAACCTGGGAGCACAAGGAAGTTAAATGACTTGCTCAGGGTCACACAGTATGCAAATAGCAGCTGATGTGATTCAAACCCAGGTCTCCAGGTTTGCAGCTCAGTGTTCTCAACCACTATGCTATATTCCCTTCTCCAAGCAACTCACAGCTATGCAATGTGTACAGTAATTTCAATTTTGTAACAATTCTGCTATTTTGTGGAGGATGTATAATACTGTGTGCCAGCTAAGGCAAATAATATAACTGATATAAACCTTTGTAGATTTGCCCCCCAAAAGTATTTGAATTGCAGTTCTATGATGCATATGAAACATCATACCTGTGTGGCATGACTCTGGGAACATGTACTTTGCCCATTGGTCATGAGGGTAGGGAAGGCAGTAGCAGTACAGTTTAGGGTTGCTATGTCCAAATTTTAATATGTTTACCCTGCGTGAGGTACCATACCATTGATGTATGGCCGTGTACCTGTAGACTGTCCTTGGTTCATAAGGGATGGGGAAGTGGCAGGGTGGATAGAAGTTGGACATAAGAACCCTAATATTGTAGCACATTTTGAGACTTTGTGGGCGTTGTGCTTACAACCCTGACAGTTTATTTTTAAACTCTGTGTAGCTTGTGTTTTGTACAGTAGCAATGCTAACAAGCATTAACAGTTTTTCTGGGGTTTTTTTTTGCCATAAATGTCCTTACTTTTTAAGAAATGTGTGTAGCCACTACATTTACTCCTGGCCTTTGAAACCCTACACAAGGCAGGAAGTGACTCATAACATACTTTTCTTAGGACATTTTCTGGTCTAAGCAAATAAATAAACAAATATCAATTTTTTGCTTTTTCAATAATAATTCGTTTTCCAGGGGGTTTCCAACAAGTTTCAGGTTTCAGAAAATGATCAATAAATGTAAAGCAGTGGAGCATCAGGAAATGGAGGGTAATGAGTACCAATGCCCGTAGTCTGGGCAACAAGCTCCCTGAGCTGGTGGCCTTGATGGAAGAGGGATGTCTAGATATTGTAGCAGTCACAGAAACATGGTACACAGAGAACCATGACTGGGATGTTAACATACCAGGGTACATAACCTACAGGAGAGACAGGCAGGGGAGAAGAGGGGGAGGAGTAGCTCTTTATGTAAAGGAAGGGATAAAAGCAACTGAACAAAAGAGTAAACAGGGAGGAGAGGAGGCACTGTGGGTCACCTTGGAGACTGGAAAGGGCACCACAATCCGCACAGGGGTTGTGTACAGACCCCCATGTCAGGGGGAGGGAATGGACAAGGATATGATAGAAGGCATTCTTAGAATGGCAGACAAAGGGGAGATACTGTTGATGGGAGTTCTGAATATGCCAGATGTTAACTGGAGCACATTTGCTGCAGCCACATCCAAGAGCAGGGCCATTCTTGATGCCCTACAGGTGGCAGGCCTCAGACAGCTAGTTTCGGAACCCACTCATGAGGGAGCAATCTTAGACCTTGTACTCTCAAATGGGAGCAGTGAAAGGATCTCAGATCTAGAAGTGGGTTGCCATCTGGGGACAAGTGACCATCAAACAGTGTGGTTCACATTAAACTCAGCTACAGAGTCAAGCCATACAAAAGTGAGGGTACTGGACTTTAGGAGGGCTGACTTTGGCAAGATGGGAGAGTGCCTCAGAAAAGCACTAGCAAACAGGCTAGAAGGAGGTGTGGAGCAGCAATGGGGAATCATCAAAACTGCCATCACAGAGGCAACAAGCCTTTGTGTGAAGCAAATAAACAGATCAAAATGAAAGAAAAAGCCACTATGGTTCTAAAAAGAGGTGACTGTGAAAGTCAGGAAGAAAAAGATAGCATTCTGGAAGTATAAGGAAACACAGAAGGAGCAGGACAGAGAGCTGTACCAGTTAAGGCAGAAGGAAGCAGGAGGGAAGTCAGAGTAGCAAAGGCCCAAACTGAGGAAAGATAGCCAACTCAGTTAGAAGAGGATAAAACCTTTTATAGGTACATCAGCCGAAGAAAGACAAAGGGAGGATAGTGAGGCTGAATAGAATGAGCGGTGGGTGGGCAGAGGGACTGCGAAAAAGCAGGGATACTGAACGAATATTTCTGCTCAGTATTCACAAAGAGAGGGGAAGTGCCTAATCCAATTAACAGAAGCACTCTTGATAGGGGTCGATCCCAGTCCTTTCACAGAAGAAAGGGTTCTGCAAGAACTCCTAAAACTGAAGGTGGGCAAAGCAATGGGTCCTGATGGAATTCACCCAGAATTCTAAAAGAATTAAGGGAGGAACTAGTGAAACCACTGGCTACTCTTTTTAATAAATCATGGGAGGATGGTGTGGTACCCGAGGACTGGAGGAAGGCGGATGTGATTCCCCTTCACAAACGTGGGACCAAGACAGAGGCAGGAAACTACAGACCTGTCAGTCTGACCTCTGTGGTAGGGAAAGTTATGGAGTCACTTCTGAAAGAAAGAATAGTTGAGTACCTAGAGGCCAGTGGAGTACAGTACCCAAGGCAGCATGGGTTCACAGCGGGAAGATCATGTCAGACGAATCTAATAGATTTCTTTGACTGGGTGACCAAAGTAGTAGACCAGGGAGGGGCTGTGGACATGGCCTACCTAGACTTTAGCAAGGCATTTGACACAGTCCCACACAAAAGATTAATAGTCAAATTAACCAGCCTGGGAGTGGGTCCCAGGGTGGTAGCCTGGGTAAAACATTGGCTGCACAACAGGACACAGAAGGTAATTGTAAATGGAGTCCACTCTGAAGAAAGAGGGGTTACTAGTGGGGTACTGCAGGGTTCAGTATTGGGTCCAGTCCTTTTTAATGTCTTCATCAGTGACATTGCAGAGGGACTGTAAGGAAAAGTATGCCTTTTTGCAGATGACACAAAGATCTGCAACAGGGTTGATACACAAGGAGGCATGGAAAGGATGAAAAGGGACTTGGCAAGGTTGGAGGAATGGTCAGAAGTATGGCAGCTAGGATTCAATGCAAAGAAGTGCAAAATAATGCACCTGGGAAACAAAAACCCAGGGGAAGAATACACAAAGGGTGGGGAGGTAGTAACAATAACAAAAAAGGAAAGGGACCCGGGGGGTAATCATAACAGATGATCTTAAGTTTAGCAAGCAATGTGAGAAGGCAGTAGGGAGGGCTGGGGGTATACTGGGATGTATAGGGAGAGGCATCAGCAGCAGAAAACAGGAAGTTGTTATCCCTCTGTACAGACAGTTGGTGAGACCCCATCTGTAGTACTGTGTCCAGTTCTGGAGACCCCATCTCCACAAGGACATAGACAGGATAGAGGCAGTCCAGAGGAGGGCAACTAAAATGGTGCAGGGTCTGCAAGAAAGCCGGATGAGGAGAGACTAAAGGAGCTTAATATGTATACCCTTGAGGAAAGAAGGAGAAGGGGACATGATAGAAACTTTTAAGTACCTCAGTGGAATCAACAAAGTCCAAGAGGGTAGCATCTTTCAGAAAAAGAGACTTGCAAGAACAAGGACGAATTTAAAGATAGAAGGAGGCGGTTCAGGGGCAATGAGGAAGTATTATTTCACAGAGATGGTAGTGGATGCATGGAACAGCCTTCCTGAGGAGGTTGTGGGGTCTAAAACTGTGGGAGAATTCAAGAATGCATGGGACAGACATAAGGCAATTCTTGTGGGGGGTAGGAAGAAATAGGCTGTTGGTTAACTAGGATCTGCGGCCTATCCTGTAGGTAGGGAAATGGGCCAAGCGGTCCTTATCTGCCGTCAAAGTCTATGTTTCTATGTTTCTATGAGCAAGAAAGCATAATACTTTTGCCAATCCCTGTTGACTGTTTTATTCTGATGATTTGTAAAGAGTGGCCTGCACTGCTGTCATCTGGGCATTTGTTGGTTTCCTTATTTTTTTTTATAAAAGCAATAATAAAAAAATGTGTGTCTTTTATTGTGTTTATCTAATTTTTTTAAAGTCACCATGCGCTCAAGCACAGCGAACTTCTTGCAGTAGAGTGACTTTTGAGAGGTGTGTCACTGTCTGTCCAATGCAGAATGGTCTGCAAGGGGCAGAACAGTGCTACGCCAATCATCAGCCAGGCTGATCATGACACTTTTGCCTGAAATGGTCTGCACTTGAAAAGAAAAAGCTGCACCAATCATAATGCAGCTTTTTCTTGTCATCTGCAGGACACCGGCCAGCAAACAGCAGTTACATGTCCTGATCAGCCTGCTTGATTTGACAATCCCCCCCCCAATCCAGTCTCTTCCTTCAGCGGTGCAGTTTGTCTTGCTCCTGCAGGCCCCATTATCTGTTGGCCTTCACTGATGGTCTGGCAGAATGTAACAGTAAAGCCGCATGTTGCGGCAGGGTTGCCGATCGACACGCAGCTCAATGTGCGAGCTGCTGTGGTTGGCTCCTCACATCCTCTCTCTCTCTCTCTCTCTCTCTCCCCCTCTCGAATTGCTGAAAACTGACCCTCATTTTTTTATGTTATCTCCCACACAACCCTCCCTCTAAGCACCCATCACCCTACACCATACTGACACTGGGGTACACAATCCCCAGTGTCCCTAATTGTACAGCAAACTCTCCCTGAAAGAAAGAAAACTGTCCCTCATCATTTTTTTAATCCTGAAAAAAAAAGGAAAAAGAAAAACACCCATTGTTGTCTGTTGTGCCATTACCTCCTCACATGACCCTTGCAAGGGCGGCCACCGAATGCTCCTGACAGCCCTGTTATCTGTTGGCCTTGATTGGGGGTCCAGCACAGTGTAACAGTAAAGCAGAAACATTCCTGTCCCAAAAAGAAAAAAGCAAAACCATCCCCAATGTCTATTACTTTTTTTACCTGTAAAAAGGAAAAAAAGAAAACAGTCCATCATCTCCCCGTCCCCCTCCCCATCCCGACCCTCCTTCTGCACACCCACCTTCCTGCACCCCCCTTACCCCATACTTACCACCAGAGTTCAAGTGCTGCCATCTTCTCTGGACCGGTACAAGTCTATGCTCTTCAAAGCCAAACTGTGAACTGAAAAAAATCAAGGTAAGCGCTGCATCATGCTGTCAATGGCGTTATCAACTTATGTTGGGGTATCAGCCATTTTTTGAGATTTTTGCACCAAATTTTCAACATGAGATTCTTGGGACCTCACTTCATGAACACTGTCACTGTTATTTCCTTACTCGGTCCCAAAAGGTGATTTCACAATCGCTGCGTGGAATCACCTTTCGGGACTGATTAACAAAACAACAGTGCCACTGTTCATGAGGTGGGGTCCCAAAAAGCCCATGTTGAAAATGTGGTGTAAAAATACCAAAAATGGCCGAGTTACATGCACTCGTTTAAATTATTATATGCACATACATAACTCTGATTTTTGATATTTTGGCTCCAAAATTTCAACAGCCATTGTTTCACACTACCTCATGAACAGGAAAGATGTCATTTTTCACATCCTGCCCGAAATGTATTTTCGCATCTGTGACTGGGAATGGTGCAGTCGCTGCACAAAATTACCTTTTGGGATAGAGTACTAAAATGATAGTGCCACTGTTCATGAGGTGGGGTCCCAAAAAACCCATGTTGAGAATTTGGAGCAAAAATAACAAACGTCCAAGTTACATGCGCTCATTTAACTTTTCCTTCGCACGAGTGTAACTTGGTCAATTTTTAATATGATCACTCCAAATTTTCAACATAGGCATTTTTTTACACTGCCTCATGAACAGTACAGCTATCATTTCTCATATCCTGCCGAATCATGCTCTCACACCTGTGGCATGGAATGGTGCAGTCACTGCTCAAAACCACTTTTCAGAGTTGAGTAAACAAAATGATCTCAACCCTGTTTATGAGGTGGAGTCCCAAAAAGACCAGGTTGAAATCTGGAGCAAAAATACCAACAAAAGACAGAGTTATGTGCACTTGCTGAAATTTTCTTACGCACGTGCATAACTTTGCCAGTTTTTTATATTTTGACTCCAAATTTTCAACTTAGCCATTTCTTCACACAACCACATGAACAGTACAGCTGTCATTTCACACATCCTGCCCAAATCGAGTTTCCACACTTGTGGCGCGGAATGGCATTTTGCCTCGGATTAAGACATTTTCACCTATTGGGTGGGTCGGAAGCAGTAATGCAGTACAAGGGCTTACGAGCAGACTAAATGGGCCAGGTGGTCCTTATCTGCCAACAATTTCTAGGTTTCTATGTTATGAAGTATGGTGATAAGACTATGTTGAAATTTTGGGGTCAAAATGTGAAAAAATTACAAAGGGTGCATAGGCAGGGGTGTCACCAGCAGAAGAAGAGAGGCAGTGAGTCTGTTATATAAAACCCTGGTCAGGCCTAACAGTGGGTAGGTCGTGTCAGATGAATCAGATAGATTTCTTTGACTGTGATGAAGGAAGTTAATCGGGGGGGTGGATGTCACCTACCTCAATTTCAACAAGGTCTTTGACACCATCTCACATAAGAGGCTTTTCAACAAGATTGGTAGTCTGGGCATGGTAGACAGTTTGGTGAACTGGGTTAGGAACTGGCTAACAGACAGGAGACAGAGGGTGGTGACAAATAGGGTACAAGCTGGGGGGGTGACCAGCGGGATGCCACAGGAATCAGTCCTTGGGACAGTCCTGTTCAATGTCTTCATTTGTGACATTGCAGAGGGGCTGGAAGGAAAGGTCTGACTGCTTGCAAATGACACCAAGATCTGTAACAGGGTGGATACTCTGGAAGGGGTGGAGAAAATGAGAAAGGACCTAGGAAGGCTTGAGAAATGGTCTGAGGAGTGGAAACAGAGGTTTAAATCAAAGAAGTGCAAAATGATGCACCTGGGGCATAGAAACCCTGAGGAGAGCTACAGGATGGGGGGGAGGCAGTTGCTGACAGTCACCAAGGAATAAAGGGACCTGGGGGTAATAATTTCACATAACATGAAAATGTCAAAACAGACTACAAAGGCAGCGGGGAGGGCCAGAGGCATGCTGGGGTGCATAAGCATGGGTATCACCAGCAGAAGGACGGAGGTAGTGATGATGTTATCTAAAACCCTGATCAGGCCTCACATGGAGTACTGTGTGCAGTTTTGGATGCTGCACCTTTCAAATGGGCATAATCAGGCTGGAAACAGTTCATTGAAGGGTGACTAAGATGGTACAGGGCTTGCACCACAAAACAAATGAGCAGAGATTAAGGGACTGCAATATGTAGTTGATGGAGGAAAGGAGGTAGACAGGAGGCATGATAGAGACATTCAGCTACCTTAAACAAGGTGCAGGGGGAAGACATCTTCCAATACAGGAAGAGTATAAGAATGAGGGGACAGGACATGAAATTGGAAGGCAGTAGGCTAAGAGGGAATATGAGAATGCTTTACTTCACAGAGAGGGTGGTGGTCACCTGGAATGGTCTGCCGCAGGAGGTGGTGGGGACGAGTACTGTGGTGGGAGTTAACCATGCATGGGACAGGCATGGGAGAACCACAGAGGTACAGCTGAGGGAGGGTCAGAAGCTGAATTCAAGTACATGGCTTACGGTCAGCCTGGATTGGCCTAGCAGTCCTTATCTGCTGACAGTTTCTATGTTTCAGACACTGGCAGCCATGTTCACAGAGTCACTCAACACAGGAGTGGTGCCAGAGGATTGGAGGAGGGCACATGTGGTCCCTCTACACAAATCTGGCAGTAGGGAGGAGGCAGGGAACTATAGGCCAGTCAGCCTCTAGAGGGAGAGTCAGAAGACATAATCAAGTACAGGGCTTGTGGCCTGACTGGATAGGCCTAGCAGTCCTTATCTGCCCACAAGTTCTGTGTTTCTGTGTCTGTATGCGCTTCCAAACCTACATACATATGTGTGCATCTATGCAGGAATTCGAGCACAGGGTCCAATACTATTACACTATCTCAAAAAGTAAGGAAATTCATTGCAAAAAAACTTTGTTACTGCATCAGCACGCCATCTCCAGCACCGCGTCCGTTCTCTTACAACAGTGCTGACCCTTGTCTGGAGCCTGACCTTCCACACTATTCACTGCACTCTGACAACTATTACAAACAACCTTCCCTATCAATTTATGTCAGCCACCTATGGTACTCATACCTTTTCCCTTTATTAGTCCCAGCATTCATGTATCCTGCTCAGCATACCAAGTCTGATTTCACCTCATTTATCAAGGACAATTAGTTGAAGACAGAAAAGGACCTCCTGGCCCACCTACTGTAGTCTGCTGTAATGTCCCTACCTACTATGCTACCATAGATCCTAATTGCTCATGGTATAAAGGGGCGGTCCCCCAGCACCACCTCAGGAATCTGGGGGTCATCATATCTGATGACCTGAAGGTAGGAAAGCAGTGTGATAAGGCTTTTATTGATATTAAGGCAGCTATTGACTTGGTAAATCGTGAAACACTTTGGGCACTTCTGAAATCTAAATGTATGAACGATAAACTTCTAGAAGTGACAAAACTCTTGCATAAAGAAAATGAAATTCTAGTTAAATATAACAAAGAAGGAGATATGACAGTACCCATTAAAGTAAACACTGGGGTGAAGCAGGGATGCATTTTAGTTCCCACATTATTTCACCTCTATATTGAGGTTTTGGTAGAAGAACTAAAGCAGGTGGATACATTCCCGCCAAGAATAGGTGGGGAAAGTGTCCAACTGCTATTGTATGAAGACGATGGGATATTGCTTTCACAGACAAAAATAGGCTTAAAGCGGGCTATTGCTGCATCGATGGAGATTTTTGGGAAATTAGATCTCATAATAAATCAAGGTAAGACTGAAATAGTGGCATTTCGAAAAGGAAAGGCTAGAAATTTGACATACTGGAGGATAGGCGATTTAAATATTTAAGAAGTGAGTAGCTTCTGTTATTTAGTAGTCACTTTTAGTAATAACTTGAGCTGGAAAGATCAAAGAGAACAAGCATATAATAAGACATTGAAGGAATTGAATGGTATTAGGCATTTCTCAAACACTATAGCCACTAATTCATTTCTGGCGCAACTTACATGCCTGAAGACGAAAATTGAGGCCCAGATGTTATATTTATTTATTTACCTTTTGTTAACCAGGTAAGTGCACTAGACAAAACATATGCCTATTTTCAGGTATGACCCGGGAGAGTACAGGAAATCAAAAGAACATACAGAGTACAAATAGAAGCAAGGCAGATACACTGGAGTTAGGGGAAACAGAGCATACATAGTAAGATAAATAAGGTTACAGCAGTGGACACAGTCAAAATGTAATGAAGTACAGAGTCACTAATGCAATGATCCAAGCAATATACTGTATAGAGATATATACAGAATTTACACATTAAAATAGGGCCACACCCCGACAGGCAGGCAAAACCACAGCATGACCTAAGCAAGGTACAGGAGGAGATATGCTCAAAAATACAGTGCCAGAGAGCAGTGTAATTAGGAGGGTTTAAGACAGTCACATACTGAGGAGAGCATCAAGTGTTGCCACATGGAAGTGCGTAGGCTTGCCAGGGAAAGGGAGGACCGGACCTGGTTAGGAAAGAAGTTCCATAGTCTAGGGGCACATGATGAGAAGTCCCTGTCCGCCATATGGGTACATGTAGCAGGAACCTTAAGGACAGCAGGACCCAGTGACCTTAGGGAGTAGGTAGTGGGGACAGCAGGCACAAGGAGCTCCGCCAGTCCTGGGGGTGGTACCCATAACCAGAACCTTACCCGAGAAGCAACCCAAGACAAAATTCATGTAGTTGGGTGGGGAGAGCTAGTTAAGCTTACTATACAGATCACAATGGTGAATGAGATGAGGGGCTGTAAGAGCAAAATGGAAGATGTTATTGTAGGCTACGGTCCACCTTGAGAGGTGGACCTTGGAAGTACGGGTAAACAACAGGAGCCCGTAACAGAGAGATGGTAGAAACACACCTCTGGCCAAAGCTAGGCAAGCAGCAGAAGTAAGATTATTCTTCGCCCTGTAAGCCAGACCCAAATTCCAGTTAACAGCTTGACACACATTGTGGATGTGATGACCAAGGTCGAGCTCAGGGTAAAGCGTCACCCCAAGGTATTTGATGGAGTTGGTGCTGAGAATGGGAACACCATCAGTACCTGAGATGCACAGAGGGACAGGGGCAGCCTTTTACTTAGCCAGGGAGCCAAACAGCATGGCCTGAGTCTTTTTAAGATTTAGGACCAGCTTGTGGGACGATATCCAGGATTGGATACTCCTGAGATCCTCACTCAGTTGGTGGTTAATGACCCCAATATCCCAGGAATGAATGAGAATAACAAGGTCATCCACATACAGGATGGCCTTGCAGGAGGCTGCTGAGGAGGGAAGATCATTGACGAATATGGAAAAGAGCAGGGGCCCAATGACTGACCCCTGGGGAACCCCTGAGGACACGACGGTAGTGTCTGATTGCACCTTACTGTATTTGGTAAGTTGCCACCTGTCCTGAAGGTAATTGGAGAACCATCTGAGAGCAGGAGGGGACAGGCCCAATGACCTAAGTTGAGTGCGTAGCAGAACATGGTCAACTAGGTCAAAGGCTTTAGAGAGATCATTAAAGATGGCCCCAGAGAGTCTACCCTGGTCCATAGCAGCCCTTATCCCAGAAGTGACAGTAACCAGGGTGGAGGTAGTACTGTGCCCTTTTCAAAAGCCATGCTGTGATGGAAATAGTAGCTCATGAGCCTGGATATAGTCTGTGAATTGTCCCGACACAACTTTCTCAAGGAACTTACTGATAGCAGACAAGATGGCAATTGGCCGTAGTTGTCCAAGATCATGGGTTTGCCCTGTTTGAGTACAGGGACAACCCTTGCCACCTTCCAAATGTCAAGGATGACCTCAGAGGCTAAGGATAGGTTGACAATATGGGCCACAGGGGAGGCAATGGAGGCAGCAGCAAGGCGGAGAAGCTTCGTCTCCATACCATCATGACCCACACTAGAAAAGGGGGAGAGACCAGACAGCAATCTCTGCATCTCTTTTGCCATCACAGCCTTAAAATAGAACAGAGGAAGTGAGGATGGTGCCAGCTGAGGCAGAGGAACCTGGTCAGGACTATCATGACCAATGGAGGAGAATAGAGAGGTGAAGGTGGACAGGTCCGAAAAATGTCAGTTAAATGCATAGGCGATGGTTAGTGGATTATTACAGCTAGCACCATCAATGAGTAAGTCAGCAGCCTCACAGGAGGTGGAACCACTCACTATGCTTTAATTATTCTTCCTGAAGTTCCTAGGGTCCTTAGCCTAAGACTGCAATGCGGTTTTACAAAATTCACTTTTGGCAGCCCTGATCGCCTTTTTGCACTCATTTCTGAGCCTCCTATATTGCTGGCAGACGGTCTGGTCCATCATGGCCTTGAAATTGGCCCAGCATTTGTCTCGAGCCCTCATGAGGGTGAGGAGGCTCCCATGCAACCATTTCGTAGCAGCCCCCCTTACCCTCCGTCTGACAAGAGGGTCATGCTTGTCCTATAACGTCCCAAAGGTACTAAGGAAATGACAGACTGCTGAGGAAGCATTCTGGGCATCCATCACTGCAGACCAATCTGTGAGCATAAGATCCTCCTGGAAAGTCCCCAGGTCAAACCTGGAGAAATCTCTGACCTGTATGATTTTAGGGGGGATCTTTGGGGCAGAGACCTTCCAAATGCAGTAGACCGGGGTATGGTCAGAGATGGAGTCAGGGAGGGTACCAAAGGAGCTAATCCTCTCAGGCCTATTAGACAGGACCCAGTACAGGAGAGAGCTGTTACCACCAGTGGATGACCATCTGGTGGGATCCTGAATGAGTTACGACATAGAGATGCCTGCTAGCAGAGTCTCATACTGCTTGATATTGCCTCCAAGCCAGTTTAAGTTGAGATCCCCAAGGATCATTACCTCATTATTCCCAATCCTGGAACCTACAGAGTCAAGAAGGGAAGACAGACCCGATACACCACCCCTGGGTGGGATTGTAGGTACACACAATGTGTAGCTTCTTTGCAATCCCAAGTATCAGCACAGTATGCAACAGCTCACAGGAGGACTGCTTAAGCTGTAGACCAGCCAGGACCGACAGGTTAAGGTGACTCCTGTAGTATACCAGAATTCCACCCCCCTCTCTTTTTCCCAGGGCGGTCCTGCCTGACAAAGTCAAAGCCAGGGAGCACACAGGCAGAATCAGGGATCGAGGGTTTAAGCCAGGATTCATTTATCCCAAGGATGTCAGGCTAATGATGAGTGACCCAGAAAAGGAGTTCCGCCAAGTTGGGCAGAAGGCTATGAACATTAAGATGAGCTATTTTCAGCCCATTCCCAGACAGACAGCCCTCGGGAGAGGAGATGGCTCGGCAAGGAGGACCCGGGTTCAGTTCCACATCCCCTGCAAGGACTAGTGTTACCAAAAGAAACCAAAGGAGATGTCTCAAAGGGGGAGCACCACCCCCAGAGGACGGCCTACAACCAGAATGCCTGACCATTGTGACAGGGTACAGGAAGCTCCGCAAGTTAAGGCAGCCGATGGGCCATGGAGACTGTCTGTCACAGGCTATTAAGTTAGACAAGGTGAAATCCCTCTCATCAAGTAGCCCCGATGAGGACCCAGATACACCCCTGGGGAACATAGTCCAGACTGAGAAGAAAGGGGAACATAACAGTGAGGAGCCAGATGATAAGGACGTTAGGGAACAGGAAGGACTCAGCCCCCCTCATGCAATGTTTGAGAACCCCCATAATATGCACACCCTCACCCGAGTCAGACCTAAATACAACAGTGGCCTAGCCAAATAGCAGGAGATAAGGCCATCCAGTTCCCATTACGCTACCCAGAGGGCACAGAGGAGTAGGCAGAGAGGAGAACAGCTAGACCTTCAGCCATCACACCCACCAGAAACAGAGTACCATATAGTTACCTGTTTCTATAATAGGAGCCCCCCACACAGCAATTTACACACACTATACAGCAAGGCAGATCCTGAAGTACAAAACTATCAGTGGCCCCTTGTAAGGCCACAAGACAGAACAGGCAAGGGCAGATATTAGAATATACACAAACACACAGTGGCTAATACCCACTGTTGACACAGACTTTATAGTCCACAGCTGATAATCAGGGAAAGTTCTGCTGTAGGTACTGTACTCCCAAAGAATCAGTCCAGACAGAGGAGATGCAGAATACAGCAGGATAGTGAATGGCCACCTGGGGATGAGAAGACAGGTCTAGTCGCACTCGAGTTCAATCCTGGCAGGGGACAGCCCCTTCAATGCCAGAGGACCCAGCCAATCTCACACATTAAATATAGGACACCAGACATGTGGAAGTGGCTTCAGATCATTTAAGGGGAGGAGGGAATGGGGTGGGAAAATTTAAACCCCTAGTTTCAGCCAGCAGCTACGATCTCCCTCCAGAACACAGGCAGCTGCAGGAACCCCACTTTGCAATCCTTCAACTCGTGCTGCCTTTTTTTTTCCTTTTTACTCCTCCCAGTCAAATGGAATCTTCTGTTGTGCAGCAGGGGCACCAGTCCTTAGTTACAGCAGCTCCAAAAACAGTGAAAGCTTGAGAGGCAGGGGAGGACAGCCCAACTCTGGTTGCCGAGTCTGCGCCTCAGCCCTCAGCCAAATGCAACACAGCGGTGCCTCAGCCCTCAGCTGAATACTACACAGCAGCAATGGTGGAGGGGGGGACCCTCCAAGCAAAGGCCATCCTAACCACTCCTCGCTCACGGATGTAGAGCACACAAGTCCACCACTGGGCTCTCCTCTCACCTTATAGCAGGCAGAGTGACGTCACAGCAGGCAGGCTCCAATAGGTGCAACTGCAGTTTATTTAAATAAAAAAGGCACCAAAAGGAATTGCAAGCCAGGGAACACCAGCAGATCATTTAAATGAAAATGGTGCCAGTCCAGGGACAACAATCAGCAGAGTTTAAACTCCTACTTTCAGCCAGCAGCTACGATCTCCCTCCAGAACGCAGGCAGCTGCAGGAACTCTACTTCACAATCCTTCAACTCGTGCTGCCTTTTTTTATCTTTTTACCCTCCCGGTCAAACTGAATCTCCTGCTGCACAGCAGGGGTGCCAGTCCTTAGTTACAGCAGCTCCAAAAATGGTAAGAGGGCAGGGGAGGACAGCCTGACTCTGGTTGCCGAGTCTGCGCCTCAACCCTCAGGCGAATACAACACAGCGGCACCCCAGCCCTCAGGCGAATACAACACAGTGGCAATGGTGGAAGGGGGGGGAACCCTCCAAGCAAATGCCACCCTTGCCACTCCTCGCTCATGGATGCAGAGTGCAGATGTTTGGGGAATAGCCTATAACCATAATTTAAAAGATCTAGAAGTGATTAAAAATAAGTATTTAAGAAACCTCTTGGGTTTACCCAGATATGCCTCGGAGGCCGGGGTAAGGCTAGAAAGTGGAACCCTTTCAACATATACCAAAACTATAAAGAGAGCATTGCTCTATTGGCAAAAAATTAGGTTAGCTGAGGAAGGAAACTTAACTAAAAAAATTCTGGGAAGAAGCAAAGATATGGGATAGGAATAAACATTGGACTTGGTTGGGATTATTAAATCAAGAATTAAGTAAGAATGGTTTAGAATATAAATAATTATATTTATCGAGATTGGGTAAACCTGGTAAGTTTTGTAAAGGAAGCTATACAACATATAGAGGACAATGCAAAAAGTATAGATTTTAGTAGAATGAGACATTCATATCTAAATGACCCTTTAAAATTTGTTAAGTCAGAATTTGGAATGGAAAAATATTTACTTAAATGTGAGCAAGTGAAACAAAGAAAGGTGTTAGCTAGACTGAGATTCAGATTTTTTTCCAGTTGGCAAGCTTGGAGAAGTAATATACATTCAATCATGTGTGGAGGTTTTAAGAAAGAGATGTCCAGTAAACATTTACTTTGTGAATGTGAAGCCTTTAAACAAGAGAGGAGTTTGTGTATTGATCAGTGTTTTAAAGGTCTGGAGCAGATGAATAATAAGCAAAAAATGATTCCAGTACTAAATTGTGAAAATATAAAAATGTTTTGCACTTGCAAGTTTTGCACAAAAGATTGGTAAGAAACTAAACTGGAATGTATAATCAATTTTTATGATGTGTTTGGTGTAATGTATAGTAGTTGAATGTTGAATTTTTAACTGATTTTTTGCATGGAACAATTTTTTACATACATACAAATAAAATAAAGTTTTGAACCTTGATAAGGCAGTAGGAAAGGTTAGTAGGATGCTGGGGTGCACAGGGAGGGGTATCACCAGCAGAAAAAGGGAGGTAGTGTTACCCCTATATAGATCAATGGTGAGGCCACACCTAGGGTGGTACTGCAACATGGGAGGTCTTGTGGGAATGCAGACTAGACTCCCTGTTGGGCTTTACCGGAAAAACATCAAATTGTTTTACAAACAACCAATGTTTGGCATGGACAAATGCTTGTTTTAGTTTGCAGTTGCTGCATGCTGAGACAAGCCGGGGTGAGATTCCTGCCATGCTGAAATCCTGCCACCTGAGGACCTTTAATTCAGTGTGACCAATGGCAGTCAAGGACCAGGTAGAAAGATTCAGTCCAAGGTCAGTCCTGTGGTTTAGGGGCTCCGACTGGAACAAGACTGTCTCTGGACTTAGTACTGCCAGCTCTGTTCAATAGGATTGTTTGGAAACAGTGGAAGTGCTGTGGTTTAGTGGCGTTTAAAGTGGAAACCACTACAGGCATGCAATCAAGGGGGAGAGAGACTCCTTCACCACGCGGGTCCAGCTCTCGCTCTCCACTCTTTTTTTTGTGTTTAAATAAAGTTGTAGCCCATTCAATTGTGGACTGCCTTGCTGGGGATGGGATGCCCATTTGAGCGCTGGACCACCGCTTGTCAGACAGTCGTCAAGAAGAAAACTACTAGCATCAAGACAAGAGAACAGTCTGAGAACAACAAGGGTGAGTCCTGACTCCTGAACTTTTTTTATTGCAGGTCAGCAGGGGAGCTAAAAAAAGTCTCACTCAGTGGTGGCTGTAATAACTTTGGTTTTTCTATAGACCGACTTACACACTGTTCCTTGTAACTAGCATGATGGAGCCCATCCCAGCACGTTAGAAAAGTGAGTTATTCAAGTCTAGGATGCCCCAAAAACTTTACAGAGAGCTTTATATAAAGTGCCTATCATAGGGCTGCTTTTATTTTAGCCTTCTTTTCCTCTGACCACTAATTAGCAGCTGAGATATCACCCGCTTTGTAATTCTGAAGTTGAGCAGTAGCTTGCAGTGTTGTTTGCTTTTTATCTCCATGATTTAGTGATGTGTCCCCACATTTTGAAGAGTCTGGATCTCTGTTCATATATACTGTTCTTTGCTTTTATCTCCTTGATTTAGTGATGTGTCCCCACATTTTGAAGAGTCTGGATCTCTGTTCATATATACTGTTCTTTGCTTTTATCTTCATGATTTAGTGATGTGTCCCCACATTTTGAAGGGTCTGGATCTCTGTTCATATATAAGCAGTACAGACAGGGTGTGGTTTACTATCCCTGATCTGCACACCCACAAAATATGAGGGCAAAGTGGAAACTGGACCAAGAACCAGACCATGAAAACCTGGTTTGGCTGGACCAGGCACACGTTGCACAAATGTTGCTGGTCTGACAGACCACCCTCCCTGCACCCCACCCTTCCAGGCTCCCGATCCCCAGCTAACCACACTCCCTACAACTGGACCACTCTTCTCCTAAGCCAACTACCCTCCTTACCAATGGACCACTCTTCCGCCCCAGGACCAGCCTGTCCTCACTAGCCTATCCACCTCGTTGCAGAGTAACTTTGCTTTGACTCCTGTTCTGCCTGCAGTGCTTCCAGGTTACAGCAGCATACTAATTCATTCCATTGGCATTGCTAATCATCTTGGTCCTCCTAGGCCAAGGTAAGCAGGAGGGGTTGTAGTAGCAGCCACCGGTCTGTCTGCATCGGTCTGTGATTGGATAAGTTGGTGGGTTAAGAAGACTAAAACCCAAAACCCTAGAGCTGGGAGCCTTACAGCCAGACAAATAGTTGGAAATAAATATTGTTTATCAACAGCTCATGACCATGGGCAATCAGGCATAACATCTTCACTAAGTGTGAAAGACTATATCTGTTGATTATTTGTCTCATTTGCAATCAGTCAGGCTGTTGTCCTCATCAGGTTCAGGGGGGAAATGAGGAGGCACTTCTTTCCAAAAAGGGTGGTGACTACGGAATGTGCTACCAAAAAAGGTGGCATCCTGTAAGACAGTGGACATTTTTAAAAGGGGATTGGAGTCTGGCCCGGTGGCTCTGAGGGTTGAGGCGCTGGATGCCACACCTCGCTCCACACCGGTGACCCGGGTTCGGGAACGAGCCCGGGTCATTGGGGGTCAGCAGAAGCAGACTAGGATTGAGCATCTGACAACAGCTCTCCTAGTCCTGGGGAAAGGGGTGGATGCACACTGCACTCTGGTGGTCCCTGGGGATGCCCGGAGGTACTGCAGAGGTGTGGGTGCCGAAGTGGGGGGGGGTACGGCAGATGTCTGCATGCTAGTGCGGGACGTCATTGCACGTCTGTGCCCCCATTGGGGAAGAACAAGGAAAATAGCAGCTCAAATCCATGGCAGCTTGATGGCAGAAGTTCACCAGTCCAACGATTCTTGGAGGGTGTGTGCTGGTAGTGGATCCTCGCTGGGCGTGGGGGCTTGGGGGAGCCCTTATCAATGGCGTAACTGCCTATGCCAGCTGGGCATGACAGCTTCTGGGTCGGCAATGCGTGAGCGGTGGCTGGAGATTGGCAGGACTGTGGCTGCAGGTGAGAAAGCATTCAATGATGAAAAAATAAAAGGGGATTGGACAAAAGACAAAAAGGACTACTAGCTCCCCACTAGCCATCTGGCCTACTACATAAATTACTGGCCACTCAACCATCTTTACTGTATGGACAAAGGGTTTTTTAGCTAAGCCACCTTCCCCAAACCACACTCCCTTCACTCTGTTTTTGCTCATCTTACAACTTTTTCTGTTTAACTAACCTATTTTTTCTTCTGTCTCTACAGGTCTGAAAGGACATGAACTCTGACCCCATCAGATAAGTATAATTTTATTTCACTCCTGTCCTTTCTGCCCTATTTCACCCTCCCTAAGAACCGTGTAACCCCTTTGTCTCTCCTTTCACAGGTGTGGTAGATGACATCGCCCCAGGACTACCCCGTGGCACTCTACACTCAGGTAAGTCCTTGTCTTTTACCTATATTTTGGTGGGCTTACTGTAACATGGCAGCTGCACCTGTTACAAACTTTCCTTTTGTAAAATGACCTGCGCTTTTAATTTGGACATGGGTCAGGTGATGTTCCTTTTAAATAGCAAATACATCTGTACTACTTAATTCTATGCCTCTTGTGCACTCCTTACCATTACCTTTTCCACATGCTGTGGTGGCAGTGACAATAGCAATACCAATACCAATGGTGAACTTTCGGCGTTGACAAATGTTTGTTTCACAGAGTCAGATGTATGTTGCCATGTTATTGCTGTATAATCCAGTTACTATTAATCTGTTATTCATCATTTGAAACAATAATGTTAAAAAAAAAACATTTTGTAGGTCTGTATATTCCATTAACACGTACTCACTCAGATTTTTGACTGTAGACAAAATATTTTTACTAACTCCTTTCCCACTCTGCACACGAATAGTCTTTTTGAAGCTGATGACAATGCACATTGTAATTTTGTAATATATCACTCTCTGATCAATACAATGCAGTGTGCGCCAGGGGTTTAGTTTTGGGGTTACATGATTAGGTTTGAGGGAAGTGCAAATAAGATCACAGCATTTCTGTGTCACAGGAACAGTACTGATGAGGGTGAAGTTATCTAACAACAGTTATAGTTTGGGAGGGTATGACAGCTCCTCAAATCATGTACAGCACTGCCTGAGATTGTAACACTTGTCTGTGCGTCTGTCAATCAAGGTTCACATGGACAAACAAGGAACAAAACAGACAGTGTGCTAAATCAGAAGCGACTTGTAGTTTATTAGTCTCTGTCTCCTCCTCTCTATGTTTTCTGCCACTTCTTAGTTTATTGTCCACTCCTGATGCATAGCTTCCTTCTTCCCACCTGTTTTCTATCTTCTTATTACCCAAGGACTTTTATCTCTCACTGTCTTTGTCTTCCCATCTTAACCTACCGCCATCTCCAATTACCCACTTCCCCCACTTAGCTTTACTCCTCTACACTATGCTGTATGCAGCTACTATAATGCCTCTGTCTCCTAGTTATAGTCTTCCTAGATGTCCCTGTAATATTTTAGCACTTATGACCAAACCTAATTGTTATTTGTTTAATGTAAATGATACTCTTTTTACCTTAATTTTGTTCCTGGCTTTGTTATTTATGCTACAACCTGTCTGTAATGTAATCACCTGCATGTTTCTTTTATTCCTACATTTGATTATTTGTGATCTTATGTATTGTAACCTGTTATCTTAACTGTTTTGTTTTGTACCCTCCCGGGCCGTGCCTGAAAATAGTCATTGTTATGGCTAGTGCACCCACCAGGTCATCAAAAACTAAATAAATAAAAATAAAATATTGAAACTGTTGAACATATTTGGTTTTGTGTGTTTCTTATTTTTTTTTAAATACAGTGTACTCGACTGAGTGAGAATCAAATGAGAATGGTCTGACCGTACTGATACTGTCCAAATATTTATACAACAGCATGTCCCAGTCTTGAATCATAAACATACTGTAGTTGTTACTTTGTAGCTGTTACAGTTTAACTCAAAGTACAGGCAGCAGCCAGTATTCATTATATTTTATTGTCAGGTAATTCAAAATTAGTTTAATTAATTCTTAAAATAAATATATCCTTAAGTTTACTCCTACTAATATTACTAAGTACCTTTTTTGAGTGCTGTTAGTAGTGGTGGGTGCAGTGCGGGGGCAGGGGGAGCTGTCATTTCCCTCTCCCCTAAAACTGTAATTGTTGTTTGGTGACTTCTTTACCCACATCAGTACTGTTCCTGTGACTTACCTCCTCCTCCCCAGAACAGAAATGCTGTGCTCTTATTTGCACTTCCCTCAAACCTAACCATGTAACCCTAAAACTAAACCCCTGATGCAAGCTGCATGGTGTTGATCAGTGAGAGATATATTGCAAAATAACAGAATTGCAACGTGCATTGCTGTCATCCTGAGGAGACAGATGGAGACTTGAGGTTTCTTTAGTTACGCCAATACAATAGTCTCAATTTGCGGACACTGAGTATTATATGGTAAACACAGGGCTTGCATGTTTTAGACTACTGATTGTCAGAAGTACTGAAAGTAAATGTTTCCAGCATGAGGTCCAATACTCACTGTACGGAGCGTGCTATGGTCTGATCTACTGCTGGGTCATAACAGACTATATCGTAATTAAATCATTTGTGTCTTCTGACATAACATATTTTATTTTTGGGAGTCCAGGATCACTGGGTAACAGCATCTCAGCATTTTCTAGTTTTCTGTGATGACTCCCACACTGGATGCTTCCAGTGCAGACACAGACAAAGCTGCCATCTAACAAATCTAAACCATCCAGCACCCTGATGTATGAAATTAATGATTTAAATGGTACCGATCTAAAGATTGCTAGCCATCCCCTCTGTAAGCAATCTCCATATCCGCAGGATAGTCTTGCACTAATAGTGGACATTCAGGAGAAATGTCCCAGATAGGTTCAGCCCAAAATGGTATCAAAAAAGTTATCACTCTGTGCATTGGTGTAGATCAGCGTTGATGTCAGCACCATCTGGCCTCACTGCACAGATAAACAATTTGACTTATATAAAACCTTGTCTATATTAAAGTGTCCATTTCATGTCATTAATCCAAATAAACTTGAAAGGAACAGAGATGAACTGCCTGCTTTCTGTGGTAGTCTGGAATCCATTTGTGGTGTTTTAAATGCTGGTTTTGGCATTACGGTATACTTCAGCTGTACCATATAGCACTGTTTTCCATTCACACAGCAGCAGCTTGTTGTAATGCATTACGGCAGACCTGGTTTGGAGAGTAATATCTGATCTGTCTATACTCAGCCAAATATAAAGATGAAAAAAAATCATGTCAGTAATCCTTACAATCTGGAGTGTTGGGAAGGCTTTGAATATAACCACACTCTCACACACACACACACCCACACACACACACACACACACACACACACACACACGTCCACACAGAGGCAAGTATTTAGTGGAACTTGACACCAGCTTCGAAAAGACCATTGTGATTGGTTGACCATCCATGGCACTCCAAACATTACCTCATGGGTTTTAGCCCACCTGATAGGCTAGTGATGCACATGACTCTAGGACCAAATTTCTAGTATATCCAGGGCCCAGAAACCCCTGCTCTCCAGTTCAAATCGTGCATCTGATCAGGCTACAAGCACACCAGGATCCCTGCTGTACTAATTTCAAGGTAGGCTTCTTTATACTTAGCATTTTGGTTCACCTTTCAAGAAAATGCATCCTTCCATATATACAGTTGTTTTTTCAATAATATTATTTATTTCCCATTTGGGAATATAACTCTGCAAGGCCTTTTTTTGTTGGCTATTAGTTCCTTGTGCTGTTTTTGTTTGCCTAGTTTTCTCCTACCATGTGTAGCTAGCGCTGACACCAAGTAACAAGGTAGAATTCGCTCTAATGAGCTAGGAAGACTCCACTCTGCGCTTTCATAGTTAGCTCAAGCTTACACTGCTCGTTTGAGATATTTTGTGCTGTTTATAGACCTTAACTGAATGTTTCCCTGCTTATTGCGATGTTAAAATACTGTGCCAGCTGTTATTGTGACGCCGAATTTTGTTTTCTCTGAGTCTCTCCTTAAATCCCCCCAAAAAGCTTAGGCACAAGGCCTGTGTCTCCCCATGCTTGTGGGCCTCTCCCTACGTGTCCCTTGCCTGCCACACTCCATTTGCAAATGCGCTAGGCTGCGCTCATTTGGCTTCATGTAAGCCTACAGGGGGATGAGCATGGGTGCCCTGGTGCCTTTTTAAGGCCTTGCACTCGTTTCCCTCTCCTCACAAGCGCGATGATGGTTCCTAGGGCCTGCTGCACCTCCTCCTCGTGGTGCAGCGCAGGCCACACACCACAGGCTCTTGACCTTCCCTCTTGCTCGCTTCCCCGTGAGCATCTAGCGCAGCAAGATGCCACTGGCTTTCCGGCCTTTCTCCTCCTCCAGCGCTCACCTACTCGTGAGTGCCTTCAGCTGCCCCCTCCACATTCTGTGGAGATTTAATGGATTTAAAGATGAAAAGCACAACAGGACGGAATTAAGGCCTCCGACGTAGCGCCCAAGATGAGAGGCCCACCTCACTACCTCAAGACACAACATGGCACTCCTACCCCTCCCCCCGGCCACATGGCCTGGCCCTTCAGCCCCTTACTGTTTTGGGCTGACCTGCAGATTCTGCAAAACAAGTGTGACTGCATCCAGGACAGTGATGCAACACCCAGAGGCGCTGCCTTCTGGCCTCTGAGGGGTTTCTCAAAATTCCCTAATTATCACTGTCAGCCAAGGTCCAGGGCCTACCTTTAGACATTCGGGGAAGGGAGGGGTCCACATTGGTTTTCTGCTGACCACGCATGTGCGGCTACCCCGATCCTGATAGTACAGCTGCATTACTAAGGTACCAGGGATGGCAATAAATACCCTGCTGTTCAAACCGCTGCCTAATTACAGACTTCTAGGCAGCTTACAAGGGGCCCATATAGACTTTCTGCAGCCTGGCCCTTTACCTTCATAGTGGGTCCCTTTTCAGTCAGCGACCCTATACTCTGACATACCCCCTCCCAGGTCCATATATGTTCCTCTCTACAGCAACCCATAGGTCCAGAGCCTTACATGCTGATGTACTGGTGGTCCCTTTCCATAGCGACCTCCAGTCTGCCTGTCTCCATGTGGGTCCCTCTTTATAGCGACCCCCATGAGGAAGACAGCCTGCATCTCACATCACATCAGAAAAGCCTATCAGCAGCATAAACAGATTTGGGGCAACCACAGATTGGAGGCCCATGGTTACGCAACCCTAACAAATATGCATCAATTTTTTTATCATCCCCAGATGGTCAAGGCCAAGAAATGCACTGCCTGCAGTGCTAACCTTCTGCCCTATGCCCCAGGCCCCCCTATGTGCTGCCTGCCTCCACCACCACGACGACCTATCGATGGAACAACCCACTGGCAAGGGCCCCAATAACCCGGGGCCCAGCGGTTCCACATGGATGGATCTGGGCACCTTCTTACTCCAGAACCAATAGACCACTGTTGCGATGATGGAGAGTCAACAAAACTTCATGCTGAAGGTGATGGAGAAGATAGAATCCCTCACGCAGCACAGGACACCGACCGCGCACTTCCAGAGCCAGACATTGTGGGGGGGGGCCAATGAGGATCACCTGGATCACGCAGAGCCAGTACCAGATAACCACAAGCCAGACTCTGGAGAGGACAAGGACATGCCAGATGAAGAAGACGGGGCTGACACAGATGACGAGGACATGGAACCTCAATCCGTTCCATCCCTCATCTCCAAACTATGCTCCTTCGACATGGTTCCAGGCCTCATAAAGATTGTCAAGGCCACTATGGGGTTCGAAGTTGAGGAAAACAAGCCAGAATCAAAGCTGGACCCCATGATTCAGCAGAGGGCAACCGTTAAGGAAACATTCCCGATATGTCCAGCGATCGAGGACATCATCACCAAGGAGTGACAATCCGCAGAGCCTAGCAGGATGTCAAACAAGCGAAACTTGGACCGCATGTACCCCGTCCAAGAGGACAAGGCCAGCAACTGGTGCACAGTCCCGACCATTGATCCTCAGGTGGCTGTACTTAGTAGAAAGATTATCCTGCCATGCGGGACCATATCTTTGAAGGACCCCACAGACAAAAGAGTGGAAGATATGTTAAAAAAGGCTTTCAAGACAGAGGGAATGGCTACAAAGGCATCCACTATGGCCATTTACACAGCACGAGCCCAAATACGCTGGCTAGAGGAGCTTCTTGAGCAGGCCAACACCAAATCGAGAGAGAGGCGGAACTGTTGAAATGCACACTGGATGCAGCAAAATACCTAGCTTATATGGCAGTGGACTCACTCAGACTGAACGCACGGGTCACAGCCATCACTAACCGGGCAAGAAGGGCATTGTGGCTCAAACTTTGGGAGGCCGACAATGAATCCAAAACTTTACTACAAAATTTGCCCATGAAGAAGAAACATGTATTTGGGTAGGGCCTGCAGGAGTTCCTAAAGCAAAAGGAGGAGGGCAAAGAACTCCTCAAGAACAAAGGTCGGCACTCCTATCTACCCTCCGCTAGGCAGAGGTTTTTGGGGGGAACAAGTCTTACCACACACGTAGAGATACCTCATACCCAACCAGTACATTTCAAGGCCGAGGTACACACACCACACAGTGTACCCATTTCACCCACTCCTACCAGTCCTCCTCCTTCAGATCCCGTGGGTCAAGGTTCAGAGGAAGAGGTAGAGGTCAGAGAGGAAAACAGCAATGACTACTCGCACAAACCCACTTGCAGGCAGGACCAGGGTCCCCCCGTGGGACTAAGACTATCACTCTTCAGCCACCAGTGGTTCTACACCACCTCAGACAAGTGGATTCAAGAGATGGTGTCCAGAGGATACTCGATAGAGTTATCAGAGTCCCCCGTCACACACAGGTTCATCACCTCCCCCATTGCCAAAAGGAAGGCTACAGTCCATCAGGTACAACAAATCCTGTGGGACCTGCACCAGAACAGAGCTATACAGCCCGTACCTCTACACAAACAGGAGCTAGGAGTATACTCCATCTTCTTCCTCGTGTCGAAGAAATCAGGCGAACTACACCCCATCCTGGGCCTCAGACACCTCAACCAGCACCTAGTCCCCAAGAGGTTCAAGATGGACACACTAAAGTCAACCCTACGGAGTATCCGTGTAGGAGATTTCCTGATGTCCATGGATCTCAAGGATGCGTACCTCCATATCCCCATCAGACCAAAACACAGACAGTACCTCAGGTTCCACATCCTAGGCCAGCACTTCCAGTATCAGGCACTTCCCTTCGGCCTTACCTCAGCACCAAGAGTGTTCACCAAGGTGTCAGTAGTGCTAGCAGCCAGGCTCCGAGAACAGGGTCTCGACATCATCCCCTACCTGGATGACTGGCTGATTCGGGCATGCTCCAGAGCGCACTCCCTCCAACACACCAGGCTTGCCTTAAAGGCTCTCGAGGAGCACGGATGGATGGTGAACCTAGCCAAGAGCCATCTGGTGCCCACACAACATATAGAGCTCCTGGGGCAAACATCAACATGTTACAGGGCTGGTCAAAACCATCCCACACAAGGGTGCTCAACCTGATCAGTTTGTCACGCCGACTGCGGAACTGCCATCAGGTGACCATGGGATGAATAGCTCAGCTACTGGACTACATGGCATCGTGTATCAACCTGGCACCTTGGGCCAGGTGGCACATGTGACTCCTACAGACTTACGTCCTCACATGGGGGTCTCTGAACGAATACAACCTGCATGTCACAGTCCTGTTACCACCATCAGTGAAACGATCGCTAACATGGCGGACAGTGCGCACCAATCTCACTCGAGGGGTGCCACTGGAGGCATCTTACCATGCCTCTGTAGAGATGGACGCGAGTCTTCTGGAATGGGGTGCTTGCCTAGGTGACAGGATGGCACATGGTCAATGGACGCCATCAGACACCCAGTTGTCCATCAACATCCTAGAAATGTGGGCAGTATACCATGCTGTCAGAGCCTTCAAGACCTCCATCGCAGGTCAGTCAGTTCTGACATGTTCCGACAACCAAGTCGCTGTGGCGTACATCGCCAAACAGGGAGGAATCAGAAGCAGAGCTATGCTGAGAGAGGTGGCAATGATCCTCAACTGGGCACAGAACCACCTTACCCATCTCGGCACTGTTCATCTCACTGGCAAGCTCAACATTTGCGCAGACTGGCTCAGTTGACAACAAGTCCACCCAGGAGAGTGGCATCTACACCCCAGCCTCTTCGATCTGATCCAGGAGACCTGGGGACCAATGGCCACGGCAGAAAATGCGAAGGTCAAGAGATATTACTCAAGATACAGGGAGACTCAGTCCCAGGGGACCGATGCCCTGTCACAACCATGGCTCCGGGACCAGTCGTACGTCTTCCCACCCATACCCATGCTACCACAAGTTCTAGCCAAGATCCGATCTTCAGGATAGACCATCATTCTAGTGGCTCCTTACTGGCCATGGAGAGCATGGTTTGCCACAGTGTTGGCAATGACATTGTCCAGTCTCTGGTTACCATACCAACCCGACATGTTGACCCAGGGACCGGTACTACACCTGGTCCCATGGACGCTAAAGCTCACAGCCTGGCTCCTAAGAGGAAGACACTGATGAACGCAGGATATCATGACTCAGTCATCTCCACAATACTACAATCCAGATGGTCCTCGACCACTTCTACCTACGGTAGACAATGGTCGGTGTTCGGAAAGTGGTGCCGGGATCAGGGTAAGGATCCGGAGCTAACAGAAATGTCCACGATACTCTTATTCCTTCAACAAGAAGTAGAGAAGGGATTGGCTCACTCTTCCCTTAGAGTGCAGCTATCAGCCATGGGGCAGCCATTGGTCACATAGGGGGACACAGCCCAGGTGCTCACCCAGACGCATTGCATTTTCTGAGAGCAGTCGAAATACTGCGACCCCGAGTCAGACCATCCATCGCTCCCTGGGACCTCCCATTGGTACTAGACTCCCTCAGTACAGCCCCCTTCAAGCCACTACAGGAAGTAGACCTGTTTTGGGTTGGTCTGAAGACCTGCTTCCTTGTCACTATATGTTCAGCCCGCAGGATCGGGGAACTAGGAGAGCTGTCCTGCAGGAAACCCTACACGGTGTTCACCCCTCAAGGGGTATGCCTACGCACAGTTCCAGCCTTCCAACCAAAAGTCTCCTCCACCTTTCACATGGAACAACCCATTGAGTTACCCACATTTACTGGAGACACTCAACAGGGAGGCAACACCATCCCTCACCACCTAGACGTAGGGATAACCCTATCCATGTACATATCTAGGACTCTACCTCTACGCAAGACCGAGAGGTTGTTCATTGTTACAAGGGGACAAAGACAAGGAAAGGCTGTATCCAAGACTACCATTGCTGGCTGGCTTAAAAGAACCATTCAGGAGGCTTACAAAGCAAAACAAATGATGCCCCCCAAGGTATCAAGGCCCATTCCACCAGGGCAGTAGCTACTTCCTGGGCGGAGAGGACTAATGTCTCAGCAGAAGACATCTGCAAGGCGGCAACTTAGACTTCCATCCATACGTTTGCAAGGCACTATAGATTAGAGCACCTATACCGGCAACAGCCAACCTTTGCAACTCAGGTCCTCTCCACCACCAGCTCTTCCCCCCACTCCTAGACCACTCTGTCTCCCTCCCTTGGGTACAGTACTGCTTCTTATCTACCCATGAGGTAATGTCTGGAGTGCCATGGATGGTCAACCAATCACAATGGATGTCTACTCACCTGGTAAAGGTGATTGTGTTGGTTGACATCCATGGCACTCCAAGACCCACCTGACACAGTGCTCAGAAGTGATCAGGTTTAGAGAATATAGACTGTCTGGGAATAACTGATTCCATTTTCTCAAAAAAGGACAACTAGGATGTCAACCCCCTAAGGGCCAAGTTTTAGATTGCATTACTAGGAAAATAAAACATGGGCCTACGGCCAATTTTTTCCCCATGTCGACTCACTCTGCATTATTTCTACAGGATGGTTTCTATTTTTTCCTCTTTCTTTGCCAGTAGTGGCTGTGTTAATAACCTTACTTTCAGCTTTGGAAGATTCAAACTAGAGAGCAGGGGTTTCTGGGACCTGGATATACTAGAAATTTGATCCTAGAGACATGTGCATCACTAGCCTATCAGGTGGGCTAAAACCCATGAGGTAATGTCTGGAGTGCCATGGATGTCAACCAACACAATCACCTTTACCAGGTGAGTAAACACCCATTCCTTTACAGACTGGGAAGGGTGTTAGTAAAAATATGTTGGCTACAGTCACAAATCTGAGTGAGTGTGTGTTAATGGTATATATACAACAGGGGTGAGTGGTAAATGAGTGAGATAAAACAGTGTATCATCCACTGCAGTGTGATATTTTTACCCTTTGCTCTACTGTGATGATATCAGACATTTACACACACAGGTCACAAAAGGTCACTGATATCATCACCCTAGGCAGCTTTCCCCTCAGCATGCAAGAAACACCTGTACTGTTACCATAGATACAAATACAGAACTACCTGAGAGGTCTCACTGCTGCCTACAGCTAACTCAGTGAGCATTACAAAACATACCTATCCCCCCCAACTTCCAGCTCATTACTGTGATGCTCTCAACTTGATGCAGCCAGAATTCCAAACTGCACAGCTTCACAGAACAGTCTAAACTACTGTCTGCAGCTAACTCAACTACCACTGAAATACACTCTCACTTGTTCCTCAAACTCTGATTCTCACCCATTACAATTACTGTGACAATCTCAGCTTCACTGCAGCCAGAATCCTAAACAGCATAATTTCACAGAACACTCTGCACTCTGCCTGCAGCTAACTTAATTACCACTGAAAACAGTATCAGCTGTTCTGACACTCTGCCTCTCAGATCATTACAATTACTGTGATGCTCTTAACTTCACTGCAGCCAGACTGCTAAACAATACAGCTTCACAAAAGTATGTTTCTCACTCCTATCTAAAACTAACTCATGTAGCATTGCAAAACACACTCGTGTCTCTCCAAGTTTATAACACTACCAGCCCATTCAGAAAAGCTCACACACAGAATGAGCAAACACATAAACAGGAACAGAACACAAGACAGCATAACAAAACTTCTGAAACTCTTGGCCCTATTGTATATATCGAATACATGATGGGCAGATCGTGTGCTATGGCAAATATTGTCACTCCTGCATCATGAGCTTGGATATCTCACTCTGCAGGAATGACAATATTTGCCATATCACACTCATGCCCATCATGTATCCCCCTTTATACAAATCTACAGGCTGTTGTTTTAAAAATATATTGCCAAATGATGAATTATGGATAAATGGCAACTGAATTATGCAGTAGTTGATGCAACAACTAAGGTTCGATCGTGTCCCTTTCTTTAAGTTTTGCATTCAGAAATGCAGCTTATGACAATTAAATTTACGACTACAATGGGTCACTGGATATGATCCGAGTTACTGTTGCCCTCATAACTTTATTGATCATATTGCTGTCACATATCCAGGGAATAAAGCTTTTCAGAAAAAGATTTCCCAATATCAAACTGTCCACCCCATGACAGAAGTGTCCGTTATGTAAGTAATGTTCAAAGTGTTCGGCAAGGCTGTGTCTTATAGTTCTCTTCCCCTGCCTTCAACAGCTGATTCTGTCCCTATGTTTTATAGCTATCTTTTGGCATGGGGTGCATGACAGTGGGATGACTTTGCCAATACCTTTGTCTGTGATTGTGCATTTATCACTAGATGGTGGCCATCCACTACCTGGGCAATGTCAGGGTCACTCATATGGGTAGGGAGAATCAGTAATTTGGAGGGGGGGGGGTTAGTATCTCTTTTACACTACAAAGTGCTCCCAATACTGAATTCATGAGATTAAGGCTTGGACGTACCGCTTGGTGAAAACATAAGACAGGCTGTGTAATGCCTCAGACATTCTTCAGAGGACGTTATAATCTTTCAAGAGACTGTAAAGCGTTTTGAAACAAAGAATATTGTTATTACTAGAAATTTATATTGCCATTCTGCTTTTAATTTACATATCTATACACCCTTCAAATTGTTTAACCGTAGTTCCATGATTACTTATCTGTCTCCTTTATGAGAAAGAAAAAATTCTCAACATATTTACATTTATTTTATATTCTTCTAGTTTTATCATCATTTCCATATCTATACCTACTTTATATTCTTGTAATTTTATTAGCATTTTCATATTTATACCTACTTGATATGTTTCTAATATTGCTATCATTTTATGTGCGAGTGCGACTGGTATGTTTGCTACTTATTTAAACAAGGCACATTAAACATCAGTCAGCCTTAAAAAGTATTTCATATTAAGGAACACCTCATGATTATTCACTTGAAACACCTACTCCAGCTGAGCAGCAAGAACGAATAATAAAATGGAAATGAGTACCAAATTTTCCAAACAACTCTACCTGAAATGTATTTCTTTTACTGTTATGTGGATGTGCTATTAGCCTGACAAATTGTAAGTATTTTTATGTTCATTTTTATTACTACAGGTACTCTGGGTATTAAAAATGTTACTTCTTTCTTAGTCCATAAATGCTCTCATATTTGATATTTTTATGGGGCTGGCAAAATATTAACTCTCCACAACTGCATCGTGTCACCCTATGACAGTACTCCAAAATACTTGCAGCTTTTCACAAGGACACTGTTCTGGACCATAATGAATGTTCTCACTTTGTGACTTTACTATCACTAACAGCACAATATTGACCTGTCACTGAACTCCCACAGACTGAATCCTGACAGTGTGACTGTATATCCTCAGTCAAACTGGGCCATCTAGTCATGACTCTATATATAACAAGCATTTGTCAATGCCGAATGTTTGCTTGCTGGCATTGGCAGTGGTAGTGTAGAAGTTACAGAGCTGCGTAATAGGAATGGCAGTGAAGTATTGAACTGAAGCCAACCCCACCACCACCCTGCAGAGAGTGACAGGCATTGGGGTGTGCGTTTGGGTCGTCAGGCATAACGGCCACACCATTTCACCACACCCCACCCTGCAGACACTGACATGTGTCACGGTGTTCCTTGGGGTCTTTGGCCCTTATGCGCACCCCATTTCATTAGGAAATACGTGAGATGGGTGCGATATAGGAGAATGGGGTGAACTTTGGGGCCGAAGAGTCCAAGGCATACCTCGATACCTCTCACTGGCTGCAGGGTGTGTAATGGTATGAGCATCACAGGCAAGAATCCCAAGTCATACCCCTGATGCCTGTCATTCTCTACAGGGTTGGGCATTATGGTTGGAAACCCTAATACCTCAGGCATTCATTGGTATTTTCACTCCAAATTTTCAACATGTTTTTTTTGTGACCCCACCTCATGAACAGGGGGAATATCAGTTTGTTAGCCGAGCTGCTTATGCACAGTGACTACAGCATTTAGCACCACAGGTGCAAAAACATTCGAACAGGATGTAAAATGACAGCTGTACTGTTCATGGGAGGTGTAAAAATGGCAATGTTGCAAATCTGCAGTAAAATATTAAAAAAATGGTGAAGTCACGGCGCACATAGAAACTGTGCAATGCACACCGTAATATAATTAGGTTGGGATTTTTACAGCAGATTATCAACTCGGCATTTTGGTGCCTCGATCATGAACAGTGTCACTGTGATTTTCTTTATCTGTGCGAACAATGATTTCCCACAGCGACCACGCATCTCTGCGCTGAAAGTGTGAAAACACACTTGAGCCATGTTGTGAAAAATGACAGCTGTACTGTTCATAAGGAAGTGTGGAAAAATGCCACTGGTGAAAATCTGGACTGAAAATATTACAAAGTCATGAACTTACGAGGGTGCTTGGAAACTGTGCAATGCTCACTCGTAACACAGTCATTTTATGGACTTTTGTCACCAAATTTTCAACATAACCATTTTAAGACCTCTGCTCATGAACAGTGTAACTGTGATTTTCTTAATCTGTCCTAAACATTGCTTTCGCACACCAAGAGAACCATTGTGCGCTACATGTGCGAAAACACACTTTGGGCAACATATGAAAAATTGCAGCTGTACTGTTCGTAAGGAAGTGTAATAAAATGGCAATGTTGAAAAACTTGAGGAAAATATTAAATTGCAAACTTACGAGCATGCATAGGAACTGCCCAACGCACGCTCATAAAACAGTCATTTTTAGGAATTTTTTCACCAAATTTTCAACATAGCCATTTTAAGACCTCTGCTCATGAACAGTGTCACTGTGATTTTCTTAATGTGTCCCATACATTGATTTTGCACATCAACTGCGCCATTGTGCGCTACATGGGTGGAAACACATTTTGGGCAAGATGTGAAAAATGACAGCTGTACTGCTCATAAGGAGGTGTGGTAAAATGGCAATGTTGAAAATCTGGAGTGAAAATATTGAAAATTCGCGAACTTACGAGCGTGCGTAGGAACTGCGCAATGCACGCTCGTAAAACAGTCATTTTTTGGAATTTTTTCACCAAATTTTCAACATAGCCATTTTAAGACCTCTGCTCATGAACAGTGTCACTGTGATTTTCTTAATTGTCCTGTACATTGATTTCGCACACCGACTGCGCCATTGTGCGCTACATGGGCGGAAACACATTTTGGGTGAGATGTGAAAAATGACAGCTGTACTACTCATAAGAAGGTGTGGTAAATGGCAATGTTGAAAATCTGGAGTGAAAATATTGAAAATTCGCGAACATCTGAGCCTGCGTAGGAACTGCATAGCATGCGCTCATAAAACAATCATTTTTGGAATTTTTGCACAAATTTTCAACATGGGTTTTAGGACCTTCTCATGAATGATGTCACTGTCATGGTGTTATTCAGGCCGAAGGGTGATTTCACGCAGTGACTGCGCAGTGACTGCAAAATCACCCTTCGGGCCTGAATAACACCATGACAGTGACATCATTCATGAGAAGGGGTCCCAAAAACCCCATGTTGAAAATTTGGTGCAAAAATTCCAAAAAATGCCTGAGATATGCAATAAAGTTGAAAACCCCCTATCTAGCCCATTATACAGCTTACCGGCATTTCCTCAGTTCACGGTCGGCTTTGAAGAGTGCAGACGTGTTCCCGGTCCACCGAAGGTTGTCACGCCGAGCTCCGGGTAAGTATGGGGTGTGTGTGTGAGGCAGGAGTGCACAGTGGGTGGGTCGGGTTGTGGGGGCTAGGAAACTACGGGACCGCTTTTTACAGTTTTTTTTTTTTATTTTTAATGACGACGTTGACGCTTGCCATGCTGGGTGGGCTCCCAGCGTGGCACAAGGATGATTGGGGTGTTCAGCCAGCGGAGGATTGGGCACCCCGTCGGACAAAGCATCACTTGTCACGCTGGGTGGGCCTCAGCGTGGCAACTTGTACTCGGGAGTGAGCCGATGGGGATTGAGCACCCCATCGGGTGATAGCATGGGGGAGGAGAGAAGGAAGCCGACGGAGGTTGGGCACCCCTGTCGGCTATTCCATGAGTTGCCATGCTGGGGTGGGCACCCAGCGTGGCATTTGGGAGGCTTTGGGAGCGCAGCACAGCCGACGGGAGATTGGGCACCCCATCAGCTATAGAGGTGCATGGGGGGATGCAGTATGCTTGTGTGTGTGTGTGTGTGGTGTAGGAGCTGCGCATGAGCAGGCGATATCTTATCGCTGCTCACTCAAGCGTAGCTCCCCCTTTCAACTGTATGCCACTGCATTTTGGAGCTTGTCATAGACAGCTCCAGCATGCATTGGCTTACAGGGGCCATGCCTGCCAACACACTGACTGAATTGGAGGAGGAGGTGACACACCTCTGAAACCTCCGATGATGGCACTATGTTTCTTGCATATGCGTGCAAGCAAACATAAAAATACAAACAGAAGCAAACAGTCAACTATCTCTGTTTACTTAGGAGAGTCTTACCTTCCCACTGGATTTACAAGTCAGGGTTTGACAAAGCTTCAAGCAGTATGCTTTTTAAAAGAAAGTCCTTCTGTGATTGAAAGACCCACAAACAGAGGCATTTAAAAACCAAAAAACAAAACAAAAAAAAAAGTCAAGTCCTTCAGGACTGAAAGATCTGCAGCGGTAATTAAAACAAGCATTTGCCAATGCCGAATGTTTGCTTGCTGGTATTAGCATTGGACATGCAGGAGTTAGACAGATGCAGAATAGGAATGGCAGTGAAGTATTGAAGTTCACGCCAACCCCACCTCCATCCTGTAGAGATGGACAGACATTGGGGTAAGTGTTTGGGTCATTGGCCATGATGGGCATGCTATGTCATGTCACCCTATTCTGCAAACAGCGACACGTGTTGAGGTGTGCCTTAGGGTGTTTGGCTTTATAGTCACCGCATTCCATAAGGACATATACTGAAATGGGTGCAGCATAGGAGAATGGGGTGAAGTCTGGGGCCAAAGAGTCCAAGGTACACCTCAATGCCTGTCAGTGGCTGGAGGTGGGGGTGAGATGGCATGAGCAGTAGAGTCAACAATGCAAAGGCACACCTCGATGCCTGTCAGTCTGTACAGGATAGGACGTTATGGTTAGGAATCGTAATGCCTCAGACGTTTGTTGATATTTATACAACAAATTTTCAACATGGCCTTTTTGTGAGCCTACCTATGAAGAGTGGCACTGTGATTATGTGTATGTGTCCCGAACATTGATTTCCAACAGAGACAGTGCCATTCTGTGCCACATGAACAAAAACACAGATCACGCAGGATGTGAAGAATGACAGCTGTACCATCCACAGGGAGGTGTGAAGAGATGGCAATGTTGAACAGCTGTACTGGGAATATAAAAAGTGTTCATATGTCGGAGCATACAGTATATGGAAACTGCGCAATGCATGCACATTACACAGTCATTTTATGGACGTTCGTCAACAAAGTTTCAAAATAGGCATTGTAGGACCTCTGCTCATAAACAGTGTCACTGTGATTTTCTTGATGTGTCCTGGACACTGATTTCCCTCAGCAATCACACTATTCTGCGCGAGAAGTGCAAAAACACATTCCGGCCAGGATGTGAAAAATGACAGCTGTACTGTTCATAAGGAGGTGCAGAAAAATGGCAATGTTGAAAAGCTGGAGTGAACATACTACAAATGTGCGAAGTTATGAGCATGTCTGGAAACTGTGCAACGCACGCTTGTAACACAGTCATTTTATGGAGTTTCATCACCAAATTTTCAAAATAGGCATTGTAGGACCTCTGCTCATGAACAGTGTCACTGTGATTTTCTTGATGTGTCCTGAACACTGATTTCCCACAGCAATCACACTATTCTGCGCGAGAAGTGCAACAGTACATTTCAGCCAGGATGTGAAAAATGACAGCTGTACTGTTAATAAGGAGGGCCGGAAAAATGGCAATGTTGGAAATCTGGAGTGAGCATATTACAAATGTGCGAAGTTATGAGCATGCATGGAAACTGCACAACGCACGCTCGTAAAACAGTCATTTTCTTTTATTTTTTCCACCAAATTTGCAACATACACTTTTTGAGAGCCCACCTCATGAACACTAGCACTGTCGTTTCATTAATTGGTCCTGAGAGGTGATTCTGCTCAGTGACCGTGAAATGATCTTTTGAGACCGATTAACACCATGACAGTGATTGAATTCATGAGGAGGTGTCCCAAAAACCCCATGTTAAAAATTTGGTGCCAAAATTCCAAAAAATGCCTGAGATATGAGTTGAAAAAAAAGTTGAAAAAACCCTATTTATCCCATTATACAGCTTAGCGGCATTTCCTCAGTTCACGGTCGGCTTTGAAGAGTGCAGACGTGTTCCTGGTCCACCAAAGATCGTCGCGCCAGACTCCAGAGGTAAGTATGGGGTGGGGAGGGGATGTAGGGTGCACAGTGGGTGGGCGTGGGTTGTGGGAGGAGGAGCCAGGGAGACCGCAAGGGACTGTTTTTGTTTTACAGGTTTTAAAACAAACAAAAAAAAAAACGATGTGGGACAGTTTTTCCTTTGCAGGGACATTGGGCATGCTGGGGTGGGCTCCAAGTGTGCCACCTGAATATTTTTTTTTTTGGGGGGGTGTAGCCGATGGGGGATTGGGCACCCCCTTCGGTACAAAAGCGGAGGGGCGCAAGAGCCGAGGGGGATTGAGCACCCCCTCAGACTCTCCCATTACTCTTTGGGGAGCTGATGCAGATGGGGAGCGGGCTCCCGTCAGCACATCAAACAGGAGGGGAAACATACTGCCAACGGGACTGGCCCCTGTTGGCGCAAGTGAGCACTGGTGGATGCCGACGGGATTGGGGCCCCCGTCGGCAAAAATACACTTCTGTGGGGAGGGGCACATGCTGTGAAAGGGATTGGGCACCACCTCAGCACTGGGGCCATTTGATATTGTTTGTGAACATGGCAGCAAGGCGCCGCCATGTTCACAAATAATATTACACTAGCAATGTTCTGCCCAGCGATGATGGGTCGCTCCCTTATTGCAGCAAATCACTGATGTTGCAATGACGAGGCGGCCCGTGATTGCTGCGGCAAAAATGTTACAACTTGGTGCAACTTCTGGAAGCCAGTGTCATCAGCACACTGTGCCTCCATTGGTGCGCCATGGCCAGGCTCCCAAATGCAATGCTTCTGTTGGATGCCACACTGTCGCGCCTCCCCAACCCGCTTCTCCCTTAAGCTGTCACATGATGTTTCTTGCGCATGCACAAGCAAACATAAAAATAGAGAAAGCCTTTTAGGGTTTTGACAGATCTGCAAGTAGTGTCATTTATAAAAGGAAGTCCTTCCATAATTGAAAGACCTCAAGCAGCAGGATTTTAAAACAAAATCTGGGCTGAGCCAACAAGGCTGCATAATGCTATTTTACGAGGATTAGGAGCCATCTACAGGGAAAGTGTTTTTATGTGGAACCTCGAGCAGCGCAATATTTTGTTTTGAACTGCCAGCCAGTAACAATATCCACCTGTGATTGCTGGGCCTGTTAAAGTTAACACATTCTCTGGTGTCCATGGGTACATCCCACCCTCTGAACACCAGTTCAGTAAATGCAAAATCATTCCTTGGTGTTTTGTGGCACCCTCCTTGTCCAATCGCCTTCTCTGTTAATAAAATAATTCCCTTGTTGCAGTATAAGTCCAGTCTGGTCCAGTGATATGGAGCGATGAGGCGATGTGTGCCTTATCTTCCACCACATCAAGGACCCGGGTTCAGGAACATGCTCATGTTGTGGGGGGTCAGACATAAGACTAAGCATTCATCAGATAGCTGTCCTATCCCTGGGTGGGGAGGCATGCTGACTTGACCTTTGGCTTTTCCCAGGTGAAGGCAGGAATCCAAGGAGGGGTGCAGAAATGGCCAGCACAGGCTTCAGAAACCCCTACCTGCCTACCTATGTCCCATATGATCACCTGGATAACTTGCTCAGTTCTTAGGGGGTGCAGCACAGCTGCCCTGGACCCTGCACTTCTGGGGGGGCACCACACTCTGAAACAAAACCGCCGAGCTGGGGCATCAGATAATTCACTTATAGGGAGCTGGAAGTTGGTTCTTGATGGAATGGGGGTTTGAGAAGCCCTAACTATTTCAGGATAGGCTAGACAAATTTGGAAGGAGAGGCAGGAAGCTTACTCAGTGACCAAGATGCAAAAGGTTTATTTACAAGGGATAATAAAAACAAGATAACAGTTTCCTAAAACACTACAGGAAGATAGAGTGAACAACAAAAGCAATTTGGTCAGGACCAACAACTGGATGAATCAAGAACAGGGACTAACCTCTTTCGTCCAAGTCCTGGGTGCACTTGGCTGAGATGATGAACAGCAGATGAACCAAGTTTTGGCTTTGTGATGAGTTAGCTGATCAGCAGGTGGGCATTGACCCCACAAAGCGCTCTTACAAACAGGCCATATTGGGACCCCCTCCCAAATGAACAGAACACAAAGAGGAACACTTCTAGCTGAACAGTGAAGAACTTGGTGATCCTCTGTGGCTCTGGCAAGAAGCTGAAGACTTCTGGTGGGCAGATGGTTTTTTTGACGATCCACAACAATGACCACTGGCAGGTCCCCAGCTCCCAGGATACCTCACAAGAAGAAGACTGCTGGTGGTACGACCCTCTTGCAACCTCAACGGAGTGACACAGGTACGCGCACATTTCAGTTCAGTTTTTGCAATGGGTGCAGCCTCTGGGGGTGCTTTGCAGACAACAACACTATTCAGTTTGGGTGGGGGGGGCACAAAACACATACACAAAACTCGCTTGGCCACATAGGCCATAGGACCATCTGGCCCCTCCCCTTGGTGGATATGGTTTTACAGATGTTTTTATTCTGGCTATCCACATAGCCACACCCCTTCTATTAGCACTTCTTACCATGCCCTCCCCATTAGACCCTTAATGAATATTACTACAGGTCTCCTTTAAAAGACACTTTTTTCTGAAAATAAAATAATAATTAAAAAAAAAGAAAACATAAAAGACAACCTAGTGGCCTCTGGCCACTCCTAGGGCCTTTCCTTTCACTCTGGGGCACTTGCCCCACTGCAGTCTAGCTCTCCTCCCCCTCAGGGCTGGCAGACCACCCAGGGAGCCCACTGTGCTGATCCTCCTCTTTGACCCCCTCCTCAGAGCTGTCAGCTGAACCAGGGAGCCCCAAGGCCCCTTTCTGCACCTTTGGGCTCCAGCCCTTTAACTTTTTCCTTTCCTCCCCTCCCTCTGCCCTGCGCCTGTGGCATGAGTATGAAGAAAAGACTGAGCACTCGGCCCACTCACGCCACAGCCCGGGACTCTAGCATTGTTGGGGGGGGTCAGAAAAGATGGCTGGATGAGCCATGCTCCCACCGGGTTTTACTTTACTACAGCGGCTCCTGGCAGCAGAACTAAAGTGTCCGGACAGATTTTCTACCTGGACCTATTTTTTGGTGCACCCTTTGGTCAGTTGGCCTGTTCCTTCCCCCCTTGCCGATCGGAGCTCTGCCCAGGGGGAATAGGTCACATCGGGGAGCCATGCTCCACCCGACCAGCCCTGCTGCTGCCACCACCACTGCCCAGGACGCCGACCGGAGGGGAGCAATGCCGTAGGAGCCATGGGACCGCTACAGGTATAGGATTACCACTTTTCAAAAAGCCCAAAGTGGGACATTTCTTACTGAAACATGATTTTGCGTGGGACAGTACCTAACCTCAACCAATGCAACAGACTTGTTTTCACTATATAAACAGAATTAAGGCAAAGTATTGTAGTTTCTTAGTTGCTTCTATTATTTCTTATCATTTTAAGGTATTTTAGTTAAGGTATTACAGTTTTCTGCAACATTTAGTGGAAAATTAGAAAATGTTTTTTCTTTTATAAAGTCAGGACATGTAGTATTTTTCATGTTTTTTTGCAGAACACAGTTGCCCAAATCAGGACTGTCCTGCGAAAATCAGGACAGGTGGTAACCCTATACAGGTATGTCTACTACCCATGCTCTCTGCATTCTCCACCCTCCTATCCAAGTTGAGAACTACCTCTTTTGGCCACTCCCCAGCCTTTTTGTAGGGCAGGGGAAGTCCTGGCTTCTGGCCAGGAGATTGGGCACTACTGGACCTGCGAGGAGGGTCTCCTGCCCACAACCCCCCTTCACCGTGCCAAATGGCATGAAGCTAAACATAGGGGACGGGGAGGGGTCTGGGGAGATGCAGGAAGATGGAGGGCTCATGGAGCAAAGCAAAAAAAAAAAAATCTTATGCTTTTTACCTTGGGGCAGGGTCCCCATTTTCCTATTTGTGGTGCCCCTAGACTCTGGGGCACTGCATACTTATTAAGACCGAACTGAGAGCAGCCCTGCAGACAGCTAAGGTAAGTCACTTGATCATGTGATTCCTGTTGGAGCACTGAGCATAGTCACATGATCAGGAGTCACACACGCACACACCCTTTCCCTTTCCCTTTCCAGATCAAGAGACCAGACCCCACAGTAGGCACTTTCGCAAGTCCTATAGGGCTTTTTTACTTCGAGCTAACCACTGGAGCAGATCTCTGGAACCCTAAAGTTTTTTTTTCTGTTAGCTGCTTTCTCTGGCAGCTCTCCACAGTCAGAATGAATTTTTTCTTTCAGCTGCCCACAGTAGTGGGTCTCCACAGCCCTGGAGGGCTTTTTTGTTTCAGCTGCTCACTGGCATTGTGGTCTTCTGTCCACCCTCAAATACAGGCAGCACAGGTTCTTTTAATTCCTGCTCAGCAACACTGACATCTTCTGCCTGCACCAATACTCGCAGGGTATCTTTTTTTGTTTACCTTACAGTGGCACTGAGGTCTCCTGCCCACCTCCAAAATGACAGGCAGTACCAGTTGTGCTGTGAATACGACAGTAAGTGAACACCAGACTGCCAATTGCTGGTGATAGGGGGCCCCATGTTTGACCTCTGCCCCAGGCCCCTCAAAGTCTAAGGCCACTCTAAACACATCATGAATCCCCACCCCTGGCAGTCACAACAGTGTACCTCAGTTACAGCACTGAAGACCACCCCACACAGTCAGGACTGACCCCCCCCCCAAACAGTCACTTAGTTTGGTGCCTTCTACAACCTTCCTTCTGCATGTACAACTTCCTACAAATGCTTCAGTCCCTCAAAGCTGTAGGATTGCACAGAAACATGATCCTCACCCTGACAGTTACATAAATGACACCCTATCCCTAAGACGTAACTGTCCCTCCTCCCAACAATCACAGGACTGTACCACCGATCCGACAGTCACAGTACTGACACCCCTTCACCATCAGTCATAGCAATGACCACCTCCAACAGTCATAGGACTGTACCATCCTGCTCCCAGTTACAAGACTGCACCATCCCCCAATCACAGGAATGTACTCCCCCCCTCCCCAGTCACAGGACTGTAACAATCCACTGACAGTCACAGGACTGACACCCTCCACTAACAGTCATGACAATGACCACCCACCTCTGGCAGTCACAGCAGTAATCCACACCCCTAAGAGTTATAACACTTTCTTACTATTCCCAACAGTCACAGACCCCTCCCCCCAAAACCTGGCAGTCACAGCAATGACCATATATCCGTGAGAGTCACAGCACTGATCCCCATCCCCCCCATAGTAACAGCACTTGTCACAGCACTACACCCCACCCCATCTTACAGCACTGATCATTAATCCCCAGTCACAGCACAGTCACCTCACCTCCAAAAGTCACAGAAGACACCCTCTACCATCAGTCATAGCACTAATTCCCTTCCACAGACAATAACAGCACAGACCCACTACTCCTAAAGATCACCACACTGACCACCCATCCACAACAGCCAAAGCACTGTTCCCTCACCCACAACAGTCACAGGACTGACCCCACCCCCAACAGTCACAGAACTGTACCACCTCTTCAATAGTCACAGAACTAACACCTTCCACTGTCAATAACAGTGGCCACCTACCCGACAGTCACAGCACTGATCCTCATGCCCCAACAGTGATAGCACGGACCTCAACCCCCGGCCCCAATGAGCACAGCACTACCCACCACCACTGTCAAAGCACTGTACCCCCAACATCTGCAACAATCACAGGGCTGACACCCTTCACAGACAATCACAGAAGTGATCCCCACCCTGAACAGTCACAACGCTGCCCCCCACTCCCAAAAGTTACTGCCCTGGCCTCCACCTGGTAGTCACGGCACTGGCCAGCCACCCAGTGTCAATAACCGCACTGGCTCCCCACCCTCGACTGTTGCAGCACCGACACCCCCAACCACAATAGTTACAGTACTGACCCCCCACCATTAACACAGCACTGCCTCTGAACCATCCTCAACAGTCGTAGGACTTACCTTCCCTTACAGCAGTGCACCTGACAGTCACCGCACTGACCACCAACCACTGGCAATCCCAGCACTGACCACACCATAGTCATAAAATCTTAAAAAAAAATTGTTTAAGTACTGGTAACCCATCGCAGAGAATTAAGGGGGCAAAACTGGCACTGGCCCACTAGCCAGATTCTGTGTTAGGCTAGCAAGATTTTCCTTTATCTAGCCCTGCAAATTTATGCTGGAGAATGTAACCAATAAGTATATCAGCTGGGCTAGTGAAAGAATCTGTAGGGCTAGTGAATATTTCCAGACACTAGCCCGCACTGTGCACCACAGTAAACCAAGAGATAACAGCCAGAAGAGTGGCAGGATGAGACAGGATGTAGTGTGGGAAGGGAATACCAAGGTTACTGAGCAGAATTGCAAAGAAGTAACAGTTCACATACGGTAGAACTACTGCAGGTTTTTTTTTTGTATTTTATCTAAAGTAAATGTAAAATTAAAAACACACTATTTTCCATGGACTGCTGCACATCAGTGATGTATTACTGTGGATTACTTCTGGGACCACAAACTGTACTGAACTGTGTTTGTTTCATGCAATTCTTTACTGTGAAACGTTTTGCAAATTGCAGCAGAGGCCATTCTGCTGTATTCCTAGTTTGGCAGGAAAGCAGGGGATTACAGTACTAAACATGTGAAAGACAAACTTGTTTGGAATTATGAAAGAAAACTATGTCAATATGTAGAACAGTGATCTATGTGAATTTACCTGGAGCTGAGTAAAAATGCAGGCAGTTTATTGTGAGTTTTCTGCAGTTCACTGTGGATTTGTAATTCAACACTTTGCATACTGCAGCTTTTGCTATTGCTGTAACCCTTTCTCTACTGTTCTCACTTGATTTAGGAAACATCTAACAGAAGAGACTGGTTGCATTTGAAATGGAATGCAATTTGCAGAGTGTTAAGGCTTTGGAGTTCATCTGACGGTGTCTCATTATGACACATTTTTTTACTGTTCCTCTAAAAGGCATGTTTACTTTTGAAATGTTCCAGCAATCATATTTCAGATATACTATGCATACTATGGTAGTGTGGGGGAAGGGGGTGCAGATGGGTGTGTGTGTGTGTGTGTGTGTGTGTGTGTGTGTGTGTGTGTGTGTATACGTACGTATGTACACCAAAGGAAGATTTTTACTTGTCCAAGTACGAGTAGGCAACCTGGAGCAAGGTTGTGCTGGATTTCATCAATTTAATTATATATATTTATAGATGAAAGGTACAAAAGATGCATTTATTGTGTTATCATTTGACTAAAAACACAAAACAAAACAGCAACTCCGGAACACAGAAGATTTATACAAAACAGATTTATTGTTGAAAAAGGAAGTGAGCGGAAGAACAAAATAGTGCCCCTGCATGGGGGGAAGGGGGTTGTGAGGTCTCCGAAGGGAAGGGCAATGGAGAACCAGTGCTGTGGACATGACTGCAGCACTGTGTAAGCACACAGGATAGCTTTCCAGACAAGTCCCTTTTCTCTCTCCTACTTCGTAGCAATAAGTCAGCATGGCTACACCCATGCAGCATTAAAAATGAAAGTCCTTCAGGGATTGAAAAGACCCCTACAGCAGCAGGAGATTAAAAACAAAGTTTCCCTTCAGAACTTGATAGAACCACTAGCAGGTATCCGTTGCAAATACTTTTGAAAATTCATGCAAAATAGAAAAACCACCCTGCTACAATTCTTAAAAATATTCATACTTTGAGTACATAAAAAAAATTGTAAGGTATTTTTTTGCAATTTCTATTTTTAGCTATAATTAATTAGTAATTAGCTTATTTAAGCAACAAACTAAACTGTGTATCTCCAAGTACCCCTCCCACACAAATACTTAACTCTTACCCTTTAGTTTTAATGTTTTAAAAAGTCACATTAGCTTAAATTTTTGTTCACTTAGAACTTTGACATATAAAAACACAAGGATTTGTCAATGCCAAATGTTCACCACTGGTACTGCTGTTGCACAGAGTCTTGCTTATACACATTTTTACTACATATTGACCCAGGATGCAGCAGATGAGTTTCAATATCTGATTGTCAGTGGTGTCCTGCATTTACACATTATTACATTTTAATTACCCAGAATAGGGCAGCTGAGAGGCAATATTCGACTTTTAAGAGGACTCCCACATTTTGACCCCAAATGTCCAACAGTCTTTTTATGACCTGACATTATAATCAATCAATCACTTTATTTGTTAAGCACCTTTCAAAACCAAGGCGCTGTACAATCATATAAAACATCAAGCATAAATATATAAATTAATCTGGGTAAGCCTGAGAAAATAAATACGTTTTTACCATAGTTTTAAAACTATTGACGGTCAGGCGTTCTCTTAACCGGCGAGGTAGAGAGTTCCACAGGGTCAACGCTGCTAATGAAAAAGCGTGAGACCCAGAAGTTTTCAAACGAATCCTGAAAACCTCTAGCAATCCCTCGTCAGTGGGTCGGAGAGGATGACTGGGGGAGTAGGGAGTCAGAAGATCTTTCAGGTAGACGGGTCCCAGTTCATGTAGGGCCTTAAAGGTAAGCAAGCCTACCTTATAGGTGATCCGCCACTGAACTGGCAGCCAGTGCAGTTCATGCAGCACAGGCAAAATATGACTGGCCCTAGAAGTGCCAGTCAGCAGCCTGGCTGCAGTGTTCTGCACTAGCTGCAGGCAGCAGATATCAACCCCAGGTAGCCCTAGGTAGAGGGCATTGCAATAGTCAAGACAGGTGGTAATGAAGGCATGGACCAATGTTGGAAGGTCACCCGGAGGAACCAGGTGTTTCACCCAGGCGATATTCCTCAGATGGTAAAATGAGGATTTAACCATGGTCGACACCTGAAATTTCAGGGTCAGACCATCGTCAAAAATAACGCCCAGGTTTCGCACCCAGTCTGAGTTATTGAGCTGGACACCATCAAGCCATAGGCCTGACATGTGCCCAGCTTCAGAACTCACCCCCAGGTGACCTGGATCCACAACCAACACCTTAGTCTTATCCGGATTCAATCTCCGCCAGCTCGAATTCATCCAGTCTTTGATCTCAGAGAGGCAACTATTTTGCATAGAAATGGCATAAACCTGTCCGGGCACAAAGGACATATACAGCCGAGTATCATCTGCATAGCAGTGAAAACTCAAGCTGTATCATCTGATGATATCTCCCAAATGGCAGCATATACACTACAAACAACATGGGCACCAATATGGAGCCCTGCGGCACCCCACAGAATAAGGGGAGGGCATCAGAGGAATAAATTCCAGTGAATACCCTCTGAGACCTACCTGCAAGGAAAGATCAAAACCATTCGAGGACTGTACCCAACAGTCCACAAAGGAACCACAGAGTCTCCAAAAGCGCCCCATGGTCCACAGTGTCAAAGGCTGCTGAGAGATCAAGAAGGACCAAGATGGTACAAGCCTTTCGATCTCTCGCCATTAGAGGTCATTAAGTACCTGAACAAGGGCCGCTTTGGTGCTATGCCTCTTCCTAAAACCAGACTGGAGAACTTCATAGACATTGTGAGTCACAAGGTGATCATCCAGCTGCAATGCAACCACCTTCTCAATTACCTTCCCCACAAAAGGAAGGTTAGAGATGGGTCGGTAGTTAGCTGGATCATCGGGATCTAAGGAGGGCTTTTTAAGGAGTGGTTGAATAACCGCCTCCTTTAGGGGGTCAGGAAAGACACCTTTCTCCAAGAATCTCCATAAAATTTCAGCTAGGATCAGGCAGATAGCATCTACACAACCCACTAATAGGTGAGTAGAGCCCGGATCCAAACTACAACAGGTTGGGCGCAAGGTCTGGATGATCTTCACTGTGTCCATGAATTCCAGTTGGCTGAAATCGGTCCAGACAGATCGGGTGCTCAGCACCTCCCATCGACCTTCGCAACTCCTCATAGAGGGAGCAGGGCTGATTCCGGCCCTGATGCTGGCAACCTTATCAGCAAAAAACTGAGCTAGCTCATCACACTTACTTAGTGAAAATGCTCTTCCAGACTGAAGACAGATTGGATTGCACAATCTGTCAACAGTTCGAATGAGTTGAGCCAGTCGATTTTGCACTGCAGAAGTCTCCCAGGACAGGAACTCAGCCTTCTTATGGGAGATTTCTATTGATAGCTCTCATAATGCTCCATCAATCTAAGCCTATCAGCATCAAGGCCAGATTTCCGTCATGCTCTCTCCAGCCTTCAACCAACTCACCTCATCTTCTTCAAGGACCCATCACACCAAGGGTTCCTTGGGCGAAGAGTAAGTGGTCGAACCTGAACAGGAGCAATCAAGTCTAAGGCATCTCCCACGGCTTTATTATAGGCTAGTACTAGACACCCCAGACTCGTGCTTTCACTCAGCAATCCTGATAGGTCAAGCACTGCCAACAGACCATCTGGGGTAACTCCCCTTAAAGAGCGGTACCAGACCATCTCCAAAGGGGTAGCTCTATTTGGGGGGGGGGGCTCCACAACTGAACCCTATGGTGTGATGGTCAGACCAACTGACTGGTTCCACCCCCAAGTCAGAAATCTCCATCCCCAGGAGGAACAGTAGATCCAGTGAGTGACCTCCTATATGGGTAGAGGAGGTAACTACCTGTGTACGGCCCAGCATTGTCATTAGCTGGAGGAGATTTTGACCAAACTGTGAGAGTTCATCAACCCAGGCATTAAAGTCCCCCAGAATAATCAATCTGGGAGACTCCAATACCGTGTCGACAATGAAGTCCACAAACTCCAGCAGGAATAAATCCCCATCACCTAGTGGACGATAAATGAGGAGTATCCTGCAACCTACACCCTCTCCCATGATACATTCAAAGGATCTAGTAATTCCTACTGGAACCTCCACAAGGCTCAGTTTGGTCTTAAAAAAAGATGGCTACACCCCCACCCCTACGATCCAACCTCGGGTCGGTGAATCACCGAGAACCCAGCTGGAACTGCAGAAACCAAAATTAGGTCTGCATTTTCATCCAGCCAGGTCTCAGTGATGCATGCCAGATCCACTGTTTCAACAAGATCAGCTATAATAGCTGTCTTGTTTTTGACGGACCTGGCATTACCTAACACCGCCCGAGTTGGATGGGATGCTGAGGAAGACCTCGACCCCTGACCAGCATTAACTGCTGGGCCTTGGGTATGGGAACAAGACAGGGACTACACCCTGTCCTGGCACCATTCACCCCAGGCGTAGCCTGGTTCCCACCACCCAATCCATCCCCCTTTCCGTTTCCCCACCAGGCCCAGTTCCCAGCCCCTTCTCCTCCTAATAATCCTGAGAGTTGACAATGCTTATAAACCTCCACCAGAAGATAGGGGCAATCAAAAGGGTGCAGTTCCCTGAGCCTGGTGGGGGAATACTGCCTGACCATCATTTGGCTACCCCAGCACATTATAAAACAATAATATCAATACCACACTATATAACTTAATCCCTACCAATCAACTAATATAATTACCAATCAAATAAATAAATAAATAAATAAATATACTATAATATAACTAAGACAAATCAATAACTATATAAAAATACAAATCATATACCCCCCATAACTTGTAACAACAATGAAATAAAAACAAGTCAGACAGTAATGATGTGAGTCAGTGTTAAATATATGAAAAAAGATTCAACCGTTATGTGGTACTCTCACTGCCTCAACAGTCAAATAATAAAGTTATTTTAAACAGATGAGCAGCCAGAATAGTTCCCATGTACTTCAAATTGTCTAGAGGTACTCTCACTACCTCAACAGTCAAATAATAAAATTCTTGTAAATGAATGAGCCGCCAGAACAGTTCCCAGGTAATCAGATCCAATTTCTTCTTCCACTCTCCTTCTCTCAGTGTCACTCCAGAACTTTAACCCCAAATACCATCCCCAAAGGCTAAACCCTGCATGCCACAGCCAGCAAATAAAGGCTCCTGCTGAGAGAATGATTAGCCCCCCCGGAATTACATCCACTGACCTGCACCTCACCAGATTCCCTTCTGGTCACAGGCCAACCCAGGTAGTCACCCTTAGTTCAGTATTACAGCCCAGAAAGTAAAAATGCCACCTTCCCCTTCCTCGGAGCAACAAACCAACAGTACTCTTAAAGGCTGGGCAAGGGCCCAATCGGAGAGGTGTTAAGGGACTCAACGACCCACCAGCAACAAAAATGCCCCCACCTAACAGCAGCAGCTGAAGCTAGACCTTCCAATCCAGACTCCTGCTGCCATCCTCATTGGACACCCAACAGAACCCAGAACCTGCTAGGCATCCCTCCCAGGGCAACAAAGGAGCAAGTACATAAAGACCGTAGGGGTAAACACAGACACTGGATATGCTCTCACCACACCAGAGGAATAGACACAATCACTGGATGTGCTCTCACCACACTCTATTCCAAGGAGCTAGATACTCCTCGAAGCTGCATTCAAATATTCCCTGGTCCTAAAAGTGCTCTCACCACACCAGGAAACAGATCTTCAAAAACTCAGAGTGCAGATTTCAATTCAGCCTGATTCCCAGATCACACAGCCTTTACTTTATCACTTTGTCACTCAGGCTTCCATGCAACAGATAATAGAAGAAGGTCAGAGCGGGAACTTCACACAGCCACACTCAGATATAATCTACTCACAATGCGCAAATGTGCTCTCACTGCACCAACACTTGCTCCGGAATAGTTCTCACGGCTGTTCGACAGTAAATTTGAGCTCAATGTGGCAGTTCTTCCCAGCTCACAGCAGATCTTTCTGACTCACCACACCAAACAGTAGTTTCCAGGCAAAGCTCCACGATTCTTCACAAAATTGGTTTAAAATAAGTTACAACAGCCGTAACAGATTGAGACTCACATCTAGCGAAAGTGAGCTGCCGTAAAGAAAACGACTGAAACTGCCATAAACTGACTACTGACCCATAGTTCGCATACAGACACTAATTTAACTCACTAAGGACCCTAGCTAAGCTAAAAACTAACTAAAACAAATAAATGAAATGAATAAAACATAAAATTAGTCGATTTAAAATAAACTAGGGTCCCAACTCAACTCAAAGCCCAAAACTCAAACCTCAGGCAGCTCATACACAGCCACCATCTTGGTCGTCCATTACAGAAGCCAAAGCTTGTTTTTCTTAAAATCCCATCCAAAAGGTGATTTCACTGTGCAACTGTGGAAACAGGTTTCAGATGGGATTTGAAAATGACACCTGCCATGTTCAGGAGGTGGGGTGGTACACAAGGCATATGTTGAACATTAGGGGCCAAAATCTGCAAAACATAAAGTTATGAGTAATTGTTGGAACAATTCATTTTCTCATGACTTAGTTGGTTTTTCACATTTTTGCCCCAAATTTTCATCAGAATCTTTTTTATGACCACCCCTCTGAGCATGACAGGTGTCATTTATAAATCAATGGCTGAAACGTCATTTTTTGCACAAGTGTTAAAACACATTTTGGGTAGGATCTGAAAAATGACAGCTGTAACATTCACAAGGTGGTGTGAAAAAATGGCTATGGTGAAAAGTTTGGGGTCAAAATACTGAAAATTATGACAGTTACAAGTGTGCATTGAAAAATTGCAATGTAGACTCATAACTTTGTTGTATCCTCATGTTTTTACCCCAAATTTTCAACATAGCCTTCTTATGAAACCACATAGCCTTCTTATGAGCCCACTTCATGAACAAGGGTGGAGAACATTTTCAAATCCTTCCCAAAAGGTGATTTTGCATCACAAGTGAAAAACCAAATTTTGGCCAGGATTTTAAAAATGACACATATCAAATTCATGAGGTGCTGTGTAGAAATGACTGTTGAAAATTTGGGTCAAAATATTGAAAATTACCAAAGTTATGAGTCTGCGTTCACAAATTTCAACTTAGGCTCATAACTATTGTTTTTTTTTTATATTTTTACCCCAGATTTTCAACATATCCTTTTTATGACCCCACCTCTTGAACAAGGGTGGAGAAAATTTCCAACTCCTGCCTGAAAAGTGATTTCGCACAGTGACTACAAAATCACCTTTAGGGACAGATTTGCCTAATTTCACTGCCATTGTTTGTTCATGAGGAGTGGTCCCAAATAAAGGCATGTCAAAAATTTGGGGCAAAAATATTGAAAAATGACCAAGTTACGCCACTAAGTTCAAAACCCCATTGAAATACATAAACGGCATACCTGATTTCCTCAGTTCGAAGTCCGGCATTGAAGAGTGAAGATATGTCTGTGGTCCAAAGAGGATTATTGTATTGGACCCTTGGTGGGTGAGTAAGAGCTTGGAGGGTGTGGGGTGATGGGTGCTGAGTGGGAAGATTGGGGTGGGGGGGGGACCTACGGTGGTAGCAGCAGCAACAGACATCGATGGATTTTTTTTTTTTTTTACTGTGTATGTTTAATTAAAAGGAAAAAAGCTAAACTACTGGGGACGTTTTTCTTTATTTCAGGTGATGACACTGGGGGATTGGTGTTCCCCAGTGTCAGTGTTACGGCTGTGGGTGGGGTGGTGGGTGCAGAGTTGGAGGGTCAGGTGGGGGGACTAATGGCGGCGGCAACAACAGACATTAATGGACAGTTTTCTTCTTTACGATGGTGATGGAGGAGGGTGTGGGCTACAGCTGAAGTCACCCTGCTGTATCCACTACACATGTCACCACCTACAGTCAGTGGCCTGGTGGGAACACTGGCAACCCCTATACCATGGCACCCAGCCATCATGACATGAGTCATGGACCAGGGACTCAAGGTCATCACTTGCCCATAGTGCACGTGCCACGTCCGGTGTCGTGGTACACTTCTGGAAATACATCACAGCTCAGTGTGAACAAGAGGATCTGTTCCAGCCAGCAGTATGGGCAGCCATATGTGACAGGATTCATCATTTTTAATGTTCACAACATGACAAAAACAGTAGTTCACAGCACAAAACCAGAATTCACACTGCTGGAATGCCTGTGCAGAGAATCTAGGTACCATGCCCCACCACAGGAGTTGCCAGACTGATGAATAATGATGTCTTCCATCACTGAGATGGAAATGTGGTAGTGACTTCTCCCTGGTAGAAAGGGTTGGAGCCTATTCTGGCACTGGCATGTGTTACTCCAATGCTGGTTCAAGTGCCAGAAACCTGGTACTTAGAGGGCCATGCCACTTTAGGTACCATATTTCCAGCACCTGAACAGGCATGACAGTAACACATGGCAGGTCTGTAAAATCCTTTTTCACTTAATTTAAAGGAAAATTAATGGGTATAGTTCAAGGGAAATCAGCCTAAGCAGTATACAACCCTAGAAAATGAAGTTATAGCCAGTCCCCAGTGCAACAGAGCTATTGTAAAACCCATCGATAACCCTCTAAGCAAGCAGAGCACATACTCCACCCTCCAAGCCAGCACAGTCAATCATTCAACCACCTTCCCCCTGAGTGAAGTAAGCACAGTTCACACCCCACTCCTCCAGCACAGTATGTGAAAAAAACATCTTCCAACCTCCAAGCGATGTGCCGGATTAGGCTCCAGCCCCTACTGTAAATATTTGGTGAATGCTCTATTCATCTGCAGAACAGGCTATGGATTCCCCACCTTATGCCCATTACCTGGTAATCTAGTGGCTGCCCACTCTGAGCACTCATCCCGTATAATCTAGTGGATGCCCACCCGGAGCACTCATCCTATATAACTTGTACCATACCCTGGTGATCTACTAGTCTCCTCAACCCATTAGTTAATCTTATATAACCTGTTCTATACACTTATGGTCCAGTGGACCCAGCCCCTGGAATCACTACTGGACACTCAGGACCCACCTCCCACACCCTCCTGTTCTGGTAACCAAAGCCAAAGTACAGCATCTTTAATGGCGAGTGGCACAGCCCTCTGCTCGCCACCTCAGCTGACCCATATGTCATTGACAATCTTACATGCTCTGTAGGAACACCTGTTTCAATGGTACTCGTACAGTTGCTCAATGACAGTCACACAGCAGCCAGCTGAGGTGGTGATCAGAAAGTAGTGCTAGTCACTTTCACAGATACCATAGTTCAGCTTTGGTGACTAGGATGCGGGGGGGGTGCAGGGAGGTGGGCCTTCTGTGGGCAGGTTGGGAGGGATCGGTTGCTGTTTTGGATGGGTGAAATGGTCACTGGACTACCAGGGTATGGACCACCAGAGTACAGAACAGGTTATAGAGGATGAGTGATCGGGGCAGAGGTGTTCACTAGAACATAGAAACATAGAAAGTGACGGTAGAATGGGACCTTAGGGTCCATCCAGTCTGCCCATGGTGTTTATATTACTACCCTGGTTATACAATATGAGTGATCAGGGAATGAGTGGACCACTACAATACCAGGGGATCCATATGACTGTCAGGACAGTTACCTCTGTGCTAGGATAAGGGGAGGGTTTTTGCAACATTTAACAGCAATGAATACACTGCTGTGCCCGGTAGGCATGGGGAAACCCCTCATTTGCATGGGTGCAGTGATCTATTCTGCACAGTCATGTTAATGGGCCAGTGCAGTATAATGGGGCAACAATCCTCTTGGGCTGGCACTGTTCACAGTCAATGTGGCACTAACCCACTTAAAGCCCAGTTACCCATTTGCAAAAGGCAGAAAAAGACTAAATAAAAACTAACAAATGATTTTGTTTTTTTCATTAATTAGTTGCTGAACGCTCTGCTGGTTTGTAGATAGGACATGGACACACACACACACACATATGCACACTCAATGAAAATCAGACACATGTTCTTTTCTTTTTTTTTTTTTTAAGTACAGTAGAAGGACACCACCTCCCCCCACACAATCCCACCTCTTTCAGGCACAGGTCTGCAGAGCAGATACAAACTTACATTTTCAATCACATGGGTGCAGAGTGCACATTTATGGAACACCTGCAAACAGAGGAGAGAAAGAAGCAAGTGCTTCAGCTGGGACTTGAACCCAGGCTGCGCGGAATACCATTCTGGTCGCACTAACCAGCTGCGCCACCAAGGCAACTGGAACCAGAGCCATCCCGGAGCACATTATTCTTTCTCCAATGCACAGCCTGGCGCTGCACAAATAATTACTGCATTTTCAATCACATGGATGTGGTATGTATATTTATGGAACACATACAAACAGAGGAGAGAAAGAAGCAAGTTCTCCTTACATATGCACACCGCACCCATCTCTCCTGTTTGTATGTGTTCCATAAATATGCACACTGCATCCATCTCTCCTCTGTTTGTATGTGCTCCATAAATATGTACACTGCATCCATCTCTCCTCTGTTTGTATGTGTTCCATAAATATGTACACCATACCCAAGTAACTGAAAATGTAGTAATTATTTGTGCAGCACCAGGTTGTACATTGGAGAAAGAGTAATGTGCTCCGGGACAGTCCAGGTTCTAGTTTCCTTGGTGGCGCAGCTGGTTAGCACAGCCGGAACAGTATTTTGGACAGCCTTAGTTCAAGTCACAGCTTTCTCTCCTGTTTGTTTGTGACACACACACACACACACACTCACTCAAAATCAGACAAACACATTTTCTTTTTTTTCTTTTTATTAAGTACAGTAAAAGATCACCACCTACCCACAATCCTAGCACACATACACACCCCTTTCAAGCACAGGTCTGCAAGTCTGCAGAGCAGGACATGCCCCCATACACACAGCATCAAACTCACAGAAATTTTTTTTATTAATATTAAATACAGTAAAAAGTCAGCACCTCCACCCACACTCACCCACCCCATTCAAACACAGTAATCAAAATCGCTAAAGCAGCAGTGAAACAATTATTTTTCTTCTTTTCTGGCATGCATTGTAGACGACTCTGGGTCCCCCCACCCCTGCATCCCTTTTAGGCACATCAAATAATAACAGTGTTTCTTTAAAGTCCTTAGAATTACTAAAATGTATTGAAATCCCTAAATCATTGATATATTAAACAATCAAACATAAATCAAAATGTAGGGTACATGACAAACAGCACAGAAGTACACAAGAAATCACACACAGACAGTTAACGTGAATACATACTAACTGGCCTTAAACTCAGCAGATTACAGAGCATTTGCCTGTGCCTGTTAGTGACTATTGTAGCTCCCTTGAAAAATCAATAATTACCCCATTAAATGCCAAGAACTGTAGTAGCAATAGGTTCCGATAGCAGGAAGAGTTCAGCACAACAGACATGCAGAGCGTGGTCATGGAAGTGTGCTGTCCTTTGAGCATGCTCAGATAGCGCAACTTGGATGAGTGTGGCAGCGCACGAATGTGCCCGCTCTCAATGTTTTCTTTCTCGATGCAGCTTAGGCTACTATTGCCATGCCGCATGGCGAAGACCACAATCAACATAAGGGGGACTAAAACTACGATTTTTTTAAGAAAAGCTGTACCTTCGAGGAAAAAACACAGAAAATGGAATGCATGGGGTAAGACACCATTGCTAAATGGTATTAACTGGTGTTTTCCTTTAAAAACCTTTTGGCCTGGTGTAGACCCAACTACTCACTTTGCTCCACCGAGCAGTTCCTACTGGCCATCCTGAGACCAAGCCTAAAACAGTCAGGCAACAGGGCATTCTTGGTGGCAGCCCTATCCATCTGGAACTCATTGCCCTGCCATCTCACAGGTTCACCCTCAGTGGAGGTGTTTAAGAAGGGAACAAAGTGCTACCTCTTGACGTTATCCTTAGGCACTAATTAGTTCATCGCAAGTTTGTGCCTCCGTTAGTTTGATCATTTATGTATCTATTTGTTAATTTTGTTTCATGATTGTACTGTACTGTTTAATATGTTCTCTTTTGTCAGGTGCCCTGAGATGGAGAGACCTAGGCGTGTACACCTTGGAGACTAGAAGGGGGAGGTGAGACATGCCAGAGACATACATGTACCTGCATAGGATAAACAGGCTGTCATGAAAGGAACTATTCATCTTACAAACAAAAGCACAAGGGGCAATTCACTAAAACTGGTGGGGAGGGGGGATCAAGAAGGAAATCCGTAAGCACTTTTTCACAGAAAGGGTGGTGAACATGTGGAACCGACTGCCAGAGAAAGTGGTATCGGCCAAAACAGTAGTGGGGTTTTAACAAGGGAGGGACAGGCACAATGCCACAGTAAGGGTGATACAGCAGCAATATTTGTTAGTCAGCAAAAAATTTCATCATATAGTTTTTCAGCAAAAATGTGTAGCCACCACCTCCCCGAATTTCTAGGGGTGAAGAAGTCGCTGATGTACCAGGGAGAGGGTGTCCACAACATAGACACACTTCCGAATCACTGTAGAGCATGAAAGGCAAGAAAAGCTTATTCTCAATGTTTTCTTAAATTCTGTACACCCCGAGTCTCCTTTCCTGATATTGCAGGAAAACACCCCAGGAACCCCTCCAGAGGACCAGGTTCTCCATCGATGACTGCAGCCATGGCTCCCCTCAGCCCTGAACCCCAGGAGGTGCAAGATCTTGGAACAGGTGGCCCCCTGGAAATGAAAGCTTATGGATTGATTAAAAACTGAGAATTGATATTTCATTTACCACCATTCCTCCACAAAATCAAGACTCACAGTTTCTTCCCCACAAACAAGCACTTTATTTCACCTTGGCCCAAATGATCACGAGCCACAGAGGTTCCGCCTTTTAGAATGCATATCAGCTCCATGGGGCTAAAAAACTGTATACATATGCTGGCCATTCACGGATGGAGAAAGGTTTTAGAAGCAGTTATCACAAGGCTATACGGTTTAACCATTTGAACTCAGGTGATTTACCCAAACTGGATTTCTTCTCTACAAAGAACACAGGCTCCAATCTCTCTGGTGCTGGTAAGCCACCTTTTTCTTGCCCTTATTTCTACTTTTCCCCCTGGTCAGGCCATGCCTCCATCAGCTTGGAGAAGCGAGCAGCTTCTCCCACCTGGTCCATGGATACACTAAACCCTCAGGGATTCCAGGAATTTTCCCCCACTTACCAGTCCCTGCTGACACTCAGAGCCTTAAAGCAGCAGTGCAATGAAAAAAGGTATTCCAAAAAGCTGATTTTCTGCTACAGTTATGAAAAATATTGGCAGAACTGTTGATTTTGGTTTTCTGAATGGTTCCTATGCTGTGTACTGTACTTTTCCATATATGTCTGGATTCTTAGCCTCCTCAGATCCTCAATATTATTTCTATGCAAAAATGAGGTGGCTATCTCTTTTTCTTGAGAAATAATTATAATAAAACATTCATAAAATTCCTGTATGATGATGGAAACTAAAACGTTTACCACCAAAATAAAGTGGAAGACATCTGGTGTTAATTAGGAAGACAAAAAGGTGTGATCAAATTTTAGCCCATTTTCATTGCACTGCTGCTTTAATTCACTTCTGGAAACTTTCCCTTGTGCAGCCCTCCAAATCCTTTTCCAACATGGCATTGCAGCCTACATGGGCTTAAAGGCCTGCTCGTAAATGGAGGATGTGGGGCCTGCCCTAGACACAGGCATGGCAGACCCACAAATGTACCCAGGCTGCAGCCCCTGACCACAGCCATACCTTGCACTGGGGTCCTCCCAAGGCCCTACCTTCTCCCTCCTACCAGGCCCCTCTCCAACTCACTCCAGGAAGCACCAACTCCAAAACAATGCCACCAAGCTATCTGGTCAACCTTCCTCAGAGCACCCATTCCCTTACTGACACCACGTCGCAGCACCCACTAACTCTGACTACTCACTTGGGGGGTCCCCTCACTTAACAGGCCCAAACCTGGACCGCCAAGCTCCTGCCTTGCCTGCCTCTCCTTCCACTCTCCCTGCCAGCCCATTCCATTTCTTGTCCCTTCATATTTATAACCCTGAAATCCCTGCTCTCTGCTGCCACCTCATGGTGACCAGCAGGAATTATGCCCCCAGAGCACTAATAAATCCATAAGCTCTGGAAGCAGTATATTGAGGGGGTCCCTAAAGGGAGCATAAGCCTCTCTCTCAAAAGAGAGGAGGCTTACAAATGTATTTCTAACATCCTTAGATTCATCCTCAGTGTATTTTCAGTTTTCTCAGATGTTGTTAAAAGAGCTTTTACAGCTAATTTGGTAATTAATTACTTGTGCCATTAAAAATGGCCACCACTCAACATTTTTAAAAATCTCTTCTGCTGAGGTTACTTGTTGAATGTACATGCTAGACTCATACTGTGGATGTATTAGGATGGTGCTACCTAGTAAACAGTGTACAAAGATGTTTAATTTTTTCTTGACTGGCACTGGAGCAGGAACTTTTAAAAACTTCCAATTCCTGTATCTTGGTTCAGGAATGAAAGAAAATGAAAAATGTGCATCCTGACTTTTTTTGCCAGATGAACATTACTACTAAAATATATATATATATATATATATATATATATAGTTACTAGTAAATACTAGTGTTTTAAGTGGTAAAGAGTAAGAGAGAGGCATGGCCACACTTAAAAATAAGTAGGGTGAGTAGACTGGATGAGCTGCTGATTCTTTATTTGCTATCAAATTCTATGTATCTATGAACATCTGGGATATGGCAATCTATGAATACAATTGCCTTGCAGTTTGCACAGCACAGGGGAACTATGCTCAAACATAGGTGTCAAAGTTCAGGCAACAGTGCATGGTAGTGGTGACATTTTTGACCTATACTTGTTTATTCTATTTTATAAAATGGCAAGAAAAAAAATCTATAAATTTTACTGGCTGAGAGACATCACCTGACTGTGCAATAAATCTCTATAAACACACGGTCAGGTGAGAAATCTCATTTTCCTCCTTAAAAAAACCTACTTAGTGCCATTTTAGAAGTGTAATAAGCCCTTCCAGGGTGTGCATCATGGGATTTTAATGCACTTCCAAGGGGTGTAAGGACATTCGACCTCATGCCTTACTAAATTTTCTGGGGTGTGCATTAAAATCCTATAATGCCCACCCTGTTGCCATTTATTACTTACTTATAAAATGGGGACAATAAATCCTGTGTTTTGATTGGTTTTTACCTGTGCATCAAATCCATTTGATGCACAGGTAAAAACAAGTACAATAAAGCAGGACCGAACTGGAATTAAAAGAAAATTAATGAGCCGTTCCAACACTCCGGTTTGAAATGCCACCAATCATGGACTTGCGGGCAATTGCAAAACTCTGGCACTGTTCGCTGTACATTTTTTCCTCAAAAAACCTAACAAACAACTGTTTAAAAAAGTCAGCCCTGCTATATCATTTGATTCTTTTTTTGTTTTCATTACTTTTCAATATCAGCCCGAACGAGTGGGACCGGGGGCGCAGGGCAGCAGAGCGAGTGAGACAGCCAGTGGGAGCTGCAGAGAAAAGAGAAGAGCTGCTGGAGAATGGAGAATTAAAAGGTATTGTTTGCTGCCTGCAGTATCAGAAGGTGCTGAAGTGGGAGATGGACAAGATTTAAGTGGGCAGGTGGTCGGGGAGGGGAGAGGAGAGAACGTCTCCTGTCTACATTCCCAACGCTGTTTTGGCCCTATCTCTATATGTGTTTGCCCTCCGCATGTCAAACACAATTCCTCCTACCATTTTCCTTTCAGATCAGATCAAGCCAGGCTGTTCTTGATAAACAAAAAGCAGGTTTGCACTGTTTGAAAGATTGCGCTCGTGCTGATCTCGCTCTTCCCCATAGTACACTGTCAATTGAACAAGTCTTTCTCACTCTCTCCTGTCCCATGATAGGAGCTGGAGCTCCATCCCAGTCAGGAAAAACTCTTCACCAATACACCTGGGGGGGAGGGGGCACTGATCCTTCATCAGGCTGGAAACACCATGAAACCAGTTCTATTGCTGCCTGCAAAGGACAAACTTTGTTCAGTATCTCCACAGTGACATCATCTTCTAACAGGCGGAAGGACTACTTTATCATAGATTTTCAAAATCAGATCTGTTTTTCTACATATAAACATGATTTTTTCTAACTGGACATTTTTTTTTTAAATGTAGTCCATTTTATAAGTGCAATAAGAAACTCCAGGGGTGTACATTGAACAGATATTACCATACTTCCAGGGGCTGAACACCCCTAGGTGTGTGTTAATATCTGTTCAGTGCACACCCCATCATGTCTTATTGCTTACTTAGATTGCCCCTTATCTCCAGACTTGTATGATACTTTTTTCTCCCCACTTTATTTACTTATTTATTTTTATTTTGTTTTTTGCAACCAGGTAGGTGTTCTAGACATAGCAATGTCTATTTTCAGGCATGACCTGGGAGGTTACAAGATGGTGCAGTACAATACAGGACAGCATAACAATATAACACACAAGTGACTGGACACAGCGCAGTAATGGTTAACAGCTTTACAGTCATTAACAGCTTATAGCACAACATTGCAGATTTTTAAACACAACAGGTAGTAAGGATATAGAAAAACAAAAGTGCTAGCAACACTAGGAGTAAATCCAACAAAACAGATACTAAAAATCAAGTGCTGTTATAGCCAGTGGGTAAATTTAAGTGCAATCAGTAAGTTCCAAGTAGGCATCAGGGTAACGGGGAGTTGAAAGAGTGAGGATGAGGAGGGGGTAGTAAGCAGAGGGGTGGAGTAGGGTAGAGCAAGGGACAAAGAGAAGAGATAGAAGTAAGGAGGGAGATTTGACATTGTAAGGTGACATGGGAAAGCAAAGAGTTGAGGCAAGATAGCAGGAGATAGTGTTGACAAGCAAGAAATGAGGGTAGAAATTACAGTGGATTAAAGCATATACAGGGGGCTGACTTAGTTTGAGTCTGTTCTACCACTTTTTTTCACATTGGAAATGATAAAAATATCTCTGTAATATTTTGGTTGCCTTTTTGCCTCTGTTAGCTATACTCGTACTGACTATTAATTATTTATACTATTTTCTATTTTTAGCCACGTGTTGTACTGTTTATCTGCTATCTTGTCATGTGTCCACCTTGTTGTATCTTCTCAGGCAGTGCCTGTAAATAGACATTTATATGTCTATTGATTAATTATTACTTGTACTGTTTTCTATTGTGGTCAGTTGTTGTACTGTACATCTGCTATCTTGTCTTGTATTTTCATCTTGTTGTAACCTCCCGGGTCATGTCTGAAAATAGGCATATATGACATATTTCTCCTGTTTACTTGGTTGTATAGGACAAAAGAAGGTTAAAAGACCACTGAGATTTCTCTCCACACTACATGGGAAATTTACCTATGGATGATGGGAACTAAGCCATTTATCTAATCTATTTTTAAAAAGATTAAAGTTGTTAGAATCAATAATATCTTGTGGGAGAAGATTCCATGCTTTGGGAGCTCTAATAGTGAAAAGATTGTCCCCCTTAGTAGAAATGGCCCAATCAACAACAAGTTGTTTATTGTGAAATACCACGATTTAGCTGTGATCTCCAAACACATTACCAAAAAGCTCTCCAGGCAGCCATATCACAGAAGGGGAGGAAATTCAGAGAACTACAAGACAGCAGCTACAACATTTTGACTCATCCAGGGGAAGTAAACCAGAGTACTAACATTGTGGAACAAGATAATACACTGCAACAACTACCAGTAATCAATCTATCTAATAAAGAACTCACACAAGCTGAAACATCTGTATTATCCAGGGGCTTAACTTTCTGCCCCACACAGGAATTTGATAACATTAGATTCTGTGGTGGGATAGAAGATTTTTTTAGACGGCTTTATCTAAAAGAATATTTCTTCGATAAAAATAACACACAAACAACACATTGCGATAGCACAAAGAAAACATCAGACTGGACCCCTCGAAGCAGATGCAACCCCTAGTTGGAGGCCTACATCGACTGCTTCTGTGGAAGAATAAACTGCCAAATCCTTAGAAAAACCTGTGTAAATCTGTGAACAGTTTCAAAAGGGCATGAGACAGGGAACAGGGGAGAGTGAGGGTGGGGGAGGTGGGGGGTGGCAGTGGGATGACAAATGGGAGAAGGGGTGGGACAGCTGCAAACTAGGGGTGCTAGCTGCACACTCGAGCAGACTTAAATAGACCAGGTAGTCAGTGGCGGCTCCAGCTTTTGTTGGTTACCAGGGCACTGGGTGGGCACCACAGTTGGGAGCCAGGGCACCTATAGAAACCAGAATGTAAATTATGCATGTATATTCCTGCATGCTCATCCGTTTACAATTTGAAAAATGAATATTATGTTTCTGAAATAAACATGACGTTTCCATGTCATGTTTTAGAGCTTTTATTTAACATTTAAGAATGCAACACATACTAACTTTGTAATTAAATATGTTTTTGTCTGCTCCATTGTCTCTCCCCGTCACATATTTCCCACTGTATGTTACCATCTCCCACATGCTGAACTGGTTGATGGGTTTGTTTTGAGCATTGCATTGGTCAAACAGCATGCTGGTGCTCACTTCAGAAACCATAAAGGACATATACCATACTGGCTCAAAAATCAATCTGCGTTTAAAGTTACAGGTCAATTTTTCCCCCCATCTCTTCATACCAAACATAACTGACTGGAAACATAAAACAGCAGTGCATGTTATGATAAAAATATTGACCATATTACTTTTTATTCCATTTTAGATCACCTATTTCTCCAGTCTTGTAAGAGCCACTCTATCTCTTAGCTTCAGAATTTCTGAGAGCAGAACTAACCAAATGGGAACTCCTTTTAAAGTGGCTAGCCCCAGGTTCTGTGGATTTTTTTTTAATACATATAATTTAAAAATCACTTTTTTGGAACTATGGTAAACTAGTATGCAACAGATTCTGCTCCCTGACTGTGGGTGTTCAAAGATAGCTAGCTATGAATACTGCTAAAAACCTGAGGCTACCCATATTGAAAGAAACTTTAATTATTTATTTGTTTGTCCTTTTCCCCCCCTCGGTCCACAGGACCCCCAGCCCTGTCACCCCAACATCCACTGGGATTTACCACCAGCCAATACCCCCATGGCTTGCTTCCCACGTGGGGTTAGCGGGGTCCTCTAATCCGCTTCCATAGATGGGATCCAGTGGCTGGACCAACGAGCCCAGCTAGTCAGATGCGATGTCTTACACCATCGTGCCATTGAGGTTTCCCATTTCCCCTTTTTCTCCCCAGAGATGCAGTGTGCAATGGCACCAGGATGCATGACCTGTGTGCTGTATGTCTATGTCTGCCCGTCCCTCCCCCTACTCACTCTGTGGCAGTCTAGAGGTGCTTTCCCCCTTGCCACAGCTAGGGCCAAGTGTACACCAGGATCTGTGACCCTCCCCCCCCCAGAGGAGAGCAGTCCTCCAGATGCTCATTCTTTCTCCACCCGGCTAGCCCTCTGGTGGCTGAGCTCACTACCAAACTCATGTCACCAGCGTCACAAGCAGTAGCGCTACTGCTGCACCAGAGGGCCACATATGAAACCCTCCTTTTTAATTACTTCAGATTGTAAAAGAAAAGCTAAGGTAGGCTCAACCTGTTCAGCAAAGCCTTTTACAAGACAGGATAAAAGGGGTGATCTAAAATAGAAAAAAAGTTATAATTTCAGACTATTCACAACAACCTGCACTGATGCATTTGGTACAATATATTATAAGACTTGACAGGCCAGGTCTCCCTGGAACTGGTTGGGGCCTCCCAGGAGGCTTGCCCGCCATTTATGAAACCCTGGGTTACAACCATGAGCAATGAATGAGCCTGAACACCATGCAGGCCCAGTTTTTATTCCCAACGGCCTTCACTTGCATACACTGCGACCCTGAGCAAGTCACTTAACCTCACTGTTCTGCCAGGTCACCCTTAAAAATGGGCCTTATAATATACATAATGGGCCTCACCAGTAATTAGCAAAGAACAACAATACAATAAAAAACTAATTTAAGATAAATACTTCTTCTTTCTCCCCCTAAAAACAGTATGCCAGCAGGAGGAGCCAGTCCCTTATTTTCAGTGTACCAGCCCTCCCTAACTCAACCCCTCCCTCCATCCACAGACCCCAAGGTGCCCCCCCAATCCCTGGCCTCTAGTCTAGGCCATCTGTTGGCAGTGTGCCAGCTGAACCCAGCCACTTAGTTCCCCAGTCTTCTGTAACCCAAACCCCATCAGTCCCCACACCGCCCCACTCCAGTCCTAAACATAAATCTCTGGTTTGGAGGCACAGTTAAAATACAGTATTTCCAGCTAACTCATACACCTCAAGTCACCCCCACAGCATCCATCCTCCATGTTCCTGCAGTGCTGAATGGAACAATCCAGTGTACATCCACTGGACGTACATCCAGTGTACATCAGCAAGGGAGTCAAGTAATGAGGAAGAAAATATTTAGCGCTCTGTGGGAACAAGAACATGGCAGTACTGTACCCCTTGCTTCCACTCAGAGTCAAAAATACCAGTCTCTCAGACTTTGCCAAGGTGAGTGTCTCCTATGGTACCTGGGGAAAAGCCCGGGCCTCCCCAAGTCTCAAGCATCATGTTATGTATCCTCCCCCAAGACACAGGCCCATCTCTCAAACATCCCCAGCCTTCGGCGATATGCTGCACAGACTACAGTCAGAGGCATCATGTATGTTCGGTACCAGGGAAAGCCCGGGCCTCCCCAAGTATCAAGCACAGTGGCAGATACACCAAATGGATGAATGACATGGATGACCCCATCCCCAAACATCACCATCGGGCACTTCAGAACCCACCCACCTCCTCCATTGCAGACCCACCATTCCAGAACAAACCCAACCCAACCATGGGGAAAAAATCTCACTACAACCCTTCACAGTGCAGACAGGCAGCATAAAAGATGGGCAGCCCATTTAAACACCTCACAGATTCAATATATCCCCCCCCCGAGACACAGCAGGCCCATCTTTGAAACACCCCAAACTTAAAATTCTGCATAGTGCACACCATCCAGAGCCATCATGTATGCCGTGCCCCCCTCCCTCCCAAACACAGGTTCATCTTTGATTATAAGAACCCCTAACTATATAAAAGGCTGAGCAGTCAGCCAGTCGCAGAGGTATCATGTTATGTATCCTCCTAGACACAGGTCCATCTCTCAGTCAGAGGCATTCATGTATGTTCCTCCAATGCAGGCCCATCACTGAATGACCCACAGAAAAGAGTGGCAAACACTGCCAGGAATAAACACCCCAGCTTTGGGCATGTATGCCCCCATACAGTCCCATCTTATACACACCCTGACACAGCCTGGAGGCATGCATGTCTCTTGAGTCTCTCCCTCCTCCCTTTCTCCCTTGTGGTGAAGCACAGGTGGAGCCAGCATTAATTGCAAATTCATTTCAGTGTGCTTACCTTAGCTGAGCAGCCCGGAAGTGTTCAGCAAGTGATTCAGTTGAGGTTGAGTGGTCACATGCAGTCGGCAGCTTGAGGAGCTCCAAGATTCTGGGGCGGGGGGAGTTTCTAGTCCGAGGACACGGGAGGACAGTGGCAGCACTGGAGAACTCTGGCTGGCTGGCAATCGGCAGGGGCGCACTCCAACTCCAGGCAGCTTCAGCGAACAAGGAGAGCGGCGGCATTAGCAGGCAGGAGAATGGCTTCACTGGCCAGTTCATCCGAGGATACGGCAGCAGGCAGGGGAACTTGTCTCTGGTCACAGTGCGGTGGTGGCAGGCGCAGCAGACAGTTTGAGATAAACAATCCAACCATCTCTTCTAGGCGGTACACATGGCGCATCATTTTCACAAAAAAGTTCAAGCAAGCGACCAACACACCTCATTGGATGAGGACTGGAGGAAGCCTTTTGCTGATTGGCAGAGTTTTGCAGCCATCGATTGGCTGCAGCCACCTCCCTGCCATTGGGTAGAATTTTCCCCATGGACCTACAATTGGTCCACGTTAAAGACATTGTGCTGCACTAATTGGCTGGCTCAGGATCAGTAGCTAGCCCTCCCAAGCTCTGCATTTCCACAGCCAGGCGCCAGCGTTAAAGTTAGGAGTCCCGGGGCGGGGCTCAGGCTCATGACAGCAGGGAGAATGGGGGGGAGGATCTCCCTGAGGCAATCCAACTGCCGTCGGCATCTGCTGCCCGCTAATTTTGCACAGGACGGACTACGAGGCTAGGCTTGCAGAGCAACACCAAACAGAAAAAAAAATCTGTTTTCAGAGCACCGGGGCACGAACTGGGGCACAGCATTTTCTGACCAGGGCACGTGCCCTGGTGTGCCCTGGTATAGCGCCGCCACTGCAGGTAGTCTGTTTCTGCTGGCACATTCGTATGTTCATATGTTCGATATGAAAACAGCAGAAACGCCTGTATAATATCACACCACTGGAAAAGAGAGCAACACAAACTCTGAAAAACAACTATAACATTGTAATAAAATAAGCTGACAAGGGTGGAGCTGTGGTTGTGATGAACACAGAAGATTACATTAAAGAGGCACACAGACAGCTGTCAGATACAACTTATTATAGACAACCCAAAGAAGACCTGACTATACAATATGCAGAAGAACTCAAACAATTCATCATGTCTCTCCCAAACAATTCCAAACAAACCTACTCCAGGGACATTCTATATGATTCCCAAGATACACAAACCAGGGAATCCAGGACTACCCATCATCTCTGGCATTGGCACACTCATTGAGAACATTTCAGGACTCATTGAATCCATTTTAAAAACCACTAGTAAGAGCTACTAGCAGTTTTATTCAGGACACCACAGATTTCCTCAGGAAACTGAAACAAATTGGACAACTCCCACTGAACACTATCCTTGCCACAATGGATGTCACTGCCCTGTACATTGATCTCCCACATGAAGATGGCATAGCAGCATGTAAAAATTTTTTAAAGGAAAACACATCCGCAGGAGACATTCCAGAAACAACCATCAGCACCCTAAGAAAATTCATTTTGACACACAATTACACCTTTAATGACAAGCACTTTTTACAGATCATGGGGACAGCCATGTGCACCAAAATGGCACCACAATATGCCAATCGCTTTATGGACTGTTTAGAGAAGGATTTTTTTAAACACCACCCTGATAAACCATCTATCTACCGCCATTATATTGATGACATATTCTTGTTCTGGACAGAAGGTGAAGAGTCTCTCAAAAAATTCCATCATGATTTTAACAACTTTCATCACTCTATAAATCTCACTTTTGAATATTCCACTACCAGCATACCTTTTCTTGACACTACAGTCAGTATCACTGAAAATGGACTTATACAAACTGCTCTTTACAGAAAACCCACTGACAGGCACCGCTACCTGCATAATTCCAGCTTCCACCCAAAACATGCAAAAAAATCTGTAATCTATAGTCAGGCAATTCAATACCATCGAATCTGCTCGGATGAGAGAACAAGAGACAGACAGCTCTCCACACTTCTGAATTCCCTGATTCAGCAGTGCCACTCTCCAAGACAAATTGATAAAGAATTTGAACAGGTCATACAAATACCATGAGTCAATCTGCTGAAATACAGGCAAAAATATCAAACTGACAGCCCCATGCTATACCCCCTTCAGCAAATTATTAAAGAACTACAATCCATGCTGAAAGAAGATGAAACACTGAAGGACATCTTCCCTGAACCACCTGTCAGTGCCTATAAGCAGTCCCCCAGCCTCTTGAACATAATAATTCATAACAAACTCCCAGCGAACCATAATAAGCAAGAAACAAGAGGGACAACACCATGCAACATGGCAAGATATAACCCCTGCACCCACATACGCACACAGACCACCATCAAGACAAGCCAGAACAACATAATACAAATTAATGGATCCTACACATGCCAATCCAGCAATGTGGTATACCTAATTCAGTGCAAGAAGTGCATAATGGATGCTATATTGGGGAAACCAGTAAACCACTAAAAACCAGGATGAATCACCACCATCACACAATAGTTAACCAAGTTATCAGCACTCCAGTAGGAAACCATTTTTCACAAACAGATCACCCTCTCCTGGATTTATCTGTCTTGATACTAAGAGGCAACTTCAAAAACACACAGGACAGAAGCACATGGGAACTGAAATATATTAAACAATTTAAATCTAACATTTCTGGACTGAATCAGGACATTGGATTCATGATACACTATGGTCAACTGTAATTCTCTTTTTATTGTGGACTAAATCATTATATTATTTTTCATTCTTTGGTTCTGTATTTCTCTTGTTATTGTTTTTTTCTTAGTTCCTGCCTAATCTGTTTTGTTTTTTTTTTGCCTGTACTTTACTTCTTCCATGCCTCTCCTACAAACTCTTCAGCTCAGTCCTGGCAACTCCCTGATGGTTTTCACACCTATTGTTTACACTACCTCATACTCTGTTTTATCTGGACCTTTGTTCTTTTGTTTCCTCTAATGTCTTGACTTCCATGCATTTCTTAGGTGTCTCCTATCCACTCTACCCTTACAAGCCTGCCTCTGATCTCAGATCTTTTTTGTCAATGTTCCTGGCTGATCCTTTGTTTTTTCCCCTTTCAGTTTCCTTTCACCTCCTACTGACTAGCCCCCAAATTTTCTTTCACTCATTTCTTTACTTTGCAACTTATATAGACTTTTTATCTCGAATCCCATTCTATCTCTTTCCTACTTCGTTTTCTGCTATTTTTTAATTGCTCCACAGTAGCTATATATACTGCTTATGTTGCTCAATTGTGTTATTCACCTGAAGAAGGGACCCGTGAGGCCCTGAAAGCTTGTGTATAATTCCATCTTTGTACAAGACACTTGTCGGTGCAATAAAAGGTATCAAACCTTCCATCATTTCCAGTAAGCCATGTGCCAGACATAAGGTTTTAAAAATATGATTGGAAGGTGTTAGTTTATTATTCACTAGAATATCAAGATCTCACTCGCAAATCGAGGACTTCATTAATGTGTTGTTTAAAAATAACTAGTATTTGGATTTCTCTTCCCAAAATGCATAATAGTGCACTTATCTACACTGAACCTCATCTCATTCTTAATTGTCCAGAGTTCTGTTTTTCAGGTCTCGTGATAGAGAAATGACACCTTCAATATTTTTAACCTTGCCTCCAAGCATGGTGTCATCAACAAACTTGGAGAGAATGTTATCATCACTGACAACCGTGTCGCTGATGAAAATATTAAATAATAATGACCCCAATACAGATCCTTGCGGGACACTGCTACTCATGATTCCTGCGTTAGAGAGGTGTTCATTTATTCATACCCTCTGGGTCCTATTTGTCAGCTACATATTAACCCGGTTCACCAGGCAGGGTGAAAACACTAACTTAGTTTATTTATTATCTTGTTATGTGATATCGGATCAAAAGCTCAGCTGTAGTCTAGTAGAATTACATCCATGGGGGTGCCCACATCAAGTCCTTCACTTATGTGTTTATAAAATGATATTAAATGGGTGATGCAGGAATGCCCACTTTTAAAGTCATGTTGAGTAACCTCTGTAAGTTCTAAGGCAATAATTTATTTTTCTGAATATGATTTGATGAAGCGTTCCATTATTTTACATACTATGGAGGTTAAGCTTATAGGCCGGTAGTTTTTAGCATCAGACTCATTGCCCTTTTTGAAAATTGGAACCACAGTAGCCATTAACCAGTTAGATGGAATGTTACCTTCACACAGAGATTTATTAAATATAATGGCAAGGGGAAGGGCCATGGCTGTTGCTGATCCAATTAACAATCGGGGTTGAATTTTGTCTGGTCCAGGACTGGAGTTTTTTTTTTAAGTTTTTAGTACTTCTAAGACATCCTCTTTGGATATGGCATAATGAGCTGAAGATGGTTGCGCTATTATAGGGCATGAGTTTAGTAATTATTCCGAAAAGATGGAGCAGAAGAAGTTATTAAAATGATTAGCTGTTTCAGCATCTGACTCTAGAATGTTCCCCTCGTGAACCAAAGGACCTACTTTACTATGGGTGCCCTTTTCCCCATTTATATAGGAGAACAGTGTTTTTTTTCTTGTCACGAGAGTGGGCAAGCTTGAACTTTATCTTTTGTTTAGATTTTATCAGATTTTTTAATATAGATAAAGCATTTTATATTTTTTTTAATCTCATCACTAGGTGTAGTCTTGAGCTTTTTGAACAGTTTTTCTTTAACTTTGCTTTTTTTTTTATATAGAATTGTTTAATCATAAGGGGATTTTTCCCTTTTTGTTATATCTCTTTTTATCAGGGACATGTGTGGTTTTAAGTTGTAAAATTATTGTTTTGAATTTTTCCCATGCCTGGTCTGTAGTGAGATCAGAAAGTATGTTTTTCCACTCAAGGGCATGGATGGTTTTAATTAGAACCAGAAAGTTGCTCTATCATAATTTTTAAATGACAGAAGATTGATATCATTACTCTTGCCGATTGTGATACTAAATTGATCAGAATTATGGTCACTGGTCCCTAGTGGTTCTTTTATTACTGTCCCCTGAGTTTTATCATTGATGTTGGTTAAAATGAAGTCCAGAATATTATTGCCTCTGGTTGCATCGTCTACCACTTGTTCAAGGCCATGATTTAACATGGTAGTGACAAAGATGTTTTCAAGGTCACTACCTCCTTTCATACTAGTCCAATCAACTTTAGGGAAGTTAAAATCTCCCATGACCAGAACATCTCCCTTATCAGCCGCATCAGATATTTCTTGTAGTAAGGCCTTAGTATAGTTTGTATCTGCAGAGAGAGGCCTATAGCAATTTCCTGTTATAAGTTTTGGATTACCTTTTATTTGAATTTATGCCCACACACTTTCTAGATAATTTGTTATATTGATTTCATGAGAAGGGATGTTATCTCGGATATATAAACAGACACCTCCCCCGTTTTTACCATTGCTGTTCTTTTGGTACAGTTTGTAATTGGGAAATTCTTTTATCCAGTTAGCTGAGGCATCCCACCATGTTTCAGTCACAGCAATGATACCATAATCTTGTGACAAAGCTCTAGCTTCAAGTTCAGCCATTTTAATATTATTAAGGCTTCTGTCATTAGGACATTACACTGTTCAGTAGAACATATTGAATCGATAGTAATTAGAGAAGTAAGGACATTCCTCTTTTCCCCCGTGATATAGTTTAAATGATGATTGATTGTTCAAATGATTTACCCAATAGGGCACTTCCCTGCCTATTTAGGTGTAAACCGTCCCAGCACAATAGGGAATTTCTGTCTGTAAAGTTTTCCCAATGTATAATACATGTAATGTCCTGTTTGGCACCATTTCCTAAGCCATCCATTCATGGTTTTTATCTTAAGTATTTTGGAGGTGGATGCCCTAGGCACTGGCAAGATTTCAGAAAAACATGTAGTGCACCCTAAGTAAACTGGAATATTATTTAGTGCCACAACATAACGTTTAAGTTCCTCAATATCTGAGATATTGATGTCATTTGTACCTGTGTGTATGATTACCAAGGGGTTATGGCCTACATCTTTTAGAATATTTTTAATCATTGCAGTAATATCTAATAATTTGGCTCCTCTGAAGCTGGAACAAGTTCTAGATGCGTTATCGGGATTGCAGATTGTTCTGTCAAGGCGTTTAATGATAGAGTCACCTAGTACATATACCTGTCTGGTGTTTGTACTATTAATAGGGGCAGCATCAGTTTCCATTTCATAGTTAACTGGGTCAGTTGATGTAGACTGTTTGTTCCCCTCAGCACTAATTAAGGGGTCTGAATTGGTCCTATAACCATTCATGCCTGGAGAGGAAGAATTATTATTACTCCTAGTAGCCAAATCAATCTATGGATGGCTGCTAGTTACTGTATTCTGTACTGACGCAGAGTGCATAGTATTTTGTTTCGCCTTCTTGCTATTAGTGTCATTGCTCATTATAGTGCTTGGTTTCGTCGTTACTGTATCACTATTGGTGGACATACAATGTCCACTATTAATGCCCCGAACAGTATTTAAAAAGGTATTTTTATTGTTTTTAAGTTAAACACCAGAACCAGAGGGTGTTTGATAGTTAGGTGAATCAGTAATAGATGTAACAGTGTCCACTGTGAGAGAGCTAAAATTGTTAGAAGTAGGGATGATAAAAAGTTTAGCCTTTCTCCCCTTTTTGTTAGCCCTACTAGTTGGCACTGTAAACCAATCAGAGTCTAACCCTGACTCCTTGTCATCACTACCCCTTTTCCTGGATATAGTAGCATATTGAGCACTGGATGTTCCTTCGTCGTTTATGGAAGAAAACGAGCTAGGATCACCGTTGGGTAAATCTTGTGTAGAGGAGGGACTTAGTGTTGTAGTCTGGGCCTCAGTGATATGGACAAGGAGATCATTAGGTGACTGATGGAGGGGTTCCTGTGGGAGAGTAACTAGAATAGGGGGATAAATGGCATGGAGGCATTTGGAGATGGCAATGTGGCTACTCGCAAGTTGTATAAGCCTGCAGTAAAAGACATTCAGTTCTATAGTTAAGTCTTTATTAGAAGTACATTTCTTACAAGTAAACACCTGATGTTTTTGTTGTTGTGATAATACTAACTGGTACATATTACAGGATGTACATTTAATCCCCAGTTCACTATCTAGGGTAATAACAGAGTCAGACACAGTTGACAATATGCCTTTAGTTAAGGAAAATTGAGGATGGATGTTAGTTAGCTCCAAGGAAGTGACACTGGCTTCTGTCATTTTTAACTAGGGATAGAATCAAGTTACCACATGAAAACTGAAGCACACAGTGGATCATGGTAAAAATGAAAGGTGATACAGAACCCTACACAATTCACTGCAGTACTCAAGCTAAGCAGTTAGTTACTTTGCTTACATTTAATTAAAGAGAAAATAGGTTAAGTTTACCTTTGCCCATGTCCCCGCTGTCCCCACCTTGCATGCCTCCGAATGCGGTGCTGAGTGTGCCCCGCTCACAGCAGGGCTTACTTAAATACTGAGGGTCACCCAGAAGTCCTCCCCGGGGTCACCTAACAAAGCAAGTCAGTAATTTTAAAATTCTGATGTAAAACTGGGCAAAGACCTCTCATACGAGGCACCTGCACTCTGAGAATACACTCAATCAGCCCTAATTCAAATATTGAGAACTCAACACAGTCTGGTAGTTCAACTGTATATATGAAAGAGAACTACTAGACTCTCTTCTACTTCCTGTAGGGCTCCAAATGCAGGCTAAGTGATGCACAATACAGCGTTTACTGTTGTGATTTGTAAACAGAGTTTAGGGCACACCAAAAGGGTGCAATAGCCCTAACAGTCTCAGCGAGTCTAGCAGTTGTGCAAGAAAGCAGTAAACTCACCCAGCTCTCAGCAAGGCTTACTTAAATACTGGGACTGACCCAGAAATCCTCCCTAGAGTCACTTAACAAAGTAAATTAGTAATTTTAAAATTTTTATGTAAAACCATGCAAAGACCTCTCATACGAGGTATCTGCATGCTGAGAATACACTAAATCAGCCCTAATTCAAATACTGAGCATGCAACACAGTCTGGTAGTTCTATATATGAAAGTGAACTACTGGACTCTCTTCCTACTTCCTGTAGGGCTCCAAATGCAGGCTATGTGAAACGCTATACAGCATTTACTGTTGTGATTTTTAAACAGAGTTCAGGGTACCCCAGAAGGGTGCAATAGCCCTAACAGTCACAGCAAGTCTAGTAATTGTGCAAGAAAGCAGTAAAACCGCCCAGCTCACAGTGGGGCTTACTTAAATACTGAGGGTGACCAGAAGTCCTCCCCAGGGTCACCTAATAAAACAAGTTAATAATTTTAAGATTTTGATGTGCTGGCCCAGTGGCATTGAGGGCTGAGGCGCTGGTGACCTTACCTCACGCTACACTGGCAACCCATGTTCAGGAATGAGCATGGGTCACTGGGGGCTGGCAGGGGAGGAGAAGGATCAAGTGTCCGATGGACTGCTCTCCTGCTCCGGGGGGGGGAGGGGACTCCAGCTGTCAGTGCATGACTAGCCCCTAGCAGATGCTGGTGGCTGGTGCACTGATGCTTCCAATGGGTGAGAGACGAGGCAGGTGCTTGGAACAGGGTGTGCGGATGCATGCACACTGGCTCCTGTGGTGTCATTGCACGCCTCGTCTCAGGTGAGTAATAGAGAAATGTGGCTGGGTCCAGCAGAATGATGCTGGTCCCAACAGACACCATCCCCTTGAATGGCAGTAACCTCCAGCACTGGATTCATGCGTTCAGCGGGTTGAGGGATCCCCGCCACCCCACCATGGAGGGTACAGCCATGGGTAAGCTGATAAGGTGAGCTGAGAGTGGGGAATGGGGCTGGGGGATTGGCATGATGTACAGCCGCGCGGGGGGAGTATAAACAGCACTAACTGTAAAAAAAATTAATTTTTGATGTAAAACCATGCAAAGACCTCACACATGAGGTAACTGCATGCTAAGAATACACTTAATCAGCCCCAATTCAAATATTGAGCACGCAACACAGTCTGGTAGTTCTCTATATGAAAGAACTACCGGACTCTTCCTACTTCCTGTAGGGCTTCAAATGCAGGCTAAGTGACACACTATACAGTGTTTACTGTTGCAATTTATAAACCGCATTTAGGGCACACCAGAAGGGTGCAATAGCCCTAACAGTCACAGCGAGTCTAGTAGTTGTGCAAGAAAGCAGTAAAATGGTGTACATTTTCATTCTATTTTAGATTGCTCCTTATCTTGAGACTTGTATTATACTTTTTTCTCCCCATTTTGCGTCTGTTTTACCACTTTCTGTAAAATGAATATGTATAGGGTGACTGACAAATATTGTTGCTTTAGGAGTCTTCCTGCTGTGACCTAGCTTTGGGAGTAGACTTGGGAGCTGGCTGGGTTCTCTCGGGGGGAAGAGTCTGGGGTGGAATTGCAGTGCTTCCAGCCATGGAGGACAGGCACTGGGTTTGAAGCTAAAGAAACCTCTGTAGAGGGTCAGGGAGCTTGTTGCTGTGCAGGAAGCAACAGCTTGGCAGGACTGGGGGAGAACAACTTGGAAAAAAAATGTTCCGCAAGCCATCAGTATGACAGTCTCTGGCACTGTTGTGTGACATTCTTTGAGGAGTCACACTGGTCATGACAGCAGGAGGAGTGGCAGATGGGTCTGGGACATTGCCAGCATCAGACCCAATAGCAGGTGTAAGACAATGGCTCAGGGGTAAATAGGTACAGGAAAAAAAAAGATCCTGGGTGCTGCATTCTGCACTAGCTGAAGGCAATGCATCTGTCTCACCAAGAGGCACTGGTAGAGTGTTTTGCAGTAGTTGACCCAAGTCATGTGGTAACAAAATTCTGTACTAGCAGTCTCAAGTCCCCACGTTCAAGGTAGGGGTGCCACCTGGATGTGCATTTTAAATAATAATACAAATTACACTGGGCAACAGCAAACTGTACCTCATGGGGGATAGGGGCATATCAGCCCCTTAGACTTCAAATGTTCCCTATTTAAAAAAAAACATATGTCATGATTGGTTACATTCTGCAGAGATTGTTGACATAGGTGGCAGTTTAATGCTGATCCCTTTTTTCATTTTGAAAGGAAAAACAGACTGCCCACCATACTGACATGATCACACAAAAACGCTTGTTTACAGTCTTTGATCAGCTTCCACTGCATCTTTACTGGACTGATGGAATACCCCCAACACAGTCTAGCCACTCCTGGTGAAGTGGAAAGAGAGGTGACTATTGCATTATGAGTCAGTGCATGGTTATAAGGTATTTGTCATGTACAGGAAGTATGCAATATGTGTAGATAAAGGATTTGAAACAAAAAAGGTTGCAGTGTTGAAATTGCACTTTATGAGCTTTGGGAGCTATGGGGGGCATGAGGGTCCTATAATTTTATTGAGTCCCCTTCCCATTCTAAGTCATTGGTAGTGATGCATGAGCTGCTGGGGTCCACTTCAGAGCTATAGGGCTGAGGCAAGCCCTCCTGTAATTCCAATACTTGAGGGGGTTGCACTTCACTTTAAGTCTCTGTTTCAATGTAACTACTCATTAATTGCACGCAACAGGGTAATTGCTCTGCAGTTACATGTTTGTTGCATGTGTTTCCATTGCGATTGCAGTGCAGTTACAGTGTAGTTATAGTTACACTGTAAAACCATTAGTATGCATTTCAGTTCAACTCAGAAAGGAAGCAGAGAAACAACTACCAACATCAACAAATTCTAGAGAAGGTAATCATTAAATGTGGGGTTTCAACTACAAATAATATAATTCAAAAAGGATGGACAGTGTTCCTTAAAACTGCAGTGAAGGAGCCTGAAAGGAAAAGCACCTGCCACAGCAAAGAACATCTAAATTTAGAATGCTGTGAAAATACTGGCTGGTTGGTTACCAGCAAGCACAACATTAATCTACTCCATGAGGCAAACAACTAGCATCTGGCAAGCATTCAGAGATGATGGAACACATTAAGCAGTAAGGGGGAAATACTAAACCAACGAGCCCTAGACAATACTGCCCTAACTTGCTCAATCATTCCTGCCATCTTATTGTCGTTATCTGGAGGAGGAGAAATGACGGCCCAGGTAGGGGATTCTCGCAGTTTATGGTACCATTATAGAACCATGGGATCTGTGTGTTGATGACACACTTTATCATATCAAGTGGTCAAAGCTCTACATATTAATGGTTGTCTGCATCATTAGGTTTTGCATCCACTTTCTTTAGCAGGCATGAAGAATAGGATGATGTTTGAGCCTCAGTTTTAAACTAGGTGGAAGCTGTGTTAAGTGCTAAGTGCTGCTAAGCAGAATGTTCTTTACTGCTTGTGAAGCCAGCACCATTTAGAAGGCACAAACATGAAAATTCTAAAGTTCCCAGAAACATTTCCCACCATCCTCGGTGATGTTCCTATATTACAAAGCCCCCTTCCTCACTACCACACTAATAGATAAATAATTATATATTTCATATATGGAAAATGCAACAGCAAGACAATTGAACATTCTAAATACAAATATAAAAACACAGAAACATAGAATTTGACAGCAGATAAGGACTGCTTGGCTCAGCCAGTCTGCCCAGTTTTCCCTGCCTATCCTATCCAGTCATCACAGGCCCTACTTGATTTCTGGCTCCCTCCCCCACTTGCTTCCGAACTAAGATTCCCTTGTGCCTATCCCATGCATTCTTGAAGCCCATCATTGTTTTTGCCCTCACCACCTCCACTGGAAGACTGTTCCAGGAATCCACCACTATTTCAGTGAAGAAGAACATTTTCACATCTCAGTAAAAGTTCCCCCTTCCAGCTTCATTGCACGTCCCCTTGTTTTTCTGCATCTTTTCCTCTGAAAAATATTCTGCTCCTGTACCTTACATAACCCTGTGAGGAATTAATAGGTTTTTGTCATGTCCCCCTCTCCATTCTCTCTTCCAGGACATACATACTTACGTCCTTTAGTCTCTCCTCATCGGGTTTCTGATGCAGCCCCTGCATCATTTTAGTTGCCCTCCTCTGGACATCCTCCATCCTGTCTATGTCCTTCTGGAGTTGTTGTCTCCAGGACTGGATGCAGTACTCCATGTTGGGTCTCACCAGCAATCTATACAGTGACAACACTACCTCTCTCTTTCTGCTGGTGATATCCTTCTGTGTGCACCACAGCATCCCATTGGCCCTATGCACTGCCTTGTTGCACTATGTTGCCACCCTGAGGTCTTTAGATATGATCACCCCCAGGTCTCTTTCCTGTTTGGTGTTTGTCAATATCTCTTCTCCCATTTTGTACTCCTCCTCTGCATTTCTGTGCCCTAGGTGCATAATTTTGCACGGTTTTGCATTGAAACACAGCTGTCTTGCCAGCTGCTATCCCTACACAGTTGCAGACATATTTCATACAATGTCCTTATAGATTGAGTACATATATTCAACATATGTCTGCTTATAAAGTTGGAGGTGGGGGCAGAGCAGAGATGGTGACCCTAGAGTTTATTCTGACCATTACCATACACTGAAATTCTATTCAGTCAATATCTATGTTCTTATTGACTGGCAGATGTTAACACTGGGAACAGTCTCCAAACTGGACCTAGAAAAAAAGACATCCACACCACAAATCCTGATGGTAAGTTGTTAAGTTTAGAACAAAAAAAAATCTGCTAAAAATAGTTCTAGTGTTTCAAAATGCAACAAAACAACAAGCATGTATTTAGCATACATGTGCATATAATTAACATCTAATTAATATGCTAATACATGTAAAAAGACCAATTAATGTTATTTATTTCTTGTTGCTCAGGAAAGGAGGGCTAGGAAATACTACATGTTTTCATCCTCATTGGGGGGTTACAGATGCAATTTAACTTATATTGAACCAGGTTAATCTGTTGGTGTGTTTTTAGTGGACAGGGGGAACTTTGGCCAGCACACTGGGGAAATTCTTTTCCTCTTTTTGAAAAGTGCCATGGGATCTTTAATGTCCATCTGAACCACCACGAGAACCACAAGATGTGACCTTGGTTTAACGCCTCATCAAAAAGGCTGACCTTTTTACAAAACAAACACAATGCTGGTACATTGGTATGGTCCCTCTCCACAAGAGTGGATCAGAGAGGAGGCAGGCAATTACAGGCCTGTAAGCCTGGCCTCAGTAGTGGGGAAACTAATTGAGTCCTTACTTAAAGAGAGGATTGTGAAGTTTCTGGAGGACAGCGGGGCACAGGATCCAAGGCAGCATGGATTCTCAGCAGGAAGGTTCTGTCAGGAGAATCTTATAGATTTCTTTGACTGGGTAACAAGGGTGGTAGATCAGGGAGGGGCAGTGGATGTGGCCTACCTGGATTTCAGCAAGGCCTTTGATACCATCTCACACAGGAGATTGCTAAATAAATTGGGGAGCCTGGGAGTGGGTCCTACAGTGGTAAAGTGGGCTGGGAACTGGTTAAGGGACAGGACTCAGAGGGTGGTGGTAAATGGCATGAAATCTGAGGAGAAGGAGTTGACAAGCGGTGTGCCACAGGGGTTGGTGCTGGGGCTAGTCCTATTCAAATATCTTCATTAATGACATTGCAGAGAGTCTAGAGGGAAAGGTGTGCCTCTTCGCAGATGACACCAAAATCTGCAACAGAGTGGACACACCGGAGGGGGTGGAAAAAATGAGAAAGGACCTATGCCTATCAGAGGAGTAATCAGGTGTCTGGCAGTTGAGTTTCAATGCTAAAAAGTGCAAGATTATGCATCTGGGTCAAAGGAATCCAAAGGAGGAGTACAGGATGAGTGGGGAAATTCTGACCACCACAAGTCAGGAGAGAGATCTAGGGGTTATCATATCTGATGACCTGAAGGTGACCAAACAGTGTGAAAGACAGTGGGGAGAGAAAACAGAATGTTGGGGTACATAGGGAGGGCTATATCAAGCAAGAGAAAAAAGGTGGTGATGCCACTGTACAGATCACTGGTGAGGCCTCAGCTGGAGTACTGTGTCCAGTTCTGGAAACCACATTTCCGGAAGCACATTGACAAAATAGAGGCAGTCCAGGGAAGGGCAATGAAGATGGTACATGGACTGCACCAGAAGCCCTACGAGGAAAAACTTAAGGACCTTAATATCTATTCACTGGAGGAAAGAAGGGAGAGGAGAGATATGATATAGACCTTCAAGTAACTCAAGGAATTAAATTGTACAGGTGTAAAGCATATTTCAGAGAAAACTCTGCACAAGAACAAGGGGGCATGAGGACGAAGGGTGGAAGGCTCAGGGGTAATGTTAGGAATTACTTTTTCACTGAAAGGGTGGTGGGTCCGTGGAACAGACTTCAAGCAGAAGTGGTGAGGGCAAATGAAATACAGGGGTTCAAGAGTGCATGGGATAGACATAAGGGTACGCTGGAGATGTGCAGACTAGGAGAGCCACAGATCAAATAGGATCTGGAGCTGCAGCAATGAGTAGGGAAATGGGCAGACTAGGTGGGCCGTATCATCCTTATCTGCTGACAGATTCTATATTTGGTTACTTTTTGGGGAGAACTCCCTCTGGGAGTTACCAACACCACTTCCTTCAGCACTGGTGTTTAGTGGAGAGCTTGAAAAAGAGGAGTATATCCAGGATGCCCTCTATCAAATTTGAGTATAATTAGTGGTGACCCCTCCCCCCTTAATGATCAAATAATGAGCTCTGATCAAATGCCGTAATAACTAGGTATGATGTCATACCCAGTTATCATGACATTTTCTAGCAATCACGCTTCAGAGTGGGAAAGGTTGCTCTTATGATAGATGCCCAGTGCTGCCTTTCGGTTCCGTGTGTTAATATCACGGTGGAAAATATTGCAGGATAAAATATTGCGGTCATAATATTGTGGAAAAAAATAAAGTGTGGTAAAAACATCGCAAGACAGAACAGTGCAGGGAGCAGGCAGTACAAGCCACAAGGTGGAAAAAGAGCACAGGACACTGAAGGGTTCATTGGGGGGGCTAACATTGCACAGCTGCCCCTCAGCCACTTCTCTGTGCCATACATCACAGTTCTCCATTGGGGGACCTAACTTCATAAAGCTGGTGCGAAGTTAGGCCCCCCAGTGCAGGACTATGATGCATGGCACAGTAAAGTGGCCAAGGGGTGGCTGTGCGAAGTTAGGCACCCTACCCAATGAACCCTTCAGTGTCCTGTGCTCTTTTGTCACCTTATGGCTTGTACTCCCTGCTTCCTGCACTGTTCTGTCCTGCAATGTTTTTACCACACTTTATTTTTTCCTGCAATGTTTTGACCAGGATATTTTGTTCCAAAATATTTTTTCTGTGATATTAACACCTGGAACCCTGCCGGTCACTCCTGCTTTCACCTTTTTTTTAATACTAGTCTCAGACTCGCTATCTTCACTGAAAACACTGGGCCAGATTTTTGAAAGCCTTAGATTGCCACAAGCCCCAGTGCTCCAACAATACAGCACATGGAGCTTGGGGCAATCTAATGGGATTTTCTATCCCGTGCAGCAATTGCCGCAAGTTAGACCAACTTTTTGTGGTCTAGCTTGTGGCAGTCCTGGGGGCTGTTTGTATGGAGCCTGCACCAGATATTTGGTGCAAGCTGCTGTATATCGTGGAAACTGGCTTAACTGGGCCCAAGATTGTAAAATCAGGCGCAGTTGCAGCAAAGGGTTTGGCACACCACCAAACCTAAGTGCTGTAGCACAGGGCTGGACCCAAGCCCTGTGCCAGACTTTGAAAATCATGCCCATTATCTCTTAACAACTCAGACGTGTTGGCTGCAGTGGACAAGAGTGTTTGACATTCATTTTCAGCCCAGCTTCTGGGGGGGTGATTTGTACAGGTGGGACTCTTTGTCCTACCTTTCTCACACTGACTTCTTGCACCATTAATTAAAAAAACATATACAGACAAATGTGTGCCTATGGATTTTTCTTTATACATCCTCAGTGTGTGTAAAAAAAAACATAACATACAGTTGCCTGTGCAATACTCTTTATTTAATAACTTAGGTTTGGACTGAGAAGACCACTCCCAGTGAAGTGCAGCAATTTAAATCAAAGAAAGGATACATTACATCCTCAGAGACACTTTGATTACTCAAATAAATGTTTTACCAGCCAACACAAGAAACTTTAAATCTCAACTTTCATCTTATTTATGGCACACTTTTATCGGACCATCCCAGAGAGTGCCAGGTTAAATTAGAAAAATTCCTTTCACACACCTTTCACAGAATTGTTCCAGTTTTATGTAATTTCATGCAGTTCCATGACTAGAACATTGTGTTGACAATGGGTAATTTTGGATGAAATTACGCCTTGTTTAAAAATCACATTTTCTAAAATGTGCAGTTTGGAAAAAAGATGTTTTTTGTTGAAATTGCACATTTTTAAGAACTTACATTTAAAAAAAGCACAATTTGCAAACAATGGCACTGTTTGAATAAAGCATTGCCAAAATTACACCAGATTCTGGCACAATTTCACAAAAATTGAGCGAATGCTAAATCATCAATTTTACACAATTTTGCAAGCATAATAAAGATTTTGCCCAGCACTGCTCTCAGGATCTTAAAATGTGTTATTCATTCACTGACACTGTTAGTTTGCTAAAGAAAACACTGTTCGCTAGTGATAGCTGGCAATGGCTATCACCTCTGCTAACAGGAGCCAGACTCACAGCTGTCATTATTGACAGCGTTTACATTGTTTTTATGTGGTAGAAGAAAGAAAGTAATAAAATAATAAGAATTCCAGGAGTCGAGTCTTCCTTTCTTTGCACTGGTTCACGGGGAGTCTTCCATCCTACTACTGACCGGGTCTGACCCTGCTTAGCTTCTGAGATTTGACAGACTCAGGCTGTAAGGTGGTAGAGCTGTGAGAAGTTCACTATAGAGTGGCATCCAATTTCTACATGTACCTGGGGTGGAAATGAAGTCACTGAACAAAGCTCAAATGTCATGACATTTCTGACACTTGGCGCTTTGTTTAGCAACCCGAATGACAGCACAGCTGCCCCACTCATGTCCACTGCCACTAGCCTGTAAATGTAAGCACTGGGCCAGAACTGCACCAACACACCAGACCCAATGTTTTATAATGTAATCCCTTGACCACTGCTCTGCCACCAAAAGCCCCTACTTTAAAGTCTAGACCCTCTAAGGCACACTGCTGGGCCCATAGTCTTTTTTAATGCAGCTTCCACTGGCCGTGAGCATATATCCAAGGAGGCGATCTTCCCATGGGTGTCTAGTAATAATGGCATCTTGAGCAAGAGCATGGCTTCATGCATTGGGTGAGTAGTCGGGTGGTATGGCTTTCCCTTTGTAAACTTTGTAAGTCTGAACACAAGTTTGAATTATACATATGGCCTCTGAGCATTGGTTTATACAGATGGCTTATTGTAATGGAAAGGAATGTGCCATCATGCTAAAATGTCATTGCCCTTGTCCGATGTCTGCATCAGGGAGCAGTATGCATTTTTAATGTACTAATAAAGTATTTGAGATTCATGTGATAAATGGAACAGTTTACAGAGCTTTTTTTGAAATACTTAAGAAGGTGCTGACCCTCTGCTGCTACCTGTGGGTATCGGCTTATTTTGTTACTCTGAAGAAAGAACAGCTCAGACATCATCAAAAGGGGACACAACATTTTGTAGGTATGTTGGCAAAAAAAGGAAGACTGGGACTGTAATCTTAAAGAGGGAGGGGGGACTGTACGGAGCGGGGGCAAGAAAAGGCAGACATCTTGAATAAATACTTCTCAGTGTTCACAGTGGAACAGAAAGGGGAGGGACAATGGAAAAGCATAAGAAGCTTTGATGGGAGGGGAATGGACAATAGCTCTTCTCTGTGCAGGGAGTCAGGAAAGCACTCATTAACCTGAAGATGGACAAAACTATGGGGCCAGATGGGGTGCATCCGAGAGTGCTGAGAGTGCTCGGGGAGGTACTAGCTCCACACTGACAGAAAAAGAAAGAAGTGGCTCAAACACAACTCTGCCAAACATCAAACTAGTACAGTCTAACTTAGTAAAAGTGCTTATTTTATTTGCTCCAAAAGTACTCAGAAAACATATTCACAAGCAGAAAAATCTTTCTCGAGCCATAATTTATAATTAGCAGAGGCTATATATATATATATATATATATATATACACGTGAAACTGTCAAATGACCAAAGTGATTAAGTGCAAATAATTAACAAACAACAATTAAGAAGAGGAAACAATTAAAAGCACAGAACCATGAAAGGCCAATCAAACAGATGAACGCATTTACTGTCTGTAGAGTGAGTGTTCTATGCCATAAATGGACTAAAGAGTCCTATATTATTAACAACACCTTATTGAAGGATTTCAACTAGAGCAAAAAATATTCCAGTCTGTTCTTCTGGAGACTTCCACTTAGCTGCTGTCACCTGAAGTCAATCTGGGTACCATCTGTAAGGCCATTTCATCCTGGCACACACGGACAATCTTAAGCGGTAACAGTACTGTAATCACAGGCACATAGAGAACGGCTTATACTGTAGCTGCACTGCAGGCAAAAGAAGAACACATATTTTAAATCAGGTAATATGTGGCATAAGATCAAAGCACTCATTCAAGTCATCAGGTCTTACAACCAAATTAAGTTTAATCATCCACACAGATTCTTTTCTCAGCATTCGTTTTTCAAAATTTCCCCCATGTCTTGGGGGCCAGTATTTACTAATTCCCATAAATTAAAATTTGTGAGTACTCCCCTGTTCATATACATGTCTTGCAAGTAAGTTTGTGAAGTTCCCATTTCAGATGTCCTTAATATCGTCATCTATCCTGGTGTTAAATTTATGGCTAATCTTACCTACATATTGGCTACCACAGTCACACCTAGCCAAATAAATAAAGTTTTATGTATTACAATTAAAACAGTGTCTAACCTCACACACTCTACCAGTAGTTGTATTTGTAAAATTGTTTTCTTTCAGGATATGTGCACAAAACTTACAACTCCTACATACAAAATTCCTGGAGGGGGCAACCAATATTTACAAGTTGACTCAGGTTGCTTCTGACAGCTATGTGTAACCTAATCACCAACTACTTTCCCTTTCCAATAACTGAATCTAGGCTTCTGTCTGACATATGGTTTAAGGTCTGAATCAGCATTCAAAATATACCAGTTCTTCTCAATGATATCTCAAAGGAGATTCACACTGACTTAATACTGTATGTAGTTACAAAATTCAACTGTTCTCTTTGTTCTATAAGGGATCCACACTTGTGGGTATAACTGTCTGCTTTTTCCTGTGAGAGGTACTAGTTGCACCTTTTTCAGACCTAGTTAACAGATCACTGGAGACTAGAGTGGTCCCGGAAGAGTGGAGAAGTGCAGGTGCAGTCCTACTTCACAAAAGTGGTAGCAGGGAAGAGGTGGGCAATTATAGGTCTGTCAGCCTGACATCGGTGGTGGGAAATTTAATGGAGACACCACTAAAGGAAAGGATCGTGGAGTATCTGGAATCCAGCAGGTTACAGGATGCGAGCCAGCATGGATTCACGGGAGGGCATGCCAAACAAATCTGATAGATTTCTTTGACTGGGTGACCAAGGAGTTAGATCAGGTGTGAGTGGTGGACATGGCCTACCTGGATTTCATCAAGGCTTTTGACTCCATTCCACATAGGACAGTGGAAAGCAATCTGGGTAGCATGGGGGTGGGCAATAAGGAGGCAACCTGGGTAAGAAACTGGCTAGGGGATAAGAGACCAAGGGTAGTGGTAAATGGAGTTTGCTCCAAGAAAGGGAGGGGTGACAATGGGGTACCACAGGGTTCTGTGCTGGGACCAGTCATCTTTTAATGTCTTTATCAGTGAGATAGCAAAGGAACTGGAAGGAAGGTCTGCCTCTTTGCAGATGACACAAAGATCTACAATAGGGTGGACACTCTGGGGGGTTGGAAAAGGTGGATAGAGATCTGAAAAAACTGGAGGAGTGGTGAAGGGTGTGGCAGCTTGGTTTTAATGCAAAAAAGTTCAAAATAATGCACTTAGACCATAGAAATCCAGGGGCGGAGTATAAAATGGGTGGAGTAATACTGACAATGACCAAGCAGGAAAGACACACGAGCTCAATCACATCAGATGACCTAAAGGTGGCCAGGCAGTGTGACAAGGCAGTCAGGAGAGCTAGTGGGATGCTGGGATGCATAGGATGGAGTATCACCAGCAGAAAAATGGAGGTGGTGTTGCCGCTATATTGATCACTAGTGCGACCACACCTTTAGTATTGTGTCCAGTTCTGGAGACTGCATCTCAGAAAGGACATAGACAGTGTGGAGGCAGACTAGAGGAGGGCTACCAAAACGGTGCAGGGTCTGCATCAAAAGCCCTACAAAGAAAGGCTAAAGGAGCTCAATATTCATTCATTCATTTCATTTTTATTGTAAAACGAAAGCCTATGGCAATAAATGCCCATTTTCATAAGCAACCGTGGTCATGGTACAAAAACAGAGTGAGGTCAAAGAAAAATCAACTCAACCCCTGGAATATAACAAGCATTTGTCAATGCCGAATGTTTGCTTGCTGGTATTAGCACTGGAAATGCAGGAGTGAGACAGATGCAGAATAGGAATGGCAGTGAAGTATTGAACTTGACGCCAACCCCATCTCCATCCTGTAGAGATGGACAGGCATTGGCGTAAGTGTTTGGGTCATCGCCCATGACGGTCATGCCATGTCACCTCACCCTATTCTGCAGACACCGACACATGTTGAGGTGTGCCTTGGGGTGTTTGGCTTTACAGTCACCCCATTCCATAAGGACATACGCTGAAATGGGTGCAGCATAAGAGAATGGGGTGAAGTCTGGGGCCAAAGAGTCCAAGGTACACCTCGATGCCTGTCAGTGGCTGGGGGTTGGGGGTGGGATGGCATGATCATTACAGTCGACAATCCAAAGGCACACCCCGATGCCTGTCAGTCTGTACAGGGTGGGACATTATGGTTAGAAACCCTAACACCCTGGATATTTGTTGGTATTTACACTACAGATTTTCAACATGGCCTTTTTGTGACCCTACCTCATGAAAGCATTTGGGACCTCTTTTCATGAAGAATGGCAGTGTGATTTTGTCAATGTGTCCCGAACTTTGAGTTCCAACAGCGACCATGCCATTCTGCACCACATGTATGAAAACACAGATCAGGCAGGATGTGAAGAATGACAGCTGTACCATCCATAGGGAGGTGTGAAGAGATGACAATGTTGAAAATCTGTAGTGGGAACATTAAAAATACTCGCACTTCTGAGCATTAGTGGAAACTGCGCAACGCATGTGCATAACATAGTCATTTTATGGACTTTCATCACCAGAGTTTCAACATAGGCATTTTAGAACCTCTGCTCATGAACAGTGTCACTGTGATTTTATTAATGTGTCCCGAACATTGATTTCCCACAGCGACCAGGCTATTCTGCGCTGAAAGTGCAAAAACACATGTTGGCCAGGATGTGAAAAATGACAGCTGTACTGTTCATAAGGAGGTGTGGAAAAATGGCAATGTTGAAAATCTGGAGTGAAAATACTATGAATTTGAGACATTACGAGCGTGCGTGAAAACTGTGCAATGCACGCTCGTAACACAGTCATTTTATGGACTTTTGTCACAAAATTTTCAACGTAGGCATTTTAGGACCTCTGCTCATGAACAGTGTCACTGTGATTTTCTTAATGTGTCCTTAACACTGATTTCCCACAGTGACCACGCTATTCTGCGCCGGAAGTGCGAAATCACATTTCAGCCAGGATGTGAAAAATAACAGCTATACTGTTCATAAGGAAATGCAGAAAAATGGCAATATTGAAAATCTGGAGTGAAAATATTGCAAATTCGCCAAGTTGCGAGCATGCATAGCAACTGCACAATGCACGCTCATAAAACAGTTATTTCTTGGATTTTTTCCACCAAATTTTGCAACATAGACTTTTTGAGAGCCCACCTCATGAACACTGGCACTGTCATTTCATTAATCAATCCCAAAAGGTGATTCCGTGCAGTGACCTTGAAATCATCTTTCGGGACCGAATAACGCCATGACAGTGATTGAATTCATTAGGAGGGATCCCAAGAACCCCATGTTGAAAATTTGGTGCCAAAATTCCCAAAAATGCCTGAGGTATGCACCAAAGTTGAAAAAACCCTATTTATGCCATTATTCAGCTTACCTGCATTTCTTTAGTTCGCGGTCAGCTTTGAAGAGTGCAGACGTGTTCCTGGTCCACCGAAGATCATCGTGCTGGGCTCCGGAGGTAAGTATGGGGTGATGGGGGGTGTGGGGAGGCAAGGTGCACAGAGGGTGGGCGTGGGTTGGGGGCCGGGGCCACCGGACTCACGAGGGACCGTTTTCTGATTTACAGGTAAAAAAAAAATATAAAAATTGCGGGACTTTTTTTTCTTAACAGGAACATTTGGCATGCTGGGGTGGGCTCCCAGTGTGCCACTCAAGTGTTATTTTTGGGCGGGCTGTATACGGCGGGATTGGGCACCCTTCTCGTATATACGGGGACAAGATCTGAGGGGGCTGGCACCTCCTTGGCACAAACCAATGTTTTTGGGGGACATTATGCTGATGGGAGTGGGCTCCCCATTGGAAAATAAACTGGGAAGGGGGACTGAAGCCGACGAGTTGGACCCCTGTTGGCAAACAAACACTGTTTTTGGGGGTGCATGATGCCGAGGGATTGGGCACCCCTCGGCATGGGGTTTTAACATTGTTTGTGAACATGGCGGAAGCTTGCCACCACATTCACAAACAATATTACAGTAACAACGTTCCGCCCTGCAATGACGGGTCACTCCCTCATTGCAGCGGAATGGCTGACGCTGCAATGACGAGGTGGCCCCTGATTGCTGCGGCTAAAAAGTTACAACTTGGTGGCACTTTTGGAAGTCAGTGTCATCAGCACACTGTGCCTCCATTAGTGCACCAGTGACAAGCCCCCAAATGCAGTGCCTATGTTGGCTGCCACAGTGCCGCGCTTCCACAACCTGCTTCTCTCCTAAGCTGCCACATAATGTTTCTTACGCATGCACGCAAGCAAACATAAAAATGCAAAAAAGTGCTTATTCTTGTGAATTATTTCTTTTATTTCTTGAATTAGTCATCTTTAAATGGATTCATGTTCTCATATTTGTTATTTGTATTTTGTTTCTCATTTTTAGTTTCTTAAGACTCCAAAGTTTCCAAATGGCTCCAAAAAATATTATCATATGTAACGTTTCAGAACATATCTAGTTCCTTCATCAGACAAAAAAGCCTTTAAACAACTTCATCCAAGGTGCAAAATTCAAATCTGAAAAGAATCAGACATGTGCATATTTCAGTAAAACAATGAATATATACATCTTCCCTTTTAAATTCAAAAATTATCTCATAAATCTGTGTTTTGACATAAACAGGAGGAACTAATCTGAACAAATAACATAAATAGATCATAGTCCTTAACAGGACACATTGTATCTCGAAATCCAGTAGTCTTTAACGAGTTATAAATAAGCAAGTAGATAGAAGCATAGGCAAGGAGTGAAGGGGGTCCAAGGAGAAAGATTTCCCTCTTTGTGTAAATACACTCTCTCTAATTAAAAAAGAAGAAAAGAGGGACTTATATTAGATGCAATAATTATTTTAGCATCAAGTGAGATTCATCATAATAGTGTAACTCTATTTGAATAAAGCCTTACTTTTACCTTTATATTAGCAAACGGCCCATTCACAAATTATTTCAGTCACAAGAGCTCTAAAACTAAGAGAACATGCAGAAAAAGTGTTTTAAATTATTGTCTTTCATCACATCTCTTAAATTCATAAATTTTACAAGTAGCTGAAGTGTTTTCTATTTTTTACCTCTTTCCAATGATTTTATTACTCGGTATAAGGGACTCCATACTAAAGACAGAAGACGCCCGTGGTACGGCCACCATGCGCGTGAATGCCAAGTCTCTCTGCTACACTCACCTTCTTTCTGAAGGTAAAAGAAAGGGTCAGGCCGTCAGGTAAGCATGTGAAACGTGCTGACGTCACACTGTGACAAACCCTGAGTGGCCCGGTTCCTAAAAGGAAAACCACCTTAGGAGAAAAAATCTCTCAAATAAGGTGGCCCCCTTCACAAATACGTACTGCTGATTGTGTAATCCAAAATAAACAGGGAGAAGAGAACATAACCAGTATAGGGCTCAGTAAAGACAGATGGGGTTAAAACAAATGATATTACTATATATGGAGAAAGAAAATGTGGCAGGCGATTAGGGAAAAAACAACTAAACAATACTATGTATGGTGAAAAAAGAGGGGTCATGTAGAAATACTCTATATGACTAACAGCAAAATGTGAAGGCAGGGATAGTATGATTTGAAGCTGCAGTGTTAGGGAAGGGGAGGGAAGAGGGGACAGAGGGGGAGAAAATAGAGCAATAAGGAGGGGTGAAGGAAAAGGCACAGAGGGCGAATGTCTAGGATAAAGAAAAGATACGTAAACAAACAATTACAACATAATCAGATACAGAAAGCATATGTCGTAACAGTAAACATATATCACCAAATAGAACAGGAAGCAACAAACAGTATTTCCATGCAGCCAAATATTATGGCAGTTCAAGATTATAAAAATCAGTGGCTACAAAACAGACACTAAACAAAAATTGTACTAAATGGTTCACTCAATGAAAAATAGTCCATATAAGATTTTCATTAAGTCCATATCTCTTCTTGTGGGTCTTTAACATGAAGATCCAGCAAGCTTCCCTCCTCAAAAGGAGGGACTCTCTATCGCCTCCTCTTTGTAATGGGAGAACTCTCTCAAGTCCAAAGAATCTTAAAGCTGAGACTTGGTGATGTGCTTCTGTGAAAATGTCTGTGAAGGGCAGGGGGCATCATTAGGGACCCTATGAAATTTTGCGACCTGCCTTTGCTGGCTTAAAGTTAATGTAGATGCTCTTGGCCATTGGCTGGCCTGCCATCTGATTTAAAAAAAACAAAACTTTTTTTTGCCTCCCCAGCAGTGTTACGTTCCTGTGGGCTAAGCGCTTGTAAAAGTTCATATTTGTGCTGTGTGGATGGAGGAGGTTTCAGCACCAGGGAGTCTGTGGTGGTGCCTGGCGCGTGCTGCGCGCATTCTCTAGTCTCACTCCCCATCCCCCCACTCATGACCCCAACATCTATGCTGTTGCCATGGCGCTTGTGAGAGAGCAGGGTCACATGACAAATTGGATGGCGGGAGTAGCAGACTGCAGCGTAAAACCCCAGGAACCCAACCACATGAACAAGTCGAGAGAGAGAGTGAGACTGTCTTGGCGGCGGGCGAGGCTAGGCGAAAGCAGTGATTTTTTACTGTTTTCAGGAATTTATTTATTTCAGCAGTTTACACTGGGCGGCGGGTGAGGCAAGCACGCGGAGACAGTGCGATGCGGAGAGCAACAAGAAGCAGAAGCAAGCATTTTGTTTTTGTCACTCACAAACAGAGACCGAGGTCAGAGGGCAGTCCAGCAGAAGCCATAAGGTAAGGAGGAGGATCGTGCAATATAGTTGCTGTCAGTAGCAGAGCAGTACTTACTTACACCCTGCAGTTCACATGAATAATAGGAGGGAACAAGCTTCACTCAGATGGCGTGAAAGCTGAGTAAGGAGGATGTGGGTTACCAAGAATGGTAGAAGGCAAGAATATAAATTATAGAATTGAGAGGAAAAAAGAGGCATTGCCCTGGTAGGGAGGAAGATAGTATAGAAACAAAAGAAAGGGGGGGGGGAATGTGGTCTCACCCTGAAGGGGTGGACTAGCAACACTTACAAGGATGTGGAAAGAATCAATCAAGCATGATTGGCCACACCTAGGCAGATGGAAGTAGGAGCTGTAGGGGCCTACATGTACCGGAGTGGCAAAAAAAGGAAAAAAATGCATAAATGTAAACTCTCCACTGAAAATGGGATGATGTGCCTTTGCTGGAGTTTGGGGGGTGGGGTATAAGAAAAAAATAATAGTATAAGAAAAAATAGTCATTATGTATTAATTGATAATAATTAAGTCAGTGTTGTGAATTTAAATATCAATCCTCTGAAACACCAAAGCCTTTCAGATGTCACAGGATTTACTGTCAGAGTGCAAAGTGATAGACAGCACTCCTTTCCCAAACCAGGCCCCCAGCGTGATGTGATGTGACTGACAGGTCATTTATCCCAACCCCCGGTCACTGTGAGAATCCCCATCAAGGAACACAATAGCCCTGAACTGTCTGTTACCTGCTAAGTCTTTCGCCTCCCTTTCTACTCTGTTGTTTGCACTGAGGTTGAGCTGTGACTACTTGTTGATTAGTAGATGGAAATTCAATTGGGGGAGGGGATCTAAAATTGACCTCCCCAGCCCTCTATTAAAGTTGAAAAGGTTCTTACTTCAGTCTCAGAGAAGGAATCAAACAAAATCTTTGGGGGTGCTTGGTGGCACACAGTGAGTAAAACCATTTGACTTACACCCATCGTTGGATTTGTGACTCAGCTTGGAATGACCCAGGGTCAATTTAAAATATACACATAAAAAGCTTGGATGTAACCAATCATAACAGAGACAAAAGCACAGTGCATGAAAAAGGAAATGGTTCAGTGTTGAAACTGGGAGAGGGTCCACCTATTAAAAAAAAAAACTTCTTTCATATTACAATTCTTCCAAGTCCAGAGTTTCATAGTTTACAAAATATGAGGTGACCAGATAGTCTCTTGTTTTTTCGCTAACCAGGAGAGACACACTAAGCTGAAAGCTTATTTACAGGTGCAACCTGGGAGCACAAGAAAGTTAAATGACTTGCTCAGCATCACACAGTATGCAAGTGGAGGCTGTGGGAGTCAAACCCAGGTCTCCAGGTTTGCAGCTCAGAGCCTTAAACCACTGCACTATACTGTCCCTTGTGGCTGTAAGAACACAGGAGGAGACTTTCTTCCAGCTATAAGGGATGTTCCACCAGCTCATTGGTGCAGTGGTAGCACTACTGCTTATGATGATGGTGACCCTCATTCAGGAACAGGAGCAGATCATCGGCAGATGGCCAGGGCAGGAAGGACTGAGTGCCCATGGACTACTCTTCTTACTTGGGGGGGGGATAAGATCCTAGTGGCACTTCTGTCCATTTGTAGCCTAATGCCCCCCCATCCCTACTTCAGTCCCCCCCGAGAATCTCCACCCCCTCAACACAGCATCCCCCTTGCTCACCCTACAGTGGTACCACCCCTCACCTATTTGACCCTCTCATTACCTCACTGCTATCCCTCTTCCCTGGCCTGCAGTGAACCCTGATCCCTATTCTCATTCTCCACCTCCCCCTTACTATTGCCTTGACCATGCCTTACCTCCTGGCTGCTTATCTTGACAAAGCCTGTCCCCCAGGCTGCTCCCCCAATGTTATTGTTGCCTCTTACTCTTATTGTACAATAGATGCATGCCATGCTGGACCTTGTATCTGGGTATCTGCAACTGTATTCAAATTTGTACATATGACATGCTACACCTGTTTACATTGACTAGTGATTTATGTTTTTTCTCATGATGTAACTCTCAACTTAATGTTCTGTCTTGTTATGTTTTGACGTGGAACCTTTGAAAAAGAGCACTTTGCTCAAAGGTTTTTTCCAAATCAAATAAAATTCAAGATTCCTGCTGTGGGACCGTTGCCTGTTGGAGGCCAGGTAGCAGCACAGTCAGGGGCACATACAAGGGAAGGGGGCTCCTGTGAGATGTGCTGGCGAGGGCGTATGCCATTGAACAGATGCGCACTTGCATCTCCACATATGGTGCCCCTGGGGACAAAACTGGAAAATAATAGTCGGCCACTCCAAGTCAGCACACCTCACCCCACCGCAGGCATTTACATGACTGCCGAGGCTGGCCACCCACCATACTGGATACACGGACTGAATGACAGTGGGCCAAAACAGCACCAGAGTTAAAATGTCCATCCGACATAGTGATTGCTAGACTCAGTAACAGTAAACTGTGACAATTGGAATGTTATTTGAATACTGTACTGAGATTAACATAGAGGATAATGCATGGTCGTCCATCGTTAACTGGTCTGTTAATTGTCTAGAGGTTGCCAGGGCGACCATGGAAACCTCGAGAACGAAGCTCGAGAGGTTTACGTCGCCATGGCAACCTCGAGATGGTTAACAGTAACCGGTTGCCAATAGAAGGACCATACATTGTTTTTTATAGTGTATGGTCCCAAGAAAAAGGGAAAACGGCTCCTTACTTTTCGAAACGGAGTCACCGCCACGGCCATTCAATCCTTCCCTTACTGCTGCGCGTATCCATCGGTTCCCGAGTGTAAAAAAAGGCGTGCACATGCGCAGACCAATCCCCGTTGTTAACCTATCGATGTGACGTAGCATCGATAGGTTAACAACATTACCACGTCACATCGATGGTATAACAACCTTAGGAAATGACGATTTCCTAAGGTTAACAGCATTCTACCATACATTATAATCACATCCTGGGTGTGAATACTGAATAACACTGGCATTCCATTTTGTAAACCCACTGCTATGACATAGATGAGATGGGTTTATAAGGTTCTGACATCACAACAGTGGGATTACAAGGTTGTAATCTGTTTGATTTCAATGGGTAATAAGGGCTACCCATACATTATAATATTGTTTAATATTTGTACAGTTGAGGAATGGGACTTTCACTGTACTGTTGATTCCATAATTTGATGAAAACTATCTATTTAATTTGAATCAACATCTGTAATGACCCATTTGACATTTATATTCAGACTTTACTATCCAATTCATACCCATTTTTAAATTACTTGGTAACTAGCTCTATGACACATTGACAAATGCCACCCTCTCTGGCCCCGTCCACACTGTGGCCCCACCCACATCGTGCCCACCCCACCTTGTTACCCCTATGATTTTGCTGAAATGACGCCCCTGTCAGAGGGGATCGCTCATCTCCCCTTCTGATGCAGCTCTTGTGCTCTGTGATCCTTTGAGTGGTCGTGTGGTTTCACCTATGTAATTCAGAGAACAAGGGCATAAGATACAGTAGACAGCAAAGTCAAAATTACATGTAATAAGACTCCTAATTTTGTATGTTTTATCATTCCATGTGCTCTTGATTTTTTTAGTCTTTATCCCACTATTGCAGTGTGTGCAGTTACCACATGTAAAAAATCCTTTTACGTCTCTATTTAACCATGTCATTGGTAGTGATTGTTTCTTCCAATGTTGAGTTTTAACTAATTTGTTTCTGAGTGCAGTTGTTCTTTTTACTGTAATAATAGGTTTATTTCAAAAAATATGAGCACTCGTCTCTGTTGCTTGCAGAATATTCCAATTATTTAAAATCACATTTTTAATTCTGCCAAAGTTCTCTGAAAACTGAGTTGCCATAGTAATAATATCAGCCAGTCTGGTTTCAGAAGGTGCCAATTGCAATAAATCTTGTCTTTCGTTCTGTGCACATTTCATGGTATAAAAACAGAGCGTGCATAACATATGACGATATAAACAAGCAATAAATATAAAGACTGACAATCATTAGTTTCAGGCTGAAAACATACAATGTTAATGTCCATTGCAAATAAGAATAGTTCTATTAACATTTTTTAAAGCTGTGTCAAAGGATTTGTAAATTGCTAACATCCTGGTAGGTAAAGGTAAGGAATTCTAGTAAGCACTAAGGCCCCTATTTTCTAAAGGTTAGCGTGGCAAAAACCAGGTTTGTGCCACGCTAACCTGGAATAGCGCCAAATGTCAGGGACGTGCCCCTATTCAAAGGACACATATGCACGACTCACCCTGACAGCGCCCTCGCACACAATATCCCTCATGCATATGCGTGTAGCACAATATTGAAAGGTTTTAGAAGCGCTAAATGGCTGCCAGCGATGGCACATTTTAATGCTTCTAATGCACACCCCTTCCATGCATTGGGGCTGTTAGCCCCGATCCCCACATACATGATATAAAATACCATTGGAGGTCCATTGGTCCTTCCCATAGCCTGATCCCCTAGTATAATAAAAAGTAATGAAGTCCTGGTGGTCTAGTGGTCCCTCCACCTTCCCCCATTTTCTGAATATCGTCTTGACTAAAAATACATTTCCCTAGTAGTTTAGTGGTCCCCCACCCTGGCAGGTACCCCGCTCCCCCCAAACCAACCCAAGCTGGCAACCTGCACAGCCCTCCTCATACTGCCACAGCTGGCTGCTGACTGAACTGTCACTGAGCATATACGGTGTACTGTATGCCATCAAAGCTGACTGGTGGGTAAAGGCAAAGTTTCTGCATGAAAAACTATTGTAGGGTATGTGCCAAGGAATTACAGCCTCATTGTGCACTTTTTAAAGTGCTGCTATTTCTCCTCGACACTCATGTCCCACGCTGTATTCCCTGCTGGATATTGACCCACTCTAATGACTTCGCGGTTTTTGACTAGAATCTACCAGTACCAGTGGTATAGTTAATACGGGTCGGTTCATTTATAAGTTGTATTAAGGACATCTCACAAATAGAATCGTGGTAGTGTTTTTTGTTTTAGGCATTCTAATAAATATTAAAATCACCAAAAACAATTTTTTCTAAATTTCTGCTAAGCTTTAACCAGCTTTATAAGTGTCAGGGGGAAGATAAGTTGCAGTAATAATCAGATTTTTGTGTTTCCCAATTGCTAACTTTAAAGCTAGAAATTCACAGCTGGGGTCTTCAGATATGGGACCTGATTCTAGAAGCACCCCTACACATGTCACAAGTTGTGACATACGAGGGGTGCAGTTGCATCAAGTACCCTGCGCCCGATTCTATAATGGGCAGGGTCCCTGCAGCTAAATCCCATGACTTGTGCCAACCTGACAGGTACGCCAAAGAGAGCATACCTGAACAGGTTGTTACAAACCTGCAGCATGGGACTTGGAAGGTCGCAAGTACCCCCACCCCGATCTCCCAGTAATCAGTAATAAAATCCCCATGAGATCTCGGACCCCGCCCCGATCCCCAATAATCAGTAAGAAAAGCCCTGCAGGAATCATCGGACCCCCATGCCCCATGAGCATGTATTACTGTAAATAGTACATGCTCCATGAATGACAGCTCATTCATTGGCGCATACTATTTACAGTAGTACGCACTCATATGGAGATCAGTCGGCGGCTGGCCATGGTGGTGAGAGGAGGGCTGTGCCAGTCGCCGGCTGGGTACAGGCCAGGGGGTATGGGGTGGTCTGGCACTGCCGGGTGGAGGTCAATAGACTACAAGGATAACGATATTTTTTGATTTAGTCTACATTTTGTATTACCACCCAGACTTGGGGTTTGGGGCTTGGGGGTGTGTGGGTGGGGTTCCACTAGCCCTGTGGGGCTTACAATACACATTTGGGGGATCGGGCATGGGTGGTCCTGAAAGCCCTGCAGGATTTGATTACTGATTATTGGGGGATCGGGGGCAGGGGGTTACATATACTAGGGGATTGAGGCTGGCAGCACAGTGGTGCAACCCCAAGTGAACTCAAGGTACATTTACACCAGCTAATAGCTGGTGTAAGTGTACATTGTCAGATGTCCTCCGGGGGTTGTTCTAGAATAACAACATTGGGGTCTTGGCAGCAGCCCTTGCAGAATAGGGTGCAGCTGGTGGTGTAAATCCCCTTGCACCATGTCGCAGGGGTGTTTTGGCACAGCTGGTGGTGTATCCCCAGTTTGGCACAAGCAGCCTGCGACAAGTCGCAGGCTGCTATATAATACTAAATGTTGTAACGCATGGCACAAAGTGCTACTTGCACCATTCCTGTTGGCGCAAGTCACTTTGCGACATGTGTATCCTTTCTAGATTTGGCCCCATTATCTATAAGTTCATAGCACTTAAATCATCCTTTATATAAAAACACATCCTCCACCTCTCTTAGTGGTCCTGTCACATCTAAAAAATTGGTAACCAGGAATTTGCAAGTCTCTATCATTAATTTGAGAAGCTAAACATGTTTCTGATAAGGAAATGATATTCAGCAAATGTAGTTTCACCCAAAAAACAAAATGATCGAATTTTGGAGCAATGCTTCTTATATTCACATGTGCCATCTGAATCCCCCTCAATTTTGGTAAACTCTACACTGGTGAATCAGTAGTCAGTGGTCCAGGATTTGGGTGTACATTTCCTAAAATCAACAGTAGATAAAATATAAGAAGTCTAGCACCCAGACTGGACCAGAAACATTTTCACTTTATATCTTTTTAGTTTACTAACAGCAAAGTCATTGAGAGTGCCTCTATGGATTCCTAAGAAAGCCGATACGAACTGCAACTTCATCAAATTTATATCAAAATAAACATATTTCAAATTCAAAATATCCAGTGTGCCAAAACTTGTTAAGTATATAAGTAGATGCACCCTCAAGTTATTTTTTTTATTTATTTCAAATTCTGATAACTGGGAAAGGCACACTGAGCCGGAGCTCGTTTCCAGGTGCGACCCGGAGAAAAGGAAAAGATAGGGTTTTACATTACATTAAACAACATAATAAAATAATTACCTGTACAAAGCTGATCAATAGATGATGCAGTGTGCAATGAAAACAATCAGAATAACAATGTAGAAAAGTATTTGCAAAACGGATCAAAAGATAATGTAGTATACAATGAGATAAGCAGGACAATGATGTAGAAAGCATAATAGAGAGCAGTGTGAAAGAAAAAGTAATCACTAACAAAAACAGAGAACTAAAGGGTCACTGCAGTTAAAGTTAAATGACTTACAGATTGCACAACCAAACGATTTTGGTACCCTACCCTTCCCCAAATAAACATTAAACTACATAAAACAAGAATTGTTAATAAAACTAATGTATTATAAGTTTAGCTGATAAAAGTACCAAATTCCCTGGCCACAGCTGCCTCAGGAGACTCAGCAGATTCAGCAGACAACACTCTGCTAAGCACTTCGCTGAGCGCCACTGCTGAGCACACTGAGCACTGCCACCCAGGAACTGGCATGACTTTTCAGTTCACTGTGCCTGCCCTTACTGTGAGCTGACTGGAGGATGGCTGCTCTTGCAGGAGATGATGGGCAGCTCAGACTCAGGTCTTGTCCTTGGAGCTGTTACCGAAAACCGTGCACAGCAGGCAAAGTTCACAAACTGGTAACAGAAAACATGAAGTGCAGGGACTCTGCCACCCACCCCACACCAGCACAACGTTTGTCCCAGTCTTAATGTGCACTATATGTACACCCTGGAACAGAGGAAGGAGAGGGGGATATGATAGAGACCTTTAAATACCTCATAGGGGTAAATAAGGTACAGGAAGATAGTATTTTTCAGAAGAAAAGGTGTTAAAGAACAAGGGGACATGCTATGAAGCTGGAGGGGGAGTGAAGAGTCAGAAGAGATGTGAAGAAGTAGTTCTTCACAAAAAGAACAGTGAATTCAGCAGAGGTTGTGGGGGCAAAAACAATGGTGGCGTTCAAGACTGCATGGGTTAAACAAAAGTGAGTCATAGTTGAAAGGAAAAGGGACAGGGGATGGGAGAAAGAGCTGTAGATTGGGCACAGTCTATGGTAAGAGTGAAGGCAGGGAGAAATGGGCAGACTAGATGGGCCAAGCTGTCCTTATCAACTGGCAAATTCTATGTTTCTATGTTTCACCCTTGACCATCTCCACAATACGTATCTCTGTGTCAGTCTTTTTCTTCCCTAACCATCATCTTTACTTCCCTGGTTTTTATTTGGTACTCTAACCATTCCTCCTCCCCCTGCTTTTCCTTGTAGCTGGTGAAAGCCTTTTTCTTGGCCTTCACTGCTTCTCTGACCTTTTCTGAGAACCATATTGGTTTCTCGTACCGGTTTCATTTTGTAACAATTCTTGTGCATGACTTTGTTGCCTCAAGAATGGGCCCTTTTATTGCCCGCCCCCCCCATCTTTCCTCTATGCCTCCAATACTGCCCACCCTGGATAGTTTGTCTCGGACCAGCTCTTTCATCCGGTTGAAGTCTGCACTTCTGAAACCAAGACTTCAGTTTTTGACAAGGGCATTCTGGTCCCAAGGGCAAGCCTGAACCAAATGGAGTTATGGTCGCTGAACCCCAGTGGCTCCTCTATACACACTTCACCCACTGTCTCTCAGTTTGTGAGCACCACATCAAGAATGGCTGACTGTCCAGTGGGTTCAATAACCAGCTGCACCAGCAGGCAGTCCTGCGATATATATAACAGGACTTGACTTCTGATGCACCTGGTCACTGGAATGTCCTAGTCGATTATGCGGCAGGATGAGATCACCCACCACCACTTCTCACTTCTTCACTCCCCTTGCCAGTCCTTCCCTGAGTTCCCAATCTCTCACTCTTCCCCTTGTCTAGTAGTCTATAGATCACCCCACCTGTATTTTCTTGTCTGAAGGCAGCGTGAGGTGAACCCACAGTGACTCTGTTTCCCCTTTGCTTCCCCTGATGTGTCCCTGCTCCACAACCTCTATGCCCCCCTTTCCTTTCCCACTGTCCCATTTAAATGTTGTGTAACCTGGGACTGACAAGTCCCAGTCATTATATTTTGTGGCCCAAGTTTCTGTGATGGTTATGTGATCCACCTCAGTGTCTGCCACCAATGCCTGGAGCTCACTAATTTTATTACCAGACTCCTGGCATTAAGGCAGACCCCCTTCTAACTAGCTCTGGATCCTCTTTTGCTGTTTTATGATCCTACACCTGCATTACTTCCCATTCCCCTTACCGTCTTATTTTTTCTGCAGTTTGGAGACCCTGAGAGCTGCTTTGCCTGTTCCACCACTACTCCTTTTTCAACCTCTACCTTATTTTTACCCACCTTACTGCTACCAGGCCCAGAATAGGAGAAGCACTAGCTAGGTTTCCCTCCCTCACTCCCTTTACCGTGGTTCCACTTGCCATAGTGTCCCTGACAGTCAGTTTAAATATGTAATGTTGACATCAGTATCATGTCGCAACAGCGATGGGAAAACAGCCAAGACCACCACATCGATATTATCAAGAGTTCACTGTGATGGTCCACTGGGTTCCTGACACTGCTGCCTCCAGGGTGTTTGCTCCCTCACAAACCAACTCCAACTTGGAGTTGGTTATCTAAAGTGTGGGGGTGCAGGGGGCAGAGCCCCCTACATGGGAGGTGTAACACACTTTTCCCCAGCGATGGCACAATACCAGTTGGCGGTGTTGTGCCGTTGCTGTACTGACGGTTGCCGCAATCCGTGTTGCTGTTGCTGTGGCATGGTGGAACCATTGACATCAAACTTCTGCCCCAGTGCCTTGGTCCCCTCTCATGTCAGATGAAGGCTGACACCTTTGAAGAGCCTCCTGTCCCAGTAGTCCCCCAGTCCCCCACAAACTGGTACCCTTTCTCCTGACACCATCCTTTTAACCACACATTTAATTTCTCCATCTCTTGGAGGGTCCAGCACCGATGGAGCTCAAGCAGGTCGCTAAGACACTGAGGAGAAGTGCCTGTAGCAGGAGTCAGTGAAAGGCTTTTAAAGTTTTTATTTATTATTTTATGATTCACTTACCTTTCCAGCCCATCTTTGTGCTTGAGCCCATTGGCAGCTTGTGGAGTGGAGTGGAGTTTGAGGACCTCTGGGCCTTTCCTGCAAAATCAGCAAGGAGTTCATTGGTGGAGAAGCTGGCTGAGTGTGGGAGAGCTCAACGGAGCCTGCGGGGGCTTTTCAGCCTTCAGAAGTCTGACTAGAAGCCTGACCAGACCGGACAAGCTGTGCCAAGTGAAAACTATCAATTTTTCTGATACGGAGGAACAACGGAGGATTGTTCTACTGCTCTTATTACACGGCATTTATCTCTCTGAAGTATATTTTTACTTACATTTTCTTTTTTTTTTAACTTTATTTTTATTTATTTTCCAATGTCAAATCACTGAATACACATATAGCAGGCAGACCACAATATTATTGCCATCTGGGAACACATCCCTTAATACAAGGAAATAGTAGTGTTTGCTATATTGAGATACCTCATTAGGGGTATTACTATAGTTGTTGAAACTACAATGTTACATTTTCTAAATATTGCTGTGTGGGTATGCCCAAGAGCAACATGGCATCGACTAAAATTAGAAAATGTCCAGCATTCAGTCCCAGTGTAGGCCTCGCTCTAAAAAGAGCCTATGGCGTCATGCATTATGACTTAAGTAACTTAAAAACACCTCAAATTATTTGTTTGGAGCAAGAAACCATATACAAGGTTAGTAAATAGTCTAAAAGGGTAAATCCCCCAAATACATCCGTCTTCACCTCCAAAAAATACAAATCTTAAAACATTTTGGCTGAATATGGAAAAGCTTCAGAACGATTGTGAATAAGTTGTGAAAACTAGTACGTGGTGGCTAAAACCATCTCATAGCCAAAACATTAGGCTATTAACTTAAGCGGTTTTTAATAGACATACAAACAAGTGAAAAGTCACTGAGTAGCTTTCAATCAGTTCAAGTGTTCAAGTCCTTATCATCGAGTGTACTCACAGACCTCGCAACAAACCTGGTTGCCCACTTTCCAGCTTCCACCAGATCTCCAAAAAGATAAACTTTCCCCTCATGTACGATGTGGAGGTGAGCAGGGAATATGATGGAGTTCACTATGCCCGCTTCTCTTAAAGAACGTCTAGTCCCATCCTACCTCTTACGATGTTGACGTGTTGAAAAACTAAGGTCTGGGAAAAGATAGATTTGTTGATCTTCAACCATTAATGGGGCTGCCCGACGAAACAAAAGCATAATTCTAATTCTCTCACCAATTCCTGACGTAACCAACATTACTGTACGAGACTTCTCCGACTGCTGACGACGACATAGCGTGATTCTATAAACTTTTTGTAAACCCCTGATTATATCTTGACCCGAAGGAACCAGTTTTTCATTCAAGAGTTCCTCTATGGCCCTAATTGGGTGATCCCCTTCAAAGCCTTCGGGTAAGCCCAAAAATCTAATGTTTGCACTCCTGATTTGATTTTCCGTAGTTTCGAGCCTTGTACGAAAAAATTGAATTTCTTTCACCATCAATGCAGTAGCTCCCGTAGTTGAATCAGCCCATTTAGTAACCTCAACGACCTCCATTTTTAGACCCTCCACCGAAGACTCTAGTAGAACTACACGGCTATTGAAGGTATCCATTTTTTGTGAGAGATTAGCCACTGAGGTGATCAGTGTCTGCATTTTCAGTCTCAGCAACATCAGGGATTCATCTGTGTCTGCAGGAGTCATAACTGGATCTTCAAGGCCCGACTGCGAGGCCTGGGCCCCACCAGCACCTTTTCCTCGTTCTGCACCTCCAGTCCCTTTACCTCATTTAGGATTTCCCATTTTGTTCATTATTACCCAATTTGCCACTCAGAAATCCGTTCTGATGGTCTAAAACAGCCAGAACCATGTCTAAAGCACCTTTTTAGCTTTATTTAGGGAGAAAGATTACGGAGCTATTTACCACTTGCTGCCACCAAGCTCAGGCTCCACAGTGCCCCCTTTACTTAATTTTCAGTGTGTTTTGTGTGCTCTTTCTGTATGTTTGGCATTTGTTACGGAGTACAAGGGGGGTCTGCTTTTTCTCTCCTCCAGAAAAACACAGGAGCGCTGAGCTGGTATAAACAGTAACCAGTAAATAGTAAACTGGGTAGTTAATAAATTTGTACTGACTTAAAATTGAAAGTTTAAAAGATTAAACAATGTTGAAGTAAAACCAGGAAGTCTACATGCCATTGGAGCATACGTACACATGACTTAGGGGCTCAGGAGCTCAAATACGCATGCTTTGGCGTTCCTCTCTGTAGGCACCATTTTCATTTCAACTCATGCAACATAAAAGCAGGTGGCTGCTGAGGGAAAATCTGCATGCTGAGTGTGCTGAGCCTAACAGATTCAGATCCTTTTCGTTTCTATCTTGAAGTGTGATACACCTTCTACTTGCCTTGAGTAAGCGTTTGCTCCGGTGGGGCCTAAACCTGCTGCTTTTTATTATCATAAGTTAATTCTCAGCTGGAGGTATGCAAGCTCTGCTGGCATTCCCCGAGAAGGCTTGGAGATAAGCGAGAGGGAGAATATTGGTGTGCATTACTAAAAAGTTTAGAGCTTGTACCCGGAGGTTTCAAAGTGGTGTTATATTCCAGCAAAGAGAAAGAGAACTGAACATTTTCAAAAAAGTGAGTAAACTAAGACGCCTCCTGAAATTTTATCAGTTCTGTTGCTGCTGTGTTTTAGCTGACTGACTTTATTTATCGGGGCAAAGTCCTGTGTATTTAGAAATTTCTGAAGCCTAATTAATTAATTTTGCCTGTTCTTTGCTGCTTTGTGAATTTTTTGAATAGACCATCTTGTGAACTTTTGTGAATTTTTTTATTAGACTGGTCTACAGACCTTAGTGGTGCTTAATAATTAGTATTTTATCATTTTATTTTACTACCTTGATTTATTTATTTTTAATCTTTAGTGGACACGCTGAACAGTTTAAAGAGCCAAAAGCACAATTTAAAGGGACTACTCATCGGGATTCGTTTTCCTGACCTAAAGGGTTGCATAAAGGGCTGCATAAACCAAATCTGCAACTGGATTTTGCGAACTAGAAAGACAGGAAATGGTCTGTAATTTGGAATTACTCTCTCTACTCTTTCTTGTTTCTCCGGACCTGCACATGTTCTGGATTTAATGAGACTTAGACTCTGTGAACTGTGATTTTCCGAAGGGGGCTCATCAAAGAAAATTTTATATCAGGATTCTTTTTTTTTTTCTCCCTTTTTCTCCTTTTTTCCCCCTGCATGTGGAAGTGTATTGCTGGGGACTTGAAGATCTGATTTGCTGATCTGCTGAAGGAGAACTTGAAAATATTAGACGTATTTTTTGGACATTTAATCACTGTTTCCATACCTGCGCTGTTAATTAGGCCAATTGGGATAATTGGGTCCTGCTTAAGTGCTTGATGAAAAGTGATTGGGAATATTATATGTGATCTTCTTTTATTAGGAGCTTAAAAGTTTATTAGCCATCTAATTCAATTTAACCTACTGATTGTTTTCTGATTTTCTAATTATGTGTATGTTTTAGACTGCTGAATAATAGTGCTTCAACACTATAGCTGTGTGGTATAGATCGTGAAATCTATAAAGTCTATAAAATCCATAATATCTTTAGATCTAGATGTTGCTTTTCCATTAACGGGAAGCTATTTTCTAGCTCCCACAAGATATTACAAGAGATTGATTAAGCGTATCCAAGTGTGATTCTTAGAATTATGCCAGTTGAAACTAGGAAGGGAAAGAGCAAATCAGCTAATAATAATCAATTTAGCAAGCATATTAAGGGAATTAATCCCAAAAATAAACAAGAAGGACATAGTAAAGGGAAAAAAAGGAAAAGAGAATCTGGAAACATCACGTACAACCAGGGTGAGTGGGGAAAAAAGCAAGGGAGTCTACGGGGGCATGCAAGAATAAAAGAGGGCATTAAGAAGGAAATGGAGAAACTGATTATAGAATTGGATATAAAAGAAAATCTCTCAGTTGTTGATTGTAATGATGGCAATAATGATAGACATAATGAAGGAAACAAGGAAAACATAGATATGAGCAAAACAGGAGAAAAAGAATCTATACTGTCTACTTATAAGGAAAATGATCTAAGCCATGTGACTAATTCAAAAATGAAACAGGCTTCCATCAGGGATCTGTGGAAAAAAAGGGAACAATCAGCGCTATCAGGGGAAGTAAAGCATAGTACATCAATTAACATATATATTATGCCATCAAAGGGTAAAAATAGCCCACTTGGGATAATTAGACAGGATCTGACATTAATAAAATTGGCAAATACTGAGGTGAGTAGGACAGTGGAGAAGATCAAAGAAACGACACAATCTAATTATAGAATTGAAAGGGAACCTAGAGAACTTAACAAATTGATGATGGATTTGTTGGATAATTGTAGTTCACCAATATGCCAAGCTTCTGGCCAAAGTGATTTGATCAGAACTGAGATATCACTTAATAATTCCCTAGATGTATCAAGGTATCGGAGGAAGTTACCTGCTGCATGAGTCCCATAGACTTTAGCACCCCAATCTAGAAACAGTCACAAAGGGATGTGCTTATGCACTACAAGATCCAGTGTTAGCAAATACAATGATTTATGAACAATTAATACAAAATTCGCAAAGCCTCTCATTCATAAAGGGTATTTGTATTGAAAATAAAAACAGAATCAACTGGATATATAAAAAGATAACACAGCATGTCATAGAAAACAAGGATACTTAGACTTTGACAGAAAAGGTGACAGAGAGTTAGTCAATATTAGATGACGCCCAAAAGGAAGAACTTACATATGAGAAGACAACTTTATCTGTAAGCACATTAGACACCAGAATGATTGATCAGGAGAATGATAATGAACAAGAGTCAGAATTAATAATGTTACCCAGTAATTATGACTTAAACACTAGTTTAATTAACAAACTAAAAGCTGGGAACATAGAAATTTGGGAGAAAGGAATGAAACAAAACATGAGAAACAAGAAAAGGAATTATGAATTAAGAAATAATAAGGAGTTGAGCAAGAAAGAAAAGGGGAAAAACAAAATAGGGAAAGTCCACCACAGTTGTTAAAGGAAAAGCTGGAAGGGGTGAAACCACAACATCAGATAGTCAAAGAATTAGTGGGAGATTCAGAATTAACACAAAGACAGAGCTTGAAAAATAAAGAAAAAACAGAAAAAAACAATAAAACAAATAAATAGTAGAGAGAAACCTAAAAAGAACATGGTTAGTACAAAACAGAATGTGACAAAGAAACAGGATCAGGTGCAAGTGAACTTAGAACAGGACTTAGAGAAGACAGATTTAGTTTCTCTTCGGAACTCAGAAGAAGCAGAAAGGGACAAGATTTTTGAGAATGAGAAAGGGAAACAAAAAGAAATAGATAGTTACATTTACTTAAGACATTTGTTAGATAGAATTCTGGGGACAGACATTGTCCTACCACTGTATAAAGTCCCAGTAATTCTGGAAGAGATTGAATCAACACTTAATGAGAATCTGAAGCAATTTATGGGTTCAGTTTTGCAGATTAATAAAAATGGTGATAGTTTACTGGTGAGTTTCAGTGTAATAAGACCAATAATGGACATGGAATTGGTCCTTTTGATATCAGACCAATTCTATGTATTGAAAGCAATAGACATAAAGATAAGGTGAGAGAATTGGGGATGGAAGTAGACAGTGTTGTGGGAATAAGAGCGATCTTCCCAGAGTTCTTCAGCACAAACTTTGATTCAACTTATGTAGAAAATGAATATGTAATTTCAATGTTTGGTATGAATGACTTTATATCAGAAACGAACCGAACCATTAGAAAAAAGGTTATGTAAATGTTACAAAATCTGACTAAAGACAATGGTCTAAATCAAAGGATAAAAAAATTAAAAAGATGGGAAAATAACAGTCAAATTGCAATCTGGGTGAAAATTAAAAAGGATTACAATCATATACTGGCGAAATCACATCTGTTAGATAAGGTTGAAATATATTTACAGGGAGAGACAAAGGAAGTAACTAGTACATATGGTGGACAGAAAGAACACTGGACTTCCAGTGATGTAGTGGGTGGGAATGGCTGCCTAACTCTTCGCTCCTAACCCTCCAGCAGTATATTGCACTGAATCCAGTGCACTGTGGCAGCATCCTACTATTTTTTCCTCGCACAGTTTACCGGAGTTTACCGGAGTGGCTCCTCGATGGTCCGCATGAAAAAGAAGGGACCCTCAACTCCTAAATCAGCTACACTCAATGCACAAACTAAATCTATGTCGGGCCTAAGTCCAGCTCCCTCGCGGTCGTCATTGCTCTCGGGGTCCTGAGTTGAATACTCCTGCTCTGACTCCGGTTCTACCAGCACTAGATCAGAATCCAGGAAAATCCTGAAGCTTCTTCACAAAATAGACGGCAAAGTTTCCAATATCCAGCGTGATCTCAAAAAGCTGGAATCCAGGACAACCTCTGTGGAACATCACCTCGAGGGCCTGCAGTCTGAACACATGGCCTACGGTCACTCCCTAGCCTTTCTGCATAGGAGAGAGAAAGCCCTAACAGTGAAAATGGAGGCTGCAGAGGTGCGCTTCAGGCCTAACAATATCTGTGTCATAAGGATCCCTGAAGAGGCAGAACAAGCCGATATGGTGGCTTTCATGGATTGATGGCTGAGAATGGAGCTGCAGATAGGGGAAGAGACCCCCCTGGACATCGAAAGGGCACACAGGGCCCTCGCCCCAAAACCTAAACAGGGAGGACCACCAAGAGCCATCATCATAAAATGTTTAAAACACGCAATAAAAGATAAAATCCTGTGACTTGCATGGGCAAAAAAAGACTTAAACTTTGATGGGGCCAGGGTATTTATAGAGCAAGACTTCCCCCCCAACAATGGCTCACCATCAGAAAAAAGTCCTCAATGTGGTGAAGCAACTCAGGGAGAAAGGAATGAAGGCTCAATTACGCTATCCTGCTAGACTCTGGGTAGAACTTCCAGAAGGCCCTAAGATTTTTGAGTCTCTGCTAGCAGCTAGTGACTTCCTTAAATCAGAAGAAATCCAGATAGCAGACATAAAGGAAGAAATTGCAGAGCAGGAGATTGAACAGCTTCTCTGGTCCTTAGCTGCAGGACCCAAGAAGAACCTCGGAATTAACTCTAGAGCAGATGCTGTTCTACCCCTCCATGCCGACTTGTCTAAGTGGATCACCAAGGGAAAATATCCTCGGAAGCCAAATTGATTTGATTCAACAATACCTCTTCTCATATATTATCTGTTTCTGTTGAAGTAACCCTGCAGCTAACAAATCCAGGGCCATGCCGTGTACAGTGGGAACCTGTGCTTTCAGATGCCTACCTTTTGGATCGCTACGATGACCCATTCCCTTTTGAGCCCTGAAGAAGGTCCTGGGAAAGTTTTCTTTTTTTTTTCATTCTTTCTTTTGTGACTTGGTCCCATTTACACTGGAGGGGTAACCAGGCAGATCCTTCTTGGTGTAAGTCGAGGGATGGGGACCGCCTCAAGGTGTGACACCTTCCCGGAGTCCGGTTGTCAAATCTCTCCCAAACATCATTGAGTTTTAATTTTGGATCAGTGTCAGGCCTGGCATTATGGATTCACTGCTTCTGCATTCAGTTTTGGTCCTCTCCACTTGCATCAGTCCGAGCAGCACATCATTTTTTATTTTCCTGTTCAGCATTGCATAAGATGTCTCTCGATGCTGTTTTTCTGGACAATTACAGAGGGAAGTTGTTTTGAACATTTTAATTTGCTTGAATTTATACTAATTTAGCTTCATTCAAATACTTTTAAGCATTTGCTGAATATTTGACTCCGACAATAATTACTGCTTGCCTTCAGGTTGTTATGGTAGAGCAACTAAGACCATTAAGATGGCTTATGTTCCTTGTTTCAGGTTTCTAAGTTTAATAATAGATAATTATTTTGATGTTTAAGCTAACATTGCAAAGTGGTCACTCTTGGGAGGGTGGAGCTGCACTACAATTTTTAATTCTACAACATCTGTCTGGTCCCTATCCCCAACGGCCTTACAGGCAACCAGGAGGGTGTTTAAGCTGGTGTATTCACCCTCCTTCCCCGGGTGGTCCGCGGAAGTGATACCTGTTCAGCTTGAGAACAAGAGTTAAACATTGCACTTGATTTGCAGTTGATACTACCTATTGATTAGGTGTTACTGCTGGAGGTTGGAAGAGTTTCTCCCAGCCCATCCCGGAAGGTTCAATCATATAAAAAGGCACAGGTTGCGGCTTCCTAGGTTTCCCTAGGACCCTTAACCTTTCAATCCACAGTAGAGTGTTGTTCCTTTTTAGGGGTGTAGTTCCCCCATACGCCCTCCAGGGAAACTAATCTTTATCCTTGGAGGACTTTATGGCTGTCAAGCCATGCAATACCAACAGCTTTAAGTCGTTGAGCTCCCCTATGTTTGTAAGGGGTAGTAACATGTTTGTTGCATTAACTATTATGCGGTGTTCAGTGTTTTTTGTATATAACTACTGTTTCTTGTCTTTTCTTTTTTTCCCACTCACTTTTCCTTCTTTTTTTCCGAGAGAGAATAATTATGTTCTGTATGGGTATCACAGTGGTTGGTCCGGGAAGAAGATATTATCAAGTCCCTGGAGACTCCCTAAGTATAATCAATGGCAGATTTGGCAATTTGTTCCCTTAATGTAAAGGGAATAAACAATGTACTGTAGTTAAACGAGCCAAAGTTCTAGCAGAATTAAAAAGGGAGAAATGCGATATTGCTCGCTTGCAGGAAACAAAGTTGACCTTAGCAGAACATATTAAACTGCGTAGGGCTTGGGTAGGTACAATATGCTTGGAAGAGCATCCACAAAACAAAAAGACGGGAGTGGCTTTCTTCTTTCGGAGGGGGCTTCCCTTCCAAATTCAGTTGATCCTTAAATCAGGCTCTGGTCATCAACTAATAGTCTCTGGTATTTATAAGGGCTGATTATTACACTTGATAGGGGTGTATGCCCCATCCCACCCTCTGGGGAACTTTTCCGTGCCCTTTTTAATGCAGTTGCTAAACTGCCCCCAGGTCAGACAATCTTTATGGGAGACTGGAATTGTGTAGAGGATGTTAGTAGAGACAGAAGCTCCACAAAAACCCCAGGATCAAGGTCTTGCTTTCGATTGCTCCGTAATCTTTGCATAGAGGTAGGAATAGTGGATCCTTGGAGGCAGTTAAACCCTTCTGTGAGAAACTACACCTTCTTTTCCTCGGCCTCAAATATGTATTCTAGGGTGGATAGATTTTATACCCGTAAGAATGCTCTACACATGTTTAGGGACATTTCCTTTCTCCCAATTTCTATTTCCGACCACGCCATGGTGAAAGCATGGCTTTGTTGGGACGAGCCTGTGGATCATGGATATTGGAGATTTGATCTGGGTCTATTAAATGACAAACAGTATAGGGATTCCACCAAACAGGTTATTCAGCATTACTTAAAAGAAAATACAGAAACACTCTCCAAACCCAAATACCTCTGGGATGCCTTAAAGGCTGTGGTTCGTGGGCATACCATTGCCTTTGCATCACATAAACACAAACAATATCAAGCTCGTCTACAGGAGACCCTTAATACCATTGCTACATTAGAGGCAACACATAAGCTCACAGGATCTAACTCGACTCTTAAGAAACTTTGGCAAGCTCATGCTACCTATGATTCATTAATGCAGCGGTGTGTGGAAAACACCCTTAGATACACAGGGCAGAGGTACTATGAGAGAGGGGAGAAAGCGGCAGACTGCTTGCACAAAGACTTAGGAAGCAGGCTGTTGATCGGTATGTGGTGAAGATCAGTTCAAGATCTTCCCACCCTTCCTATAAGAACTTGCCTAATGAAATAGCCGGGAGTTTGCCAACTTTTATAAGTACCTTTATGAGGCTGAAGAGATACAAGATCATGGTGACAGAGTCTCAGATTTTCTGCAGAGCCTAGAGCTTCCCGCCCTTTCTCGATCTCAGAGGGAATCCTTGGAGGCTCCCTTCTCAGTGAGGGAAGTGAGATTGGCTATTAAAGCCCTCAGGTCAGGCAAGGCACCTGGCCCTGACGGATTTACATCCAAATTCTATAAAGGATCTCAGGATGAAATAAGCCCATTGCTCACAAATGTTTGTAATGTGCCCCAGGATCCAGGGGCCTTGCCGGACATGTGGGGGGAGGCCTTGATATCTGTCCTGCCTAGACCAGGCAAGGACCCTACCTCATGCACCGACTACTGGCCAATCTCTTTGCTCAACCAAGATGTTAAAATATTTGCAAAGATTATTAGTGAACGTTTACCGAGGGTTGTCCCTGATCTCGTTCACCTGGACCAAACTGGGCTTATACCGGATAGACATATCCAGGACAACATCAGATTGCTGTTGATTGTTATTTCCTCAACTCAGCTCCCCATGGATTCACCACTCTCTGTGATCCTGTCTTTAGATGCAGAGAAAGCATTTGACCATTTAAATTGGAAATATCTAGATTTGGTCCTGGGAGGTTTTGGCTTTGGAGGTAAATTCCGGTCCTGGATCACCAACTTGTATACCAAGCCTAGGGCTAGGGTCTGGGTGAACAGGGTAGTTTACACTCAATTTGAGATTGCGTGGGGTAGAAGACAGGGCTGCCCCCTTTCATCTCTCCTGTTTGCCCTTAGTTTAGAACCCCTTGCAGCTTATGTTCAACAAACTGATCTTTTCCAGGGTGTCTGTGTTCAATGGATGGAGGTCAAGATCTCTTTATATGCTGAAGACACTTTACTGTATATTATATGGTTGCCATCCCAAAGATCTTTGACCTCCTCTTGGAATTTGGAGCCCTGTCAGGTTACAAAGTTAATTTAGACAAATCTAAGTTGTTTCCACTGGGTGGCCCACTAGGCAAGACCTTGCCAGATGTACAACCAATCAAGTGGTGCCACTCAGGGTTCAGATACCTGGGTATTTGGGTTCCCAGGGACCACAAAGCATTATACTCCACAAATCACCTGAGAATACTTCAGGAGATTTGAGAGGATTGTAATAGGTGGAGGGAGTTATCCCTCTCGCTTTCTGGTAGGGGGACACCATCCGCACGAATATCCTCCCCTGCTTGTTGTTCATTTGGAGTGCTATTCCTTTCAAGCCCCCCAAGAAATTCTGGTAAGAATTACATTCCACTCTCTCTAAATTCATGTAGTTCGGTAGGAGGCCCTGAATAAAATGGAAAGTCATGCTAGCACCTAAAGATAGGGGGGTCTTTGGGCTTCCAGATATCCAGAAGCATTTTTGAGCTACCCAGCTACAACCTCTGATCACTATGACTCAAGACTCTCCTCCCAAATGGGTTCATATTGAAATGGCAACCTCACCATTAATTAATATTCCAGATTTGTTATTCCTGGATATCCTCAGACTGCGTATTTTGGATTTTAGAAACCCCTTCACAAGGGTCATTTCCCAAAGTTGGAGATACATGAATCAGAAACTTGGCCTACCATTAACCCATAGTCAATCCTCGACAATAATAAGCTGTCAAGATTTCAGCCCGTTAAACTGGAATCTGGCTTTTTGTCATTGGGGTAGAAGTGGTCTGAACACTCTGGGTCAATGTTTCAGAGGGAACCAAATAAAAACCTTCCAACAACTAAAGGTTGAATTTAGTCTCCAACAAATGGATTTTTTTCGTTACCTTCAGTTAAAGCACTATATTTGTCAGAGTGGATTAGAGCAAAGGCTAAGAGAAGGGCTAATGGAAAATCCTATACAATCCCTTTTGAATTATTTAATTGCTTCCCCCCACCAACAAAAGCTGATTCTAATTTAGTGTGAGGTATGAATGCAGTGGAGGGGGATAATTTGCTATTGGTTAAGGAATCCTGGCATAAAGATTTTGGTATGGTTCTATCTGACATTGATTGGGTCTCCATATGGAAAGGTATCCAGGCTACTTCAGCATCCCTTTTCTGGAGAGAATTTTGATGGAAAACAGTTGTCAGATATTTCATACCCCCAGTGGTGACTAAACATTATGGGTTACATCATTCTGACCTTTGTTGGAGAAATTGCCAATCAATTGGATCATATTACCACATTTTTTGAGAATGTGATATTATTCAAGATTATTGGAAGGATATAAGGGACACAATGGGGATGGTATTTGAGTCCTCTTTACCAGAAGCTCCACAGCACTGGCTTCTGGGGCTGCCCCACCCTCTCTCAAATCTAAATCCTCTAGCTATCTGTTTGTAATCTTAGTGGCGGCAGGCCTTACGGCCATTACCCTATCTTGGCTTAAACCTGATAAGCCTTCTATTGCTTCCTGGTATGATATCTGTACCAGGATCCTAGATATGGAATACCTGACAGCTAAACTGAGATTGTCCTCAGATAAATTTAAAGGGAGATGGCTGCCTTTTTTTACACCTTATGGTTTCTCGAGAGGGGAAACCTATCCTTGAGCTGTTGGCTAGATATGCTTAAGGTCAGGTTCTCTGACTAATTAGGAGTAATGAGTTGTGATTTTAAATGAGCGGAACCCTCCCCTCTTGATGTATGTACTTTTCCCCTGTTAATCCCTCCTTGTACCCTTTATTCCCTCCTCTTCTTTTGTATTAAGCCTCAATGTATAACTGACAGATCAAATTTGAATGATGGAATTCTCTCTCGTTTCTATCCTCCCCCCTTTTTTCTTTCTCTTCTCTTTCCTTATCTCTCCCTATTTCCCTCAGTCTTGACTTTTCTCCTCTTCTTTCTTTCTATATTGCTTTTCACAGTCTAGATGGTAAGATAGTGTTATTGTATGTTTGTGTATCTATGTTATCTACTTGAAAATCCTTCAATAAACTTTGATTTCTAAAAAAAAAAATAACACTGGCTAAACTTAATAAAAACAGCAAATAGATTCCAGACACTGTAGAATTTGGAAGATTGATAATCATTCACACATAGAAGGTTAACAAAGAATAACGATATAATGAGTAGGTACAGTATGATATCATGGACTATTGCAAGGATTAGAGACAAACTGGCAGACCCTACTTTTATTGATTTTTTAGTTCAATATAATTATATTTGTTTACAAGAAACATGGAGTAGTAAGGAACTGAGGTTAAACGGTTTTAAGGGATTTCAGAAGCTAGCTATAAGTTGCAAAAGATATGGCAGACCATCCGGGGGACTTGTGACATGGTGTAATACAACAGATAAAGCAGAGCACACAGAAATATTTTTGGACTCTGAGCACATTCTGCCTGTTCAGATTGAAGCAAATAAACAAAAATGGGTTATAATAAATGCTACTTCCCTCCAAAAAAATTCCAAGTATGTGGATCATGTAGATGTGGGAAACTAGGTAAATTTGTAGAAAATTGTTGAATAGAGGACCCAAATTGAGGAATAGTTATTTTTGGGTGATTTTAATGCTAGGGTGGGACACTCCCTTGAATTATGAAAAGACCTAGTTGAGGCATGTGCGGCTCCAAATCCTTCTGCCCTGACTCCAACAAGAAGGTGCAGGGATAGTAAGAAATGTGACAGGGGATAAAACTGGTGGAAGACTTGGATAATTTAGACATGATTTTGATTAATGGTCAAACAAAAGATGATGCTCAGGGTGACTATACATATATTGGAACCAGAGGGGTCTCAACAGTTGATTTATGTTGGATTTCACTAAATTACATAACAAAGTTGCTTGGTTTTAACATAAGTAATAAAATGAATAGCGAATATAGATCTCTAGAAATAATACTTGACTTATGTATTACGTTAGATAATAGTATGAAAAAGAAAGCAGATGTTATGAGGGTTAAAAAAGGGATTAAGTGGGAAATATTAGAAAATTTCAGGTCCATACAATTACTATCCGATTATAGTTTTAGGGAAGAAATAACCAATCTGAGACAACAGGGATTGGAGGAGGAATTTGTCTTGAAATTTTTGGAAATATTGGCAAATATAGCAGCAATACTGCTAAAAGTAACAATATTCAGAGGAAAAATGAAGTAAATGGTTTGATGATGAATGTAAAAGGAATAAGAAAGAACTTAATAAGTTTGCTAAATTTACCTTTAATAGACCAACAAGAGAAAGTAAAACAAGATTAAATAATTTGAGGAGAGAGTGTAAAAGAGTAATGGAAGTAAAAAGGAAGAGTTATAGAACAAAGATGTGGGACCAGCTTGAAAAATGTATAAATGAGAACAATAACAAAAAATGTTGACATCTTGTCTCTAAAGGATGGGAACAGGTTTATGATAATATAGAAAGCTATATAGACCCATTGACTTGGGAAAACTACTTCAGGACATTATTTTATGACCAAGAAGCAAGTCACCCAGGTAATAAAATCGAATGGCCCCCTTATGAAAATGAAATTAAAGAAGAGGAAGTAATAATAGCAGTACAACAGGCAAAAAGACATAAAGCACTAGGCCCTGATGGGATACCAATGGATATAATTATAGATGATCCTCTACTATGGACCCCCATACTAGTGGATTTATATAACACTATATTACAAACAGGGAAAATACCCCAGACATGGAGGAAAAATATTATAGTCCCCATTTACAAAAAAAGGAAATCAAGCAGACCCAAGTAATTATGCGCCAATCAGTTAACTGGACAATGTTCAAAAACTATTTACAAAAATTTTTACCAATAGGTTGATGGACTGGTTAAATAAAACAAAAATAATTAATGAAGCACAAGCAGGTTTCATATCTAATCACTCAACACTGGATCAGTGCTTTGTTTTAACACATTTAATACACAAATACACAGTAATTAAAAAACAAAGAATATTCTGTGTATTTGTAGACTTAAAGGCAGCTTTTGACAGAGTAAATAGGGATAAACTCTGGGAGGTACTTAATGATTATGGTTTAGAAACTCCTTTATTAAACATAATTCAAACTTTATATGAGAACAACCTTACAACTATCAGATATAATATAGAGGGAGATTGCACAGCCAAATTTCCAACTAACATTGGCCTTAGACAGGGGTGTGTCTTATCTTCTATTCTATTTAATCTTTTTCTAAATAAAGCTTTGAAGGGGATAGAGGATTCAGAGCCGCACATGCCTAGGGTGGGTAATAGGGGGTGCCCCTACCTGGCATATGCAGACAACGTCATATTAATTTCAACTAATTACCTAGGAATAAAGAGATGCTTAGTTAAATTACAGAGTGAATGTGAAAAGCTCTTTTTGGAGATAAATTACAACAAAACAAAATATATGAGATTTAATAAGACTCCAATCAGAATGGTCAGATTGTGTTCTATAAAATGCAAGGGGCATGAAATAGAATATGTATCAAAGTTTAGTTATTTGGCAATTATATTCACATTTAATCTTAAATAGAAGGAACATATTTCAGCAATAATAAAGAAAATAAAAGGTTTTTTTCCAGCTCTAGATAGATTTAATTATAAATAAGGGGGAAGATCTGTTGTAGGACCACTTAAAGCACTAAATGCGAAAGTGCGATCACAAATTCTTTACAGGGCAGAAATATGGGGACTGTGGAATAGGGATGGGCTAGAAACAACAATGAATACACTTTATAAAAGGTTATTAGGCTTTCCATGTGGAGTTTCTAATAGTTTATCCAGATTAGAACTGGGACAATTACTAATGATTTGCACAGCAGATGGATTAAAGTATACAATATGCCAGAGTACAGATTGTCAAGAATGTGCATGGAGGAAATGTTAAATCAGAGAAGTGAAGGCTTCAGTTACCCAAGCACACATGTACTGGAAAAAAATATACTACCTTATGGGTTTTTAGAATTGATCTCAGAAAATGTGAGAACCCCTCTTGAAGTGATTAATGAGATTGTCAAGTGTAGAATACGGGATATTCATATCCAAAAGGAAAGGGAAATAGTTAAATTGTAAATTAAGCTCATGGCTGGCATAAAATATTGGGAGACATTTGGGGTTACACCAGTACTTAAGGAGAATAGGTAACCCAAGTAACAGAAAAGCTTATACCAAATTTAGGTTTGGTTACGTGGAAAGCAATAGTTTGAAACAAAAATTGGGATTGGCAACTAATAAAATGTGTGCTTGTGGTTTAGATGAAGATATGCCCAAACATTTATTAATACTGTGTCCTTTGTATAATTTAAAGAGAAATTCCCTCTTGGGGGATTTGTTAAGGAATCTTGACATGGAGTCAATTTATCAATATAATTATTTATTAAAAACAAATAATACCTGCCAAATGAATAGGGTTGCAGAATTCTGTTGATTTATTGAATTAAGTAAGTTATACCTACAGAAAATGTGATATCAGAGGGAAATTAATTACCTCCTTTATATAGTACTACGAGTGAACCTGTACATGGCTTTTATAAATGGTTTTTATACCTTAATTTTAAAAATGTGTGTATTTATATGCCTTGGATGAATTTCTCTTTGTACATTTTTGTAATGACAGAAGTTCTTTTTTGTCAAACAATAAACTTCTACCTACCTACCTACCATCTCTTCCCTCCTTACTCTTATGTTTCCTTCCCCCCACTCCACTTAGGGAGGACCTCAGAAAAGGTCAGAGAGGTTGAGTGTGCCTGCAATCTGTCCCCCAATCTCTGAAAGTTCTGCTTCACTTGCTCCACATGCTGTTTTGCCAGATCATTGATACCCAAGTGTACAGCACCCCCAGCTACCCTTCCCTCTGCATTATCCTCCCTATTCTATCTATGTTCTGGATGGTTGATGCCCCCAGAAAGACACCTGAACATGCCCCACCCCTCCTTCTCACCACCCACCACACTGTCTACTCCCCTGGTCATAGAACCCTTGACCACTAAGACTCTCCTAGCTGCCTTCTTCTTACTGTCACCCCAGGTGCCACCAGGTTGTCACTTCCATTTCCTCCAACTGATCCAGAGTCCCCCCCCGGTGGAGTAAGGTACATGAGTCTCTTCCAGGGATGCAAAGTGATTTGCTGTTAGGATAGCAGGGGGTTGGTTGACCTCCTTGTGGCTGCCCCTCCCTCCCTTACCCCTCCCCACTACCCTGGACAAGTGGGCCTCTGAGGGAGTGGTGTTGTGGGCTGTGGGTTTCAGCTGAGCCTGAGCTACAGGACAGATATCTCTTCTCTCACTGCTACCATCTGAGCATGGAGCTCTGCAATGATCCTGCAAAAGGGTCAGAAACTCCTCTTCCAGAGTCTAACACTGAGGAAGAGTGCCCCACAGTTCCTGCAACTGACTTCCTCCCTGCTAAACTCCATGAGCTTTATCTGGCTCAACCCCTTGGTGTCTCTAATGCACTGCTTCTGAAAGCAGAAGCAAAATGATTGGGGGAAAAAATGAAACTGTGTCTACCATTAGCCGTTTCGGAAACTCTCTTTGATTGAGGTTACTTTTTGACCACACATTCTAGGTGAATGCTGTAGATGTATTAGGGTGGTGCTGCAGTGGTCACAAGATGTGCTACACTATATATCTGGATGTATTTCTTGGTACCATCCTTTTCTCCATCTTCCTTAATGATCTCCCTCCCATATGTTCTTCCTATATACAACTTTATGATGATACTATCCTCTTTACATCTGGCCTCTCTATCCCTGTGGTGACCATTCAGTTACAAACTGATTTCACTCGCATCCTAAATAGGTTCCAAATCAACCAACTCAAGATAAACACCACTAAAACAGTCTCCGTGTTTTTCGGCACCCACCAAAAACTAGCTAAGCTCACCACTCCCCTTTCTTTCTCCACCCTTGATGGCACCCTAATGTCCCATTCTACAAGTATCTAGGTGTCTGGTTGGACAGCTGCTGCGATTTCACAACACATGTTAACTACATGCATTCCAAGCTCCTTCCCAAACTTGATGCTCTCTATGGAAACAAGGATGCCCTCTCCTTCCCCGTTCGATGGATACTTCTTACTAAAACTATCTTACCACTATTCAACTATGCTGACATCTATGGGTCTGCCTCTGCATCCACTCTCTCTGGACTGGATGTCCTTTTCAATTCTTTCTGTTGTTTCACGTTAAGGGTCCCTCTCAGGACTCATCACTGCTCCCTCTACTCTTCACTATCACACTTTTAAGCTATTCAAGAAACTTGTCTGTGATATGTTATTTTTGTTGTATCTTGCATGCACCCTTTGTATAGCTTGCATTTACATTATGTCATTTGCTACTTACAATTTGAGTAGCATTTTTTTGTACTTCTGGCAGCTCATTGTTTTTGTATTTCTGTTCCGCTGCTGGCATCCTTGTAACCTGCCTCCTTGTCCAGGTTCTACTTGTAACGTGCCTGTGACACCATTGTAAACTGTCTGAATACCTTATATGTATGTATGTTTTGCCTCCTCTTACCCTTTCCCCTGGGTCGCACCTGAATATGAGCCTCGGCTAAGTGTGCTTCTCCCTGTTACCAACTTTTAAATAAATAAATAAAATAAAAAAAATAAATATTAGAAAATATCACAGAATTCCAGTTAAATGAATGGGGATTTCCTGTGATATATTGGGATATGTCAGGATATTCTGCATCATGTCACTAATTATCACTGTAGCGCATAACTGACAACCCATTACACCAAGATGTTTAATATTTTCATGGTGGGCAAGCTAGCTGGAGCTTATCAAAAACTTAAGAGTTACGTATCTCTGTTCGGCAATGCAATAAATTGAAAACAGAAGTGTCATGTGACATGCAGCACAGTGGCAGCTTGAGTTAGAGTTCTCACCCATCTGGAGCTAAAATTATTTTTAATGTGCACAATAAGAGATTTCTCTTAAAAAGTGGTCGGCTTGCATTTTGATTCTGTCTGGAACTATAAGATCTCCTGGCTCCTTTCCTCTGAAGCCCAAAAAGAAGAAAAAGGAACCTAAATCCTTGATGGGCCCCCAATTGTCCAAGCTGAGTGGCAGGAATGCATTCGCAGCCATGGATGCTGAGAAAATCTACAACTTACTCCAGATGATGCTGCTAAATGTAACAGTTATGAAAAGTATGCTCACAGGGCTCCATTTGACTATTTCTAAATTAGAAAGCCAACGCTCTGAAGTGGAAGGCTGGGATTCAATGATCAAGGATGCCACGGCGGCTGATGGAGTCCAAATTGCAGAGATGCGGCAACAACTGAAGACACTGCAGGCCAAAGTAACGGACATAGAGGGATGCTCCCACTGTAACAATTTAAGGCTGGAGGGTCTCCCCAAAAAAACAGAGGAAAGAAACGTGGCACAGTTTCTTGTTGAGTTGCTTCCAGACTTGCTGGATATTCCCAAACATTACAACCCAGACATGAGAGAGATGGCGGGGCAAGTAGCAGGAAAAAAAAAAACACCCAATCATGACGTACTTTTCCTCCTACACAGTAAAAGAGAAAGGGCCCTAGGCTGCTTGTGAAAAGGGCTTTCTGATGCAGGACTCAAACAGGCTACATTTATTTCAGGACTATGCAAAGGAAGTGGTAATAGAGAGCAACACCTTTCTGGGAGCGAGGGGAGCTGCACAAGAAGTAGAACAGCACTTCATGCTCACCCATCATGCCACCTTCAAGCTTTTTCCTGAATTGGGCCTGGTCAATTTCTGTGATACAGAGGAGGCTCTAAAGCATATTACAAAGCATCTGTTCCCCCTCCTCCTTCTAGACAAAAATGAGCCTTGTGAAGGTAATCTTGGGGTGAGAGAGCGAATCTACTACTGACAGTGTTATTGGAGGGCATATCCAGCCCTACAGCTTCTCTTCTCCTCGCAGCATCAAGAAATATTAGCAATGAATTAAATGAAGCATGTGTTATGTTCTGGAAATTATGGAGGGGAGGCAGGAGGGGAGTGCAGAACTTAAAAGACTTGCAAAGGACAAAAAAAATTGTATTTTGTTGATTACCACCATTTCCATCCCTATTTTTCCACGCTTACACATTTGTAGGTGTATCCTGCAGGGGGTTTCTTTCCCTAAAAGACAAAGGCAAGAGAGGGAACTCAAGGATGTGGAAAAAGTGCGCCTTTCCAGAACTTGATTTTTCTCTACTTTCATCAGCAATTTGGAGCCGCTCTAACAGATGAGAGAGGCTCCCACCTTTTCTACTTCTGAATATGAACTCAGGTCCCGGATGACCAGGCATCACATGTAGGGCTGGAGCTCCTAGGGGGTGGTGGTGGGAGGAGCAGGATGGTGGCTTTTGTTTGTTTGTTAAAAGGTTTATTTTTATACAGGAGCTTTTTGATTGGGGGAAAAACCCCATTTACAGCAAAATTCCTGTGGTGAACAAACACAATACATATAATAGACAATAATAATAAATATAACTAAAAACAATGACATTTACCTTTCAAGAAATTGAACAGCTCAGATTTAAATTTGTGCAAATCCACTTTTTCGGTTAGTTCAAAAGGAATCTTGTTCCAGTTTCTAGCCAGTCTATTTTGTATAGTCATTTCCCCATTCTGTTCAATACTTTAATCATAGGAACTTTCCCAGAAGACTTCCTTAGTATAAATGGATGTTGTGAATATGGCTCTAAATGTATTCAGTGTGCCAATGGATGCTGACCCTTTTTTTGGATACACAAGTTCGTGACAGGTCACCAATCAAAGATAATCCCTCCTTTTTGCTGGGAGCAACCAATCAAGCTCCTGAAAAACCAAACAGTGATGTACTCCATACCCTTTTTTAAGATATATTTTCCCATCCTATAGTACAATTGGTCTACCTTAGCCAAAAATGTCTGGGTTGAATGCGTGTAAATTAAAGAGCCATACTCAAGGACTGGGAGCAATAGCTGTTTACTAATCTGGATCTACTGTGTCTGGAGAGACATCCAGATATCCTCCGTAAAGCACCCAGTCTCTGATTTACTTTCCTGATCTGATTCTGAAAATGGTCTGTAAAAGTTAGCCTGAAGTCTACAAGAATTCTTAAATATCTATAGGAGGGCACATTTTGGACTGGTGATCCGTCTTGAACTCATATCTGCAGATCTGTGGTTTCCAAGTGTTTTATATAAGTTCCAGCCACAAACATCATACTCTGTGTCTTTTTTTTTACTGATAAGTAAACAAGAATCTCCCATCCATGACTCCAGGTGGGAAAAATCTGTCTGGAGTTGCTGTCTCAGGTCCTCTGGATTTTCAACAGAAGCCACAAGTACAGTGTCGTCCACATAAAGTCTAATCTCTGTATTAGTCATCTCTGAAACTAAGTTTTTCACATAAATATTAAACAATACAGGGCCCAATATTGAGCCCTGTGGAACACCTCTTTGTATATCCACCAGACCTGAGACAGCGACCCCACACAGAACACATTGCTTGCGTTCAGCTAAATAAGACTGACACCACATCAAGGCTTTTTGTTGCACCCCCATGTCAAACAACCTCTGAAGCAAGATGTCGTGCTGTACCAGATCAAAGTCCTTACTGAGGTCAACAAACACCACCCCAGTAGTCCTAACCTGGTTTAAAGATGTAGCCACCAGGTTTGTAAAGTCAGTTAGGGTGGTGTTCGTGGACCTCCCCCCCTAAATCCATACTGGTATTTAGTTATTTTCCCCTTTTGTTCAAGGTACTGGCCAAGCTGGTAATTGACCAGCTTCTCCAGGGCCTTTGAGAGAATGGGTAAGAGGGTTATGGGCCTATAATTAGAAGGCAATGTAGGGTCACCACCCTTGTATATAGGAATGATTTCCCCTCTCTTCCAAAATTCAGGCATCGAAGAAGTCTTTATACTCCAGTTATAAAAATATGTTATAACTGGGGCAATAAAGTCAGCACTAATCTTCATGAATCTTGTCTCAATGCCATCCATTCCATTGATACTAACAGGGTCTTCAGTTCTTTTTCTACTTCTTTCACTGTAAATTCTCTAAATTTAAATCCTCCACTATTAGTCATAGAGTCATCCAATTTCTGAAATTTACTACGGGTGTCTCTATTCAATTTTGGTATTGACAAGTCAGGTAGTTCTTTGAAATATTTATTCAATAAGGAAGCAACCACTACAGGATCATCAATTAATTTATCTCCGTCTAAGAGATAATTGAATTTTTTCTTTTTACCGGGTTTTCCAGTTCAGAAATGTTTTTCCAAAATTTACTTGGGTCCTGCATTCTATTAAATCTTTTTTGATAGTACCTTTCTTTAGCCAAGACTACATACTGCTTACACTTATTACTCCAAGTTTTAAACACGTTCCAGTCCTCCACTGATTTAGTTCTTCTGGCTTTTTTCCATACCCTATTTCTTATACACAACTGGGTTTTTAGCCTCTCATTTAACCAGGGTACATTTTTATTCTTTTTAATTTTGGGGGTGTGCTGTTGTATAATCTCCAAAAAAGAATCTGTAAATTCCTGAATGGCCAAATTTAAGTCAGGAATTAAGTATACTCTTGACCAATCAAAATCACTTAAGCTGTTTCTAAAGGATCTTTCATAACATTTTTCTAAATCACGCACTCAGTATTCTTGTTTACTTGTACTACGAGTTCCCTGTGTAGATACTAAACATTGAATGGGGTTATGGTCCCCTAAATTCAATGGGAGGACTTTACAGTCTTCAACTCTCAGTTTCTGAGATACAAAGAACAAATCCAAAATGGAACCAGAGGTTCTGTTGTTTAAACACCTTGTTGGTTGATGGATTATTTGGTGTAATCTCAACATTTCAAAACTGTTTTTTAATTTAATACCCCTGTCTTGTTCCCAATCTGCGTTAAAATGACCTGTTAATATCATATACTGGTCTCCTATTTTTTCCAGTAAAATTTCAGCCAAGGTATCAAATGTGCTTATTTTAGTTTTAGGGGGAGCATAAAATACACCGATTAATATTTTTATCTGTAGGAGTTCAATTACCAAACAATCAGCACCTTCCACATTTTTAGCTAAAAGGACCCGGTAGGGTCCCAAAGTGTCTTTTAAGTATAACATTACCTCCCTTCCCCTTTTGACCCTATGTTGCCTCTGCAAACTATACCCAGCAATAGCTATTTCACTATTATGTATTTCTGAGTGAAGCCAAGTCTCAGAAAGGGCCATGATATCTTGGCCTAGTTCAGGGGCCCATATCCTGTATTGGTCAATCTTGTGCCTGAGACTTCTAACATTTTCATGCTCAACAGTGATCCCCACCATATTTTTAGGGCTAGGGTTTTTCTCTATATCCCCACTTTCGGCTAGCAAAATAATGCAGGCTAGACTTTTTGGGATGGTGTGCCACACACCAGGGATCAGACCACAGTGGCGGGGGGGGGGCACAGTGTCATAATGTCACAGTCAAAACTGCCCACATCAAGAATGACACACGCAAATCAGCATGTGGCAAAATAACGTCGGCACAACATGCCGACCAGAAAAGAACAGTGCACACTGGAGGATGATCTTTGTTTTTGCAGGGGCTATGCCCCACCAAATCCCCTGATGTGGGGATCATGGTGGCTTGTAGAATTAAGGCAACTGGTTGTCTCACTACCAAAGAGATGAGGAGATCCACAAGGCTTGAGGTACAAATCTGAAATGAGTGGGTGTTTATTTCTCTTTTTAGAATGCAATTCCTCCCAAGTGATGTCTTCCCTGGGCTTCATGCAGGTGGTTGCCACTGGTACCCACCAGCATCACCATGCCTTGGATCTGATTTTCTCATTGGGTGTTGATATTAATGATATCAGAGTTGATCTGGTCATTTGGTCAGATCATCATGTTGTGCAGTTCCTCTAAGGGGCTCCTCAATTAACCTCCTTGGTAGAGATGGTCAGAGACTGGTGTTTTAGAAATCTGGAGCTGCAGAGTTTCCTGGTGGTACTGGACATCTTGGGCATTAAGACAGCCTGGTTATGGGAGGTGAGGCAGCTGTGGAGGGTAATAACCTGGTTCGTATGACTGTGATTGACTTTCTAGCACCATTCCGTGTCCTCCCCTTGATTTCCCACATGAGGTCATTGTGGTATAACGCTGACCTAAGAAGGTTGAAGACTAAAGGTCAGAGATTAGAACATTGTTGATGGAGGTCCTGCCCAGAGGAGGATAAATTGGTGCTGAGGGCTCCTTACAGTGAGTATCAGTGGGCAATCAGTCTGAAGAAGTCAGCGTTCCTGTCACGAGTGATTGCTGCTGGAAGGAACTGGCCCACTCAGCTCTTCAGCACTGTGGACAGACTAATAAATCCAGTCTGTCTTCAGTCCTGCAGAGCGTTTTCTCTCGATAAATGCCTGGAGTTTAACCAGTTCTTTATAAACAAGGTATCTGCCATCTGGACTGGGATATCCTCAAGCAGTCTGTCATCTACTGATAGTGTTCGAACATTGATGGACAGAGGCACTCTGTTTTTATGGGTTGAGTTTGAGCCGGTATTGGCAGATGACATGTTCCAGTAGTTTTTGGACTGTGTTCCACCTTCTGTGCATTGGACCCTGGGCTGACCCCACTTCTTCTAGAGTGCTGGGATTTATTCAGTCCAGTTGTGGTGGAGATCATTAGGTGTTCCCTTGGAAAGAGGGTGTTCCCATCTGCTCTTAAAAAGGTAGTGCTGAGGACCCTCCTCAAAAAACCTTCTTTGTACCCTGATGATCTCTTCAATTATAGGCCCATCTGAACCTTCCCTTTCTAGGGAAGTTGACTGAGAAGATGGCAGCAGTGCAGCTGGAATAACACCTATAAAAATATGACATCTATGAACCTTTCCAGTCTGGTTTCCAGCCTCACCATAGTATGGAGATTGCACTAGTCAGAGTACACCATGCTCTCCTAGCAAGGGATAGTGGATGACATTCTATTCTTGTTCTGCTAGAACTTTCTTTGGCTTTTGACACAGTGGATCATGGGGTGCTGTTGGCTCATCTGAGACACTATGTACTGTAGGACTTCTAGGAACAGTGTTGCAGTGGTTTAAGTCCTACATGTCCGATAGGGTGCAGCAGGTGACACTCAGCTCCTTTATGTCAAGCACTGCTACACACTGTTATAGTGTGCCTCAGGGATCAGTTCTAGCCCCTATGCTGTTTGCCATGTACATGCTGCCATTGGGGGAAATCATTAAATGCTATAGCGTAGGTTTTCATTGTTATGCCAAAGATACCCAGCTGTATGTGTCTTGTGCCCCTGATGATGCTGCAGTTGTTTCGGAACTGAGTGAGTGCCTTAAAGAAATCTAGGACTGGAGGGTGGCCAGCTTGCTTAGGCTGAATTCTTTGAAGATGGAGGTGTTACTGGTAAAGCCAGGTTAGTTGGGTTAATCGGCAATAAGTAGTAGCACCATCCTTCCCTCGCCAGATGGCGTGGCTCTTTGAGCTGTAGATAAGGTGAGGAATCTGGGGGTCATTGTGGACTCCAAGCTGATCTTAAAATATCAGGTGTCAGCTGTTGTCCACTGTGGCTTCTATCATCTATGATATGTAAGGGATGGGATTAGTTGCACAAGGGTTGAGAGGGAGGAGGGAGGACAGATGTTCAATGGATGCAGTTACTGGATTCTAGATGTAGAAAACTGAGGCTGGGAGTGGTGTATAGGCCACCTGCTTAATCCGAGGAGTCAGATAGGGAGTTAGTGGAACAGATTTGGCAGGTATGTAGAAAACGTAGTGTGGTGATCATAGTGGACTTCAATCTACCTGGGATGGATTGGGGAACCCCAGCCACCTCTAGTGCCAGGGAGCAAATACTCCTGGATGTGTTCCAGGATAGTCTTTTGGTGCAGATGGCCAGCGAGCCCACTCAGCTAGGTAATACATTGGAGCTGGTACTATCGAATGGGGAGGCAGTGAGGGAACTAAGGGTGGAAGATACACTAGCTGGGAGTGACCACCAATCAGTGTGGTTCACGCTCAGCCTGAGCAGGGAGTCTGTAGGTTCAGTGACAAGAGTGATGGACTTCAGATGGGAGGACTTTGGGAAGATACAGGAAATTCTAAAGGGGAGCCTAGAGGGTGTGAGGCCAGGGATGGATGCACAACAGAAGTGAGATTTCATCAAACTTGGTCTGAGGGAGACTACTGAAGCATGCACCAGGACTCTGAGCAAGAGGAGCAGTGCTAAGAAGCCATGCTGGGTGAGCAGGAATGTGTTGGAGGGAGTGAGGGCTAAGAAAGCAGATTTTCAGAGATTGAAGAGGACCAGGGGTGGGAGGACAGGGAGAGGTATGCCAGGAGGTTCAAGGAAGTAACCAAGCTAGTAAGAGAGGCCAAGGCCTCCAGAAAGCTGAGGCTGGCTCAGGGCATCAGGGGTGGGGAGAAGGACTTTTTTAGATACATAGGGAAAAAGGAGCTGCAGGAACAAAATAGTGATCAAAAAGGAAGGGGGTTGGTGGAGAAGGGGGTGGAACAGGCAGAAGCATTGAATGAATATCTCTACTCTGTGTTCACGAAGGAAGAAGGTGGTGTACTACCTCCATGGACTGGAAGGGTGGGGACGGGGAGGGTTGACTGATGGGATGATTATGGAGTACAGGGAACCGGAGGGTCTGAAAGCACTAAGGGCAGATAAAGTACCAGGTCCTGATGGCAATCACCCCAGGGTGTTGAGGGAGATAGCAGAGGTGTTGCCCTGGCCACTTGCGGAGCTGTTCATCACCTCCCTGGACACAGGATGCATATCACAGGATTGGAGGATGGCTCATGTGATGCTTATCAACAAGAGTGGCCCAAAGGATGAGCCAGGCAACTACAGACCTATTAGTCCCACTTCCATAGTAGGTAAACTTATGGAAGTGATCCTGGAGGAGAGACTGGTGACCTTTCTGGAGGTTAATGGGCTCCAGGATGGGCAGCAGCAAGGAGTTTGTCTCAGAGAGATCATGCCAGACCAACCTGACAGAATACTATGACTGGGTAACAAGGGAGCTGGACAGCGGCCATGCAGTGGATGTCCTGTATTTGAACTTCAGCAAGGCCTTTGATTCAGTGCCTCATGGGCGACTGGGGGGAAGCTGAGATACGTGGGGGTGGGGGCAAAGATGACTGGCTGGATCAAGAACTGGCTGAAGGGGAGGCAGCAACAGGTGGTGGTGGTTGTGGGGGGACTCTCATCCCCAAAGCCAGTGACAAATAGTGTACCAATAGGCTCTGTGCTGGGTCCGGTGTTGTTTGGGCTGTTCATATCGGATATCTCACAAGGAGTTAGGAGCAGGGTCAGCCTGTTCGTGGATGATATCAAGACTGGAGCCATAGTGGGTGGTGTAGAGGGGTGGCAGGAGCTAAAGAGGGACGTGACCAAACTGCAGGCGTGGTTGGTGAAGTGGCAATTGGGCTTCAATGCTAAGAAGTGCAAAGTTATGTACTTCGGGGTGAAGAACCCAAGGAGGGAGTATTGGTTGGGTGGGGGTGTGGCTGGATGTCACCAAGGAAGAGAAGGACCTAGGAGTGATAGTAACAGAGAACATGAACAACTCTGCATGGTGCAAGAAGGCTGCAGCTAAGGCTAAAAAGATGCTGGGGTGTATTGCAAGAGGATTCTCGTCCAGACATAGGGATGTGATCCTGCCCCTGTACAGGTCCTTAGTCAGGCCACACTTGGAGTACTGCATACAGTACTGGCATCCATATCTGAAAAAGGATATCAGGCTGCTAGAGGGGGCACAGCGTAGGGTGACAAAAATGATACAGAGGATGGAAGGCAAGTCCTACGAGGGCAGACTGAGAGACTTGAGTTTGTACGCCCTGGAGGAGAGGATGGATCAGGGGCTATGATTGAAACGTTCAAATACTTAAAGGGGATCAACAAATCTGACACAGATGGGTTATTTAGGTTGAGGAAGGGAAGGGACGCATGAGGGAATGGGCTAAGATTGGAGGGGGGTTGATTTAGGAGATAGATGAGGAGGCATTATTTCATGGAGAGGGTGGTGTCGAAATGAAACACTCTATCAGAGGAGGTGGAATCCTGCAGGATGGTGGGCACTTTCAAAAGGGCATGGGATAGGGCATGGGGTGGTCTGGGCAAACAGTACTGAGAAATCTCCGGGGGAGGAGTGGGGGCTCCTCTGTAGGTTGCTATTCACTTTCAAAACGAGACATGATAGACCACGAGGCTTGTTTCTGTTGGCAGATTTGCATGTTCGTATGGAACATCACCTGGATCAAGCCTTATCTTGAACCAACTGATCTGGTAACACTGGTACTCACCTTAGTCACATCAAGATTGGATTACTGTAATGCTCTTTACTTTGGGTTATCTGTGAGGCTTGTGCATCATTTGCTGCAAGTCCAGAATGCAGCAGCCTGGCTGGTTGCTGGGACCTCAAGGTTTGGGCACATCATGCTGGTTCTCCACATTCTTCACTGGCTGCCATTGTGGTGGCGCATCAGTTTCAAGGTGTGTTGACATACAAGGCCTTCCACGATCTGGGTCTGAGCTACCTGAAAGACCTCCATGTACCATACACTCCTGGCCACGCCGTCCAGTAAGTGGAGGCAGAGCTTTTGTCGATGCTGAGATCCCGTTTAAAATCATCAGGTGACAGATTGTTTGGTGTGGTGGCCCTGATTGTTTGGAACACCCATCCCCGGGAGGTGAGAGGCGCTCCTTCACTGTCCATTTTTAAAAAATCCTTAAAAGCCCATTTCTTTATTTTAATTTTTGGCCTGGATTTGTGACATACTGTTTTCACTGTTAGTATTTATTGATCATAAACTGTTATTTTGTTGCATTTGTTATGAGGAACCCTGAGCCCTTGGGATTGAGCACTATATAAATAAAATTGCCTTGTCTTGCCTTATTTCTCTTTTAATGCCATAGCAGAAGGAAGATAGAGCACCAGGTGAAAACAAGCAACGGTACTGTAAAATACTAAAGCAAAACAGTTGGGAGGATATACAGCACCCGTTGCAACGAACACAGTCTCATACACGCTGATAATAGCTGTAAGTGTCCTTTTATTCCATAAATAGTGTACAAACACATCAGCAGCACAAACAAGATAAACAGGCAGGAACAGTTGTTAAAAAGCCATACTGACGTTTCACTTGGCCCCTGTCCAGCTTCTTCAGAGTGTCTAATGAATTAATATAAGTGCTGTATATTTATAGTGCAAGTTAATAAAGTTTGAACCAATGTGAACCAATCAGTGACTTCCACATCATAATGATGTGACATCATTGCTTCTTAAAAACATAGCAGCATGTTAAAGCTCACTTCAGTATCCAACTTGGTTCTCTTAAAGGGATACTCGTGGCAAAATTGTAGGCATTTATATAGCCTTTCTTATTTAAATAAATGGAGTTATTATAGCTGTTACCAGGACAGTTTCAATACCCAGTACCATAATATGAAAGCCATGGTAAATAGCCTAAGAGAACCAGGCACCATTACTTAATTCATATTACACCAGTAATGGAATCATCATATTCATAATGTGTTGCATTCTAATACATATGGAGGAAACCATTGTCCAGTATCTATTTTTAGCATCTACATTTTTTTTTTTTAGAAATGATGCTAAATCAATATTCTCATTTAATCCAGTTGGTTTTCTTGCCCCTAATTCGAAAATCCAAAAGCTTTCTCGCTGTCCAATAAGTTTATTTATGTCCCCCCTTGGGCCTATCATGGCTACATCTACTCCCATGAAGCTCGCTTTATGTTCCCCCAGTTTATTGTTTTTTATATGTTTCACAATAGCGTATGTTTCATCCCCTCTTTGTATAGCTCTTATGTGTTCTCCTATTCGAATTTTGAATGGGTGAGTTGACCGGCCCACATAGTAGGCCCCACAATTGCAATTTAGTTGGTAGACCATCCCTGGACTGTCACACGTGACAAAGTGTTTGATCTCATTTTGTTTCCCTGAAAGGGGGGTGTATAAATGTTTTACAAGTATTAATGAAATTACAATATACAGTATACACTTCCCACATTTGTGTGTGCCCGCAGGTGGAGGAGGGAGGAAGGAAGGCCTTATAGCTTTTGGACCAGGGGTAAAGCTTGTAACTACCATGTGCTTGATAGTTTTACATCATCTGAAAATGACATGGGGACCCTCTTCCACTATTTTCTGGAGCCTAGGTTCTAGCTGCAGAATCGACCAATTACCAACAATTATTTCTTTTAACTGGTTTGCCTGCTTTGAAAAAGTAGTAACAAAAGGGCATTGGTACTGTCCATCAGAACTGCGGCCACTATACTCCAATGTGGTTTCTCTATTCATTTTTTCTACTGCTTTTAAAGCTGTCACTATGCTGTGGTTATTATAACCCCTCTCCTTGAACCTTAGAATCTGGGCATTCCTTTTTTGTTCAAATTCTTTTTGCTCTGTGCAATTTCTCAAACGTGCGAACTAACTGGCCTTTTGGGATATTGAATTTCATGTACAGTGGGTGGCAACTATCATAATTAAGTAGGCTATTTCTATCTGTAGGTTTTTGGAAGAGGGTTGTACATAAATCCCCCTGTTCATTACGATAGATTTTAAGATCTAAAAATATAACTTCATTCTGGTTTATCGTATACTTATTTCTCAGACAGCTGCTTGTACTCTCCATCCTTTGTACACATTCTATAAACTCATCTTTAGTTCCTTTCCACACCACCAGTATATCGTCTATATAGCGCCACCATAAATCCGCCCTGTCCAGAAATGGATTCATGATGGCGCTATAGAGATAATCTGATTCCCATTTACCTACAAACAGATTTGCACAGTTAGGGACCATGACAGTCCCCATAGCAGTGCCCCTTATTTGCAGGAATGTTTAATGTGAAAACATAAATACATTTTTGTAAGCACTTCTTCAGCAAGTTGCAACAGATAGGAGGTTAGAACTAACACTCCATCTTCCTCTGCCCTTTGTTCAAGATAAAAGCCCATAGCTTCTAAACCCTCTTCATGGGGAATTACTGTGTATAATGAGTTTATGTCTAAGGTGGCTAACTACCATTCATATTCCAAACTGATGTTTTCAACCAAGTTTATGATTTCTGTAGAGTCTCTTACATAAGACCTTAAATTCCTAACCAAAGGTTACAAATTTTGATCTACAAATAGAGACAAGAGCTCAGTTATCCATCCCTTCCCAGAAATTATTGGTCTCCCCGGGGGTTTATCAAGGCCCTTATGGACTTTCAGTAATATGTATATCACTGGTACTGTTGGGAATGCCACAGTCATGGTTTTGAACAAATTATCAGAAATGTAGCCTTTCACACGGTCCCTACTCAGTACTGCATCTATTTCGTTCTTAAATTTTGTAATCACAGACTTAGAAATTCTACAATAAAATTGTCTGCCAACTGTTTTTCAATTTCCAACATACAAGCCTGTGTATCCATAATTACAATCGCCCCACCCTTGCTAGCTGGCTTAATTATTATTTCCTTGTTATTACTCAGATCTTTAAGTGCTAACAACTCCTGCTGACTGCAATTATTAGGTATGTCAGAACTAGGGCTATTCCTAAGCTTTTCCATATTAAGTTCACATTTATTTATAAAGGTTGATACAGTAGGATTGTAATCTAGGCAAAACTCTGAACTTGATCTTAAACCCCATGTGTCATTTCAGAACTTGCCCCATCAACATTCTGTTCCTCATTACTTGAATGTACACATTTAAATGTTAGATTCCAGGCACATTTATGCAGGTCTACACATAAAGAGAAGAAATTGACGTCAGTTGTGGGGCAGAAAGATAACCCCTTATTTAATACTGACATTTCTGTTTGTGTCAGTACTTAGTTAGAGAGGTTAATAACTGGCATCAAAAGATCAGTTCTGTCCTGAGGTGGGGGTGGGCAGTGTGGTTCATATACTGTTGAAGCATAGTGACAGCTTTAAAATCAGTAGAAACAATGGATAGAGAAACCACGTTGGAGTATAGAGGCCGCCGTTCTAATGGACAGAACCAATGCCCTTTTGTTACTACTTTTTCAAAGCGGGCAAACCAGGTAGAAGAAATAATTGTTGGTAACTGGTTGATTCTGCATCTAAAACCTAGGCTCCATAAAATAGTGGAAGAGAGTCCCCGTGTCTTTTTCAGACAATGTAAAACTATCAAGGACCTGGTAGTTACAAGCTTTACCCCTGGTCCAGAAGCTATAAGGCCTTCCTTTCTCCCCCCTCCACCTGTAGACACACACAAATGTAAGAAGTGCATATACTGTAGTTTTATTAATACTTGTAAAACTTTTATACACCCCCCTTACAGGGAAACAAATTGAGAGCAAACACTTCATCACATGTGACAGTCCAGGGGTGGTCTACCTACTAAATTGCAATCGTGGGGCTTAATATGTGGGCCAGACAACTCGCCCATTCAAAATTCGAATAGGAGAACACATGAGAGCTATACAAAATGGGGACAAAACATACACTATTGTAACAAACAGAGGGAACATAAAGTGAGTTTCATAGGAGTAGAAGTAGTCATGATAGGCCCAAGGGGGGGAGGGACATAAATAAACTTATTGGACAGCAAGAAAGCTTTTGGATTTTCGAATTGGGGCAAGAAAACCTACTGGATTAAATGAGAATATTGATTTGGCATCATTTCCAAAAAAATGTAGATGCTAAAAATAGATATTGGACAAAGGTTTCCTTCATTTGTATTAGAATGCAATGCATTATGAATATGATGATTCCATCACTGGTGTAATATGAATTAAGTAATGGTGCCTGGTTCTCTTAGACTATTTACCGTGGCTTTCATATTACGGTACTGAGTATTGAAATTGTCCTGGTAAGAGCTATAATAGCTTAATTTATTGTGTTGTCTTGCCTGTGCACAAGAAACATGTTGTGGTAACTTCAGAATAGCAGGTTTTGGAGGTGCGGTCGTGTTGTGGCCAGTGGCACCACTGCTTTTTTGGGGCTGGGCTCCATGGCATGAATCTGACTGCACACTGTCTTTGACAGCAGTGCAAAAGCATGCCACCAACTTAAAATGTTATAGCCACTGCAATGAGGGAGCTCCACCTCATTGCAGGGTGTGCCTTTCCTGGTGTAACATTTCACTCAGACATGGCAGCGGCTGTGCCGTCCGCCTCGCACAGCCCCCAGAAGACAACATCGGGGTGCCCAGTCCTCCTATCAGCATCATCATGCCCCCCGAGATTATTTGCTGAAGGGGGAGCTCAATCACCATCTGCATCATGTCTGTGCCAGTTGTTTGCCGAGGGGGTGCACAATCCCCCTTGGCATCATCCCCAAAACAACTTTTATTTGCTGAAGGGTGCCCAATCCCCATCAGCTCCAGTTCCCCACCCCAAAACATGCAGGTGGCATGCTGGGAGCCCACCAGCGTGCCAAAGTACCCTATTAAAGAAAACCTTCCCGATTTTTTTTTGTAACCCTGTAAAGTAGAAAGCGGTCCCTCGCTGGCTGTCTCGGCCCCTCCCCAACCTGCACCCACCCACTGTTTACCTCCCCACCCCACACCTCCCTCACTCAATATTTACACCTCCCTCACTCAATATTTACATCCAGAGCCGGTGCGATGATCTTCGGTGGACCGGGAACACGTCTGCACTCTTCAAAGCCGACCGTGAACTGAAAAAAGGTTTGGCTACTCTGCACAGTAAGCTGTATAATGGCATAAATAGTTTTTTTTCAACATTGGTGCATATCTCAGGCATTTTGGGGAATTTTGGTACCAAATTTTCAACATGGGGTTATTGGGACCCCTCCTCATGAATTCAGGCACTGTCATGGCATTATTCGATCCCGAAAGGTGATTTCGCAGTCACTGCACAGAATTACCTTTCAGGACCGATTAATGAAATGATAGTGCCACTGTTCATGAGGTGGGCTCTCAAAAAGCCTATGTTGCAAATTTGATGAAACAAATCAAAAAAATGACAGTTTTACAAGCGTGCATTGCGCAGTTTCCATGCACACTCGTAACCTCGCAAATTTGTTATATTTTCACTCCAGATTTCCAACAATGGCATTTTTTCATACATCCTTATGAACAGTACAGCTGTCATTTTTCACATCCTGGCCAAACTGTGTTTTCGCACTTCCCATGCAGAATGGTGTGGTCACTGTGGGAAATCAATGTTTGGGACAGAGTAAGAAAATCACAGTGACTCTGTTCATGAGCAGAGGTCCTAAAATGCCTATGTTGAAAATTAGGTGACAAACGTCCATAAAATGACTGTGTTGCAAGCGTACATTGTGCAGTTTCCACACATGCTTGTAACTTCGATAATTTTTAATGTTTTTACTCCAGATTTTCACCATTGACATTTTTTCACTCCTCCTTATAAACAGTACAACTTTCATTTTCCACATCCTACCCAAACTGTGTTTTCGCACATCCGGCATGCAGTGGTGCAGTCTCTGTAGGAAAACAATGTTCAGAACACAGTAAGAAAATCACAGTAGCACTGTTCAAGAGCAGACCTCCCAAAATGCCTACGTTAAAAATTTGGTGAAAAATTCCATAAAATGACTGTTACAAGCATACGTTGCGCAGTGTCCATGCACAGTCATAACTTTGAGAATTTATAATATTTTCACTCCAGATTTTCAACATTGTCATTTTTGCACACCGTCTTATGAACAGTACAGCTGTCATTTGTCATGTCCTGCCCAAAATGTAGTTTCGCACACCTGGCACACAATCGTGTGGTCGCTGTGGGAAATCAATGTTCGGGGCAGATTAAGATAATCATAGTGCCACTGTTCATGAACAGGGGTCCTAAAATGGCTATGTTAAAAATTTGATTAAATAATTCCAGTAAATGACACTGTTATGAGCGTGTGATGCACAGTCTTCACACATGCTCGTAACTTCGAGAATGTTTAATATTTTCACTCCAGATTTTTAACATTGCCATCTCTTCACACCTCCTCATCAATGGTGCAGCTGCCATTTTAATATGGTGCAGAATGACACAGTCACTGTGGGAAATCAATGTTCAAGACAGATTAACAAACTCACAGGGACACTGTTCATGAGCAGAGGTTGCAAATGCTTTCATGAGGTGGGGTCACAAAAAGGCCATGTTTTAAAATTTGGAGTCCAAATACCAACATACGTCCAGGGCGTTATGGTTTCTAACCATTACGTCCCACTCTGTACAGACTAACAGGCATCAGGGGTGTGTCTTTGGATTGTCTGTTGTACTGCTCACGCCCTTGGTCCTCCACTCCCACCCTGCAGCCACTGACAGGCATCAAGGTGTACCTTGGACTCTTCAGCCCCAAAGTTCAACCCATTCTCCTATGCTGCACCTATCTCAACGTACTTCCTTATGAAATGGGGTGAGCATAAGGCCAGATGACCCCAAGGTACAACACAACACTTGTCAGACTCTGCAGGGTAGGGTGAGGTGAAATAGCATAAGCATTATGGCCAGCGACCCAGACACACACCCCAATGCCTGTCACTCACTGCAGGGTGGGGTGGGGTTGACATCGGTTCTGTACTTCACTGTTATTCCTATTATGCGTCTCTCTTAACTCCTGCACTACCAATGCCAACACCAGCAAGACAACATTTGGCATTGACAAATGCTTGTTTAAATGTAACCCCTCACCCTGCCTTTTTACCAAAATAACAGGTGGCATGCTGTTGAAGTTGACAGCAGTACCTGGTGGGGACCTGGGTTCGGGGAGGATGAGGTTACTCGGCACAGGGGGACCTAGGTTTGGCTACTCTGCACAGGGGCACCCAAGTAAATCCAAACACAGGAAGCAATAACTGTAATGTCCAGAACCAGGAATGGGATTCTTCAGTGTAGCTTTTATTCACAAACTAGCTGAACAAAACAAAGCATAGATGGACCCCCATGGGGCTACATTTCCTGGTAATGCAGATTAGAGACTACAACGCGGTCCACTGGAAGAATGAACCAATTATACTGTTTTCAGGATCTGGACCCACCAGGTGCACAGCTCGGACTTGCACGCGCTTTGGGTACACAGCCTGACTGGTCCGGCTCCCCTGCCGGCCACTTGATCCACGGTCCATTGGAAGAATGAACCAATTATCCTGTCGTGGCTCCCCACACCACTTAGAGTCTGTGACTCCTAGAGAGATTTCTTCCTTTCTTCTTATGACTCCCCCTCTCACAAAGAGAATTCTTCTTTACACTTGTTGTGGCTCCTCACACCACTTAGAGTCTGCGACTCCTAGAGAGATTTTCCTTTTTGCAACCCTACATCTGGGTACTTCCCCCATTACTGGCCAAGTGCATGAGGCAAAGTAGCAACCACAGCAGAAATCCGTAGAGGTGGACCTGGTTACTAAAGATGGGGGGTTTGCCCACCTCCAGCTCCCACAGTCCATACCCGGCCATTTCTCTGGAAAACTGAAACTTCTGAATGTAGATTAAAGCAGTGGTGCAAGTGGTAGACAAGAAGTACAGGAACTCAGGCACTGGCAAATATGAAATGCAGAATGAAGATCTTCAGTCTGAAGGATAGGTGTGTGAAGGCACGTCTGTCTGTTTAGACACTAGTAGATTCAGTTAGAGATATTGAAGTATTTCTACCAAAATAGTACTGTTGTACAAGTCAAATGTTGTTATGGAAACCCTGATTTCAGGTCACAAGGCCATAAACTCATATTTTGTTGCTGGTTTAAAAATTTCAGTTCCTGCTGCAAAAAAGGTACAGGAACTGAGTTCCTGTGTGTTCCTGTTCTCTTTCATCACTGGATTAAAGGGTAGATGAACTGGAGCATCTCCCCTACATATTATTTGAACTCACACAGCACTCTAGCATTTGACACTACTCCACTTGTTTGGCCTAGTCCTAAAGGCTTCCCAAAATGTAGCTCAATTCCTAGATTTCCTCACATGTCCCAGGTTGAAAAAAACATTTTTTGCCCTCTCATGTTAGAGCAAACACTCACCCTTTAGTTGCAGGTGCCCCACAGGTGAATCACAAATCTTCCAACTTTCCAAAACAAAGGCTGAACTGAGCTGGCAGCTTTTCTTTCTCTTGGCAGAATTAAGGGGATTGCCCCAGGAATCTGCATGGGGATCCTTTACTCCCCCCCCCGGAGGGAGGGGGCAATGAGACCCAGACAGCGGTCTCCACCACTTGAGCACACCTTCACTTGCTCAAGGCAAACTGGACACTGACTCTTCTTAATGAAGGCAAACTGGAACTGAACACTCCCTTTGAAAACTCCCAACATTCTATCTAACTCCCTCTGCTGCAGATTCCAATGTAGCTTATGCAGCTGCGAAAGTTCTATTGGTGATGTCATCCCTCAGTCTCAGCTGAGACTGAGAACAGAGTGAGACAGTGTGAAACCCATTTAACTGGAGTTTCACAAGCTGCCTTCCCTGCCTACCACTTAGGTCTTACTGAGATTCTAGTAACCCCGGGTAACAAGGGGTTATATAAATAAGAAAGGGTATATATGCCCACAATTTTGCCATGAGTATCCCTTTAAGAGAACCCAGTTGGATACTGAAGTGAGCTTTAACATGCTGCTGTGTTTTTAAGAAGCAGTGATGTCACATCATTATGATGTGGAAGTCACTGATTGGTTCACATTGGTTTAAACTTTATTAACTTGCACTATAAATATGCAGCACTTATATTAATTCATTAGATACTCTGAAGAAGCTGGGCAGGGGCCAAGTGAAACATCATTATGGCTTTTTAACAGCTGTACCTGCCTGTTTATCTTGTTTGTGCTGCTGATGTGTTTGTGCACTATTTATGGAATTAAAGGACACTTATAGCTATTATCAGCGTGTCTGAGACCGTGTTCATTGCCAATGGGTGCTGTATATCCTCCCAATTGTTTTTCTTTTAATGCCATGCAGAAACATTTGAGTTACTACTCTGAAAGGTCAGATGCAGGCTGAGTTAAACAGCAAAGATAAAGCTGGCCTGGTGCGAGGAGGCTGGGCACCTTACCTAGGGTTACCACCTGTCCTGATTTTCGCAGGACAGTCCTGATTTAGGCAGCTGTGTCCTGCAAAAAAACATGAAAAATACTATATGTCCTGATTTTAGAGTTGAAAATATATTTCCGAATTTTTCACTAAATGTTGCAGAAACTACAATACCTTAACTAAAATACCTTAAAATGGTAAGAAACAATAGAAGCAACTAAAAAACTATAATACTTAGCCTTAATTCTGATTACATAGAGAAAACAAGTCGGTTGCATTGGTTGTGGTTATGTACTGTCCTGCAAAAAATCATGTTTCAGTAAGAAATGTCACACTTTGGGCTTCTTAAAAGGTGGTAACCCTAGCCTTACCTCCTGCTATGCTGGTGACCCTGGTTCCGGCATGGACCAGGGTTGCTTGGGGACTGGAGGGGGAAAGCAGGATCCAGTGTCCATTAATGGCTCTCCTTCTTCAGGGTGGGGACACAGTATGAGCCGCTGCTTGATTGCCACCCAGCAGAGGTTGGGTGACACAGCAGGTGGCTGCCTCTGTAATGGCTGGGTGCAGGCGTATGAGTATGTGCAATATCTTCACATCACACACCCATGCCATTGCACACACAATGATCTTGGGGATGGGAATCATAAACAAGGGAAAATCGGGGGCTGTGCATTAAGGAAATCTACTCTCCTGCCTTGACCCGTGCACACCATTGCCTTAGCCCTGGTGACCAGATCTCGACTCTGGGGATGGGAAGTACAGCCATCCCTCCCCTGGCACCATCACAGAGGGTTAGCTGTGGGGGAACTGGGCAGAAAAGACCTGGGGGAGACGGTGGCCGGTCAAGGGGTGAGTAGGGGCCGAAGAGCCAGCCAGCACCCTGAACAGAAAAAACTGCTCTTTGGTAAAAAATAACAGTGTAGGTAATACACATATTGGATTGTGGCAACGTGCTGTTTGATGGAGGAATGAAACATTCTGTTTCTGGGGAGGGAAACATGCAAAAGTGAGAACTTGAAAAGAGACCTAAAAGGATCAAGGGCTGAGTTGGCATGAAATGCAGAATACCTTGTCCAGGCTGAAGAGTAAGCTGTTTTCTTAGCCTCAGCTAGTGATGACCATAATGCCAAATGGCTGACTTCAAGCGATGGTTCATGACATTTTACAGTCTAAGAAGACTGGGAAGTAGGGTCAAACAGGTGTTGACTGTAGTGTTCACACTGAAAAATAGATGAAATGAAAGCTTCTCACTGGTGCAAATTTATCACAGAGTTGGTTAAATTCTACAATAAAATGGCTTGTTGGTCTAAGGGTATGATTCTCACTTTGGGTGTGAGAGGTCCTGGGTTCATATCCTGGACTAGCCCTTGAAACAAATGAAAAAAACCTGTCTCAGTTTGAGACTCATTTTACTGCCTGCTAGCTCCCCCCTCTTGCTTCCCTTCCCCTTGAATGTCATTGTATAATCATGTTGCATTTGATTCTTAATTGCATGCCATTCCTATTGTGTAAATTGTGATTCTGTATCATCTCTGTGTTGTATCCCCATGTAACCCCCACCCCGCCCCAGGTCGCTCCGTGAGACGAGCAACTTGTTGTTCAGTGTGCCCTCCTGGTGAAACATTTCAATAGATAAATAAATAGCCCAAGGCCAAATCCAGTGGTGGAATACAGTCCAAAAAGGACCAATCAGTAGCATGATAGTTGAAATGTTCCTGTCTGAACTAAATTTAGTGCCACTATTATATCTCTTAATATGTTATTTGTTTTTTTGCTTGGAAACCACCAGCCGTACTCAGCCTCCTGCCGTAGAGAAAATCAGGTAGCCCGCTGTTGCTCTTCTTGCCTACTCAGATCCAAAGCCCTGCTTCCCACTGGCTAATTTCCCCTGGAGACTGCTGGACTGCCATTGGTTACCGTGCCTTCTTCAAGTGGGACATTTGGACACTGGCTCTTGTAAGCACCTTGGCTGTCCACTGACCATTTTTTGCTATTTTCTAGCTATGCCCTGACTAGCTTTTAGCTGGCAAGCCAGTCTACACTGTACTGCTTAACCTCCTAATATCTGGATCTGCATGTTTCCAGACTATATGGGCAAATGTGTTTTATACAGGGTATTGTATTTTATTTTAGCTTGTGGGTTACTGTGTTAAATTGCTGTGGGTTTATACTGCACTGTTTGTGCTCATGTGCTAATATTCTGTGACTATATTGCTAACAATGCTAACATTTGCCTATTGTATTCCTTTCGTCCCCTCTGCTGTAGCCTCTCAAATCTCTTCTCCTTAGCTCCACCCCCCACTCACTACCTTGCACTCTGCTTAATTTCTCCCCCTCCTCCTCCCTACCTTTTTTAATACAAAAACTGCTAATGCTGAGTTTTCCAGTACCAACTGTTTAGTAGAACAGGATTGTTAATGTTATAGTTTTTTGCTTTTTTTTGTGTGTGTCTACTTTCATATTTGCAAATTATACTGTAAAGCCACTAGAGGGCAACAACTCACAGAGGTTGCAATCCTCTTCCTACTGCTCTCCCCTAACACTTCTAGTCCTGGGTTCTTCAAAGTCTTGACTGCTCCACGGTGGCTGTATGCTCCAGTTTTAACAGAACTTCCCTCAGATCATGGGAATATCATTCTCAGACTAAATTCATCCCATACTACTGGTGACAAGAACTCTGTGATCACTACAATGCCCCTCACATCCAAGGGGATATCTGCGAGCCTTGTCCTGCTCACTATAATATCACTTGCAGGTCCACCCAGCGGACTTCGCCCTCAACCCACACAATGGCTCTCCCAACTAGCAGTGCTAAATGCTTATGGGGCCATCACATCCCATGGCATGTGAGTCTCTGAGCACACCTCGCATGGGCGTTCTATGCCCTGGTCGCAAGAATACCAGCTTAATGATCCATACATGCTGCCACTCTTCCCAGGGATGGTGACACAATTCAACACTGTGAGAGAGCGACCATCTAGGAGAAGGAAATGAGGAAGGAATCTAAAACTCCTACTGTGCCATCTTGCTCGCCTGCTCATGCTCTTACTCCTACTATCAGGCAATGTGCACCCCAACCCAACCTAGGTGCTAGCAAGATGGCAGCAGCTTTGAGCCACCCCAGGAATTAGCCTGCAGATTTCTATGTTTAATTGTGTTTAATTGCGTTTTTTGCTATTCTTATATTCTTTGTTTTCATTTTAGTTAGATAGGGAGGAAGTAGTGAGTTAGACTAGTATCACTGCAATTATTTTTCGGGTTTTTTGAGGTTCTTTTTTCAGCTTTGTTGAAGTATTCTTCTGTATTGTGCTCCGACTGTGTTTGTGGTGTAGGGTCGAGGCAGGAGCAGGATTCTGCTTCTCATATGCCAGCGGTGCCATTTTCTTTGATTATTTCTTAGGCTTTCAAGACAATTTTACTTTTACCTTTTTATTCCTGTTACTGGAGGCACTGGAGCTGTTTGAAAGCACTTCCTTAAAGTCATAAATCACGCTTTGCATCAAACTGAGGCAGCAGGTGAGGAGCCCTTAATTTTGGACATCTTTTCATCTATTTGATACCCAGGGAATGGAGCTAAACTGTGTGGAATAGGATTATCCATGTGGGAGAAGAATAAGCTGAAGTGGTATTGAACTGAGCCCCGGGTCGTGAGTTACTGTAAATTTCTTGATTCATGCTGGTCTTTGGGATATTGGGGGCTTATACCTGGTTATCTGCCGGGAGTGCTTTGGGTGTGGGGGGTGGATTATTGGCCTCAGCAGGCTAAAGGGAATTGTCCAGTGACTCTCCTTGCAGTTTAGCGGGGGGGGCATTCGGTGAACTAGTGGAGCTGGGCCATCAGGCAGTTGGAGAATGGCTAGAGGATCTTGCACCTAAGTCCCAGGTCTTCTGGGGCCAGCTTCCACCTTTTCCCATAGCCGGGGTACTGCCTGATGGGTAGGTGGCCCCAGAAAATTGAGACTACTGTGACTAAGTGGAGTGATCTACAGGACTTGGGGGACCTATTGATGGCTGCTATGGGGATTGTTCATCTCTGGGAGGAAGGCAGGAGGGTCTCTGCTGGAGAGTGGAGGATTGCCTGGTTGTCCTTGGGATACTTGGATTGCTGGCTGGAGGGTCCTAATTCCTGTGAGATTGCTATTTTTATATGGTGGTCACTGGGGGGGGGGCTTTCTGTGATCTGAAGAAACATAAGGAGAATACGGTTGAGAACTGATGGATTTGTAGGACTATTGGCTCCTTGACTTTGCTCATTTTTTTGTTCCCTGGCCCTGATGCATCTTTGGAGACCTTGCTGCCTCATAGATTGGTTGGAGGGGGTGAGAGACCCTCCATTTTATGCTGTAAATTTTGCGATCGAACTGTCAGAGTAAGAGTACTGCAGCTGAGATCCACAAAACTGATTTGATCTGCTGGAGGAAGATTTCAGTGGTGAACTTCAAAAACTTGGTTTGGTTGGGGGTGAGAGCCCCAGTCAAGCATTAGTAGATTTATTGTTTTAATAATGGACTAAAGACTCTGAACTGCAGGAGTGAGAGTTCAGCTGTTGGATCATAAAAACTGGTTCTGGTCGGGGGTGAGAGCCTCAGCTAAAAGCCAGTCTATACTGTTGAAGATTTTTCTTTTTTCCTTTTACTTCTTCCTGATGTTAATTAAAGTTATAATTGGTTATAGGGAGTTTTAGTTAAGTGGGGGGCTGGGGTGGTTCATTTAGTATTGAAGTGATTTGGTATAACGTTTGTTTGATTTCAGTAGTGATTGGGTTTTAGTTTGTATTGCGTATTAGAAATTTATTTTGCGAGGGTGTGGGATTTTATTTATGGTGGATCTGGTTATTGTTAATTTAAACATAGAGATCTGGAATTTAGATTTTTTTAAATGTGTTAGCAGGCTGCTGTCCCAGTAAGGCTCTACTCCCCTTCTGAGCTCCGTGACCTCCGCCCTTTTAACTGCTCTCCAGTGTCCGCAGCGGTATATAACCACTGCAGAGCACTGGAGATAGCAGGCAGAAGACGGAGGGGCAGGGGTTCCAGACCCTGGGGGAGGAGAGCGGGGTGGCCGGATTGGGATTGTGAGAACCAAGAGATGCCCTGGGGCAAAATGGAATCCCGACCAAGGTTCACCTTGTCTGGTGCCCATACCCAAGAGCTCATCTTGTAGTGTGCTGGTAGCTCAGACTGTCCCGGCATCCTATCCAACTCGCGTGGTGTTAGGTAATGTTAGATCTGTTACAAATAAGACTGCTATTATAGCTGATCTTGTTGGGCCAGCAGATCTGGCCTGCATCACCGGACCTGGCTGCATGGAAATTCTGGCCCCACTTTGGCGTTAGCCATTTCTGGCTGATTTCTTGGTGATACACTGTGCGAGGTTGGATCACAGGGGTGGGGGTGTAGCAATTTGTTTTAAATCAGAATTGAGCCTTGTGGACGTGCCAGTTGAGGGAACCAGATCCTTCGAGTGTGTTGTGGTCGCAGGTGTGGGGTGCAGGATCATTCTCATCTACCGCCCACCTGGAGCTGAGAAGTTGTTCCTGCATAAAGTCGCAGACTTCATTGTCGACATGGTATTGGACTCCCCCAGGCTAATGGTGCTGGGTGACATTTATGCCTGGGTCGACGATGAACTCTCGTTATTTGGTCAAGACTTCCTCCAACTTATGTCTTCATTAGGTTTCACACAGGTAGTTACCACTGCAACTCACACTAAAGGCCACTTGTTGGACCTGGTTTTCCTCCTGGTGATGGAAACTTCTCACTTGGTGGTGAACCAGTCAGTTGGTCAGATCATCACTCCATTGTGCGGTTACTAGGTGCCTCCCCAGAGCTTACTAACTAGTTTGACCTTCTTGATTCCTTGAGGGACGTGGCTTTTGTGTCACATGGAATCTCCACAATCTATTCCCTAATCCTCTCTAGACTCCCCTCCAGGGGCCCAGGCCATCTATCACTTTGGGACTCACTCTTGCCCTCTTCTAATCTTAACTGGAATAATATATGGAGGGATCTTTACATTTACACCTCACAAGATAGATTAAGAATCTCCCAATTCCACATCCTACATGACTTATACTCCACCCCAGTTAAATTAGTGAAAATTGGCAAGTTTATCTCTCCCACTTGTGTTAGATGTGGTCAAGAAGATGGCAACCTCCTCCATATTTTTAGGTCCTGCCCGAAAGTGTCTCCTCTCTGGGCCCTCACTGAGGCTAAGGCCAACCCCCTATTAGGCCTTGATGGACTCTTCACTCCAGAAATACGTACTTTAGGGGATTCCAGTGCAATCCTTGTTAAAGAGCGGCATTTCCATAGTTCCCTGATATCCTTTGCAGTTAAAAAACTAGTCCTTAAGCACTGGCTGGATCTAACCCTCCAATCCTACCAGGAATGGTTCTGTGAGTTCTTACTCAGCCTGAGAACTGAGCATATGATTGCCAGTTTAAGCTAAAAAACATCCCTCTGTGATAGGAAGTGGGGCAAGCTTTACACCCTGTATACCAAATAATGTCCTTGCTCCCCTTTCTTGCCCCTTTTGTCTCCTCTCTCCTCCATCCTTTTATGGTCAGCCTTTAACTATTTACAGTATGCCATTCACTCCATGGGGTGGGTGATGGTGGGCAGGGTGGGGGAGGATTTTTTTCAACAATAGTTGGGGGCATTTCTTCTTTTTGGGGGCGTCTGGGGTATTGTTGTGGTCTACTGGTTTTATAATGCTAAGTTCATTAACTTGTTTATTGTCTGAAGTTCATGTGTGACTGTGTTTTTCTTTGTTTGAAATGATAAAGCTTATTAAATTTGAAAAAAAAAGATCATCACTCCATAAGGTTCAGTTTCTTTGCTCCCCCTTATACAGGCCTGCCCCTGTGGAGATGTCTCAATACCGCCCTTTGCGGGGTGTGACCCCAGATGGTCTTTTGGCAGGATTGGACCTATCAGGATTACTGGGTATGCGCGAGGGTCCTGAAAACCTTCTACAGGCCTATAATAGGACTGTAGTGGGGGCTCTGGATGCCCTCGCTCCTGTCCATGTTTGCCCTCTCACTCTTCACCCTCAATCCCCTTAGTTTGATGGGGCTTTGAGGGAGCTGAGACGAAAAGGTTGAAGGTTAGAACGTAGCTGGCGGAGAACCAGCCTGGATGCTGACAGACTTAGACTGATGGGACATCTTAAATACTATCGGTCAGCAATCTCCTGTAAGAAGGCAGAATTCCTGTCCAGAGAGGTTGCTGCAGCTCAGAATCAACCTGCTCATCTCTTCCGTAATGTGGACTGACTGTGCAGTCCAGCCTGTCTGTAAGTTCGGAGAGTGTTTTTTCACGAAAAGTGTGAGGAGTTTGTTCAATTCTTCGCTGATAAGATTGCCGACATCAGATCAGAGATCCATTCAGCTCATTCTGTAGGGGAGGAGAGTGGCGGGTGGATTGTCACTTCACCTGGGCTTTGGTGGATAGAGTTTGAGCGGCTGGGGATCGAGGATATCAGAAGGATTCTCAGAGACATACGCCCGACCAGTTGTAGTTTGGATCTGGGCCCTACTCAATTTGTGCTAGGCTGTATTGATGTTATCAGCCCGGTCCTTGCAGAATTAGTCCGGTGTTCACTTGAGATAGATGAGTTCCCTTGCTCCCTGAAGGAGGCAGTGGTAACTCCCCTTCTCAAGAAATCATCACCTGACCCAGACTGTCCCGCTAACTACCGTCTGATCTCTAATCTTCCCTTTGCGGGGAAGGTTACTGAGAAGGTTGTGGCACTGCAGTTAGAGAGCCACCTTACCATCCATGACATATATGATCCTCTCCAGTCCGGTTTTCGTAAGAGGCATAGTACCGAGACTGCTCTGGTTCAGATACTCAGTAATTGCGAGAGATCAGAGATCCTGTACCATTTTGGTTTTTCTTGATCTGTCTTCAGCTTTTGATACTGTGGACCATGGGGTGTTGCTGGATCACTTGCCGACTATGCCTGTTTGGTATGGTTCTCAGATGCATTCATTCCTCACCGGTAGATCACAGAGGATTGTCTCTGGGGTGTTTTCCTTGAAGGCTTTCCCTCTGTACTGTGGGGTGCCGCATGGTTCCGTGCTGTCCTTCATGTTCTTTGCAGTGTATATGCTGCCATTGGGAGACATTGTGAGACAGTAGGGGTAAAGGTTTCACTGTTATGCAGATGATACACAGCTCTACCTGTCTTTTGCGCCCAACCAGGATAGTGCACTCTCACTTTTTAATAACTGCCTTGCAGAAATGCAGGACTGGATGAACATCAGCTGGCTAAAGCTCAATTTGGACAAGACCAAGGTGTTGGTGGTGGATCCTGGTCACCAGATATAGAAATCGGGGACTGGGTGCCCCTCAGAACTGTGGCTTGGGGGGTCCCAGTTACCGACCTCTGAACAGGTGCGAAATCTGGGGGTAATTCATGATGACAGTCTGACACTTCATTCACAGGTGTCGGCCATAGTTAAGTCCTCCTTTTTTCATCTCAGGAATATTGCCCGGATCAAGCACCTAGTTTCATCTGGTGACTTGTCTACTCTGATCCACACCTTTGTGACTTCATGCCTTGACTACTGTAATTACCTTTTGCTAGGGCTTCCAGGGGTTGATATCCACTGCTTACAGCTGGTGCAGAACGCTGCGGCCAGGCTGTTGTCTGGGTCATCTCGATCCAGCCACATAACACCTGTGCTGCGCAAACTGTACTGGCTGCCAGTTCAGTGGTGGATCACCTTCAAGGTCAGTTTGCTGACCTACAAAGCCCTACATGGACAGGGACGGAGCTACCTGCAAGATCTCTTGCACTCTTACTGCCCCCTCTGACCACTTCGCTCAACCGTTGAGGGATTGTTGGAGAATTCCAAAGTATGGTTAAAAACATCTGGATCGAGGACATTTTCATTTGCTGTCCCTACCCTGTGGAATTCTCTGCCTCACCAGATACGGGAGTGCCTGACAGTGGAGAGCTTTAAGACCACCTTACAGACTTATTTATTTCAGCCTGCATTTGGGACTGTTGGTAATTGATTTTTACTGGAAATGTTTTGATTTTATCTGAATTTTAATACTTTAAGGTTTTAATTGTTTTTAATGTACAGCGCTCTAATACTTGGTGAAGAACGCTTTATAAATAAAGTTTATTATTATTATTATTTATTAACCTAGGCCCACCACTGCAACAGGTGAATTGAATGACCAAACCAGCTGGACTTACTCTTGCCTCAATTAACATATGCAGCCTGCTCCCTAAATTGGATAACCTGAAAGCATGGGTAACCTAACACAGTCTGGACCTTCTCTCAGTGATAGAGTCTTGGCTCTCTCCCAAAGTACTGGACTCCACTATCCTTTTACCAGGTTACACCTCATTCAGACAGGACCATCTCTCAAAAAGAGGTGGGGGATGTGTCCTGTACATCAGGGATTCCCTTCAGAGGCATGTCCTCCCTTCCCCCAGTAGTAGTGATAACCTGCAGGTCCTGACCATAAAACTCCTTCTGGGATCACATAGTAGAGCTCTAACCATACTCTCTGTATACAACCCACCCAGACTCACTGGCGCTGGTACCGGGGACCTGATGGACTATGTGAGCACCCTGAGTCTTAATACTGAAATCGTGATGCTGGAAGATTTCAACATCATTTGGCTCTCCTCTACTGCCACCTCAATCAAAGATGCCTTCACAGCTGTCCATTTCTCACAAATGGTTGAGACTCCAACTCGTATCAACTACAAAACTGGGACCAGCACACCCCTTGACTGGGTTCTATCCAATTGGCCTGCCTGCATCAACAACACTAATGTTCTCCCTGATTGCCTGAGTGACCACTCTCCACTCACATGTACTTGGTCCTTCAACTATTGTAAACCACCCACCAGAACAATTACAAATGAGTCTTAGTAAAAGGGCACCAGGAGCTGCTAAAAATGGACCTCAAGTGTGCAGATTGGACAGCACTCTATAATGCCAATAATGTGGACACGACCCTGGACAACTTCATAAAAACTTTCAGCGCCATCTGTGGTGAGCATGCCCTGATAAAAACCAGAAAGATAAGAGAGCACTGTAAGCCCTGGATCACCCCGACCTCCTAGAGCAACTACAAGCCAGAGATCACTTATGGCAGATAGCGAGAGCACATGGTACCACCGCTAACACACAGAGGTATACAAAAGCTCAGAATGAGTGCACTAAAGCCATCTAACTCACCAAAAGCAAATACTACAAAGAAGCCCTCTTCAGCAGCTGGACTAACAGTAAGTCATTCAGGGATAACCTCAACAACATAACCGGCAAGGACCCCAAATCTGCACCAGCCATACTCTTGATCTACGGCGTACCATCCTTGGACCACATGCGCATTGCCAACTCACTTAACATCAGATTCATGGACCTAAGCAGTGTGCTGCCAGCAGACTACTTCAAGCACCCCACCACCGACTGATCTGAATATGGCCAAACAACATCACTTAACTGCCTGCTCTTCTACTTTAAAGAAGTCTCTCAAGCCATAGCTAAAAAGTACCTGGAGAAGGTGCTGGGAAAATCTAGACATAGCGAGGACACTCTGGACCTAAAATTCGTCAAGCTGGCCCTGGCTGAAGTCCTAGACCCACTCACCAAACTAATCAACCTCTCCCTCTGCCTCTCTCAGTTCCCTCAGAGATGGAAATCAGACACAGTAACTCCAGTGCACAAAGGTGGCAACAGGACCCTACATAACAGCTACAGACCTATCTCCATACTCCCCTCTCTCCAAAGCCCTTGAGCAGATAGTGGTGGACCAGTTAGTCGAACACCTGAACTAATACCAACTTCTCTGTCCTGAGCAACATGGCTTCCGATCAGGTCACAGTACTATCACGGCCTCGCTCAAATTCACTGGACTCATTTACCATTCAGTTGGTCAAGGTCTCCTGGTTGGGGCAATTTTCATTCAACCTATGAAAAGCATTTGATATGGTGCATCATGAGCTCCTGCTGGACCAACTGCTAGCTACGGGACTCTCCTCTGAATCAGTACGCTGGTTCAGCAGCTACCTTCACAATCACTCACAAAAGATCAAAATAGGGGGATCTCCTCTGATAACAGACCAGTCCACTCAGAGGTCTCACAAGGATCAATTCTGGGACCTCTGTTGTTCAGTTTCTTCCTAAACAAACTGCCATCCGCATGCCTGGGACGAATGCTCCTATACACAGACAATGCGGTCATATTCAACAGCAACCCTAATCCCAAACAACTGGCGATGGATATCCAAAAGGGGTTCTCAGCGACTGAAAAATGGTTTATGGATCACAGACTAGTCATGAACTTCAAAAAAACTAAGACTATGATGTTCACCTGCATACAGATCAAGCATAAGGCCTCCTTCCTTACATTCAGGAATGCCAATGGGGACCCACTGGAACACGTCAAGCAGTTCAGGTACCTGGGCATCACACACTACTCTGCACTTTCGTATACCCACCACATCAACAACACAGCAAAGGTGATTAATACAAGAATAGGGATCCTATACAGGCATAGGCACTGCCTAACACATGAGGCATTGAACCTGGCCATCAACAGCTCGATAGTCTCCCTCGTCGAGTATGGCCTGGCAATCTATGGGTTGGCGACAGACACAGCCCTAAACTGCATCACCACTGCACTAAACAAGGCGGGCCAACTGCTCACAGGTGCAGAAAGACTAACGCACGCCTGTGAGCTGTACACCCCGGCAGGTTGGCTACAACTGAAGGACAGAATAAATTACCAAACCTGCCTCATCGCCAAGAAATGCTCCCTCAACCACCTACCCACAGGGGTCCAGAACCTCCTAACTCCAGACTCAAGCACCCGACCCTCAAGGAACTCTTCCACTCAGACCTACAAAGTTCCCAGATGCTGCACAGCCCTGGCACAACATGTCTTTTACTATCGTGCTCCACTATGGACCAGTGCCTTACCTCCTGACATTATCAATGCCACATCTATTGGATTGTTCAAATGCAGACTCCGGCAGCACCTAGTAAAATCTAATAAATGTGACCGCTACCATTAGCACCTTCCCAGAGCATCAACCAACTACCTGTACTTACCTTCTGACAACTCACTGGGTTGAGGGACCCCATTCCCAGTTCTTCAGATTACACCTACCCCCCCCAGTCATGACATCGCTCTTACTTCCCTTCCCTACCCCCTCAGATGTTCCTAACTACCTTACTCCTTCCACCCATGTTTGCAACTCCTCCTTCTTCTCACCTCTGAGAGCTTCCAAGTAGGGTGTTAACCTCTGATGCCAGCTAGCTGCTTTACTGCCTAAGCTGTTTAATGCTGTTGTACCCTGTAACTTACCTGTACCATATGTAACCTTGTCATCTGTACTGTATTGTCTATGTAATGAATGTGGAACCTATAAATGAGCATCTGCTCACTGATGTAATCCAAGACCTCAATAAATAAAATAAATAAATAAAAATTAAAAATCATTATTGAAGCCCCCAAAGACATGTTTTTTCATGACTTGATAATCAGTTGTACAGCACTTGCTGAAAATAACTAATCCCAACCTCACAGATTTTAGAGGAATATACACAATCCCAAAAATTACCTTTTTTTCTCCCACCAACAGTTACACTAATAGCCATAAGCTCACATTTTGGACTGCGGCCTATGACATCAGTTGTTCCACAGACTAATGATCTCTAACATAAGTAGCACAAACCCCCTCACCTAGTACCTTTCCTATCATTTTAAAATTAAGAAAAGGTATGTTTCAGAGATTCCACTGAGCCCTCTATTTCAGATGTCAACCAGGTTTCAGACAGTATGACAACATCTGGGGCCAGATATTCAAAACTTATCACTGGGCGCAAACCATTAGCACTGCAAATGCGCCCTGATTGCACCAGCCTGCCATATTCAAAGGTGTAAACAGCATCAGCGCAACATGTTAGTGCCTGTGCTAAAACATAATGCATGCGCAAACTGAAGTGAGTGGCAGGGACATGCATATAGGCGCACCAGAATATTCAAAACAATAGCACCACGCAACGGATGTAATGCGGTGCAAATTAACACAACCAAAAAGGTCCTCAACACCGGGCAAACCAGGGATGGGGCGTGCACACTGCAGCAACACAAGCTGCATGGTGTAACTGCTGTGACAGAACCTATAAGTCTTGTGGCTCCCCGATCCCCAATACATGTATGAAAATATAGAAACAATGTCCCTGGTAGTCCAATGCCCCCCCAGCCCCTATCCATGATACATGTAATAAAATATAGAATCAAAGCCTCGCTCTCAATACATGTAATAAAATACAGCATCAAAGCCTCGATCCCTGAGACATGTAATAAAATACAGAATCACAGCCCCGATCCCCGTGTCATGCAATAAACTATAGAATCAAAGTCCTGCTCCCCAATACATGCAAATCAAATGGGAGCAGTGGATGGAGAGGAGGGATGGAATCAGCTGCAGGGGGACTGAAGCAAGCTAGAGGAGTGGTCAGAGAGTTGACAGCTGGGGTCCAATGCAAAGAAGTGTAAAGTTATGCACTTCGGGGCAAAGAACCCAAGGAGAGAAAACTGGCTGGGGGGGGTAAGCTGGGGATCACTGAGGAGGAGAAGGACCTAGTGGTAATGGTAACAGGGACCATGAACAATACTGCCAAGTGCAGGAGAGCAGCTGTAAAAGTGAAAAAAATGCTGGGGTACATAATGAGGAGGTTTTCATCCAGGCGAAGAGAGGTGATTTTGCCCCTCTACAGGTTGCTGGTAAGGTTGTACTTGGAGAATTGTGTGCAGTTTTATAGGCCATACCTAAAGTGTGATATCAGGCTACTGGACGGGGTGTGGAGAAGGGCAACAAAGATGAAATGTGGAATGGAGGGGAGATACTATGAGAGCAGGTTGGGCGACCTGAATATGTACACCCTGGAGGATAGAAGGGACAGGGGGACATGATAGAGGCATTCAGGTATCTGAGGGGAATTAATAAGGATGAGGCAGATGTGGTCTTTAAGCTAAGGAGGGGGAGGGACATCAGGGAGCATGGGCTAAGAATGGGGGGGAGATTTAGGAGGGAAATGAGGAGACACTATTTCACTATTTGGAGAGGGTGGTAGCAAAATGGAATGCACTACCAGAATGGGTGGTATCATGTAAATCTGTGAACAGCTTTAAAAGGGCATGGGACAGGGAACAGGGGAGAGTGTGGGAGGTGGAGGTGGGGAGCGGCAGTGGGATGACAAAGAGGAGGAGGCGGGGCAGCTGCAGGCTAGGGGTGCTAGCTGCACACCTGAGCAAACTTAGATAGACTGGGTGATCTGTTTCTGCTGACACATTCGTATGTTCGTATGTAATAATATACAGAGTCAAAGCCCCGATACATGTAATAGTACACTATATAGAATCAAAACCCCGATCCCTGATACATGTTTTTAAGTGACAGTCCCATTGTCCCTGTTAGTCTAGTGGCCCCCTCCAGCCCCGATCCCCAATCCCTGAATCATGTTGTGAAACACAGTCCACAATCCCCAGTAGTCTATTGCCACCCCCCCGGCCCTGATCTCCCATAATGAATATTTAATTATCCCTGGTGGTCCTTTTACACTTGGGTTATGCCCCCTATTGTCCCACATACACCTCACACTGTCTTTCTGGTCTATTATACTGTGATACTGCTATTTTGCACTTATATATAGATATGAGTGCTAGAAATTTGCTTTGCTGCTAAGATATGCTAATATTGTCATGCATGATTTATTATACCTCACTATAATACATTTATCTACATTATGTTTGTCTTTTACATATATGCCATATATAATATATGTAATCACTGATAAGATGACTCAGAGGGGTCATCAGTGATTATTGTATACTCATATTCTCATATAATTATATGTAAAGTGTATTTTACACTCAGGCAGATATGCCTGTCAACAGCTCTCTTTGTCTAAGCAAGCTGACACAGAGAGAGACAGCTTTGTTATGTCTCTATGTTTTATATTGTACATAAGCAAGAAATGTAGTTTGAACTGTCAGCATTTCTTTGTCTAAGCTATAATGCTAATGAAAGCATATTCTGTCTCATATGATACTCATTAGTAATATAATTCTGTCTCCTAAGTCATTTTCCAATGGAGAATGACTTAGGACCAAAACATATTATTTCTAATATCTGTAACTATGTTGTAATCTCTGTTGCTATGCTGTTACCTGTAGTATTTAGCTGTCTGCAACCCATTGTAGCGCTCTCCAGACACTACTGTAACTTCTCTAGAAGGGCAGAGAGCTGGAGCACAGGGAGAGATAGAACAAGATCTTAGAGAACCTAAGATCTACAATTCTGGAGATTATGTACATTCTTCAGGAGTGTGGTGAGAAACCCATCTCCCTTGTGATTTTCTTTGTCACATGCTTGGTGTAAGTAGCATAATAAACTTTATTATAAAAAGGGTCTGAGAAATGGAGCTTTCTGATTGGCTGCAAACATTCTAACAGCCTTATGTTAATCTTTTATTAACATACATGTAGAGCTTAGCCATATGCTGAACAAGGTTTAACACTGTTTAAAAACATTTTTTATTTTATAATAGCAATAAGGCACTTCAAGGGATATTTTAATGGTCAGTTAATCACCCTCTAGGAGCATGTGGCACTCAGCTACACCTCATGCCACAGTACACCCCTAGAAGGTGATTAACCGACCATTAACATAACCCTTGGTCATGCCTTATTGCTTAATTAGTACTCCTTGCTTGTTTACGAATGTTTCTTGGTAGACTCTGAGACACAAGAATCTATATTATTATTATTATTATTATTATTATTTTTATTGTTTACCCCACACGCCAAGAGTGTTTAGACAACATAATGGCAACCGCGAAATGGAGTCTGGATGTTTTTGCCATTGGCCGGGAAATCCCCAGTAAAAACAAGCTGAAAAGTGTCTAATGTTTAAAATTTTTCGGTCAGTTGTGTGTCCTACAGTGCAGACAAAACAATTTCTTGGCAGATATTCAATTTCTGTGTAATGAGTTGTTTTATTTTTGATTTTTTTTCCTATTCTTTCTCTGTGGGAACACAGCTATTAAGGATCTGAAACAAACAGTTAGACAGCTTTCTTGTGCACTGAAATCCTGATGGGTATTTACTCATCTAGGTGTCCACATACGCCAAAGGCTGTTTGTGTGCTTTCATGAATTTTGGTTGCAAACAAAGTTTTTTGATCCACAGACAGCTAAGGGTTTCTTATCTTAAGACATGTCTAAATATATCAGTACTGAGTTGAGGCTGGATGCCTTAACAAGCCAAACTGCTAACAGTAGTTGGCTTGATTTTGCTAAAATATCAAAATCCAATGATAGTCCTTTAAGGGATATCATAAAAGCCCATTATGGGGAATTGAAAAACTGTACCAATGATCCTGAAGGATTATTAATTGCAACATTGTTTAATTGTTTTGATGCTGTTCTAAATAAGATATCTGTTTTGGAATCTGAGCATGTTGCTTGCAGAATGGAGAATGCTGCTTTGATGCAGATGATTAGTCTGAAACAGGCTTCTAATATGGAAAGAATAATTGGACTTCAGTCTGAGTTGGAGTCTGTCCATCTAGAAAATTAGTCTCTCTTTAATGAGAGAAGTAGCCACGACCTGCATTCCTTAAGAGACAATACTCAAAAGGCAAAACTTAGAAAAAATATTTTTCAAACAAATGGTGTTCTGGCTAGTAACACTGATTTTTTATGTTTTGAAAACAAGGAACTTAGAGATGATAAGTCTGAAGTAATTACTGAAAAAGTTAACGAGCTGGTATTTCAACACCAGACCTTGATGGTACAGCATGATTCAGTATGTTTTAATTACAGCAGACTTGAAATGAAGGTTTTCAATATAAACTATGGCACAGCTTCTGTCAATAATAAGCATGTTTTACAATATGGGAATGTCTAGAAATCTGAAAACAAAGCACTTAATAGCATTCTAACTCCTGTATCTGAGTTAGAATGTAGGAGTAAAAAGTCAGATATGGTGAACTTGTGCCATCAGCCAGAGGTATTGGCAGGGCATACTAACTTAATGTCCAAAGACCTTGCCTCTTCTGATGTTGAAGAGTTTGATTTTGAACACTCACAGTATGCTGTGGGGTGGACTAGAGCAAAGGCTAGCCACTTGTTTTTCTGTGATCCACAAAATGGAGAATTGTTAGAGTCTCAAAATGGTGGACACACATGTGATCAGGTTGCATCCCAATACCATCCCCAAGATGGCCGCTCATGGTCATGTGATGATAGTCATGACACAGTAACCCATGATGCCCATGAGGTAATCCAAAATGGCCGACCACCATCTCATGGAGGTTCGATCCTGCAGTCACGGGGACCTGTGATTGCTGCCATAACCAAACAAAACATACCAGAGTTTTTTGGCATGATTAATAATGTTATCAATAATACTAGAGTTTCTAAGGGACAGAAAATTCTCATTAAAAATGATGTTGATGTACTTTTGAATAGGGCTGATACGCAATCTGTCATGAAGTCAGCGTCTGATGCTGAAGAAACAGCTGATGCTGTTAACAGTGTTTGCTTTATTAGCATGGCCTTCGTTAAAGAACACAATGAAGTTAATTACATGAAATGTTTTTATTTCCTTTTTAATGATACATCAGCTTTCCCCGAGAAGACTGAATGTACTGCTTTTCCTATGCAGTGCATTAATATCTTAAGCTGCAACATTAAAAACAATGTTGCTACCATCCAGCAACATTCCGGTAGGGAAACCCACTTTATATTTGATGGGGGAGGGGAAAACCCTGATTCTGAAAGCCCTGTGGCTGTGATATTTTCAGCATCACAGGTCATGTTGGGGGGGGAGGGTTACAGGTTTGATTTCTGAACTTGAGCTGACAACTGTCTCAGCACTATTTTCTCCACCCCTGATGGCTACTGAACCACAATCCATAGCTGGAGAATTACGTGCAGCTTGCACACCACTTTTCTCCACTGTGCAGGCACCCTTGATAGTGCCAGCACTGTCTGCACATGATGCAGAACCTCCTCCATCACTGACACCTGTATTATCCCATACTATGGCTGCAATGGCGGGCACTACAGGTAAGAAGGTACAAGGTATCATAATACTGATATCATTGTCTTTTCTTTTGGGATCACTGACCATAGCCCCAGCATTGGTTAATCTTAACACAGCTTTAGGACATTATTCTGAAACTGCCACATCAGATAAAGCAATCTCAGCAGTTTTAGCCTAAACTTACAGTGGGCACATCAGACCCTTTGCTTATGCATCCCAGATGCTTGCCCCAGTGTAGTTGAAATACAACCTTTGTGAAAGGGATCTTTGGGCTATATACTGGGCAGTGAGGTACTTTATGCACATCACTGGATGTGCACCGATTGTGCTGCATTCCAATCATTTGCCAGCTAACTTTCTGTTGTCAGACAGAGTACAAGATGACTCTGTATCCAATGCCAGACTTACACACTGGTCTCTCATTTTACAGGATCATGACATCACTGTCCTTCCTATCAAAACTCCATCCTTGTTGGCCCATGGTCTACAATTTGCAGGAGAGACCCATGATTATTCACTCCAACCCACTGACCTACCTGTCCCAGTGCCCTTTCTGACAGAACTTCAGAAAGTGTTAAAAGACACCACTGTGTGTCATGTTTTGACTGATGACTCAGCTACACATACCAACGATGGTCAAATACCAGGGTTTGAAATTCTTATTGTGCATCCTAGTGATGACACGGTGTGCATGGCTAGTAATTGCATCATCATATATGTACGATTCACAGGCAATGTTAAAACACGCCTGGCAAATAAAATGAAAAGCAGGGAGGCGATGAGTCTCCTAATTACCACAAATATTTGTGAATGGTTTAGAGAGCTGGAATGTCCTTGAGAAAGACACAGCTTGTGTTAAGAAAGGAATAAAAAGATTCTTCCTGACGTAGAATGATACTAGCACTCCATGAGAGGGTTAAGTTCTGCCCACTTCAAGAAATGTCCTTGAGATAATTACAGAAAGCACTGCAGATACAATGTTTTTATTATAGTTTCTAATTGGGACTGTTTCTCTCTAAACTGAATTTCTTTGGCAGAAGACAAACTTCTGTTCCGGTACTCTGTAGTATCGCTGTGAAATACAGTGACTTGTTTGTGTACAACACAAACCTAATCAGTTTAAATACTGTACATTCATAAGATTCGAGCATGTTGTATGTATATTCCTCATGCTCCATAAGAAGGACCCTCATATGAGGGCAGTGTATAGGTTCTTTAATATAGGAACTGAGGAATAACTTCTAGAAAATAGCTCTTATAGAAAGTGAAAATGACATTCACCTATCCAGTGATGGCCTACTCATTTGGCATATCACTGCTGTAATACTCATGGAAAGTTACGGGTAATTCCTGAACACCTGAGAGTAGATTTTATCAACTATACCAAGTACATCGTACTTCAACTGGTGGACACCAGTGAGTCAGTAAAAACACTAGACAGACTAAAATCTTCTGTCTTGTGGCCACATATGAGAAATGATGTAGAACACTACATTAGTAACTGTTTGACCTGTGAACAGAACAATCCTATACCAGCTAGAACAAATGCATTGTTATCCCAGAGGCAAAAGGCCCCTGGAACAGAATACAGTTTTGACTACATTGGCCCTATGCCAAACACTAAGAACTAGTTTGCACTAGTAATCACCAGCTTATTTTCCAAACAGTTTAAAGCTATCCCAAAACAGAACAACACAGTCAAAGTGACTGCAAATGTCTTGGTAAACCAGCTATTTACCAGGTAGGGTTTTACCCCTAAAGGTAAATTCTGATTACAGGGATCTGGCTTTATAGCCAAAGTAATGTAGGAAATTCTGGATTTGTTATGGGTAAAACAAAAGTTTTATATCCCTTACAACCCAAAGTCATCAGGACAGGTAGAATGGGATAACAGGCAGAACTTAGTTATGTTATAATAAACTTGTTCAGAAAACCCAAAAGGATTGGAATTCATTATTGCCTTTACTCCTTATGGCAATAAGAGGGACACCCTCTGCAGGTACACAGCATACACTATTTTTGAAAATCATGGCCGGACGGTCCATGAGACTCCCAGAACATTTACTTCTGGACCTGTGTACTGCCACTGCTGATAGAGCATCATATGTTAAATATCTCAGACAAGACATCCAAAAAGGTATACTTGTTTGCTTCACAATATATGTGCAAGGCCCAAAAACATGCCCTATCCCATTGTAAACAAATGCAGTCCTGCAGGCTACCAAGTTAGACTGCCTCACTATAACAGTCATTGATAAATGGCTACATGCCAATCAAATGAACCTGTTTAAAGGAGATTAAATTACTTTTCCATACCCCAATGGGTGGAATAGCACTAAACTAACTATGTTTTCCTTTTTCTCTTTTCTTTTAGGTTCCAGAAGAGAGATGCTTGCTTTATTGCTTATTATTCTTTTTAAAAGTATGGGTCTTCTTACAAGCCCAAACTGCACATCGTATTGCAGATAAGGACCAGTGACTTAATCCTAAACAGATTGTTGAGGCAAAATACCTCACAAGATCACATGATTTAATTGCATCCTGTGGAATTTACACTAAAGTCCTAAAAGACATGTTCATTATCCAGAACGTAGTGAGGCCCTACAGAATGTTGTGATCATTGCTTTGGATCAATTCTAGCAGCTAGACTTGATCTGGGCTCCTGTTTATATTTGATTGATAATCAAGAATTTTACATCCAATATTATATGTCAATAAAAGCCATTAGACCTTAAGATTTTTAACTCTATGATGCTTCATAATTTATGACACTTATTACTGAGTGCCCAAAATAGAACCCTGGCCCACCCAGTGGTCTAACAGCCACTTCCAACCAGGTACCCTAGTTAATAATGTGCAGTTCATGCACATCCCAGTGATTTTGAAATCTCACCCTTTAAACTTGGAATGATTTGTTATATGTTTCACAACAAACATTTCCCACTTTTTTTTTTCATAATGATGTGATTGAATACCCTGGCAGCATACCAGGTACTCATTAATGACTCCCTATACAGGGGCTCATAGCACCACACATACACACACTTAGGATTTTCACATCCTGACTGCTAGTGGTACATCTTATGACTGTATACCTACCCAAACACACTAGGCATTTTGGTTTTGTTTTGATTTTTTTTTTTTAAACAAAACACAGGTTTAGACTCAGGCCTACTTGGCTCTGACATATCTATTTGAAATAGGGCTGATATAGCCATTATTCAAGCACATATGTTAAAGGTTCATAAGAGTATGAAATATAATATCATACCCCCCATTGAATGGTATACATGATTTTGCTCATAAAGAGTGACTGACATTTACAATATTAAGGATATTGTGAAGGGGTTTGACCTGACAAATGTTCATGTTAATGAATTAATTTCTGCTTACATTAAGGAAGCAGACGAGCATCACATAGTTAGGGAAGTCCTTTGCACTGCCTATAGCTGTTATGTTCTTACAACACTTTGATTATCTCTTCCGGGATCTGGAATTAGGATATATCCTTGATCTCATACATGACAGACGTATGGGTCAGTGGCATTGCCACATTTTGCACTTCTATTGCATGTGTTAACAAATGTTTATTTGAATCTAGCACTAGTCCCTTGTCAACAGCAAGGAACCTTGGATATGTCACCAGACACACCAGTATTGCTCCATGTTTCGAAACGTATTCCTGCACAATCCAGGAAGACATGTTTATGATTCTCACAGTGTCACTGCCACATTTTTATCCGGCAGCATCCATCTCTGATCATCTGGCAACCGTCCATTCCATTGATCATATTGATGGGAACTTTTATCGTGAAAAGGTTGAAACTACCTCCTTTCCTTGTTTACCATGAGGTCTTGGAATCGTGACTGACTCTGAACTTTGAATGTCGTACCTGAAAGGAACATCACCTTTTATGCAGATGTGACATCTTCCAACCTGTCTTACCAACTTGTGAATACTGGCCTAATAACTGAAATTAGGCTTCCACTTGTAAACTTTCAAATCAACTGTATTCAATCCAGCCAATTAAGATTCTACAATCAAGCTCATTGTTATGCATACTATGAAGCTAGTCTGGGGTGGGGGCAATCCCCTAACTCAGCAAGAAGACTCTTCTTCATTTGATCTACAAGAAATCCATTTTCTTCACTTCTTGTTTTCCAAGCCTGGCTGGCACCTCATACAAACTGAGTACTGTTATAAACTTTTACACTTTGTGCAGCCATGTGATCATCTTCAACTGAACACTGTTGCTATTCCATTGTGAAACTCAATGTGCAATCTAATGCACCCCCTGCTGAGGCCTATGAAAATACTGCTGCCTCCTGAACATTTTGATCAACCTTTGGACAATCTGAATACATTGAATTTGAACTATGAATCTTCATCTAATACTTGAAGAAACCCTGGATTTGTCCCTGGAACTGTTCATAGTTTATGTCTTGTGGACATTGACATTTTGTGTCCTGTTCAACTTACCAACTGAAAAATGCCATCCTTCAAGCTGGTATATTCTGCAGATGTGGAACATTGTGTGGTGACCAACTATACATTCTTCTGATATGGACTAAATGTTATGCAAAGTGAACTTTTCTAACTTCTGTTTTTATTCCCTAAACAAGTAATAGGTTATACAGTAATCACACCTGTTCCCATCCCAGAACCAGATATCATTAAGTCTAGTCCTATCTTGATGCTCCATCTTGATTTTTACTTATTTTTAATATCCGTACAGGCAATTTAAGTTTGTCTCTTCAATTTCTTCCCAATAGGACAGATACACACCTGATACATATCAGTATTTACTAATTGTTTTGATATTGGAAAACCCCGTTGTGAAGTTTTATTCCAAATGTTTATAGTAATACTAGGTTTACTAACATTTTCACTTATAATTACATTTTGTTGTTTAAGGCAAACCCTGAAATACTTCTGTGACCAGTTAATATTCCTCTATCAGGTTCGTGCCACGGGCCTGTAGAGAAATGGTGTCTAACCTCCATCTTTTTGTTGTGTTGCCACTTTTGCAGTTAGGGCAACAAAGAGGGGATTGTTATGCTTGGGTTATGCCCCCTATAGTCCCACATATACCTTACACTGTATTCCTGGTCTATTGTACTGTGATACTGCTATTTTGCACTTATATAGATATGAGTGCTAGGAATGTGCTTTGCTGCTAAGATATGCTAATATCGTCATGCATGATATAGTATACCTCACTATAATACATTTATCTAGATTATGTTTGTCTTTTATATATATTCCATATATTATCTACCTAATCACTGATAAGATGACTCAGAGGGATCATTAGTGATTATTGTATACTCATATTCTCATATAATTATATGAAATGTGTATTTTACACTCAGGCAGATATGCCTGTCAGCAGTTCTCTTTGTCTAAGCAAGCTGACACAGAGAGAGACAGCTTTGTTATGTCTCTATGTTTTATAATGTACATAAGCAAGAAATGTAGTTTGAACTGTCAGCATTTCTTTGTCTAAGCTATAATGCTAATGGAAGCATATTCTGTCTCATACGATACTCATTAGTAATTCTGTCTCCTAAGTCATTCTCCAATGGAGAATGACTTAGGACCAAAACATATTGTTTTTCATAACTGTAACTATGTTGTAATCTCTGTTGCTATGCTGTTATCTGTAGTATTTAGCTGTCTGCAACACATTGTAGTGCTCTTGAGACACTACTGTATCTTCCCTAGATGGGCAGAGAGCTGGAGCACAGGGAGAGACAGAACAAGATCTTAGAGAACCTAAGATCTACAATTCTGAAGATTATGTACTTTCTCCAGGAGTGGTGAGAAACCCATCTCCCTTGTGATTTTCTTTGTCAGATGCTTGGCGTAAGTAGCATAATAAACTTTATTTGTATTCCTTGCTTGTTTATGAATGTTTCTTGGCAGACTCCAAGACACAAGAATCTGTATTATTATTATTTTTATTGTTTACCCTACACACCAATAGTCTTTAGACAACAGTCCAGTGGACTGCTGCAGCCCTGATCCCCCATAAAATGCACATCCCACACACTTGATGGTCTAGTGAACCCCCCACCCTGCAGTGCCTACCACCCCACTCCCCCTCCCATTACCAAGCCGGCAACTGGATCAGCCCACCGAACACCTCCGCAGCCAGCCACCGACTGATCTCTGAATGGACATGTACTGAATACATGCTGATTAAGCACACAGTTGGTGGCTGGCTGCGGAGATGTGTGGTGAGCTGAACCAGTTGCTGGCTCAGTAATGAGAGGGGTGGGAGCGGGGTGGTAGGCACTGCAGAGTGGAGGGTCCACTAGACCACCAGGTATGTAGTGTGTGTATTTTATGGGGATCGAGGCTGCAGCAGTCCACTGGACTACCATGAGTAATTAAATATTTATTATGGGAGATCAGGGTTGGGAGGGCCACTAGACTACTGAGCACTGTGGACTGTGTTTCACAACGTGTTTTAGGGATCAGGGCTGGGGGGACCACTAGACTAACAGGGACAATGAGACTGTCACTTAAAACATGTATCGGGGATCAGGGCTTTGACTCTGTAGTTTACTATGTGTCTTAGGGAGCAGGACTGTGATTCTATATTTTATTACATGCCTCCAGGAACGGGGTTGTAAATCTATATTCTATTATATGTATTGAGGATCAGGGCTCAAATGTGCATGTGTGTGTGTGTGTGTGTGTGTGTGTGTGTATATTATATATGTGTGTATATATATATATATATATATATATATATATATATATATATATATCTTTGACAACATATATGGGGATCGGAGTTGGGGCATAGGCATCAGAGCGGGGAGGAGGGCAGCTGCCTCTCCAGTTTTCTGGGTTGAAGTATAGTGCCCCTTTCATACAAAGCAACAGCAGATGATCAGTGTCACTGTGTGACAGTGCCTTGCTTGCCCCTTTGAAGCTGCCGCAATGCCCTAAGTCCTGCCCCGCCACACTAAAGAAAACAAGTTGCTTATTTCAGTGTCAGTGAACTGTTAAGTGTCTCCCAGAAAAGTTGTAAAGTAGAGTTATTAATCACGTTAAATTACTTCACTGTTGCTGTCTGTATAAGATAATGGCTCTGCAGTACTTTACAACTCCGGAACTTCAGCTCTCCTCTCCCTATTTATTTAAGCAGCCCATCAGCCCTGTCCTTTACACCTGTTTGTTTCTTGGGGCAAGAAAGTCAGGACTTAACACATAGCTTGTCCTGCCATGCTGGTGCCTCCAGGTCCGCAGCAACTCTTTGAATTTGGGAAATAAATAATTTTATTTTGAATGTCCCATGACTCCCGCCTAAGTTCCGAGCCCCAGAAGCCAAGTTAGCAAGGCAAGGGTCAGGGAGGTATAAAGGTAGCCAGTCAGTGCCACATACATCCCATTTCTCCTGACTTACTCTTTCCTTGCTAACCTCCTGGCTTTGTTGGGGTTGCGTCGGTTGTTGTAGTTCAGTTACTTACTGTGAGTGCGGTCCGCTGACTGACTCTGTGGTCCATCTATCTGCATTGGCCGACCATTGTGCTGATGTAAACTAATTTTTTTTATTTTATTTGGACAAAACTAACAATTTTCCCAGGATGGATCCCTGTGTCAGTGACAGCTGCCATTGCTGCGACAGACAGTCGGTGAGTCAGGCAGTCCTGGACCCTGTTGTTAGCTGTAAGCTGCAACTACACACCCCGCCGCCCACCAGCCACGCTCTCTGGCTTGCTTGCCCAGAAGTCATCTACTCCAGAAGTCATCCACTCCAGACCAGTCGTGTGTGTGAGGGACTGTAGGTCAATGCAGTACATCTGGCATCCATAGACCCCTTGTGCTTTACTATTAGAAATCACTGTCAGACTCAGAACTGGACAGGTCACGAGACGTCAGGACAGGAACATCAAGAAGGACAGAATAAAAGAAAATCAGTGAATCTGACTGTTCTGCTGGCTGCTGTAGACTAGTGCTCCTCTGCCTTGCTCCTGGCTGCTATTACCGCTATTTGCCAACACAGGTATTTAGATTTTTCTTATTCTATTATTTATTATTCTTTTTGGTAACCAGGTAATGTTGTCCACTGTCCATGACACCATATGAAAAAATCATTTGTCAATGCCGAATCTTGGTTGCTTGTTAATTTTGTTTTTTGCAACTAACAAAAAATGCATATGTCCTTCTTGTTATGCACAGAGAAATGTCACACATACAGTAGTGACATCTTCTGTGGCATTTCCTGTGCATCTGGTAACATGCCTATTACATTTCATGCCCCCCCAACACACACACACATGCTGTTTCTGTGTGTGTATCTCCATCTATTTGCAGAATTACAAGATTTCCTTGGGTACCTCAGGACTTGCATAGATGCAAAGAGAGAGACACACACAGTGCTGGAATTCAGGCCCGCTCCCCCCAAAACACACGCTCCTCTGACCACATAGCTCTGCTGTCTCTCTCTCATTACAATGCCCACTTGTACTCTCTGTCTCTCTCTCTCTCTCTCTCTCTGTCTCTGTCTGTCTCCCTCTTTCATCCTGTGTCTCCAGCTGTGCCTCTCACTCTCTCTCTCTGAACTGGCTGCCACAATATGCTACCTGTGCACTGTATCGCCCTTCCCCTGCCATCCTGGTATCCTTTCTCCATCGCTGTGTCTCTCTCTCTCTCTCTCTCTCTCTCTCTTTCCTCTCTCTCTCCACTCCCATATGCTTACTCTCTCCCACTACACAGATAATGGTGCGTGCTGTCTCTGCCATGTACTTACTCTTTCCCACTACACAGATCATGGTGCGGGTGAGCCACCACACAGCCACTGCTTCTGTTCATCCTCCCATGCCTACATGTTTGCACTCTCTCTGCTAAGCAGGGCAAACTGTATGACACAGATAACACGACATCTTGTCCTGTGAATGTTGGGGACCCAATCACAGAAGATAGAGAGAGACAGAGAGAAAAACAAAAGGAACTGTCTCAATGTTGCACCCTCTCTCTCTCTCTTGCTCCATCTGCTACCTACATAAACACAGCACTGTGTCTCTGTCTCTCTCTCTCTCTCTCCCCACAGCTTATGGGGACTGCCACTACACAAACACTGTCCTCGAGGGTGAGCATGGGGAATTGCATCCACCTTCTGCCTTTTTCTCTCCATGCACTGCTAGGCAGTTTGCTGTGCACCATAGGCAGGGGACGCTGTGTATCTTCAGGCCGGACCACACAGAATACAAATTGTTTCCTGCATCTTGGCCTCCTGACTCTCCACACTGACATACCTCCAGCTCACACAGCAACAAAAGAATTTATCTGGTGGGTGACAAGCTCACTTTTACCACTTACTGCAGCCTGGCTACTCCTCTCTCTCTATCTCTCCCTGTACCGCGCTCTGTCTCTCCCTTGGGGGGAGGGGATGAACGTTACTGCACAGCAACAATACATCCTACAATATTCTGGTACAAATCACCATATTACAAAAGGTACACAACAGCCGCACTGCACCTACATCCTGGTGCCTGTCACGGATACTGCAGCCATTCACTGTGCTTTGCTCTCTGTGTGCTGGTCCATGATGTGAACATCTGGCACTCATTGAATTCACTGTGGCTTATTCTATAGAGTCCCATACATGATGAACAGTAACCCATACACAGTAGAATAGCCCTTTGCTGTAACTGAACTCTAATGTTCAGAATGTGCCATACACCTATAGAAGGATCTATCCAAGGAGAGAGACTGGGAAAGAGAAAGAATGAAAGAGCTGAACAGATTGTAAGAAAAAGGAAGGCAGGAAAAAGGAAACACAAAAGATTGTTTAAGTAAAACATAGAAAATGGACAAGGGGAGTCGTTCAAGAATACAGATAATTCCCTTGCTTCAGTTGAACTGTTCATGGTGACTGGTTGTTGATCTACTTCCTGAAAAATTGGCAGGGCACACTCACTTCAAATGTGTAATAAACAATAGTTTAATAAATATTTACTGCATTTAGTAAAAACATTTGCACAGTCTGACAGTGTAAAATACTCTAAGTAAGCCTCTGGCTAACTAATGGGAGAGCAACTTGAAAAATGCCTACTGAAGTCACAATGGCCTCTGCTGCACTCAGAATGGAGAATGGAGCAGTGAACTCAAATACAGTAGAAACAGCCAAATTTTAACAAAAGTAACTAATTAAAAGCTTTATACTTTAAAACGCATTTTAGAAATTGGACATAATAGAATGACGGACAGTTAGAGGCTATGATTGCCAGCGTCAGCTCCATGTGGCATAGCTGAGTTACAGTAGTTCAGAATGTCTTTCTTATTTTTTCTGTAGCAGGTTTTAATTTAGTTTTGCAAGACTCAGTGCTGAGAAAGGAGCCTGGAGGGAGGGGCGACCGAGGATGTGAGTGATCGGCAGTTGCAGAGTGAGTGCTGCAAGCTGCAGGAGAGATCACATGCTTTGTTGAAAAATCAAAGTTACACAAATTTGGAATTTCATGTTTTTTATTTTTGTGGCAGGTTATAATGTGGTTTGGTGAGAATCATTGACAAGGAAGGAGCAGAGAGAGAGAGAGAGAGAGAAGGATATTAGGGGTTGGCGGTCACGGACCACGTGCCGCCTGCAGTGCTAGTAATCACATGCTCAGCTGAAAAGTGCAAGAAGAAAAGCATATTGGGAGGGGAAAAAGATTTGAAAAATAAAAAGGACTGTGTTTTTGGAAAGCTGTGGGAAAGGAGAATAAGAAAAGGGATCAGGAAGTATATAAGAGAAGCCATGTTTGTATGTTGGGGTATGAACTAGTATATAGCATACAGTATGTACCTTTGATAGGAGATAGGGAAAAAGAAACAGTTTTGCTGTGCGCTCTGTGGATTTAATAGTATAGTGAAGTGGATGCTAATGGTAATTAATCAGTCACTCAATCACAGCCCTGGAGTGGTAACAGGTATCCATGGTTTTCAACGTGTAAGAGCCGCAAACAAATACAGATGTTATCAGGTGTTAAAGAGCCACAAGTGTTACTTTGAAGAGCCACTTGCGGCTTGTAAGCCACGGTTTGAGTATCACTGAAATAGAGATACCCCAGTGCAGGAGGCAGTAGCTAACATTCCTGATCTCACTTACTGCCCTACTGTTCCTGTGCTGGGATAAAGGTGACCCCTGTTATGCTGGCTTTACTGAAAGCTAGACAATCGACTGTTTGCTGACCTGGGCTTCATGCAAATCAAAGGACCAAAGCCCTGTTTGATTGGAGCGGCTTCAGCCCTTTGAAGTGCATGACCGTTCAGCCCACCTAGCAGAGGGTTGTGTCAGGACCACACCGACTGGTCATTGGTGCTGACTGCAGAGCCCATTGCAAGCCCATGGTTTTGTGTACTGCAATGGGCTCAGCAGCAACACCCCCCAAAATCCCATATTTCAACAATATGTTGGTTTCTGCATGCACGCAACCAATGTAAAAAGGAAAGGGACATTTGGCATGTTTCAAAGGATGCAGTCACAACTCAAGACTGAGAGTTCGGACTGCCTCATCAGTTTTGAAAATCCCAGAACATAGTACTATAATAGTATTGATTTTATGCAACTAAATCTCTCTAGTTAAAGGAGCACTGCGCTGAACCTGAAAGTAGTTTTTCCCAATACAAGCCGTTTTTTAAGTACTGGTTAAAATTTTGTTACTGTTCCATCTATACAGGCCTTTTAATAACATCTGTGGGTGTTTCTGCTTTACAGTCTGGTGGTAAGTACTATTTTGGAACTGTATGATATAGTTTATGTACCAAACAACCTAGAGTTCTATAGTAGAACATAACTGCATTGTCCCAACAATAGAAGGGACATAAACTACATCATACAGTTCTAAAATAGTTCTTTCTAGCAGCATGTAAATTAAAAAACACCCACCAAGATAACTGAAACATCTGGATAGCTAGAGCAATATTTAAAATACAGCTTCTGCTGGGAAAGCTGACTTAGAGATTTACTGCAGTTCTCCTTAAAGCAACTGACAAACACTCACAAAAGCAGTAGGCACCTGGCTTGTCATTGTGCTCAGACAATTTAAAATTAGTAGAGCACATTCGTGAAGTGGACTTGTGCAATCTGTGCTAGTTTACTGATTCCTTATTATACAGCTGGGAAGCGTTGTGTTTTCACATCTAATCACTATAGTGAATATAATGTGAAATTATTTTGAAGAAATAGTCTAAATTGTAAATAACTTTTCAAAAGATAAAACAATTGTCCCAGAATGGCCATTTCCATGTATCCATGACTATAGCACAAGATGCAGAAATACTGTTACAAATGCATACAGCTCCTCTTGTTTTGGTGAGATGCTCATATTTTTACATTGATTTTCTATTGATGACTTCTCAGGTGTGATTTTTGATTATTTACTTTACCTCATTCATGACCAGTTGGGTATAATAATCTTTATAATAGATATATTTAGTCAGTTTCTGTACTCCTTGTAATAGTACCTTATCTCATGATTAGATTTATTTTACTCAGTCTGAAATTGTTCTTCAAAAGTACTTGACCACAATACTTAAAGGAATCTTTGCCAGACTCATTTTTTTCCAATGGCTTTGTCTACATTTCTGAACGTTGTTATGATGTTACTTATTGTTTTACTTGCAAGTTTTGAGCAATGCATTTTAGCAGAACGATGCATACGTTCTGTAGTGTTTGAAGACTATATATTGTAGCTTGTATATGCTCACCAGGATACAGAGGAAAATTAGACTTTTATCTCAATGAGCTCTTACAAGTTGTATATTTTAATAGATACGAGATTTAATAGATACGAGAGACAGAGGGGGGGGGATAGGAGAGAGGGATGGGGGGGAGAAAGAGAGGAATGGAGACACAGAAAACTATTTTGTATTACCATTATAACAGACAAAAACGTCCCTTTACCTGTAAATAGACTCCTGGCGTAGCACAAGTGCCTGTTGTAATTGCAGGGGTGGCCTAATCCCTCCATCCCTCAATAACATCGATTTTGGTTGCGGGACCAGAGAAGAGCTGCTACTAAGAAAGTGAGTGTTGGTTTCTGTGGTGTTCCATGCCAGCATGTGGAAGCAGCTCCACCCCATAGAAACATAGATTTTGATGGCACAGAATCTGGCACCTGTGCTTGTTTTAAACCTCCCTAGCCCTTATGTCTCTCTCCTACCTCCTGCACCCTCCAACCACCCACATCAAAATCTTGCCCCAAAATTATGCTTGGCACTTTCCCCTTGTCACCTTTCTGCCCTATCTTTCCATTTTTCTCCTGGACCTCTTCTTCTATCTTCCTTTAACTTCCCAAGCTATCTAACCCATCCCTTTCCTATCTTCCCAATCTCCTATCTACTTGCCTATCCTCCAATATCCTTCCTGCCTTGACTATTTACAGCATTATAGTCATCTTTGTATTATCATACTAGATTTTTCCTTCTGTGTTGCCTTTCAGCCCTGTTTTATTGCTTATTGTATTGCTTACTAAGCCTTCTTTAGACAATACCATTACACCCAATTATCTACCTGCTGTTTTTTCTCCTGCCTACACTGTATTCCTATTGTACAAGTATGGATTGTTTTATTGTCTACACTGCACTGTATTCCTATTGTACAAGTATGTATTGTTTTAATGTGTACACTGCTACTCTTGTTTCTCTTCCGTATTGTATTGTATGGTTCTGTAACCTCCTGGGTTGCGCATGAAAATAGTCATTGCCATGGCTAGTGAACCCTACCCGGTCAACAAAGACTAAATAAATAAAAATAAATGATGGCAGATAAGGACCGTCTGGCTCACCTAGCCTGCTCATTACCTTACCGACCTGTTTTAAACTGCAGGTCCCCCCTACATCAAACAGCAGCCACCAGGATGGAAGAGCATGAATGGCACTTGCAACGTAATGAGGATTCCCTGCCAAAGGTTTTGACCCAGATCAGACACTTAGTGTGCAGCAACCAAGGGGCAGTAGGGTAATAGTGTGAGGGCAGAAGCTCTGGGCAGGCTCCCTGTTAAAACAAAAAATTTGAATCAGTGACATGGGCTTAAGGCTGCCCACTACTTTGACCTTTTAGTCCTCATGTTGTATCTGCAGGAGAGAAGGGAGAGAAGGAGTGACCCCCCCTTCCGCAGAGTGCTTCTAAGAAAGGGAAGTACAGTGCAGTAACAGAGGCCAAGGAACAAAATCTGATTAAAAAGTTTTCCAATGTTAAGATAAGAAGCTAAACACTATCCTTTGCCAAGCAGTCACTCCCCAATTAATCTTATCTATGCCAGCAGGTAAGAAATTAATCAAATGCAGAAAATTAGCAAGAGAGACAACCTTGTGGAAAGTGTTCAGCAATGGCATTTTTACTGTAGTTTAATTTTTGGTTTCCCTGTAATTAAATTATCTAGCCACACCAGCAGCTTCTGTGTATATATGTGGAAAAGGATTGCCAGAGGAGAATGTAAGTTTTTATGGCTATGGGCAGAGCCTATAGCCATCTTGCCATCTGTAGCTGGAAAATGGAGTATTGTGGAACACATGTTTTGGACTTTTCAATGTATCCTTCCATGTCAACTGAAATAAAATACTACCTTCTTTCTGTTAAGAATGTTGGAGACATAACTCCAAGCTGCTTTTCAGATGCCATTAGGAAAATGAAATAGCTTGTTAAATATTTGTTAAATATTGGCTGCATATTAAACTGGAGATTTGTTTACCCCTTCAGAGTGCAACAACTTGCACATTTAAATACTTAGCATTTAAACAGCTTTATTTGTTTATTTATTGAATTTTGTTGACCCGGTAAGCCCACTGGACCTAGAAGTCCCTTTTTCAGGGGCGACCGGGGGTAGGGGGGATACAGGTGGTAAGCAACTGAAATTGAACCAGATTAAGCTATTGGTGGTATTTTTAGTGAATGGGATAAATTTGGCCAGGACACTGGGGAAATTCCCCTACTCTTTTTCAATAAGTGCCATGGGATCTTTAAAATCCACCTGAACTACCACAAATCCAGGCAGATGGGACCTTGGTTTAACGTCTCATCCGAAAGACGGCACCTCAAAAGTGCAGTACCCCCCTCATGCTTCACTGCAGTGTCAGTATTGGGATATTAACCCAAGTGCCAGATGTGGGAACTGAACCCATAGCCCTCTGATCTCCTGGCCTCAGAGGCGAGTGTGCTACCTACTGAGCTACTGACACTTCTTACTACTAGTTTCACTTGGGAATGTATTATCTTTCAAGAAATATTCATACCTCAAAAATGTCATTCCTTTCCCAGCAAATCTATCATTTACACTGTTTTTTTAACCTCTAAAGACACTATCTGATAAATACTGTCTCAGACATATCCCAGGTCTTCAGTGAACTACCCAGACTAAATATGTAGCAATCAGCAGGCATTGTCTACTATGCTTTTTGGGAAAAAAATATATTGAGCTACAGCAAACACACACACACACACACACACACACACACACACACACACACTCTACACACCATCTTCATGGCCACAACACTCAAAATAAATACTGCATTCTAATATGTTATAAAACAATAAAAAAAACTGTTTGTTTATGTCAGTGAATACAGTGAAGTTCAGTTTAGAGTAGATTTTTTTAAAATATTTCTTATCCTATATTTTGTATCATGGATAGCGCAGGGGAGATGCTACATCTCATTGTCATAGTGATCTTCATTTACACATTTCTGCACTGCATTTACTCAGGCTGCCCCAGATTAGATGCAATATCTTGTTTTCTGTGGGGTCATGATTTTACCATTTTGATAATGCATTTCTTCAGGGTAGCCTAGTCCAGGGCCCCAATATTCAAAGGAGATGCATGACACATCCCGGCGGAAAAGGGGGATGTGCCGTGCAACTCCAACAATGAACTGCAGCATGATATTCAAACATGCAGGATGCACTGGCCAAAAGGGAATGGGCCAGGGTGCACACAAATAGTATTCCGTGCAAGTTGAGGGTGCATTCCCATGCATATGCCATGCTAAGGCATACTCAATGGGAATTCACCCCTCGCAGTCCAGAGCAGCATGGCCCACAGTTGGCCTAACCTGGCCAGCCACCCATAGGCAGGCTGCAGAAGTGTACCCAGGTGCACAGCAGCTTGGCAGCCCTGGTGTACTAGAGGTACTCCCTCCCATCCCCGATCGATCCAACTACATCCCCAAAGAGCTCCATAGTGTAGGGACCCTCTGGACCCAATCACACCAGAGGAAACTATGGTCCATATATATATAGCATAGAGAACCCCCCCACTGCCTTGGTAAATAGACACCCTCGTTTCCCCCCATACCTGACCTGTTGTGGAGACTGGCACTGCCCTCCACACCCTGCCATGGCCAGCCACTGACTGCACTGGACTCAGGCTGGGGACCTGAACTCTGGAATGACCCAAGTGGCTGTACCATGCATTGGGGCACTACGCAAGCTGTGGACCCACAAGTGTATGCAGATGTGTGTACGTCCCTGACAAACCATAAGAGGGAACTGATATACCTCCAATGCATGCCTTGTTGATGCAGCATTTTCCTGCTGTCATACAGTGTTGCAGGCCCACACTCTCCCCCATTCCCCTGTGTAACATGACACCCTTTGGACTGCTGTGGTATCCTGGGTGCCATGGGGTGTGGTATCCTGCAATGCCATTTGCAGTGTACCCTCCAGGCTATGGATAGTGTGTCTGCAGTTCCCTGATTGTAAAAACAAATGGGAGGTCGGCTGTAACATGCCTGTTTCAGGACCTGTGTGAGTGGCTACAGCATCAGCTGTCACCTGCACTGAGCAGTGCAACGGCACTGGGACGATGAATCCGCATGCGAATGCCTGAGGTGTATAGCCACTGGGCGTTATCACTCACACACAACTCATGCCTGTGTATGACACATTCCAGCATCCTACTGCCAGTGCTCTGCCACCTGAAAATAAGATGCCATTTCTTCTGTAAACCATCCAGGCTAAATATACAGCAATCAGCAGGCATATTCTAGGAACATACATTGTAAAAACGTGTAAAAGGAAGACCACATTGAAACTGCCTCTCAGCAGATCTGCATTGTGCAACTTCATTAGGAATAATAAGTAAAAGCATCCCAAAACCTTTCCACAGCCATATCGGCTCTGACCAAAGTTTGTTTATATGTGGGAACAGTGGGATATTGGATACTTGCCAAAGGTTGACCGTTAGGGAATGATAAGAGCACTACACTAAAATATATTTATATATATGCCCCTCATGCCTTATCAGTCCAGCTGCAGGAGACAGCAAAACTCGTCTCTTTACAGAGATAAGTAGGATTGTCGTTCCTGCTGTCTCAAATACCAAAGACGTGTGTGCGAGTGAGAGTAAATAAGCACATCTTCTCAATGATGAGGAATGGAAGCATCCTAAGGCTCTTAGTGACTTTCTGTAAAGTGGGAGCAAACATCCAAAATAGTCTTCATTTGTAGACTTGGGCAAGACTAAAATCATCAGCTGTAGTTATTAAAGGTGTTTTTTAAAAAAGGAGCTATAAAACAATACTAAAATATTGGGCTATTGCAATAAGGAAGTATTAATCCATGACAAAGTGTACAGTGATGCTAAATCAATGCATGACTCAGTTTGCTGTGGATTGAGTGATGGAACTGGGCTATGTGAATAGTGGAGAAGAATGATTGAGTGGCTATTGTTATTTTATAAAATGGCATTGGAAAGCAAGAGCTAGTTGGTGCTGCCGGTAACTGGCTCTGCTGTTACCACGTGACCCAAAAAATAAGCAATGCAGATAAACATGGGATTGACACACATTTCCTCCTTTATTATCTATATGCTATGTTGACACCAATTGTTCAGGTTAGCAGTCCCAACCTCTGTACTAAAAGTCAGCAAGAGCCCTGGAGTGACATGGATAGCTGGCCGGACAAACATAGACTGTTGGGCTGGGCAGACACATGCATGCCCCCCCCAACTGATGCTCACAGACAGCTGGACATGTAAATGTAGACCGCGGGACAAACAGATACAGAGCCCTGAATAGATGCATACGGATCCCCAGAGTGACACATGCAAGTGACATACATGGATCCTAGGACAATCACACATTAATATCTCTCTCTCTCTCTCTCTCTCTCTCTCTCTCTCTCTCCCTCTCCTCTCTCTCTCTCTCTCTCTCTCCTCCCCCCAAAGGGTTAGTAATTTAATTTTAGTTCATTACATATATCAGATAATTGGTGTGACTTTTCTGAAAAACTTTGGGGATAATGATGTGTAAATAAAACATGCTAGACCAAACAAGTTCATGAGAAAACCACCCAGGTGATGTTATAAATATGTAAGAGCCAATTAAAAACCTTTAAACCTTTAAAGAAGAAGAAGAATCAGCATTTATATAGCACTTTTCATACATAGTATCCCAATGCGGTTTTACAAGCAATGCTAGACTGGTAGTGAAGTGACCGAATGCGTGGTGGTGGCCATATCACACATCATCACCCACACACAGCCTGGATAATTGCATGAACCAGTTTATGGGAAGGGGAATCTTGACCAGGACACCAGGAATGTTCCCTGCTCTTTGCGAAGAGTGCCCTGGGTTCTTTTACTTCCACCTGGACACCCACCAGGACAACACCAGGATGGGCAGAAGGGACCTTGGTTTAACATCTCATCTGAAGGACGGCACACCCCAGCAATACAGCACCCCTCAATACTGCACTCGGATGGCAGCGATTTTTAGGAGCAAGTCCAATCCCTGTGAGGGATGAGAACCCATGACCTTCTGGTCCAGAGGCAGATATGCTACCAACTGAGCCACACTGACGTCATTAAACTATATACATAATAGCATTTGTGTGTGCAGTTTGCATTTAAGAAGCAATGCTGTGCAAATGTGAACTGAGCTGGTTATGAACGCTGCTGCAAGGAGTGCTTAGAATGCTTAAGGTTTCATTTTGTCCCAGTGGATGCCATGTAGGAAAACAAAGTGTGAGTTTGTACAATTTAAGTCCAAGGTCAGGATGCTGTAAAGGCAATTACTGTATGTGGAGAAAATTTTTTTTTTATCCTTGTGTTTAATGTTGTTAAGTCAAAATATGCACTGCCCCCTTTGCAACACCTTGTTTAGGTTCATTGTCAAAGACCTCAACAGCATCGCTATTCTGGAAATAAAAGTTAACATATACACTTTAGTGAAAGGGCAGTTATACATTTTTAAATTACAAAAACATGACAAGACTGCATGTACTAGTGAGGTGAGGCAGAGCATGAGTCTTTTACTAGCTTTCATTTTTGGTCCAAAGTGATACTTGTCCCATGAATGGGTGAACATAAGCAGCTTATGTTCACGCATTCAGTTTTTAAAGGAGCATGTAGTTTTGTCTTTTTAGTAAAGAAAGAAAAGGAATTTGGATTTGGTTTTAATTATTATACTGAGTGTCTTTCAACACATTGGGGGTATTATCACAGCCCAGGACACAGGTGCAAGAATACATGCTATTTCAAAATGTATAATGCATTTGTGATCGTTTCCCATGCTTTACAGCAGCTTGTGTCAAGAAAGTGACATGTGTCACTTTTTTAATGCAAATTGATCCAAAGGTGATGCAAAATGTGTGACACCTGCAAAGAGATATAGTTTGCAAGGTATGGAGTCATCTTTTTTATATTAGCAATATCCTGTAATTTGGTAGTACATACAAGCTTGTGACACTGGTTTCAGTTTTACTAGGGTACTAGGGCTGGGCCTGTTTATCACAGGTTGACAGCTGATCTCTTAATATTCTGTATTAAATATTCCTATGTGGTATAATTGCATTGTTAACATTATGATCGTCATCATAAATGAGCATTTATTGTATTTCTGTATAGCAAAAACTGGTTTAGAAAAAGTGCCCTTTGTACCCTAATAAGTGTTCTTCTGACCCTCTGCTCCAATAGCTTTCACTATTGTCTGGCACCCCTGCTGGGGGCAGGGCCTGTTTCAGGGTTTTGGGAGCCCCCAGCAGGATTAATGACATCATGGGGCTCCTGTACATGGCTGGCCTTCAACCCATATGACTGACTGTAAGCATTACACACACATACTTGTAGGTTATTATCAGTACAACTAGTGCTATTGTTCATGTGTATAGAGGGAGACAGCAGTATTAGTGCATACTGTTCCTTCTATCACATCCATTGCTGCTGCCCATCTGCCTCTTACTGCCCAGGTCATGGCTTAGTAAGGCATTGCATGACGTCATGGTCCTACATCAAATGCTGTGCACAGCCCTTTGTTGCTACTATAGGACAGTGCTGTGATAGGACCCTGATAAATACTTCAGGTTACCTCTGCTGTTGTGTACAACCCTAGCCTGCAGCTACGGACCTGTTGTTCAGGTCTGACATACAGGTGGAGCTGTGTGCTTGACCCAGCCTGTGGCTTCTGACCTGTAGTTCCAGTCTAATATACAGGTGGAGCTGTGTGCACCATGAAATAGTGCAGGGCAAACTACTTGGTAATGCATGCAAAGCAGGCTATAATGAGATGCTAATGTGGCTGTTTGCCGAAAGATTGCCTAAGTAGGCTCATTTGCATGGGAGTTTTAAATATAGCAAAATTTAGTTCCGGGCTAATGTGTTAGCCTGGGGCAAACGTGTTAGCACTGGAATAATGAGTTTGCCCTGGGCTAACTTGTCAAAACTATAGCACAGTTCTGTTGTGTTTGGCCTGCAATGTTGTTTGCAGTTGTTGTGCAACACTTCTTGCTATCACCCACATTGGCCACCTACTGCAACTCTGCTTTATCCCACCTCTGTGTGCACTGGGCTGCTGTTGCAGTTTGGCCTTCCTGGTTGCTGTATCCAGAGCTGTCTTATTGGCCGGGCTATTTTTATGCACTGCACTCTCAGCCTTGTTTGCATGCTATATTCAACTGATTTAGCCCCTAGGCTATTCCTTTGAATATAGCATGCAAATGGTTCCTGGTTAATTTTGCCCCAGGGCTATGTTTTGAACGTTGGGCCCCTGGTCTCACCATGTCAACCCATGTGCTGAATATGGTAAATTTTAGTAACAAATTACCTAGATTATAGCCTAGAGATTAGAGTAACAAGCTGTGAATGAGCTTGGTACATCCAGCAGACTTGGGTTTGATTCCCACAACCTCCACTTGCATACTGTGTAACCCTGAGAAAGTCACTGAACCACCCAGTGTTCCTGGGTCACCCCTGAAAATAGGCATTGTGCCTAGTGGGCCTTACCTGGATACCAAAAAGAATAAACAAAAAAAAATGCACTATATGCAAGGGTACTGATTTACAATTATTTAAATAATCAAATTCCATTTTCAAGACTTAAAATTCCAGGAATTGCACTGATGATTGTTAGTCTAATTTCCAGATTTTACTGGGATTTTTCTGTCATTCTTTTAGTATGTGTATAAATAATTAGAATAAATGAAGGCTTAACATACAGAGCATTAAATAAAGCAAATTGAAAATAGTGCAGGAAACAATTATAGGAACAGTACAAGTTCTGGAGATTTACTGATCTGGTCCAAAATGCCAAATTCCATGAAATTCTCTGGTTTTACCAGTGTGCAGGCAGTCCAAATTCCAGAATTTTACTGGGTTTTCTGGTGAAAACTGAAAACCAGTGGCCTTGACCATATGTAACCCATTTTTTCCACTACTTATAGTCCAATTGTCTCCTGGGCTAGGGTTTACATGGATGTTCCCAGATATTATCAAGACAAGTTATTTAATAGTCACACCTTAAATTTCTGTTCCAGTTGTTGCTGTTTGCTAAAACTCTTATCATACACTTGTTTGAACTCAGCATTTTTCAGTATCAGTCTCAATATTTACTGCAGTTCAAATGAGACATTAGAATATTAGTCAAACAATAAAATTGCCCCCACCACCTCAGCATTAACCTCCCTACTATACCCCATATCATTTCAGTCTATAGATTCACTCACTTAATATCCCTAACAAATAATCCCAAAGAGTTCTACTCCCTTTGCTAAGTCATCCCCTTCAGTTATAACCCTTGAATTATAACTGTCCCAAACAGACCACAGAATACTAAAATATTATACTGGAGGCAATATAGCATAGTGGTTAAGAGCACTGAGTGGCAAACCTGGAGAACTGGTTTTAAATCCCACAGCCACCACTTGCATACTGTGTGACCATGAGCAAGTCACTTAAGTTCCCTGTGATCCTATCATGCGCATGGAAACAAGCCTTGACTTAGTGTGCCTGTCCTGGCCAAAAATTAAAAAAAAAATTAAAAAAAAGTAAATAAATAATAAACACCACCCAATGTAACCCATGGCTTAGAAAAGTACACACCAGTTCAGTACACCCTTAAGTTCAAAGAACCAGGAAAGAGATATTATCATTAAACAAGCAATGAGGAAATTCACAGTCAGTATAAAAGGTCAATAGGATAAAACGGAAAATAATAATTAACAATATAAATTATAAACCAATGTATCCAATGAGCAAGATTTTGTGCCCCTCACCTCATCTGATCTGGTTGACTCCAACAGACTCCATACTTTGCCATCGTACCAAGCTGCCACTTCAAAAAATGCTGCTGCATCTTGCTATATTTAATTATGTAGCCCACAGACAGAGCCATCTACAGTGGTCCTGCCACTGCAGTTGATCGGTGTGGTAGGGCTAGGCAGAGACTCAGGTAGTGTCTGGTAATATCAGAATCAGCAAGGGAGAAGGCAGTTCCCAGGAGAAACAACTAACAGATAGCATCTTGTCAAAGTCACAGAATCAATTAAGTGAACCCAGCAGTTCAAAGAACCAGGAAACAGGTAATGTCATTAAACAAGCAACGATGAAATTCAGTCAATATAAAATGTAACTAGAATAAAATGGTAAATAATTTGTAGCTTGTAGCCTCAGATGGATCGTTGAGTGCAGCATGGCAGTTGATACTCTCTCGGACCCCTGAGATACTGAGACACAGACATGGATTCAAGCATGAGCGACAAAGCCACGAATTATGCCATCAGGTCAATCAGCATGAGAACAAAAAATATCAACAATATTTCCAGTAGGGGGTAGCATATTCCATTTCTACCATACTGTACCTCCAAAAAAGTGAAAAAATTGAATTTCCTGTTAATTACTGCTAATTATAAAAAATCTAAATGTTATCTATTAATGAAACACCACTCATTTGGTAGATATATTTGTGTTGAACAACTTTTGTTCTCAAAGTACAGTACTGTGTGTGACAACCCACCTCTCCCTCTGGGCTGAAACAGCTTTTAGAGAGGTGTGTGTCCTTGGGTATTCGCTGCCACCAGCCGGACTTTCCTTCCGGCACCTCTTTCAAGTGTACAAACTTGAATAATCACATGTGCAATTGCACAAGTTAAAGTCTGGTAGTGTGTCTCTTTCGAGTGGCGGATGCTACACAGAGTTTACCTTAGCCAGTGGAAAACCAAATCTTACCTTAGAAAAATGACATCAGAGTCACAACTGTTGAGCAAATAAATAGCTTTTACTTAACAGAAAGTGCAGTGAGCATTTACAGGATATGTATTTACAACACAAGAGAATAACACTCATACAGGAAAAGTAAACAAATGTTTTTAAATAACAGATGGCAAAAGAAGAAGGCTAATACTGAAATATGCTATCACTAAACTTACCCTTCCCTGTCCATACAAGAGACACTGGACCCTGTTCTAACTGCCAGCTCCCATGGACATAGCTACAAGGGTAGGCTCCAAGCTTATGCTTCTCCTCCCAGCTTCCAAAGGCAAGAGAGAGCCTTCTCTGTCTTACAGAAGGTTATATATTCTCTGGAGAATAGGTCATTCCTATTCTCCCCTTAAATGCACCAACCAACTAGCATGTATGTATTTAATTGTCCCAATCAGAGTGAACACCTGTCTGTGACCAATTATATTCCCTTTTCACCTTAAGTTTATATTTGAATGATCCAATCCATTCAAACTGCCCTGTGTCCGTGTCTGCAAGGTCTGTGTGTGTCTGGAGATGTCCACTCGAGATTTATGACCCAGCTCTTATCTAGCAGCTAGGAATTCCACAAGCTGGTTGCTGCTGGAGGATTTCAACCTCAGTGTATTTTTTCCACACTGCTAAAAAAATAAGGCACCTACAGAATCCAAACCATTAACTCTTTCCTTCCCATTTCTGTCACACTGTGCTATCATTTTTTCATTTTAAAGCTATTTGCGTTTGTTTGTTGCAAAAAGTGAATACAAATTGAATTTTCTACTATTTTTTGCTAATTAAAAAAAACATCATTCATTTTATAGATGTATTTGTGCTGAACAATCTTCATGCTCACAGCACCGTGATATCATTTTTCATTTTAAAGCTATTCACATTTGAATACAGTTAGTACAGCTAGTATATATCTGCAGAGCTGGGCATCTCTCTCTCTTCATTCATTGACATCATCAAGGCATCCATTTTAGGGTTTTTAGAGGAGGATTTTTGAATCAGGAAAGGCTTCTGTTTACAATTTTCAAATGCTAGAAAACTACATTCATCCTGCTTTAATATATGTAGTTTCAGTATAAATGTAAACAACAGCCTCTCCTTTTCAACTCTATGGAGTCATTAAAAAACATGTGTAAAAGAGGGTTTAGGTGTTCTTTGAAGGCCCTGATATGACCTGTTATCAGAGCAGTATGGGTCTCTGCCCCTCCCCCCCATGGCAGAGCAAGCTGTAGAGTTAACCGTTTCCTGTTCTAGGTTTCTACAAACACAGTCTCTGGTCTGTGTTAAGGTAGATTGAAATTTATAATTCCCATAATGTTTAAACGGATATGCCTGCATCACTGAGGCTTTTGAGAGAAAACATCTATAATTCCAAGCATATTTAAAATGGATATGCCTGCATCACACAGACTTTCAATTAACAGCCAGCACTGCTTGCAATTCAATCCCTGAAGGGAGACAGAGCACCAAGATAGAAAGCAAGCCAGCTCCATTACTGGCTCAGGGATGTTCTAATGATGCACTCAGCTTAGAAATTTTGTACACCAGTTGTGTGCACTGTGTATGCCTGCCAACGTTCCTGACAGAGAGAGAGAGACACACACACACATACAGATTTTTTTTTTCTGCTACAGCTGGCCTGAGCCCCTGGATGTTTGAAATTCCAGGCTGATCAGAAAGATCAGCTGTGCTGCGTAGATCAAAGGAAAGAGCTGACCCATGCTTGGGTCAGCTTTTTGTTTTCAAGTACATAACTTCTCCTCCCAGCAAGGCAAAAAACCATCATGATTAGCCAGGCTGATGATTGATGTGGAACTGACTCACCCCTTAAACACTGCTCTGCATTGGGCAGACAGTGTCACACCCCTCAAAAGGCACTATCATAGCAAGATGTTTGCTGCGCACACGCACATGGCGAACAGAAAAAATGAATTACAACAGTATGTATAACAGCTTCAAGAATATGGCCCATACTACATGCAGCTTCCAAATCTAGATATACGAGCAGACATATTATCATGCATTGTTCTATTATGGAAATTGTAAACATAACAATATGCATAATGGCATTCCACAAAATGTTAATATCAATTAATTTCCATTTATACTATAAACACTGTAAACAGTTAAATTACTTTTTTAACACCGGCAAAACATTAAATAATGGTGTTATGTATGATTGTTATATATTATGATTGGTTGTTATTATACATTCACCATTTATGTATTTTGTCTATAACCAGTATAAGAATTTGGAAACAAAACAAGTTATTTACTATATTCACAAATAAAATGTATATATTTGAGTATTTAAATGCATCTTATTTTTTTAACTTAAAAATTTACATGTGGAACAATATCCCATTCAGGGTGTTTGAACCCACATTATACTTCTGATGGAAATGCATTCCTAAAGTTTCTCTTCCCCAGTCTTTTAAATATCCATCATTCAAATTGATGATATGCTAAGTAATGGTATGTTCTATGAAGAAAACAAGGCAATAAAAAATGTAACTCAGTCTGAGACTGTCAGGAGAACAAATATGCATCAAATACTGACACTCAAGAATGGGATTTGACCCAAAATGTACATTGCATGCCAGAAATATAAAAAAAAATTACATTTTCTGTAGTACATTATATTGTATGAAACTGACTCTGAGCACTTTAACTGTTCCAGATTATGTAATACAAATGTCATAATCTGCTACATTTGACATAAAAACAGGGCCTCATCAATATAAGATTCAATATCCCGCAATGCATATAAGATATTTTATATACTCTGACCAGATGTTCTTTCAGGTCAGTGCATTAACATGGGTATAATGAAATACATATGTGTCAGTACTTGGTCCCTCAGGAAAGATGGACCAGCAATCAGAAGTGGAAATCTAATATGAAGATGAATATGTACTGTAAAATATTTATTTTCCAATTGAACTAGAGGTGCACTGATATCATCTGCAGGTTGTTACTAGTGCTGTGCAGAATTTTCAAATTCTGGTGGAACGAAATTCTGCGGAATATTCAAAATTTCCCCTGAAATTCCATCAAATTCTGCCAGAAAAGGAATGGTGGAATTCCACAACATAAAATAGATGTGGAATGATTTTCCATGGAAAAATCACCGTATTCCACGGATCTCAATATATTCCGCAGAAATTGTTGCAGATCAATTTTTCATGGAAAAAATACTGTTTCACAGATCACAGTAGGTGGAATTATGGTGGAAATTCCACCCACAGACTGGTCATTCTGCATTAATTCCACCAGTGGAATTCTGCATTCCGCACAGCACTAGTTGTTACTAAATGTGTGGTTACATAAAATGATAAACGTGGCTGCAGAGGGGGGAATGAGAGAGAAAGCAGGTTGATTTTGAAAAGTACTGCATAGTGAAAGGAAAGCAAAGGGGGTGTGAGTAGACATGGTACAGACACAACTGGGGGGGGGTGTTGTTGATATAGACATAGAGAACATGGCCATAGGGTAAAAAGTGTGGCAGAAACAGAGGAAACCAAGGGGGGAATGGAAGGGTTAGAGGTATTATGGGTCACTCTATTGACAGAAACCAGAGCCACTGTTTGCACGGGCAGAATCTACAGACTTCCAACACAGAGGGAGAATCTGGATAAAGCAATGGTGGAAACCATTAGCACAATGGCAGAGAAAGGAGAGGTGCTGCGGGTGGGAGACCTCAATGGACCGGATGTAGATTGGAGCCTCTCAGCCACCGTATACCTTTAGGTGGGTGATTCAATTAGGGAGTCACTATTAGGGTGACAGGAAAATGTCATGAATGACAGGGCCGTTCAGTATTTTGCAGTGCTCTGCACTCACGTTTTCTCCATACACGCTGTTCACCTCCCGTCTACTGTATAAAACACTAGTAAAGCCTCACCTGGAGTACTGTGTGCAGTACTGGAGACCACACATGTGCAAGGACATAAACATGATGGAGGCTGTCCTGAGAAGGGTGACAAAGATGGTGCATGGTTTGCACCACAAAACATATGAGGAGAGACTATGAGACCTCAATCTGTACTCACTGGAGGAAAGGAGAGGAGAGAAAGGGGCGACATGACAGAAACTTTTAAGTACCTCAAGGGCATAAACAAGGTGCAGTTGGGAGATCTTTTCCAACGTAGAAAAGATACCAGAACAAGGGGCATGATATGAAAATGGAGGGTGGGATTAAGAGGTAACTTGAGAAAGTTTTTCTATATGGAAAGGGTGCTGAATGCTTGGAATAGTCTGCCACAAGAGGTGGTAGGGGCAAGCACAGTGGAGGGGTTTAAACGTGCCTGGGACAAGCACAGGGAAACCTTGGGAGGGAAGGGGTGATGAAAAGCCATTGACCACTTAGGGTGAGTGGATGCATACATGTATAGGGTCTATGGGCAGGCTGGATGGGCCTAGCGGTCCTTACCTGCCAACAGTTTCTATGTTTCTATGTTTCTCATGCTGAGACCAAGAGGTAATTGTATCTAGTGTTGGGTGGTGCGGGGGGTGAAGCCCACCGCAAAAACTAACCCTGCTCCACTAGTGTCCGTTGTCAGCTGAGCTGTGTTGCAGCGGAGTGTGGGGCTGTGGTCATCATGGTCAACATGTTTCTGGCACTCTAATTTATGGCAACCAGATTTACATCACACCTCAGTAAGTGGACCCTCAGCCACAGCCTCAGCTGGAAGCAGGGACATTCTAGACTCTCGGCATGTCAAGGAGCCCATTTGTGACTGGGCAATACTGGACCTGGTGCTCACAAACAGGCACAGTATTGCAGACATCAACGTGAGAGGCCATCTGGGGACCAGTGATCACTGTACAGTATGGTTAATGCCCCAATTTTTCTGCAGCACTTTGGTACCAAGTTCTGTGGCAGGATTACTTTTTGCTGCAAAACTTCTGCGATGGGGGTTTATAATTTCTGTGGAAGTTCTGTGGCACCAATGAACTGCCATATAACAGCATCAGCTTGTCATCCTGACACCACGTACATGGCAATGGCTATGGCAAATGTGATGAGGGAACGTGCAATACCACTAGATCAAAAAATGAACCCAGAGACTTTTAGAAATAATATTTTTTTAAAAGCTAAAAAGAAACTCTGTCACTTAAGGTACTATTCTATTGCATAAATGAAATGAGTAGAGGGGACCTTGTGTGATAAACGATTTATCTGTACTCATGCAGTTTACACCACTCATAAGGTCCCCACTGCATATCACTTACATATTTATATTCTTTGCAAAAACTTTGTTAATGCACTAGTTAGGGTCGAAGCAACAAAAGTGGGGAAATGTGGTGTTAGGATTTCCAACCCTAACTCCCCACCCCCACCCACCAGACAGACACAGGAAAAAACATTACTGTTTCACCTCTCCTGTGCCTTCATTAATCAGGCATGGGGTGTGCCTTGGGATTGTCAGCCCTAACGCTCACCCCATTCGACCATGAAAAAAGCTAAGATGGGTAAAGTATATGCCTGATTAGTGAAGGTGCAGGAGAGGTGAAAAAGTAATGTTTTTTCCTGTTGCTGTCTGGTGGGTGGGGGTGGGGTGTTAGGGTTGGAAACCCTAACACCACATTTCCCTACTTTTGTCACTTCAGCTCTAACTAGTGCATAAACAACATTTTTGCAAACAAATTCCTTACTTTTTGAGATAATATAATTGTATCCTCATTTGTCTGTTGGACTTCAGGGCCCTCTGGGTCCTACATTCCCATCCCTCCTTAGCTACATGCATATATGTTGCTGTGGAAGCACAGGCCCTGCACTTGCCTTTGTAGTAAAACAGGGATGAAATTGACCACATAGCCTTCTTATTACCTCACCTCATGAACGCAGTAATAAACATTTTGACATCCCCTCCAAAACATGATTCTGCACCACCACATCATAATTGCATGCTGCAGGTACAAAAACACAGTTTGGCCAGGGTTTGAAAAATGGCATCTGTCACAGTCATGAGGTGGTGTAAAAGATGTGTATGTTGATAATTTTGAGTCAAAATACTTAAAATTAAAAAAGTTACATGGAAGCATAGCAAAATTTCAATGTATGCATATAACTTTGGCAATTTTACATATTTTGACCCCAAAATCTCAACATACAGTAGCCTTGTTATGACCCCACCTGATGAACAATGGCAGTGAAGATTTTCAAATCCCACCCAAAAGGTGACTTTGCCAAGTGACTGCATAATCACCTTTCTGACTGAATTTGCATACTTCCACTGCCATTGTTCATGAGATAGGGTCTAATAAAGGCCATGTTGAAAATTTGGTATGAAAATATAAAAAATTGGCAAAGTTATGTAGAAAAGTTGAAAACTCCATTGAAATACATTGATTCCCCATATGAAAAAAGAACTTGTCTCATATCTCGTCATATGAAACAAGGTCTTGTTTTATATCACATGATACAAAACAAGATGTATAATGTTTAAAGAAAACATATTTTAAGGGGATTTTTGTCATATATAAGTGCAGAATCCAGCTAAGGGAGTCCTGATAAGCAAGCTACATATGTGGTATGCACAAAAGTTGAAAACCCCATTGCAATATATTAATTCCCCATATGAAAAAATAACTTGTTTCACATCTCGTCATATGAAACAATTGTTTCATATCACACAATACAAAACAAGATTCATAATGTAAAAAAACATATTTTAAGGAGATTTCTGTAACAGATAAGTGTGGAATCCACCTAAGGGTATCCCAAAAAGCAAGCTACATATGTTGGTTTCTCCTCAGAATATCATTTTTGGGGGGGGGGTTCTTAATTTGAATTTTGAGGCAAAACTGAAAACAAGATGGCTGCCAAACAAAAAAGTATTTTCCTCAAATGAAAAACGTTGATGTCAGTATGAAAAAAGAATTATTTTTGCGTTTCATACAGCTATTTTGAGATGCTTACTGAGCATGCTCAGAACCATTTATGAACATTTTAAATCAGAATACCTTTGGAACAGATTAATATTTTTTTTTACCAAACCAGCAAAAGGCACATCTGTGAGTCAGCCCCTTTCTACCCCGAAAATTTCAGACCAAAATTCCAAACCATTTGGGCTGTAGCCAAATTCAAAGAAAATCCCATTCAAACCAATGGGAAAAAACTATAAAAATTTCACTTTTTTCCCTATCCATATCTCAGAAACCACACATTAGACTAGAATGAAACTTGGTATATTCAGAGATCTACCAAACGAGACTGTGCGTGCAAACATCCATGCAAATGTGTTGAACAGTTGCGAAGATATTAAAGTGCAAAATTTTGAGTTTGGCATAGACACCCAGTTCAACCCTAACTATATTGGCGCTACCGCACCACTATAATGCAATTTGTTATGCAGTTTCTAAAATAAAAATTCCCTTTTTGTGATCATGAAATTTTAACCTCATTCTTACAGGTCCATTAGGAAATGGAATAAACACAATAGTGGAGCTATTTCAAGACTCATTTTTCATGTTAGCCAACTTCTCCTGACACACTATGTTGCCCCTTCAGACCATGACATGCACATGAATCACTTGTGAAGAAAGGCTCCCCGGCCCATCACAAGCTGTCACCTGTGCAACATAGCAGTGCGCCATACTTCTCCAGGCTTGAAGCTGTGGTGTGTGACAGTGCTGGCCCCACCCATCCTTGTGCTGCCCAGTCAGCTCCTTGAGCTCATCCCTGAATTTGAGTTGCCAGTATGGGAACATGCCACCCGCTGGCCCTGCACACATTTCTTCAAAACTTGTAGGTAATTCTATCAACCTATAATAACATGTAATCAATAACCCTGGCAAAATGTGTACATACAATTATTCATTTAACAGTCTGTTCTTTAAAGAGATCTACACATCATTATATTACATATTTCTGGGTATAATTACTTTTTTTTGTTTAAGACAGGTTAATTCATTTTACCAGTTATTCATTTCAAATGGCTTCCTCATACCTTAAAGGCACACATAAACTTGTACAAATTAAAGCGTTCAGTTATCAGTCTATGCTAGTGCAAAGTATTTGTTTAAGTTGGCCCCAGGCAATAATGTAAGACTGAAAATTTTATTAGGCTGTTGTACAGGTTGAGCAAATATCACAGTACCTGATGTGATTTGCCAGTTCCTCAGGGAATGTGAGCAGAGGTAGATAAATGACTATTCATTTCTGTGGCAGAATGCTGCCCTTTTGTGAGCTAATATATGATGTGATGTCATTGATAACATCACATGATGAGCATAGAGGGGTTTGGGGATATACAAGGAGGGAAAGGGAACCAGGTGCCATGGAAAAACTGCAAATATTAATTAAGAATCACCAAGAACAGTGAATTATTTGGCACTGCAAATATTTTGCGGTAGGCTGCAAGTTCTGTGCAACCTTCTGCAGCCACAGAATTCTAGGAGCCTTGACAATAGACAATCTGTAGTGCCCCCCCCACACACACACCCACACACACAAGACAGTAGGCAGTTCAGTAATATCGTGGCCTCAAAACACTAGTCAGTCTTTTAAATCCATTTCACATGGGCAGTCTTTAGATGAAATCCAGTAGAAATAGGCAGTCTACATCAGGTGCACTGTCTCTTTAAATGTGGCTTTGCAGTGCCTTCATGCATAATCATTTCTTAAATTTAAATAATTCTGCTCCATTACCTTAGCTCCTATCAGGGCCAGAATAATGCATAGGCAACATAGGCACAGGCCTAGTGCCCCTACCTGCCTGGGGTCCCCTAACAATCCGAAACACATATATATATATATATATATATATATATATATATATATATATATATATATATATATATATATACACACACACACACACACACACCTTTCTTTCTACCTGAGCTGCATTTTTTTTTATAAAGGAGTCAACCACTGAGTACTCTGAGTGAAGCAGGGGCTGAACTGTGGAATGATGACTCTCCTTTCCCTGATTAGGTGTTAACGCAGCTAATAGCTTCACGGGACCCCCGGCCAGGCTGACCTTTAAGGTGTAAACAGGTTCATTTCCTTTGCTTCACTCCCACCCCCGCTTAGAATCCTCACTTAGAATCACATCTTACTAATAAATATAAAAGATTAACAGTGTCATTTAGTGTGTATGCTTTATATTTACTATCACTCCTAAAATTAAGAAATCTACAATGCATTTAATGGTACAATTAAAAATTGTACTCTTTTCTTTTTTTTTTTTATTTATTCCTCATCTCTCTCATATTGAAATTCTGACCTTGATATACAGTAGCTCCATTTTCAGGGTAAACAAATGCACATATTTCGAGATTCCCATCAGTAAATCTTGCCATTTATTGATCATGGCTTACTTATCAATAACAGAAATGTTTGATCCCGGGAATGATTTCTCCCAACAATCTCTTGCTAAAGTTCATGACTCCTCTAGTAAACCACCATCTTAACTCCTACACCACCCAGGACTGAGCCTCTTTTAGAGAAGGGTCCCTACCCTACCCAACAAAAGTCCCACATCGTTGTTCATAGCACCTGACAGGACAAAATAACACCCAAATAGTGAATGCACACATGTGGGGTTGTTTTTGGGAGGGGGGACTTTGGAGGTGTACAGTCAATAGGGCGGAGTAATGTGGGCAATGTGAGAAGGGCGTAGTGAATGTGTATGTTACGTTGGGCACACTGAACTGTTTCTCACCTGCCTTTTGCTGCACCCTTCCCCAATGTACAGCATCTCCAGAGGTGCTTCTATATATTGGGGGGGAAGTGCGGGGCAGAACTCACTGCATGACAGCTCTTGGTACTTACATGTGACTGAGGTATAAATCCCAATGACGGGGCTGGTCTGTCTCTCGACTGTGTTTTGCTGACAGCTGCTTGATTGCCGTGCTTTTCACGCTCTGTGTTTGAAAGCCGAAGTGCTTGCCACACAGTTTGCATTCATTGCTTTCCCTGTGGCACATTTTCCTTAGGCCACATTTTTTTTCGTCCTATTGTGGGTGACCCAGCTTTGGAGAAGTGCAAATCATGACATTTCACTCTCATAAAATTATTTTTTCCAAGCCAATTAGCAATTATTTTCTCTAAATAATCAAAACTCAGACTGTTGTTATTTTTTTCATACTGATATTATTAGTTTCATTAATTCTGAAACATTTTAGTTATCTTTTGTGCCACTTTGAATTGTATGAACAACAAGAACATGTATTCTCAAGTTTCAGCAACTGATATGCAATGGCCAGGAGATGTAGCCACGGCAAAAGGGCTCAGTTGTAGTGAAAAGGTGTGATTGCAGTGAGGGGGGCCCCAGATTTCTCTTGGGCCTAAGGCCACAGGTTGCCTTAATCTGGCCCTTGCTCCTGTACAGCTCATTCTCAAATCTGCTCTATGGGCCGTGTCCACAGAGGCGTGCCCACCCCACAGTCTCGGACTCCTTTTGTACCTTGCTTCACTCCACCCCATTGGTGGTTCACAGGCTAGTGGCCTCCTACCCCCACTGTCCCTTTGCTCCCATGGAGTCTTGCTTGTCCCACCCTGTAGGTGATTCTTCTTCCTGGGGCCTGGCTTGCCCTATGTGGCCCTACCACCCTCTGTGGTGCTAGGAGGAGCCAACAGTCATGTTTTTTTTAAGTATTTTTTCCCGGTGGCCAACACCTGGCTTCAGTGCTGCAGCCACTCACACTGTTGCCTGTTTCCATCTGGGCCAGGGTTCTGCTGGTGCTGGAGGGAAGGAGGCCTTGTACCTGCCTCCTCACACTGGGATCCACTCACAATGCTGTTGTGCTGCTGGGAGAATGGAGGGGATGGTCTTTCACTGCTGCCCTTCCTAGACGAACTTCACCACCACCAACCAGGAACCATGTTGGACTGCCGCCGACAAAGGAAAGAGGAGGAGGAGGGAGTGCCACTGCCATTCTGGACCAGCCAGGACATTGGGAGGGATGCTGGAACTGGAGCGGAGTTCCTCCCTTTCTTGCTTTGCCCCAGCCAGCCAGTCACTCCCCTTGCTCACACAGCTGTTGCTGCTTGTTCCCCAGAGCTCATTGATTAACTACTGAACAGCTGTTGTCGTTCAAAAGGGCTTAGGATTCTGAATAGAATCCCCACGAGCCCTATTCTGCCATGCCTGCCTGCTCTTGCTGCCCACATGCTTGGGAACCATTAAAGCAAACTCCTGGTGCTTGGCAAAGGGGGAGGGGAGTCTGGAAATGCTGGCAGGCAAGGAAAAATCCCACAGAAAAAACAAACATTTTAAATCAAGCCGAGCTGGGACTTTACAAGGGGTACTGTGCTGGGGCTGGGGGCCCTATTTAAACATGTCCCCCTTCCTGCACACTAGGGCCCAGATATTCAAACTGCACCCAAAAAGTGGGCAACAGCAGGAGCAAATGCAAGTCCATTGAGCCCATGCGCAAGACGCGCGATATTCAAAAACTGAGCTGGCCAACATGTGCCTGCAGCTGACGACTGAATATCGCACCATCTGCGCCATAGCGCAACTAGGGAGGGGAAGATGAGCAGATCTGATGCGCCATAGCGCAACAAGGAATGTTCAGCTGAGCAGTCCAGAGGCCCCATAGTGCAACCAGGGACGCCCCCCAGCAGCAGTGCAGCAATGCAACTGCACAACCAGGGATGTAGGGGCCCACCACCCATGCCACAGATGGGCAGAGGAACACACAGCAGAACAGACATTGTCCCCCTACACCCCATGCACTGCACAACTGGGGGAGGGCTGGAATAACCATTGGCCCATGGAGACAAGCAACCAACCCACAGCCGGGCCATGGTGCCCCATCACACCCCTTGGCAAGCTGTGACTGGCACACAAGGAGGGCTGACCACCCCATGCCACACCATCCCCCCAATGCAGAGCACACCCTGCACTGTGACCCCCAGATACCCTGCACAGGAGCAGTGTCCACCACTGCAGGAAACCCCATGCATGCCACCACCCCCACTGTGACAATGCAACCCTGTGCATCACAGATCCATGCAAGGCAGCCCCATCATGAGCACCCATCAGTGGATGGCAGCAGACAGCAATGCAACAACGGCATACACAGTGCCACCATGCACAGCCCCCCCGAGGTACAGCTGAGAGACAGACTATGCATCAGCACATGAGGTACCCCACACGGGACAGGGCATGCCCCGGACACCACCACCAGTGGTACAGCACCCTGCACACCCTCCCAAGGACACATCCTGACCCAGCACTGGCCACAACAGCCAGTGCAGACACCCACAGTGGTGCGTGGAAGCATGCACCACACCAGATGCCACACAGTGCATGGACAACTACGCACCCATACCCAGGGGGACAACAACAAAGTAATGCAGTAGCGGGGCAACCAAGCCCCCAGCGTGGGCCCATGGAAACCGTGTTCACACAGCCTGCAGTCCTCCATGGCACAAGAGTGCCAGCCACCCTGAGCAGGCACTGTGGACCTGTACGCCACCATCATTTGCCTGGAGCACAAGTCACAGACAGTGGTGCACATCCCCTGCAACACACACAAGCCACAGCATGAAGGTGGGACAACAACTGCAGTGGCCACAGTGTCACCTGAGGCAGACATGCACCACACCAGTGACAGGAGGCAACCGAGCTTTGTGACGGGTACAGTGGCTGCTCTGCATGGAGAGCCACCACTGACATGCCAGCAGACCATGCAGGTCACAGACATGCAAGGGTGTCAGCTGCACAGGCCATGGACAGGCTGACAGGGATGCCATGGACACAGAGCATGCACCATTGACCACTGCACACAGTCATCCAGTGCACAGGGCACAACACACACACCACAGACACTGACTGATAGCTACCCCCACACCATAGTTGCCTCCCCATGGACACACACATACACATGACTGCACCATGCCTGACACCATGCACACCACTGCAGCTGAGCACCTATAGCCCGCTGCAAATCAGAGACCACCACAGTATTCATATCAAGAGATTTGTATTCAAAAAACATATCAAAAGGAACTATTTACAAAAATATGTACAAATGTGGGGGGGGCACAACCAAGGTGGGGGTGGGTAAGGGCCAGGGGTGAACAAATGGGACAGGAAAAGAGGGGTGTGAGGGGGGTCCAGGGGGGTAGGCGATATCAGGGGCAAAGGGATGATCATGGGAGCCCCGCTCCCCGCTCTGGCTGCTCTGCCTCTGGTGTCTTCTCTGGACCCCAAGCCGGTCAATCCTTTGCAGGATCTCCAATGATGCCTGGCCCACATTGAGGATCTCCTGCAATGCCTCCCTTATCTCCTGCAGCTGGCGGACACCTAGGACAAGGGAGCTCAGTCAATAGGTGTGAATGCACAGCCCCATATAGCCCACCCACTGTGCATGGCATACGGCCATGGGACATGCCTCTGTGATGGTGTGTGACCACCCACAGTGATCACGTCCACAAGACTTGCCCACCCAGGTGCATACAGCCATGCGGACCGCTGCACACACCCACCGGCCAAGTCATGCACAGCACCACCATGGCCGTTTAGTGACATGGCTATGTGGTGCAAAGTCAGTGGCACAGCCATGTACCCAGTGCATGCATGGACCACCATCGACGCACTCCCAGACATGCAGTGCCACTGGACAGTGCTGGCTGTAACAAGTTGCGTGCATGGCAGTGGTGTCAATGGATGGTGGCTATGCCCCGCTGCCCACCCTGTTACACAGCATGCAACAGTAATCATGGAGGTATGGCACTCACCATCATCAGGCCGGTCCCTCGGGCGCTGTGGACCGTCGCCCCTCCTACTGGCCCTGTCGTCCTGCTGGTGCTGCATCTCCCTGGCCAGATGCCTCTCCTCCGGCCCTGTGGTGCAAACATGGAGAGAGGAACATCAGTACAATCCTGTAGCAAAGTCCCCCTGCCCCCATGTGCGTGCACTCTCACCCAGCCAGACCCACCCATCCCACACCCTGATAACACCACCACAGCCAACACCAGACGGTCCCTCCCCCATGTTCCAGACACATACAACCGTGATACCCATATGGAAAATAAAAGTGTGTGGACGTAACACCTACCTGGCTGTGGCACCGTGCCCCTCCTGGTATGTGCCCACAGGAGGGCAAGCAGGTCCGGTTCCCTCCGCAGGTCACCATACCTGTGGCGGCACTGCTCCACTATCCGCCCCCTTCCTGTGGCCTCCTCCAGGGCATTGGCCACCTCCTCCCACACCTGGCTCCTGGACCTATCCAGGGGTGCCTCCCCAAACAATGGGCCATAAAGTGGCTCTACAATGGCCACCAGGTTGGCCAGTTCAACTTGGGTCCGCCGTGCAGCCCTCCTCCACCCCATTCCACTTGCTCAGTCAGCGTTAAAAATGGCGCTCTGCAGTGCGGCTCCACCACATGCAGATGCTGCGTGGTACAGTGCTGCCATTCCCTATCACGCTGTCACAGAACAGAGCGATAGTGGTGCACCCATGCCTGACGCATGGCGCCTAGGGGGAAAAGGTCGGGCACAGGGTCAAGGGTCTGTGGCACACGGACAGGCACAGTGCCATTGGAACCCAATGCGTGTAGTGTGATTGGATGCCTGTGTGCTACCTCCAGTAGTGGCCTACTGCACTGTTGCCCCAGTGCGCCTATGATGGCCCAGTGTCACAGCACCATATAGGTGAACATCGCTGTAGTGCCACTGGCACAATGGTGGCCGTGCCCTGCATTGCCTCCCGCGCACAGCACGTCAGCAGCACGGCAGATGCCTGCATCAGCAACCCGGGCATGAGCAGTGAGGTGTGTACTGCACATGTCACAGAACTGTGCCCTTGGCTCAGCAGGTTCAACACAATTGCACAAAGCGCAACAGCGCAATATTCAGTCGTCATATGTAAATCAGCTAATCAGCCATTCAATGGTGCAGCACTGCAATTTGCATCCACTTAAAGTTGTGCCTCACCTCATTTGCATGGGTTGCGCTATAAAAGTGCAACATTGGGCTGCACTGGCCATAGTCGGTTACTGCAGTCTATTGGTGAGTTGCATGCTGTTTGTGAGTGTGGACTGTGGATTCTGGGACATGCATGGGACTGCACAGTCACAGGTAACAACTTTCATTCTCATAGGCTAAATAATGACCCAGTGAGTTGTGGGAGAGGAGGAACACAGTGGTGGGAGGAGGAGGAGGCCTAATTTCACCAAGGCCGAGACCGATGCCCTGTTTGAGGCCCACCTTGATCAGGAACCGCTTCTCAGCGGATGGCAGGGAACACCACAGGCCCTTGCTGCTGCATGGGAGGAGGAGGTGACACATGCAGTGAACCTGCATGGCAGCCACCAGCACTCTGTGCAGGAGTGCAAGAAGAAGATGGGCACAGACAGGAGGAGGATAAAGGAGAAGGTGGCTGCCATCAGGGCAGCACGATCTGCAACAGGTGGGGGACAGCCGGAGGTGCTACACCTGACCCCACAGGAGGAGAGGGTTGCTGGAAGCATGCAGCGCTGTGCCATTGAGGCTGTTCCAGATGATGGCTTCCAGACGGGTGGTAGCCCGTCACTGCGTGGTAGGTCATGGTCTGTCTATTGGGGGGGGGGGCAAGGTAGGTCACATGCAGTAACGCGACTTTGTTTTCCCTTACAGATCCTGAGCATCTGCATGGGTCAGCGATTGTGGGTCTGTCCACTGAGGACAGTCAGATGGAGATGGAGGAGGGCTCATCCACCTCCACAGGTATATGTGTGGCTCAGTGCAACAGTGGGCCCGCCTGGCTGTCCAGACTGATGTTGTTCAAACAGGTGCGGAGGAGGCCCTGCCCATGTCCCAGCGTGCCAGCGTCCACGGATGCCAGCATGCTGTGACTCAGACTGGTGCCGGGTTTGTCACCGATGATGATGTCGCTATCGGCATGGGCAGTGACATGTGTGTGCCACGGCATGGCCACAGAGCAGGTAACATCACGGCCATGGCTGTGGGTGGTGCCACTGTGGAGGCCTGCATGTCATCACAGTCCCAGCCTGTGCCTGTCAGCACCAGTGGGGCAGCGCTGGAGTGTGTACAGGGCAGTGGATTGTTGCGGACACTGAGGCAGCACCAGTGAGCCCTGGTGAGCAGCAGCCAGAGGGGCAGCATCAGCAGTCGGCCAATGGGCTTGGGGGTACAGGGTCAGGGTGCGGCATCAGTGCACCGCCTGTGGACATGCCCAGACGTGGTCCCGGTGTGCAGCGCCCACCCTCAAGGGGTGCTGGGCATCAGGGCCATGCACACCCTGAGGGACAGGATGCCGAGGAGGCAGATGACATCTTGGATGAGCACACCCACACACTGCAAGCATCAGTCAACCAGCAGATGCGGCTTGTACGTCGGTGGATGCACTGCGTGCAGCTCTGGAGTGGGCAGAGGAACGTTGCAGCAGAGACACCACTCTGATCCTGGCAGGGATGGACCAGTTGCGGGAGGATGTGACTGCTGCCATTAACAGGCAGACACAGGCATTCACTGCTGTCATGGCCACAATGGGCACATAGTCATGTGCCCATGCGTTGCAGACACCATGCAGTTCACTGTCCAGCCCCCGTTCCTGGCATTGTACGACACCCTCCTTGTCGATACTGGGTTCAGCTGTGGGCATCCCAGGCAGGCCTGGTGCAGGCATGTTTGGTGTGCTGCAGACCCCTGTGTAAGCATGGTTGCGTTCACGCAGTGGAACCCCTCTGGGACCATTGGTGCCACCCCATGAGGCCAGTGGTCAGCCTGTCAGTGCTGGTGGGTCTCGGTGAGGCCGCCTATGCATTCGTGGTGGCCGGGGCACTATGGCGCGTGACTGACCTGTCTCCCAATTTGGCTACTGTCTGGTGCTGCCCTGTGTGCATTGTGTCATTCAGCAGGCATTGCATGGGTGGGTACCCGGCCCTGCACGCGGACACACAGTCCATCTGCACACCCACCCAGCTGCTGTCCTCAGTTGCGTGTGCATGATGATGCCTGCATTGCGCTGTACACCAATGTGCAAGGGTGCTCAGCATCTGACACACGCACAAGGACAGGCAGTGTGCCTGGTGGTCTGTGTACATGTGTGTGGCTAGGGGTGGCATTCTGGGTCGGTGTTCCTCTTACCCTTTGTGCATGTGTGGTGAGTTGTGTGTGTGTGTGTGTGTCCATCCACATGGCATGTTAGACCTCACCCATCCCTGGTTGTGTGTGTGGTTCCATGCCCGGCCACTTCCCTTGATGAAATGCACCCCTGGTGTGTCCATGCGTGTTTGTGGGTTGTGCCTTAGTCACTGTTGGTTGCACATGGCCCCATGACTTAGCTGGGTTGGCTGAAGTGCTCCTCCATGATGGTGTCCCAGTGCAGCTGTGCCAGCCAGAGCGTCTGGGGTCCCGTCGGCTAAGGGGGGAGCTACCCATCACCATTGTCACTGACGTCCTCATCGTCCACATCCCTGTCCCCCTCTTCGACCTGTATGGCTATCCCACATTCATTGGCCATGTTGTGCAGGCTGCAACAGGCCAGGAATAGCCCACAGGCCTTTGAGGGTCTGTACCGTAGGGCACCGCCGGAGGTGTCCAGGCAACGGAAACGTGCCTTCAGCATCCCAAACACCTGCTCGATGACATTACGTATGGTGGCGTGTGCCTTATTGTAGCATTGCTGCGATGGGGTCACGGGCCACCAGTAGGGTATGAGCAGCCAGGGATGGAGTGGGTATCCACTGTCACCTGTATGTAGAGGGTGGAGGTTAGTTTGGTGATCAGCATCACCCTGCCCTGGGCCATGTAGGCCACTACCCATGTCACCTCTGACCATACCCCCCCAGGCCCTATGATTGTCCATGTAGTTTGCATACTCACCCACTAGGTGGCCAGTGGGGATATCCCCACTCTCGAATCTGTGGCACAGTGCCGACTGGTGCCAGATGAAGGCATCATGTGCTCCCCAAGGTTGCGTGGCACAGACATTGATTATGCACCCCCTGGCATCGCACACCACCTGGCAGTTGATGCTGGCATAGCCCTTTCGATTTATATATGCAGCCCCTTCAGGGCCAGGTGGTGTGCGGATGGCCACATGGGTGCAGTCTATTGCTACTAGCATGCCAGGTATACGTGCTACCCTGTGGAACTTTTGTATGTTTGCTGTGCGCTCCACTGCTGTGCTGGGGAAATGGATGTACTCCACAGCATGTGGCAGCAGTGCGCTGAGGAATTGGGTGAGGTGGCATGACGTGGCCGACTGGGTTATGCCTGTGGTGTCCCCAGTTAGTCTCTGGAAGGTACCCGTGGTGAGCAAGCACATGCAAGCTGTCACTTTCGTCTCCACTGACAGGGCATGGCTGCGTCATGTGGGTGTCTGCATCACATCACTGCACAGTTCACAGAGCTGCCTCAGAGTTGCCCGATTCAGGTGGTACTGGCCCACAATCTCAGTATCACTGTACAGCTCGAAGCTGGTGCGGGCTCAGTACTGCCTGTTTGGGGCATACCGCTGACAGGCCCTTCTACGGCCATGCCTCCCCCTGCTGCCCACCTTCTCACCCCCCCTCATTATGGTCTTCATCTGGATGGTGGCACTGGTCATGTCCCTGGCTTGTGTTCACCCCCCCAGCAGCTGTTTCTGTATTCCCCCCGCTGTCCTGGCTGCTACTTCCCCTGCACCGGGAACACCTGCCTGTGCTGGCCTCACTGCTGTGTGGTGTGCTTCCCCCTTCTGCATTGTGGCTCCCCACACCTTCCCCTGTGCCTGTTGCTTCCACATGCCCTTTCCTGGCCTGCCCTGTGTGTCCCTGCTGCCCAGTGTTTCCTGCTGTATTTTGCTCTCATGTGGCTTCCCTGTAGCGTTCTTGCACCTCTCCCTTGCTCCCTTTTATTTTGGCTCATTTCCGCTATGGCGCAACTTCCACTGGCTCCCCTATTGCACATGGCGCATGTTGTTGAATATCGCACTGCGCCATTTATACATGGTTCCTCCCTCTTCAGTTGCACATGCATTCATTATCATTGCGCTGTTGCTCAGCGTGATTTGGGGGGGCGCAACTGCCTCCTGCTGAATATCGCAGAATGGCGCATTTTCGGACTTGCGCAGGCACAACCCAATTGCGCATGGCTCAACTCTTTTGAATGTCTGGGCTTATGTTCCTTGGGCACCTGGGATACCTATTCCTAAGGGGCCCTGGGACACTGTCACTCTAACTGCCTCTCTGGTGAGCAGCAGGAAATCTGTGACACTACAGTGGTTTGTAGAAGGTGACAATGTACATTTTCCCTGTCCAGCATGGTTTCCCCTGGAGCATGCACAAGATAACAAGTATGAAAGCAGAGAGTGTGCTGGAGAGAAAAGAACAGAAAAGGGATCAGGATGCTGAATGACCTTTTTGGTGAACAGGGCTTCCTTTCCTTTCAGGCTGTAAGGCGACTGCATCAAAAGTCACATGAGGAAAGACTAGGGGACCTCAATACATATTCACTGGAGGAGAGAGGGGGATATGATATAGACATTCAAGTGCCTCAGGGGTATAAACAAGGTACAGGAGGTAGCATCTTTCAGAAAAGAAGGCGTACAAGAGCAAGGGGGTATAATATGGGGCTAGAGGGAGGTAGGCTTAGGAGTAACGTGAGGAAGTACTTTTTCACAGAAAGAGTAGTGGATGTTTGAAACAGCCTTCTGCAGAAGTGGTGGGGCAAAAACAGTAGAGGAATTCAAGAATGCATGGGATAGACATAAGAGTACTCCAGCGATAGGGAAGAAAGGGTAAGTTGCAGATCAGCTAGGGTCTGTACTATTGCATTAGGTAGGGAAAAGGGGCAAACTAGGTGGGCCACACAGTCCTTATATGCCTTCAACTTCCATGTTTCTGGTTCTATGAGCCTATGGGCTTTCACAGTCTGAATTCTGGCACAATCTACAGCTGAGAAGTGTGATGTTGACAGCTCTAAAGAAAATGGGTGGTAGGGGTCACGTGATGCGTCATAGCAGGTAAGACACTCATTCCTCGGCTCCGCTCCTCAGCTCCTTGTATTTCTACTTAATTGCCCTTACCTGCTACCTATTCATGTCAGCTTGCACAGTTTCAGATGGCTTTTCACCCTCTGCCACCTCCAACTTGCATTTCTCGCATTGGTTTCCTGGTACTTTCTCTCCCTCACTCCTCGAAGTATGGAGTCGGAGATACAGCCTGCAGGGCCCGCACACACCCCACCGAACATGTCTGAGAAGGGAAGAGTGCCTAAGAAACCAAAAATGAAGACTGCCACTAACCCCAAGCTGCCTGCCACTCCAAAGCCGATCATGGAGGAAAAATGTTCACTTCAGCTGTCTCTGCTGAAAGAGGCACTGCTGGGGATCACAGCACAGCTCACTGGCCTCGTGGGACATTTCAGAGTCCATCTTGCAGAGAATGGGGACGCAGAAGTCAGGGTCAGCTCGCTGGAGGACTGGAAGGGCAGGCAGGAGAGTGGTGCGACAGCCACCCACCGCAAGATAGCTAAACTGGAGGAGAAAGTTGAAGACCTTGAGGGACATAGTAGAAGGAATAACCTCCTGTTACTGGGACTAACAGAGGGAGAGGAGGGACAGAACCCAGTCCTTTTTACTCAGAAGTTCTGCAGCAAGGTGGTGGGGCCCTCCCCCAGTGGCCCAAGCTATATCGTGGAGCAGGTGCTCAGGGCATTAAGACTAACACCCCCCCAAATGCTCCACCTCGTCCACTAATTTTCAAACATCTCAACTATCTAGACAAAGTGCATATTATGGCCAAGCACAGAGATCTGAAAGAGCTCATTTGGGAGGGACATAAATTAAGAATATCTCAGGACTGCCCACATTCTGTAAGGCTTAGGAGGGCTGATTTCAATCCTTACATTTCCAAACTTATCGCAGCCGGCATCCGGTTTAAGATGCTTTATCTGGCTAAACTCCAAATCATGCATCAGGGATCCCCAAAGACATTCGACTCCGCTGAACAAGCAAGGCTTGAACTCCCAACCCTGTTTCTGGACTTGTTCAAGGCTCCTAAGTGACAGCTATCTGGCACTAATCACAACGCCTAGTTGTTAGCATCGAGGACTCTAGCAAAGTTGGATTATAGTAAATCATTTGCTTATTTGATTTGAACTTCAGGCAACTTCTACCATTCAACCCCTCAAGCTGTAAGACTTTATTTGCACTGAAGGCCTGCACAGGAATGTGACTTTTTGCTGTTGCTCACAAACTCAGACCACCCAAAGCATCCTGTCCGGCCCAAAGATACCACCGAGTTGGCTTGCACTGTTACGCCACACTCAATGACTACCCCTGACCTGGAAGGGCATGGCTGGGACCTTGAGGTGCTGGGACACTTGGTAGCCTCTATGGGCGCTGTGAGGTAGGTGCCCCACTTGTGGTAGTGTTGAGGGCTGGGGGCCGAGTTGGGTCGGTTCCCCTCTCCCTGCTAGAGCACACCAGGGCACAGGCCTTTACAGGCCTTCGCCATACTACTGCCTTCCTCTGGGGCGGGTGCATTCTGGGAGGGGCAGACCCCTCCCAGTCCCCCTCAGTTCACTATACCAAGTCGATAGGCTTGAAGTAGGTGGGGACCCTTGGGCCTCTCTCTGTCAAAACAGTCTCAGCTCTTGTCAATGCCCTCACCCCCTGCAGCAAACACCAGCATGTCAGGTCCTAAGGATGGAGGGAGGTTCCCCCCATCCCCTGGGATCTTCTGCTCTTGTCAATGCCCTCACCCCCCTGCAGCAAACACCAGCATGTCAGGTCCTAAGGATGGAGGGAGGTTCCCCCCATCCCCTGGGATCTTCTAACTCCACAATCATTTAAATATGGGGCTAAAGCCCGAAGTGTTATTTGTCACACGCGACATTGCAAGATTTTTAAGCTAACCACTGTGGCAGTTCCTAAGTCTCTTTTTCTTTTGAGATGGTTGGCTGCCTTTAGGGAAGCAAGTGTGGGTGCTGGGTTGCTGCATTTATAGAGGTTGGGGCCTTTCGTCACTGCCAACTCACAAAGTGTTGCAGCAGTGGTGCGCCTGGTGAAGGAGGGAGGAGACTGCCTTGATCTGGAGGTTCCTGGTCCTCAGCAGTCAGCTTGTGGGGTCCTGGGCTCGCTTGCCTGATTTGGTTTCCAGGTGCCTGGGTGCCGAGGCAGCCTCCGACACATGTACCCGGGTCCAGATTATCTGGTCAACGGTTGTGGTTCCATTGCATGCCTATTACTCCATCCTGTGAATGTGGTCTTTGAGGGTTTTTTTTTACCATAATTTTCTACTAATGGGAACAAAGATGGACTATGGAGGGGTGCCTTGGTTTTTCACTAATCACAAAGCTAATGGTTCTGCCTCTATTTTTTTCTGTTGGGGGTATCAGGCTTAACCTTTTTTCACTTGTTCCCCTACAAGGAGGGGGAGTTGGGGCCTGCTCTGAGGGTGTAATACATCACGCACGTAGAGAAAGTAATCGTACTGCCTTTAGGATTAGGGGTTGTTATTCTGTACATAGTTTGGAGAGTCGGGGGGTAGGGATGTTAGATTCGGGGGGGGTTCAGTTGTTGGATGAGGGTGGGAGGAGGGGTGTGGGGCATGTTTACTGGGTATGTTTTTATTTCCTCGCCTGTCTAGACTGTTGTTGCTTCTATGGCACCGCATGGGGCGGGTGAGGGGAAGTATGGATATTGGAGGGGCTGGAGCATTTCTAAAGTTCTTTTTTCTATACCCGGAGAGCTGGATACCCACTTCTTTAACAGCTTGACATGAGGGCTGCGTTTAAATTCCTGTCTTGGAATATAAAGGGAGGGAAATGACAAACACAAGCATTATGTGGTACTCCGTCACCTCAGTAAATACCATCCCGATGTGGTGTTTTGCAAGAAACTCACTTAAAGCAGGAGGATATTCTACTTTTTTGCAGGGAGTGGGTCAGTCAAGTCTTTGGACCTGGTACCAGTAATAAAAAGGGTGGTGTAGGCATTTTAGTTAATAGGGGCACCTCATTCCAGCTGATAGATAAGATACAGGACCCTGAGGGTCGCTTTATTTTATTACATGGACGCCTCGGTCTTACAGAAGTAATATTGGGGTGCGTCTATGGCCCTAACTCAGATTCCCCTAGCTTCTTTGCTAAACTCATGTCTCATCTTTCTACTCTCCCTACCTCCCCCCTGATTTTAGGAGGAGACTGGAACTTAGTCTTTCATAATGACTCTGACTGATTGGAAGGGCGACGCCATGGTCTATCCCTGGCTCAAAGGGACCTTCGAGAGTTGACGGACACTCTTGGGCTGAGAGACCCCTGGCAAATTCTACACCCTATGGACAAGCAATACACCTTCTACTCTATCCCCCACAAATCCCATTCTCGTATTGACTACTTCTTGACATCTCTGTCAGTTCTCCACGGGCTACTGGTCTGTAACATTCTTCCCATGGTTCTTTCTGATCACGCCCTGGTCTATATGGAGCACTCTCTGGAGGGGGGTGGAGGCTCGAGACAGATCCTGGAGGTTCAACTCTGGACTCCTATGAGATACGCATGTGACTCAGTCTTTAAAACTTTTTATATGGAATTTTTTCTCAGACAATCTTGGCTCGATTCCTCAGCTAGACATGCTATGGGGGGTGGTGAAGTGCACCATCCGAGGTGAATGTATTAGGTTAGCTGCTAAACCAAAGACAGTGAAGGAAGATGCCACTTACTGATTACTCCGTCAAATCAGGGTGCTAGACTGGAACCTCTCCTCTTCATCCAGTTCTGTCTGTTGGGTCCAGCTTAATGCCCTACGGGCCCAATATTTTGGGCTGTTAGCTGAAAAGGTGGACCTGACTCTACAACGGGTTAAATTTCACTACCTGGAATCAGGGGAGAAGGCTAGGAAACTGTTGGCCTTATGGCTTCGTCTGTTGGCCTTATGGCTTCGTCTGTTGGAGGCCAGAAGCATGATCCAGGGCCTGCAGCCCGTATCTCCCGGGCCACTGGTTACCAAGCTCCGAAGCATAGTAGCAATTGTTAAGCAATATTATGAATCCCTCTACACACTGGAGGACATATATGCCAGTGAAGCTCTCAATGTAGATTGCTTTCTGGATTCAGTCTCCTTATCTTCTCTTACCCCTAAGCAACAGGCTCTCTAGGCCCCAATGTTTGTTTCTGAGGTCAAACAGGTGATAGCACAACTTCCTAAAGATAATGGCCCCGGGTCTGGATGGCTTTAACACCTCATTTTATGCAGCTTTTCAGGATGTCCTAGCCCCATTTCTCTCTCAACTTTTCAATGATCTACATTCCTCTGATCTGTCCGACTGTTCTTTTACTCAAGTCTGGATCTCGGTTCTTCCCAAACCTGGCAAATCCCCACTCTTGTCCTGTAACTACCTTCCCATTTCCTTACTAAACTCAGATATTAAGATTATGGCTAAAGTCTTAGCAAATCATATGCATCAAGTCTGGCAGAGTTTACTGAGCCATTCACAAGTAGGATTTGTTGCGGGTAGGTTTCATCTGATCACACATGCAAAGTGCTACACCTCATGGCCTTGGAGGAATGTAGTCCCATCCCTTGGTGTTGTTCTCACTTAGACCCTGAAAAGCATTACACCTTGTTTCATGGCCTTTTCTATTTGCCATATTAGCTAAATTCAGCTTCCTCTCTGCCTTCTGTGACTGGATACGAGTGCTATATTCTTCTCAACAGGCCAGAGTTCATTGTAACGTGTCCCTCTGACCCGTTCCTTTAGCCCGTGGCACTAGGCAAGGTTGCCCTCTCTCCCCTTTTCTTTTCAACCTTTATGTAGAACCCCTTATCCACTCTTTACAAGCATGTCAGGAGGTCCAAGGCATTCAGATCAGGCAGCTTTCATTCTCTTTATCAGCTTATGCCAATGACCTTCTTCTTCACATCCAACATCCACAGTTTTCCATCCCTGCTGCCCTCAAAATTATCCATCACTTCTCACAGATTTTGGGCTAAAAGCTCAACTTGGGAAAATCATCCATCATGCCCCTTAATCGACCCATTGCTCTTACTTATCTAGGGTTTGCTACTCAAGATTCTTTTTTCTTTATATACAATTGGGCTTAATCTTTTCGCCAATTCTTCCAGCATTAAAGTCGATCTAGCACACTGAAGCATCTCCTCTTTCTTTATGGGGTTGTGTAAGTATAATCAAAATGAACATCCTGCTGGGGCTGTTATACCCCTTGGACATGTTATATCCCTATCTTACTAAAAGATGGTTCTCCCAGCTGCAGTCTCTCCTATCTGACTTTTTATGGTGGGGCAAAGCAGCACGGCGGGCATTCTTGAAACTTACATACCCAAAAGAAATAGGTGGCCTATGCCCCCCCTAATTTCTTCCTGTATTATTATGTTCTCCATTGTAGCAAAATCTTCAGATGAAGCCCCAGTCTCACTATTGCACATACACAGGGGTATGCTCCTCTTTGGTTAAACTTAGAACATCAGTTTTGCAGATCTCACGGCCTAGATCTGCAATCTCTCCTCCATGTTAAAGTTTCTGAGCTCCTTCCCTCATTAAAGTTGCTTCCTCTTTGGTGGTCTGTCAAAGCACTTCATCAAATCTGTTCTTTTCTCTCCATCTCTCTTTGCAAAGACGTTGACCAGCTGGTGTTGGGCAATCCTGACTTCAAAATTGCAGGTTGCCCTATTCCACCTGCCTTCTGTTCTGACCTATGCGGGACACCTGTCTCAGCTTTACTGGTGGAAAGTAAGTTAGTCTTAGGAGCTGAACTTCACTCGAGAGGTCTTAGCCCTTTTAAGGTGCTCCAGCTGAAAAGAGCACTCACCTCTTTTATGGCCCACCTCCCTGGCTCCCTTCGACCCACCTGGCCAATCAACTCCTCCTTGATGACACTTCACAATCCCATGCAATCTCTCAATTTTAGAAACTGCTACAGTCATATGACCCTCATCTTCCAACCGGCATTTGCTTTTACTGGCAGCAGGAACTCAACCTCTCAATGGAGGTCAAAGACTGCCAAAAAGCCTGGCAGAGACTCTACAAATATGTAAAACAGGATCGGTTGAGGTACCTTCAATTTCGAATCTTGCATAATATGTACTTCTCTCCTGCTTGACTATACCATATGGAGAGACTTGACTCATCTCTCTGCCACTTATTCTGGGACTATGACCAGGCCTTCTCTTTCTGGCAGAAAATCAAAATCTTCTTTGATCCCATCCTTGGGCTAGAGCCACATTTTACCCTGCAAATATGTCTCCTTGGGCTTTTTGCAAGGTACGTGATAGAAGTTCGCCAAGAGCATTTGGCTCTTAACGCTGCCACGGCAAAATTGTAATCACCCATTATTGGGTGGACCGACATACTCTACTGCTCCGGGAGTGGGATGCAGAGCTACTCTAGGCATTGGAACTAGAAAAACACATAGCCCGAAGGACTGAAAAAGTGCAGGCTTGTAACACCCACTGGGGTCCATTGTTTGCTCTAGCCCTGTTCATGAATGTTAGCCGGGCTGATCCCGGGGAACCGAGGAGCACTAACCTCTCTTAGTGGTAGGTCATAACTGCCCATCCCAGATGACTCCAGGGTAGAGATTTTTTCTCCTATGCTCTCCTAGCCCACCCAATTATCTTCTCACCAATCCATATCTCTGCATCTGTACAGTACATGCTCCAGGGGAGATGGGGAGGGGGATGGGAGGGGGTATGGGGGATGGGGAGGACCGGGGAGGGGAAGGAGTAGTTCTAACTTTACTGTATATAGAGGTTTCATTTATTGTTAATTGGGCCTAATTTAGGATTTCACATTCCTTTCTTTCTCAACCTGTTATAGGCCCATCAGCTGTTAGATGGATATTTCCCTGCTGTGTATATGTTTTTTCTAGTACCTTCTCTGTTAGCATTTGCCATGCTAGAAATTATCCACCACTTTATGTATACGTTCCTATTTTTTATTTTTCTTATTTTATTTTGTTTTTGCTGTAAAAAGAAAACAATTCAATAAAGTTTGTTAAATTGAAAAAAAAAAGAAAATAGGTGGTAGACTGCAGGCTATTCTTGACCTGGACTTCTGGAGGTGGGCCTGGGAGGGACCATATCAAGCACCACTGTTTTATAAGTTTGAAAGGGACACACTCAAACAGAACTCAGTGCTAATTCAGTTACTGGGTGCCTATTTAGGAAACAGATCTCATGGAAGACAAATGGGGCCAGGTACTCAAGAAGTATGGGAATCTTCTAGTGAACTCCACTCTCGCTTATTTCAGTTGAAGATGGTACATAGAATGTATTGGACACCCTTAAAGATGCATAGAGCATGGCTGCAGCAGGCTGACACATGATGGAAATGTGGCAAGGACGCTGGTACCCTAATTCACATGCTGTGGCATTGTGAAGTGTCAAAATTCCTATGGACACAGGTGGAGGCCAAAATTTCACATATATGATTGTGTCTCCTTACTCTATCCCCAGAAATAGCCATCTTAGGAATAAGGGATGATACCCACCAACTCAAAGACCTATCCAAAAAATACAACTGCAAAAATCACAAAAGGGTGGTGCACTGTGTTAGGGGGCCACCCCTTGAACTGAACTCCGACTTCTGAAAAGCAGTGCATTCCTGTGGAAAACTCACAGCTGCTTACACCTGAATATGAACAAGGTCGTGCTTAATTTTGTAGTATGTATGTGCCAGCTAGACTAAATGGCTAAAGGAAAAAAAGTTTTCAGAGTCCAATACAGTTTGAAACGCTTTATTGTGAACACACCATACAGAGTGCCTCCTGAGGAAGGGTTGTTGGACCAGAAGCACCGGGGTGCATGTGGCTAGTGTCTTGTCCTTTGCTTACACTTATGTATGGTGTATTCACAATAAAGCATTTCAAACTGTATTGGATTCTGAAAACTTTTTTCGCTAGCCATTTAGTCTAGCTGGCACATACATACTACAGGATTGAGTATTGCCTTGTTCACATTTCAGGTGTAAGAAGGTGTGAGTTTTTGGTATCCCGTGATATTAGCGCTAGGGAATGGGTGCCTACAATACTGGCGACCCACTCCCCAATGCATTTCAGAGATGGCTACGGGAGGGTAAGGTGGCCGGACGGGGGGTGGGCAAATATAACCACAGCATGTTGCTGTACATACGTGTGTGGGGGGAGGGGGCATGCACAGCGAGGGGCAAGAGGGTATGTGAGGGGTGGTGCCGCAGTGGGCTGCTGAGCTGACCCTGTGGCATGATGGGTGCGTTCGTGGCATTAGTCGCCAGGGTACTGGGCTTGGGTCCGGGTGCTGATGCGCTTTTTTTGCGCCCAGCCCAAACTTTTTTTTTAATGTTTTCACCCTCCAACATACACCCCCTGAGTTAAGAACCTTAATGAAGGAATGTGGGGGCACTGTCCCACATAAAACATTGAAAACGAGTCCCCGCCCTTTACTTGTGCAATAGGGTGTCAGTGTGCTGAAAATTTATTTTGTCACTCTTGACTTCTAGATAACAGCAATCACCTTTAGGCTTTCGCCATTATCACACAGAACCGAGTTTTCCACAGGAGTGCAGTGCTTTTCAGAAGTCGCCACTCAAAGACCTGTAAGGAACGTGGCAAATGAGAGAGATGACCACACACCCCAACTATTTGCTATTGAGAAATACAATTTGGCCATGCTGGCAAGTTTAGAGCAACTTGTGGCAGGCATAGAGCCAATTCATGGCTGTATCACAAAATTTGGAGGGACTCCTTACAACCCCAGAACTTTACCCTCATGTAGACACCTGTGTAATTTTGAGAAAGAATTATCTCCACTGAAACTCTCAGCTGTTATAGTACAGCCCACCCTAACAGTGGCATTCTATAACAGACAAGGGAAGTACTTGTGATCACACACACACCCAACACCAGGATGGCCACCATTATGTTTCTCCCAGTAATTCTATTTAAGGGCCTGCATTAATAGTTCATAATGTCACTAGTTGCTTGCTGCTGCCCCATGTTAATCACAGATGAATTTGAACTATGTACCTCATGTTCATATAAAGTACAAGACAAAGTGTTTGTAAAGTTAATGTTAACATTAGTCGAATGTTTGCTGCATGTATATTTTTATTTTATGTTTATTTATTTCCGTTTTACCAGGAAGGTGGACTGGATCAAAATGATCCATTTTCAGCCACGACTAGGATAAAGGTTACAACAGAAGGAAGACAATACATGTTAGAGTACAAAATACAATATTAAATACTGTACCAGAACTGTAAAATACATTTAAAAGTAATAATAAACAATATTTTAGGTACTTGGCATATATACAACAACCACTCTGTGCTATGTGTATGTTATAAAACAATAAAAAACTCTTATTAAAAAAATGAAAAGAGAAATTTGAACATTGATGCTTTCAACAGCAATACATTACTATTACTAAACTACTAGGAGGAGGCATGCTGTGCTGACTCACAAATTCTGCTGTTTAAAGGGTTACACATTCACTACATTTACATGCAGCGCTGGAACCCGATTCAGGAATCGATCTGTTTGGTTCCATTTCAGCTCAGGTTCCAGCGCTGCACATTTACATACATCAAGCATCGATGTTTTAAAATGAACTTGCCTGTTTACATGCAGCAAGTGATAGTTTCTGTTCCTGCCAGTATTGGGACCATGGTAGCGTATGCGCGGTTGGGGTGTGTGTGTTTTGCGCATGCTCTGCCGTTGTCATGGAGATTAGAAGCTCGTGCCAGTGATGTTAATCTGGCTGTGCAGCTTCAAGACTGAGGTAAAGTGGCTGCCAATTGTATACTTGAGTATACTGCTCAAGTGAATTTGGTACTTAATTTCACAGGCAGGGGTGGCAACAGGAAAATATTTATTGTTTAGTTAGCTGACAAAAGCTATAATCCCTGCAGAGAGTGAATGTAATCTTTGAAGATACACAAGTGAATAGTGATGCCCACTGATCTGGAAAGGGAGACTGTGTAAATTTATACACATGTTATATCATGCCATGGTTTATTTGTGTTTTTGTTGCTTTTGTGTTTGCTGAGAAAATAAATAATCAAACGTCCTAGTCATGTGTTGCATTACATAGCATCTTGTCACTTGTTGCATCCAATATAAGGGAAAGTGGGCTATGGAAAATAACCAGTAGAGGCTCCAAAAATTGATGCTTGCTTCCATATGCAATCTGATAGCACAAAGAATGTAAGTGACTTGCTAATGTCCACACCCAGTATTCGAGTTGTTTATGTATTATTGAAACCCATGTTTCAAGGTTAGCAGCGCATAGCCTTAAACAACTGCGATATACTGCCTGCGCAGTATGAGATAGGCTTGCATTAAAAACAAGCCCAGATATTCAAAGGGGCTGCACCTGGCACAACTGTGTTGCACCAGTGCAACCCCAGAAATGTGCCCCAGGGCAATATTCAGAGGAGGGACTTGTGCAGCAAAAGTCCCGATGCACCAGGGTGCAACAATAATGTATGCGGCACATCTCTAGGGAGCATGCCCACGCATATGTGGCGCATCCTGATATTTAGCCCGGGATGTGCGGCGCATATGCTGGCACAACCCTGAGATGTGCCACATACCACTGGGCAAGACTGAGCCAGGAAAAATGGCTCAAATGGTAGCCACCCACAGTTGAACTGATGCACTGCAAGGTGCAATACTGCAGCCGCCAGCCATGGGCAGCCACCCACCCACCCAGTACACCATGCAGAAGCACCCACATCATCCCTGGTAGTCTAGTGGCACCCCCCTCCCTCCCGATGCTCTAAACCCCATAAAATACATATTGAAACATTCCCTGGTAGTCCAGTGGTCTCCCCACTCCATAGCTGCGATGCCTGTACAATACTATTTAATAGTCCCTGGTAGTCTAGTGGTAACCCCCACCCCACCCATATCCCCAATCACCAGTATGAGCAGTGAAAGGATTTTCCTGGTGATCCAGTGGCACCCCCACCCACAACCTCCTGCCCCGTCACCACGTGGGCAGCAGCAAACCCACCCACATACCTCCAGCGTTGCTCGCCAAATGACTACCCTCATAGTATCAGCTGTGAAGCCCATTGGTCTACATTGAGGACTAATGTGCAGAGCATACTGCAATAGTCATTCACAAATATGTGAATGCATGACTTCATTCACATATTTGTAAATGACTAATACAGTATGCTCTGCAAGCCCTTTGGTCCTCAATGTGGACCAATGGGCTTACAGCTGATACTTTAAGCTGTCATTCGGAGGGCAGCCACAGAGGTACAGGTATGTGGGTGGGTTTCTGCTGCCCACCGATGATGGGGGGAGCTGGGTGGGCAGGTGGTCATGGGTGGGGGTGCCACTGGACCACCATGGAAATCGTTTCACTGCTTATACTGGTGATTGGGGATACGGGCGGGGTGGGGATTACCACTAGACTGCCAGGGACTATTAAATAGCATTGTACGGGCATCGCAACTACGGGTTGGGGGAACCACTGGACTACCAGAGAATAATTAAATATGTATTTTACGGGGCTCAGAGCATCAGGAGGCAGGGGGGTACCACCAGATTACCAGGGACGATTCACCTATTTATTGTAAGGTGATCGGGGCTACAGGTAGGGCGGTGGGTACCACAAGACCCCCCTCTGGCAGCATCACATGCTATGCAGGGTGCCATGTGCATTTTGCTGGCCTGCCCTGCACAACACATGCAAATGGGACCATAATGACATGCAATGGCCCCATTTATGCTTTGCATACAATAAGGCCCAATTTGCATACTGCTGGCTGAATATCAGGAATCTGAGCACAGCATAACTCTGTTGCACTGGCACAGTTCCCATTCCTGGTATTCAGCCCTGTCTGGGGGGGTTGTGCCAGCAGATTCTGATATATTCAAAGGGGATGTGCCATTGCTCATCTCCTTTGAATATATCCCTGGGTTTCCTCCGTGCAACATAGTTGTGCTGTGCCACCACTTGTGCCACTGCCGGGCACAACTCTGAATATCAGGGCCACAGTATACAGTTGTACTAGTATGTTATTTCCATGCACCCTCACCCCCCCACCCACACCCTCAACATTCCATTGTGTCTGTCTCCTGCCCTTTTGAAGCATTCTGATGATGTTTCTCCAATCAACTTCTCAGGAAGCCTAATCCAGTGTTTTATGTGATAAGGGTGCCTCCCAATGCGCGAGTCCCCAGTGGGTGACTGCACAAGGGAGATCACCATAAGGGCAACTGGACAAAAGAGCGACCAGCAGTGGAAGCGCAGCTGCAGGCCGAGCCATGTGGAGCGCTGCAACATCAGCACAGTCGGGTGGGTAGAGGCGAACCTGGGCGGCAGGGAATGGGCGATAGCACCCTGGGCAGCTGGGCATCAGCAGCGGGCAGTGGTGATTGGGGCAGAGGGACAGTTTGCACCTCCACTCCAGCCCCTGCCTGACAGTAACCACAGCGCAAATGCACAGAAGCCCAGGTGGGCTGTACCCCCCCGATGCACGGCCATAGGCTGACGTCACCATCTTCCCCCTCTGTGCCACCCCTAGATGGCAGACTGCACACCTGGATCCCTGGCATGATGCAGGGGTGCCATGGCGCCCGATGGCACATGCCCGTCCTGTGGTGCCCCCATTTGGTGCCATGCTGCTGTTCGCCCCCCTCCTCATTGTGGTCCATCTACCTGGCTGTCATGGTGCATGCCACCCACAGCCATCGCTTGTCCAGGCCCCAGCCTGCAGGCGCTCGCCATCATGACTGTAACTACACTTTCACTCTCCAATAGTGGGACTGCAGCTATAGTCGCTCCTGTACTGCCGTTCTGTTTTCTTGGGCGGTTGCCCTTTAGGCAGCCACTCTTCAGACCTCACCCACCATCCCTGAGCCTATGTTACGGTGCTCTACTTGGGTGCTGCCTAATCCATTCATCTACCACCCTCACTGTGAAATAGAAATTCCTAATGTTACCCTTGAACTGTCCCCCAACCCCTCAATATGTAACCCATGCCCCCGGATCCATGGATTCCCTTTCAGCTGGAAGATGCTTACCATTTGCACCTGGTTTATACCTTTTAGGTACTTGAAGGACTCAATCATGTCCCCCCTTCCCCTCCTCTGTTCTAGTGAGTACATGTTGAATTCCTCCAAGTCTTCCCCATATGACATGTGGCTGAGCCTCTTAACCATTTTCATTTCCATCCTCTGAACTCACTCCAGCCTCTCCACATCCTTTCAGATATGTGGCCTCCAGAACTGGACTCAATACTACAAATGCAGCCTAACTTGAAGGGTGTACAAGGGTAGTATGACCTCCCTCCTCCTGCTGGTAATCCCCCTTCCAATGCAGCCCAGTATTAATAATAATAAAACTTTATTTTTATGGCGCCTTTCACAAAACCAAGGCGCCTTGCAAAATAAAACAAGTTAAGCATTTCAAATCTTATGTTAAAACATCTAGCACAAGTGGACAAATACAGCAAGTACAGTCAGACTCCAAATGCTTGGGTCCACAGATACGATTTCAGTGCCTTTTTAAATCCCTCCATGATGCGCACTCCCGTATCTGACAGGGTAGAGAATTCCAGATGGTAGGGGCCACAAACATGAACGAAGAGGCCCCCGAAGATTTCAACAACACCCTCGGAATCTCTAGCAAACCCTTGCCAGCTGAGCAGAGCGATCACGCAGGGAAATAAGAAACCAGGAGCTCTTTCAGGTAGTCCGGGCCTAGTCCATGTAGGGCTTTGAAAGTCAGAAGACCGACTTTAAAGGTGATCTGCCACTATACTGGCAGCCAGTGCAGTCTGCGCAGCACCGGGGAAATATGGCTGGACCAGACCAAGAGGTACCAGTCAAAAGCCAGGCTGCTGCGTTCTGCACCAGCTGCAAGTGGCAGATTTCAACCCCAGGAAGTCCTAGATAAAGGGAGTTGCAGTAGTCCAGACGTGAGGATACAAAGGCATGGACCAGCGTAGGAAGATCGCCAGACGGAATAAGGTGCCTAATCCTGGAGATATTCCTCAGATGGTAAAATGAGGATTTGATGACAGCAGACACCTGCGAATGCAGAGTCAATCCATCATCAAATATTACCCCCAGGTTACGCGCCTATTCAGAGGTCAGGAGAGAAACACCTCCGAAATAAAGTCCAGAGGGGGAACCAACCCCCGGCCCCCCTATCCGGCGTGCTGGATCCACTACCAACACCTTTGTCTTTTCTGAGTTCAGGTTCAACCAATTTGAATCCATTCACTCCTGGATTTCACTAAGGCACTTATTAAAGACCGAGAAAGCTCCATCCTGGTCAGGTGCAAAAGAGAGGTAGAGCTGGGTATCATCAGCATAGCACTGAAACCTCAGCCCATACCTTCTTACAATGTCTCCGAGGGGCAGCATATACACTGCGAACAACATGAGGGACAACACAGAGCCCTGAGGAACCCCACAAGACAGAGAAACTGGGTCTGAGGAATAAACCCCAGAGACCACTCTCTGCATTCTTCCAGTGAGGTAAGATGTAAACCACTAGAGGACTACATCCGAGAGTCCACAGATAAACCTCAGATGCTTAAGTAGAACCCCATTATCCAGTGTCAAAGACTGATGAGAGATCTAGAAGAACCAGAATGGAATAGTTCTTCTGATCTGTAGCCATGAGGAGATCACTTAGCACCCGAACCAGCGCTGTCTCAGTACTATGCCTTTTTCGAAAACCGGACTGGAGGGGTTCATAGATATCATGGATTGTCAAATAGTTCTCCAGCTGCACAGCCACTACCTTCTCAATCACCTTCCTTAAAAAGGGAAGGTTAGGGATAGGTCTGTAGTTTGCATGACAGTCAGGGTCCAAAGAAGCTTTCTTCAGGAGCGGTGTTACCACTGCCTTCTTCAGGGAGCTCGGAAACTCACCTGTTTCCAAGAAGCACCAGACTATCTGTGCTAGGACTGGACCAATAGAATCAATACAACCCAAGATCAGGGAAGTTGGTTCTGGATCCAAACTACAGCACGTAGGGTATGCACCCTGGACAATCCGCGTGACATCCATGAATTCCGGTCGTTCAAAGGTACTCAAGGAAAACCGAGGAGCAGCAGCCTCACGCTGATCCAAATCAACACCCTTAGAGTGTGCTGGTTGGAGCTCCGCCCTAATGTCAGCCACCTTAGTTGCAAAGGATCGAGCAAGTTCATCGCAGTCTATTTGCAAAAAAGCCTTTCGGACATGTAGACATGCTGTGTTGCACAGCCTGTCCACAGTGCAAAAGAGCTGAGCTGGTCGATTCTGAGCAGCTGCAATCTCCCCAAACAGGAACTCTGCCTTCTTATGGGTGATTGCTGATTGATAGGCTTGATAATGCTCCATCAATTTAAGGTGGTTGGCATCAAGGGAGGATTTCCACTAGCAACGCTGTACTCTTCGACCTAGTCACCGCATCTCACTCAAGGTCCGATCAAACCAAGGGGACCGAGGGCGAAGGGAGAGAGGGCGAACACGGACAGGAGCAAAGACATCCAGAGCCACCGATATAGCTGTGTTATAGGCTACCACAAGGACATCTTGGTCATTGCTAGCCACAGGAGAGAATGATAGGTCAAGTACTACTGCCATGCCTTCAGAATTAACATCTTGCAAAGGGCGATACCAGATCATCTCTACTGGGGTAGGCCTACGACGGGGGTGCTAAAACTAAATCACACGGTGTAGTGATCGGACCACCCAACAGGTTCCACCACCAAATCAGAGGTCTCGATCCCCAGGAGAAAAACTAAGTCAAGGGAGTGGCCGTGTTTATGGGTAGCATTGGTAACTATCTGTGTAAGGCCCAGAGATGACATCAACTGGAGGAAGTGTTGTCCAAACTGCGAGAGTTCATCATTGATCCAGGCACTGAAATCGCCCAGAGCCATCAGTCTGAGTGATTCAAATGCCATGTCGATAACGAAGTCTGCCACTTCCTAAAGGAATCGCTTCTCATCTCTGGGTGGACGGTAGATGAGGACGATCCTACAGCCTACACCTGCTACCACAGTATACTCGAATGATTCAGTATCCTCAACTGGTACACTCGTGAGGTTAAGTTCGGTCTTGAAACAGACCACAACCCCCCCCAGCAATCCAATCTCGGGCGATGAATCACCGAGTACCCAGCTGGAGTTGAAGCCACCAGAATGGGGCCAGAATTCTCATCCAGCCAGGTCTCGGTGACGCAAGCCAAATCCACGTTTTTTACAAGATCTGCAATAATTGCACTCTTGTTTTTGATGAATCTGGCATTGCATAACAGCCTAAGTTGGATGAACCTCCAGGGCTGCCCGGGCCACCTGTCCACTAATATTGGTGGTGCTCTTGAGTATGGAAACCAAACATGGGGGACCATGTTCTGTATTCCATTTTGCCCCAGGGCATCTCCTGGATCTCACGACCCCGATGTGATGGCTCTGCTCATTCACCCTCCGCTGTTCACCCCCCCACCCATCTCCCCTTACAAGCAATACCCAGCACCCAACAGCGCTGGTAAGTTGTAAACTGTAATGGAGGAGAAAAGAAGGGCGAAGGGCATGAGGGGCAGAGGGTGAATAGTGCACAACCACAGGGGCAGGCCTCCGACACATCTCAACATAGGCAGTATGCACTTAACTGACCTACAGACTTAATACAACTAAAATAAAATAACTTCAAAACAACCTGCTACCCCTAGTCACTGCTCCCTCACAGTGCCTTTTCACCTTCTAGTCCCTCAATATAGCACCACCTAGGTCCATTTCCTATTTGGTAACATGTAGGTTTTGGCCTCCCATACAATACCCCTCTCCCTGGTGTCTGTATCCAAGATGCATGGGTGTACACTTGACTGTGTTAAATGAAAGCTCCCAACTCCTTGTCCATTCCTCGAGTCTCAGCAGATCTCTCCGCATTCTTTGTAGCCCTTCCTGAGTCCCCACCCTAGTGCAGACTTTAATATCATCAGCAAACAGATCTGCATCCCCTTCAAGGTCTTCCATTATGTTCCATATAAATACAGTGAACCATAGTGACCATGATATTGATCACTGAGGGACCCCACTGGTGAACAGGCCCTATCCTGATGCCACCTCATTTACAATGACTCTCTGTCTGCTGCACCCTGCCATTTTTCCATCCTTCGAACCACCGTCTGCCACAGACCCAGGCATGCCAGCTTGTACAGCAGTAAACTGTGTGGTACAGAGTCAAACGCTTTCTTCAAACACAGATAGGCTACATTTATCGACCTCCCTTGATCCAGTTCCTTAGTGACCTCGTCAAAGAACTCATACTAACATAGTAACATACTAAAATGCCATCAGGTTAGGCCACATGATATATCAAATTTGCTTGAGAATCAGTACTCTTGATGAGTACCATAACCACCGTCCCTGCCACCCCTCAGGGTTTTTCACCCTCTATATAGAGTTCACTCACGAGAGATGATGGTACTTAGCGTTACAAACCTCCTGTGCTGGTCTCAGCCCCTCTTGAACTCCTCCACTGTTGTTACCTCCACCATCTCCTAGGTGAGTGCATTCCACGGTTCCACCACCCTCTCGTGAAGTATTGCCTTTATCTCCCCCCCAAGCTTCCCCACCCTCCAGCCTTCAACTATGCCCCCTGATTGCCCCACACACCTTCTTCTAAAAGACTTTATCCTGGCCTACCCTATATACCCTTTTTAGATACTTGACGACCTCAATCATATCCGCCTGTCTCTCCTCTCATCCAGTGAGTTCATACTGAGCTCCTGCAGTCTCTCTTCATATGGCCTATCATCCAGACCCCATATAATTTTGATTGGCCTACTTTGTACCCTCTCCAGGAGTGCAATATCTGTCTTTAGGTATGGATGCCAAACCTACACGCAGTTCTCAAGGTGCAGTCTAACCAGACAATTATACAGAGGCAGAATCACATCCCTGCTCCTTGAGTTAATAGCCCTGGCGATGTAGCCCAGCATTTTATTTGCCTCGGTCGCAGGCCTCCTACATTGCTCAGAAATGTTCATTTTGGCATCCAGAACCAATCCCAGATCCTGTTCTCCACTTTAAGTCTGTAGTATATCCCCTTCCACTGTGTACACTTGGCCTGGGTCACTACAGCTCAGGAATATCATTCTACACTCCCCTATGTTAATCTTCAGGTTCCAGGTGATTGATCACCTCACCAGAGCCTCCAGGTCCTCCTACAAACATACAAGCACACAAAATTGCCAGCAGATAGAGGTCAGTCAGTCTATCTCGTCTGCTCAAGTGTGCTGCGCTTCAGTCAATTAGACTGCAGTCACCCCCATCCCTCACATGCCTTCCCCCCATCTCCTACCTCCTACCGATTTGTACCCTCACCTTGAATCTGTCCCATCCCCTCTTGAAGGCCCCAACACTCTGCAATGATACAACTTCCTCTGGCAGATTTTTCCACCCTGTCACCACCCTTTCTGTGAAATAGTGCCTCCTCAGTTCCCTTTTGAATGTTTCCCCTTCCAGCTTTATAGAGTGTCCCCTGGTTTCTCTTCCACCTTTCAGATTGAACATACACCTGGTGTCTACTTTGCTCAAACCCTTCAGGTACTTAAAGGTCTCAATCATATACCCTTTCTCCCTTCTTTCCTCCAGGGTATGGCTCTCTCAGTCTCTCCTTATATGGTCTGTCCCCCAATCCCAGGATCATGTTTATTGCCTTGTGCTGTACCCCCTCCAGTAGTTTGATGTCCCTGTTCAGGTAGGGGTACCAGAACTGTACACAGTATTCTAGGTGCGGTCTCACCAGGGACCTGTACAGGGGCAAGATAACCTCCCCACTCCTAGAAGTAATCCCCCTTGCTATGCACCCTAGCATCCTGTTTGCCTTCACTGCTGCCTTTCTGCACCAAGCAGAGTGGTTCAGCTCCCCGGTTACCAGCACTCCCAGATCCTTCTCCTCCTTGGATTTTGGTAATGGGGCACCCTCCAGCCAGTAATTGTGTCCTGGGTTATTACCTCCTAAATGTATCACTTTGCACTTATTGGCATAGAAATCAAGCTGCCAAGTGTGATACCATTCTCCAGTTTTGCCAAATCCTCCTGAAGTACTTTTGCTTCATCCCCCCCATATACCTTGGCACAAATCTTTGTGTCATCTGCGAAGAGACTGATCTTGCTCTTAATCCCACTACAGTGTCTGCTATGAAAATGTTAAACAGAACCAGCAGCAGCACTGAGCCCTGTGGTACACCACTTGTCTGTGCCCTGGGTTCAGATGCTTCCCCCCAACGACTACCTTCTGCTGTCTATCCTGCAGCCAGTTCTCGACCCATCTAACCAGTTTCCTCCCTGCTCACAGACTCTTCAACTTGCCGGTCAGCCTACTATGTGGCACTGAGTCAAAGGCCTTGCTGAAATTCGGGTGGAGGACATCCTCCCCTGTCCAGTGCCCTCGTAGCACAGTCATAAAAATCAACAAAGTTCATCTGGCAGGATCTGCCTGAGACAAATCCATGCTGCCTGCTGTCCTGTAGATTATTATCCTCAAGAAATTGCAACAGTCTGTCCTTAAGGATTGTCTCCATTAGTTTTCCCACAATTTCAGTAAGGCTTACCGGTCTGTAATTCCCTGGTTCATCCTTGGGCCCACTCTTATGGAGAGGTATCATGTGCTTCTCTCCAGTCCCTGTGCACACAGAAACATAGAAACATAGAATCTGATGAAAGATAAGGACCACTTGGCCCATCTAGTCTGCCCATTTCCCTACCTGATGGATAAGCTGTAGATTCTAGTTAACAGCTTACTTCATTCTACCCCCTCACTAGAATTGCCTTACGTCTATCCCATGCATTCTTGAATTCTCCCACTGTTCCTGACTCCACAACCTTCTCAGGAAGGCTGTTGCATGCATTCACAACCCTCTCTGTGAAAAAATACTTTCTAACGTTACCTCTGAGCCGTACCCCCTCTATCTTCAAACTGTGCCCCCTTCTTCTTGCACATCTCTTTTTCTGAAAGATGCTACCCTCTTATTCTTTGTTAATTCCCTTGAGATACTTGAAAGTTTTTTATCATGTCCCCCCCTCTCCCTCCTTTCCTCAAGGGTTTACATATTAAGCTGCTGTAGTCTCTCCTTGTATGTCTTCTGGTGCAGACCCTGCACCATTTTGGTTGCCTTCCTCTGAGCAGCCTCCACTGTATGTCTTTGTGGAGATGGAGTCCCCAGAATTGCACGCAGTACTCCAGATGGGGTCTCACCAACTGTCTGTACAGAGGGGTAACAACTTCCTGTTTTCTACTATTGATGCATCTCCCTATGCATCCCAGTATCCCCCCAGCCTTCCTTACTGTCTTCTCACGTTGCTTGCCCACCTTTAGGTCATCTGATATAATTACTCCTACGTCTCTTTCGATTTTTGTTGTTATTATCTCACCCCCAATTGTGTACTCTTCCCCTGGGTTTTTGTTTCCCAGATGCATTACCTTGCACTTCTTTGCATTGAATCTGAGCTGCCATATATTTAACCATTCCTCCAACCTTGCCATGTCTCTCTTCATCCTTTCCACCCCACCTTGTGTATCAACCCTGTTGCAGATCTTTGTGTCATATGCAAAGAGACATACTTTTCCTTCCAGGTGCTCTCCAATGTCACTTATAAAGACATTAAAGAGGACCGGTTCCAGTATCGAACCCTGCGGTACCCTGCTAGTTACCCTCCTTTCTTCACTGTGGACTCCGTTTACTATTACCCTTTGCGTCCTGTTATCCAGACATTTTTTTATCCAGGCTGCCACCTTGGGACCCACTCAAAGGCTGGCTAACTTGTAAATTAATCTTTTGTGTGAGACTGTGTCAAATGCCTTGCTAAAATCTCGGTAGACCATATCCACAGCCCCACCCTGGTCTACTACTTTGGTCACCCAGTCAAAGAAAGCTATTAGGTTTGGCTGACATGACCATCCTGCTGTGAAACCATGCTGCCTTGGGTCCTATGCCCCACTGACCTCTAGGCACTGAACAATTCTTTCCTTCAGAAGTGATTCCATCATTTTCCCTACCACTGAGGTTAAACTAACTGTTCTGCAGTTTCCTGCCTCTGCCCTGCTCTCATTTTTGTGAAGTGGAATCACATCTGCCCTCCTCCAGTCCTCAGGTACCACCCCATCCTCCCATGATTTGTTAAAAAGAGTAGTCAGTGGCATTACTAGTTCTACCCTTAGTTCTTTAAGAATTCTGTGGTGAATCCTATTAGGCCCCATTGCTTTGTCCACCCTCAGTTTCAAGAGTTCTTTCAAAACCTTCCTTCTGTGAATAGACTGGTATCGACCCCCCTATTCAGAGTGTCTCTCTTGTTTAGTTTAGGTACCTCCCCCTCCTCTTCCGTTGTGAACACTGAGCAGAAATATTCGTTCAGTATCCCTGCTTTTTCACTGTCACCCTCTGCCCACATTCCCTCACTTTATTAAGTCTCTGTATCCGTTCCTTGGTCTTTCTTCACTCCCTAATGTAACAATAAAAGGTTGTATCCCCCTTCTTAACAGTTGGCTATCTTTTCCTCAGTTTGTGCCTTTGCTATTCTGACTGCCTTCCCTGCCTCCTTCTGCTTTAACTGATAAAGTTCTCTGTCCTGCTCCTTCTGTGTTTCCTTATATTTCCTGAATGTTATCCTTTTCTCCTTAACCTTGCCTTCCACCTCTTTTGAGAACCATAGTGGTTTTTTCCTTCATTTTGTTTTGTTGATTTGCTTCACACAAAGGCTTGTTGCCTCTTTGATGGCTGTTTTGATTATTCCCCATTGCTCCTCCACCCCTCCCTCTTGCCTGTTTGCGAGTGCTTGTCTGAGGCAATCTCTCATTTTCCCAAAGTCAGCCCTCCTAAAGTCCAATACTCCTGTTTTTGTATGGCATGACTCTATGGCTGTGTTTATTGTGAACCACACTGTTTGGTGATCACTTGTTCCCAGATGGCTACCCACTTCTAAGTCTGAGATCCTTTCTCCATCCCCATTTGAAAGTACAAGGTCTAAGACTGCTCCCTCCCAAGTGGGTTCCAACACTAGCTGTCTGAGACATGCCCCCTGTAGGGCATAAAGAATGACCCTGCTCTTGGATGTGCCTGCAGCAAAGGTACTCCAGTTAACATCTGGCATATTCAGGTTCCCCATCAACAATATCTCCCCTTTTTCTGCCATTTTAAGGATGCCTTCTATCATTTCCTTGTCCATTTCCTCCCCCTGCGATGAGGGTCTGTACACAACCCCCATGTGGATTGTGGTGCCATTTCCTGTCTCCAGGGTAACCCATAGTGACTCATCAACTTCCTGTTTATGCTTTAGTTCTGTTGCTTTAATCCCTTCCATTAGAGAGCTACTCCTCCTCCTCTTTTACCCACCCTGTTCCTCCTGTAGATTGTGTATCCTGGTATGTTGACATCCCAGTCCTGGTTGTCTGTGTACCATGTTTCAGTGACTGCCACAATATTCAGGCATCCCTCTTCCATCAAGGCCACTAGTTCAGGGAGCTTGTTACACAGACTGTGGGCATTGGTACTCATCACTCTCCATTGTTTGATGGCCTTACCCCTTTTAGCCCCATCCCTGTCCTTACTGCCTTTTTCTGCATTTACCCCTGTCCTGCTCCCTACTGAGTTATCTGCCTTGGTGTTTAACCTCTCTAACTACTGTGTTTCGTGGGGGAGGCTGGTATTTCCCTGCTCTTTTTCAGTGCCTCCCCCCTTGGCTAGTTTAAATGCTTGCCAATGAAGCATTTAAACCTATCACCTAGGAACCTGGTTTCCCCCCAGACAGATGCAGACCATTGCACCAGTATAGGCCTGCATCCCTCCAGGTGGCTCCCCAGTCCCCAATGAAGCCAAAACTCTGAGCTCCACACCAGTTTTTCAACCATTCATTGAATCCCATGGTGCAGAATACCCTAGCATCATCCTTGCCATAGACAGACAGCACCTCCAAAAAGGTTACCATACATGCCACTTGTCTAAGGCTCCTCCCCAACTCTACAAACTCCTCTTGCACCACTCTGATCCCATTCATAGCCAGGTCATTTGTCCCTAGGTGGACAATGACATCTAACTCCCTCCCTCATGCAGCTGCTCCCGTGATCCTGAGGATTCACTTCCTGTCCCTCTGAGCCATGGCACCAGGCAGGCACCTTACCTCCCTATCCCCTTCCTCCCCCACTTCTATCCCCCTAATGATTGAGTCCCCCACCAGGAGTTGTTTCCTTCCCCTGTGGGGTCTCATGCCACCCTTCTGTGGGTCTCCTTTGTGGAGGCTCCCAGCAACCTTTTTGGTCTCCACTGCAGGTACCTCAATAGAGGAACCACTCTTCACCAGAACAGCATATGAATTGTGGAGAGGTACAACTGGAGGGATGCACCTCTGTTCCACCACCCTCTCCCTCCCTGAGCCCACCCACCTTGGTCCAACCTCTCCTCTTTCTTGGCAACCTGTGAGGTAGCAGTGGTGGCCCTGGTGGTCCCTGGGTGGGGGAAAAGGTTTCACGAATCCTAGCCAGGTCAGCCTGGAGACAGGCAACTTCTTCCCTCAGACCAGAGAGGTGCCTGCAAATAGGGCAGCATCGCAGCCTCCAGAATGTCTCCCAGAACACTGCTGCCCCATGGCCATTGCACTGCACTACTCCCATCTTATTTTGTGTCCCCTCTCCTGTTGCTTTGTATACTTACTGTCTCCTCCCTCTATGTATTTTTACAACTACTTTCCTACTGCCTATGTGCCCTTACAACTCTCGCCCTTCCCGTTCTGGGACAGGAACTTCCTGTAGTGTTCAGTAGTCTCTTTCTTCCTTGCTTGGATTCAGACCTCCAGCAGCCAAGGGGGCAGAAAGAGCTATTTTTTAGGTTCCTTCAAGGTTGATGAAACTAATGTGTCTCAGTGATCCTTCCCTTTCTACTGCCAAACAGGAAGTTCCTGTTGTCAGTCAAAACCAGTGGATATAAAAGTAAAACTGGCTTAGTGTGGAAGGGTGGAGGAGTGGGAAGGAGGGTAATTAGTAAGAAAGCTGTAGTTCTAGTCAGCTGTTACTTGCTCTGAAAGCAAAAATCTCCTCTGTCAAAACCTAACGGCAGGAAGCTGTAATTGGAGACACCTGCTTTTGTACTCCTAAGCTCCTAAGACACACCCCCAATTAGCTTCTCCCCTCTGCTTCTGACTCAGCAAATTAAGTTGACACAGCCCCCTTTTTCAAAAAGAGAAATACACAGTGACTTTCTTCTTTTTTTTTTTACTTAAACGAGACCTCCTGCTTCTAATAAAGTATCTATTTGCTTAATCCAAGCAGGCACTGACTCCTGCTGAGATAGAAGTGAATTATCAGTAAGAAAGTTGTAGTTCTAGTCAGCTGTTACTTGCTCTGAAAGCAGGATTCTCCTCTGACAAAAACTAACAGCAGGAAGTTGTAATTGGAGACACCTGCTTTTGTACTCCTAAGCTCCTAAGCCACATCCCCAATTAGCTTCTTCCCTCTGCTCCTGACTTAGCAAATTAAGTTGATATAGCCCCTTCATCAAACAGAGAAACACACAGTGACTTTCATCTTTTTTTTACTTAAATGAGACCCCCTGCTTCTAATAAGGTATCTGTTTGCTTAATCTAAGCAGGCACAGACTCCTGCTGAGATAGAAGTGATTTATCAGTAAGAAAGCTGTAGTTCTAGTCAGCTGTTACTTGCTATGAAAGCAAGATTCTCCTCTGTCAAAAACTAACAGCAGGAAGCTGTAACTGGAGACAGCTGCTTTTGTACTCCCAAGTCACACCCCCAATTAGCTTCCCCCCTCTGCTCCTGACTCACCAAATTAAGTTGATACAGCCCCCTTCCTCAAACAAACAACAGTGGCTTTCTTTTTTTTTAATTAAATGAGACCCCCTGCTTCTAATAAAGTATCTGTTTGCTTAATCCAAGCAGGCACTGACTCTTGCTGAGATAGAAGTGATTTATCAGTAAGAAAGCTGTAGTTCTAGTCAGCTGTTACTTGCTCTGAAAGCAAGATTCTCCTCTGTCAAAATCTAACAGCAGGAAGCTGTAATTACATGCACCCCAAGTTCAGAGAGGTATTGAACAGGTCCGCTGTTGTCGAGGCACAGGTCAGGAAGCATAGAGAAAACCCAGGAGCAGTTGTAATATTCCACAAAACTGTTTATTTGTAGTTGCAGTAACATAAAATAAAATAAACCTGTTCAGAATAACTATGTACAGAAGCAAATTAAATCTTTCTTGTAAAAAAAAATCTCCCTTGCAGCTCAGCTTAGCTTTTTATAATTCTTTTTTAACCCCCATCCTTTGCAAGCATCCTGTTCTAGCAAAACATTCTGTTCTCGTATCGGGAGCTGCTAGAACAGTGAGCTTCCTGAGGCCCCCACGGCCACTGCAAAAGGCTCAGACATTTGCACTCAAGTAACTTCTATTTTTAAAGGCACGTCAAAATACCATTGACATACTGTACATTTCACCAGTAATACTAAATCTTTTCTAAACAAAAGTGATCCCATTATCAGTTTCATTCCATACATTGATTTGCACATATTCTTATATTAGATATGCAAGGGAGGAAAACAGACAGCAAGAGACAACAGAGAGACAGTAAGAGGCAAAGGATTGTGAGGCTGTTTGGGTTGATTAAGTCCGAAGTCTCACAGGCAAATTTGGCTGTGCAACCAGACAGAGGAGAGAGAAAAGGAAAGAATACAGATCCTTGCATTTAAACACTTTCTCTAAGACAAATGGGACAGGGTTATATTCTACCCTGTCACATCTGCCAGTGGGCCTGCCAGAACCTCTGCCAACTCTATCAGCACCATGGAGTGGACTCGGTCTGGACCAGGTGTTTTGTCCTTCTTCAGGGACTTTAGGTCTTCCCTCACCCTTTCCACCATGATTTCCCCATCCCTGGTTGCTTCTCCCCCACCCTCTCCCACCTCGCCCTTCTTCTCAGGTATGGTCCCATCCCTCTCATTTGTTAAGACTGAACAGAAGTATTCATTAGGTACTTCTGCCTGCTCAGCCCCCTTTTCTACCCACCCACTTCCCCTCCTGATCCTAATAATTTGATCCTTGGTCTTCCTCTTCTCTTGAATATATCTGAAGAAATCCTTTTCTCCTTCTTTGATCCCCTGCGCTAACCTCCTTTCCCTATTCACCTTTGCTGCCCTTACAACTGTGCTCACTTCTCTGCATTTCTTCACAGGGCTACTCTATCCTCCTCCCCATCCAGCAACCATTGCTCCTTGTTCATGGGGGACTCTATCAAGTTTCTTTGACTGGAACTACCCCTGGTAAAGCCATGTTGCCTAGTAATTGTCAGGCCACTTATCTCAATGTAGTTATATTATGGGATGAAGATAAGGGGGATGTACCTAATGCAGTCAACAGAAGCACTGTGGACAGGGTGGTCGAAACTAGGCAACTGACAGAATAAAGGGTTGTAAAAGATCTCCTGAAACAGAAGGTGGACAAAACAATGTGTCCTTTCAGGATTCACCCCTTGATTTTAAAAGAAGCAATGTAAAAAGTATTGACACCACCGAGTACCCTTTCCAACAAGTCATGAGAGGATGGTGTGGTACCTGAGGACTGTAGGAGGCCGGATGTGAATCTCCTTCTCAAAAGTGGGAAAAAAGGAGAGGCAGGAAATCACAAACTGTTGAATTGGTCCTCTTACATAGATACATAAAAGTTGGTGACAGATAAGGGTCACTAGGCACATCTAGTGTGCCCTAAAGCTCTGAACTTGTATGCAGTCAGTGATCCTAGGTAGTTAAATGTTTCTTCTGTCTGCCCAAGAACAGATCCTGTGGAGGGTTATGTATCATCTTGCTACCAGATCCATGTTGCCGTGTTTCGTGGTCCTCTCATTTTAACCCGGGTCCCCAGGAGTAGAGACACATGTGCAGGAGGTGTGCATGTGTTCTACAATAACAGTGATGGCCCCAGAGGCCAACTGTTGGCCTAGAGATACTACATTTCATCCCCAGAGAGGGGAGCGGACTCTTTGTGGCTCTGTCCAGTTTTGTATCCCCCCTCAACCTCTGGCAGTCCATGAGGACCATTCTAAGGCACGACATATACAATGTAGATGGCACTTAGGACATGTGTGTCTGAGAATAGGTTTTGTTTTTATATGTTCAATGCATTCCTATTATTTGTTCTGGAAATTAATACATTTTGCAATATGGATACAGAGCAGATGTCATCAGCATCCAGTAAGAGTCTCTACTGGACTGAAGATAAGACATGCATACTAATTAGTACACTGAAAGAGATGGATATAATGAGATAGTTTGATGGCAGAAAGTCACATAATAGTGACTTTTTTAACAGAGTGGCTGCCAGGATGAGATCAGAAGGATTTAAGCACATGACTGAGCAAGTCAAACATAAATGGAAACTGTTAAAAACATTGTATTTCATGACTAAACGCAATAATAACAGTAGTGGAGCTGCTCATTCTAGCTTCCAGTTTTACGAAGAGCAAAATGAAATAATGTGTCACAGACCACTGACTGTCCTTCCATCACGTACTATAGACATTGGACTTATTAATAATAGTAGTACGGACGTTGACACACATGGAGATAATAGAGCTTCTGTTGGCAGAGTTTCAGGCACAACTTAAATTAGTTGATATGACCAGGTGTTACATTTACATTAGCCTTATCATCACAGTGAGTTGTGTTGTGTTACCAGGTGTGGTGTGCTTCTTGTACCAGAATTAAAGTATTTGTTTCTTTTTAAGGAAGTGATACCAAAGAACTTTGTTCTGAGCAGTTTGCTGTATCAAGCACTGCAGTTGATGACAATTTGATGAATGTAGTTTGTGAATCACAAGAGGAGTTGGGAAGCAGCAACAATCAAGATGACAGTGTCCTAAATGATACGTCAGGGACTGGCACTGAAACATGCAGCCAGAAACAATGCAGACCAAATGGTACACGTTTGTATTATGACATGAAATTTAACATTGCATACTTTTGTTATTGTCTGAAAAAACTGAGCATACATGCTCAACCAAATTAATTTTGTTTATACTTCTGCAGTTATTGTTCACTCAATTGAATTAACTATCTATTTTTTGGGTATGGTGTATCCCATATGTAACAGGATATATATATATATATATATATATATATATATATATATATACACACACACACACACACACACACACAGTATATATATATATATATAAATATATGGTAAGTGCCTATTAACCACCATAATCAGCAGTCACACAGCTTTGTTATGCACTGTTTAGAATTTTAAAGTTGTTAACCACACTGGAACTTCCAAACAGTTGCAAAACAAAAAGAATGCACCAGAGTTCCATAATTGTCACACATAGAATGCAAACAGTGTTTTTTGACCATACACTATAAAGATGATGGAGGATTGGACAGACAACTACTGGCTCGGGTGGGTTGCTAGGCTAGTAAACCTCTCTGAGCGCGCCTCGAGGCTTACCTATGTTGCCCTAGCAACCGCTCGAGGTGATTACAGCATGGTTATCACCCAATCCCCAGCCATTATCCTCTATATGGGATATGTGGGGAGCACCTGTGGGACAACTAAGTTACGTGTACAGTTGCCTGTGAACTCGAGTAACCTCATGAGTGGTGAAGTTTGCGAGTGGTCATTGGCAAATGTAGAAATAACATTGTTATCCCACAGGTGCCCCACGCATATTTCATTTATGCAACAGGATTTTTTTGGTTTCAGTTCCGGTGGTGGTGGTTAGTGATGTAGTAACTGTGTGGATAGATGGGTGATGATGTAAAAACTATGTGGATAACTTGACGTTATCCAGATAGTGATCACATCACCACCCATGTAGCCACATAGTGACTCAGATAACGGAAGTTATGTGTCAGTTGTATCCTGACATCTAGTGCATAGATCTTAATTTTGACACGGTACATTTTTACTCCAACTCAGCTCCACTCCCAACCCCACCATTACCACTGCACATCTATCATCAGGTCACCTAATCAAAGCTAATTATAAAAAGGGTCTCCATTGCTATTTCATGAGTTGGTATCTTTGTTTCGGCCTCCCAGGTGTATAGGTTGCCTGTTTATATTTTCAGTAGAATGAACTACAGAAGGATATAATTTTTGAATATAACGTATTTTACAGTACCCCACATGTTAAAGGTGGTGTATGTAAATATTTCCAACCATACCTCGTCTTTACAAATGCCTTCATGTGTTTCAGGTCAGCAGTACAAGAGAAAAAACAAAAATTATCATGTTGTTTCAATTTTGGTCTCATCAACAAAATGACTTTCTAGACCATATAGAAGTTCAAAGGCCCAAGCGGCAAGAATGGGAAGAAAAAATGTTGACTACATTCAGAGAGCAGTCAGCTAAAACTACTAAAGAAATGAAGTCCATACTTCAACCTCTGATGCCACCCATCACTCAGCAAATTGTGTAAGGATAACGCTTAATAAATATTTCAGTAATTAGGAGATAGGAGTCTTTAGATATGAATAGTTAAGCAATGTGTAATTCAAATCAGAGCACCAGCTATGTTATGTAGTCTTACAAATAGGAAATTATATCACTGAGGGGCTAGATGTATGTTGTTAATTACATCTTGCCCCTCAGTGACATCACTTTTTGGTTTAAGATTACGTGAAATAACTGTTGTCTTCTTTAGATTTACAGATGATTTACATAGTCATATCTCGGGACTTTTGATACCTGCAAGGAACTGAAATACCTTGTGCGGGGAGAACTAGGAGCAGGAACATCAGATATCGCAAAGGTAAACGGCAACCTACAAAAAAATACACAACAAAATCGCCAATAAGACCCAACCATATACTGTATAAAACAGTGGATGGGTGACCATCCACAAGTGAGGCTGTGTTTGCATCTCGGTAGTTGATGACATCGGCAAGACCTATCTAGCTTTGCTGTCGATGCCTCTATGATGTCATCAACTGCCTTGATGGAAACACTGCCTTGTTGTGGAAGGGCACCCATCCACCATTCTATATATGTATGTAAGGAGATTGTGATAATCAGGGAAACATTTAATTCATTTGTTGTATTGTTTATTTAAGGTAGCTTTATTTTTAGGGTCCAGTTGAAGTTTTTTAAACTGTAAAGATAGCAGTCATGTTTGTGGTGGAAGATCAGTTCTGGCATTAATGGGCTAACTGAAATGCCTATGTTGCAAATGTCCATTGATCTGTACTGCAGACTCTTCACTGCTGAGCAGGCCTTTTTTCTATCCATGTGTTAACCATATTTTACACATAAATAAGAGTAATTCCTATTGCATGATTTTACCCTGCTAGTTTATAAATGTGCAACAATACCTGACCGGGTTGGTGGTATTGTGTTATACCCACCCTTCAAGGTGCTATAAGACCATCCACCTGCAGTGTCGGCCCTCATCATGCACTTGGGTGGGTGGATATAGCCCAATACTGCCCACCCTGTTGGGTATTTTTGCATGCATAATAATCTCCATACACATATGTTAAACAGTCAAAAACTGTACTTTGCACACTTTTATCTAAGCAATAAGGCACAACAGGGTGTGGGTTATTGGGGATTTACACACACCTTGTGTGGTGTGTCACGAGGCGCAGACAAATGACTTACCCACACATGAAGTGGGTAAATCACCCAATAACTCACACCCTAGAGTGCCTTATTGTGATTATGCAATGGACCTGTGTGTAAAATACATTTAAAATATGTTTAATTATGTTTTTTTAAAATGCCATTCCTCAGCCATTGGTTATGTAGGATTTGCCTCAGGGGGTCATCTAACACTTATATGTTACAGATATACAGTGTCTCCACCATGGTATAGGTGCATGATGCCACACCTTGTCCCCTGCCGGCATCCTGTTTACTGGCACAGAGTCTGTACACTGGATGTCGGGGTGGTGGGAGGGGTGGTCATGAGTTAATACCTATACCAACTGACAGCTCTCCTTGTCGGAGGAGACCTTGCTACATGCCGGGGAAGGGAGAGTGGTGTTGTTAACTGGGGCACTGATCATATGCGCACTTCCATGCGCATGTTCTTCCATGTGCTGTAGCATTCTGGTAAAGGGGCAACATCCACAATTATTTGCTTAATGACATCTCTGTTATCTTAGAAGACATGAGAGATCAGAACTTAATGGCTTACGATATGAACAGTTGGGACATCATTTACCATCACATGGCATTCGACCAGTTTTTTACAGTGTGAAAACACAACCTTCTCAGCATTATGGGACTCAATATTCGCAACAACCTGCACATTTCAACCAGTATAACGGGGATAATGATGATGATGATGATAATGCCAGCTACATCCTGCAAAGACTAAGAGGAGAGAAAAAGAGCCCATTCTCATAATTCAATTTGTAAATAAGAACTGTTATATTAGGGGATTCTATATTGATTATCGGGGCCTTAGTGATGAATAATAAATACATTTAAAAACAATTACTCAAACTGTTTTAAGATGGTTAATAATTTAATTGAAAACATATATTTCATTCATAGTGATGATCCTAGCATATCATAAATTGAACAATCCATACAAGCATATTAAAATTTGATAAATATTTGAAATTTGTAACAGTTTAGTAAGTAAATAATAAGATTTAACCTGTTACTGTCTGTTTTTAAAAGTACAAATAAAGAAACTATATATAGAAATATTACAACTGTGATATAACATGTATTACTTTGAATTCTTATTTCATTTAACTTATCCATGACTCCTTGTATAAGACATATCATGTTATAGATCAACATAATAACAGTAAGATAATGATAGGTATAACTCAAGCGTTTGTTAATAAAACTTCAGACAAATACTATTACTTGTCACTACTCAGTATTTGCTTTTTGAAGGCCAGGTTCAATGGTTAACCACAACAAATAAAAGGGTTGGACTGTCAAGAGCGGTGTTGTAGGATATGGTTTGGAGACACATAGTCAAAGCACATGCTGTGGAGCATGACTTTCTTTTTTTTGGTGATAAATGGCACAACGATTACTGTAAACTTAATTAACTTTAATCTGCAGAGGTCAGTTTCAATTAAAACAGTGTCAGATGCCAATATCTGTGCTATTTATGCAAGGGGAAGTTACTAGCCATGTAATCTGATAAAACTTCACGTTTGGCCTTGGCTTCAGGAACAACTTCAGCTGAAGCAACACATGTTGGTTGTGTTCTCAAATTTTCTTGACATCTAGCCTCTTCAAGCCAGCCAGTCTGCACAGTATATTTCTCTAACTCACAAAAATGATGCAGTCCACAGCATGTGCTGATGTGATAGGTAAAGTTTGAATGCCAACATTTATGATGTTTGGCTGTTTAAAATCAAAGAAAGAATGTATGTATTTGAATGTATGAGAATTGTATTTGTACTGTGTATTTGTTTACTGTGTTTATTTATTTTGTTACTGAACAGGTATGCCTTGTAAATAGGGATCTTGTACCCCTAATGGCATAATTTTCTGTATAAATAAAATTTTACTACTACTTACTACTATATGGAACAAAAGTGAAGTGAAATTTGTTTCTTTTTTGAAGTACCCACCACCTTGCTTTTAACTGTCCAAAAGAAATGTCAACTGATATTGGAATAGAACTCAAGTATACATTGAAAGATTCTTGGGCCTCAGTTAGTCTGTTCGAGGCAGTAAAACCTTTTAACAGCCAATTCAACAGTGGATATGCTGGATCGCCAACAGGGAACACGTTGATTGGTGTTCCATCAATGATCTGTGGTACATGCACATAAGGGCAGACAATAAGAAATCCAAGTACTATGATCATAGAAAAATGTTCTACTATAAGCAAATATCTACCTTAACCCCAACAAGTAAATATACATAGATAAGGGATATGCATGGGGGACCTGTGGGATAACCAAGTTATTTGTACAGTAGCCTGTGACTTCAAGTAACCTCACGAGTGGTGAAGCCAAAGGAGTGGACGTTAATAGAGGTCACAGGCTGGCTGTACAAATAACTAGGTTGGGTTCCCACACAGGCGCCCCACACATATTTAATTTATGCAACAGGATTTTTTGGGTTCAGTTTTGTTATATGTTATTTTTTTCTTAAGTTTCTGTCCATGTTTTTTTCCTCTGTGCCTGGTTGCTGTGCTTAGTTTTCAGGGTTGCTGTGCTGAGAAAAAGGAAAAAATCTTTTTTTTTGTTAACAGTGTTTTCATTAAAAATGGGGTTCTGGTTTGGGGGGGTTGGTTAGGGTGTGCATTTTGTGAGTCTTTGGGACTGTGATAGCTTTGCTTGTAAAGAGCACTGTGAGAAGGCGAAAGTGAAACTAGGAGGCAGTACTGCTGAGCAGGCAGCACAGGTGGTGGTGGTGGTGGTTAGTGATGTTGTCACTGTGTGGATAAATGGGTGATGATGTAATCACTATGTGGATAACTTGAAGTTATCCACATAGTGATTATGTTGTCACCCATTTATTCACACACTGACTCAGATAACTGAAGTTACGTGTCAGTTTTTATCCTGACACCTGTTGCATAAATAGAATTTCTCACAAATACATTAGGTAGCAGTTCAGCTTGATTGTACAAGTCAGAGTTTCGTAGTATGCGGGCATCATGCATGCAACCAGGCATGCCAACATTTATGTTTCAGAAACTGGAAACAATACAAGGAAATACATACAGTTCAGCAATTAAACAACATGACAACCTAACAATTTTGTTTAATAAACAAATTAAGATGATGCTCTGATTTATTATAACGTTAGGCTCATGGGAACCAAACTCTAGATGTGGCAGAACACACTGGTACTGCATAAAGTTGCTCATCATGGCCTAGATATTCAAATGGGTTGCGCAAATATAATGCATGCAGCACATCTCCAGGGGGCGTGCCCATTCATATGCGGCACATACCGATATTCAGCCCAAGTATAGTGGAACCCCCCCACTGCGCCTGTATCCCCAATTGCCAATATGAGCAATTGAAATATGTCACTGGTGGTCCAGTGGCATTCTCCACCCACACAGGACCCCCCACCCATCGGCGGGCACCTGCAATCCCGCCCGCTTACCACCCGGCTGCCCGCTGAATGACAGCTTACAGTAACAGCTGGAAGCCCATTTCTCCACACTGTGGACAAATGTGCTTCCAGCTGCTACTGTAAGCTGTCATTCAGTGGGCAGCCAGGCAGTAAGCGGGTGGGACTGCAGGTGTGCCCACCGATGGGAGGAAGGGGTGTGCTGGTTGGACGTGGGGTCCTGTGTGGGTGGGGGATTAGGGATACAGGCAGTGTTGGTGTTCCCACTAGACTACCAGGAAATAGTAAATATTATTTTGCGGGCAGCGCAGCTACAGACAGTGAGGGTGGTGTCACATAGTACTTGGGAATGATAAAAGTGTGTTTACCAGTGATCACGGCTATGGGGAGGGAGTGGGGTACCACTGGACTGCCAATAATGTTAAATCATGTATATTTGTCTATCAATTTGGAAGAGATGGAATTCTATAGAGAGCAATCATATACTAAGCAATGTAATGTCCCGCAATATTTTCTAATATGACTCAGTATAATATACATGTTCTTACCAATATTTGTGATCCATTACTGCCTGAAGCACATACGAAGTCCAACCTTTACAGTTCACAAAATCTCTGTACCCATCTGTAGGAGCAAGAAGAGGAATATGCGTTCCATCCAAGCAACCAATAACCTGTGGTAGTCCATTGTACTTTTCAAAATGAGATGCAATTGAGAGAGCCTCATCTTCAGATGGCATCCGAATGATATGTGGTAAAATTGAAGCCGTAAAATCCTTACAAAATGCATAAATAAATTTGTGTACAGTAGGCTTATGCACTCCAAACTGATTAGCCACCACTCTGTACTCCGAACAACTTCCTAATTTATATAACACAATAGCCAAGCGCATCTGTAAAGGGACTGGTTCATGAACATAATCTTCTTCTGGAGACAGGAAACTTGAACATGTATCTGCCAGTTTGCAAAAAGAAGCATGTGATATGTGGAAATTATCCTGCAAGCCATTGTCTGTGAACTGAGTTAGTACAATTGTATCCCACCAATGTTTGCTTCTAACACACATCTACACCTGTCGTTTTTTTCTTACGCTTGCAGCAGGTATTAAACAGATATCTTTCTGAAATCTGCATGCTTCATCTAAAATGTCATCAGTTTCATGATACTGAGAGAGGATGAAGAGAAGTTAATCAGTGTCATGCTGTAATTTCATTCTAAGCAGGGTAATCAGCATATACAACACGTTGTTAAGTAGTGCTATGACAAGGTTAAGCATCATGAAATAATGTTACCCATAATTTTTTTTTAAATATTATAAAACATATTGAAGGTAATACTGTTATACCAAGTAAAAATAAAATTGTACATAGTCTCTTAAGCAAGCAGTACAAAAATCATACGTGTGGGATATGACCAGATAAGAGCACGCCTCTTAAATCCTGAAAGTTGATAAACAGAAAAAAAAAATTAGGATTACTAATTCTGCCTATCAAGTGCCTACAAAACAAATGTCAGAGAAACACAATTACAATTCTGTGGGTGGGACACATATACGTAACCAATAAGACATGGCTGAGTGTTGGTAGTACTGAGATACCCAAACACAGAGGCATAGTTAAGCACGAGACCACAGGTCGAGTAACTTTGGCCTCTGTGTGTGGGGGTATCTCAGTTCTATCAACACCCAGCCATATGTTATTGCTTATATACAATGGGCCCAGTAGGTAACTTTGAAAAAAAGAGCCTTCTAAAAGTTTAAAAAATAAAATTTACTAAAATGTTGCTAAATAAGAAAGCAATAATACCTGACATGGTGGGTGGTATTGACCCATACCGGACTGCCCAGGGGCATAATGAGGCCCGATGCCCCAGTTAGGTCGGGTGTAGCCCATACTGTCCACCCTGTAGGGTATTATTGCGCTTACCTAATGGGCCACTGTGTTACATATGTTTGAAATAGAAATCATTTTTATGTCAGCATGTTAACATCATTACGTTTTTCCATTTATTTTGTGACAAAATAGTTCATCCACCTGCATGAGACATCATTTTTAGCTTTGGACTTTTGAAATAGTTGCGAGTATGGGGCTGGTTGCCATGGTTATCCCCCCCTCTGGGGGTTCTGAATATGTCAGATATTAACTGGCGCACCTTTGATGCAGCCACATCCAAGAGCAGGGCCATTCTCAATGCCTTACATGGGGAATGCCTCATACAGCTAGTGCTGGAACTCACTCGGGAGGGAGCAATCTTAGAATTGGTACTCTAGAATGGGGACAGACAGAGGATCTCAGATCTAGAAGTGGGTAGCCATCCGGGAGCAAGTGATCACCAAAACAGTGTGGTTCACGATAAACTCAGCTGCAGAGTCAAGCCATACAAAAGTGAGGGCACAAGACCCAAGACAGCATGGATTCACAGCAGGAAAGTCATGTCAGATAAATCTAATTGATTTCTTTGACTGGGTGACCAAAGTAGTAGACTAGGGAGGGGCTGTGGACATGACCTACCTAGACTTTAGCAAGGCATTTGACACAGTCCCACACAACAGATTAATAAACAAATTAGCCAGCCTGGGAATGGGTCCTGGGGTGGTAGCCTAGGTAAAATATTGGCTGGACAACAGGACACATAAAGTATTAGTAAATGGAGTCCATTCTGAAGAAAGAGAGGTTACTAGTGAGGGACGGTTCCATGTCAATCCAGCGATGCAATACTAGCAACGTCAATTTGAGCAACGCTATTATAGCGACTGCAATTACAGTGCCCTGAAATATGGGCAACAACCATTAGAGTGAACTGTGCTAAATGTATTTAACATGGGGGGCTTCACCTCCCACAACACCCTTTGCGGGGGGCTTTGCCCCCTATCCAAACCCAAGGTTGTAGCACCTCAGGGAAAGGGTCATACATTAGTCGCCAACGGTGGTTGCCCATATTCTCAGGCGCTGTAATTGTGCTCGCTGTAATAGCGTCACTCAAACTGGCATTGCTGTGTTTGATTCACTGTATTGATGTGATACCCAGAGCAATTGGATGGAAAAGTATGCCTATTTGTAGATGACACAAAGATATGCAACAGGGTTCATACACAAGGGGGGTTGGAAAGGATGAGAAGGGACTTGGCAAGGTTAGAGGAATGGTCAGAAGTATGGGAGCTTGGATTCAATGCAAAAAAGTGCACTGTAATGCACCTGGGAAACAAAAACCCAGGGGAAGAGTACACAATGGGGGGGGAGGTAGTAACAACAACAAAAATGGAAAGGGACCTGGGGGTAGTCATATCGAATGACCTAAAGGTTAGCAAGCAATGTGAGAAGGCATTAGGGATGGCTGAGAGGATAGTGGGATGCATAGGGAGAGGCACCACCAGTAGAAAACAGTAAGTTGTTATCCCTCTGTACAGACAGCTGGTGAGACCCCATCTGGAGTACTGCATGCAGTTCTGGAGACCCCATCTCGACAAGGACATAAACAGGATGGAGACAGTCCAGAAGAGGGCAACTAAAATGGTACAGGGTCTGCAACAGAAGCCATATGAGGAGAAACTAAAGGAGCTTAATATGTATACACTTGAGGAGGGAGAGAGGGGACATAATAGAAACTTTTAAGTACCTCAAGGGAATCAACAAAGTCCAAGGTGGTAGCATCTTTGAAAAAAAGAGATTTCCAAGAACAACAGGGCACAATTTGAAGATAAAGGGGGGATGGCTCAGGGGTAATGTGAGGAAGTATTTTTTCACAAAGAGGGTGGCAGACGCATGGAATGGCCTTCCTGAGGAGGTTGTGGAGTCAGAAACAGTGGGGAATTCAAGAATGCATGGGACAGACATAACACAATTCTTGTGGGAGGTAGGAAGAATTAGGCTGTTGGTTAACTAGGCTCTTCAGCTTATCCAGTAGGTAGGGAAATGGGCAGACTAGGTAGGCCGAGTGGTCCTTATCTGCCATCAAAGTCTATGTTTCTACTGTCATTTTTCCACAAGTGTCCGCACCCACTCCATGCGCGTCTCTAACATGAACAGATTGGAGCGGACAGCACTGCATGTGGTGGGACACAGATGGACTGCATCAGATCAAATGAACATATGAACATACGAAGAAGTCAGCAGAAGGCAGCCTTTTGGTCTATCAAGTCTGTTCGTATTGCAGGGTCCACAGCTTGAGCTACTGTCCATGATCTACCTTCCCACTCCTCCCATCCTCCCTACCTATGATCCTTACCTTCTCCTATGAGTATCCCAGCCTTTCTTAAAGCTGCCCACTGTCTTCAATGAGATTACCTCTTTCAGCAGTGCATTCCAAGAGTCCATCACCCTCTCTGTGAAGAAGTGCTTCCTGACCTCCTTCCTAAACCTCCCACCATCCAGCTTAAGTCTGTGCTCTCCTGGATTATGGTTGCCACTCAGCTTACATAGACTCTCCTTAACAACCTTATTTATCCCTTTCAAGTACTTGTAGATCCCAATCATGTCCCCCCCTCTCTCTCCTGTCTTCCAGGGAGTACATATTCAGTGTCATCAACCTCTCCTCAAATGCCTTGCCCTGCTGACAGGCTATCATCTTTGTAGCCCTCCTCTGGACCTTCTACAGCAGGTTAATGTCATTTTCGAGACACGTCCACCAAAACTGAACTCCATACCCTGAATGCAGCCTTACCAGTGACCTGTACAAGGGCAGTATAACCTCCCCTCTCCTACTACTGATCCCCCAAGCTATGCATCCCAGTATCTTGTTTGCCTTTACTGCTTCTTTCTTGCACTGCTTGGAGTGCTTCAGGTAGCTAGTGGTCATCACTCCCGGGTCTTTATCTTCCTCTGATGCAGATACTTGGACTCCACCTAGATAGTATTCTGTCCTAGGATTCTTGGCTCCAATATGCACAACTTTGCATTTCTTAGCATTGAAGCCAAGCTGCCAGATTCTGGACCATCTCACCAGCTTTTCTAGATCTTCCTGTAGGTCCTGTTTCCTTTCAGCAGTGTCCACTCTAACACAAAGCTTTGTGTCATCCGCAAATAGACTCATTTTGCCTTTAATGCCATCCCCAATGTTGTTGATGAAGACACTAAACAAAACCGGACCCAGCACGGAGCCATGTGTGACCCCACTGGTTACCTCTCTGGTTGTTGTGGGGAGAGTTATCTGGTATCACTCTATGGGTTCTGTCCCTCAGCCAGTTTTCCACCTGCCTGGCCATCTTTTCCCAAACTCCAAGATCCACCAACTTCCTGGTCAACCTTTTGTGGGGCACAGAGGCAAAGGCCTTGCTAAAATCAAGATAGAGGATATCTACCGCTTGGCCCCTCCTGCCTTAGTACACAACTGGGCGTGGTCATATTGGGTGATAACCCACACCTCGTCATATGTTACTGCTTACATGTCCCAGTCACTGCAGCACACATACAGATCAATGATTCAGACTGAATGTTGTTGTGGCCCACTCGACTTGGAAGGACTAGCATACGCCTAGCATCCTCTAACCTGGAACTGGTTGAAAATGCAAAGATAAAATGTTTCCAGTATTGCTCCCCCCCTCCCCCACTCACACACACAAACCCTCTAGATAATGAAGTGCCCAACTGAAGTTTCAGTCTGTGCCCCCTTATTATGCAAAATTACCACTGATAGGGCTTAATTCTTTCTTGATTCCAAGTATAGACCCTCAATTATATTTATCGACTGTGAGAATCAGAGATGCTTGTTTTGACACAGTACACCACCAGGTAGCTATACAATTGGGTGAATGTGTGTGTGTGTGGGGAACGAACACATTAATAGTATGGCAAACTGTGATGTTGTTCAGGACAAATACAGTCAGGAAAACACTTTCCCCAACCCCACACACACACACACTCACACCCACCAGTAGTGTGGTTGCACATTAGCCTGCATCTTCACCTCTGACCACAATGTCGATATCTATGTGACACCTTCCATATACATTACCATGGTGTACTGAAACAACCCTCCCACCCCACACACGCACACACAATATGCCATAATGTGAATAGCTACATATTTGGCCATTCCCAGATAATTATCATGAACTTACTTTGTAGTACTGACCTATTAATTATTATGTTTTAATCCTTCCCCTTGCTTCCCTATACTCACTTATGTATCTGAAGAAAGTCTTATCCTCCTTAGTGACCCTTTGGTGATTATTTCCTCTGTCTTCGCCTTTACTCTCCTCACTGCGTTGCCTTCTTGTATATGTGTTAATACGTCCCCCGGAGCCACTCGTTGCTGATAATGAGTGGTCTCACACAGCTTCAGCTGGAGTGAGAACAGCGAAGTGAAGCTGAACTGTTCTGGCTCAAGCTGAAGGCAGATGAAACCACATGTTTTCAGCAATGAGTGGCAATGGGGGACGTATTTATATATTATTGATCGAGAGCGCTCAATACTATATTTAAAAAAAAAAAAACTTCCCTGAATGTGACCATTTCCAGGGCACCTGCGCATGACACGCTCTTCACGGAAGAAGAGAGCCTCACGTGCAGGGGAAAGAAGCACTCCGATTGGTCAGGAGCGCTCCCTTGATCGATAATCTGCTTTACTAGGTATAACACCTCCATGTCATACTCCCTCTGTGTTTCCTTATACCTCCTGAATGCCACCATTTTTTCCTTCTCCACCTTTGTCACTTCATTACAGACCCTAACAGTCTCTTTTACCATATTCTTTTACTCACGACTTCACGCAGCGGTTAGTTGCTTATACCCTGCCTTATTTTTGCCTACTGTGCCTCCACCCCTCCATGGCAATCCCTTCCCCCCCTTCAAGACAGTTTCTGAGGCAGTCCCCTACTAATTTAAAATACACCCTCCTGAAATCAGGACCATCATTCTTGTGTGATTCATCTCTTTTCCTTTCTTAATGTTAAACCACACTGTACACTGACCACTGGTAACCAGGGAATTTGCCCACTGTGGCTTCTACAATGCTGTCCTTCTTTATAAGCACCAGGTCCAGCACTACCCCTTCCTTAGTGTGTTCTCTGACAAACTGCCTGAGAAAATTCCTTGTAGGGGGTTGAGGTTGGCTCTACTCTTTGCAGGAGCTGCAGCTGAAAGGCTCCACTCCACATCTCTCAGCCTCTAAGTTGCCAATTAGCAGTACCTCCCCCTTCCTCACCATTCTGAAGATGGCTTCCCAAAGTACCGTATCCAACTCCTCTCACTCTACTGGCGCCCTGTACACTATACCAGTGAGGACAGCTGCCCCAGAGCCTATCTCCAGGCTTGGTGACCCACATCACCTCCAAACCTTCCTTTTCTTCCTACTGCCCCTGTGACTCACTTAAAAATTAACATCACCAGCATAATGTGGTTCAAGGTCAGCTGGCATTCATCTGTATCCCCTTCCCCCCAGGTCGTGCCTGAAAATAGGCAGAATTTGACTAGTGCACTTACCCCGTCAACACAAGCAAACTAAACTAAACCTCTATGGCCTTCATTCTCTCCCTCACATATAAAATGACCCCTGCTCCCTGCGTTGCCTTTCCTGAATATAGAGTAACCCAGTATGGCCATGCCCCAGTCATGGTGCTCAGTGCACCAACACTCCATAATGGCAATTAAATCCAGGTCAGCCTGCACCATGATTGCTTCTTGGTCTAGAATTTTGTTTCCAAGACTCCTTGCATTGATACACATCTCTCCACATCGTCCTTCCACCTGCCTTTTGCCATGCTATTACTGCCCATTCCGGAATGTGTTTTCCCCTGACGCTACCCCTGACTTTTCTACCTTTTTAATTTCTTTTTTACTTGTCCCCTTTAATACTCTACCATCTCTTAGTCTGAGTTTTACCCTTTTCTTCTGTCTTGTCCCTATCCTTGCCTTTCTGTGCCCCTGCCCTAGGGACAAATTTGGAGGAGCCAAGATCCTTATGTGGTTTATGTGGGCCCTAACTTATGGCTCAACCACCAGTGAATTACAGTCTCACTTTCTCACTTCTGACGATAAAGTGCATATTTTGAGTCAGGCCGTTGTATGCCCCCTATACATTGCATCTGTCTATTTTCAATTGCCATTACCTGAGTATGTTCGATTTGCTATATGTTAACTTAATAGTACTACATTGCATTACATTCTACAATATCTTTTTGTGTAAACATTTCTTAACATTTTAATTGTAATTTAATTTGCTGTATACTTAATAATTGCTTTAACATAAACCACATCACGAATGTAAATATGAAACATTAACCACATACTAGTCATGGGGGCGGTATGACAGCACCAGTACTTAACATTACCGTACTCCTTACTTAGCTCATGGAAATTTATATTGTTAAGATAAACACGTGGCCTTTCCATTTACATTAGTACAAGTCCAAAACTCGCATGACTATGGGTGGATGGGAGCGCAGGGCAGGGCTATTCATAGGAGGAGTTAGCGAGGGCAGAAGGGAAGCTTGCCCGGGGGAGAGCAAGAGCAGCAGTAACAGCATAATCTCAGTAAGTGCCATTACATGAGCTTACTATATATGACAGCAAGCGTCTGCCATGATCGCCATGATGCCACAACCACATTCATAATACACTGCTGGTACAGGCCCATCTCGGTGTTCGTTACCTGCAGTTTGATACAGACAGCATTTGAAAACAACACTCTCTCATCAGAGATGTTGGATGCAAGCTATATTCATTTGTTCAACTGCTGATTAGTGCCACCTCACACCATTCAGTTTTGAACACTATCAGATTATTTTAAACATTTAATAGCCCAGGAGTCTATTGTCCACTAACCACATTTAAAATTAAGTTTTTAAATACTTTTACCTATGTTGGTGGCAACTCATTCTACGCCCCTCCCCAAAAAAAAAAAAAAACACATGCTTTGAAGGTCACATGTCTTGCAATTAATGAAAATGTGTGTTTTACTAGTGCTATCCTGTGGGAATCCACTGCATTAATTTTATGTTACTTTACTCTTCTGCTGACAAGGTAGGACACAATAGGCACAATTGCTTGTTTTCAGGATGACCAATGAGGAATTGAATGACTAAGTGACTTGCTCAGGGTCAAAAAGTAAGCAAGTGGATTCTGTGGGAATCAAACCCAGGTCTGCTAAATGTACCATGCCCATTCACAGCTTGTCTCTCTAACATCTGCGCTATACTACCTATGAATGTTACTGTAACAATATATTTTCATTTACTAAATAAAAAACTAAAGTGTGTGTTTGTGTGTGATGGGGTGTTCTAGTGGTTTACATATGGTGTAGACACAAACACATACTACTAATGAAAAGAGTGTGTAACACTCCCTACACCCTATTCCATATGCTTAACACCACATTGTAATACTTAAAAATTAATGTTAATAAACAGATAATATAGTTATTTACCAATTAACTGTCACAAATCTTCACCAAAAATAATATCAGCCAGTAATTATGATGACTGTTAAGACTGAGACCACTGTATAAAACACACATCAACAGATTTCATAAAAACAATATTTTTTTTATATTAAGTCAGGTGCAATACAATTTCTTCCAACACAATAATGGTAAATGCGCAGCAATAGTAGCCAGGAGGAGCTCCTGCAACTAGACAGCTCATCGCCCAATAGGAAAATTAGATGCGTACTTCCTGGTTACTTCAGCCAGCTAGCGCATGCGAGATGCATTGCATGATTTCTGAATGACGGTCAGCACATCTACATGCACCCGGAATTGGAATCCAAGTGGAGAAATCTAGTTCAACAAATGGCACCGGAGTGAGTTTCCAAAATAGATTTCAAGTGCACTTATACACGTTTACATGCAACAGTAGATCAGAAACCATTCAGAATGATGCTTCAGAAATTAACGATTTCATTCCCAAATCGAGTTCCAGCACTGCATGTTAACGTAGTGATTGTACTCTACAACAATTAAACACCCAAACCAAAAACAAACCACAACATTTAATGAATACTGGGCACTTAAACCAAGGGCTGAAATTTCACCAAATTTAGAACCTCATGTACATTCCTAATGTTTACACTTCCCATATCTACGTGGCGCTTGATTTCTAAAAGATTCCTGCTCTGCAGGAGGCATGTGCGCTTGTTTTGAGTTGTGGAGTCATTTTAAAACACAGACTTAGATTGCTTTAAACAGGTACTACAGGCACAACATTCTTCTTTTCCTAGTCCCTCAGAGACCCAAATGTTAGTGTAACCCTCCTTGAAGGTGGGGGCTTACCTGTTGAGGCACCAGAGGCTCGGGGTGGGTCCACATGCAGTGTCTGCATCCTCTGGCTGGAACTGGTGCTGGAAGCCAGGTAAAGAGGAGTTGCTATTTGATTTGTTTTCCTTGTTGTGTGCTGCCAATGAAAGAGGTGCCCCCATGCCTGAATATGGACTTGAGGAATCAACAACGTCATCACTCCAAGCCAGACTGCAACCCAGGGCCAGATTAAGGCAAGCTGGGGCCCTAGGCCCAAGAGAAATGTGGGGCCCCCCTCACTGTAACCATGCCCCTTCGCAATGACTGCACCTCTTGGCTATTGCATATCAGCTACAGAAACATGAAAACAATGTTCTTACTGTCCCTAAAAAGTGGCACTAAATGCTTCAAAATTAATGAAACTGGCCGGCCCGGTGGGATGCCACACCTCGCACCATGCTGACGACCCGGGTTCACTGCTGAACTCGGGTTGTGGGTGTTAGCTGGGGGTAGAAGGATTGAATGCCCAATGGCTGCTCTCCTTTTCCAGGGAGGGTGGGATGCTGGCCTCACTACTATACCACCACTACCTGGTGACCACAGGCAGTGCTGGTGCAGTTGGAAAAGCAGATAGAGAGGTCCCGACATCAGCCAAGGATCAGAGCGGAGGCATGTCTCTGCATGCCTCCATCTCATTGGTTCTCCTCCAGTGCTGACATTGGCAGGGGTGGACCAGAATAAGGAAAAACACCCCATGACCAATCTAGGCAAAAGGCTCCTGCACCGCTGCGACCACGGAGGAACCAGGAAGGAGCTTCGGTTGCACATTCCACTGAGGATCGGAGGCGGTAGGATGGACTCTTCCACCCCACCCGGGGGGTCAAGCCAGGTCTCTAGAGTTGTATAGAAGTGAGACACCTATGGGAGCATCCTCCCAGTCCTCATGGAGCAGACTGGGTGCATTGGGGTGTCTGGAGAGAGGGACCAGTCATGGTACAAGGGGGAGTGTAAAGAGAGTTAAAAAAAAAAATAATGAAACTAATACTATCAGTATGGAAAAATAACAATAGCCTGAGTTTTGATAATTTAGAAAAAATAATTAATAGGCCTGGTAAAAATTTTTTGTATGCGAAATGTCATGATTTGCACTTCTCCAAAGCCCCCCACCCCCAAACACACATGTGTGCACTCGCAGTCTGGGTGTTATCATACTGTCCTGTCAGGTAGTGTGAACCAGGATGTGGGAGTTTTGTTGGGTTGGGTAGTGACCGATCTCTAAAAGAAGCTAGGTCCTGGGTGGTGTAGGAGTTTAGTTTCTGGTTTACTAGGTGGGTAATGAACTTTAGAGATTATACTGCAAAGCGAGTGATTATTGGAAGAATTTGAAATCATTCCCAGGATCAAACATTTCTGTTATTGATAAATAAGCCAGCCAGCCAGGATCCATAAATGGCAAGATTTACTGATGGGAATCTTGAAATACATTCATTTGTTCACCCTGAAAACAGAGCTGTATCAAGGTCAGAACTTCAGTATGAGCGAGATGAGAGAATTAAAAAAGAGTATGATTTTTAATTGTACCACTGAAACTTATTGTAGATTTCTTAATTTTAGGAGTAAGATTAAAACTTTATTTTTTATTTATTGAGATATCAGAATTACAAACCTTTGAGTCAGAGACTCCTTTGCAAAGGCTCCATGTCATGAAGTACAAAACAAGAGAAATGGACAATACAATGAAGGGTATTAGAAATGAATGCGGAGGGTAAAACAACCCAGAGTCAAACATGGTACAAAGGTTTCAAGCAAATTAAGCTATTGCTTATATTCAAATTTCAAGGATGATACAAGGTTTCCTAAGCCAATAAAACAGATACTTAAGATAAAATATAAAGCATACACACTGAATTGTAGTGCTAATGTTTTATAGTTAAGAGTAAAATGCTAAACTGGGATTCTAAATGGCTGTGGGAAACAAAGCAAAGAAATGGGCTTGTTCACACCTTAAAGGTCATCATGGCTGGGGCCCTGAAGCTGTCAGCTGCACTTAATCAGGGAGGTGAGAATCGTGTCACAATTCAGCCCCTGACTACTCAGTGTCCTTTACAAAAACATGCAGCTCAGGCAAAAGAAAAGGATATACAGCAAATATATGCTGGGATTGCTGGGCGCCCTGGCAGGCAGGGGCCCCTAGGCCTGTGCCTATGTTGCCTATGCCTTAATCCGGCCCTGCTGCAACCTCAGCTGGCTAATGTGTTTTAAAAGTTAAAGTAAGCAGTGAACAACAAAAGATCTGTGTGTGAAACAGGAGTAAGTATTGTATCCAGAATTTAAACAAATGGACCTTGCCATCTTGTTAATCTCTGACCCCCACAACCAGCCAATCAGAATGTAAGGAGTCCTGGCAGACAGGCACTTTTGTGGAACAGCAGCAGAGTGCTTGGCACTGCTAAGCACTCTGCTGCTGTGTTGGCACCCTTTTCCAGCCACTAGGGAGCCAGAATCATGAGTGATGAGGAAAGCAGCCTTTGAGAAACCAGACTGGGAGTGCACTGAACTGAACCCTTCTCCAGGTTAGGAGGAATTATAGTCAGTCCTTCCTGAGCAGCTGGAGAGGAGGGAAGTGCTGAGGAGAAGAGCTGAGGGCTAAGCCAGGCCTCAGAGCCAGAGGCCCTGGTATAGCCAAAATCTGTTTACTGGAATTCAGTCCGAACTGACAGTAATGGTGAATTTTGCAAAGCTGTATGAATTTGAGTTGCTGCGTTTCAGAAATAAATTTGTTGAGCCAGCTGCAGAACTGCTGTATACAGAGGTTGGAACTAGCCGTTCTACCCTGTGTGGTGTGCCAAGGGACGAAGTGATATAGAGCTTGTCTCCAGGTAGTTCTACCATTGATTAAGTGAGCCCCACTGGAGTGAGGCAGAGTTGTGCTTTGGCCTAGGCCCTTCTGAAAGCACCATACTGCGACATGTTGCTGGTTGAGAAAGAGTGAGAGAATTGCAAAGCAAGTGACCATGCCCAGCCTAGGCCTGCATCAACCATCCCACTGCCGCTGCAAAATAGTGATAGATCGCTTGTACCCAACTATCCCCCCATCTCAGTCTTGTCCCCGCTATTCAAAGCCCTAGAAAGAATTATAGCTAATCAACTCACAAATTACCTAGATAAATATGACTTACAATGCCCCCAGCAGCACGACATTCATAGGATGCATAGCACTAACACCGCCCTGATTGAGCTTACTGAATACATTCATAAGGCACGAGACCAAGGCCACCTAGTTGGGGCAAACTTCGTCGACCTAACCAAGGCCTTTGACTTGGTTGATCACCAACTTCTGCTCCTTAGACTGGGACCCCTGGGCCTCTCATCTGAGACAATCAAGTGGTTCAGGAGTTACCTCTCGGGGCACTCACAAAAAGTCAGAATTAACTATTCCACATCCGAAACCAGGGAAGTCACTACTGGGGTCCCACGGGGCACCATCCTGAGCCCTCTGCTATTCAATCTGTTTGTGAATAATATTTATTTAGTTATTTAGAAGAGATTCACCAGGAAAGCAACATGAACTGTGGAACAGCTCTTTTCCAGAATCGTCCGGGGGAAATAAGGAGACGTTGAAAGCCAACAATCAAGAGAACAGTGTACAGAGTCATATACATTCTTCATACAAAACAAGTAAAAATCAAAACAAGGACATAATTAGAAAATAGCAGGGACATAACATGCACATATATAGCTAGACACAGCAATTGTCACTGACACAAAGTGCCAATACAGCAATTTTATGGGTACAACATGGGCTTAATCCTAGTGACTAAGCCAGGTTTAGAATGAAGAGAGAGCTGACTGCTGAGAACAGTGCTGATAGTTCAAGGGTGGGAGCAGGCAAGGACAAGTGCTAGTAGGATCAATGGAAGTGCTTATTTTGGGCACCATTCATGATGAAGACAGGGGGAGAAGAGCAGGAAGAGGGTGTGAGAGCAGATGGTGTAGGGAGGCACTAGAGGGACTGGGTAGCCAGGACCTTTACCCTTCAGGATGCTGAAAACCCTGCAAGGGGACTGAGAGTTGGCTGAAGAAAAGAGGGATAATGAGTAGGAGAAGGATGGAAGAAGTAGTGATAGAGGGGCGGGCAATGTTGAGGTAGTGTATGAAGGGAAGTTACAGCGTGTAAGGTCTTAAGGGAGTGAGAAAAAAGGTATAGATAAAAAAAGGGGGGGTAGGTAAGAGGGTTAGTTGCAGTTGCAGCAGTGTACTGTATGCTTCCAAAGGAGAAGTGCAAAGGATTGGCGATTTTGGGCAGAGCGAATTTTGAGAGGGAGAGTGTTCCAGGAGCTAGGGAATATGTATGAGAAGGCATTTCGATAAGTTGATGTACGCTGCAGAGGGACAGCGAGTGTTCTGTGCGTAGAGGATTGAAGTGAGTAGCAGGAGTTGGGGGAGTGGGATCAACAAGAGGGAGGACAGGTAAGATGGCATAGAGTCGAACCAGTACTTACCTACTAGGGTTGCTGTGTGGGACAGGTGCCTGGCAGTGAGGAAGGGGAAGGAAAGGTAGGAATAAAGACTGCAGTGGTGGGTTAGAGGGGGCAGTCAAGGACAAAGCAGCAGAAGGAATTGGAAGAGGGTGTCCAGTCTGGCTAGGGTGGTCTTAGGGGGCAGAGTTGTAGACAATGTCCCCAAAATTGAAGACTGGGAGAATCATCTTTTGGACAGTTTCACACCTGGCTTCCATGGGCAGGCAGCTGTGGTGTCTGTACAGGGCACCGAGCTTAGGGAGGAGCTTTTTGTGAATGGCATCAACGTGTACACTGAAGTCTAGATTCCTGTCTAGCCATAGCCCAAGGTACTTAAAAGAGGGGACTTCATCAAGTTTGGAACCAGACAGGGTATGAAAGCTGGGGTGGAGTCCAATCTGGACAGCTTTTGTCTGGTGCCAAAGGTCACAGAGACTGTTTGTTTTGACATTCAGTGAGAGCTGGTTAGCACTAAGCCAGTGCTGGACATTGTTTAAGTCCAGCTGAAGACTGGTAGTCACTTCAGCAGGGGAACTCCCAAAGGAGAATAACACAGTGTTGTCTGCATACATGTGTTTGCTAGCAGATGAGCAGGCAACAGAGAGAGCATCCGGGAAGACGGAAAATAGAATAGGTCTGAGTACTAAGCCTTGGGGGGACACCTATGTTTACTGCAAGTGGTGGGGAGGTTGAATTGAGGACTCTGACAGATTGGGAGGCCGGCCCTTCATCCAGTGTCTTGCTATATGCAGATGACACTGTAGTATTCTCCCATGACTCTTGCCTGGAATCACTCACTAGGAACCTGAAAAATAACTTCAACTCACTACAGGATTAGTTTAAGAAGAATCACCTAGTGCTAAACAGTAAGAAATCCAAAACAATGCTCTTTGCTGGGCGTCAAAAGCTGAAAGCAACCCTCCTCTCTCAATAAAGAATAACTCTGGCACTGCCCTGGAACAGATGACCTCATTCAGAAATCTGGGGATCACTATTGACGAGTCTCTTAACTTTCGAGGAGCACATCCGTACCATCACCACCACTGCCAACAGAAAGTTAGGGACCCTCTACAGGCATAGGTTCTGCCTCACACAGGAAGCTAGACTAGCAGCAATCCACTGCTCAGTCCCCCCTATCATAGACTACGTCAGTGTGGTGTACGGGGCTGCTACAGATACCACCCTCCACCGAATCCAGATAGTTCTCAATAAAGCGTGTTGACTAGCACTCAGTGCAGACCAACTCACCCAGACATGCAGCCTATATTCTAGGACTAAATGGCTTACTCTACCTGAAAGAATAAAATTAGAAACCTGTATGTTAGGGAAGAAGGCTTTACTCAGATGGGCTCCTGCCTCCTTGCAGACAATGTTCCAACTAGTCCCTTCCCTACATGTTACTGGAAGGGTCACAAAACAGGCTTTATCCATGCCATTCCAGAAGACAAGCTTGGCTAGACATTCCTTTGCAGTGAGGGCCCCAACCTGGCTAAACAAACTACCCATTGACATCTCTAGCATTTCCCGACTTGTTCAATTCAGAAGAACACTCTTAGACACATTCACCCCGTATGTACCTTGCAGCTGCCCAACATGACCTCCGACATCCAACTGTCTCACAGCTGACCTACATCCCCACCCTCCATTGCCTTCTCTATCCCAGCCTCCTGCCCTAAAATGGCATGTCCTACTGTCACTGCCTCCTCAGTGATTCTTAGGGTAAAGACCGCCCACATATCTCTCTTCCTTTCCTTCTCTACCAGCTCTTATGTGGCTTTGTGTGTTCGATTATAACTGTGTTTCCACTGACTGATGATTGTATTTTATGTTTGCATACTGACAAAGCTGCTCCAGCTGCATCTGTTCCCCTTCCCCCAATTTTGTTTGTTACTCCCCCCATACCATTGAGTTTGTTATCTGATGTGGAACCTTTGAAAAGGAGCTCTTAGCTCAAAGGTGTATTCCGAATACTTAATAAATTAAAAAAAATAAAAATATCTGGGCCCCAGATCAGCAACCCAGAACCACTGTATATGTGGACCCAGCACCAGCGATGTAGTATTCCAGTATATCTGATCCTCACACCAGGGATGCAGGACCCAGTATATCTGGGGCCCACACCAACAATGCAGGATCCCAGTATATCTGGGCCCTGCACCAGAGACAAAGGACCCTGATATATCTGGGCCCCACATAAGTGACACAGGACCCCGGTATATCTTGGCCCGACACCAGCGATGAAGCACCCCAGTATATCTAGGCCTCTCACCAGTGACAAAGGACCCTGGTATATCTGGGTCCCACACCAACGAAATAAGGCACCAGTAATATGGGCCCCACACCAACAACAAAGTACCCCAGTATATCTGGGCCCCGCACCAGAAACGAAACACCTCCATACGTCTGGGACCCACTATATCTAGGCCCCCCACATCAGTAACAATGGATCCTGGTATATCTGGGCCCCACACCAGTGACAAAGGATCCTGATATATATCTTGGCCCCAAAGCAGTGACGAAGGACCCCAGTATAACTAGGACCTACACCAGTGAAGAAGGACCCCTCTATATCTGGGCCCTGCACCAGCAACGAAGGACCTCGTGTATATCTGGGCCCTGCACCAGTGACAAAGTATGCCGGTATATCCAGGCCCCACACCAGTGATGCAGGACCTCGGCATATCTGGCCTCGCGCCCGCAACAACAGACCCCAGTATATCTGGCCCTGCAATAGCAGCAACAGACTCTGGTATATCTGGGCCCTGCACACGCAACGATAGACCCCTGTATCATGGGGCTCTGCACCAGCAACAACAGAACACAGTGTATCTGATCCCCTCAGCTGCAGTAATGGACTTTGGTATATCTGGGCCCTGCACCAGCAGCAGTGGATCCCAGTATATATGGTCCCTGCACCAGTAACAAAGGACCCCGGTATGTGTGGGCCCAGCACCATGGTTGAAGGACCCTAGTATATTTGGGCCCCACACCAGTGATGAAGGACCCTCGTAAATCTGAGATTTGCACCAGTGACAAAGCACCATAGTATATCTGGGCCCCACACCAGCAACAATAAACCCTAGTATATCTGGGCCCCACACCCATGATGAAGGACCCCAGTACATCTAGTCACTGCATCAGTGATGAAGGATGTAAGAGTCCCACACAGTGATGATGGACCCAGGTATATCTGAGTCCCGCACCAGCAATGATGACCCTGGTGTATCTGGGCCCCACACCAGCGATGCAGGACCCAGTATATCTGGGCCCCACACCCACAACAACGGACCCCGGTATATCTGGAGCCCACACCACCAACAATGGACCCTGACATATCTGGGCCCTGCACCAGTGACAAAGGACCCCCAAAATATCTGGAACTGGCATCAGCGATGATGGGCCCTGGTATATCAGAGCCCTGCACCAACGCTGAAGGGTGCCAGCATATCTTGGCCCTGCAAAAGTGACAAAAGATTGCAGTATATCTGGGTCCTGCATCAGCAATGAAGGACCCTGGTATATCTGGACCCTGCACCATTGACGACAGACCCCAGTATGTAAGGGTCCCACACAGTGACGATGGACCCAGGTACATCTGGGTTCCACACCAGCAATGATGGACCCTGGTATATCTGGGCTCCATGCCAGGAATACAGGACCTGGTATATCTGGGCCCCACACCCTGAACAATGGAGGCTGGTATATCTGGATGCCACACCAGCAATGAAGGACCTTGGTATATCTGGGACATGCAACAGTGACAAATGACCCAAGTATATCTGAACCCCGCACCAGTGAAAAAGCAACCCAATATACTTAAGCCCCACACCAGTGACAACAGACCCGAATATATCTGGGCCCCGCACCAGTGAGGAAGGACCTCACTATATCTGGGTCCCACACCAGCAACAATGGGTCCTGGTATATCTTCATCCCACAGCCACGATGAAGGACCCCGGAATTACTAGACCCAGCACCAACAATGAAGGACCCTGGTATATCTGGGCCCTGCACCCACAACAACGGACCCTGGAATATCTGAGCCCTGCACTACAGACAAAGGACCCCAAAAATATCTCTACCCTGTACCAGCGGTAATGGACCCCGATACTTCAGGGCCCTGCACCAGTAACAAAGGACCCTGGTATATCTGGTCCCCAGTACCTCTGGGCTCAACACCAGCAATGCAGGACCCTGGTATATCTGGGCCCTGCATCAGCAATGAAGGACCCCAGTACCTCTGGGCCTAACACTAGCAATGAAGGACCCTGGTATAGCTGGGTCACAACAGCAATAAAGGACCACACTATATCTGGATTACACACTATCAATTGAGACCCACACCAGCAATGATGGACACCGGAATATCTGGTACCAACACCAGCAGAAACAGACCCCTGCATATCTGGGCCCTGCAGCAGCGATGACGTACCCTGGTATATCAGAGCCCCACACCCACAAAAAAAGATCACAGTATATCCGAGCCCTGCACCCGCAATAACAGACCCTGGTATATTGGGCACTCGCAAAAATGAACTTGGTATATCTGGGCCCTGCATCAGTGATGAGGTACCCCAGTATATCCAGCTCCCACTCCAATGACAAGGGATCATGATATATCTGCAACCCACACTAGCAACAACAAACCCCAGTATATCTGGGTCCTGCATCAGTGACCAAGAACCCTGGTTTATTTGGGCCCTGCACCAGCGATGAATGGCCATGGTATATCTAGGCCCGACACTAGTGCTGGAGGACCCAGGTATAACCGGGCCCTGCTCCCACAATAACAGACCGCAGTATCTCTAGGTCCTGCACCCGCAACAACAGACCCAAGTACAGTATATCTGTGTCCTGCTGTCACAACAATAGACCCTGGTATATCTGGGCCCCACACCCACAACAATGAACCCTGGTATATCTGGGCCCCACACCGCCAACAAGAGATCCTGGTATATCATGGGCCTTGCACTAGCAATGACAGACTAAAGTATATCTGGAGCCAGCAGCAGCAACGAAGGACCATGGTACATTTGGGCCCATGCCAACCACAAAGGACTCCAGTTTATCTGTGCCATGCACCAGCAATAAAGGACCATGGTATATCTGGGCCTCTCTGAAGATAGAGGGGGGATGGCTCAGAGGTAATGTTAAAAAGTATTTTTTCACAGAGAGAGTTGTGGATGCATGGAACAGCCTTCCTGAGGAGGTTGTGGAGTCAGGAACAGTGGGAGAATTCAAGAATGCATGGGACAGGCATAAGGCAATTCTAGGGGGGGCAGGAGGAAGTAAGCTGTTGATTAACTAGAATCTGCAGCGTATCCATCAGGTAGGGAAATGGGCAGACTGGGTGGGCCAAGCGGTCCTTATCTGCCAGCAAATTCTATGTTTCTATTTTTCACCCACAACAAGGGACCCTGGTATATCTGGCCCTCCACCAGTGACAAAGAACCTCCAGAGTTATCTGGCCAGTGCACCAGCAGTGATGGACTCTAGTAAATATGGGTCCCACCCTAGTGACCAAGGGGCCCGATATGTCTGGGCCACACACCCGCAACAGTGAACCCTGGTATATCTGGGCTCTACACCAATGAAAAAGGATCCCCCAAATATCTGGGCACTACACCAGTGATGCTGGATACCAGTACATCTGGGTCCCGCAGCAGCAAAGAAGGACCCCAATATATCTGGGCCCCACACCAGCAAAGAAGGACCCAGGTATATATGGGCCCCCACACCCACAATGATGGACCACGGTATATATGGGCCCCACACCAGTGATGAAAGATCCTGGTATATCGGCACCCCATGCCAGTGATAAAGAACCTCATGTATCTGGGTCCCAAAGCAGTGATAAAGCCCATCTGTATATCCTGGCCCCACAGCATGTCAATGGACTCTAGTAAATCTGGGCCCCGCATTAGTGACATACGAACATATGAACATACAAGCAAGCCAGCAGAAGAAGGCCATTTGGTCTATCAAGTCTGCTTGTATTGCAGGGTCCACAGCTTGAGCTAATGTAGAAGGCGCAGCCCTCGAGATCCAAAGAGCGGAGGGGCTCCGAGATGCCGGTGGGTCGGCGGCACCTGTGCAGCCGACCAAGGGTTCCAGGAGGCCGGGAGAAGCAGGCAGAAGAAGGCGCAGCCCTCGAGATCAAAATGGAGGGGCTCCAGGAGGCGCCCGGTGGTGTGGCACCTGTGCAACCGACCAAGGGTTCAGGAGGCAGGAGAAGCAGGCAGAAGAAGCGCAGCCCCTCGAGATCCAAAGAGCGGAGGGGCTCCGAGACGCTGCAGGTCGGGCGGCACCTGTCAGCCACCAAGGGTTCCAGGAGGCCGGAGAAGCAGGCAGAAGAAGGCGAGCCTCGAGATCCAAAGAGCGGAGGGGCTCCGAGACGCCGCGGGTCGGCAGCACCTGTGCAGCCAACCAAGGGTTCCAGGAGGCGGGAGAAGCAGGCAGAAGGAAAGCAGCCCTCGAGATCCAAAGAGCGGAGGGGCTCCGACGCCGAAGTGGTCGGCGGCACCTGTGCAGCTGACCAAGGGTTCCAGGAGGCCGGGAGAAGCAGGCAGAAGAAGGCGAGCCTCGAGATCCAAAGAGCGGAGGGGCTCCGAGATGCCGATGGTCGGCGGCACCTGTGCAGCTGACCAAGGGTTCCAGGAGGCCGGGAGAAGCAGGCAGAAGAAGGCGCAGCCCTCGAGATCCAAAGAGCGGAGGGGCTCGAGACGCCATGGTCGGTAGGCACCTGTGTAGCCGACCAAGGGTTCCAGGAGGCCGGGAGAAGCAGGCAGAAGGTACGGGCAAGGCCGCAAACCAATCGGAAAGCTACCGCAGACTGTGCCTTGCTTCCGATTGGTGCGCCTTCCCCATAGAATTAAACTGGGGTTTGCTGCACTATTCTGGCTGGGATTTCTGCTTTTCTGTAATTTATTTTGAATTTCTCATAAAAAGTGCTGTTTTCTCTTACTTTGTGCCTGGTTTATGGGCTGTTTTTCCCTATGTTAAAATTAAGTGTTACAGTCTTTTGAATTGTTGTGTGGGCTAGACGCTTAGGCGCCTAACCCCCCATACCCTCCCAGTCTATTGTTGTGCAGATCTCAAGTTTTAGCACCTTGTTGCAGATTACTGCAATAAAGGTACTTTACTGACTGCCTTCTCCTCTGTCCCCCACCTTGTAGAAGGCGCAGCCCTCGAGATCCAAAGAGCGGAGGGGCTCCGAGACGCGATGGTCGGCGGCGCACCTGTGCAGCCGACTCAAGGGTTCCAGGAGGCCGAGAAGTAGAGGTCGGAAAGCCGCAAAATTTTTGCCCGCCCTCCCCCTCTTGGTTGATTCCTTTTATACACTTTCTCCGGCCATTTCTTAATCCACACCCACATCCCTTCCCTTCCTCCCTTAACCCATACCTAACCTCCACAATGCTACTTTGTCTCTTTTGCTCCTGAGCCTTGTATCTCACCCAATCCCTTATGATATCAATGCTATACCCAGTGTCAAGATAAATAACTCAGTTAATACGACCTGCCCATTTCTACCATCCACAAGGGCCAACCACGGATTCCTTTATACACCTGAACCACGTTGTAATGCAACCTCTGGATATCCCACATAAGGCCACCCTAATAATTCAGCACAGCCCTGGCACCCTACTTGTATCATGGCTTTTATTAACCCACTATGCCTGTCCATTAAAATATTATGCTATGAAAAATTTTGCATCCATATATCAGGACCATCACTCAGCTCACAGCAGGCACCCAGGATTAGGAGGAAACGCTCTGACCACTCACTATCCTTGTCCCTTGGTGCCCTCCTCAAATTAATCTTCTACCTTCTGATCTGTTTTGGTACCATTGAAATAAATCCTGGCCCCATTGAAAGTATTTTTTCCCCTGCTGATTTATCCTCTATAAATGGCCTAAGCTTCCTACATATCAATGCCTGCAGCCTTTTAAAAAAATTCTCCAGTAATACAGGCCTGGGTGGCACATACCCTGCCTGACTTTCTGGTCATCTCTGAATCTTGGCTCAGACCATCGACCAAAGACAGTGTTGTAAACCTTACCAACTATCAGCTCTTCAGAGCAGATCGCCTTCCAGGGGTGGTGGGGTGGCCATATACATTAAGGACACCATCTCTGCTACCTGCCTCATCATCACATCCAAACCAAAGGAATTTGAATGTTTATCAATCAAAATATCCTTCCAAACTTGTCTCCATTTAAATTGATTGGCTGCTATAGGCCCCTCAGCAGGCCTCAAATTACTATCTCACCTGGGATCAAACCAATCTAGGCCCTGAAGATACCATCATCCTTGGTGATTTGAATTTAAACTGGCTATCTAATGCATCTGCTCCATTGGTAACCTTCTGACACCTATGGCTTTCACAGCTAATAAAAGACCCAACCAGGGTTAACCTAAAAATTCTAGCAACAGCTTACTCCTGGATATTATGTTGGTAAATAAGCCTCACTTATATACTCATGCAGGAGTACTACCGAATGATGTAAGTGACCATTGTCCCATAGCTGGCATAAGATCTTCATCCAAACCATCCAACCTGCTGAATTTGTCCCCAAAAGGTCAAAAAGAAGTTCAACATACCAGGTTACTCCATGACCTGAGTAACACAATATATTGGCAAGATTTCTACCTTACAAACTCAGTGGAAATAGCTGTCCAGATCTTAAAGGACATTATCACTAATGCTCTAAATATTCATGCACCATTCACCAATATCAGAACTAAAGAGGTCCTGCCCTGGTTCACCACTGATCTTAAAACAGCCTTGCTAGCCAGAGACAAACTGTGGAAAAGGCAAGAAAAACTAAGGACTCCATAGACTGGCTAAATTTCAGAAAAACAAGAAATTCATGTACAACACAAATAAGATCTCAAAGCGGCCTATTATAGAGCTGAATTGGATGCCTCCTATAATAACCAACCAGGCTCTGGGGAACTATAAAGGGTATCTTGGGCCAAAACTCTACTCCTGCCTTAACCTGCAAACTGCTACTAAATAACACAGAAATTATGGATAAACAAGAAATTCTAAATACCTTCAATGACCACTTCACCACAGCTGGACTAGCATTTGACTCTTCACCTGCAAATCTCCTGAGATCTTCCTTGAATCTTCAATCACCGTGGGCCAAAGGCTACATCAACCTCTCCTTCAACCCAATATCATTGAAAAGTGGAAGATCTCCTCTCCAATTTGGATACTTCAAAAGTGCAGGTACAGACTCCTGGACCCTCTTCCTCAAGATTGCATCTCAAGTCTTATCTGCCCCCTCACTCATCTCTTCAATCTTTCCCTCACCACTGGATCCATTCCCTCCATTTGGAAAACAGCTCAAGTAGTTCCTTTACTCAAATCTGGTGATCCCATGGATCTCAATAATTACAGGCCCATTTCCATCCTATCAGTTCTGTCCAAGATGCTCGAAAGTTAGTAAACTCACAATTAAGGGTCTACCTGGATAACAATAACCTCCTAAACACAGCACAATCAGGATTTAGATCAGGCACAGCACCATTTCAGCCCTAGCCAAAGTAACCAACGACTGGCAGACTGCTATGGATAAGAAGAATAGTACCTGTGCTGTGTTCCTGGATTTGAGCAAAGCATTTGACACAGTGGATCATGAATCACTGATCACCTCCTTGGTTCAATAGGGTTGGATTCCCTTCACTCAATTGGTTCAAGTGCTATCTATCAGACAGATCACAACTGGTAAAATGGAAATTACCTATCCACTTTAAAACCACTGCTAAGAGGTGTACGCAAGGCTCTATTCTTGGCCCCATCCTCTTTGCCATCTATATTAATAATATTGATGCTAACCTCACTCAATCAAACATCCATCTGTTTGCTGATGATACTGTGCTATATGTTAGCAATCCTTCATTGTCTAAAGTCTGTGAACTGCTACAATCTGAATTCTCCATCCTACAACACAACTTACTGGATAAAAAACTACTTCTAAATGCCAAAAAAACAAAAGCTATGCTCTTTTCCTCACAAAGTTGCTCTGCCACTACCCCATCATCTACCACCCTACAACTAACCACCTTACTTGGAGAGAAGCTGGAATACGTTGATAACTTCAAATATCTTGGTGTCTGGATTGATAACAAACTTGACTTTTCTGTCCATATTGAGGAGCTACTAAAGAAACTGAGACAAAGGCTTGGTTTATTTTTAGAATAAAGCACTACCTCAACAGAGACTCCAAAAAGATTAATCCAGGCTTCATTCCTATCCTCATTGACTATGCTGACTTTCTGTATGGACACTGTTCACTCCTCTTAAATAAACTGGACACCCTATACCACAGGTCCATCAGATTCATTACTGACCTTCCTTCAGCACCCACCATTGTTCCTTTATAAGGCAGTTAACTGGTCATCATTACAACACAGAAGAAATAGGAATGCTGCAATTTGGATATTCAAAGCCTTATCAGGCAAGCTACCTACCTACATCTCGGACTGTTTTACTCAAATCACTTCTAGGCCATACAACCTAAGGATCAGCAAAATGATCATTCTTAAGGTCCCCAATGCCTGACCCAGCTTGGGAGGGCTGCTATCAGCTACTCACTAGCAATTGTTTGGAACTCACCCAAAAACCATGAAGCTAAATAACCTCCCACCCTTAATATCCTTCAAAAGATTATTCACCACCCTATTCCCAGAACTCTGCAACTGCTTCCACAAGGCCTAATTCATGCCCTACCCACCCCCACCCCATTTCTGCTCGTGTTTCTATATGCTGAAAAACTCCTGTTCCCAGTCCCAAGATTCACCTCAAAATGCCTGCTAGGTCCTATAATCTACATATTAACTCTGATGTGCCCACTGCCTACTGTCTCCCAGATTAAAAGTGTTAATGCCTTGTACATATGTATATTGTTATATACTAGCACTTATGTCATTGTATTACTGTTTTTTGTTACCCCTGTCATTGTATTACTGTTTATGATACCCTTGTCAATGTAATAACACTTGCACTTCTTGACCACTCAGGTCCATCTTGTAAATGAGCTATGCTCAATGATGTTCGCCTAATTAAATAAAGATTTTGATTGATTGATTGATTAATGTCCCTGCCTCCCTACCCACTCTTCCCATCCTTCTTACCCATGATTCTTATCTTCCCCCTATGCCTATCCCAGCCTCTCTTAAAGCTGCTCACTGTCTTTAATGAGATGACCTCTTCTGGCAGTGCATTCCAAGTGTCCACCACCCTTTCTGTGAAGAAGTGCTTCCTGACATCCCTTCTAAACCTCCCACCCTCCAGCTTAAGACTGTGCCCCCTCGTGATATGGTTGCCACTCAGCTTAAAGAGACTTTCCTTATCAACATTATTTATCCCTTTCAAATACTTGAATGTCCCAATCATGTCCCCTCTCTCTCTCTCTCTCTCTCTCTCCTGTCTTCCAGGGAGTACATGTTCAGTGCCCTCAACCTCTCCTCATATGCCTTGCCCTGCTGACCGGCTCCCATCTTTGTAGCCCTCCTCTGTACCTTTTCCAGCAGGTTAATGTCCTTTTTTGAGGTGTGGGCACCAGTACTGAGCTCATACTCAAGATGCGGCCTTACCAGTGACCTGTACAATGGCAATATAACCTCCTGTCTCCTACTACTGATCCCCCTATCTATGTATCCCAGCATCTTGTTTGCCTTTGCTGCTGCTTTCTTGCACTGTGTGGAGTGCTTCAGGTCACTAGTGATCATCACTCCCAGGTCCTTCTCCTCCTCTGATGCAGCTACTCGGACTCCACCCAGGTAATGCTCTGTCCTGGGATTCTTGGCTCCAATATGCATAACTTTGCATTTCTTGGCATTAAAGCTGCCAGATCCTGGACCACCTCCCCAGCTTTTCCAGATCTTCCTGTAGGTCCCGTATCCCTTCAGCTGTGTCCACTCTCCCACAGAGCTTGGTATGATCTGCGAATAGGCACATTTTGCCTTTAATGCCATCCCCAATGTCATTGATGAAGACATTGAACAACACTGGCCCCAGCACGAAGCCCTGTGGGACCCCACTGGTTACATCTCCGGTGCCAGATAACTCTCCCCCCCACCACCACCACCCTTTGGGTTCTGTCCCTCAGCCAGTTTTCCACCCATCTGGCCATCTTCTCCCCAACTCCAAGATCTACCAACTTCCTGGTCAAACTTTTGTGTGGCACAGAGTCAAAGGCCTTACTGAAATCAAGATAGAGGATGTCTACTGCTTGGCCCCTGTCTACTGTCTTAGTGACACAGTCAAAGAAGTCTATCAGATTTGTCTGACACGATCTCCCCCCCATGAACCCATGCTGCCTCTCATCCTGGAGACCATGTTCCTCTAGATATGCCACCAACCTTTCCTTTAGTATGGTCTCCACGAGCTTGCCCACAATGGAGGTCAGACTGACTGATCTGTAATTCCCTGGATCATCCTTGGGACCACTTTTGTGAAGGGCACTACATATGCTGCTCTCCTGTCCCGTGGTACCATGCCTGACTCTAGTGAACTTTTAAATAGGTCTGCTAGTGACCCTGCCAGCTCCTCAGTCAGTTCCTTTAGTACCCTTAGATGTACTCTGTCCAGGCCTGGTGATTTGTCCACGTTCAATGCCAGCAGATCCTCCCTCACTCTATCCTCCTCTATCACTATTTCTGTGTTTCCTTCCCCCCCACTCCTCTTTTCCCTCCTGAAGGCACTGGTCCATCCTTCTCCATGGTGAAGACAGAACAGAAGAATTCATTTAGTATCTCTGCTTTTCCTCCATTATCCTCCACCCACTCCACCCCTTTCTTAAGCCTAAAAATCCCTTCCTTCTTGTCCCTTTTCTCACTTACATAGTGAAAGAAAGCCTTCTCCCCCTTCATAATTCCTTCAGCAATTTGCAGTTCCTTCTGTGCCTTTGCTTGCCGGACTTCCTTACTTGCCTCACTAGCCAACCTTAGGAAATTTTCTCTATCCACCTTTCTCTTGGTCTTCCTGAATTTTCTATAGGCCAACCTCTTTTCCCTTACTGCCTTGGCAACCCCAGAACTGAACCAGCTTGACGCTTTGGCCCTTGTGTACTTCCCCCTGAGCCTAACACACTCATCTGTGGCAACCAATATTCCTTCCTTAATGATGGACCTCTTTTGGTCCACCCCGATATCTGCTCTGATGCCCACCAGATGGCTCCTTAGAACCTCACCCATTTTCCTGAAGTCCGCCCTCCTGAAATCCAAGATCTTGGTCTTAGTCGGGATGCTTTCTCTGCCCCTATCCAAATGGAACCACACTGTGCAGTGGTCACTTCTGCCCAGTGGCTCCCTGACCATTATTTCCTGTACATGCTCCCCACTTGTGAACACTAGATCAAGAATTGCCTCAGCTCTTGTTGACAAATGATCTCAATTTATCTGTGCCCTGTACCAGCAATGAAGGACCTCAGAATATCTGGTCCTTGCACCAGCGATGCAAGACCCCAGTATATCTGGGCCCCGCACCAGTGATGAGAGACCCTGGTATAGCTGGCCTCCACACTGGTCATGATGGACTATGGTATATCTGGGACCCACACCAGCAACAACAAACCCCAGTATATGTGGGCCCTACAGCAGCAATGAAGAACCCTGGTATATCTGGTCCCCGGATCAGTGACAAAGGACCTTTGTATATCCTGGCCCAGAACCAGCGATGAAGGACCCTGGTATATCTGGACCCCACACCAGCAATGCAGGACCCCTGTATATCTTGGCACTGTAGCAGCAATGAAAGACCCCAGTATATCCAGACCCTACACCCGCAACTAAAGACCGCAGTATCTGGGCCCTGCACCTTCAACAACAGACCCTGGTAAATCAGGGCCCTGCACCCACAAAAATGGACCCGTTATATCTGGGCCCTGCACCAGCGATGAGTTACCCCAGTATATCCAGCCCACGCACCAGTGAAGGACCCTGGTATATCTGGGTCCCGCACTAGCAATACAAGACTCCATTAAATCTGGTCCCCGCATCCACAACAGGTGAGTACAGCATATCAGGGCCCCACACCCACAACAAAAGACCATGGCATTTCTGGGCCCTGTGCCTGCACAAATGGACCTGGTATATCTGGGCCCTGCACCAGCGATGTGGTACCCTTGTATATCCAGCCCCCATACCGGTGATGATGGACCATGGTATATCTGGGACACACACACAAGCAACAACAAACTCCGGTATGCCTGGGTTCTGCAGCAGCAGTGAAGAACCCTGATATATCTGGGCCCTACACCAGCGAAAGTGGACTACAGTCTGTCTTGACCCCCCCACCAGGGACGAAGGACTCAGGTATATCTGGACCCCACACCAATGATGGAGGATGTTAGTATATCTGGGCCCCACTCCCACAATAAGAGACCCCAGTATATCTGGACCCAACCCTGCAACAACAGATCCCGGTATATCTTGGCTCTGCACCACCAGCAACGGACCCTGGTATATCTGGGCCCTGCACTTGCAACATAGAAACATTGAATTTGATGGCAGATAAGGACCACTTAGCCCACCTAGTCTACCCATTTCACTACCTGATGGATAAGCTGCAGATTCTAGTTAACCAACAGCTAGCTTCCTCCTACCCCCCCACTAGAATTGCTTTATGTCTGTCCCATGCATTCTTGAATTCTTCCACTGTTCTTGATGCCACAACCTCTTCAGGAAGGCTGTTCCATGCATCCACAACCATCTCTGTGAAAAAATACTTTCTAACATTACCTCACAGCCATCCCCCCCTCTATCTTCAAATTGTGCTCCCTTGTTCTTGCACATCTCTTTTTCTGAAAGATGCTACCCTCCTGGACTTTGTTGATTACCTTAAGGTACTTGTTTCTATCATGTCTCCCCTCTCCCTCCTTTCCTCGAGGGTATACATATTAAGCTGCCTTAGTCTCTCTTTATGTGTCTTCTGGTGCAGACCCTGCACCATTTTGGTTGCCCTCCTCTGGACAGCCTCCACTCTGTCTATGTCTTTGCGGAGATGGGGTCTCCAGAACTGCATGCAGTACTCCAGATGGGTCTCACCAACTGTCTTTACAGAAGGATAACAACTTCCTGTTTTCTACTGTTGATGCCTCTCCTGTGCACGCAGTATCTCCCCAGCCCTCCTTACTGCCTTCTCACATTGCTTGCCCACCTTTAGGTCATCTGATATAATTACTCCCAGGTCCCTTTCAATTTTTGTTGTTAATATCTCACCCCCCATTGTGTACTCTTGCCCTGGGTTTTTGTTTCCCAGGTGCATTACCTTGCACTTCTTTGCATTGAATCTGAGCTGCTATACATTTGACCATTCCTCCAACCTTGCCAAGTCCCTTTTCATCCTTTCCACCCCACCTTGTGTATCAACCCTGTTGCAGATCTTTGTGTCATCTGCAAAGAGACATACTTTTCCTTCCAGGTGCTCTCCAATGTCACTTATAAAGACATTAAAGAGGACTGATCCCATTACTGAACCCTGTGGTACCCCGCTAGTTACCCTCCTTTCTTCACTGTGGACTCCGTTTACTATTACTCTCTGCGTCCTGTTGTCCAGCCAATTTTTTTATCCAGGCTACCACCTTGGGACCCACTCCAAGGCTGGCTAACTTGTATATTAATCTTTTGTGTAAGACTGTGTCAAATGCCTTGCTAAAATCTTGGTAGGCCATATCCACAGCCCGTCCCTGGTCTACTACTTTGGTCACCCAGTCAAAGAAATCTATTAGATTCGTCTGACATGACCTTTCTGCTGTGAATCCATGCTGCCTTGGGTCCTGTGCCTCACTGGCCTCTAGGTACTCAACAGTTCTTTCCTTCAGAAGTGATTCCATCATTTTCCCCCTACAACTGAAGTCAAACTAACTGGTCTGTAGTTTCCTGCTTCTGCCCTGCTCCCACTTTTGTGAAGTGGAATCACATCCGCCCTCCTCCAGTCCTCAGGTACCAGCCCATCCTCCCATGATTTGTTAAAGAGAGTTGTCAGTGGTGTCACTATTTCTTTGCGTAATTCTTTTAGAATTCTGGGGTGAATTCCATCTGGCCCCATTGCTTTGTCCACCTTCAGTTTTAGGAGTTCTTTCAGAACCCTTTCTTCTGTGAATGGACTGGTATCGATTCCCCTATCCAGAGTGTTTCTCTTGTTTGTTTTAGGTACCTCCCCCTCCTCTTCCATTGTGAATACTGAGCAGAAATATTCATTCAGTATCCCTGCTTTTTCACTATCACCCTCTGCCCACATTCCTCTGCAACAATGGACACCAGCATCTGGGCCCTGCACCAGCAACAACAAAACACTATATATGTGGGCCCCACACTGGTAACAACAGACCCCGGTATATCTGGATCCTGCAACTGCAACATCAGGTCACAGTACATCTGAGCCCAACACCAGTAAAAATGCACCCTGGTACTGTATATCTGGGTCCTTCAACAATGGACCCCATTATATTTGGGCCTCACATCAGCAACAGATCCCCATGTATCTGGGCCCTGCACCAGCGATGAATGACCCCGGTATATCTGGGGCCCGCAGCAGCAATGAAGGACCGTGGTATATCTAGCCTCACACTGACCACAAAGGACCAGGTAATATCTGGGCCCTGCACCAACGATGAAGGACAACACTGACTCAGGATCCTGGTATATCTGGGCCACACCAGCAACAAAGGATCCCAGTATATATGGGCCCTGCACCAGTGATGAAGATTCTAGTATATCCGGTCCCCATATCAGCGATGACAGACCCTGATATACCTGGACCCCACACCCATGATGAAGAACCTTTGTATAACTAAGCCCTGCACCAGTGATGGAGGACCTGGAATATATGGGCCTCATGCCAGCGAGTAAGGACCCTGGTATACCTAGGCCCTGCACCAGTAACAATGGACCACATATATCTGGGCCCCACAGCAATGGACACTGATATATCTGGGCTCTGCACACACAACAATGGACCCTGGTACATCTGTGCCCTGCACCAGCAACAAAGGACCCCAGTATATCTGGGCCCTACACCCACATCAACCAACACTAGTATATCTGGACAATGCACCAGTGACAAAGGACCCCCAAAATATCTGGACACTGCACCACTGATGAAGAACCCCAGTATATCTGGGCCCCAAACCAGCAATGAAGGTCTCTGGTACATCTGGGCCCCGCTCCCACAACAATGGATCCTGAAATATCTGGGCTCCGCACCATGGTGTGATGAAAGTCCCCAGTATATCTGGGCCTCACAGCAGTGACAAACCACACTAGTATATATGTACATATGTACTATGAATGTGCCAGCAGAAACAGACCATCCAGTCTATCTAGGTCTGCTCAAGTGTGCAGCTAGCACCCCTAGTTTGTAGCTGCCCCACCCCCTCCCCTTTGTCATCCCACTGCCACCCCCCACCTTCACTCTCTCCTGTTCCCTGTCCCATGCCCTTTTGAAGCTGTTCACAGATTTATATGATACCATCATGTAAATCATGTATATCCCAGCTCCACACTAGTGTTGAAAGACCCCAGTATATCTGGGCCTTGCACCAGAGACGAAGGACCCCAGTATATCTGGACCTAGCACCAGCAATGCTGCACCCTTCTATATCTGGGCCCCACACCAGCATCAAAGGACCCCAGTATATCTGGGCCCCACATCAGTGATGAGGTGCCCCAGTGTATCCAGCCCCCCACACCAGTGATGACTGACCATGGTATATCTGGGACCCACACCAGCAGCAACAAACCCCAGTATATCTGGGTCCTGCAGCAGCAATGAAGAACCCCAGTATATCTGGTCTTTGCACTTTCGATGAAGGACCTCTGTATATCCTGGCCCACACCAATAATGAAGGACTCCAGTATATCTGAGCCCCACACCAGCGATGCAGGACTTCGGTATATCTGGGCCCCGCACCCACAACAACAGACTCCATTATATCTGAGCCTCACACCTGCAACAACAGACCCAGCTATATCTGGGTCCTGCACATGCAACAGTGGACCCCGGTATATCTGGCCTCTGCACACACAAAAAGGGACCCTGGTATATTTGCACCCTGCACCAGCAACAGCAGACCTCGATATATCTCAGCCCCACACCAGCAACAACAGACCCTGGTATATCTGGATCTTGCACCAGTAACGAACAACCCCAGCATATCCAGTCCTCACATCACTGACTAAGGACCATGGTATAACTGGTCCCACACCAACAACAACAGACTCCTGTTTATTTGTGCACTGCAGCAGCGTCGAAGGACTGTGGTATATCTGGGACCTACACCAGCGACAAAGGACCCTGGTGTATCCTGACCTAAGAGCAGCAATGCAGGACCCCAGTATATCTGGGCCCAGCACCCACAACAACAGATCCCAGTATATCTGGTCCCTGTGCCAACACACCCCAGTATAACTGGGCCCCACAAATACAGCAGGGGACCCCAGTATATCTGAGCCCCATACCAGAAACAGCAGACCCTGGTATATCTGAGCCCTGCATTCACAACAATGGACCCTGTTATATCTGGACTCTGCACCTGCAGCAACAGACCCCAGTATATCTAGGCCCCCCACACACACACACACGCCGCACACACACACACACACACACACACACACAATGATGGACCAGGGTAGATCTGGCCCTGCACCAGCAACAATGGACCTTGGTAAATCTGGGCCCCACAACAGCAACAGCAAACCCTGATATAGCTGGGCCCTACATTCACAACAATGGATCCTGGTGTATCTGGACCATGCACCTGCAACAACGGACCCCTGTATATCGGAGCCCTGCACCTGCAACAAAGGACCATTGTATATCTGGGCCCTGCATCAAAAACAAATTACCCTGGTATATCTGGGACCAGTAGCAGCGACCAAGGACCATGGTATAGCTAGGTCCCACACTAACCTCAAAGGTCCCCGTATATCTGGCTCTGCACCAGCGATGAAGAACCCTGGTATATCTGGTCCCTGCACCAGCGATAAATACCCTGGTATATCCGGTCCCCACATTGGTGACGACAGACCCCGGTATATCTTGGCCCCACACCAGGAACAATGGACCCCAGTGTATCTGAGCCTGCACCCATGACAAAGGACCCCATATATCTGTTCATCCACCAGTGATGAAAGACCCCAGAATATCTGGGCTTTGCACTAGGGATGAAGGACCCTGATATATCTAGGCTGTACACCAGCAAAGAAGAACCCCAGTATATCTGGGCCATGCACCATGTCCCCCACCTTGTAGAAGGCGCAGCCCTCGAGGTCCAGGGAGCGGAGGGGCTCCGAGACGCCAGCGGGTCGGCGGCACCTGTGCAGCCGACCAAGGGTTCCAGGAGGCCGGGAGAAGCAGGCAGAAGAAGGCAGCCTCGAGGTCCAGGAGTGAGGGGCCCGAGACGCCTAGCGGGTCGGGCGGCACCTGTGCAGCCAACCAAGGGTTCCAGGAGGCGGGAGAAGCAGGCAGAAGAAGGCGCAGCCCTCGAAGTCAGGGAGGCGGAGGGGCTCAGGGCACCAGCAGTCGGCGGCACTGTGCAGCCGACCAAGGGTTCCAGGAGGCCGGGAGAAGCAGGCAGAAGAAGGCGAGCCTCGAGGTCCAGGGAGCGGAGGGGCTCCGAGACGCCAGCGGGTCGGCGGCACCTGTGCAGCCGACCAAGGGTTCCAGGAGGCCGGAGAAGCAGGCAGAAGAAGGTGCAGCCCTCGAGGTCCAGGGAGCGGAGGGGCTCCGAGACGCCAGCGGTCGGCGGCACCTGTGCAGCCGACCAAGGGTTCCAGGAGGCCGGGAGAAGCAGGCAGAAGAAGGCGCAGCCCTCGAGGTCCAGGGAGCGGAGGCTCCAAGACGCCAGCGGTCGGCGGCATCTGTGCAGCCACCAAGGGTTCCAGGAGGCCGGGAGAAGCAGGCAGAAGAAGGCGCAGCCCCTCGAGGTCCAGGGAGCTGAGGGGCTCCAGACGCCAGCGGTCGGGCGGCACCTGTGCAGCCGACCAAGGGTTCCAGGAGGCCGAGAAGCAGGCAGAAGAAGGCGAGCCCTCGAGGTCCAGGGAGCGGAGGGGCTCCGAGAGCCAGCGGGTCGGGCGCACCTGTGCAGCCGACCAATGTTCCAGGAGGCCGGGAAGCAGGCAGAAGAAGGCGCAGCCTCGAGGTCCAGGGAGCGGAGGGGCCTCGAGAGCGCCAGCGGGTCAGCGGCACCTGTGCAGCCGACCAAGGGTTCCAGGAGGCCGGGAGAAGCAGGCAGAAGCTACGGGCAAAGCCGCAAACCAATCGGAAAGCGACCGCAGACTGTGCCTTGCTTCCGATTGGTGCGCCTTCCCCATAGACTTAAACTGGGGTTTTGCTGCACTATTCTGGCTGGGATTGCTTTCTGTAATTTATTTTGAACTGATCGTAAAAATTGCTGTTTTCCTTACTTGTGCCTGGTTTATGGGCTGTTTTCTCTATGTTAAAATTAAGTGTTACAGTCTTTGAAATGCTGTGGCTAGGACGCTAGGCGCCTAACCCCCCCATACCCTCCCAGTCTATTGTTGTGCAGATCCCAAGTTTTAGCACCTTGTTGCAGATTACTGCAATAAAGGTATTTACTGACTGCCTCTCCTCTGTCCCCACCTTGTAGAAGGCGAGCCCTCGAGGTCCAGGGAGCGGAGGGGCTCCGAGACGCCAGCGGGTCGGCGGCACCTGTGCAGCCGACCAAGGGTTCCAGGAGGCCGGGAGAAGCAGGCAGAAGGTACGGGCAAAGCCGCAAAATTTTTGCCCGCCCCAACGACCCCCCTCTTGGTTGATTCCTTTTATACACTTTCTCCCGCCATTTCTTAAATCCACGCCCATATCCCTTCCCTTCCTCCCTTAACCCATACCTAACCTCCACAATGCTACTTTGCTCCTTTTTGCTCCTGAGCCTCGTATCTCACCCAATCCCTTATGATATCAATGCTATACCCAGTGTCAAGATAAATAACTCAGTTAATACGTCCTGCCCATTTCTGCCATCCACAAGGGCCAACCACGGATTCCTTATTTACCCCGAACCACATTTACAATGCAACCTCTGGGATATCCCACATAAGGCCACCCTAACAATTCAGCACAGCCCTGGTATCTTACTTGTATCATGGCTTTTTACTAACCCACTATGCCTGTCCATTAAAATATTATGCTATGAAAAATTTTGCATCTATATATCAGGACCACCACTCAGCTCACAGCAGGCACCCAGGATTAGGAGGAAACGCTCCTGACCATTCACTATCCTTGTCCCTTGGTGCCCTCCTCAAATTAATCTTCTACCTTCTGATCTGTTTTGGTACCATTGAAATAAATCCTGGCCCCATCGAAAGTGTTCTTTCCCTGCTGATCTGTCCTCTATAAATGGCCTAAGCTTCCTACATATCAATGCCTGCAGCCTTTTAAAAAAATTCTCCGTAATACAGGCCTGGGTGGCACATACCCTGCCTGACTTTCTGGTCATCTCTGAATCTTGGCTCAGACCATCGACCAAAGACAATGTTGTAAACCTTACCAACTATCAGCTCTTCAGAGCAGATCGTCCTTCAAGGGGTGGTGGGGTGGCCATATACATTAAGGACACCATCTCTGCTACCTGCCTCATCATCACATCCGAACCAAAGGAATTTGAATGTTTATCAATCAAAATATCCCTTCCAAACTTATCTCCATTTAAACTGATTGGCTGCTATAGGCCCCTCAGCAGTCCTCAAATTACTATCTCACCTGGGGTCAATAACCAATCTAGGCCCTGAAGATACCATCATCCTTGGTGACTTGAATTTAAACTGGTTATCTACTGCATCTGCTCCATTGGTAACCTTCTGTGACACCTATGGCTTTACACAGCTAATAAAAGACCCAACCAGGGTTAACCTAAAAATTCTAGCAACAGCTCACTCCTGGATATTATGTTGGTAAATAAGCCTCACTTATATACTCATGCAGGAGTACTACCAAATGATGTAAGTGACCATTGTCCCATAGCTGGCATAAGATCCTCACCCAAACCATCCAACCCTGCTGAATTTGTCCTCAAAGGTCAAAAGAAGTTCAATATACCAGGTTACCTCCATGACCTGAGTAACACAATATATTGGCAAGATTTCTACCTTACAACCTCAGTGGAAACAGCTCTCCAGATCTTAAAGACATTATCACTAATGCTCTAAATATTCATGCACCATTCACCAAAATCAGAACTAAAGCAAGGTCCTGCCCCTGGTTCACCACTGATCTTAAAACAGCCTTGCTAGCCAGAGACAAACTGTGGAAAAAGGCAAGAAAAACTAAGGACTCCATGGACTGGCTAAATTTCAGAAAAGCAAGAAATTCATGTACTACACAAATAAGATCTCAAAGCGCCTATTATAGAGCTGAATTGGATGCCTCCTATAATAACTCAACCAGGCTCTGGGGAACTATAAAGGGTATCTTGGGCCAAAACTCTACTCCTGCCTTAACCTGCAAACTGCTACTAAATAACACAGAAATTACGGATAAACAAGAAATTCTAAATACCTTCAATGACCACTTCACCACAGCTGGACTAGCATTTGACTCTTCACCTGCAAATCTCCTGAGATCTTCCTTGAATCTTCAATCCACCGTGGGCCAAAAGGCTACATCAACCTTCTCCTTCAACCCAATATCATTGAAAGAAGTGGAAGATCTCCTCTCCAACTTAGATACCTCAAAAAGTGCAGGTACAGACTCCCTGGACCCCTACTTCCTCAAGATTGCATCTCAAGTCTTATCTGCCCCCCCTCACTCATCTCTTCAATCTTTCCCTCACCACTGGATCCATTCCCTCCATTTGGAAAACAGCTCAAGTAGTTCCTTTACTCAAATCTGGTGATCCCATGGATCTCAATAATTACAGGCCCATTTCCATCCTATCTGTTCTGTCCAAGATGCTCGAAAAGTTAGTAAACTCACAATTAAGGGTCTACCTGGATATCAATAACCTCCTAAACACAGCACAATCAGGATTTAGATCAAGGCACAGCACCATTTCAGCCCTAGCCAAAGTAACCAACGACTGGCAGATTGCTATGGATAAGAAGAATAGTACCTGTGCTGTGTTCCTGGATTTGAGCAAAGCATTTGACACAGTGGATCATGAATCACTAATCACCTCCCTTGGCTCACTAGGGTTGGATTCCCCTTCACTCAATTGGTTCAAGTGCTATCTATCAGACAGATCACAACTGGTAAAAAAATGGAAACTACCTATCCACTTCAAAACCACTGCTAAGAGGTGTACCACAAGGCTCTATTCTTGGCCCCATCCTCTTTGCCATCTATATTAATAATATTGATGCTAACCTCACTCAATCAAACATCCATCTGTTTGCTGATGATACTGTACTATATGTTAGCAATCCTTCATTATCTAAAGCCTGTGAACTGCTACAATCTGAATTCTCCATCCTACAACACAACTTATTGGATAAAAAACTACTTCTAAATGCCAAAAAAACAAAAGCTATGCTCTTTTCCTCACAAAGTTGCTCTGCCACTACCCACCATCTACCACCCTACAACTAACCACCTTACTTGAGAGAAGCTGGAATTCATTGACAACTTCAAATATCTTGGTGTCTGGATTGATAACAAGCTTGACTTTTCTGTCCATATTGAGGAGCTACTAAAGAAACTGAGACAAAGGCTTGGTTTATTTTTTAGAATAAAGCACTACCTCAACAAAGACTCCAAAAAAAGATTAATCCAGGCTTCATTCCTATCCCTCATTGATTATGCTGACTTTCTGTATGGACACTGTTCACTCCCCCTCTTAAATAAACTGGACACCCTATACCACAGGTCCATCAGATTCATTACTGACCTTCCCTTCAGCACCCACCATTGCTCCTTTATAAGGCAGTTAACTGGTCATCATTACAACACAGAAGAAATAGGAATGCTGCAATTTGGATATTCAAAGCCTTATCAGGCAAGCTACCTACATCATCTCGGACTGTTTTACTCAAATTACTTTAGGCCATACAACCTAAGGATCAACAAAATTATCACCCTTAAGGTCCCCAATGTCTGCACCCAGCTTGGGAGGGCTGCTATCAGCTACTCACTAGCAAATGTTTGGAACTCACTCCAAAAACCATGAAGCTAAATAACCTCCCACCCTTAATATCCTTCAAAGATTATTCACCACCCTATTCCCAGAACTCTGCACCTGCTTCCACAGAGGCCTAATTTCACGGCCCTACCCACCCCCACCCCCTTTTTTCCTGGTCGTTGCTTCTATATGCTGAAAAAAAACTCCAGTTCCCAGTATCAAGATTCACCCTCAAAATGCCTGCTAAGTCCTATAATCTACATATTAATTTCTGATGTGCCAACTGCCTATTGTCTCACAGATTAAAAGTGTTAATGCCTTGTACATATGTATATTGTTATATACTAGCACTTATGCCACTGTATTACTGTTTTTTGTTACACCTGTCATTGTGTTACTGTTTATGATACCCTTGTCTATGTAATAACACTTGCACTTCTTGACCACTCAGGTCCATCTTGTAAATGAGCTATGCTCAATGATGTTCGCCTGATTAAATAAAGATTTGATTGATTGATTGATTTGATTGATTGATTGATTGAATGTAGGTCCCCAGTATATATGGGCTCTGCACCAGCAGCGAATTACCCTGGTATATCTGGGCACCTTTCCTGCAACAACAGGCCCTGGTACATCCAGACCCTGCATCAGTGACAAAGGACCCCCAAAATATTTGGGCACTGCACCACTGACAAAGGACCCCGGAAAATCTGGGCCCCGCACCAGCACTGAAGGACCTCATTATATCTGGGCCCCACACCCACAGTGATGGACCCTGCTATATCTGGGCCCTGCACCAACAATGTAGGAACCCTGCATATCTGGGCCCCATACCAATGATGAAGGACCCTGGTATATCTGGGCCCCACAGCAGTGACAAAGCACCCTGGTATATCCCGGTCCCACACCAGTGCCGAAGGATTCCAGTATATCTGGGCCTTGTGCCAGCAATGAAGGACCCCAGTATATCTGGACCTTGCGTCCCTAACAATGGAACCAGTATGTCTTGGCCCTGCACCAGCAACAAACCCAGTATATCAGGGCTTCGCACCAGTGATGAGGGTCCCTGGTATAAAACCATGGTATACCTGGGACCAACACCAGCAACAACCAACCCTGGTATATCTGGGCCCTGCAGCAGTGATGAAGAACCCTGCTATATCTGTGCCCCACACTAGCAATGAATGACTCCGGTATATCCTGGCCCTGCACCAGTGATGAAGAACCCTGGTATATCCGGGACCTACAACAGCGACACAGGACCCTGGAATATCTGGGCCCTGCTCCCACAACAACAGACCCTGGTATACCTGGGCTCTGCACTCGCAACAAGTGTCCCAGTATATTTGGGTCATGCACCAACAACAAAACAGACCCCAGTATATACCAGGGTCTGGCATCCTGCCGGTATGGGTGACTGCCTCCTCCTGCAAGCTGTGAGAGCTACTCTGACCCCAGCAGCTGTTCTGCGCTGACCTGCCTGCCTCATAGCCTACAACCAGGCATCCTGCCGGTATGGGTGACTGCCTCCTCCTGCAAGCCGTAGAAGCTGCTCTGACCCCAGCGGCTGTTCTGCGCTGACCCACCTGCCACACAGCCTACAATCTAGGCATCCTGCCCGGTACGGGTGACTGCCTTCTCCTGCAAGCCATGGGAGCTGCTCTCACCCCAGCGGCTGTTCTGTGCTGACCAGCCTGCCTCACAGCCTACAACCAGGTACAGATTTTGAAGAGCAGCCCAGAGCCACCAACGGGATTGAATTTGGTGCTTTTTGCCTCTCTGGCCATTTGGCTGCACTACCACTGCTCTTGAGCTCTGATTAGGTGTAACGCTATGCCACCTTCTCTTATTGGCTCTTGCCTCTACCCTTTCTAAGCTGTCTCTTTTTTTAATACAAGAACTGCTAATGCTGAGTTTTCAAGTACCGACTGTCTAGTAGAACAGGATTGTTAATTTTTCTAGTTTTTTTTTTGTATCTACTTTTCCATTTGCAAATTATACTGCAAAGCCACTAGAGGGACACAACTCATGGAGGTTGCAATCCTCTTCCCACTGCTCTCCCCTAACACTTCTAGTCCTGGGTCCTTCATACCTAAAGCAAATTACCTACATCCTAATAAACAATCAGTGGTGTGATCTGAATTTGTAACTTTGCTACCTGCTGGCTATCCCTCTTGATTGCCTGAACTTAGAATGTTGTGCTGCCACCTGGGGTGGTTTCTTTTCTTACTTCTGCTGCTACTCTGTTTAAATGAGGTCTCGCTATCTATCCCCTCTTCTACCAAAAAGGCTGTACCTATCATGCCTACACAGCTCACAGAAACTGGATGCGGAGGCATGTTCCTCCATTAATTTTCCACTATGGTAGGCTTTGGTTCCTCACCATCTTAGCTCTTCTTCTATCAGGAGATGTAGAACTAAATCCAGGTCCCCCCTGCCCATTTCTCCACAGCTGACATATCAGGGATCTCAGACAAAGGGCTATTCATTGCCCACATGAACATTAGAAGTTTAACTTGTCACATTGCTGAACTTGAGGCGTGGGTCAAAGTCTACATCCCAGACATTCTATGCCTTACAGAGATGTGGCTTAAACCTAGGATACCTGACTCTCTTTGCTCCCTGGCTAATTACTCCATGATTCATAGAGACAGGTTATATCACCCAAACATGGTGGTGGAGTTGGTCTCTTCCATAAAAACCACCTCAATATTACAACTGTCCCGGACCCTGCCTCTCCTTCTATTTATGAATCCTTACATGCAATTCTCACATTGGGCACTAAGAAACTCCACATCATCTGCACCTACAACCCCCCGGGGCTTAGCTGGGCTACAGGGCCTGCTTGACCAAACTTCACAGATCATCAATAGAAATGAGGTTATAATCTTGGGGGACCTCAACCTCAACTGGCTAGGGACAGCTCACAGCTCTCTACTGTCACTGGCTCATAGTTATAAACTTCACCAGCTGATTTCAGAGCCAACTAGAACTCCGTCATCATCACAATCAGGTACCCTCATTGATTGGATACTGGTAAACCGACTAGAACATGTGTCCACCTCAGGCATCTTGGCCGATGCATTAACAGACCTTTCTCCAATTTTTTGCATCTGGTCCATGGGTGCGCCTCCATGTCCTCCACCGCGTTTCATCACTTTTACCAACTTTTCTAACTTGGATGAAAATGCATTCCTTTATGGTGTTTCCACAATTAACTGGTCTGGTATATGTCACTCCAGCAATGTTGAGGATGCGCTACAGATTTTTCTCAAGAAATTCCTTGCTGTTCAGTGCAAACACGCCCCTAAGGTTACTAGGAGAGTCAGAGGAAAACAAATGCTTTGGCTACTCATAGAGCTGCTTGCTAAACTGAATCTTAGGGATAAACTCTGGAAGCACTACAAACAAATTGGCCTGCAAATGGATATCAGCACCTATAGAGCTCTTGGGAACTCTTGTAAAAAACTAGTTAGAGCAGCTAAGAGCAAGTACTGCAAAGACCTACTATCCAGCTCAGCCCGTGACCCTAGGAAATTCTGGGCCCATATTAAGACTTTTCTTGGGGCCTCTCAATCAGTTACCCCTAAGGATATGATATTAAATGGAGCTCATTGTAATGACTCTAACACCATAGCTAATGCCTTCAACCGTATGTTCTCTGATCTGTCCCAGTATACCTCTTCCTGCCTACCTACTGCAACACACTCTCAGCTCCTACTTTCAAGCCAGCCAGACACCCCTGCTGCTCTTTCTAATGGCCTTCCCTATGCACCACCTTTCCACTTTAAGGCCATATCCTAGATCGAATGTCCTGAAACTCCTAAAATCCATCTCTGACAACACTAACTCTGGGTCTGATTCCCTAGAATCTCAACTTCTGAAGCTTGCTGCTCCTCTCATTGCCTCTCCGCTGGTGAAAATATACACACTATCGCTCTCTTGCGGTGTAGTTCCCAACCTATGGAAAATTGCTCGTATAACACCTGTATTCAAAAAAGGTGACCAGAAGGAGGTTACTAACTTCAGGCCTATAGCCATGCTTTCGGTACTGAGCACAATACTGGAGAAACTTGTCGCCACCCAAACAATTGGCTACCCCACAAAATTCAATCTTCTCTCTGAGACCCAGCATGGTTTCAGAAAAAATCATAGTACATCAACTGCCCTTCTCAAACTCACGACGGATATACTTTCTAATATGGATTTTGGACAACTCACTGGGGCTGTTTTCATTGACCTTACAAAGGTCTTTGATCTTGTTGATCACCCCTTGTTCTGCTCTTCTTAACTTGAGTTTCTCATCTCCAGTCATAAATTGGTTTAGCAGCTATCTGTCAAACAGGACCCAAACTGTAACATTTAACTCCTCCCTATCTGACAGTACCATCACCAATATTGGTGTGCCTCAGGGGTTCTATCCTGGGGCCACTTCTTTTCTCACTCTTCATAAACGATGTTGCAGTTGCTTTTCAAACCTGTTCATCTCTGCTTTATGCTGACGATCTTGTTATTTATACTAGCTCCACCAGGATAGACAGCATTAACTCATCCCTTTCCTTAGACTTCAAAAATGTTCAAAACTGGCTTTATGCCCCTAAGCTGATACTAAATGCTAAAAGAACAAAAGCCATGCTTCTAGGCTCTGCCCTTAAGCTCAGGGCTTGTCCCACATCCCTGATGGTTTATGACTTAGAGGGCACTCAGTTAGAGTGTGTCACATCCTTTAACTATCTTGGTGTCATGCTTGACCAATCCCTGGATTTCAGTCTTCACATACAGTCCACCTGCAAAGCTGTCAATGCTAAACTGGGTGTTGCTTACAAGACCAGCTATATGTTAATGACCTCTGCTAAGCTGGCTATTGCCAGAGGTATCCTGCTCCCCACCCTCACATATTGTGTTCCTATTATTGCTGCTTCTCATGAAAGCTTTCTCCATAAATGGGCCGTTACTTATAATAACATTTGTCGATGTGCCTCGTCTCCTCAACTTAGGCACCATTGTCAACTCTGCAGGGACTTGGGATGGCTCACTTTCTCTGCTACCAGGCAATACTATCTCGGCTTTCTCACTGATTCTATTATCAGGCTTCAAACCCCATCCTCACTTGCAGTGTTGCTGGTCCTCCAAACTTCCTCCCATGGCTTGCGAGCAACTGAAAAATCTCTTCTCAAGGTACTGGTGCCTTCCAACATGTGGCACTCCAGTTATGGAACGCACTTCCATTTGTCCTAAGGCAGTCAAAAGCCCATCTTTGCTTTAAAAGAGAGCTGTGGCGTTATCTACCTGTTTTGATCCCACTTGATGGCACTAGGCCCTTTCACTCTCAGTCCTACTTATGTCACCTTCAGACTCTCTAACTACACAAACCATATTACTATACCTCCCCTCTACTCCCAATAACCCTAGTCCTGCTGCCCTTGGCCCATTTTCCTTCTCTCCCTCAAACTAAGGCCCACTTCCTCTCATCCTAGTAAGCTGTTTGTCCTCCTCTGCTTCTTCCTACACTGATCCCCCGCTTGCATTACTGCATCTTTGAGTCTACCTCTTGTTTTATGCTATTTCTACTTACAATCTGTTCTGTTCTGTTCTACTCTATATGAAGTTATTTCTCTAAACTGTTTCCCATGTAGTGTTATTTTTTGATTGCCTGTGTGTTGATCATTGATACTGTTTTTGACCTATCCTATGTATTATTTTCCTGCACTTATAAAATGTTCTGTCTATTATACTGTCTTTTACTGTCCCGGGTTATGCCAGAAAATAGTCATGCTATGGCTAGTGCACTTACCCGGTAAACAAAAACTAAATATAAATATCTGGGCCCCACACCAGCAACAACAGACCCCGGTATATCTGGGCCCTGCACTAGCAACAAACGACCACAGTATATCTGGGGCCTGCAGTAATAATGAAGGACATTGTATATATATGGGCCACACACCAACCACGAAGGACACCGGTACAACTGGACCCTACACCAGCGACAAAGGACCCCAATATATCTGAGCCCCACACCAACCATGAAGCACCCCAGTACATCTGGACTCTGCACCAGCGACAAAGGACCCCAATATTTCTGGGCCCCACACCAGCGATGCAGGACCCTGGTATATCTGGGATCTGAACCAGTGATGAAGACCCTGGAATATATCCAGTCCCCACATCAGTGACAATGGACCCCAGTATATCTGAGCCCCACACCAGGAGCAACGGACCTCTGTATATCTGTCACTTGCAGCAGCAATGGAGGACCCTGGTATATCTGGATCCTGCACCAGCAACACAGGACCATGGTATATCTAGGCCACACCAGCAATGAAGGATCCCAGTATATCCTGACCCAGCACCAGAGATGAAGACCCTGGAATATCCAGTCCACACATCAGTGATGACTGACTCTGGTATATCTGGACCCAACACCAGGAACAACAGACCCCTGTATATCTGAACCCTGCAGCAGCAATGAAGGACCCTGGTATATCTAGGCCCTGCACTAGCAACAACAGATCATGGTATATCTGGGCCCTGCACCCACAGCAATGGACCCTGGTATATCTAGGCCCCACACCAGTAAAAACAGACCCTGGTATAGCTGGGCCCTGCATTCCACCACAATGGACCCTGGTATATCTGGACCCTGCACCTGCAAAAACAGACCCTGGTATACCTGGGCCCCATACCAGCAACAAAGAACCCTGGTATATCTGGGCTGTGCATCAGTGATGAAGGACCACAATACACCTGGACCCCACTCCAGCGATGTAGGACCATGGTATATCTGGGACCCAAGCAAATAACAAAAGAACAACAACAACCCCACCGTAAGTAAAAAGGAGGGGTGCAAGGTACACCCCTGAGGTGCAACACTGTACCTGCCAACCCACAACCCAAAAACTAGGTTCTGAGAGGGAAGGCAGGGAGTGAAGTCAGAATACAGCAAGACTCCATTAGAAAAACAACATTACCATGGTGAGTAATTTTTTCTTCAAACAGCATGAAGTCTTGCTGTATTCTGACTATATGCAGACTACCAAGCAGTTCCCCCCAGGAGGAGGGGACACAGAACCTTACTTTGGGAAAAGGCTCTGCAACACTGCTATACCAAATCGAGCATCACTGCTAGTCTGGATGTCCAAAGAGTAATGCTTGGTGAATGTATGGACTGTTTTTCAGGTGGCTGCTTTACATATTTCTACCAAGGGGATATCCCTAGCAGCTACATGGGAGGCAGCCATACCTCTAGTCCAGTGGGCCCTGAGGGCTGAAGGAGGTTCTTTGCCCAATTTGGAATAGCAGAATTGGAAACAAGAGACAATCCACCTAACAATAGTCCTTTTAGTGGCAGGTCTACCTTATCCCACTTCTCTGTAAGTGAAAAATAATTGAAGACAATCCTTCCTATGTGCCTTAGTATGCTCTATGTAATAGCTAAGTGCCTTTTTCACATCCATACTGTGCAATCTTCTCTCCCCTGAGGAAGAATGGTCAGTGAAAATCACAGGTAGAGACATAGCTTGGTTCAGATGAATATCTGATACCACTTTAGGTAGAAACTTTCTATTTGTCCTGAGGACCACCTTGTCCCTATGAAAGGAAATGAAGTCAGGTTCTACTGACAAGGCCTGTAATTCACTGATCCTCCTGGCACAAGTAATAGCTACCAGGAACACAATCTTCCAAGTCAAGTACTTAAGCTTGGCAGAAGCTAAGGGCTCAAAAGGTGGCTGCATAAACTGTGCAATGCAGACATTCAGATCTCAAGCTGGAGAAGGCTGTCTAAAAGGAGGATTAATGTGGACCAAGCCTTTGAAGAATTTACTGAAAACAGCCAGCCGGCCCGCCGGCGCAGCGGTGGGATTTCCGCTTGCGACGCCGGCGACCCGGGTTCGGGAATGGACTCAGGTCGCTGGAGGGCCGGCCGGGGGGAGAAGGATAGAGCGTCCTATGGACTGCTCTCCTTCTCCGGGGGAATGGATGGGGTAGTGCTCGGGGTCTGCGCAACTCCTGGTGGAGACCAGATGCAGCGCGACTACCGACCTCAACAGTGTGTATCGGAGGCGGGGCAGGACGCTCCGCGTCATTGCACGTCCCCGCCTCCCGGAAAAAGGAAAAAGGGGAGAATGCCGCCGGGCCCTTGATGAAGCCGGTCACAGCTTCAATTAGTCCCCTCAGGCTAGTCCGACGCCTGTGGCATGTGTCCCCAGTGCCGCAGCCCCACCATGGGGGGTAAGCCACGGGGTATCGGAAGGGCGCGAGGCCGATGTGGGGGGGTGGAAGCATGACCGGCAGAAGGTACCGGGCTACCGGCGGCAGGGGTATAAAGAATAAATGGAAAAAAAAAAAAAAGAATTTACTGAAAACAGGATGGGATGCCAGGGAAGATCCCTTCTCTGCAGCAAGAAAAGCAGACACAGCTGCTAAATGAACTTTAAGGGTCGCAGGCCTAAGGCCTAGGTTATTAAGATGAATCAAATAATCCAAGGCCGTGGCAATACCTGCAGCTTCCGGCTGTATACCTCTCTGAGAATTCCAAATGGTGAACCTTTTCCATTTGGAATTATAAGTTTTCCTGGTAGAAGGTTTCCTAGAGACCTTCAAAATATCCATGACCTCCTGAGAAAGATGCAGGCCTGCATATTCTAACTTTTCAAGAACCAGGCTTTGAGACCGAGAGACTGGAGATTGGGATACCAAATCCTCCCTTGAGAGGAGGTTAACAAATTGTGTCTCCTGGGTAGAGACAGCGGGAGTGACGCTGCTAGAGACAACAAGAGAGGATACCAGGGTTGTCTGGCCCAGTCTGGGGCCACTAAAATCACAGTGCAGGGTTGAGACCTGATCTTGGTCAGGACTCTGAATAGTAGAGGAAAGGGAGGAAAGGCATAAATAAACCTGCCTGCCTGTCCAATCTAATAGGAGAGCATCCAGAGGAACAATCCCTAGGACAGTCCCTAGGAGGTCTACAGCAAAACAGAGGAAGTTGATAATTGTCTGGGGCTGCAAAGAGATCTATCTCTGGAGTGCCTCATCCGGTGAAGATGACTTTCAGGATATGAGGGTTCAGGGTCAATTTGTGTTGGCCCTGGGATATTCTGCTCAAAGCATCTGCAAGCACATTGTCCTTCCCTGGAAGATGAACTGCTGTCAGGGAAGCTTGGAGAGAGTAAGCTAGAGACCACAGTTTCATGGCTTCTGTGCACAAGGCCGTAGACCGAGTGCCTCCTGCTTGTTTATGTACCACATTGTGGTGGTGCTGTCTGTCCTGACTTGCACCACTTTGCCTTTGACTGCCTCCAACAAAGCCTGGAGGGCTAGGAACACAGCTCTGAGTTCCAGGAGACTGATGTGAAGGAGAGACTCTTGCTGTGACCAAATTCCCTGTGCAGTGAGAGTCCCCAGATAGGCTCCCCAACCCAGGAGAGAGGCATCTGTGGTTAAAACCACTGAGGGGCTTGACTTAGAAATGGGACACCCTGTCTGAGATTGTTCTAATCCAGCCACCACTAGAGAGCCTGGATCAGAGTCCGAGTCACTGGAATCAGTTTGGTGAGAGAATCTTTCTTCTGAGACCAAAACGACCTTAAATGGAACTGAATATCCCTCATCTGAAACCTGGCCCCTTGTACCACAGCAGTCGAAGCTGCTATGTGGCCTAGGAGTTGGAGAAAGTGCCTGGCTGGTCGAGAGTACAGAGGCTGAAAAGAGGAGGCCAGATCTGTAAGGGCGGTTACCCTTGTCTGTGGGAGGAAGGCCCTTGCCTGGACTGTATCTAACTCTACTTCTATAAAAGCGAGGAGTTGTACAGGTTCGAGAACTGACTTGGGAAGATTGAGAATGAATCCTAGGGAACTGAGCAGATTCTGAGAAACTTCCAGAGCTGACTTGACTTGGTCTGAGGACTGGCCTACAATGAGCCAGTCATCCAGATAAGGAAAGATTGAGATACGCTGCCTTCTGAGGAATGCCACTACTACTGCCAGGCACTTTGTAAATACCCTTGGAGCTGAAGTGAGGCCGAAGGTCATGGCTCTGAATTAATAATGGTCTGAGAGCAACTCGAACCTGAGGTACTTTCTGTGGGAGCACCTGATAGGAATGTGGAAATAGGCATCCTTGAGGTCCAGGGATGCTAGCCAATCCCCTGGCCTCAGAGAGGGGAGGATTACTGCCAGAGTCACCATTTTGAACTTTGGTTTTGTGATATATTTGTTCAGATATCTAAAGTCTAGGATGGGTCATCATTCCCCGTTTTTTTTGGGGGGTAAGGAAGTACCTGGAATACAGCCCTTTGCCCCTGTGTTGTGGAGGAACTTTTTCCACAGCTTTGAGAGCTAGCAGAGAAGAAATCTCTGCCTCTAAGGCAATAGTCTCTGATGCTGATGCAGGAGGAAAAGACCTGACTCTCATTTTTGGAAATCTTTTGAAACTGAGAGCCAGGCCATGGCTTACTACCTCCAGGACCCACTTGCCTGAAGTAACAGACTTCCAGGCCTGGAAATAGTAAGCCAGCCTGCCTCCTACTGGTATAGGGGAGGCAACCCAAACTTACACATCAGGGTGTCTGTTTGGCAGAGGCCTTGGACTGGGAAGAGGATGCAGCCCTGCTCATCCCCCTCCTACCTCTCCCTCAGAAGAACCCCCTCTGTGGAAAGGAATAGGAGGCCTGGGCTTGGTAAAAAGGACTGTGGAAAGGCCTGCCCCTGCCCCTAGACTGCTGCCTCTGAGGAGTGGCTTGCCTCTCTTTGGCTTGTGCACACCTGTAGGTGGTCCTGTATTCATCCATTTTCTTCATGTAAGCCTCTGTCTGCTCCCCAAACAGAGAATTACCAACCACAGGGAAATCCATGGCCTTAGCCTGGGTATCCTGTGACAGGCTAGTACATCTGAGCCAAGCAAATCTCCTGAGAGACACAGATGTAGCCATGACTCTAGATGCCACATCATTAGAGTCGACAGCAGCATGAAATTGCACTTTTGATGCCTCTGTTCCATCAGCAGCCACCTCCTCCAGCTCTTTGGCTAGCTGGGGGAAGGCCTTCTTTGCTAGTTCCATTTTTTTTTTTATTTTAGTCTTTGGTAACCAGGTAAGGCCCACTAGGCACAAGTGCCTGTTTTCAGGGGCAACCTGGGAGCACTGGGCGGTTAAGTGACTTGCTCAGAGTCACACAGTATGCAAGTGGAGGTTGTGAGAATCAAACTCAGGTCTGGTCTGCTGGATGTATCAAGCTCGTTCACACCTCATTCCTCTAACCTCTAGGCTATACTGTCAGCCCATTGCTGTGTCCCACCTGGACTTCTGGTACCTAGCTGTATAGGCCATGTAGGTTGCCTGCCTGAGTCCCAAGGAAGAGGCCAAGTACTGTTTTTTGGCCATGGCATCCACCTTCCTGGAATCTTTATCTGGGGTGTGTGAAGCCAAAGGAATGTTAGCCCTGTCACAGGCTGCAGCCTGCACTACCTCAACATGGCTGCAATGGTTGTACAAAAATTCCGTACCTGAGCCTGACAGAGTTTATCTCCTCTCTATTTTCCTATCCACAGGAGGTAAAGAGTTAGGCATTTGCAAAATGTTTCTTGTGCGTTTCCCCAAGGACTTGTGAGGAGGGATAAACAGCCTTTTGGACTCTAGGACGTCCATCATTTCTATATAGTCAGGCTCTTTTTCCTCATCAGCAGCTTCCACCACTGGATGCTGGAGAGTTTCTGCTACTTTACTGTAAAACAGAAAATGTGAAGGGGACTCAGAAAGCCTGGGAGGGGAGACATTGGAAGGCCTGTCTGGGGAGATGTCAGGCTCTATAAGCTCATTTAGGGCTCCAAAATCAGTATCCTCAAAATCCTCTTCCTCCTCTTCATCTCCATCCACTACACATCATAAAACAATTCCGTATCATAATCCAATGGAGTTGGGGTCCAACCGAACCGACCGCTTAGTCGGAGGGATCGGTTTGGAAGGAACTGGACAAAGTGACTACACAATGCTTATCGCTTTGGCTATTTCGGCGGTGGTTGGAACTTGCGGTTCAGGATCCGAACCAGCCGACTTCCTTTTTCTTTTTGATGGAACTGACCCCTCAGAGTCAGATCTCCTTTTGCCCGAAGGTGTATGGCCCATGTCAGCAGGCACCTCCTCGGATTTGGACAGAATCAAACTGGGCTGGCCATCCGGTTCAGTGGACTTTTCGGCCTCCGTTTCCTTCAGCCTACTTAATCTCTTATCTAAAGTGGCTTTGGGAAAGTTTTTTACATATTTGGCAGTCTGTTTTGAGGTGGTCAAACCCCAGACAATAAACACAAATGAGATGGGGATCAGCTTTAGCAAAAAGCCTCCCCACACTCAGTACAGTGTTGAAACTCAGTGGGACCGGTTTTCTTCTTGGGTTTCTCAGACATAGCCTTAACCTACCAATTACCCTTAACAGCTTTTAAGCCAGATAATACACCCTTATTGGTTAGCAACCGTGTCACAGGCTGTGGAAAAAACTGAAGAAAATCTCATTTTTTTGAAACTGATAAGAACCGGACACCACTTCTAAAATCCCAGAAAAAAAGAAATGAGAGATTGTTTCGGTTCCCAACCGGACCAACCAATAGGAAACCGAAGAAAAACAATTTCCACACAGTAAATTCAGAAACAATTCACTATCTATCTACTTACGTTACCCTGTACTGAAGACAGAGATCTGATACTGAAAAAACAAGAAAATCGGTTGAACAAACCGACCGATTCAAAACTTTACCAAACCGAAGCAAAGGAGAAATCTCTGGAGCAACTTCACAGTTAGGCGGAGTAAAGAATCTAATGGTTACACTGAGATGTATCAGAGACAGAGGTTTGAAAACCAAGCTCGAGCTCAATATTCTATGACCTGGCAAAGAATTAACCCCTTACTCTCTGGAGCAGTTCAAGTGCTGAGGCTAACTGCATATAGTCAGAATACAGCAAAACTTCATGTTGTTTGAACAGACCCCATTATGCGTGGGCTCCACACCAGTGATAAAGGACCCTGGTATACCTGGGCCCCACACCAGTGACAAAGAGCACCAGTATATCTGGGACCCACATCAGGGACAATGGACCCCAGTATATCTGGGCCCTGCACCAGCAATGGAGGACCCCAGTTTATCTGGTCCCTTCACCAGCGATGAAGGACCCTGGCATATCTGGGGCAAACCAGTGATGAAGACCCTGGCATGTATGGTCCCCACATTAGCAATGACAGATCCCAGTATGTCTGGGCCCCACACCAGTAACAGTGGACCCTGGTATATCTGGGCCCACACTCGTGACAAAGGATCCTGGTATATCTAGGCCCTGTACCAATGATGAAGGACCCTGGAATATCTGGGCTTCTCACCAGGGACAAAGGACTCTGGTACATCTAAGCCATGTACCAGTGATGAAGGAGCCCAGTATATTTGGGCCACAAACCAGTGATGCAGGTTCCTGATATATCTGGGGTCTGACCCAGCAACAACAACCTCCAAAATATCTGGGCACGGTACCACCAACGAAGGACCCTGGAATGTCTGGGCCCTGCACCAGCAAAGAAGTGCCTTGGTATATCTGGGCTCTGCACTCACAATGATGGATCCTGCTATATCTGGGCCCCATACCAGGAACAACAGTCCCCTGTATATCTGGGTCCCGCAGCAGTAACAAAGGACTCTGGAATGTTTAGGCCATGCACCAGCGACAAAGGACCCCAGTGTATCCTGGCCTCACACGTGCAATGCTGGCCTCTGGTATATCTGGGACCTGTACCAGTGTTGAGGGACCCCCGTATATCCATACACCACACCGGTAATGACAGGCCATGGTATATCAGGGGCCAATACCAGCAACAGCAAACCCTGATATATCTGGGCCATGTAGCAGCAACGAAGAAAAGAAAGAGCATTGTGCTTCAGAATGGCCCAGTTTTCAGTTGCCTTGGTGGCACAGCTGGTAGTGCAACCAGAGCTGTATTCCAGACAGCCTGGGTTCAATTCCCAGCTGAGGCACTTTACTTCTTTCTCACTTCTGTTTGTATGTGTTCCATAAATATGAACACTGCACTCTGTGACTGGAAATGTAATTATCTGTGCAGCACCAGGTTGTGCATTGGAGAAAGAGTAATGTGCTTCTGGATGGCCCAGTTTCCAGTTGCCTTGGTGGCCCAGTTTCCAGTTGCATTGGCAGTGTAGCTGGTAGTCCAACCAGAACAGTATTCCAGGTGGCCTGGGTTCAAGTCCCAGCTGAGGTATTTACTTTTTTTTTTCCTCTGTCTCTATGTGTTCCATAAATATGCACACAGCATTCTGTGATTAAAAATGTAAATATCTGTGCAGTCCCAGGTTGAGTACTGAATAATGTGGATTGGGATGGCTCAGTTTCCAGTTGCCTTGGTGGAACAGCTGGTAGTGCAACTGGAACGGTATTCCAGGCAGCCTTGTAGAAGGGCTGGTCATCCTACCTTGGAATTAGAGGGACTCTATTCTAATTTATTTTTCTAAAGCCTGTTGCAACAGCATTCTAACTATTCTATACTGTACTATTCTCTCCCTGTTCTGTCAGGATGGTCACCTACAGAACCGCCCCCTTCCTTTTTTCTTCTTTATTCTGTTTCCTTTTCAAGTCCCTCTAAAATGCATCCTGTATGGCTCAAAGCGACCAAGCAATGTAATAGCTAGCTAGCACAGTTTCATTTGCCAATATAAAAAACAGATACCAGTTGTTAAATATTTGCACATTTAAAATATGAGCCTTTTTTGCTGCACTGTTGTAATGCAGAGCTATAGTATTAAACGTTTGCCTAAGTACATTGAAAATGTTATATACTACATAGTGGTTTGGTGCCTGAGAAAGCCAGATTTAGTATAAATGAAAAGTTTCCCTCAATAAAGAAAAGGCTGGAGAATGTATTTTTTTTATTTTAAATTCATAATGGTATCTGATATTAACAGCCTTGGCTGGATTTGCAGACTGCCCAGAGCCAGTTGCAAACAGCCTTGAAAACAGTTGCAAGCAGTCTGGGTTTTTCAGTCTTCCTGAGGCATGAGAGAGGAAAGGACATGCAGCTTTCATGTCCTCAAAACAATCTGAAGCATAGATGAATTCAGGATCCCAGTGATGTTGACGGATCCTGACTATTGTATCCTGACAAATGCTATGTAATGATTTATTTTCTTATATTTATTTTTATTTTCTTGTGATTTCTCATTTTTAGAAACTTCTTGGAATAAAATTATGCAGTAAGGGTGTTGTACCTTATATGAACTGAATCAGTGTCTATCGTTTGCACCCACAACCTAGGACAGGCCAGGGTTCAAGTCCCAGATGAGGCACTTACTTCTTTCTCTCCTCTGTTTGTATGTGTTCCATAAAGATGCACACTGCACTCTGTGATTGAAATGTAATTATCTATGTAGCACCAGGTTGTGCATTAGAGAAAAGAGTAATGCTCTGGAGCGGCCAGTTTCCAGTTGCCCTGGTGGTGCAGCTGGTAGTGCAACCAGAACGGTATTCCAGTTGACCTGGGTTTAAGTCCCAATTGAGGCACTTACTTCTTTCTCTCCTCTGTTTGTATGTGTTCCATAAATATGCACATTGCACTCTGGGATTGAAAACAGAATTATCTGTGCAGCACCAGGTTGCGATTGAGAAAAGAATATGCTTTTGGATGGCTCAGTTTTCAGTTGCATTGGTGGCCCAGTGGCCCATCCGGTTCAGTGGACTTCTTGGCCTCCTTTCCTTCAGCCTACTCAATCTCTCATCTAAAGTGGCTTTGGGAAAGTTTTACATATTGCAGTCTGTTTTGAGGTGGTCAAACCCCAGACAATAAACACAAATGAGATGGGGATCAGCTTTAGCAAAAGCCTCCCCACACTCAGTACAGTGTTGAAACCCAGTGGGACCGGTTTTCTTCTTGGGTTTCTCAGACAAAGCCTTAACCTACCAATTACCCTTAACGGCTTCTAAGCAAGGTAATACACCCTTATTGGTTACCAACCGTGTCACGGGCTGTGGAAAAAAATGAAGAAAATCTCATTTTTTTGAAACTGATAAGAACCGGACACCACTTCTAAAATCCCAGAAAAAAAGAAATGAGAGATTGTTTCGGTTCCCAACCGGACCGACCAATAGGAAACCGAAGAAAAACAATTTCCACACAGTAAATTCAGAAACAATTCACTATCTATCTACTTACGTTACCCTGTACTGAAGACAGAGATCTGATATCGAAAAAACAAGAAAATAGGTTGAACAAACCGACCGATTCAAAACTTTACCAAACCGAAGCAAAGGAGAAATCTCTGGAGCGACTTCACAGTTAGGCGGAGTAAAGAATCTGATGGTTACACTGAGATGTATCAGAGACAGAGGTTTGAAAACCAAGCTCGAGCTCAATATTCTATGACCTGGCAAAGAATTAACCCATTACTTTCTGGAGCAGTTCAAGTGCTGAGACTAACTGCATATAGTCAGAATATAGCAAGACTTCATGTTGTTTGAACAGACCCCAGTATGCGTGGGCTCCACACCAGTGATGAAGGACCCTGGAATACCTGGGCCCCACACCAGTGACAAAGAGCACCAGTATATCTGGGACCCACATCAGGGACAATGGACCCCAGTATATCTGGGCCCTGCACCAGCAATGGAGGACCCCAGTTTATCTGGTCCCTTCACCAGCGATGAAGGACCCTGGCATATCTGGGGCAAACCAGTGATGAAGACCCTGGCATGTATGGTCCCCACATTAGCAATGACAGATCCCAGTATATCTGGGCCCCACACCAGTAACAGTGGACCCTGGTATATCTGGGCCCACACTCGTGACAAAGGATCCTGGTATATCTAGGCCCTGTACCAATGATGAAGGACCCTGGAATATCTGGGCTTCTCACCAGGGACAAAGGACTCTGGTACATCTAAGCCATGTACCAGTGATGAAGGAGCCCAGTATATTTAGGCCACAAACCAGTGATGCAGGTTCCTGATATATCTGGGGTCTGACCCAGCAACAACAACCTCCAAAATATCTGGGCACGGCACCACCAACGAAGGACCCTGGAATGTCTGGGCCCTGCACCAGCAAAGAAGTGCCTTGGTATATCTGGGCTCTGCACTCACAATGATGGATCCTGCTATATCTGGGCCCCATACCAGGAACAACAGTCCCCTGTATATCTGGGTCCCGCAGCAGTAACAAAGGACGCTGGTATGTTTAGGCCATGCACCAGCGACAAAGGAGCCCAGTGTATCCTGGCCTCACACTTGCAATACTGGCCTCTGGTATATCTGGGACCTGTACCAGTGTTGAGAGACCCCCGTATATCCATATACCACACCAGTAATGACAGGCCATGGTATATCAGGTGCCAATACCAGCAACAGCAAACCCTGGTATATCTGGGCCATGTAGCTCCAACGAAGAAAAGAAAGAGCATTGTGCTTCGGAATGGCCCAGTTTCCAGTTGCCTTGGTGGCACAGCTGGTAGTGCAACCAGAGCTGTATTCCAGACAGCCTGGGTTCAATTCCAGCTGAGGCACCTCATTCTTCTCACTTCTGTTTGTATGTGTTCCATAAATATGAACACTGCACTCTGTGACTGGAAATGTAATTATCTGTGCAGCACCAGGTTGTGCATTGGAGAAAAGAGTAATGTGCTTCTGGATGGCCCAGTTTCCAGTTGCCTTGGTGGCCCAGTTTCCAGTTGCATTGGCAGTGTAGCTGGTAGTCCAACCAGAACAGTATTCCAGGTGGCCTGGGTTCAAGTCCCAGCTGAGGTATTTACTTCTTTCTTTCCTCTGTCTCTATGTGTTCCATAAATATGCACACAGCATTCTGTGATTAAAAATGTAAATATCTGTGCAGTCCCAGGTTGAGTACTGAATAATGTGCATTGGTATGGCTAAGTTTCCAGTTGCCTTGGTGGAACAGCTGGTAGTGCAACTGGAACGGTATTCCAGGCAGCCTTGTAGAAGGGCTGGTCATCCTACCTTGGAATTAGAGGGACTCTATTCTAATTTATTTTTCTAAAGCCTGTTGCAACAGCATTCTAACTATTCTATACTGTACTATTCTCTCCCTGTTCTGTCAGGATGGTCACCTACAGAACCGCCCCCTTCCTTTTTTCTTCTTTATTCTGTTTCTTCAAGTCCTCTAAATGCATCCTGTATGGCTCAAAGCGACAAGCAATGTAATAGCTAGCTAGCACAGTTTCATTTGCCAATATAAAACAGATACCAGTTGTTAAATATTTGCACATTTAAAATATGAGCCTTTTTTTTGCTGCACTGTTGTTAGGCAGAGCTATAGTATTAAACGCTTGCCTAAGTACATTGAAAAATTATATATACTACATAGTGGTTTGGTGCCTGAGAAAGCCAGATTTAGTATAAATGAAAGTTTCCTCAATAAAGAAAATGCTGGAGAATGTATTTTTTATTTTAAATTCATAATGGTATCTGATATTAACAGCCTTGGCTGGATTTGCAGACTGCCCAGAGCCAGTTGCAAACAGCCTTGAAAACAGTTGCAAGCAGTCTGGGATTTTCAGTCTTCCTGAGGCATGAGAGAGGAAAGGACATGCAGCTTTCATGTCCTCAAAACAATCTGCAGCATAGATGAATTCAGGATCCCAGTGATGTTGACGGATCCTGACTATTGTATCCTGACAAATGCTATGTAATGATTTATTTTCTTATATTTATTTTTATTTTCTTGTGATTTCTCATTTTTAGAAACTTCTTGGAATAAAATTATGCAGTAAGGGTGTTGTACCTTATATGAACTGAATCAGTGTCTATCGTTTGCACCCACAACCTAGGACAGGCCAGGGTTGAAGTCCCGGATGAGGCACTTACTTCTTTCTCTCCTCTGTTTGTATGTGTTCCATAAAGATGCACACTGCACTCTGTGATTGAAATGTAATTATCTATGCAGCACCAGGTTGTGCATTAGAGAAAGAGTAATGTGCTTCTGGGGGCGGCCTAGTTTCCAGTTGCCCTGGTGGTGCAGCTGGTAGTGCAACCAGAACGGTATTCCAGGTGACCTGGGTTTAAGTCCCAATTGAGGCACTTACTTCTTTCTCTCCTCCGTTTGTATGTGTTCCATAAATATGCACATTGCACTCTGGGATTGAAAACAGAATTATCTGTGCAGCACCAGGTTGCGCATTGGAGAAAGAGTAATGTGCTTTTGGATGGCTCAGTTTTCAGTTGCATTGGTGGCCCAGTGGCCCATCCGGTTCAGTGGACTTCTTGGCCTCCCTTTCCTTCAGCCTACTTAATCTCTTATCTAAAGTGGCTTTGGGAAAGTTTTTACATATTTGGCAGTCTGTTTTGAGGTGGTCAAACCCCAGACAATAAACACAAATGAGATGGGGATCAGCTTTAGCAAAAGCCTCCCCACACTCAGTAGTGTTGAAACCCAGTGGGACCGGTTTTCTTCTTGGGTTTCTCAGACATAGCCTTAACCTACCAATTACCCTTAACAGCTTTTAAGCCAGGTAATACACCCTTATTGGTTACCAACCGTGTCACGGGCTGTGGAAAAAACTGAAGAAAATCTCATTTTTTTGAAACTGATAAGAACCGGACACCACTTCTAAAATCCCAGAAAAAAAGAAATGAGAGATTGTTTCGGTTCCCAACCGGACCGACCAATAGGAAACTGAAGAAAAACAATTTCCACACAGTAAATTCAGAAACAATTCACTATCTGTCTACTTACGTTACCCTGTACTGAAGACAGAGATCTGATACCGAAAAAACAAGAAAATTGGTTGAACAAACCGACCGATTCAAAACTTTACCAAACTGAAGCAAAGGAGAAATCTCTGGAGCGACTTCACAGTTAGACGGAGTAAAGAATCTGATGGTTACACTGAGATGTATCAGAGACAGAGGTTTGAAAACCAAGCTCGAGCTCAATATTCTATGACCTGGCAAAGAATTAACCCTTTCTGGAGCAGTTCAAGTGCTGAGACTAACTGCATATAGTCAGAATATAGCAAGACTTCATGTTGTTTGAACAGACCCCAGTATCGTGGGCTCCACACCAGTGATGAAGGACCCTGGAATACCTGGGCCCCACACCAGTGACAAAAGCACCAGTATATCTGGGACCCACAGCAGGACAATGGACCCCAGTATATCTGGGCCCTGCACCAGCAATGGAGGACACCAGTTTATCGGTCCCTTCACCAGCGATGAAGGACCCTGGCATATCTGGGGCAAACCAGTGATGAAGACCCTGGCATGTATGGTCCACATTAGCAATGACAGATCCCAGTATATCTGGGCGCCACACCAGTAACAGTGGACCCTGGTATATCTGGGCCCACACTCGTGACAAAGGATCCTGGTATATCTAGGCCCTGTACCAATGATGAAGGACCCTGGAATATCTGGGCTTCTCACCAGGGACAAAGGACTCTGGTACATCTAAGCCATGTACCAGTGATGAAGGAGCCCAGTATATTTGGGCCACAAACCAGTGATGCAGGTTCCTGATATATCTGGGGTCTGACCCAGCAACAACAACCTCCAAAATATCGGCACGGCACCACCATCGAAGGACCCTGGAATGTCTGGGCCCTGCACCAGCAAAGAAGTGCCTTGGTATATCTGGGCTCTGCACTCACAATGATGGATACTGCTATATCTGGGCCCCATACCAGGAACAACAGTCCCCTGTATATCTGGGTCCCGCAGCAGTAACAAAGGACTCTGGTATGTTTAGGCCATGCACCAGCGACAAAGGACCCCAGTGTATCCTGGCCTCACACCTGCAAAACTGGCCTCTGGTATATCTGGGATCTGTACCAGTGTTGAGGAACCCCCGTATATCCATATACCACACCAGTAATGACAGGCCATGGTATATCAGGGGCCAATACCAGCAACAGCAAACCCTGGTATATCTGGGCCATGTAGCTGCAACGAAGAAAAGAAAGAGCATTGTGCTCCGGAATGGCCCAGTTTCCAGTTGCCTTGGTGGCACAGCTGGTAGTGCAACCAGAGCTGTATTCCAGACAGCCTGGGTTCAATTCCCAGCTGAGGCACTTACTTCTTTCTCACTTCTGTTTGTATGTGTTCCATAAATATGAACACTGCACTCTGTGACTGGAAATGTAATTATCTGTGCAGCACCAGGTTGTGCATTGGAGAAAGAGTAATGTGCTTCTGGATGGCCCAGTTTCCAGTTGCCTTGGTGGCCCAGTTTCCAGTTGCATTGGCAGTGTACTGGTAGTCCAACCAGAACAGTATTCCAGGTGGCCTGGGTTCAAGTCCCAGCTGAGGTATTTACTTCTTTCTTTCCTCTGTCTCTATGTGTTCCATAAATATGCACACAGCATTCTGTGATTAAAAATGTAAATATCTGTGCAGTCCCAGGTTGAGTACTGAATAATGTGCATTGGGATGGCTCAGTTTCCAGTTGCCTTGGTGGAACAGCTGGTAGTGCAACTGGAACGGTATTCCAGGCAGCCCTGTAGTAGGGCTGGTCATCCTACCTTGGAATTAGAGGGACTCTATTCTAATTTATTTTTCTAAAGCCTGTTGCAATGGCATTCTAACTATTCTATACTGTACTATTCTCTCCCTGTTCTGTCAGGATGGTCACCTACAGAACCGCCCCCTCCCTTTTTTCTTCTTTACTCTGTTTCCTTTTCAAGTCCCTCTAAAATGCATCCTGTATGGCTCAAAGCGACCAAGCAATGTAATAGCTAGCTAGCACAGTTTCATTTGCCAATATAAAAAACAGATACCAGTTGTTAAATATTTGCACATTTAAAATATGAGCCTTTTTTTTTGCTGCACTGTTGTTATGCAGAGCTATAGTATTAAACGTTTGCCTAAGTACATTGAAAATGTTATATACTACATAGTGGTTTGGTGCCTGAGAAAGCCAGATTTAGTATAAATGAAAAGTTTCCCTCAATAAAGAAAAGGCTGGAGAATGTATTTTTTTTATTTTAAATTCATAATGGTATCTGATATTAACAGCCTTGGCTGGATTTGCAGACTGCCCAGAGCCAGTTGCAAACAGCCTTGAAAACAGTTGCAAGCAGTCTGGGTTTTTCAGTCTTCCTGAGGCATGAGAGAGGAATGGACATGCAGCTTTCATGTCCTCAAAACAATCTGAAGCATAGATGAATTCAGGATCCCAGTGATGTTGACGAATCCTGACTATTGTATCCTGACAAATGCTATGTAATGATTTATTTTCTTATATTTATTTTTATTTTCTTGTGATTTCTCATTTTTAGAAACTTCTTGGAATAAAATTATGCAGTAAGGGTGTTGTACCTTATATGAACTGAATCAGTGTCTATCGTTTGCACCCACAACCTAGGACAGGCCAGGGTTGAAGTCCCGGATGAGGCACTTACTTCTTTCTCCTCTGTTTGTATGTGTTCCATAAAGATGCACACTGCACTCTGTGATTGAAATGTAATTATCTATGCAGCACCAGGTTGTGCATTAGAGAAAGAGTAATGTGCTTGGAGTGCCTAGTTTCAGTTGCCCTGGTGGTGCAGCTGGTAGTGCAACCAGAACGGTATTCCAGGTGACCTGGGTTTAAGTCCCAATTGAGGCACTACTTCTTTCTCTCCTCCGCTTGTATGTGTTCCATAAATATGCACATTGCACTCTGGGATTGAAAACAGAATTATCTGTGCAGCACCAGGTTGCGCATTGGAGAAAGAGTAATGTGCTTTGGATGGCTCAGTTTTCAGTTGCATTGGTGGCCCAGTGGCCCATCCGTTCAGTGGACTTCTTGGCCTCCCTTTCCTTCAGCCTACTTAATCTCTTATCTAAAGTGGCTTTGGGAAAGTTTTTACATATTTGGCAGTCTGTTTTGAGGTGGTCAAACCTCAGACAATAAACACAAATGAGATGGGGATCAGCTTTAGCAAAAGCCTCCCCACACTCAGTAGTGTTGAAACCCAGTGGGACCGGTTTTCTTCTTGGGTTTCTCAGACATAGCCTTAACCTACCAATTACCCTTAACAGCTTTTAAGCCAGGTAATACACCCTTATTGGTTACCAACCGTGTCACGGGCTGTGGAAAAAAACTGAAGAAAATCTCATTTTTTTGAAACTGATAAGAACCGGACACCACTTCTAAAATCCCAGAAAAAAAGAAATGAGAGATTGTTTCGGTTCCCAACCGGACCGACCAATAGGAAACCGAAGAAAAACAATTTCCACACAGTAAATTCAGAAACAATTCACTGTCTGTCTACTTACGTTACCCTGTACTGAAGACAGAGATCTGATACCGAAAAAACAAGAAAATTGGTTGAACAAACCGACCAATTCAAAACTTTACCAAACTGAAGCAAAGGAGAAATCTCTGGAGCGACTTCACAGTTAGGAGGAGTAAAGAATCTGATGGTTACACTGAGATGTATCAGAGACAGAGGTTTGAAAACCAAGCTCGAGCTCAATATTCTATGACCTGGCAAAGAATTAACCCATTACTTTCTGGAGCAGTTCAAGTGCTGAGACTAACTGCATATAGTCAGAATATAGCAAGACTTCATGTTGTTTGAACAGACCCCAGTATGCGTGGGCTCCACACCAGTGATGAAGGACCCTGGAATACCTGGGCCCCACACCAGTGACAAAGAGCACCAGTATATCTGGGACCCACATCAGGACAATGGACCCCAGTATATCTGGGCCCTGCACAGCAATGGAGGACCCCAGTTTATCTGGTCCCTTCACCAGCGATGAAGGACCCTGGCATATCTGGGGCAAACCAGTGATGAAGACCCTGGCATGTATGGTCCCCACATTAGCAATGACAGATCCCAGTATATCTGGGCCCACACCAGTAACAGTGGACCCTGGTATATCTGGGCCCACACTCGTGACAAAGGATCCTGGTATATCTAGGCCCTGTACCAATGATGAAGGACCCTGGAATATCTGGGCTTCTCACCAGGGACAAAAGGACTCTGGTACATCTAAGCCATGTACCAGTGATGAAGGAGCCCAGTATATTTGGGCCACAAACCAGTGATGCAGGTTCCTGATATATCTGGGGTCTGACCAGCAACAACAACCTCCAAAATATCTGGGCATGGCACCACACGAAGGACCCTGGAATGTCTGGGCCCTGCACCAGCAAAAGTGCCTTGGTATATCTGGGCTCTGCACTCACAATGATGGATCCTGCTATATCTGGGCCCCATACCAGGAACAACAGTCCCTGTATATCTGGGTCCATAGCAGTAACAAAGGACTCTGGTATGTTTAGGCCATGCACCAGCGACAAAGGACCCCAGTGTATCCTGGCCTCACACCTGCAAAACTGGCCTCTGGTATATCTGGGACCTGTACCAGTGTTGGGGAACCCCCGTATATCCATATACCACACCAGTAATGACAGGCCATGGTATATCAGGGGCCAATACCAGCAACAGCAAACCCTGGTATATCTGGGCCATGTAGCTGCAACGAAGAAAAGAAAGAGCATTGCGCTTCCGAATGGCCCAGTTTCCAGTTGCCTTGGTGGCACAGCTGGTAGTGCAACCAGAGCTGTATTCCAGACAGCCTGGGTTCAATTCCCAGCTGAGGCACTTACTTCTTTCTCACTTCTGTTTGTATGTGTTCCATAAATATGAACACTGCACTCTGTGACTGGAAATGTAATTATCTGTGCAGCACCAGGTTGTGCATTGGAGAAAGAGTAATGTGCTTCTGGATGGCCCAGTTTCCAGTTGCCTTGGTGGCCCAGTTTCCAGTTGCATTGGCAGTGTAGCTGGTAGTCCAACCAGAACAGTATTCCAGGTGGCCTGGGTTCAAGTCCCAGCTGAGGTATTTACTTTTTCTTTCCTCTGTCTCTATGTGTTCCATAAATATGCACACAGCATTCTGTGATTAAAAATGTAAATATCTGTGCAGTCCCAGGTTGAGAACTGAATAATGTGCATTGGGATGGCTCAGTTTCCAGTTGCCTTGGTGGAACAGCTGGTAGTGCAACTGGAACGGTATTCCAGGCAGCCCTGTAGTAGGGCTGGTCATCCTACCTTGGAATTAGAGGACTCTATTCTAATTTATTTTCTAAAGCCTGTTGCAATGGCATTCTAACTATTCTATACTGTACTATTCTCTCCCTGTTCTGTCAGGATGGTCACCTACAGAACCGCCCCCTCCCTTTTTTCTTCTTTACTCTGTTTCCTTTTCAAGTCCCTCTAAAATGCATCCTGTATGGCTCAAAGCGACCAAGCAATGTAATAGCTAGCTAGCACAGTTTCATTTGCCAATATAAAAAACAGATACCAGTTGTTAAATATTTGCACATTTAAAATATGAGCCTTTTTTTGCTGCACTGTTGTTATGCAGAGCTATAGTATTAAACGTTTGCCTAAGTACATTGAAAATGTTATATACTACATAGTGGTTTGGTGCCTGAGAAAGCCAGATTTAGTATAAATGAAAAGTTTCCCTCAATAAAGAAAAGGCTGGAGAATGTATTTTTTTTATTTTAAATTCATAATGGTATCTGATATTAACAGTCTTGGCTGGATTTGCAGACTGCCCAGAGCCAGTTGCAAACAGCCTTGAAAACAGTTGCAAGCAGTCTGGGTTTTTCAGTCTTCCTGAGGAATGAGAGAGGAATGGACATGCAGCTTTCATGTCCTCAAAACAATCTGAAGCATAGATGAATTCAGGATCCCAGTGATGTTGACGAATCCTGACTATTGTATCCTGACAAATGCTATGTAATGATTTATTTTCTTATATTTATTTTATTTTCTTGTGATTTCTCATTTTAGAAACTTCTTGGAATAATTATGCAGTAAGGGTGTTGTACCTTATATGAACTGAATCAGTGTCTATCGTTTGCACCCACAACCTAGGACAGGCCAGGGTTCAAGTCCCAGATGAGGCACTTACTTCTTTCTCTCCTCTGTTTGTATGTGTTCCATAAAGATGCACACTGCACTCTGTGATTGAAATGTAATTATCTATGCAGCACCAAGTTGTGCATTAGAGAAAGAGTAATGTGCTTCTGGGGCAGCCCAGTTTCCAGTTGCCCTGGTGGTGCAGCTGGTAGTGCAACCAGAACGGTATTCCAGGTGACCTGGGTTTAAGTCCCAATTGAGGCACTTACTTCTTTCTCTCCTCTGTTTGTATGTGTTCCATAAATATGCACATTGCACTCTGGGATTGAAAACAGAATTATCTGCGCAGCACCAGGTTGCACATTGGAGAAAGAGTAATGTGCTTTTGGATGGCTCAGTTTTAAGTTGCATTGGTGGCCCAGTTTCTGGTTGCCTTGGTAGTGCAGCTGGTACTGCAACCAAAACAGTATTCCAGGCGACCTGGGTTTAAGTCCCAGTTGAGGCACTTACTTCTTTCTCTCCTCTGTTTGTATGTGTTCCATAAATATGCACACCGCACTCTGTGATTAAAAATGTAAATATCTGTGCAGCATCAGGTTATGCATTGGAGAAAGAGTAATGTGCTTCAGGATGGATTAGTTTCAAGTTGCCTTGGTGGTGCAGCTGGTAGTGCAACTGGAATGGTAGTAGTAGTAGTAGATATTTTCATTCAAATCGTGAATAAGGATAACACTCAATTGCGCGATGCTCATTTTTAATGAGGTCCTAGTGCATAAGAGAAAATACATACAAAAATACAAGAAAACATACAAGGATACACACAATACATATGATAACAATCCAAATATATATTAATAGAATCAGGGCTAAGACACAAGGCTACTATCATATGGTAGAACGTTACTTACTCCTACTATCTGAACATTTATGAATATTAAGTGACAGCATCCAAACAACAGGACAATAAGGCCAGACCACAATCTCTTAGCCAAAATAATTTAGTCTCACTGGTATATTATACTGCCGTAGGCTAACAGGGATCAAATTCCACAATACTGCTCCCCCAAACAAAATGGATGATCTTCCTACCCCAAGGTTGCATTTAATTACGCTGTATTCTATGCCTTTAGCCAAGCTCAGGTTTTCCCTTGCTGATCTAATATGAACTAAATCTTTTTTTTCATTTGGTTCAGATAAATGACAGAGACCTTGTTAGTTATCAGAAATATATCCAGATACTAGGTCAAATTTACCATCATAACCAGAGGTCTAGGAGATTCCTAACTGAATTATTATTTATTACTTTATTACTTTATTTAATTATTTTGTTTCATTTTATAAGATGCCCATTTGTATTACTACACAGAATGGGATCCATACTGTATCTTTTCAAGTATTTCTTTTTGATTGTTCTTGAGATACCATATCTTTTCTAATTTGGAAATATCCTGCATCAGATTTACCCATGTTTCACAAACCAGTGGCGCACAGTCCTTCCTCTTAAGCAGAATGCATTTTTTAGCTATGACTGATGCTATTGAAAGAATTCTTGTTTCATTTGAGTCTAAGTGCTCCCCCATAGGGTGTATCCCTAGGATCATGATTAAAGGGTTTAAGTGTATATTTTTCTTAAACGTTTTTGATAATATTCCCCCTATTTTGCTCCAAAAATTTGTCAGAAAAGGACAAGCATGTATAAGATGTATAAGGGTTCCTGTCGTATTTGTGCATCTGGGGCATTTATCCGTTATTGTATTGTTAAATTGATGTAGCTTAGATGGAGTGTAGTAGGTGCGGTGTGTAGTGTTCATCTGGATTTGTTATAATTTGGTGGATTGTAGATTGCTAGCATATGCATTTATAATTCTCTGCCATATTTCATCAGTTAAATTGATTTCTAAATCAGTTTCCCATTTCATTTTTAGTTTAATTATATTGTTATTTTGTTTTTTATTCATAATCATCTGATATACAGTATTATGGATATCAGTTTTTTGCCATTCTTGTTGTCCTGAAGTATTTTACTCAATGTAGGAGTTTCTATTACTTTTTAGAAAACAGGCTTTTTGTTTGGAGGCATCTGATCGGTTGGTAGCCATTCCACAGGGATACATTAATTTTCAATAAATGCCTACCAAATAAAAAGTCCCACCCCAACTAGCCTTACACCCTCGCAGATATCCTGGTGTCCACCCTGCTTCCTCAATGGGTGAAAGCACCTCAGAAAATGTTAAATCACCACCATTGTATTTAGTTCCCTTAGCAAGAGAGCAGACCCAAGTTCCCTCACCATGTACAACCAAAGTAATGCAAGGCACCTAGTTTAACAAAAGGCATAAAAACAGTCTCCCATGCCCTAATGTTCAAAGGGAATTGGAGAAGACAAATTAAAATAACCTTTTTTTCCCCAGTCAGTTATCAAGCGAACAATCAGGCATGCCAGTTCACTGGTGCAGTCCTTCACCACTACACTGCGCTCTCATTCTAGGTTTGCTGGCAAAGGCACCTAGCTTCACCTGAGCTCTTTTCTTCTAGGTTTGTGTGCAAGGACAGAGCAAGGAACATTATCAGAGCAAGGAAAAAGATTAAGGCTTCCTTTGACTAGGCAGATTTACTGTGTGTTACTATTTTCTTTTGTGCTCACAGGGTTTGTTACTGTTTTTTGCTTACATTTTACTGCTTTATTGTTCTCTGATTCAAATGTCTGTTGCAGGGAATATTTTCTGCTGCATTATTACAGGGTGTGCCTACAGATTTGTTACTGTTTTGTGCTTATAGATTACTGCTGTAATCTTCTCTGATTCAATTTGTTTTTTGCAGGGTATATCTTCTGTTACTGCTTTATCTTTCTATGTAACAAAGTATTTTTTGCAGGGTATATCTTCTGTGAAATTATTACAGGTGATGCTTACATATTTTACAGTTTTATCTACCATTAGGCTAAACTTTCAGGGCTACTGCATTTGTTGTTGGTTGATTGTTTCTGCTCTTACCTCCTTGTTTCTTTCATCCATGGTTCTTCTTTTTTGGCAGGGGAAGGGCCCAGCCACCCACCCCCATCCCCAACAACCCTATGCTACACACCTTTTATAGAGTAGCACAGTCATGACATTTCCTGTAGCAAAGCAGGAAGGGGAGGATCAGAAGGGTATCCACACAGTGACCTCACTTACAGGGGCACAAGTAATTTAACTTGCTATAACAAGTTATACAAAAATAAACAAACAAATCAAACTTTTGCTTTCATTTTCCTCCTTCTAATTACTCAGACCAGGTTATAAACCTGGCAACTCAACTGGAATGGATATTATTCACTGCAGGTACTGCGGGACACTTTTCAAAAGGGCAGTTATACAGGATTTAAGATGCTGTCCTACATGCTGGCACACTGGAGATCTAAGGGCTGAGCTCCAGGCAGCATGGGCAGAGACTGCACACCTCAAATCACATATTCAGGGGGAAATATATTATAAGAACCTCCCACCATTTCCCCAACATCCAACTGAAGCACCTCTACCACAGAGGGTAGGTGGTTAGAAGGGGCAGATCAGGTGCCCCATCACTCAATGCTCTCCAATGTATCACCTCCACAAACCATATAAAAACTACAAACAGGTATCTGACTCTATCTCCAAAATCAAACAAAGGGGCAGAAGACACTGCAGAGCAGGACACTGCAGCACAGGAGCTACTGTAGCACAGTGAAACTTGCCCAAAACAGGGATCAAAACAAAAAAAGCAAAAAGGAAATCCAAAACACTTCTGATCATAGGAGACCCCATGATTCAGGGAGTTGATACCTACTTCCAGCCAGGGGTAATGGTTAGATGTCTTCCAGGTACATCAGCATGGAGAGACACTGACTGCATTGCTAAGATCGTGCAGGAAGCAGGAGAAAACATTGACATCCTGGTACACATAGGGACTAACGATCTCACCAGCCAGTCAGTTGTGGAGACCAAGGAACACCTGACCAGGCTAGGAGACAAACTTTCATCCATTTCATCTGGTAATTCCTTCTCTGAGATCCTGCCAGTCTGGGGGGGGGGGCAAATGGATGGAAGGTCAGAGAAGGGGAGATAGAGGAGCTAAACATGTGGCTCAAGGGCTGGTGCCAGGAAAAAGGACACAAATTTGTAGGTGACTGGCAACAGTTTTGGGAGTGAAAGTTCTTTAAATTCGATGGACTGCATCTGACTAAGGAGGGAGTCAGTGCATTGGGGCAGGAGTTTGACATCTTTGCAGAATATTTAAACTGGCAAATGGGGAGAGGGGTGCAGCACCTGATACATCAAATGGGAAGAACACCCTTCCCTCCCTCAGCTAGTGATCGAACATAGTTCAGCATGTTTGTAGTTCATTTGCATCATCAGGTAAGGAAAAAGGTCTGGCTCCCCGTACGACTTGCAGGGAAATGCTGGACCTCACCTAACAACTAATGTACCAAAATCTGGCCAGTGGAAAATCATGTACACAAATGCCTGCAGTCTGGGAAATAAGATCCCAGACCTGCAGACAACAATGACAGAGGCTAAACTGGATGTAGTAGCCATTAGCTAGACATGGTTCATCAGTAACCACACTTGGGAGACTTCAGTACCTGGCTATGTACTGTTCAGAAAAGACCGAGGTGCAGAAAGGGTGGGGGGTTGGCCCTTTATGTCAATGAAAATATCAAAGCTACGGAAATTCAGAATACACATAAGGAGCCAGAAGAACTGTGGGTTACCCCGGAAACAGGAAATGGGACAGCCATACGAACTGGGGTTGTCTGCAGGCCTCCAGACCAGGGGGAGGATACAGACACATTACTGTTAGAAGATATACAAAACATGACAGCTAAAGGGGAGGTTCTGATAATGGGAGATTTCAACATGCCAGATACAGATTGGTCAATACCAGCAGGAACATCCGCCAGAACTAGACACATAGTGATTCTCTGCAGGGGGAGGGCCTCAAACAACTGTTACAACAACCCACAAGAGACAGGGCTATCCTAGATCTAGTACTGACTAACGGGGAAAGGATCACAGCTCTCCAGATAGAAGGTCACCTGGGGGTCAGTGACCATCACATGGTGTGGCTCAGTTTGGCCACTAGAACGAAATCACCCAATTCCAATGCAAAAATATGGGACTTCACAGGAGCTGACTTTGATAAGATGGCCAACAGAGTAAAGCTAGCTCTGTCAAGAAGAAATACAGGTGAGGGGGTACAGGCAAAGTGGGCAAGCATTAAAGATGCAATACTTGAAGCAACATCCCACTGTTTTAGGAAGAAAGGCAAGAACAAAAGAAGAAGGAAACCACTTTGGTTCTCAAAAACAGTAGCAGAAAAGATCAGAGCCAAAAGGCTAGCCTTCAGGAAATATAAGGGAATGCAGTGGGACAAAGATAGGGAGGCATACCAAACTTCCCTAAGGGAAGCAGGGAAGGCAGTAAGACAGGCAAAGGCCTAAACCGAGGAAACACTAGCACGAACAGTAAAAGAAGGGGACAAGACTTTCTATAAATACATTAGTGAAAGGAGAAAGTCCAGAGGGGGTATTGCTAAGATCAAAGGGGATAAGGTGGAGTGTGTGGAGGAGGACCAAGGAAAAGCATCTATCCTAAATAGATACTTCTGCTCAGTATTTACTGAGGAGAAGGTAGGGCAGGGCCCACAGCTGAGCACCATGGACATAAGGGGGAGGGAGATGTGCAGAAGTCCCTTCACAAAAGAAAGGGTCCTACAAGAGCTCGCTAAGCTTAGGGTGAACAAGGCAATAGGACCTGATGGCATACATCCCAGGGTACTAAAGGAGCTAAGGGTAGAACTAGCAGAGCCATTATCAGAACGGTTTAGTGAGTCTCTGAGCACAGGAGAGGTCCCAGAAGACTGGAGAAGGGCTCATGTAATCCCACTCCACAAGAGTGGTAGCAGGGAGGAGGCAGGGAACTACAGACCAGTCAGTCTTACCTCAGTAGTGGAGAAGATTATGGAGGCACTCCTTAAGGAAAGGATAGTGCAACACCTGGAATCAATAGGAGCACAGGATCCAAGACAGCATGGGTTTACAACAGGAAGGTCCTGTCAAACTAATCTCATGGATTTCTTTGACTGGGTAACTAGAGTGGTGGACCAAGGGGGTGCAGTTGATGTCGCCTACCTTGATTTCAGCAAAGCTTTTGATACTGTTCCAATAGAAGATTAATTAATAAGCTGGGTAGGCTCGGGTTGGGTCAGAAGTTGGTAAGCTGGGTGGCAAACTGGTTGGCAGGCAGAAAACAGAGAGTGGTGGCAAATGGTATACAGTCAGAAGAGATGCAAGTCACAAGTGGGGTACCTCAGGGATCAGTCATGGGGCCAGTCCTCTTCAATATCCTCATCAGTGACATTGCAGATGGACAGGAGGGTAACGTTTGTCTGTTTGCAGATGACATCAAGATCTGCAACAGAGTAGATGATTCAGAAGAGGTGGGCAGAATGAGAAGAGATCTGGATAAACTGGTGAAATGGTCCGAAGAGTGGCAACTAGGGTTTAATGCAAAGAAGTGCAAGATCATGCACATAGGGAAGAGAAACATGAAGCCACCTATAGGTAGGGAGGGGAGTTGCTGGCAATCACAAGGGAAGAAAGAGACTTGGGCATCATCATCACAGATGACCTGAAATCATCCAAGCAAACCACTAAAGCAGTAGGTAAGGCTAGAGAAAAGTTGGGGTATATTAGTAGGGGTATCACAAGTCATAAGAGAGAGGTAATGATCCCTCTTTGCGAGGCACTAGTTAGGCCCCATCTGGAGTACTGCATGCAGTACTTGAGGCCACATCTGCACAAGGACATTAACAAAATGGAGGCAGTCTAGAAAAGGCCAACCAAAATGGTGCAGGGACGGCATCAGAAAACATATCAGGACAGATTAATGGAGCTCAATATGTATACTCTAGAGCAAAAGAGGGAGAGCGGTGATATGAACAAAACATTCAAACATCATAAGGGCATTAACATGGTGAAAGAGTCTAACATGTTTCAATATAAGAAAAACAGGACAAGAAGACACAGCATGAGATTAGAGGGAGGCCTATTAAGGGGTAATGTGAGGAAGTTCTTTTTCACAAAAAGGGTGGTAGATGCATGGAACAGCCTACCTCAGGAAGTGGTGGGTATGAATGCAATGCAGGGCTTCAAACAGGCATGGGATAGGCATAAGGAAGCAATACAGATGAGTATGAATAGATAGGCTATTGACAGAGTAAAGGCCTATGGCACATTCATAAGGTAGAAAAAATGTGCAGACTGGTTGGGCCTTGCAGTCCTTATCTGCCGTCAACTTCTATGTCTCTATGACTGTTACAGAAAAAGAAAAAAAAAATTCCACTACATAAAGATCCTCTTCTTAATATATCCACAGCACGCAGATCCACAACAACAGTACCTCTTGTCCGCTGACCAATTTGTTGACTTAATGGATCGTCCAGCACAGTACCACAGTGCAGGCTCACTCCCTGGATAAACCGTATGCTCATCACACTCCCGGTCCTCATGGAAGGCAGTGAGGGCCAGGAACTCATAACAGCCCCCCAAAAAAAAAGAAAAACTCAGTCCCAGTACTCACAGCAGTTACCGATGACCGAAACAAAACATGCTGGCTGGAACAACTGGCTTCCACCCGGTTCCTGGGCCACTCGCACTCCCAAACTGCACTTCCTTCTTCCAATCCCATCTCCTGGCCCCACTGTTACAAAAAAAAAAAAAGCACATGGAAAAACATCTGAAATGAAAAAGAAACAAAAAGTATAGAGGATGAACAAAACTGTTGCATGATGGCGGCGGTGGGGTCCAACTAAACAAACAATCTGCTGTAAGGTAATAACTGCTTACAACCAGCTATCTAACTACGGGGTCTGCAGTGGTACAAAAGGTCATTGTTCGAATGAAGGTGAAGGAACTTTTTAACTACAAAACTTATTTAAAATTAATTATTCATTGTCAATTTTGTTATCAAACTTTTTTACACTGCCCATTTTCTAAGCATAATAATACCCTCCAGGGTGGGCAGTATAGGGAAATACCGGACCTTCCAGGGACTATAAGGCCCTCCACCTGCGATGTCAGGCCCCATTATACCCCTTGGCGGGCCGGTATTTCTCAATACCACCCACCCACCTGTCGGGTAGTACTGCATACGAGTAAAGACTTATTTTTATTAAAATAGCTTTTGATCTGTAGATATTGACATTTTTTGGTTTTTTCTAAGCTATATTGCTCTTGTACTTCTACGTATGATTTTATGGAGTCTTTGTTAAATAACTTATCACACTGTCTGATACCTTTCTCATGTCATGTTTTAAAGTTATTGCCCATAGTGGAAGGTGGGAAATCACAGTTGTTGTAAATTGGCGTATATTTAGATGCATTTCTTTCCTCTCCCATAAACATCATTGCTTTATTCCAACAATCATAAGTAGTACCTGTTGTGATACAATCAAGCTTATTTTTCTTTTTTCTTAAATAGGCCAAAAATAATAAGTTCATTAGGCTGGGATAGGTTTGCGCCTTTGTCTCAATTTGTGTTGACATTAACATTTCTCTGTTTTCTTGCATCCAGTGCCACACTTGTGTTACTTGTGTGGCTATAAAGTACGCATTAAAATCTGGGAGTGCTCACCCCCCTCTGTCTTTTGAGAGTGTTAGTGTATCCCCAGCCATTCGGAGTTTAGCTTGTTTCCACAGAAACTTCCCCATAATAGTTTTCAATTAGGCAAAAAAAAGACTGAGGAATTGGAAATGCCAATGTTTGAAACAGAAACAACAGTTTAGGGAGTATCTGCATTTTGATAATGTTAATTTGTCAGTGTCAGTGGCTCAGTAGGTAGCACACTTGCCTCTGAGGCTGGGAGATTAGAGGGCTATGAGTTCAGTTCCCACATCTGGCACTTGGGTTAATATCCCAGTACTGACACTGCAGTGCAGCATGAGGGGGGTGTTGCACATCTGAGGTGCCGTCTTTTGGATGAGACATTAAACCGAGGTCCCATCTGCCTGGACTGGTGGTAGTTCAGGTGGATGCTAAAGATCCCATGGCACTTACCGAAAAAGAGTAGGGGTAAATTTTATTGAAAAAGAAAGAAATCAGATCATATCCAAAACCAAAAAACATAAATCATAACTCATAAACCACAATATTTAGTACAGCTTTAAACTAAACAATACTTGTTTCTCATTTTTTCCCTTTTAAGTAACTGCTGCATCTGTGTTTGTAATCCATGGCATTTCTTTCCATAATTCCTCAATATCTAATGCTGAAAGTTGTTTACATTCTAGAATATACACTGCTTGTAAATCTTTCACTGTTTTTTCCCTTAGTTCAACATAAGCACATTCTTTTTATTGCAAGGTAAACAAGCATCGGGCTTTCCAAATATTCCACTTAATAATGGTGAAAAGTAGCTGTAACGTACTGTGATTCCATTTACTCCAAGCTGGAGAAACATGCCCATGCATAATATTAACATAAGTGAGTTTTGTAAATAATGGTTAATCACATTGCATGGCTAGGAATGCCCAAAAATCTTTGATAAAGGAACACTGGAAGAGGAGATGTTCTATTGTTTCTACAGTATTGATACATTGTAGCCTACTACATATTCTATCTTGGATCTGTTTGTGTTTATGATTATTTTTTATATTTATCTTCTCGTGGCAGGATAGTCAGTGGAAGTCCCATATGTGTATTGGAATTCTCGTATTTCTTAATAGATTTTTAAGGGAACTCCTGTATTGTGCAGGACACAAAGTGAAAGACTCGGAACATGCACAATGCCCATAGAGTTTTATAACATATTTTGTGCGTGGGAGCTGACAGAATCTGTTGGGGAGTAACTTTCCACTGTTTTAGCCTACGGAAGGTATCCTTTATATAGTGTAAGGAAACTGGACCTTGCACTATCTTCAAGGAATTCTGTTCCCACTGGTGGAACCATGGCTTACAGTTTTCATACATCCAGCCCTCTCACCCCTTTTTTGTATTAATCAATAAAGGTCTCAGGTTAGTGATAAAAAATATACTATTAAAAAATAAGATAGGATTAAGCATATTCAAACCCCCCCGCCCCTTCACAGGTAAGTATAGAATATCCCTTTTTATAGGGTTGAGGCGACTCCCCCAGATGGCCTGAAAAAAAAGGCACATGATGGTTGTTTCTAGCTTTTTGGGGACTAGGAACACATAACTGAGATATAACAAGATGGGTAATAAGAACGTTTTAATTAAGAATATCCTTTTCTTTTTGCCAATTTTACTCCTATTTCACTGTAAAATCTTTGATTTCCCAATTGCAATTTTCTCTTCCCAGTTTAAAATATCTGTTGCTGAAGGGACAAATTTAACCCCCAGGATTGATACTGCCTCGGTAGAGAGTTGGATGGGACCCACAGAGTTTTCCTGCACTGGGCCAGTCACGAGTACTAAGGCATTACATTTTCCTAAGTTTAAGGCAGTCCCCGAGACTGTTCCAAAAGTGGAACATTCCAAAATGGCTACAAGGACTGAGGATTTGTCTTTTACTATAAGGCACACATCATCTGCATACGCCAAAGCTTTGGGTGGTGTCTATAGGTTTGGCCCTATTATAGATCTGATAGACTGAGAAACATTAAGTTTCCGTAGTAAAGGATCTATAAAGAAAGTATATAGCAGGGGGCTCAATGGGCAACCCTGCCAAACCCCTTGTCTTTTAGATATCATAGGTCCCAATTTTCCATTAACTACTGGTACTGTACTATGGTTGCTGTCCTATATAGGTATTTAATCCAGTTTACCATTTAAGGCGGTACGTGACAGTGTAGTAAAGCTTCCCATAAAAAATCATGACAAATTGAATCAAAGGCTTTTCTTTGGTCTAGAGAGACTACAAAGCCGGGACACATATTAGAATAGCCTTTCATGATGACTTCCCTTACTAAAATAAGGTGATCTGGTATTTTCTGCCAAGGAATAGCACAGGCTTGTTCAGTGGAAATGACAGTTTCTGCCACCAGGAGTAGCCTGTTGGTTAAAATTTTGGATACAAGTTTACAATCAATGTTTAACATACAAATAGGCCTCCAGTTATTTAAATCAACCCTGTCCCCTTTTTTATGTAAGAAAATTAACGTTCCTTTATTAAAGCTTAATGGCACTTCACCAGATTCTAAAAGAACATTGAACACCGCTGTAAGCTCTATACTCAGGGTCTCTATGATTTTATACAACTTGTCTGGGAGACCATCTGGCCCAGGTGTAATGTTATTCTTTAAATGACGAATGACATCTAATACCTCCCCTACTGATATTGGTCTACATACCTCAGCCAATACCCAGGAGGAAACCACGGGCACTGGAATATCCTGCAAAAATTCTTTAATGTTCTGTGCATCAGAAGGAATATTCATAAACAATTCCCTGGCAAAATCAGACACTATATGTACTATTTTATCTAGGGAGTTCTGAAAGACTCTAGCCTGGTCCAGCAAACCAGTCATGGATTTTTTCCCCACCTGGTATGTATTATATCTAAAAGGACATGTTTCTTGTTCTCCACCTTGTATGCCAAACTTATGCTGCTAGAAACGTTGTGCAGCTTTTTGTTTTGCAAAAGCCATCATTTCTACTTGGACTAACCGAACTTGGTTACTCACATCCTGCCTTGTGATATGAGCTATAGTCAGTAGATTTTGTAAATGGTGGTGCTTTTGTAAATATGTAAGGTAGGCAGAATTACAACTTCCCTTACTGTATGATTTGAGGAAGCACACAAGGTCCAATTTTGTATCTTCCCACCAGAGGATGGGATCTTCATAGCACACCAGCACTGATTTTCTGGCTGCTAAAAACTGTCCTAGTATATTAAGAACGGCCTCCTTTTTTAACTCATTGTGTCCTAGCCACCGCCTGGAGTCGGCAGATCAAGTGCTTGAGTGTGTCCGAGGACGAATACAGACGTCAGCTGTATAGTCCTTGTGTTGCCTTGTTATGTCTGGAGACATCAGCAAAATATTGTAATATTACTTGCCAGCCAATCCTGCTACTGTTTATTGACCTTCTCTGGGTGATGCCCCACATTTTACACCTCCCAGGATTGGCTGGCAAGTGTTGGCTTCCCATTTGAAAAATTGTAGAAAACCCAGTTTTTGTGTTGGCATCTTCACTTTACTGCTGAATGCAGGGAAAGCTGGATCGAGCTGCCTACAACTGCAGCTACAGTGTTTTACGCTTGATATCACCAAGAAGTCTGAAACGCTGGTAGTACTGCTTCTTGGTGAATGCGACTCTCCAACTTCACTTATCTCTTGTTGTTTTTGGTGGATGTGAGTTGTTAGGGGAGCGGGCGACCGTCCATGAAGCCATACTCGTATTTTTTTAGCTACCCTGGTGGATTGCCGGCTTTTCAATGCAGGTAACATGTATGGGGGTAATGCTGTTGGCTTTCTGTGGTGGCAAAGGGGGGGGATCATCGGTGGAAACTTATGTGAGCGGGCGACCGACCATGGAGCAGCTTTTCAGTGCAGGTGGTAGAAAGCTTCACGAGGTAATGGTCTTGGCTTTCTGTGGTGGGGTGGGGGAGTTTGCCAAACAAGTGTGCCACTGGACTGCTCTTTTTTTTTTATTTTGCCACAAAAAAGCTGATTTTTGGCACGGGTAACGCTGTTGGCTTTCTGTGCAGGAGGGATTCATCAAACAATGCTGCTCGCAAAAAAGAGTTCTGATGGAGTCATGTCTGCATGGAGTCTGTGTGGGCCATCTAGTCCAGGTAAAGTTCTTTTTGGTTATGTGTGTGTGTGTGTGTGGTGGGGGGAGCTCAAACCAGGCAGATACTGGGCTGCTCATTTTTTTATTTCCCCATGGGCTGTGTACATATTTTGTGAGTGGATCTGGGGTGGGGGAGGACATGGGCAGGGCCTGATGCACACCAGGGAATGTTTCTGTGAGATGGGATTTGGTCATGGTTAGGTTGCAACCTCAGGTGTCCAATGGATCTTCCCCCTACCCCCGAGTGTCTAGTGGTAGGTATTTGGGACTTGATGATTTTGTTTTTGCTGGGTGTCGGAGGGTTGGAGTGAGACCACTGAACAGCAGCGAGGAATTTTTTTGTATGTTGTCGGGTATGGACAACCACTGGATCCCAGGAGATCCATTGTGTGGGATGGTGGGTAGTGTTTTGAAGTTGGGGTGGGAGAGCCAGGACATCTGGGCATCCATTTTGAGTGATGACGCTGTGTGTTTGCTGGTTGGAGGGAGGCCCGTGACACCAGGCAATCCATTTTTTGTGATGGCAATGGGCATCAGAAGGTGGTGGGAGCCCCTGACAACAGGCAACATGGTTTTGTGGGATGGTGCCGAGTGTTTCAACACCCAGCACCATCCCACAAACAGTGTAATGTGGTGTCTGTGTGCTCACATGCCCTCTGAGGCCTGCCACCATCGCACAAAATGGTTTCTCTGGTGTCAATCTTCTCGCCCCCACCGTCAAACACACTGCATCATCACACAAAATGGATTCCATGGGGTCGGGGGGGGCCATCAAAAGCCCGGCAACATCTCACAAAATTAATTTCCTAGTGTCCAGTGCATCTCACCCCCCCCCCCCCACACCGAGTGATTCGTGGCAGGTGTTTGACGTTGGAGAAAATGTACCAAAGACGATGCCGTTTGTGATAGTGCTGCTTTTGGGGTGTCCTGACCTCCACCTTCAAACACACAGAAACATTACGTAAAATGGATTCCAAGGCTTGTGGGGCCACCCCCTCCCCCAAACTGTAAAAAACCTTCAGTTTGTCTTTTATTGTACCGGGTAATGGAGCATTATAGGCGGAACTGATGTGGGATGCAGCAGGTTTGTGTGGCTCGCAGTGCAAAGATATGGCTTTATTTTTCTATTGTAGAGACTGCATGAACATTCCAGAGATTGTTAGAACTGCCAGAGATCGTTACAACCACCGGAGATCGTTAGAACCTCGAGATCATTATAACCTCCAGAGAGACCATCCCGAGACAGTCTCAGAATGTTGTAAAGAGCACAGAGCAATCAAACTGGAGAATATGGAGAATGTGTACAATAATGACCTGCTGTGCTTGTTTGATAGCGCTAGTGACAACGAGGCAGAGGACTTTCAGGGTTTTGGCAGTTCTGATGATTCCGACATCCAGGTGAACTTGATGCATATGACGCCTTTGATTACACCAGATAGTGAATTCAGTGAAGAAAATGATCTGCCCCGCCACGTTGCACCGGAAGAGGCACTCGGAGAGCTAAGAAGGTGATGTTCCATCAGCTGCCACGCAGCAGAGCAACTACACGACAGTGAAGATGATCCCTTGGCTAGACTGCAGCGTGCATGTAGCCCTGTTCAAGTGGATGCTGCTGAACAACATGAGCAACTTTCAACACATCTGGATGTGGTTCGCAATGATGGTTGGACACGTCTGCTCCAGCCAGTGCATGTTGAAGACTTGAAGGAGCCTGTGGGTCCAGCCACAGTGATGGGTGCATAGAAGACTCCCATGGATTTCAAGAACCTTACATTTCTACCAATACTCTATGAACTGATAGCTGAGAAGACAAACCGGTACAGTGCCCATAAGCAGGCAGAAGCAAATAAAGTGGACCCCTGACGGTCTCCAGTGACGGCGTATGACATAAAATGTATTTTTGGAATACGGCTATACATGTCTATTATGAAAGCGCTACACTACCGTATGTACTGGGGGAAGCACCATCTCTATGGACATTGTCCGATTTCTAAGGTAATGACCCGTGAGCGTTATGAGAAGATTACGCAGTACCTACATGCCAACGATAGCACACTAAATCCACCCAGAGGATTGGAAAATCATGACAAACTTCATCATGTGCATCCCATCCTGGAGTGTGTTTGAATGGCCTGCAAGACGGAGTACCACCTACACCAAGAAGTGTCAATCGATGAGGCCATGGTAGGATTAAGAGGACGGCTCTCATTCAAGCAGTACATGCGAAGCAAGCCGCAACAGTATGGAATAAAGGTGTGGGTTCTTGCAGATCCTCACAATGGTTATGTGTCAGACTTTCAAGTCTACACAGGAAAGGTTGCTGGCACTGTGGAAGTGGGCCTTGGAGACAGGGTGGTGACAGACTTCACTAAAGATCTGCGTGGCAAAAGACACCATGTGTATTATGATAATTTTTTCACATCGGTTCACCTGGCAAACAAACTTTTGAATGTTGGCTTGTATGCGTGTGGCACAATGCGTACCAACAGGGTTGGGTGGCCTACAGAACTTAACAAAGTAGCAATGAAGAAGAAAGTCCGTGGTCATTGTGAACAGCTGCAGGATGGATCACTCCTTGCCACAGCTTGGAAAGACAACAATCCTGTTTTCCTTCTCTCAACTCATCGTGACCCGACCTTACCAGCAACATCTGTAACCAGGCAACAAAGAAATGGCACTGAAATATCTGTTCCCTGTCCTGAAGTGTTGAAGCAGTATAACATGCACATGAATGGTGTGGATGTCGCTGATCAGCTTCAGGGCTAGTACCACAGTAGCAGAAAATCTAAGAAGTGGTGGATATATCTTTTCTGGTTTTTGTGGGACATGGCATTGGCAAATGCTTTTACTTTGTTTCGAGAGAGTGTGCATCATGTTCAACGATCCAGGACAGGGAGAGTGAATAAGCATAGGCAACTAAATTTTCGCATTGCCCTCTCGGAGCATCTGCTGGAAGGGTACACCAATAAGAGACAAAGTGCCCCAGTTGCTGTAATTGAGCAGGATCTTACTTCTGCTGGACTACACTACCCGGTGAAAGGGAAGAAGGGTAGGTGCAGAAATTGTGCACTGAAAAAGAAACACGCTGAACCATCATATACATGCTGCACATGCAATGTACTCCTCTGTGTTAATTGCTTTCCAGAGTATCACAACTACAGATAACAAGGCTCACACTAGCAACACAAAAGACTTGCCCCTAATAGTCCCTCTGCAGCTTCTCTGAGTGTACATGATGAGGAGCTGTAGGGGAAGCAGACAATGGCACCAGGAGGAGTTTACGAGAGAAACTGGCGATAGAGAGTTTGAGAGAGACCGGCAATCGAGAGAGTTCAAGAGAGACTGGCTATTGAAAGTGTGTGAGAGAGTTCAAGAGAGACCAGCTATTGAGAGTGCACAAGAGAGTTTGAGAGAGACTGGCTATTGAGAGTGCGCGAGAGAGTTCGAGAGAGAGAGAGACTAGTGATTGAGAGTTCGAGAGAGACCAGCTATTGAGAGTGCGCCAGAGCGTTTGAGAGACTGGCTATTGAGAGTGCACAAGAGAGTTCAAGAGAGACCGGTGACTGAGAGAGAGAGAGAGAGAGAGAGAGAGAGAGAGAGAGACCAGCGACCGAGAGAGAGACCGGCTATTGAGAGTGCACCAGAGAGTTCGAGAGACCGGCTATTGAGAGTGCGCCAGAGAGTTTAAGAGAGACCAGCGACCGAGAGAGAGAGAGAGAGAGAGAGACCAGCAACCGAGAGACAGACCGGCTATTGAGAGTGCGTGAGAGTGTTCGAGAGAGACCGGCTATTGAGAGAGCACCAGAGAGTTCGAGAGACCGGCTATTGAGAGTACGCTAGAGAGAGAGAGAGAGAGAGAGACCAGGGAGAGAGAGAGAGAGAGAGAGATCGGCACTGAGAGAGAGAGAGAGAGAGAGAGAGAGAGAGACCAGCGATCGAGAGAGAGAGAGACCGGCAATCGAGAGAGAGAGAGAGACCGGCTATTGAGAGTGTGCGAGAGAGTTCGAGAGAAACCAGTGATTGAGAGTGCGTGAGAGAGTTCAAGAGAGGCTGGCTACCGAGAGAGACCAGCGACCGAGAGAGACCGGCGACCGAGAGAGACCAGCGATCGAGAGAGACTGGCGATCAAGACAGACCGTCGATTGAGAGTGCGAGAGAGAGACAGAGTTCGAGAGAGATCGGAAATTGAGAGAGACTGAGAGTAAGAAAACAGAGACTGAGAGTTTTTGAGAGACCATAGAGTTTGGTGCGCCGTGTAACACTGAATGTCAGACACAGTGTCATAGGCATTAAATGGATTGCCGCATGTTGTTGGTTAAACAAGGTTAAGCCCGTTGGTGTTTCAGACGCAGTGCAGTGACATGCCAGTCATTGAATGGGCTGCGCCAAATGAAAATGCAAAATACTGAGTTAAAAGAGGTCTGGTGAGTGAAAGTAAAGGGAAAAGTGACAGAAACGTTACTTTGGAGTTCTCAGTTGGTGAGAGAAAAGTTGGGGTGTTCAAAAAGAGTTGCGAGTGTGGCTTCACACAGCGGATGACAGTGTGAGGTTTATTTCACTGACCAGACCAAGGGGGCCAACTGAAAGTGCTGATGGAGGGTTGAAACTTGTATTACTTTGGGAGTCAGCCATCACCTTGTTATAACTGAAGTAGTTTATTTTCCTTTTGTTCAGTCTGGAACTGCTGTCACCGGCCATTATGTGTGATGAGCATAGCAGCTCTCTGCCTGACTGGGGACATATCTGTAATGGCAACCCACCACATCATCTCATAGTGTACTGACATTGTTTTCATTGAGCGATCGCAACGATGATGTGGTGGTGTGGTGCCATAGGGGTTGATGCGTCAGTTGGCAGACTGAGAATTGTTATGACTCAAAGGATCAAAAGGAATACAAAAAAACTTCAGAAATAAAGAGTGACACGTGACTATGCCAGTGTGCCTGTTTTTGTCTCTAGTACCTCTTTCAGTATAATTTATGTGGAGTGGAGGTTTTAGCTCAGTATTTATTTTCATTTGGCTGCCACATTGGCTGTTCTGTGTTTCACGCTGTCCTTTGCACTGCACATTGTGCATGGCGTCAACTGTTTGGTTGAAGCCAAGTCCTACCCTACCCAGGGAAGAAAGAAGAATGGAAGAAAATACGAAGACATGCAAGATGGAGTATTGCCTTCAGCTACAGCTCCTGCAGTGCATGGAGTGGAGAGACATGCAGAGGTGATGGTCCCGCAACTATGTGAAGGTGGCAGTTGACAGGAACACAACGAGTGAACAGCAGAGAACCACAGAAGATGACAAATTTGCCATGGAGGACTACAGGAGCACAACTGGAGGACTTTGTAAAGGCAAATATCTGACACAGACTACAGACAATCAGTTGGAACTAATTTTTTATTTTCTCATCACAGGACACCAAAGACAGCAGGGTAGAGGGAGGACCTTTTGTGTTCTTTTTCCTTTTATAAAAATGCCACAGACAACAGTGGAGATGATGGAGCTACTTTATTTACAGAAGGATGACACACACGAGAGGATGCAACTACTTTATTTACAGAAAGATGACAGACAACAGAAGAGAGGTTGGAACGACACCAGGTAAGGATGTTGAAATCGCTTCAGTGCAGTGACATCATCATGGGACGCCATCTGAAAAGGTAAGAAAAATGTAATTGTGGTAATTGTAATAATTTTGTGGACATTTATGACATTTGCTGGCATTCTGTTTTCTGTGTTGCGACTTGTGGGCATTGTGCGAATACCATGGGTGCCGCCGTGCACATGCTTGCATATGTTGTGATATCATGCCCTTATGCTCATTCTTACATGTGGGTATATGAAAGAGTGTGCCGCCGTGCACCTTCTGTTATTTGGGACTACCCTGTGTTGAATGTCATTGCATATGTTGGTGCGATAGAAAGATATGAAAGTTTGGGCTTTTGTACCAAACGACTAAAGGGGTACATGATGGCTAGGGGTGTGATGCAGAATATATCTGAATGATTGGCAAGTAAGCTGATGGAATACCATGAACGAATGATGGAGCGTAGCGATGCCATGAATGATGGTTGCGTGAGTTGTCTGAGTTCACTTGCGATGAGTTCAGACCTAGTCTGTATCATACACCTGGCCATTACAGTGCTTTTATACAATAGGACTGTTTTGTGCTGGGTTTTGGTTGTTTGCAGTAATCAGTAATATATGGAGAATTGCAATGGGATATGTGGAGATATCTGGAGACATTGTGACATCTGGAGTTTTCATACTGCAGTGAGAATACTTTTTCTGCTCACTCCTATTGTATAATAACTGCTTTTAGTTTCAGAAAACTGAATTTGTTGTCTTTCAGGTTGTACAAAAAAATTATTGATTATAACTGAATGCTTGGACCCGTTAGCAAGGTTATTTGTGCTGAAGAAGTTACCTGCTGATACTTTGTCTTTCGCATATAAATTAAAAGTTATGCACATTTGTTTGCGGTGGTGTGTATGTGTGCACGAGAGTATGTGCGCGTGTGAGAGTGTGTGTGTGTGTGTGTGTGTTGACAGTTGTCTGTCAAGAGACACCTAGCAGCTTGAATAAAATGCACTTTTTTGCCACTTCAGCAGGTATAAAAAAAAAATGCATTGATTACAATTGATTGCATAGCACCATTGGAAAGGCAATTTTGTGCTGATCAACTTTCATGCTGATACTTTGTGTGTATCATGTATACTTTAGGAGCTATTTACATTTGTTTATGGTACGGTGTGTATGGCTGACATTTTTTCCATCAAGATTCACCTAAGCAGCTTGAATAAAATGCACTTTTTGACACTTCAGCAGGTATAAAAAAAAACCCGTATTGATTACAATTGATCACATAGCACCGTTGGAAAGGCAATTTTATGCTGATCAACTTTCCTGCTGATACTTTGTGTGTATCATGTATACTTTTGGAGTTATATGCATTTGTTTATGATATGGTGCGTGTGGTTGAGATTCATCCCTCAAATCTCACCAAAGCACCTTGACTAAAATGGGGAAAAATTATGTTTCATAGTAAAAAGATTTCTTTTTTTAACAAACATAATAGTAAAACACCTTCTAATGTCTGTATGCTTAATTTGGTGTTGATATTTGACATATTTTCCAATATAAAATGGCTTACGTTGCCTTTTTTTAGTGAAAAAAATATTTTTTTCCTGGTTTCGACCAGCATAGAAAAAAACTAAATTACTTATTATTACATGCTTACCACCATTGGCATTGGAAAGGCAATTGTGTGCTGAATAACTCTGCCACTCATACTTTGTGTCTAGCATGTACAGTTATTGAACTATTAGCATTTGTTTGCGACATGCTGACTATGGCTTGATTTTGCATAGAAAGGCCCAGGATTCACTGTTAAAAGTATACAGGAGATTCAGGAGACAAGTGGTATAATCTCAGAGTGAGCCTGTGGAGGCAATGAGTTAACAGAGAGGTATTAAATTTCCAAGTGCCAGGCCCTTTAGCAAATGAGGGATTATCACTAATTAGAATAGAAACTTTCCTATGGTCTGAAAATTCTAAGGGTTCCACCCAGTCAGCTGAAATGGTCAGATTTTGGGACACAAAAATATGATCAATTCTAGTTGCCAGGGTGCCCTTCTGGAAGGTGGGTGTGTTTTTTTTGTGTGTGTTCCAGATAAGCATCTCGCATTTTTGCAGTGTGAATAATTGTGTTTAAGGAGCTAGAGTCTCAATATATTCTTTTTGTTTTAGAGCGAGCACTTTTGTCCTGGAGACTTAGCCCGCAATTGAAATCTTCTGCAAACACCACATATTTGGGTGTGTGTAAAAAAGACTGAATATAGGACATTATCTCAATTTTAGTTGATTTTATCTGGTGGCATAGAGGTTAATTACACGGTAAGGCTGTTTCTGAATAAGGGCATCAAGTATTAATACTCTGCCTGGAACCACGTCGTAAAGTTTTAGCAGTTTAAAATCTAGTGAGTGTATTAGTATACCTACACCAGAGCATGGTTCCTGGCCAATAGACCAGAATGATGGACCTAGTAAACAATGTCTTTAGGCTTGTTTTATTTCACTAGGGGTATGAAATTGGACATCTTGTAAAAAGACCAGACCCATCTGTAATGAAGTAAGAAAAGCCAAGACTGTGTTCCGTTTGTCTATCCTCTTAATACTATTTACATTAATAGTATGGCATGCTAAGGCATCAGGAGACATTTGATATGTAAGAAGAAGACGGGGCTCAAATCACTTCTCCAGTTATTTCTTCCTCCCAGATCCACCAGCTCTTTTTGTTTTAGACCTTGCCTTAAGTTTCTGTGAACCTCTACCTCTAGAACTGATTTCTGTATCTGTTGTGCCCTCAGGGTGTGAGGAGGGGATAAATCAGGAGTCTGAGTCCTCACCAGAGTCAGCAGATGTCTCTTGCAAAATATCATAGGGGTTGGATAGCTGTATGGGGGACGTTCTAACAACTTTCGGGGGAGTGCTTTTAGCTTGGCCCTCGAGGAGCATCTGCATACAGTTTGTACAGGCTCTGGGGGATGGGGGCATGGACTCTTTTTCAGTAGGTATTTGGTCAGAATTTACCACAACCACCTCATGCATCCGGGGTGGAAGGGGAGGAGGCCCCCACGACCGGGGGGGGGCAGTCTGTAAAGGTTCAGGATGTGCAGCAGTTGAGGTGGAAGGCCTCTCCTGGTCACGGCAAGTCTGGGCTGTACCAGGCCTATTCCAGATTTTAGCTTTTTGGGCCTGGGAAATTATAAATTGCAGGTCTGCACCTCCATCGTGGTGCTCCTGGTTGTGAGCAGCCCAGGAGCAGTTCTGAAAAGTGTGCCCTAGTTCATCACACAAATTGCATCTACATTTGTTTAAACATGCAGTACTCGAGTGCCCCAATTCCCCACATAAGTTGCACTTTACAGTGTCACATACACTACTCAGATGTGAGGCTCCCCTGTGTAAAATAACACTCCCCTATCTTGGCCCAGAACAAAAGAGTTTGACAGATGCATAACCCCAGAGTCATTTGATTTTAGAAGGACCTTTATTCTCTACCCCCCCCCCAGTTCATATATTTTCTGTGTCCAGGAAGGCCTCTGAATCTCCAATAACAGTGCAACAAGCTTGAGCCAGTAAAGAACGTCAGATAAACCCACTCCCTCATTCCTGAATAAAACAGAAATAGTCTTGTAGGCAGGCTTGGTGACAGGGATAGCTAGAAAAGGTCTCCACAATGCTGAACGTTTTAAGGTATGATATTTTGACCAGAACCTCTCCATTCCTCGGGGGTTAAAACTTATGTCAAAAGTTGTTTCCCCCGAAATATGAATCAGTGCATATATTTCATGTGAGAAGAACTTCATCGAGTATTTTAGAAGAGATCTAGCCACAAATACTCGGTCTGGAGGTTCTGGAATGCCGCCCATATAGGAGAGTCTGACTGCATTGTGGCGCATGGCTGGAAGGATGGGCAAGCAAAACAAAGAGGAAAAAGTCTTCTTTTGCCTATCAGGTTGTTTATTTAAGGGTGCTTCCACGTGGAGTGGTGCTGTATTTTTCTTCCCATTAGGTAAAGCCAGTACAGGGTTTTGTGTCAGAGTTAAATCATCAGGTATTGCCATCGAGTCTTCCTGCAAGATAGACTCCCCAGGATTTTGTATGAGATTTATTCATATACTATACTGCAGTTTCCTGAAAATCAGCAGGCGTAAGCATTCTAATAGGGGATTTACCAGAAACCCACTGGTCTGACTGGGGTTGTTTTTCCCAGCCTGCACCTTGGAGGGCCTTTTCTATAGACCAAGGGCCTGGGCCAGGGGCCTTAGCCCCAGGAGAAGAAATGTTTTTATCACAACAGCTTAATCTGGTTCAAGGTCAGTTGGCATTCATCTGTATCCCCTTCCCCCGGGTTGTGCCTGAAAATAGGCAGGATTTGTCTAGTGCACTTACCTGGTCAACAAAAAACTAAATAAAATAAATAAAGAATGTCATTGTTTCAATACAGCAGGAGTACTCACATTTTGTAGAGGTGTCTCAGTAGCAGAGCAAGGCTCCATAGACTCGTTCTGATTCCTGGCAGACGACAGTTCCTTTAAGGCATTCTTTTCCTTACTCAGCTGATCTGCAATGACAATGTTAACCGCACTGTCAGCTTTCGACTGCCAGATTTTCTGCAGCAAGGATGTTTTTTTAAAGCAGAATCTCTGCTCTTCCACCTCCAGTAAGCGCTGTAACTCCAGCGTTTCTTCCGACACCAGCTTTGATGTCACTGTATCAGCAATGTCTTCATGCCCCTCAGGCTCAGAATAAGTGTCCATACTTTCCTCCTGCTCTTGTTCCTGCAGTTGTGTATCCATATTGTTATTAATCACTCCATCCTGTTCATTTACCATAGTATGCATATCCAAATCCTTATTCCCTTGATTTTGCTCAATTTGCACTTCATTCTCTGGCACAGACGAGGTGTGAGAGGAGACCAGCTCTCCCACCTCCACAAGGTCCTTCCTCACTCCAGGACTCTCATCCACCATCTTGGTACTGCAGACAAAGTGGTTCCCTCTGCTTATAGGAAGCAAGGCCCCCTGCAGGCAGAGTAGGGGAATTTCCCCGGTGTCCTGGCCAAACTTCCCCCATTCACTAAAAATACCACCAACAGCTTAATCTGGTTCAATTTCAGTTGCTTATCATCTGTATCCCCCTGCCCCCAGTCGCCTCTGAAAAAGGGACTTCTAGGCCCAGTGGGATTACCAGGTCAACAAAATTAAATAAATAAATACATTCGGCCCATTAGGGTCAATAGGAGAGATTCTCATCTCTTTTAACATATCTGTAAAATTAGTACTAAATAGATGTAATACATTTGTGGAGTATACCATCATAACGGCAACTGAAAGTGAGCAACTCGAATATGAGCGACTCACTTTCAGCACCTGTTATGTGGGCTACACTGCAAGGGTAGCGAAGGTTATGTGGGCTACCCTGCAAGGGTAGCAATGGGAAGAACAGGGTGACAGGAAGAAGGGGAGGGAGACAGGAAGAGGAGGGAGGGTATGTAAGGGGTAGTGCGGCAAGCGGCTGCCGAGCTGGTGGCTTGGTGGAGTGGTGAGGGTGGCTGACTACAGTGGGAAGGGTGAAGGGTTCATGGTTGGGGAGGGATACAGAATTTCTGTGGTTTTGTTCACCGCACTGTTTTTTTTTTTTATTTTTCAGTGTTTCACCCCCTTCCTGACATGCACCCTTCCTGGAGTTCATAATCTTTATTTAGAGGGGTGCAGCTCCCTGCAAAACAACCTTTTTCTGTTGTCGCCCGTTTTTTCACTGTGAGTGTACATCAACCTTTTTTTTGGCAATGTACATGTGCCGTAATGGTGATCACTATTCCACGATCACCGTTATGACATGGAACCCATTTTCGGTTAAACTGACCCCAAGGTAATGCATTTGTGTTGTTGTTTCTATTATTGGATATTGTTTCAATATATTAATAGCAAGATTTTTATTTCATTTTTGAAAAATCAATTTACCCCAGTTAATTTTATACCCTGAAGCTTTTTCAAATAAATCTGCAGTTTTTATAAATTCACCTACTGATTTTTCGGGCTGTGTTAAATATAGGAGTGCATCATCTGCATAGAATCCTATTTTTTGTTCTTTCTTATTGATTTTAAGTCCCATAATTTTTTCATTTCCCCTTATAACTATTGCCGGAGGCTCCATCACCATTGCAAAAATTAAAGGGGACAAGGGGCAGCCTTGTCTTGTTCCCCTGAATAGACCAAATTGTTCAGAAATATTTTGATTAGTCTTAATTTGAGCTCTGGGATATTCGTAGAGAAGCAGCCAAATCCATCCACTGAGCTGTGCACTGAATCCCATTTTTATGTTGTCTTGCGCACGCGCAAGCAACATATTGGGGTAGCTTGGAATAGCAGGTTTGGAGGCTGTCATGTTGTGGCCAGTGGCACCACTGCTTTTTGCTGGGCTCTGTGACACAATTAGATTGCACGCTGTCTATGCACAGCAGTGCAAAAGCATGCCACCAACTTGAATACTTAGCTGCTGCAATGAGGAGCCCCCTCATTGCAGGGGCTTGCTCTGTCGGTGTAACATTTCAATAAAAGATGGCAGCTACTGTCGCCGCCCGCCTCACAGTCCCAATCAAGCAGATGTCGGGGTGCCCAATCCCCCTGTCGGCATGCCCCCTTCCCAGTTCAGTTTTCTGGCAGGGGAACCCAAACACCATCTGTATAATGGCCCCCTTATCATTTAATTTGTGTGCCGAGGGGGTGCCCCACCCCCCTCAGCATCTTGCACCCCCCCTGACATGTTTCTGTGCCAACGGGAGGCCCAATCCCCATCAGCTTCGGTCCTCCTCCCCAAAATACAGGTGGCACACTGGGAGCCCACCCCAGTGTGCCAAAACACGCTTGCAAAATAAGAAAACCTACCCACGTTGTCTTTGTTTTTTCATTTTTTATGCTTGAAAAATGAGAAAACGCTTCCTCGACGTGTCCGGTGCCTCTCCCCCAACCCGCGCCCACCCTATGTATACCCCACTTCCCACACACCCCATACCCCATACTTACCTCTGGAGCCTGGTGCGATGATATTCAGTGGAACGGGAACACGTCTACACTCTTCAAAGCTGACTGCGAACTGAAGAAATTCTGGGAAGCTATATAAAGGCATACATTTTTTTTTTCCAACTCTGGTGCATCTCTCAGCCATTTTTGAAAATTTTGGCACCAAATTTTCAACATGGGGTTCTTGGAACCCCTCCTCATGAATTCAGTCACTGTCATCTCGTTATTCAGTCCCGAGAGGTGATTTTGCGGTCACTGCACGGAATCACCTTTCAGGACTGATTAATGAAATGACAGTGTCACTGTTTATGAGGTGGACTCCCAAAAAGCCTATGTTGCAAATTTGGTGAAAAATCCAAAATTACTATGTTTAATGGCATGCATCACGCAGTTTCCAAGACGCTCATAACTCAAGAATTTTTTTAATATTTTTATCCAGACTTCTCAACATTGCCATTTTTTTCACACCTCCTTATGAACAGTACAGCTGGGGTTTTTTTCACATCCTGCCTGAAATGTTTTTTTGTACATCCGGCGCACAATAGCGCAGTTGCTGTAGGAAAACAATGTTCGGGACAGAGTAAGAAAATCACAGTAACACTGTTCATAAGCAGAGGTCCCAAAATGCCTATGTTGAAAATTTGGTGACAAAATTCCACAAAATAACTATGTTTTTTAATTTTTTTAACCAGGTATAGCACACTATGCTGAAAACTTTTTTACAGGAGCGACTTGGGAGCACAAGGAGGTTAAGTGACTTGCTCAGGGTCACACAGTATGCAAGTGAAAGCTGTGGGATTCAAACCCAGGTCTGGTCTGCTGGATGTCACCAGATTTGCAGCTCAGAGCCTTAGACCACTGCGCTATACTGCCTCCATGTTATGGGTGTGCATTGCACAGGTTCCATGCACAGTCGTAACTTTAAGAATGTTTAATATTTTTACTCCAGATATTCAACACTGCCATTTTTGCACACCTTCTTATGAACAGTACAGCTGTCATTTTTCACATGCTGCCCGAAATGTGGTTTCGCACATCTGGCGCACGACACAGTCGCAGTGGGAAATCAATGTTTGGGACAGATTAAGAAAATCATAGTGCTACTGTTCATGAGCAGAGGTCTCAAAATGCCTATTTTAAAAATTTGGTGAAAGAATTCAAAAAAATGACTATTTGATGAGCGTGCGTTTCGAAGTTTTCACGCACACTCGTAACTTCAAGAATTGTTAATATTTATGCTCCACATTTTCAAAATTGCCATCTCTTCACACCTCCTTATGAATGGTACAGCTGTCATTTTTCACATACTGCCCAAACTGTGTTTTCACACGTGGCTCAGAATGGCAAGGTCGCTGTGGGAAATCAACATTCCGGACAGATTAACAAAATCACAGTGCCACTGTTCATGAACAGAGGTCCCAAATGCTTTCATGAGGTGGGGTCACAAAAAAGCAATGTGAAAATTTGGAATGCAAATTCCAACAAACGCCTGGGGTGTTAGGGTTTCTAATCATAATGTCCCACCCTGTACAGACTAACAAGCATTAGGGGAGTGCTTTTGGATTGTAAGCTGTAATGCTCAGGCCACTGCACCCCCACCCCCACCCTGCAGCCACTGACAGGCATCAAGGTGTACCTTGGACTCTTCGGCCCTAAAGTTCATCCCATTCTCCTATACTGCACCCATCTCAATGTACTTTCTTATGGAATGGGGTGAGCGTAAGGCCCGACGACCCGAAGGTACAGCGTGACACTTATCAGAGTCTGCAGAGTAGGGTGAGGTGAAATGGCATGAGTGTTGCGGCCAGTGACCCAAAGGCACATCTCAATGCCTGTCACTCTCTGCAGGGTGGGGTGGGGTTGACGTTGGTTCTATACTTCACTGCCATTACTATTATGCATCTCTCTAACTCCTGCACTACCAATGCCAACACCAGCAAGACAACATTCGGCATTGACAAATGCTTGTTTGTAATGTGGCAAAAATATAAGGCCATTCTATGTGGTTAAACACCTTCTCTGCATCAATAGCTAGTAATACAGCATCTTTAGATTTATTTAATGAGATAATATTTATTGTATGTCTGATATTTTCTGTTAAAGTTCTACCTTTTATGAAACCATTTTGATCCTGATTAATTATGCATGGTAATAAGGGTTCAAATCTGTAGGTTATAATTTTAGTAAGTATTTTATAATCTGTATTGAGAAGTGAAATAGGGCGATATGATATGATGCACAGCTCAGTGGATCTTTTCCCTTTTTGAGAAATATTTGAATAGTAGCTTGTTTGAAGGAATCTGTTAAATGAATTAAAAAGTTCCTCTAAAGTAGGGAGTGTCTGAGTTTAAAATTTTTTGTAAAATTCTGTATTTAAGCCGTCTGGTCCTGGAGTCTTACCTGTAGTTAGTGATGGTATAGTTTGGCTTATTTCAGCCTGTGTAATTGGATGATTTAGTATCCTCCTATTTTCTTCATTAATTGTTGGACTTTGCATGTTATCTAGAAATCTCCTAGGCTCTTGTGAATCTTTTGTTAGAAAAATATATAATTCTTGATAATTTTTCTGACAAAGCATTTATTAATTTCTTCTGGTTTATTCACTTCTTGTCCATTATGATTATTAACAGGCAGAGGACACCAAGAAGAAGGAGCTGCTGTTATAACTATACTTCTCTACTGGGTCTGAATAACTAGATCTCTACTACTGGGACCTTCAATTTAGGGTAAAAACAAAACAAAAAAAAAATAGTGTGTTTGTCTGACTTGGCCAAAGTGAATTGTTATCTGTGCATTATCTAGGTGTTTGTCTCAGGTGGCTGAAGGGAATTGTTATCTGTGCAATTAACTAACTGTTGAAAAAGCTGCAAAGTAGGGGGAGTGGCATAGCTAGAATGAAGTCAGGTTCAAGCCAGATTTAAAAACTGCCCTAGATTGCTTCTGTCAGAGAACAGGCAGAGGACACCAAGAAGAAGGAGCTGCTGTTATAACTATACTTATCTACTGGGACTATGTTGCCCTCCACCCCCCCCCCAAGCCAGCTATCCTTTTATAGGCACAGGATTTGACTGACAACAGGAACTTCCTGTTTGCGAGCAGGAAGTGAGTGATCACAGAGCCACAAAAGACTCATCATCCTAGAAGGAAAAGAGTAGCTCTCTGTCTCCCTAGCTGCTGGATGTCTGACTCTGAGCAAGTAAGGAGACTACTGAGAAATATAGAAACTTCTTGTCTCAGAACAGGAAGATCAGGAGCTTAAAAGGCACAGAGACAGTAAGTAAGTAGGGAGAACAAAAAAAAAGAAAGAAAGAAAGAAAGAAAGAAAGAAAGAAAGAAAGAAAAAATGAACAGGAAAGAGTAAGTAGTCCAAACAACAGATAAGGGGCAAAAAATAAGACATGATGGGAGTGGTGCGGTGCAGTGGCAGTGGAGCCACAGTCTTCCGAGAGACATTCTGGAGGATGCTGTGTTGTCTCATCTGCAGTCACCTCTCTGGGCTGAGGAAGGAGGCTGCTCATCTCCAGGCTGAGTTGGCCAGGATTTGGGGGACCGCCTCTCCCACCCAGGGACCACCAGGGCCACTGCCGTTGCCTCAGAGGTTGCCAAGAAAGAGGAGCGGTTGGACCATGGTGGGCTCAGGAAGGGTGAGGGTGGTGGAACAGAGGGGCATCCTTCCAGTTGTACCTCTCCACAATTTATGTGCCGTTCTAGCAAAGTGTGGTTCCTCTATGGAGGCATCCGCAGTGGAGACCAAGGAGTATGTTGGGAACCTCCACAAAGGAGAACCACAGGAGGTTGGCATGGGACTCCACAGGGGAAGGAAATAACTCCTGGTGGGGGACTCCATTGTTAGGGGGGCTAGAACTGGGGGAGGAAAGGTAGAGGGAAGTAAGGTGCCTGCCTGGTGTCATGGCTTGGAGGGACAGGGAGCAAATCCTCAGGATCGCTGGAGCAGCTGAACGGGGGAGGGAGCTGGATGTCACTGTCCTCCTAGGGACAAATGACGTGGCTGAGAAAGGGATCAGAGCAGTGCAGGAAGAGTTTGTGGAGTTGGGGAGGGGCCTTAGACAAGTAGCATGTACGGTAACCTTCTCAGAGGTGCTGCCTGTCTATGGCAAGGGTGAGGCTAGGGTGCTCCACAACATGGGATTCAATCAGTGGTTGAAAAACTGGTGCAGAGCTCAGGGATTTGGCTTCATTGGGGACTGGGGGTCCACCTGGAGGGATGCAGGCCTATACTGGCATGATGGTCTGCATCTGTCCAGAAGGGGAACCAGGATCCTAGGTGATAAGTTTAAATGCTTCATTGGCAAGCATTTAAACTAGCCAAGGGGGAGGAACTGGAAAGGAGGAGGGAAATCTTAGCCCCTCACCAACAATCAGGGTACTAAGTGAGGTAAACACCAAGATAGAGATGTCGATAGGGAGAAGGGCAGGGGTAAATGGAGAAAATGACAAAGGGAATAAGGACAGGGAAGGGGCAAAAAAAGGGTAAAGCCATCAAGAAATGGAGGGTAATGAGTACCAATGCCCATAGTCTGGGCAACAAGCTCCCTGAACTGGTGGCCTTGATGGAAGAGGAATGCCTGGATATCGTAGCAGTCACAGAAACATGGTACACAGAGAACCATGACTGGGATGTTAACATACCAGGGTACACAACCTACAGGAGAGACAGGGAAGGTAGAAGAGGGGTAGGACTAGCTCTCTATGTAATGGAAGGGATAAAAGCAATGGAACAAAAGAGTAAACAGGGAGGAGAGGAGGCACTGTGGGTCACCTTAGAGACTGGAAATGGCACCACAATCCACACAGGGGTTGTATACAGACCCCCCATGTCAGGGAGAGGGAGTGGACAAGGACATGATAGAAGGCATCCTTAGGATGGCAGAGAAAGGGGAGATACTGTTGATGGCAGACCTGAATATGCCAGATGTTTACTGGAACACCTTTGCTGCAGCCACATCCAAGAGCAGGGCCATTCTCGATGCCCTACAGGTGGCATGCCTCAGACAGCTAGTTTTGGAACCCACTAGTGAGGGAGAAATCTTAGGCCTCATACTCTCAAATGGGGACAGTGAGAGGATCTCAGATCTAGAAGTGGGTAGCCATCTGGGAACAAGTGACCACCAAACAGTGTGGTTCACAATAAGCTCAGCTGAGTCAAGCCATACAAAAGTGAGGGTACTGGACTTCAGGAGGGCTGATTTTGGCAAGATGGGAGAGTGTCTTAGAAAAGCACTAGCAAACAGGCCAGAAGGAGGGGTGGAGCAACAATGGGGAAACATCCAAACTGCCATCACAGAGGCAACAAGCCTTTGTGTGAAGCAAATAAACAAATCAAAATGAAAGAAAAAGCCACTATGGTTCTCAAAAGAGGTGGCGGGAAAGGTTAGGGAGAAAAATATGGCATTTAGGGAATATAAGGAAACACAGAAGGAGCAGGACAGAGAACTGTACCAGTTAAGGCAGAAGGAAGCAGGAAGGGAAGTCAGAAAAGCAAAGGCCCAAACTGAGGAAAAGATAGCCAACTCGGTTAAGAAGGGGGATAAAACCTTTTATAGGTACATCAGGGAGCGTAAAAAGACAAAGGGAGGGATAGTGAGACTGAATAGAATGGATGGTGGGTGGGCAGAGAGGGACAGTGAAAAAGCAAGGATACTGAATGAATACTTCTGCTCAGTATTCACAAAAAAGAAGGAGGGGGCAGTGCCTAATCCAATTAGCAGAAGCACTCTGGATAGGGGGGGTTGATCCCAGTCCTTTCACAGAAGAAAGGGTTCTGAAAGAACTCCTAAAACTGAAGGTGGACAATGCAATGAGGCCTGATGGAATTCACCCCAGAATTCTAAAAGAATTAAGTGGAGAACTAGTGACACCACTGACTACCCTGTTTAACAAATCATGGGAGGATGGTGTGGTACCTGAGGACTGGAGGAAGGCAGATGTGATCCCCCTTTACAAAAGTGGGAGCAAGACAGAGACAGGAAACTACAGACCTGTCAGTTTTACCTCTGTGGTAGGGAAAGCGATAGAATCACTTCTGAAGGAAAGAATTGTTGAGTTACTAGAGGCCAGTGGGGCACAGGACCCAAAGCAGCATGGGTTTACAGGGGGAAGGTCATGTCAGATGAATCTAATTGATTTCTTTGACTGGGTGACCAAAGTAGTAGACCAAGGAGGGGCTGTGGGCATGGCCTACCTAGACTTTAGCAAGGCATTTGACACAGTCCCACACAAAAGATTAATAATCAAATTAACCAGTCTGGGAATGGGTCCCAGGGTGGTAGCCTGGGTAAAACATTAGCTGAACAACAGGATACAGAAGGTAATTGTAAATGGGGTCCACTCTGAAGAAAGAGGGGTTACTAGTGGGGTACCACAGAGTTCAGTACTGAGTCCAGTCCTTTTTAATGTCTTTATAAGTGACATTGCAGAGGGACTGGAAGAAAAAGTATGCCTCTTTGCAGATGACACAAAGATCTGCAACAGGGTTGATACACAAGAAGGTGTGGAAAGGATGAGAAGGGACTTGGCAAGGCTGGAGGAATGGTCAGAAATATGGCAGCTTGGATTCAGTGCAAAATAATGCACCTGGGAAACAAAAATCCAGGGGAAGATTACACAATGTGGGGGGAGGTAACAACAACAACAAAAATGGAAAGGGACCTGGGGGTAATCATATCTGATGACCTTAAGGTTAGCAAGCAATGTGAGAAGGCAGTAGAGAGGGCTGGGGGGATATTGGGATGTATAGGGAGAGGCATCACTAGAAGAAAACAGGAAGTTGTTATCCCTCTGTACAGACAGTTGGTGAGATCCCATCTGGAGTACTGCATCCAGTTCTGGAGACCCCATCTCCACAAGGACATAGACAGGATGGAGGCAGTCCAGAGGAGGGCAACTAAAATGGTGTAGGGTCTGCAAGAGAAGCCATATGAGGAGAGACTAATGGAGTTTAATATGTATACCCTTGAGGAAAGGAGGGAGAGGGGGGGACGTGATAAAAATGTTTAAGTACCTCAGTGGTGTCAACAAAGTCCAAGAGGGTAGTATCTTTCAGAAAAAGAGACGTGCAAGAACAAGGGGACATAATTTGAAGATAGAGGGGGGACGGCTCAGGGGCAATGTGAGGAAGTATTTTTTCACAGAGAGGGTGGTAGACACATGGAACAGCCTTCCTGAGGAGGTTGTGGGGTCTAGAACTGTGGGAGAATTCAAGAATGCATGGGACAGACATAAGGCAATTCTTGTGGGGGGTAGGAAGAAATAGGCTGTTGGTTAACTAGGATCTGCAGCTTATCCTGTAGGTAGGGAAATGGGCAGACTAGGTAGGTCAAGCGGTCCTTATCTGCCGTCAAAGTCTATGTTTCTATGTGTCTATGTAATTGATATTATAATATGTTCCTTTTGTGTTTTTTTAGCCTGCCAGACTAATAATTTGAGTGGTTTATCTGTAGCTACATAATAATTTGACCTAGTATTTAATATCAATTTTTCTGTAATGTCTGTGTCTATTTGATTGTATTGTCCTCTTTTTTGTGTTAGTGCACTGTATATTTGGAGCACCACTTGTGGTCGACAGGAACTTTGCCGACTTCCCGCACTGCGACGGCACAATACCAGCACTGGTATTGTGCCATCAAGAAAGAGAGTGCTTTTTGTGGGGGGCTATGCCCCCGCACCCTCCACATTTCAATATAATCAACTCCAAGTCGGAGTTGTTCCGGGAAGGGGGCAGAACACCAGGAGAAGCTGTGTTGGTGAAACCAGACCATTACAGCAAATGTCGCTGTAATGGTCTGTTTTCGGGTTTCGCTGTAATGGTGTCACTCTCAAGTGGGCCACTGGTATATTGCATTGTTGAAAGAGATATTATGTAGTGCTGTTAAGTTTTGAATTTCCCTCTCTAGTTCTTTCAATCTTTTATCTGTATCTCTCTTTTTGGCTACTTCCAATCTAATGATTTTTCCACATATATATAGTTTAAACGCTTCCCATATGTTTATTATTGTAGTATCTTTTGTTTTGTTGTATTGTATTTATAGTATTCCTGACATTCTATGTTTATTCTGTCCTGTATAGTACATTTATTTATTATATTATTATCCAAATGCCATGATTTTATATTTACCTTTGCTTCAGCTACTCTAATAGTCAGAACACATGGGGAGTGATCCGAGATAATGATACCCGGGTATTCCACTTCTGATACCAGATGCATCAGAGCCTCAGATATAAGAAAAAAAATCAATTCTTGAATAAGATTGATGTATAACTGAATAATATGAATATGTTTTTTTTATTTTCATATAGTGCCCTCCAAAGGTTGACCAATCCTAGCTCTATCATAAATTGTTTTATAACCTTTCTGGTTGGGTTATGAGATTTGACAAGATTTGGTGATTTATAGATTATTTGCATGGCTATGTGAAAATCTCCTCCAGTTATATAAGAAGTGTCAAATGTTGACAAGGTTAGAAAAAAATCTGAGAAAAACCCAGAATTATTAATATTAGGGGCATAAACTGTAGCACAAGCAATCTTTAAATTAAACAGTTTTATTTGGTTAATAATGTATCTCCCTCGTGTGTCTGTCTTGTGCTAAATTATGCTTGGTAATATTTGTTTTTTATATAGAGCTACCATTGCTCCTCTCAAGTTTCTAGTGCATTCTATAGTGGAGACTGGGCCCCATCGATTCTCAAACCATGCTCCTTCCTTAGCAGTTGGATGAGTTTCTTGCAGCATTATCAAATTGTTTTTTTTTTCCCAAATATTTAATCATTTTCACTGAATTTGTTCTGTTTTGTAATCCTTTAACATTCCAGGTTATTATTTTATAAGACGTCCCCCATTTAATATTTTAGTCATTCTTTTGCTTCTGATTTTTTTCCATACATAGTGTTTCTTGCTACATAATGGTTTTCCTGGACCACTTTGTTCAATTATCCAATACAGTAGGGTATATAACTGTGTTTTATATTTCATCATTCTGTGTCTCTGTCTATTTAATCTAGTAACAGACCTTTCTTGTTTTTTACTACATCCCCCTTCCCCCATTCTGATCTGTCCCTACTCCCTTTAGCCAGAAAGAAAATATGGAACACAGAAAACAAAGGAAAATAAAAAAACTAAACATTACCCACAGGCAAACATTTGCCCCAAAAAAAAAAAAACAAAAGGTGGTTGGTAGCCATCTTTGTACACCACAGAGAATGTCCTGGCTAGAGTGTTCCTTCATTTATTCAAAAATTAACAACTTCTAAATGGGGAAGAAACAGACAGAGGTAGGCTATTTCATGTCCATGGTGCGTCACTGATGTGTCGTCATAACCTCCGATTAACTATTTTTGTACTGATTACTTGCTCAACTAATTCTCCATGAATTTTAAATGTTATTGGCCCTATGTTGTAGCAGGATTCACTATACATTATTTTTTCTATCAAAATGATTGTTTGGTTCTTCATTGCTTTTTCTCTTCCCCCTTAGAGATAGAGCCATTCATTTACTTAGCTGTAGCACTATATGTTCTGAATAATGTCTGTCCATGTTATAGCAGAGCCTTGTACATATATCATTTCCATTCTGGACCTTCACTATTGGTTCTGTACCCCCACCCCCCATCTTCTCAGACTCCTTATTGCAGTCTTATAATTCATACGGAGTCACAGACTCAATATTTAATCATTCTCTGCTACAGATTTTTCCCATGTTTTCTGCATTTTGTCTCTTATATATGTCTCTGAATTTGCTGCTGCAGAGTGTTGTAAGACGCTAGGAGAAGTAGGGTAAAGGTGTGTTCTGTAAGTTCAGTTGGATGGGGGTTCTTTCTGGCTTTCGGATGCAATTTTATATGCCTCCATAGCTTTGGCAGGAGAGTCAAAAGTATGTAATCTGCCATTCAGCGGGAACCGAATTTTAGCCAGATATAGTAGTGAGAATCTGATACCTTTATTTTATAGCAACTGTTTGAAGGGGTTGAACAGTCTTCTTCTTTCTGTAGTTTCAATAGACATGTCTGGATCTGCGCCGTATATCCACTGCTTCCCGTCAGGAACTGATACCCCCTGAGTTAGTCCTAAATCTTGATGAGACAGGTGTAAACTGTGTCCCTTGTTCTGAGTGGACAATGGAAAGTGTTGGCAAGAAACAAATGGAACTTACGGGTTTGGGTGACAAACGCCAAATTACAGTTGTACTTTGCTGCACTCTGTCAGGCCACTTCCTACCACCACAATTAATCTATCAGGGTCGCTCTGATCAACGCCACCCTACCTACAAGTTCCCCACTAATTGGCATGTAATACATACTGAAAACCACTGGGCAAACTCGGAAACTATACAGTTTGTGGAGTCTGTAATCGTTCCTTATGTGGACTCAATCAAAGAAAAAAATCAGCTTCCCAGTGAGCAGCGGTCTCTTTCTTCTTATTATTTTGGACCTATTCAGGGGCCACATTACAGATGATGTTATCAAATGTATGGAAAATAACATATAGGATAGTGCATGGGGAACGGTTGACAACAGGGCTGTTCTTCCACGAGTTGGCACTATGACGACGGATTACCTCAAGAGCGCAGCTCGAGAGGTAATCTGTCGTCATAGTGCCAACGAGGTGGAAGATGCCCTGTTGTCAACCATTCCCCATGCACTTTTCTATATAGTGTATGGTGGAACATCGTAATGATTAACATTTTCACTTTTGAAACACTCACATACAGCAGCACCCGGAACAGGAATTCACAAATCTGTGGGGAAGAGCAGAGAAAAGGTAAAATCGGCTAGCAGTGGGTCTAGCTCTGTTGAGGGAATGTCATGTATTGCCCTGTGCTCCTCGATGTCTCTGAGGAAGCTATGTATCTGCCGCATGTAATTTCACCTTTTTTTGGCCGTGTTTTTATTCTCCTGCTTGAGGATTAATGTATCCCATGCTCGCAAAGTGGTTTTGAAAATACTGCAGCCAACATTGCTGCTAAGGCTACGTGTCCTGTCAAGGGAATGAACCCTAACTGTCAAATGGTGCTCGAGGACATGGTTTGTGACGTGCGCAGTGCAGTGAGACAAATCGTTCTGCTGCTCTGCAATCGTCACTACTGTGTGACTACAAGGTTTCGAGAACGATGGATTTTGGTGGAGAACGATGTTCCACCATACACTATAACATTATCCCTGTTTATGTGCCATCTTCTTGCACTGACCAATTGCAGCCTTTGGACATCTCAGTGAACAAAGTGTTCAAAGATGAGCTAAAAATGCACTTCACAGACTGGTATGCATCTGAAGTTGCAAAAAAACTTAAGAAATATAGTGGCAGAGAGCTCAGCAAGCTTGACATTGACCATCGAACAAAAAACATAAAGAACCGCCGTGCTTAGTGGCTAGTAAGCAGTTACACCAAATTGTCTGCTAGAAATGATGACTGCAGGTGAGGATTCAAGCAGGCAGGCATTCTGAGTGCACACTCCAACTGTCTAAATAGTAAGCTCACAAAGTTTGGTACTGTTTTACAAAGTCACTGTATCTCTGTATCACTCACACATAACACATCACAACCGTAAAATGTGTTCATTTGTGTTCGTTACATTTTCAGAAAATGACGAAAACACTGATGGTCACAATACAGCTGCTCCTGCTGCGAAGTGATAGCCCACACCGACTGTCTAAATGCTGAGCTTAATACTATTTTACAAAGTTATTGTATCCCTCACAATACAAAACCCTAAAATGTGTTCATTTGTGTTCATTTCATTTGTAGAAAATGATGACATTGATGGTTACAATACTGCTGCTCCTGCTGTGAAGTGGTAGCAGAAAGCTGTAAGAGCAGCGAGCTTGGAAACAGCTCTTGTAATAGCACCCTTTTAACTCAAATGTTTTTTTGTTTTCTTTCCTCACCAGCATTGAATAAAGAGTATTGTGGTACAGTTTAACTCACCTCACACTGTAGATGTTTTTTTATATACTCCTAATAGTCCTCCAAGAGAAACAAAAACAAACAATAACCACCGATATGCGGAAGTGAAATCTGACCGACCACGTTGCCCCACCAGCCGAATCCAATACGTGTGTTTAATCTCTGCCCACCGTCGGCTTCTAGGAGGGTCACTCAAAAATGTGCACAAGACAGAAAAATAAAGAAATAAACAGGAGTCAGGAATGGAACAAGTACATTAGTTGCATTAAATTCATTTTATTAACACCCTACAGTACTGAGCTCTTATTTCTGTAAATTCACCTCGGTAGCATTTTTGTCACCGAAGGTTGATACCAGACAAAGCTAATGTATTTTTGATGAATTCAAGGTAGGATCAACCACTGGATTACTAATACAAATTTAATGCATGAAACTAGTGACAACAAAGAACTGTATACTGCGATTCAAAACAATAAAAAAAAGCAAGCAATAGAAGTCTAGTGGCACAAACATACTATGTGTAAATGATAGCTGTAAATATATATTCACTGAACTTAACTGACCAGTGAATATAGTGATTATATATTTACAGCAAACATTTCGAGTTCTACAGTAGTTTATCTGTTCATATGTTAAGCCTTTTAAAACCCTTGCCTTCTGTAATATGACCTCATGGTCTTGACATTTCAAGGGTTTAATAAAGACAGTTCTAAGGTAATTGGAATTTCCATTAAATCTAGATCTTGCCCTGTGAGCCCTGTGAAGGATAATTTTGTCATCTGGGTATTTTCTATTCAGTGATTCAGTTACCATTTTCTCAAAAAATGGGAGTGGATTGCCATTTCCCTCCTCTCCTTCAGGGATCCTGCACAGTCTTATAGTGCCCCTTCTTTCGGCACCATTTTTTTCCCTGCAGCATTTGAATCTGCTTCTCTAACTGTAAGAATTGTTGAGGGACTTGGGCTGTAACATCTTCAGCTTTAGACATATGGTCTTCCAATTTGTTTGTTCTCAGAGTGAGATTTTCCAATTTGCTGTTTAAGTCACTCAGTGACCTCATTACTGTATTAAGAGTACCTTTAATTTTTCCTAGTGCTTTTAACATCTTTTCTTTCAAGTTAGCTACTGCCTTTAATATTGTTAAATTCAGCGTGTTATCCTCTTTTATTTCAGGTATATTACCATCCTTTACCCTTGAATTAACTATGTTGGTATCAGTGTTTAAATTTAGTGTTTCTTTTCCTGTTTGTTTCTCTATCATGTCCTTTCCTCGTTCAACTGCTTATACAGCCACTGAGTTTAAGTCTCCCATGTCACTTTCTGAGCCGTCTTCATTTATATTAAGTTGATATATTAAGTTATATTAATTGATGAGGACCAGAGACAAGGCCTGGGCCCATTACACCAAGCAGAGACCCTGCCCAGCTCTCCCTCTACAAAGCACTCAGAAACATGTACAAATCAGTCAACAGAAAAGCCAGAATTGACTTTTTCCATAATAAACAACTTGGGGAAACATCCAACCCCCATCAACTTTGGGTTACACTCAACTCACTATTCGGGAAACACAAGAATACCGAACCTATCTCTCTGATCCTTGGTGGCAAGCAGACCAATGACCCCTCAGAAGTAGCAAACATTTTCAACTCATTCTTTGGTGACCTCGATAAATATAAACCATCCCCCTCCACTCCTCCTACCCTCCTCATCCACCCCCTACCTCCCTGCCCCAATACTACATCCAAGCCCAGCTCCAGATTCTATTTTAGGGTCCTAAAACCCTGGGACACCATAAAGCTCATCCAAAGTAATAACCCTAAACACAGCAAAGGGGTGGACAGAATCGACTGTAAAATTCTTAAACTGGCCATTAATTAATTAGCGGTTCCCATCACCAACATACTAAACCATTCACTCTGCTCCAACTATTTCCTTAGCACCTGGAAAACTGCCACCGTCAAACCACTCTTCATGTCAGGGTCAAGGAATGAAGTAGGGAATTACCAACCTATCTCCCTCCTTGCTCCCCTCTCCAAAATCATTGAAAAAGTTGTTCATACCCAGCTCACCGCCTTCCTCGACCACCATAATATGCTGTCTGTTGCCCAGCATGGTTTCAGATCTGGACTTAGCACCGAAACCACCCTGGTCAGATTTACCAGTGATATCCTCAAGGCACGCAATAAGGGCCAGTACACAGGCTCTGTCGTCATGGACCTGACCAAGGCGTTTGACCTGGTTGACCATTGCCGTCTCCTGGACACCCTCAAAGGCTTGCATATATTTGAAAATGTCGTCAAATGGGTCGGAAGCTACCTCTCCGGCAGACTGCAGAAAACTAATATTAACAGTCATTTTTCTGCTGAATGTCTGATTACATATGGGGTACCACAGGGCTCCATCTTGGGCCCGCTCCTGTTCTCGCTTTTCATCAATAAACTTCTCTTTCATCTGCCAAACCACCCAACTAGTCCTTTACACTATCGATGTGGCCCTCTACTGCAATAACACTAACCTGGACACAATGTTCAGTAACTTCCAAGCTGACTTCAGCAAGCTACACACTTGGTTCTCTACCAAAGGTATGGTTCTAAACTCCAAGAAGACAAAGTTTATGATCTTCTCTGGCCCAAGAAAAGCCCCAATCATGGGCCAGTCCCTCTCAGACAATCTTGGTATCATCATAGAAGAAGTCTACAAATTCAAATACCTTGGACTGTACTTAAACCCTCACCTAACCTACAATATCCATATTACCAACCTCATCAAGAAAATCCATATGAGGCTAGGTCTCTTATACCGAATCAGAAACTTCCTTATCCGCATCTCCAGATTATGCCTTGCCAGCTACCTTCTCCTGCCCCTCCTTGATTATGGCTCTATTCCCGCACCACTCAAAGCTTATTCCAAAATAGCAGCTTTAATATACAAAAATGTGCAAAAAAACGCCACACAAAAGTGCATCAGAGATCAATGGCTTCTTCATCATGTGAGATGTTAATGTAGGTTGCTGCTGTGTTAGTGTTAAAGATGTTTTTAAGGCCCCTCTCACAGGCTTTCTCAAACACTCGTACTGTCTCATTATTGAACTATTGTCCTGTATTAAGAAAAATAAATGAACTCTCCTTGGCGCATTTACATTTATGTCTAGTATTCTATATTTACTGTGCCTTGTTATGTCATTTTATCCTTTCCCAGTGCCTCATGTAGTGTTATGTGCTTTTTTTCCAGGTCACTGGATTTATTGTTGTTTGCTGAATCCAGCACCACGCTGTTTACTTTGAGAACTGCTGAATTGAATTCATGTCATATCAACATTAAGTTTTTATTTTTCTATCATGTTTTGAAGTGGAAATATCCAGTATGAAACTAGCATATTCTAATAATTCTATTTAGTTGTAACATTTCCACATTTTGAGAACTGATGAACTCATTACATATGTTTTTTTTTACATACAGATTTCATCTTTTTTAGATTTCTCTGAAGTGTCTAAATGTGTTATGAAACAGAGACAATAATCCTATCGTCATGTTCTGATTTACCTGTTTATCCTGCATTTGATAGATTTATTGTTGTTAAATGTTTTGGGATTTCTCTTACTATTTAAGGTATATGCACGTTTGATTACACTGTTGCTTTAAATGTCCTATGACTTGTGTATAAAAGGGCCCTCACTGTTTGATACGCTTGCCTCCTGATGACACATGTTTGAGGTCTCAGCCATTGATCTCTGATACACTTTGGTTTGGCGATTTTACGCCCATTTTTTGTATATTAAAGCTGCTATTTTGGAATAAGCTCGGAGTGGTGCGGGTGTTTGTTATTGCCTGCTTCGTTACACTGCCACATACTCCTAGCCCTGGTGAGCTATTTTGCCATTGTTCATTATGGCTCTATTGTCTGCTCCCCTTCCCCCAACACATTCCCCCTTTTTTCCAAACTCAGGACTACATACAATAATATTGCGCGCATCGTGACTGGCCTCCCCTATGCCTCTTTGCAGATGACACAAAGATCTGCAACAGGGTTGATACACAAGGAGGCATGGAAAGGATGACAAGGGACTTGGCAAGGTTGGAGGAGTGGTCAGAAGTATGGCAGCTAGGATTCAGTGCAAAGAAGTGCAAAATAATGCACCTGGGTAACAGAACCAGGGAAGATTACACAATGGCGGAGGGAGGTAGTAACAACACCAAAAAGGAAAGGGACCTGGGGTAATCATATCAGTTGACCTTAAGGTTAGCAAGCAATGTGAGAAAACCGTGCAAGGGAGGGCTGGGGTATACTGGGATGCATAGGAGAGCATCACCAGCAGAAAACAGGAAGTTGTTATCCTCTGTACAGGCAGTTGGTGAGACCCCATCTGAAGTACTGTGTCCAGTTCTGGAGACCCCATCTCCGCAAGAACATAGGATAGAGGCAGTCCAGAGGAGGCCAACTAAAATGGTGCAGGGTCTGCAAGAGAAGCCATATGAGGAGAGACAAAAGGCGCTTAATATGTATACCCTTGAGGAAAGAAGGGAGAGGGGGGACATGATAGAAACTTTTAAGTACCTCAGCGGAATCAACAAAGTCCAAGAGGGTAGAATCTTTCAGAAAAAGAGATGTGAAGAACAAGGGGACACGATTTAAAGATAGGAAGGGGGGCAGTTCCGTGGCAATGTGAGGAAGTATTTTTTCACAGAGAGGGTAGTGGATGCATGTAACAGCCTTCCTGAGGAGGTTGTAGAGTCTAAAACTGTGGGAGAATTCAAGAATGCATGGGACAGACATAAGGCAATTCTTGTGGGGGGTAGGAAGAAATAGGCTGTTGGTTAACTAGGATCTGCGGCCTATCCTGTAGGTAGGGAAATGGGCAGACTAGGTGGGCCAAGTGGTCCTTATCTGCTGTCAAAGTCTATGTTTCTATGACTCATCACTGTACTCTCTATACCTCCCTCAACTGGCTCACCCTTGAAGGCAGGTTCCAACTTAAAATGCTCTCTTTCCTACACAAAGTTCACTGTAACCTGCTGCCGATCAGCATTAACTCCCTTTTCCCCTTATTGGTTCCCAAGTGCAGTACAAGAGGGGCCACCTGTCATATCTTCGACACTCCTTTTTACCACACCAAGTATGTACAGAACTCCATCACATACAAGGGGCCCTAAGTTTTACAATAAACTGCCCCTGAACTTCAGGCCTGCAGTTCAATTGGCTCATTCACCTCCTCCCTTAAGGATCACCTCCTCTAATCAACCATCTGTGTCTACCCCGGTAGGTGACCCCCCATGTCCACCAACCCTTGAGTTACCTTAGAGTTTATATGTATCAGTATTTTGGTGCTATTGTTGGTGCTCTGTATTTTTTATTTCTAATCTATATGATCCTGTTATCTACACTGTTTCTGTTGTAAATACCGTAACATTTTGAAAATATTGTTTTTACCTTTTTCTCTGCATCATCGAATTTCTGTACCACTGGACATTTGTGAAAATGGACATTTTTGCTCACATACTTTCCAGTATAAAAATAAAATTGAATTGAAGTTGATGCTCCTGGGACTTATTTATTTGGGTTTTCTAAGTTTGTAACACACTTCCCTTAAGCATTTCTGTGTGCAGATTTTGCTGTCAGGGCCGGCGTTAGGCACCCGCGAGGGCCCCCGCCCCACTGGCACTGACCCACCCGCCGGCCGACCCCCGCCGCATGCAACAAGGCCAGTAGACAATACAACTGAAATCCCTGCTGCACGCACACACAAATATTTCTGGGGCAAGTAACAGTCTAAGACATGACACACCTCAGCCTGACTGACTGCTATACAGGCAGCGCAACGCGTACCTTACCCGGCCTTCACCCTCAGCTTGCTAAGACGGAAACAAACCTAAGTTGCTTCGGTAATCGGTAGTTGGTTCCTTCGCCTTTACTGTACACTTTCTCAAACCGCGACCGACCAGCTGCAATTAAGGTCACTAGTCTCACACCAGTTAGGGCCCCACGATCTCTCAGCTGCTCGCCCATTGAAAAAAAAAAAAAACTATCCTGCCCACTTGCTTGTGCATGCGCTCCTGCCCTCCACGCTGATTGTCCTGGCCACCGTGACAGAGAGTCTGTCTGAGACTGTAAAAACTGCAGCATGTTTCCACACATTCCCCCTATATGCTGCATATCATGGTGACGTGGAGGAGCAGTTGGAGCCAATCACAGGGCTCCACTCAGTCACTCAGTCCCTTGCTATTATTTGCACCTCCGCCCCCTCGGACCTGAAACATTTGGTTCCCACTCAGGTCCATGACGGCTCCATAAAGATGATCCCTTTGGTGCTCTTGGAGTCCTATTCAACCAAGGACTAGTTCCAGAGCGTTGGAGTCAGAGAATCTTGCTTACGGTTACGCTATCGATTCGCAACTTGGAGTAGCCGAAGAGAGAGAGAGAGAGAACGCCGCTGTGAGAGACACAGAGAAGACCACTGCTGCTATCTGCATCTGAAGCCACAGCCACTCAACTGGTAGCTGCTACCCGTAGTAACCCGGTTCCTGATCTTGAGTACTGCTGCTGGCCTGCCGTTATCCTCGTTGCCATCTGATATGACTACCCCCAGGTCCCTTTCCATTTCTGTTGTTGTTAGTATCTCATCCCCCATTGTGTATTCCCTATCACTGAGGTTAAACTAACTGGTCTGTAGTTTCCCACTTCTGCCCTGCTCCTACTTTTGTGAAGCGGAATTGCATCGGCCCTCCTCCAGTCCTCAGGTACCAACCCATCCTCCCATGACTTGTTAGAGGGTAGTTAGTGGTGTCATTAGTTCAGCCCTTAGTTCTTTTAGAATTCTGGGATGAATCCCAACAGGCCCCATTGCTTTGTCCACCTTCAGTTTTAAGAATTTTCAGAACCCTTTCTTCTGTAAATCTGCTTGTATCAACTTCTGTATCCAGAGTGTTTCTATTGTGTTTTTTTTTTTTTTTTAGGTACCCCCATCTTCATTTGTAAATACTGAGCAAAAATATTTGTTTAGCATCTATGCCTTTTCAGTCACCCTCTGCCCACCCCTCCCTTTAAGCCTCACTATCCCTCCCTTAGTCTTCCTTCGCTCCCTGATGTACCTATAAAAGGTTTTATCCCTCTTCTTAACTGAGTTGCCTGTCTTTTCCTCAGTTTGGGCCTTTGCTGTTCTAACTGCCTTCCCAGCTTCCTTTTGCTTTAACTGATACAGTTCTCTGTCCTGCTCCTTCTGTGATTCCTTGTACTTCCTGAATGCTTTCTTTTTCTCTTGAACCTTCACTGCCACCTCCTTTGAGAACCATAGTCGTTTCTTACATTGTTTTGTTTTGTTAATTTGCTTCACACAAAGGCTTGTTATCTCTGTGATGGCAGTTTTTATTATTCCCCATTGTTCTTCCACCCCTCCTTCCTGCCCATTTGCTAGTGCATTTCTTAGGCACTTGCCCAGTTTGGCAAAGTCAGCCCTCCTGAAGTCCAGTACTTTTGCGTTTGTATGGCTTGACTATTGCTGTGTTTATTGTTCGATGGTCGCTAGTTCCCAGATGGCTACCCACTTCGACATCTGTGATCCTCTCTCCATCTCCATTTGAGAGAACCAGGTCTAAGATTTTTCCCTCTCGAGTGGGCTCCAATACTAGTTGTCTAAGGCATGCTCCTGTAGGGCATCTAGAATAACCCACTCTTAGAAGTGGCTGCTGACATCTGGCATATTCAGATCACCCATCAGCAATATCTCCCCTTTTTCTGCCATTCTAAGTATACTTTCTAATAATAAAGCTGGAGTGTGGTTTACCCCAAAACTGAAAGCAGGAGGACATCAGGTCTTAAAGGCAAGATGAAATGTTTTCCTGACCGATGGAGGTGGTCACTTTGCCGTAGTGGTCAGGCTTAATCATAATTCAGCTGGATGATGAGACTAAGAACCCCTCAACAATTTACAATAAGGAAGCATATTGGATTATATGGACAATGCAGACGTTTAATGCAGCAGAGTGGGGGACAGGTAATAGAGCAGGGAGAGCTCTGGTTCCTTAACTATATGCTTTTGATTGTAGAATGATTACTGGGGGGGGGGGGCCCGCCCTATCTGTGGAGCCCCAGTCATAGAGTTTGCTGGAGGCCCCCAAAGTCCTAAAACTGGCCCTGTTTGCTGTGTTAAATTGCCATTAGTGGTGCACATGGTATGTGCTGCTACTTTTGGGAACATGCCCCTTTTCCCCTCTGTCTGCTCAGTTTGTGTTTTAACCTTTGGGATTACATCCCTTTCTTTCTTCTGCCCAGCTGTCTCTTTAGTAGCAGTTTCTGTCATTTTAAAATACGAAGAAATGATACCTTAAGAAAGCAGGTCAGTAGCTGATGGAGAGTTTGGTATTGGAGATAACAGTTGCTGCAGCGTAACAGTGAAGTCTCTCAAATCTGGGAGACTAGGTGAATGCTGGTTCTTCTGTTGGCATGTGGTTTGCGTCAGCTTTGAAGTTCTTCTGTTATCTTAGAAAGAACTGTGGGTAAGTTCTCTTGCTCTTTGAACAGCTTTAGACATTCCTCATTCTTTAAAGAGTGACAATAGTATGCCACAAGTGCACATTTTACAAAAAATACATGTACCATTGTTCAGATGCTTGCAGCTCCATTTAATTGAATACAGCCATGTAAAGCAAGCGAAGAAGCTCCAGCCAGGTACTGTGGTGTGTTCTTAACCTGGTCATATTGGAACTCTTTACGTCATAACATCGAGACATTCCTCGCAAGTGCTCCCTAACATGTACTAAATCTAATATATATTTAGGGAGGACACCTTTCCATATTTTGTACATAAATTAGAGGAGATAGAAATGTGTCCTTTCTTGTGGTTTAGACCACTTTAAGGTATTGTATAGTATGAATCGATGGGTTCTATGAGGGATGTCCAAAATAAAACAAGCCAATTTATGGAACCTAAAGTCTACTCTGTCAACCTGGATACTCAAAGCCCTAGAGTAGGGTATTCCGAGCAGCCTTGTGGAATGGCTGGTGATCCTATCTTAGAATTAGAGGGACTCTATTCTAATTTCTTCTTCTAAAGCCTGTTGTGATAGCATTGTAATTGCTCTATACTTTACTAGCCTCTTCCTGTTCTGTCAAGATAGCCACCTACAGAACCCCCCCCTCCCTTTTTATGTTTGCTTGCACGCATGTGCAAGAAACATAGTGCGACGATCAAAATGCAGTGCCGTACAGTTGAAGCGAAGGCACCGCTTGAGTGAACAGCTCCCTCCCCTCCGCACACACACACACACATACTGTATGGCTGGCCGAGGTGCCCAATCCCAATCAGCTCTATTGTCCCCCCATAATCTGTATGGCCGACAGGGGTGCCCAATCCCCGTCGGCTCTATATTCCCTCCTAGACTATCGGGTGCCACGCTGGGAGCCCACCCCAGCATGGCAACAGGTCCTATGACCGATGGGGGTGCCCAATCCCCCATCGGCTCCACTGCCCCCCAACAGCCTTCCAGCTGCCACGTTGGGAGCCCACCCCAGCGTGGCATACATCACGCGTAGTCCAAATAAAAAAAAAAACCTTCCCTCGCAGCTGTCTTCACCCCCTCTCCCACCTACGCCCACCCACTGTGTACCCTGCCTCCCCACACCCCCATCTCACCCCATACTTACCTCCGGAGCTCGGCGCAATGATCTTCGGTGGACCAGGAACACGTCTGCACTCTTCAAAGCCAACTGAGAACTGAGGAAATGCCGGTAAGCTGTATAAGGTAATGAATAGGGTTTTTTCAACTTTGCTGTATATCTCAGGCATTTTTTGGAATTTTGGCACCAAATTTTCAACATGGGGTTTTTGGGACCCGTCCTCATGTATTCTGTCACTGTCATGGCGTTAAGCAGGCCCGAATGGTGATTCCACGGTCACTGCACGAAATCACCTTTCAGGACTGATTAATGAAATGACAGTGCCAGTGTTCATAAGGTGGGCTCTCAAAAAGCCTATGTTGAAAATTTGGTAAAAAAAAATCTTAAAAATGACTGTTTTTCGAGCGTGCGTTGCACTGTTCCTACGCTGGCTCGTAGGTTCACAAATTTTCAATATTTTCACTCCAGATTTTCAACATTGCCATTTGACCACACTTCCTTATGAGTAGTATAGCTGTCATTTTTCATCTCACCCAAAATGTGTTTCCGGCAGGTGGCGCATGGCCAGTATGATCGATTGGTCACAAAATCAATGGGGACGACATTAAGAAAATCACAGTGACACTGTTCATGAGCAGAGGTGTTAAAATGGCTATGTTAAAAATTTGGTGAAAAATTTCCCAAAAATGATTATTTTACGAGCATGCGCTATGCTGTTCCTTCGCGCGCTTGTAAGTTCGCAAATTTTCAATATTTTCACTCCAGATTTTCAACATTGCCATTTTGCCACACCTCCTTTTGAGCAGTTTAGCTGTCATTTCTCAAATCTTGCCCAAAACATGTTTCCGCCCATGTAGCGCACAATGGCGCAGTCGGTGTGCAAAATCAATATATGGGACACAGTAAGAAAATCTCAGTGACACTGTTTATGAGCAGAGATCTTAAAATGCTATTTTGAAAATTTGGTGAACAAATTCCTAAAAATGACTGTGTTACGAGTGAGCATTGCGCAGTTTCCACGCACCCTTGTAAGTTCATGAATTTGTAATATTTTCAGTCCAGATTTTCACCAGTGGCATTTTCCACACTTCCTTATGAACAGTACAGCTGTCATTTTCACAACATGGCCAGAATGTGTTTTCACACTTTCAGCACAGAAATGCATGGTCGCTGTGGGAAATCATTGTTCGGGACAGATAAAGAAAATCACAGTGACACTGTTCATGACCAGAGGTCCCAAAATGCCTGTGTTTTATTTATTTATTTATTAATTTTCGGAATTACAACCTTTGAGTCAAAAACTCCTTTGCAAAGGCTCCACGTCTGGACAAACAAACAGATTTATGAGGACACAGTATACAGATTAATGTGAACAAGCTTCTTTGCTTAGTGTTACACAGTGGTGCTTACAAGTTGACAACAAACATATACAGAAATAAGTTACAATGGGGTTGGTCTTGCAGCCCTAGGCCAGATTAACATCCCACAAATGGTGTAATGTTAGCCTTATCCTCAGTCTGAAACTACATTTGAAGTTCTGGGTAGGTCCTAGGGGTAGAATTAAAACCCTGCGTCGAGGAGGGGTTAGATGCTCAATTGCAGCTTCACGTCTCTGAGGCTATGAGGTGTCTCATGATTTTGGTTTTAAATTGGCCTAAACTTGGAGCCTGTGCTATAGTAGGAGGGAGTTCGTTGAGCCAGGTGGGTGCATGATAGCTGAAAGACCTTTGACCTAGCACGGTCCTTCGATAGGGGACATGGATGGGCACGTTTGTTAGGTGCCTTGGGGTGCTCCTGTGGGTGTTAGTTTGTATTAGGGAGTGAAGGCCCATGGGTGCAGATTTCAGTAGGATTTTCTTAGCCTGGAGGCAGGTATGGTTGACAATCTGCTGTAAATAATTTCCAAACTAATTACATTATGGGTGCACGTTGCACAGTTTCTACACACACTCGTGACTTCACCAGTTTTTTTAATATTTAATATTTTTTAATATTTTCACTGCAGATTTTCAACACTGCCATTTTTTACACCTCCCCATGAACAGTACTGCTGTCATTTTTCACATCCTGTTCAGAATGTGTTTTTGCACCTGTGGTGACAAATGCCGTAGTAGCTGTGCAAAAGCAGCTTTAGGCTAACAAACTGATATTGCCACTGTTCATGAGGTGGGGGTCACAAAAAACCTGTGTTGAAAATTTGGAGTGAAAATACCAACGAATGCCTGAGGCGTTAGGGTTTCCGACCATAACACCCCACCCGGTAGAGAATGACAGGCATCAGGGCTGTGACTTGGGATTGTCACCTGCAATGCTCATACCATTCCACCCCCACCCACACCCTGCAGCCACTGAGAGGCATCGAGGTGTGCCTTGGACTCTTCGGCCCCAAAGTTCACCCCGTTCTCCTATACCGCACCCATCCAGTGTCTGCACGGTAGGGTGTGGTGAAATGGCGTGGCCGTTATGCCTGATGACCCAAAGGCACACCCCAATGCCTGTCACTATCTGAAGGGTGGTGATGGGGTTGGCTTCAGTTCAATACTTCACTGCCATTCCTATTATGCAGCTCTGTAATTCCTACACTACCAATGCCAATGCCAGCAAGCAAACATTCGGCATTGACAAATGCTTGTTTTCTTCTTTACTCAATGTTTCCTTTTCAAGTCCATCTAAAATGCATCCTGCATGGCTCAAACTGATCAAACAATGTGATAGCTAGTTAGCACAGTTTCATTTGCTAATATAAAAACAGATACCCATTGTTAAATATCTGTACATTTAAAATATGAGCCACTGTTTGCTGCACTGTTGTTATGCAGCACATATAAAATAGAATATGTTTGCTTGCCTAAATACACTGAAAATGTTGTATACTAATCTTATATACTACTGTACATAGAGTTTTGGTGTCTGAGAAAGCCAGATTTAATATAAATGAAAAGTTTCCCTCAATAAGCAAAAGGCTGGAGAATATATCAGTTTTATTTTAAATTCATAATGATATCTGATATAAACAGCCTTGGTTTTGCAGACTGCCCAAAGCCAGTCGCAAATAGCCATGAAAACAGTTGCAAGCAGCCTGGGTTTATCAGTCTGCATGAAGCATGAGAGAGAGAAAAGTACATAGAGTATTCGTGTCCTCAGAGCAATCCGAAGCACAGATGAAAAAAGGATCCCAACAATGTTGAGGGATCCTGACTATTGTATTCTGACAAATGCTATGTAATGATTTATTTTCTAATTTTTATCTTTTTGTGATTTCTTATTTTTGGAACCTTGTTGGGGAAAAAAATCACACAGCAAGTGTTTTGTACCTTATACAAACTGAATCAGTGTCTATCTTTTGCACCCACACCCTGGGCAGCCTTGGTTCAAGTCCCAGCTGAGGCACTTACTTCTTTCTCTCTTCTGTTTGTATGTGTTCCATAAATATGTACGCCACACTCTGGTTGAAAATGTAATTACCTATGCAGCACCAGGTTTTGCACTGGAAAAAGAGTAATGTGCTCTGGGATGGCCCAGTTTCCAGCTGTCTTGGTGGCGCAGCTGGTAGTGCAACTGGAATGGTATTCTGGGCAGCCTTGGTTCAAAGTCCCAGCTGAGGCACTTACTTCTTTCCCCTCCTGTTTGTATGTGTTCCATAAAGATGCACACAGCACTCTGTGATTGAAAATGTAATTATCTGTGCAGCACCAAGTTGTGTATTGGAGAAAGAGTAAGGTGCTCTGGGATGGCCCAGTTTCCAGTGGCACAACTGGTAGCGCAACTAGAATGGTACTCGGGGCAGCCTGGGTTCAAGTCCCAGCTAAAGCACTTACTTCTTTCTCTTCTCTGTTTGTATATGTTCCATAAATATGCACATCACACTCTGTGATTGAAATAGCAGCGACAAAGAATCCTGGTGTCTCTGGGCCCCACATCAGCAATTGATTACCCTGGCATATCCCAGCCCCACACCCACGGTGAAGGACCCCAGTTTATCCTGGGCCCACAACAGTGATGCATGACACTTGTATAGCTATGACCTGCTCCCACAATAACAGACCCCGGTATATCTGGGCCCTGCACTCACAACAATGTATCCTGGTATATCTGGGCTTCACACGCACAACAAGGGACTCAGTATATCTGGGTTCTGCATTGGCAACAATGGACCCTGGTATAGCTGGGCCCAAACCAGCAACAACAGACTTCAATATATCTGGGGCTGGCACCCGCAACTTATGACCCCATTATATCCGGGACCTACAGTGATGATGAAGGACCATGGTATATCTGGGACCCACACCAACCACTAAGAACCCTGGTACATCTGGGCCCTGCCCAGTGACGAAGGACCCTGATATATCTGGGTCATGCACCAGCAACAAAGGACCCTGGTATATCTGGGCCCTGCACCAGCAATGCAGGAGCATAGTATATCTAGGCCACACCAGCAATGGATGACTCTGGTATATCTAGGCCCTGCACCAACGATGAAGACACTGGAATATCTGGTCCCCACATCAGTGATGACAGACCCCAGTATATCTGGGCCCCACACCAGGAACAACAGACCCCTGTATATCTTGGCACTGCAGAAGTGATGAAGGACCCTGGTATATCTTGATCTTGCACCAGTGACAAAGGACCCCAGTGTATCCTGGCTTCACACCAGTGATGCAGGCCCCTGGTATATCTGGGTCCATCACCCACAACAACAGACCCCAGTACGTCTGGGTCCAACAATCACAACAACAGACCCCAGTACATCTTAGCTCCAGCCAGTGATAAAGGACCCTGAAATAGCTGTGCTCCACACCAGCAACAAAGGACTTTGGTATTTCTGGGCTCTGCACCAGTGTAGAATGATGCCAGTATATCTGAGACCTGCAGCAACGATGAAGGACCATTGTATATCTGGGCCTCACACCAGTCACAAAGGACCCCAGTATATCTGGGCCTGAAACAGCAATGAAGGACCCCAATATATCTGGGCCCCGCACCAGTAATGCAGGACCCTGGTTTATCTGGCCCCCATAAATATTGGCCTCACACCTGCAACGACATACTCCAGTATGTCTTGTCCCCATATGTCTAATGAAGGACTGTGGTATATCTGGGCTCTGCACCAGTGACCAGACCCCATACCAGCGATGGAGGGCTCTGATATATCTGGGAACTGCACCAGCAATGAAGGACCCCTGGTATAGCTGGGCCCCACACCAGCAATGAAGGATCCCGCTATATCTGGACCCCCAACCAGTAGCAATAGACCCTTGTATATCCTGGACTTGTACCGGTGACTAAGGACACTGGTATATCTGGGCCCCATACCAACAATGGGCCCCAGTGTATCTGGGTCCTGTACCCCTGATGCTAGACCCCAGTATATCTAAGTAATGCACTGGTAATGAAGGACTTCAGTATATTTGGGCCTTGCATCAGGACCCTAGTATATCTGGGCCCCACACCCACAACAGCAGACCCCAGTATATCTAGGCACTGTAACAGCAACAAAGGACCACCAAAATATATCAGCACTGCACCAGTGACTATGGACCTTGGTATATCTGGGTCCCACACTGGCAATGAAGGACCCCAGTATATCTGGACCCTGCACCAACAATGAAGGAGCTGGTATATCTGGGACCTGCACCCACAATGACAGACCCCAGTACATCTGGGCCCTGCACCAGTGACAAAAGACCCCTGTATATCTGGGCCCCAAACTAGAGATGAAGGGACCCCTGGTATAGCTGGGCCCAAACCAGCAACAACAGACTTCAATATATCTGGGGCCTGCACCCGCAACTTATGACCCCATTATATCTGGGGCCTGCAGTGATGATGAAGGACCATGGTATATCTGGGCCCCACACCAACCACTAAGGACCCTGGTACATCTGGGCCCTGCCCAGTTATGAAGGACCCTGATATATCTGGGTCATGCACCAGCAACAAAGGACCTTGGTATATCTGGGCCTTGCACCAGCAATGCAGGAGCATAGTATATCTAGGCCACACCAGCAATGGATGACTCTGGTATATCTGGACCCCACAGCAGCAAAAAAGGAGCCCGGTATATCTGGGTCCAATACTAGTGACAAAGGTACCTAGTTTATCTGGGCCCTGCAAAAAGTGAGAAAGGGTCCTGGTATATCTGGGTCCCACACCAGCAACACAGGACTCTTAGTATATCTGGGCTCCAACTCAGTGATGAGGGACCCTGGTATATCCGGCCCCCAAAACAGTGATGATGGACCATGGTATATCTGGGACCCACACCAGCAACAACAAACTCCGATATAGCTGTATCCTGCAGCAATGAAGAACCTTGGTATATCTGGGCCCTGCACCAGCGATGAAGGACCCTAGTATATCCTGGCCCCTCACCAGTGATGAAAGACCCCGGGATGTCTAGGCCCCAAAACAGAGATGAAGGGCCCCAGTATATCTCAGCCCCACACCTGTGATAAAGGACCCTGGTATATATAGGCCCTGCAGCTATGAGGAAGAACCCTGGTATATCCAGGTCCCACAAAACAGACAGGAGGGTTACCCTGTTCTGTTAACTGTTCACAAGACTGCGCGCGGAGGTTGGCACTGTGGGAGCAGAGGGCCTAACCTGCTGAGTGGCGTTGTGACAGCTTGGGTGGCAGCGGTGTGATAATTTTGGTATTACAAGCTTTTATTATTCAGTGTGTCAGCTTAAGACCGTCAGCTCACTTGCAAAGAAAGAAAAAGGCAGTGATTTATTTTTAAAAAGAAGACAGAACTGTATGACTTGGCGTACAGTCAAGTTTCTACCCGTTTTATTTTTTTTTTCTAAAGTGCAAGTCAGACTAGCCATAGTTAGGGAAGAAGATGGCTTCCAACTACAGCAGGCACACTGTAGACTACTTAAAGCAGTTGTGCGGGGACAGAGGAGTCCCGTTCGAGGTGAAATCCACCAAGCAGAACCTCATGGATGCCCTGATGGTAGCAGATACCCAGAGCATCGAGTCACCCACAGTGACTGTAAGGGACCAAACCTTGAATGTGGAAGAGCTAGTGGCCAATGCAGTGTCCAGATCCAATGAAGAGGGCAATAGGGCCAGTGTCAGCGAAGGGCCACAGCAGCAGAGGAAGGTCACCAGTATCCTGGATCCAGAAGTACTAAGGCTGCAAATTGAGTTGCTCGGAATGGAGCTGGAGTTCCAGAGGGAGAGGGACCGAGAATGCTGTGAGGTAGAGCGTGAACAGCGAGCTGCAGAGGAGAAGAGGGAGCAAGAACACTGACAGGCAGAGTGAGAACAGCAAGAGGCAGACCGTGAACAGCAGGAGGCGGATCGTGAGGAGCGTGAGCACCAGAGGCAACATGAACTGGAGAAGCTACGACTCCAACTACCAGCACCAGAGCCGGTAAGTAGCTTGGGTTTAACTGGGACTGCAGGACTGGGTTACAAATTGAATTCCAAATTGATAGCCGAATTTAAAGAGGGGGAGGATATGGATGCCTTTTTAAATTCTTTTGAAAAAGTTTGTATTCAGGCTAAAATTCCTAGAGAGTCCTGGAGCTTCCAGCTATCCCCGCGACTTACCGGGAAAGCTCAGGATGCATTGGGTCAAATGGACAATGAGGACAGTGATGATTACAGCAAACTTAAAGCTGCACTGTTAAATAAATTTGAATTAACTGCTGAATCAAACACAGCTAAATTATGTAAGCTCAGGAAAAGCCCTGACATGAGCTATGAGGAGCTAGCTATGAAACAATGTCAGTTTTAAAACATTGGTGGGAAGGAATTGAAGCAAACTCTGTTGATAAAATTGAAAATGTGATTTTGTTAGAACAGTTTTTCTGGGCATGCCCAGCAGAGCCGAAAACCTGGCTAGAGGACAGAGATCCCAAAACAGTGCAAGAGGCTGCTGAACTCTTGGACCTCTATGCCAAGAGCAGACCTGCTCTGACAGCGAATGGGGCAGGTGTGGCAGTGCAGAAAGGGAAAAGCACATTTTCAGGGCAGCTAAAACCCTCACTGCCTCCACCAAAACCAGTAAGTCCCAGGTTTCAGAGAAAAAAGATTTCTCTGAGAAAAGAAATGAATGTTGGTTGTGTAAAGAAACTGGGCATATTGCCAGACAGTGTCCCAGAAAGGTGAGCAATACACAACAGGGGGGCTAGGAAAGAAGTGGGTTGTTTGTATGTCCTTGGAAGCATGCCTGTGAACATGAGGGAACACATGCACTCAGTCATGGTGAATGGTGTACAGACACAAGGGTTAAGGGACACAGGGGCATCCCTGACATTGGTAAAAGGGGATCTAGTAGAGCCTGGTCAGCTTATACCCAATAAATACATCACTGTACAGGAGTTTACTGGTGAGGAGAAAACATTGCCCCCTCGCTAGTGTTCTCCTAGACTGGGGTGAAACAGGGAGAACTGTGCAACAGGTGGCTGTAGCCAAAACCTTAGCAGTGGAAATGATCCTGGGCAACAATCTCAAACAGGGTATGGTATGTGCAGTTACCCATAGCCAAGCAGCAAGAGAAAATTGTAGTTCCCTGAACCCCACTGAAGCCATTGTGGAAACCCCTTAGAGGCTGGTTACCCAGCCTGTGTCTCCAGATGGGGAGATTAATGAAAAGGGGGTAGAAATTTCCCCAGTAGCAGTTAACCACACAGCTACGAAGGGTTACTCTGAAGAGGGTGGGGTGACTCATTGTCAGAGGGTTGGGATTGACAGTGACCCTGAGTGCCCTGACGCTAGTGTTAGGGACCATAGTTTAGCGACTGAAGTGGACCTGTCCCATGCCTTGGGAATGTGTGAGGGGTTTGCAGGTGCTCAGAGAAGTGACCCTAGTCTAAAGAAGCTGAGAACTTTGGCAGACTCTGACGGGGCTCAGGGAGGTGACGGCAGACATAAGGTTTATTGGAAAAATGGACTTATGTATACTTAGGCTGTGCAGACAGAGGGAGGGGTGCAAGGCAGGCAGCTTGTCATTCCCCAGGGGTATCATGAGCAGTTGCTCAAGATTGCACATGATATTCCCTTGCCTGGTCATCTGGGAATTGTGCGCACTACGCAGTGGTTGGTCCAGAATTTCTATTGGCCTAACTTCACCCAGCAGGTGAAGGAGTACTGCAGGTCTTGTCACCAGTGCCAAGAAATAGGGAAGGTGGGCAAGAAAACCCAAGCTGCCCTGATTCCATTGCCCATAGTGGAGGAGCCATTCCAGAGGGTGGAAATAGATATTGTGGGGCCTTTAAATACCCCTAGCTCCTCAGGGAAGAGATTCATCCTGACTGTGGTGGATTATGCCACCCGGTACCCAGAAGCAGTCGCCCTATCCTCACTGAGGACAGACAAAGTGGCAGATGCCTTACTTGGGATTTTCTCCTGTGTTGGGTTTCTGCAGGAGGTTATCACCGATCAAGGGGGTTCCTTCATGTCAGACCTGATGAAATGTTTGTGGGAGAAGTGTGGGGTGGTGCAGAGATGCACAACACCATATCACTCACAAGCCAGTGGGCTTGTGGAAAGATTCAATGGTACCCTGAAGTCAATGCTCCGGGCATTTGCTGAACAGCATGGGAAGGACTGGGAGAAATACCTTCCCCACCTGTTGTTTGCATACAGGGAGGTGCCCCAAGAGTCGACAGGATTTTCCCCCTTTGAACTCTTATATGGACGCCTGGTACATGGGCCCCTAGACTTGATCTGGGAGGACTGGGAAGGCAAGCACACCACCCAGGGATAGTGGATTACATCCTTAAGTTTAGGGAAAGGCTGAAGGAACTTATGGGGAAAGCCCAGAACAACCTGGCAGCTGCCCAACAGAAACAAAAAGTGTGGTACGACTGCAGAGCCAGAGCTCGCTCGTTCACGTGGATCAGGAAGTCATGGTCCTTATTCTGGTCCAGAAAAACAAGCTGCAGGCTGAGTGAACAGGGCCATACAAAGTGGTTAGGAAGGTAAATGATGTGAACTATATTATAGAGTTATCTGACTGAAGACAGACAGAAAGGATGTACCATGTCAACATGATGAAGCCCTATGCAAATAGGGCTGACATGGTGTTTGCAGTGTGTAGTCCTGGGGAGGGGACGGATGAGGGAGACCCCCTTCTGGACTTGCTGGAAGAAAGTAAGTGGGAGTCCTCTGTGGAGGCAGTTAAATTGCCTCCCCAGCTGACCCCAGACAAGATCCAGGAAGTAAGGGAGGTTTTAGCAGACTTTGCCCCATTGTTTAGCAACAAGCCTGGACTAACCCCCTTAGTGACTCATGATGTAGAGACAGGGACACAGATGCCCATACGGCGGACAGCATATTGGGTGTCAGAGGCTGTCCAAAAGGACATTAGGAGGGAAGTGGAGGAGATGTTGGATTTAGGGGTAATCCAGAGGTCCCACAGCCCCTGGGCCTCACTCGTAGTCCTTGTGCCTAAGCCCGTCTACTCATTTCTGTGTGGACTATCGTGGCCTGAATGCAGTAATGAAGTCAGACGCCTACCCGATGCCCTGGATGGACTAACTCCTGCACAAGTTGGGAGGGGTGACCTACCTTATGATGATTGACCTGACAAAGGGGCATTGGCAGGTAGAGTTGATGGACAGAGCTAGGGAGAGGTCGGCCTTCATCACTCCGATAGGCTTATTTGAATTCAAAGTAATGCCTTTTGGAATGAAGAATGCCCCGGCCACTTTCCAAAGGTGTTAAATGGTGCTGAGGAGTACACCGTGGCGTACCTGGATGACATTTCCATCTTTAGTACCAGTTGAGAGGAACACCTATCCCGCCTTAGGGAAGTGCTGGGCAGGATACAGAGGGCTGGGCTCACTGTCAAAGCCGGGAAGTGCCAGGTGGCCATGGGAGAAGTGGCATACCTCGGGCATGTGGTAGGCCGGGAACAGCTCCGTTCTAACCAAATAAAAGTAGAGGTAATCCAGGCGTGGCCCAGACTAGAAATGCAGAAGCTGATCAGAAGTTTTCTTGGGACAGCAGGGTACTATAGAAAATTTGTACCCAATTACAGTACCCTGGCTGCTCCCCTATCTGACCTGGTAAAGAAAAGGATGCCAAAGAAAATTACCTGGGGAACAGCCAGTGAAGAAGCCTTTACCAGACTAAAGAAGGCACTGTGCAGTGCTCCTGTTTTGTCAACTCCTGACTATAGCAAACCCTTTATAGTTCAGACTGACACCTCGGACGTGGGTATTGGGGCAGTACTGAGTCAGACATCCAGCCAAGGGAAAAATCACCCTGTAGTGTATCTGAGTAAGAAGTTACTTCCCAGAGAGCAGGCACACTCGACTGTGGAAAAAGAGTATCTTGCCAAAGCGTGGGCCCTAAAGAAGTTAGAACCATTCTTATATGGGCAGCATTTTGTGGTATAGACTGACCACAACCCCCTGGTTTGGCTGATGCAGATGGGAAAGAACAATGGTAGATTGCTAAGATAGAGTCTTGCTTTGCAAGGGTATGACATGACCATTCTACATAGGGCTGGAGCCAAAAATCAGAACTCAGGTGGTTTGTCTCATGTCTATGAGGAGTGAACTGATTTGGGAAGCTTATCCCATACAGGGGATAGAGCCCCCAAATTCAGTCTAGGTGGGGAGGAATTGTGGCACTCAGACAACTGGTTCTGATTAATCTATGATTTTTGTAATATAAAAATGTGTTATTGAGTGTCTCTCATGAGACATGCTGAAACAGCCTGTGGAATGACACCCCCCTGCCAGGTTTTAGATACAAGGTGTTACCTGGAAGGCCAAGAGATAATTACAGGCTAGAAGAGGCCTAAATTAAGCATCTCCTGTTTATCTAGCTTAATTGTAGCTTGCCAGCTGACATGATAGAAAATATCCATTTTATGACGTTTAGAGGAGGAAAACCAGGTTATGTCACACTGGTGTAAAGTCATAAATGTTCCTCTGATGTCTGTAAAAGCAGGATGTTGCTCATGGATGAAAGAAGGACTTAGAAATTAACCTTATTTAATTTATCTTCTGATTGATAAAACATCCTGGATGTATATTTTTTTTTATATTCTGACAGGGAGGAGCTAGGTGACCTCATGCAAAGAGGTTGGCAAAGCCAGTTTTAAAAATAGTATTCTGTTTTCCACTAGCACACATGTTTGGACTCCGAAAAAGCAACATCAGGCACTGTTAGAAGAATACATTAGATTAGACAAGTCTAAGGGTACTGTGGTAGGAAATTTTGTCTGCACTTTTAAACCTGTGAGTTGTATGTTTTGTGATATATGGTTCTGTATTTACATTTTACATTTTTATCTATTTTTAAGTAAACCTCTACTTTAGAGCCTACTTGGTGTGCCTTTGAAATTTTTTTTTTATTGACAAGTGAAGCATATATGCTTAAAGCTGACACTGTACAAAGCTTACTGGTTTTACCAAACTGGGAAAAGGTAAGAATTTTTCCTACGGTCTTTCATAGAGTTTTTAAGGGTTCATTTTGTACACCTGGTTAGGTGTTCATAGGCGAAGGATATCTGGCATCCCCTGAAGAGCAGAATTATCTGAGCCTGTATGTTGAGTACGCTAGCAAGAGGTTCACAGTTTGAATCCCTCCAGAACTTGAGACCAAAGGTTGATTCGAACCCACAAAACAGACAGAAAGGTTACCCTGTTCTGTTAACTGTTCACAAGACTGCTCTCAGAGGTTGGCGCTGTGGGAGCAGAGGGCCTGACCTGCTGAGTGGGATTGTGACACCCAGTATATCTAGGCCCCACACCAGCGATGAGGGACCTAGATATATCCGGCCCCCACGCCGGGATGACAGACCATAGTATATCTTGGACCCTCACCAGCAACAATAAACCCTGATGTACCTGGGCCATGCAGCAGCGATGAAGAACCCTGGTATATCTAAGCCTTGCACCAGTGACTTTGGACCCCAGTATATACTGGCCTCGCACAAACAATGGAAGACCCTGGTATAGCTGGGCTCTTTGTTCACAACAATGGACCCTGGTATACCTGAACCCTGCACCTACAACAACAGAGTCCAGTATATCTAGGGCCCACACACGTAACCATGGAATCCGGTATATCTGGGCCCTGCACCAGCAACAGCAGGCCCTGATATATTGAGACCCTTGATCCACAACAATGAACCCTGGCATATCTTGACCCTGCACCTGTAACAAGATACCCCATTATACCTGTGCCCCACACCAGTGACAAAAATACCCTAGTGAATCTGGGCCCTGCATCAGCGATGAAGGACCTCTAGTATATCTGAGCCCCACACCAGCAACAACAGACTCTGGTATATCTAGGACCCACACCTGTGATGAAGGACTAAGGTGTATCTGGATCCCATAACAGCAATAGAGGACCCCGGTATATCTTGGACCTGCACCAGTGACAAAGGACCCTAGTATATCTGGGCCCCACACCAGCAGCGACAGACCCTGCTATATCTAGGTTCCTGTACCAGCTATAAAGGACACTGGTATATTTGGGCCCCACACCAGCGATGAGGGACCAGGTATACCTGGCACACCTGCGATGATGGACAATGGAATATCAGGGACCCTCACCAGCAACAACAAACCCTGATGTATCAGGGCCCTGCAGCATCAATGAAGAAACACGTTATATCTGAGCTCCACTCCAGCAGTTAAGGACCTTGGTATATCACGGTCCCACATCAGCAGTCTGGGACCTTTATTCACAACAATGAACCCTGGTATATCTGGGCCCATCATTCACAGCAATGGACCCTGGTATAGCTGGGCCCTTCCTTCACAACAAGGGACCCTGGTACAGTATATCTGGATCCTGCCCCTGCAACAACAGAACCCAGTAGATATGTACTCCACACAAGTGACCAAAGACCCTGGTATATCTGGGCCCTGCACCAGTGACAAAGGACCTCGGTATGTCTGGACTACATACCAACGATGAAGGGCCCTGGTATATCTGGGACCTGCACCAGTGATGAAGGACACCTGGTATATCTGGGCCCCACACCAGCAACAACAGACCCTGGTATATTTGGGCCCCGCACCCACGAAGAAAGGATTCTGGTATATCTAGGCCCTGCACCAGTGACTAAGGACACTGGAATATCTGGGCCTTGCAACAGTGATGCAGGACCCCAGTATATCTGGGCCCAGCAGTAGCAACAATGCACCCCAGTCTATCTGGGCCCTGCACTCTTGATGAAGGACCTCAATATATCTAGGCCCTGCACCAGTGACTAAGGACACTGGAATATCTAGGCCCTGCACCAGTGACTAAGGACACTGGAATATCTGGGCCTTGCAACAGTGATGCAGGACCCCAGTATATCTGGGCCCAGCAGCAGCAACAATGCACCCCAGTCTATCTGGGCCCTGCACCCTTGATGAAGGACCTCAATATATCTAGGCCCTGCACCAGTAATGAAGGACCACAAAGAAAAAAGAGGCCTTTAGGAGATACAAGAAAACAGGGAGGGGGGAGGACAGGGAGGACTACCTGAAAGAAGCAAGGGAGGTGACAAGGGCAGTAAGGATGGCAGAAGCTTTTAAGGAGCTCAGGCTGGCGCAAGGCATTAAGGAGGGGGAGAAGGACTTCTTCAGGTACATCAGGGAGAAAAGAACTGTAAAGAACATATTTTAAGGATTAGGAAGAAAGGGGATGGGTGGAAAAGGGGAGAAAAGGCAGAAGCACTTAATGAATACTCCTGCTCAGTATTTACTAAGGGGGGGGGAGAGATACCTAAGGGGGAAGGGAGGGCAGTAACAGAGGGGAAGGGGGTGATGGATGGGGTAATCACAGAACATAGGGTGCTAGAGGGCTTGAGGGTGCTGATGGTGGACAAGGTGCCAGGGCCAGATGTGTCCATCCCAGAGTACTAAAGGAGCTGGCGTAGGGTCCAAGCGGGGCCATTGGCAGAACTATTCAGTGCCCCATTGGACTCAAGGTGTGTACCTCAGGACTGAAAGATAGCTCACATGGTTCCCCTCCATAATAGTGGCCCCAAGGATGAACCTGGGAACTATAGGCCAGTGAGCCTCTAATCCATCGTGGGGAAGCTGATGGAGACAATCCTGAAGGAGAGGCTGGTGTCTCTTCTGGAGGCCAACGGGTTGCAGGACAACAGACAGCATGGCTTTGTCACTAGTAGATCCTGTCAGACCAACCTGGTAGAATACTACAACTGGGTAACTAGGCAGTTGGACAGGGGCCATGCCATCGATGTTCTGCATCTGGACTTCAGCAAGCGTTCAACTCTGTGCCACATGGGAGACTGAGAAGTAAGCTAGAAGGCATGGGGGCAGGTGCTAGGATAGTGGGATGGATAAGGAATTGGCGAAGTGGAAGGCAACAGAGGGTGGTGGTGGATGGGGAGCTCTCATCACCAAGGGAGGTGACGAGTGGTGTTCTGCAGAGCTCAATGTTGGGATCAGTGTTATTTGGCATATCCATTGCACACATTTCGGTGGGTATCAAGAGCAAGATCAGTCTGTTTGCGGATGATACCAAGATGGGGCTGGTGGTGGATGACATTGGGGGTTGTAGGAGGATCTGGCAAAGCTGGCGACCTGGTCGGACACCTGGCAATTGGGGTTCAATGCCCAAAAATGTAAAGTGCTGCATTTTGAGGCAAAAAAACAAGAAGGAGCTACCAGCTGGGTGGGGTAGAGCTAACGGTGACTGAGGAGGAAGTTGATTTGGGGGTACTCATAATGGGATCAATGAACAACTCAGCTCAGTGTAGGAAGGCAGCTGCAAAGGCCAACAACATGCTGGGTTGCATTGCTAGGAGTATTTCATCAAGAAGGGGGGAGATTATTCTATCTTTGTATAGATCGCTAGCAAGGCCGCACCTGGAGTACTGAGTGCAGTACTGGTGCCTGTACCTGAAGAAAGACATTAGTCTGCTGGAAGGGGTGCAATGCAGGGCCACAAAGATGATCCACAGACTGGGGGACTTACCATATGAGTGCAGACTGAGGGAATTGAATATATACTTGCTAGAGGAGAGGATAGACAGGGGGAATATGATAGACACCTTCAAGTACATGAAGGGCATCAACAGGGCTGGAACGGAGGGACTATTCAGAGTAAGGGAAGGGAGGGATACCAGGGGCCACGCTATGAGATTGGAAAGGGGTAGATTCAAGAGGGAGATGAGAAGACACTTTTTTACGGAGAGGGTGGTGGCAGAGTGGAACACATTATCATCAGAGGTGGTATCCTGCAGGACAGTGGACTGCTTCAAAAGGGAGCTAGGACAGGGTAAGAGGGGAGGGAGGGAGGGGCAGCTGTTGAAGGGGTGGCTAGCTGCAAAATCGAGCAGATTCATTAGACCAATAGGCCTTTCTCTGCTGGCAAATTTTGTATGTTCGTAGAATATCTGGGCCTCGCATTGGCGATGAAGTGGGCCACACACCAGTGATGCCGGACCCTGGTATATCTGGACCCTGCACCTAAAACAACAGACCCCGCTATATTGGAGCACCGCACCAGCGACAAAAGACCCCGGTATATCTGGGCCCAGCGCCAGCGACAAAAGACCCTGAAGAAGGACCTCTGTATATCTGGGCCCTACATCAGCATTGATAAGCAATGGTATATTTTATTTAATTTATTTTTATTTATTGAGAAATTAGACTTACAACCTTTGAGCTAAGAGCTCGTTTACAAAGGATCCTCATCAACAGTTTTAAAAGATACATTTTGTTGCAACAGCAGAATTGCAGCAGACAGTTTTGACAAAGTAGTAACACAAACTAACATAGAGTTTACATAGGAAAGGGCAGCAAATACAAGTTCCAAATTTTACATGTCAGAATATAAATTAAGCTGCTAGAGGCATTGTCAGTTTCCCAGTAGTGGTGCACAATGAGCAACAAACTGAGAAGGATCCTGCACCAGCACTAATGGAACCTGGTATATCTGGACCCTGCATCAGCAACAATGGACCCTGGTATATCTGGGCCCTGCACCAGCAACAATGGAACCCGGTATATCTGGGCCCTGCACCAGCAACAATGAAACCCAGTATATCTGGGCCCTGCACCAGCAACAATGGAACCCAGTATATCTGAGTCCTGCACCAGCAACAATAGACCCCAGTATATCTGGGTCCTGCACCAGCAACAATGGAACCCGCTATATCTGGGCCCTGCACCAGCAACAATGGAACCTGGTATATCTGGGCCCTGCACCAGCAACAATGGAACCCGGTATATCTGGGCACTGCACCAGCAACAATGGAACCTGGTATAGCTGAGCCCTGCAGCAACAACAGTGGAACCCAGTACAGTATATCTGGGCTCTGCAACCAGCAACAATGGAACCCGGTATATCTGGGCCCCGAACCAGCAACAATGGACCCCGGTATATCTGGGCCCTGCATCAGCAACAATGGAACCTAGTACATATGAGACCTGCACCAGCAACAATGGACCCCGGTATATCTGGGCCTTATACCAGCAACAATGGAACCCAGTATATCTGGGCCCTGCACTAGCAACAATGGAACCCAGTATATCTGGGCCCTGCACCCGCAACAATGGAATCTGGTATATCTGGGCCCTGCACCAGCAACAATAGAACCCGGTATATCTGGGCCCTGCAACCAGCAACAGGGGAACCCAGTATATCTGAGACCTGTACCAGCAACAATGGACCCCGGTATATCTGGGCCTTACACCAGCAACAATGGAACCCGGTATATCTGGGCCCTGCACCAGTAACAATGGAATCTGGTATATCTGGGCCCTGCACCAGCAACAATGGAATTCGGTATATCTGGGCCCTTCACCAGCAACAATGGAATCCGGTATTTCTGGGCCCTGCACCAGCAACAATGGAACCCGGTATAGCTGAGCCCTGCACCGGTATAGCTGAGCCCTGCACCAGCAACAACGGAACCTGGTATATCTGGGCCCTGCACCAGTAACAATGGAACCCGGTATATCTGGGCCCTCCACCAGCAACAATGGAATCTGGTATATCTGGGCCCTGCACCAGCAACAATGGAACCCGGTATATCTGAGCCCTGCACCAGCAACAATGGAACCCAGTATATCTGGGCCCTGCAACCAGCAATAGCGGAACCCTGTATGTCTGAGCCCTGCACCAGCAACAATGGACCCCGGTATATCTGAGCCCGGCACCAGCAACAAGGGAAACCGGTTTATCTGAGCCCTGCACCAGCAACAGCGGAACCCAGTATTTCTGGGCCCTGCACCAGTAATAACGGAACCCAGTATATCTAGGCCCTGCACCAGCAACAATGGAAGCCGGTATATCTGAGTCCTGCACCAGCAACAATGGAACCTGGTATATCTGGGCCCTGCATCAGCAACAATGGAACCCGATATATCTGGGCCCTGCACCAGTAGCAATGGAATCTGGTATATCGGAGCCCTACACCAGCAACAATGGAACCCGGTATACCTAAGCCCTGCACCAGCAAAATGGAGCCCGGTATATGTGGGCTCTGCAACCAGTAACAATGGAGCCTGGTATATCTGGGCCCTGCACCAGTAACACTGGAACCCGGTATATCTGGGTCCTGTACCAGCAACAATGGACCCTGGTATTTTTGGGCCCTTGCACCAACAATGGAACCCGGTATATCTGGGCTCTGCACCAGTAACAATGGACCCCGGTATATCTGGAACACACACACTCACAACAGTGGAACCCAGTATATTTGAGCCCTGCACCAGCAACAACAGATCATGGTATATCTGTGCCCTACTCCTGCAATAATGGACCCTGGAATATCTGGCCCAACACCCACAGCCACAGACCCCATTATATCTGGGCCCTGTATTCACAAAAATGGACCCCAGTATATCTGGACCCTGCACCAACAGACCACAGTATATCAGAGCCCCGCACCAGTGACAAAGGACCCCAGTATATCTGGGCCCTACACCAGCGACAAAGGACCCTGGTTTATCTTGGGCCCTGCACCAGCAAAGAAGGACCACGGTATATCTCGGCCAAACCAGCAACAATGGGCACTAGTATATCTGGACCCTGCACCAGCAACAAAGGACCTCAGTATATCTGGGCCCCCCAACCACAACAACTGAGCCTGGTATGTTTGGACCCCACATCAGCAAGAAAGGACCCTGGTACATCTAGGACCTGTACCAGTGACAAAGGACTCCAGTATATCTGGTTCCTACACCCACAACAATGGAGCCTGGTATATCTAGACCCCACACCAGCAATGGAGGACCCTGGTATATCTGGGACATGCAACAGTGACAAATGTCCCTGGTATATATGTGGGACAGAGTGAGATAGTTTGCAAATTCACTTGGATACCTTTTTTCAATAAAATTCAGGTTGTCAAATTTAAGATGCAAATCAAAGTTCTTTTTTATCGGTAACATGGCCAGAACAAAGGTCCACAGTTAGAAGCTTACACCTGCCCCAGCACTTTGACTTGCAATGAGTCTTCCTCACCCCTGAGGAAGACTCATTTGTCAATCAGCACTGGGCAGATGTAAGCTTCTAACTGTGGACCTTTGTTCTGGCCATGTTACCAAATAAAAAGAAATTTGATTTGCATCTTAAATTTTACTAGACCTGCATTTTATTGAAAAAAGGTATCTGAGTGCATTTGCAAACTATCTGACTCTGTTTGCTGTGTCTGAGCTGGCTGCCCTTTAGTATTTGCACCACCCATTCTAATCACCGATCGCAGCACCACCTGCTGTAACTATATCTGGGATATGCAACAGTGACAAAGGACCACGGTACTGTATATCTGGGTCCTGCACCAGTGACAAAGGACCTTAGCATATCTGGGTCCCACACCAGCAATGAAGGACCCTGGTATGTCTGTGCCCCATATCAGCAACAACAGACCCACCACTAATAGTACCAAAAATACACAAATCCATTGTTGACAGAGTTATACAGAGCAGAAAATTCCTGAGAACAAACAAAGCCTTTGTTGACATCAAGGGATATTATATTATATTATATTATTAATATATTATAGAAGTTATGCTTACAGACATTGTAATAATACATATCACATTAAAAAACTTATGAATCCAGCCAAGGATGAGGAGATTGAAACCCAAGACTACATAATTGCTAAGCAAAGGGAGTCATTTATCTTTAGAAATGCTCACGTGATAAGGTTTACTTTGCTAAAATCTTCAGAGTATTCAACACTAGGGTGGGAGAACACAAACATTCTATAAGAGGGAAAGCCATGAATTCTCCACTGACAAGGCATTATGTGGAAAATAATCACGGTTGCCCAGTTTACAAAGTTTTGGTTTTGAAAAAGTGTAGCAAAATTCACAGGGTGGCAATGATAAACTGTTAATGTGAGAGGCATACTATATAGACAGATTCAGGCTACCAACCCAATGTTTAGACTTAATGACACTGTAGACTGGCAACTGATTAATTATTTTAATCTCAAATATTCCTTGCCCTTATAGGAATTCTGTAACAAAATTCCCCCCAACTATTTGTTACAAGACTAGTAGTTGCCGGCCCAGTGGCGTGAAGGGCTGAGGCATTATGCCTTACCTCCTGCCACGCTGGTGACCCATGTTCGAGGTACGAGCAAATCACCAGGGGTCAGCCAGAGAGGGAGAGGATCAAGTGTCCAGGGGACAGCTCTCCTCTCCCGGGAAGGGTGGGGAACATGGACCAGCACTCGCCTGACACCTAGCAGAGGCTAAGTGTTGGCATGCCAAGTCCCATATATTTGGGGGGTGGAGGAGGAGCAGCCGACCAACATGCAGCATGTGGGCACATGCCACTGTTGGCACTGCATGCTCCCCCTCTGCAGGAAATGTGGAAAACAACAGGTCCTGGCCACGCGGCATGAATACCATCCCCCACAGGTAATAACCCTGAGATGACACCTCCCGGGCTGGATCTGTTTCTGGTGGATTGAGTCACTCCCCATAAGCCTGACAGGAAGGGTAAATCGTGTGGGCATAAGGGAGGGGTCTGATCCTTGGGGGATGGTGCTGGGGGGGTGAAAGGAAGGAAAGAGCCAGCCAGGACCATGGGGGAGAAAAGGTATAACAAAGAAAAAAAAAGACTAGGAGTTAAATTTGTGTGATAGGCAATACAGTACTGTATAATCCTAATCTGTTTTAACTGAGCACTGAAAATCTCAGCCCTTTATTATATGGACACTTGAGCCACTATCCATTTGGAGGTAATAGCATTATAAAATAATCATAATGACCAGGGGACTTGTGAGGGCATGGGACGTTAGTGGTTTCCAGAGGGAACTGATCAGAACAGGAATTGTTTTTTCATAGTCATCATAGTATCATAGTCAATACAAAGCATCATTTAGACTTTTGTCCATTTTGCTTGCTATTTTTTCAAATTTTGTAAAATTTCTGTACTTCAATAATCATAAATTTTATTTTGACTGTAGTTATCCAATCTACCTTTAAAAATGTCCAATGAAGGACTATTTACTACTATCTCTGGAAGTGAATTCCAATGAGGGATTACCCTGTGGCTAAACCAGTAGTTTTGTTTCAGTAGTTTCCATACTTGTTGGTCTGACTGTAATTTACATGTTCTAGTGCTATACATCGTTTGCTTTACTTCCAGCCCCAGATCTTTCTAAGTTTATGGTCCTGAAAAGCTTTATGTACTAAAATCATATCACCTCTCCAACGTCTATATGCAAGTGAATATAGGTTAATTTCCCTCATCCTTTCCTCGTATGGTCTACACTCAAAACCTTTCACTGCTCTAGTAGCCCTTCTCTGTACCCTCTCTATTCTGTCAATTTCACCTTTCTATATGGTGTCCAAACTTGAGAACAATACTCAAGTTGTGTTCTCACCAATGTCCCATATAGTGGCATGAGCACCTCTCTATCTCTACTCTCAATGTGCCTGAGAATACAGTTTAATGTCTTATTTGCTTTGTTTATTATCTGATCGCAGTGTGCTCCAAAAGTAAAGTCGTTTTTTTGTAATTATACCCAGCTCTCTTTCTTCTACAGATGTTTTGAGTATATCCTTACTTATACTATATTCAAACTCTGGATTCTTTTTGACCATGTGAAGGAGTATACACTTTCCCCCGTTTAGTTTAAACTTATACTTTTCTGTCCATTGCTTGATGTGATTGAGGAAATTTTGTAACTTGATTTGATCCTGCACTGATTTTATGACAGTACCCACTTGACAGTTGTCAGCAAATTTTGTGACTCAAATATTTTCAGTCTTACATTATAAGGAGGACATATAAAAGTTAAACAGACAGGGCCCCATTACAGAGCCCTATGGTACCCCACTTGACACCGATATCCAGTCGAATAATAAATCATTTACCATGACCCTATGCCTTCTGTTCTTCAGCCATGATCTTATCCAGTTGATAATGTTATTTTGGATATTTAGTTCATAGAGAGAATCAATTAACTTTTTTGATTGTTGAAAAAAGTCTCAACTTGTAATGTCATTTTAAAAGGATATAAACATTTTAATGAATAGAGACACAAACAGAGAAAGAACTAGCAAAATTAAAAAGTGAGGAATGAGCTGCCAACCTTGAAAAGCAGGGTTCTTTTATTTCAATATCTCTACTCTGGGACACCAGATGCCATTATCATATTCAGACATCAGGAGCCCGATATTCAAAATTTAGTCTGGGCGCAAAACCGAGTTTGCCCATGCAATCTGGGATTAGAGTGGATGGGCAATATTGAAAAGCCCAGTTAGCACAGGAAAACTTGATTTGCACCCGGGCAATGGACAGAGGGGTGTGCAATGTAAATGAAGGGGCGAGGACATGAACATTGGTGCAGTCCAATATTCAGAGTGTGTGTGCCGCACAAGGCCATTTTGCACAGCCCCCTTGCATGACACACATACCGCCAATTCAAACCCCAATTTGAGTGAGCTATCAATCAGTGAGCACATTCTGTATACAGCAGATGCTCTTTGACAGCTGAGTCGGTGGCCAGCTGTGGTAGAGAGTGGAGGTCTGTGCCAGTTGCCAGCTTGTGGAGGGATTGGGGAGAGTGGGGTGGTGGGTCAGTACCTGCTGGGGTGGGGGTCTACCAGACTACCGGGGACAGATGTATTTCTTTTTTTTTATATTGCTTGGTAACTGGGTAAAGCCCACTAGGCAGAAGTGCCTGTTTTCAGGGGTGACCCAGGAGCACTGGGGAGGTTAAGTGACTTGCTCAGAGTCACACAGAAAGCAAGTGGAGGTTGTAGGAATCAAACCTAAGTCTGCTGGATGTGCCCAGTTCATTCACAGTTTGTTACTCTAACCTCTAGGCTATACTGCCAGTATTTAGTATATGGGTGTTTCAGGATAGGGAGGGGGAGAGTGCAAGATTACCAGGGACGTTACAGATTATTACACAAGCAGGTTGGGGATAGGGAGGGGGGACTACTCGACCACCAGGGAAGGTTACAGAGTATTACACCAGCAGATCAGGAGTAGGTGGGGGGGGTCCACTAGACCACCATGGGGTTGTACCACATATACAGGCGATTGGGGTTGGGCAGGACCACTAGCCACCAGGGAGTTTTTTAGGATACAAACAAAGGATCAGAGATTGGGAGGGGAGGGACTGCTAGACACCAGGGATGCCTTGCAATATCGGCTATGGGTGTGGGTGGGGAGAGGGACCACTAGACACCAGGGAAACACTACTGATAAACTTCGGGGATGGCAATCAGTGGGGGGGGGGTGGCACTAGCACCAAGAATAGCTCTCTGGGACCAAACTAGTGGGGGGCTACCCATGCAAATGATCCCATAATTGTCATGCAGTTAGCCCCTCAGGGCCTTGCATGCCCAATGGGCTCATTTGCATGGGTCTGTTTGAATACAGGAAATTTAGAATCAGTGCAAGCCATTATTATACCTTATTTCAGGAACCATGTCTGCCCAGCACTAGGTGACTTAGTGCTGGGTCACAATGGCCTTATATTCAGTGGAATGTTGCTTGTGCACTATTCCACTGAATGTAGCATTTCTGAGCATCTGGGCAAGGGCAAGGTACAGTGCAAATATTAGCACTCCACTTTGCCCAGTTTTGAATATCAGGCCCTTGGTGCCGCACTAAGTGTGAATTGGGCATGACCCCAAGCACCACATCGCTCAAGTGTGTGATCAGTGACGTCAGATGCATGCCGTCATGATGCCAATGTGAGCGCATGTGGGGACACCCAATTCCTTAGCCATACATGGTATATAAAGGTATGTGTGAGGCAAGCACACTGACTTCCTGGGAGCGTAAGCAGGAACCCATGGTACAGAGCCATAACTGACTTGGTAAGTGTTCACTGTATGAGAACTTGCACTGTTTAGAGCAGTGTACTTATATTAATGGAAAACGCTGGTGGCAATAGTAGCTAGAGCAATACTGATGTCTCTCTTTGTAGGCACTACAAAATTAATGAAGTAAGAAGGAAAGGAAGGGAAGGGAAAGGAAATTAAATGATGTAAGGTTTTCTGGATAATGGGGATTTCTAGCAGGAGGATGGAGGTGGTGACGCCATTGTGTCACTCACTGGTGAGGCTCCACCTGGAGTACATTGTCCAGTTCTAGAGACTGCACCTCTGCAAGGATATTGCGAGAGTGGAGGCAGAATAGAGGGGGTCAACCAAAATGGTGAGGAGGTTGCAGGAGAAGCCATATGAGGAAAGGCTGCAGGAACTCAACATGTATTGCCTGGAAAAGATGAGAGTGAGAGGGGACATGTTTGAAACCTACAAGTACCTCACAGGAGTGAACAAGGAGCATGTGGAGGGTCTGTTTCAGAGAACGGAAGGCACTAGAGCAATGAAGCATGCAATGCAGCTCAGAGCAGGACATTTAAGAGAGATGTGCAGAAATACTTCTTCATGGAAAGGGTGATGGATGACTGGAACAGCCTGCCAGATGAGGTAACATAGAAACATAGACTTTGATGGCAGATAAGGACCACTTGGCCCACCCATTCTGCCCATTTCCCTACCTACTGGATAAGCTGCAGATTCTAGTTAACCAACAGCCTACTTCCTGCAACCCCCCACTATAATTGCCTTATGTCTGTCCCATGCATGTTTGAATTCCCCCACTGTTTTAGACCCAATGACCTCCTCAGGAAGGCAGTTCCATGTATCCACCACTCTCCGTGAAAAAAAATGTTCTGCATTACCCCTGAACTGCCCCCCATCTTTAAATTGTGCCCCTTGTTCTTACACATCTCTTTTCTGAAAGATGCTACCCTCCTGGACTTTGTTGATTCCCTTGAGGTACTTGAAAGTTTCTATCATGTCCTCCTGTCCCTCCTTTCATCAAAGGTATACATATTAAGCTCTCTCAGTCTCTGTTCTATGGTTTCTGCTGCAGACCCTGTGCCATTTTGGTTGCCTCCTCTGGACTGCTTCCATCCTGTCTATGTCTTTGCATAGATGAGGTCTCCAAAACTGCACAGTACTCCAGATGGGGTCTCACCAACTGTCTGTACAGAGGGATAACCACTTCCCTTTTTCTGGGGGGGGGGAGCGGGAGGGAGAAAAACTAGGAGGACAAAATGTCCTTGGTATGGCTGGATGAATGCCAACCCCCGCATGTAATGGAGGCAAAGACTGTAGGGATCTTCAAGCATGTGTGGGAAAGGCACAGGGGCATATTAGGTAGAGGAACGGGGAGGGAGTGATACCTATGACCATCTAGGGTTAGTGGTGACAGAACAAGCAGGGACAAGAGGCAGACTGGATGGGCTTAAAGATTTTGTTTGTTTTATTCATTTAAAATCTGGTAAATCCATGGGCCCAAGACCCATTTTCATGGGCAACATCAATCAATAAAACCAACAATCACTCAGACTTATTATTCAAATATTTATATTGGCAGGCCCAGTAGCATTCAGGGCTAAGGCATCATGCCTCACCTCCTGCCATGCTGGCGACCCGTGTTCACGGTGGGAGTGGGTCACCGGCGGTTGGCTGGGGTGGGAGAGGATCACGCAACTGGAGGACAGCTCTCTCCTCCTGGGGAAGGAGGGACACGGAGGCCAGCACATCTCTGACACCTAGCTGTGGCTGGGTGTCAGAGCGCCTGGGTTCCATACGTAGAGATGGGGGTGTAGTAGTCAGCTGGCATGCTGTGGGTGGTAGCATGTGTAACCCCAAGGGGGCGCTATCCTAAGGGCTACCACTTCTGCCTGCTCTGACTGTAACAGGGTGAGGGGCCAAGATCCATTGGCGGGTGCCTCCACCCAGAGGTCGGGGTTAGGACAGTCGAGTATGACTTGGTCACAGTCCTCTGGGTTGCTGCAGCCCCTCTTTCTTCCCACTAGTGGCCCACACAAATCAATCACAGTGTCCTTACCATATACACTTACCCCTCGGCTTGAACCAATCAGCGTGCTCCAGGGACCTCCTGAAAAGTAAGTTGCTGTTACACAGTAATCACTGTACAGTAATTCACCATTATACAATGGCAAGAAAAAATCCTGGACTCTGATTGGTCATTCTTGGGCTGGACCCGTGATGTTATCCCAGTACAACATCACGGGTCTAGTCTCAGCCTCATTGTGAACCTGCTGATGAGCATGAGCATGCTGAGCATTTGCTTGATTGTTTCATCTGCTCTTAAAAAACAAAAACATTTTTCCACACAAAAACATCTTCAAAATGATTTTTTTTATTCTGTATAACAACGAGCCATTGTATAATAGCAATAATGCCCTCCAGGGTGTGTGTCGTTTGGGATAACGTCATGCCTCAGTTGTTGGATGTACTCGGCCTGCGGCCTCGTCCAACCACCTGAGGCGTGACATTATCCCAGCATGACACACACCCTGTCGGGCATTATTGCTTAATTAGCACACAAACTAGCCAGTGTACCTTTGCAAAACGATCAATCTGATTTATTTAGGGGAGAAGTAACAAGGACTGGAGGTGATCAGGTTAATTAGCTTACCACTATAATATATGAGTATCTATCTAGGGCTCTGTGCACAGGCCTAACCTATAAGTCACTGTCTCTGGGTGCCCAAGCCCTAAAGGCTAGTCCCTCGATGCAGCTGGTTGGGGCCCTGACACAAAAGAGCATTTGATTCCTATGAAGATTAAGTAGAGCCAGCAGTCTCAGTTAGTGTCACCAGTACAGAACCCAGAAAGTCATGCCCTCACTAGGACCATTTGACAGGGAGCTACCCTGATTTAGTACTCACAACTCCAGTAGACAGAGTGCTCTCGCACCACTTGCAGGACCAAGCCTGGACTTCAAACACTTCTCCACACATTTATATGCAAGGCAGAGGGGTACCATACCAGGCAGCTGCTGTCCTTCTCGATCACCTGCATGGCATACACCAGGCCAAACCGACGTAGCTTCACTGTTCCTGACAGACTGAGTGTGATTCAAGCAGATTCTCCAGTCTTCTACAGGGTGAGCCTGGTAGGTAGCCGTGCTCCTGCACAGCCTCCTCTGACCACTACCCAGAGGATTTAGTCCGGGTCTACTGACAATTCAAAGTGCCCAACACTGGCCTTACACACGCTTCCCACACGAACGCTCAACTGCGCAGGAGCCCCAAGCTCCTTCCTCGCTCACAGTCACAACGTCTCTTCCCCTTTGGCAGTTCAGGCAGGGAATACTCATTCGAGCACCACCCGATCCCATTGGAGGGCAGCAGATGCCAGTCACTTAATTCTGCCCTCATTGGTGCAAAAAGGCGCCATGGTCCAGAACTCCACTTCCCAGAATCACTAGCTGTATCCCATTGGTCAGCCAGCTCCAGTTTGAGTCCTGATTCTGGTTGCTCACTATTTACGCCATTTTAGTTGCCCCCTGGCTACTATTGGACCCTTCAGAACAGTCATGGTCCAAAATGATGGGGCACAGCACAAAGTTCCAGCTGCAATAAAGGCAGGTTAGACAAACTGCAATTTCACCCATGCTCTAAATGCTTTCAGGGAAACAATTACATCTTTCAGATGTGCTCCTGCTGCGCTCTTAGCAACTGCAGAAATGGAGCGATCAGACAGCAGCCCAGGGCGGGATTTGAGCAGAGAAGCCCCAGTCCCCCCATTAAAACCACCAAAACCTGCGAGTAGGCAGCTCTTAAAGAGACAGAACTGGAGGCTTTAAAAGCACTCACAACTCCCACATTTAGCGGCCTCATGCTGAACACCAGTTAGGCATGGAACATTTAGGCAAGGTCCTGGAAGGCTTTTAGGAACCCCCATTTGTAGCGGGGGTTACACCCTTCCTGGCCTGGAAAGAACTTGGCGTCCACGTCAAGTAGTTACTCTTAAATTACTTTAAGGCAAGCAGTTCACCTTGACAGATCATCAGACCTTTGGTTACATACATTAAATACTGTAATAGACCGGTTCACAATTGTTTGTACAATATTACACACACAGCCAACCTTGTTATCTTTTATAACTCAGGTCATTACCTCTTGCCTCAGGCACCTGGGTAGGGGTAGCCCTTCCCCATTAGCTATCTGAGGGCTAACTGGAGCAGTAGGCCCATACTCAGAGGGTAACACTAACAGTTGGGCATTGTTCCCCAAGACTAACTTGGGCAAGGAACTCAGAGATACATACACCCCTTTGTGGACTACATTTAATAGCAGATCCAGAGGCTGACCCAGAAACTCATAACTTAACCTTACTACAGGCCGTACTTCTCAGCCAGTGCGTCTAGGGGTCTCATTAAAATCTGCTACAGGCCATGGCTCCATTTCAGCCTCACTTAGATTAGTAGGGGGAACCTCCATAGGAGAAAGGGACCCCGTGCCCATAGTACTTTCGGGTACATGACCCTCTATATCAGGACCCACACTACTTGGTTCAGTCAAGGACATTTCTGGCACTACTGGGATACTATCAGGGTACTCAAAGTATTTTTCTTGCTCGGGAAGATCCCTAAAGGGTTTCCCCACATCACTTCCCTCTTCTGAAAAGTCAGACAGCTCAGCCAGCCCAGATAATTCAACCAGGCTCAAAGATCCCACTTCTTCGCCCTTGGTGCTACCCACTTTGTCCTCTGGGAGCATAGACTCCAGGGACAAAGCTGGGGGCTCAGACAGTCCATGAAACCCAACTTCGTCCCCAGAGTTAGCTAGGGGATTGCCCCTAAAGAGTTGTCTCAGTTCATATGAGGGGTAATACTCAACATCATGTTCACTGTCTTCAGACACAGACGAAGGATCAACTTCATCAGAGGGGAAAGGGGAAGGCCCCTGGAGTTTAAGTTCTGAGGAGTTGACCCCTCTGGATTTCTTTTTGGCAGCAGCTCTAGTTATAGGCCCAGGGGGGTGGCATTGAAAGGTTCAGCCTGTATCAAAATTCGTCCAATTGACAGCAGGTGATTTCGGTGTAAAGTTTTTACATCTTTTGAATTGTTTTCAGGCCGCACTTTATACACAGGCAAATCTTTCAATTTTCCTATGACAATATGAGGGAGGTGATGCCATCGGTCAGCAATCTTATGTTTACCATGTAATCCCAGGTTCCTCAATAGCACTCTATCTCCTTCCTTCAGTTCCACTTCTTTCACTTTCTTATCATATCTTTCTTTATTAGCCAAATTCCACTTAGCAGCCATGGTCTGGGCTAGTTGGTAGGCATAATTGAGTTGGGCCTTCAGCTTCTGCACATACTGTAGATGATTAGCCGCTTGAACCCCATTGGGAGAAACCCCAAAACAAACATCCACTGGCAACCTGGCTTCCCTTCCAAACATCAGCCGATATGGGGAAACCCAGTGGCATCACTCTTGGTACAATTGTAGGCATGGACTAAGGCACTGATCTGCTGGCTCCATCTAGATTTGTCTTTAGGGTGCAAGGTGCCCAACATATCGAGCAAGGTTCGATTGAATCTCTCAGGTTGGGGATCACCCTGGGGGTGGTATGGGGTGGTTCTTGATTTCTGCACTCCCCACAAGGATAGCATCTCTTTAATCAGATGGTTTTCGAAATCTCTTTCCTGATTGGAATGGATTCGCTGGGGGGCTCCATAGTGAACAAAGAAATTTTCAACAAGGACTTTAGCCACCGTGGTTGCCTTCTGATCCTTGGTGGGAAAAGCCTGGGCATATGGGGTGAAATGATCAGTGACTACCAATATGTTGCTGATATTCTTCAGATCGGGTTCTAAACTCAGGAAATCAATGCAGACCAGTTCCATAGGGGCGCTGGTAGTGATATTGACCAGGGGAGCAGCTTTCTGAGGCAGGGCCTTTCTTTGTAAACAGCGGCCGCAGGTCTTAACATACTGCTCTACGTCAGCACTCATTTTGGGCCAGTAAAATTGGGTCTGCACTTGGTCAAGAGTTTGGTCTATGCTAAGATGCCCCATGTGGTCATGCAGGGACCTCAACACCAGTTCTCTAAAAGTGGTGGGCAGCACCAGTTGTTTGTCTACTCGACCCTCTCTGTCTACGGTCTCCCGGTATAATAGTTTATTGTTCAGCTTCAACTTTGGGCCTTCTTTGTATAACAGGGTGGTTCTCAAGTCAGCAGACCGCAGTTGGGACACATCTCTCCCTACTTGCAGTGCCTCTAAAGCAGGTTATATCATAGGATCTCGAGACTGAGTCAGCTGGAGACTATCATTATTGAACTGAGGCAGCGTACTAGTATCTAATGCAGAAAAATAGCAGTAAGCAGCAGGTACACAGTTCTCGGATGGACCCAAACAATCCACCATGCAGTCCACAGTATCAGGAGACACCTGTTCTTTCTTGTCAAATTTCTGGCAAAGGGCTCTAATATCGGGTTCGGACAACTTGATTCAATCGGCTCGGGACACAGGCCTCTGGGAGAGAGCATCAGCATCTATATGGTTTAGACCTTCTCTGTATTCAACAGCGTAGTTGTAAAGAGCCACATATGACCAGTGGCATCTAGCTTGGCTGAAGTCTGAACATATGTCAAAGGATTATTATCAGTTTTCACCAGTATCTTAGCCCCATACAAATAGTCATGGAATTGATCAACAATAGCCCACTTTAAAGCTAGGAACTCTAGTTTGTGCACTTGGTAGTTCTTTTCAGAAGGGGTCAAGCTGCAGCTGGCAAAAGCTACAGGTCTCAGACCGTTAGAGTGCTCTTGGTACAGTACGACCCCCAATCCTTGCAGACTGGCATCAGTATGAAGAACATAGGGTTTAGCAAGGTCAGCATAGGCCAACACTGGGGCGTGAGTAAGTTGATATATAATGTCATAGAAAGCTTCCTCACAATCGGCAGTCCAGCTAGTACCAAACACATCATTTGGGCGGAAATAATTTTTTTCAGTCCCAGATTGTACAGTCTTCTTATATTTCTTATGGTTCAGGGGGAACCCTTGCGTGAGATTAAGCAGGGGGCGGATCACCCGACAGTAGTCTTCAATAAATCGTCAATAATACCCACAGAACCCCAGGAATCGCTGTAGCTCCTTCAAATTTCTTGGTTGGGGCCAAGTGGTTAAAGCTTCTACTTTGCTGGGGTCAGTCTCTATGCCTTCAGTGGATACTATATGGCCCACATATTTTACAGAGGTTTGAAAGAATTGGCACTTGTCTATAGATAATTTAAGACCAAAGTCTTCCAGCCGATCCAGCACCTTGAACAATCGACTCTCATGTTCTTCCAAGGAGCTGCCAAACACTATAACATCATCTAAATAAACCAGACATTCGAGCAAATTCATGTCCCCCACAGCACGTTCCATCAGGCGCTGAAAAGTAGCTGGGGCACCTGAAATTCCTTGAGGCATCTGGATAAACTCATAGAAACCTAGGGGGCAAATGAACGCAGTCTTCTCTCGATCCTCTGGAGCCATCGGGATCTGATAGTACCCACTGCGGAGATCTAACACAGAGAACAACTTACTGCCATTTAGACAGTCCAAGGCGTCCTGTATGCGTGGCATGGTATACTGGTCAGGGATGGTCCGCCCGTTTAAGGTACGGTAATCCACACACATCTGAACGGCCCCATTCTTTTTCCTCACTACTACAATGGGGGAAGCATAAGGGCTCCTGGATTCTTGTATCACACCAGCAGCAAGCATCTCTTGCAGATGCCATCTCACATCATCTATGTCAGCAGGGGCCAGGCACCGAGACCTCTCTCGAAAAGGCCTTTCATCATGCAGTTGGATATGGTGCTCAGCTCCTTGCACACATCCCATGTCCCATTCTTTAAGGGGAAAATACCTGGTCTCTTTGGGAAAGCTTTTCACTGATCCTCACTTTCCATTCAGCAGGCAACGGGGAGTCACCAAAATCAAACAAGTCGGGCGATACTCTGTCATCCTTCCCCAAACCCTTGCTACTGGGGAGCACTGCAGTGTCTGCACAATACACACTAGCCAGAGTACAGCCTCTATTTACTCGAATCTCTTTGTCAGACACATTATGAACTTGAACCATCACCCTTCTGGCATAAGCATGGGCTCTAGCAGGCAAGATACTGGGTTTAACCAGCAGTCCCCCAGGCAACTTTCCCTCCCAAGGTGCATCCAGCATCAATAGCTTATTCTTAACATCTTTTTTAATCCGGACTTCCCCTTTCAAAACACACTGGGCATTTGGGGCTAATAGCAACGGCTCTGGATCCTTCCTCCAGACGACACCCACCAGGCCTTCAGGTTCCTCCTGCCTAGCCTTTCTCTGAGTCTCATAGGCCTTCTGGATCAAGGCGGGTATCCTAAGAGCTCGCCCAGTCCTGGACACCTGCTTTTCAGAACACAATTGTGCTAATCGACCAAACATGTGAGCATTGGTCCCAATCAACAAGGGTACCCACCCCATCATGCAGTCCAGAGGGGAGGCATACTAAGGCCAAGGTTTCCACTAGTTCGTCCACCCCAGCAACAGAAGTAGGAAATGACAACCAGATCTAGATATACCCCAGATACGGATAAGCCTTATCACTCAGCCCCCATACATGTAGACCATCCAAGGGTTGTAGTGGCAACTCAGGCAAGTGCATCTGATACCAGTCCTGGAACATAATGGTCACCTAAGAGCCACTATCCAATACAGCCTGGGTGGGTATCCCATTTACTCGCACTGGGGCCTCCATCGAGGGCACCACCACCACATCAGACCATTTGGGGGCACAGCGTTGACAGTTGCTTGGGCATTGGCCCAGGTCACAAAACTCTTCCTAGGGGGTTGGGTGTAGGCCCTGCAATGCCAGGTGATCAGCCTGCTGTTGACCTTCCTTAAATTCTCCGGCAACTGGCACTCAGTCTGAAAGTGTCCATCCTCCCGATAATGGTAACAGAACTTGGGGTCCCGGGGTTCTTTATTGGAAGGGGAATACTTCATCTGTTGGGGGCCATCCTGGGGGCGAGGGGGCTCCCCTTGGCTAGGGCATTTGTTTCTAGATAACTCTGGTTCCCCAAACCTAACAGGGTGGGTAGCAGTTTGCTTCAAGTCCCTCACCAGTTCTAGTAAATTTCTAATCTCGGCCCTCAACTCACTTTCTACTTGGGGATCAGAGGAAACGGCATGCACCCCCACACCTCCTTGTAACTCTGGGGATACATCAGACCCCCCCAAAAGATGGGTCTCATTGGGTTCACTAGACTCAGGGGTTTGGCACAGATTCACAGCCCCCACATAGGGTTCCCACCACTCCTCATCAGTCTCTACTTCTCTAATCTCCCTCATCAATTGACAGTACTCAGGCGGGGCAGCTCATCGATCATGTAACTTAAGTTTTAACAGTATCACACTGGAAAATCTAGCAGATTTTAAAACATGTTCCAACCTGACCTGGTTCAAGGCTCGGCGGTGATCACCCCCCTTTCAATAGGCCTTCTGCAAAGCCCTTTCCACCCTAGTAACAAAGGCGGACAGCTTTTCATTCCTCCACTGCTTGGCAGACTTGAATTTCCATAATAAGTCTTCCCCAGTTTCTGTGCTTCCAAACACTCCTTCTAAAGCAGAAAGATGCTCTGCTGCGGTAGCTTCTGGGCTAGTAGCATGCAAGAACCAAATGGCTTCCAAAACTTTACCCCGCAGGCTCTCCATCAGTCTCTTTCATTTCTTCCCCTCAGAGCATTGCCACTCCTGAACTAGGGGGGTGGCTTAGTCCATCCACACCTCCAAATCATCCTCCGCTGAAGGCATGGGCACTGTGCCAGAAAAAAGTTTTAGCCTACGGTATGAATCTAGCTGCATAGAGGGAACCACTAGGGGAAGTGGGGCCAAAATAGAACACTTGAGAGGCCCAGGAGAGGTACCGGGGGAAGCCTGGGGGGGTGGGGTCACTGGAAAGGTCCAATGCCTGCAGTAACTCTTGGGTAGTCTTCCCCTCCACAGCTAACAATTTAAGCAGTTTATGTTTGAAGCTATTAGTCTGGGCAGACCCCCCGGGGGTGACTGACCCACTCCGGATGTGAATGACCCTCCACCCCTGTTGGGCACCTTCCGGGTAGATCACTGGGGGTACCCTCTCAGGGTCAATGGCTATACTACATAAAAGTAACACCTGCAAAGTCTGATCGAGTAGATCAGCCATACGCCCCTTCACCTCTACCTTGCCCAAACATTTAACATGCTCCAGTACAGAAATAAGATCAGCGTTCGTTGTACCCAGAGGTACATCTAGTAGTAACACAATTCTCTGAGAGTCCAACTCTTCGGCTTCACCCCACCCCATCAGTTTACGTACCATTGTCTTAAAGGGGTCCAACTTAATTTTAGCCATGATATCCCCTTCCAGCTTTTCCTTCAATTTTATCTATAGTTAGGTACTTCGTTCACTCGGCCACTAGGGGACGCTAATCCCAGTGGTGCCTCCACAATGTAACCCCCAGCGGGTGTTATCCTAAGGGCTACTACCCCTGCCTGCTCTGACTGTAACAGGGCGAGGGGCCTAGATCCGTTGGCGGGTGCCTCCACCCAGAGGTCGGGGTTAGGACAGTCGAGTATGACTTGGTCACAGCCCTCTGGGTTGCTGCAACCCCCCTTTCTTCCCACTAGTGGCCCACACAAATCAATTACAGTGTCCTTACCATATACAGTTACCCCCCCGGCTTGAACCAATCAGCGTGCTCCGGGGACCTCCTGAAAAGTAAGTTGCTGTTACACAATAATCACTGTACAGTAATTCACCATTAACACACAAACTAGCCAGTGTACCTTTGCAAAACGATCAATCTGATTTACTTAGGGGGAAAGTAACAAGGACTGGGGTGATCAGGTTAATTAGCTTACCACTGTAATATATGAGTATCTATCTAGGGCTCTGTGCACAGACCTAACCTATAAGTCACTGTCTTTGAGTACCCAAGCCCTAAAGGCTAGTCCCTCGATGCAGCTGGTTGGGGCCCTGACACAAACAAGCATTTGATTCCTATGAAGATTAAGTAGAGCCAGCAGGCTCAGTTAGTGTCACCAGTACAGAACCCAGAAAGTCCTGCCCTCACTAGGACCATTTGACAGGGAGCTACCCTGATTTAGTACTCACAACTCCAGTAGACAGAGTGCTCTCACACCACTCGCAGGACCAAGCCTGGACTTCAAACACTTCTCCACACATTTATATGCAAGGCAGAGGGGTACCATAACAGGCAGCTGCTGTCCTTCTCGATCACCTGCATGGCATACACCGGGCCAAACTGACGCAGCTTCACTGTTCCTGACAGACCGAGTGCGATTCAAGCAGATTCTCCAGTCTTCTACAGGGTGAGCTGGGTAGGTAGCCATGCTCCTGCACAGCCTCCTCTGACCACTACCCAGTAGATTTAGTCCAGGTCTACTGACGATTCAAAGCCCCCGACACTGGCCTTACACGCGCTTCCCACGCGAACGCTCAATGGCGCAGGAGCCCCGAGCTCCTTCCGAGCTCACAGCCACATCTCTCTCCCCCTTTGGCAGTTCAGGCAGGGAATACTCATTCGGGCACCACCTGATCCCATTGAAGGGCAGCATATGCCAGTCACTTAATTCTGCCCTCATTGGCGCAAAAAGGCGCCATGGTCCAGAACTCCACTTCCCAGAATCACTAGCTCCATCACCATTGGTCAGCCGGCTCCAGTTTGAGTTCTGATTCTGGTTGGTCATTATTTATGCCATTTTAGATGCCCCCTGGCTACTATTGGACCCTTCAGAACAGTCCTGGTCCAAAATGGAGGGGCACAGCACAAAGTTCCAGCTGCAATAAAGGCAGGTTAGACAAACTGCAATCTCACCCATGCTCTTAAATGCTTTCCAGGAAACAATTACATCTTTCAGATGGGCTCCCTCTGTGCTCTTAGCGACTGCAGAAACGGAGCAATCAAACAGCAGCCGAGGGTGGGATTTGAGCAGAGAAGCCCCAGTCCCCCCCCCATTCAAACCACCAAAACCTGCGAGCAGGCAGCTCTTAAAGAGACAGAACTGGAGGCTTTAAAAGCACTTACAACTCCTGCATTTAGCGGCCTCACGCCGAACACCAATTAGGCATGGAGCCTTTTGGCAAGCTCTGGGAAGGCTTTTAGGAACCCCCATTTGTAGGGGGGTTACACGTGCACAGCACAGCCATTGCTGGCACCAACATTGCTCCACGTCTGGGGGGGGAGTGGGAGGGAGAAAAACTAGAAGGACAAAATGTCCTTGGCATGGCTCGATGAATGCCAACCCCCGCAGTAGCTGCTCCCATGAATGGTAGACACCTCCCAAACTGGATCCATGTTCGGCGGGTTGAGGGATCCCCGCTGCCCCGCCATGGTGGGTAAGCAGTGGAGGAATAAAGGAGGTGCTCTGCGAGCAGAGGACAGGGCTGGGGAGCCAGCGAGATGGAAGGCCACCCAGGAATGGAGGATAAAGGAAAGTATAAAAAAACAAAACATTTACATTGACTCCTGGAAAATAAATATTCTCTTAAGGTGTATCTAAAACTATGGCTAGAGACATTAAAGCAATCAACTGCAGTCAAAACAGTATTGAAGAATGTAGGTAGGTTAGAAAACATAGCTATGTCCAGCCGATGTTTTCATTCTAGGTCCTTTTCTGATGACAAAATCTATGTTTCTCTGTTTCTGATTTTAGTAAAACACTGTTACCACAATTTGTGGTCACATAATAGGGGAACAGACACAGGTTGTGGTTTTGTAGAAGAGGTTCATATCTCCCCTTTGGTGTCATAGGAGGGACTTGATGAGGAATGTAATAACAGATTGTATGACAAGGAATCTGTTACAGGACAGCACGGAAATGTACATTTGAAATGGATGAAAGACAGAGAATATTTAAGGTATCAAGAGAAACTGGTATCTAGTTACAACCACATGTATTAGAAGTAAGTGCTTGAAAATAATTCCGCCTTTAAAAACTTTCCAATACAAATAATTACTGTGAGAATACTTTATTTACTTGTAAATACTTGTTTAGAATTATACCAGTGTACCCTGATGAGAGAGTTAATCTCCAAAACACTGGTGAAGGCATGAATTTGCAACTGATTTAATGTGGTCACTAATAAATGTGTATTAAGTTTTGACACTATTTTGGATGAGTTGGGCCTTTTTCCCCAATCTGCCTGCTGTGTTATTCTAAGAAACTACAGTATTTTGTTTGCCTTCCCTTTATTTGTGGCAATGAAGTAGAATACAGACAAAAATACAGAAGTATTTTTAAAACTCCATTTAGTGTAAGTCCACTTTGGTTACAGTACTATTTCTGACCAGCACGTAGCAACATTCATTGTAGGGGGCATTTGCTAAAAGTAGCAGTAACTGGAGATTTTGATTAACATTCTAAAGAGACTGCTTAGCTCTGTTTTTTGAACGTTAATGGATTTTGATCCTGTAGTCCATGGAGAGCATGTTTTTTTTCTTTTGGTTCTTTTTAAGATGCAATACATGTAGTGCTTTTCATAGCAACCATCCATTAGCACAAATATTACCATATGAAAATTCACTGGAGAGTGCTTACTTCAAAAGAGGAAGGCCTCTCCTCCACGGTTCAGAATTTTGTTTTCTGTCTTCTACTTTGGATTGCATCTGCTCCCCCCACCCCCACCATCCATAGCTTGGCAGAAGGCACCAGGAGAAAGGACTGCTGTGTGACTGAACTTCTCTGCTGGGACTAAAGTAGAAGAACTTTTGTATTTTACCTTTAATTTAGGGTAAAAAAACTAACAATGACCTTTAATTTAGGGTAAAAAAACTAACATACAAAAAAAAAAAAGTGTGTGTTTGGGTTAACTGAACTGAATGGGTATCTGAAGAGTTATCTAGGTGTAAATCTCAGGTGACTGAAAGGACTTAACTGCTGTGAGGTTTAAATTACTTGTAGAAAGATCTGGTAAGTAGGGGGAGTGGCTTAGCTAGAAGGAAGCTACATTTAAAGACTGCCTTAGAAAATTTCAGCTAATAGCTTGGCAGAAGGCACCAGGAGAAAGGACTGCAGTGTGACCAAACTTCTCTACTGGGACTAAAGTAGAAGAACTTTTGTATTTGACCTTTAATTTAGGGTAAAAAAACTAACATGCAAAAAAAAAAGTGTGTGTTTGGGTTAACTGAACTGAATGGGTATCTAAAGAGTTATCTAGGTGTAAATCTCAGGTGACTGAAAGGACTTAACTGCTGTGAGGTTTAAATTACTTGTAGAAAGATCTGGTAAGTAGGGGGAGTGGCTTAGCTAGAAGGAAGCTACATTTAAAGACTGCCTTAGAAAGTTTCAGCTAATAGCTTGGCAGAAGGCACCAGGAGAAAGGACTGCTGTGTGACTGAACTTCTCTACTGGGACTATATTGCCTCCTTCCCTCCACCCCCACCCAAAGCTAGTTCTATTTTTATAGGCACAGGATTTGACTGACAACAGGAACTTCCTGTTTAGGGCAGGAAGTGAGTGATCACAGAACCACCAAGGACCCACCATCCTAGAAGGGCAAGAGTAGCCTCCGCCCCTCTAGCTGCTGGAGGTCTGCCTCTGAGCAAGTAAGTGGTCTACTGCGAAATATAGGATATTCTTGTCTCAGAACAGGATAATCAGGAGCTTAAAGGGCACACAGGCAGAAAGTAAGGAGAGAGAAAGAAACAGAGGAAAGAGTAAGGATTGCAAACAGTTAAGGGGCCAGAAATAAGACATGATTGAGTAGTGCAGTGCAGTGGCTGTGGAGCAGCAGTCTTCCGGGAGATGTTCTGGAGGATGCGGTGTTGTCCCATCTGCAGGCACCTCTCTGGGCTGAGGGAGGAGGTTGCTCATCTCAGGCTGAGTTGGCCAGGATTTGTGGGACCTCCCTTTCATCCAGGGACCACCAGTGCCACTGCCTCAGAGGTTGCCAAGAAGAGGAGCGGTTGGACCACAGTGGGCTCCAGGGAGGGTGAGGGTGGTGGAACAGAGGTGCATCCCTCAGTTGTATCTCTCCAATTCCTATGCCATTCTGGCAAAGTGTGGTTCCTCTATGGAGGCACCCACAGTGGAGACCAAGGAGGATGTTGGGAACCTCCACAAAGGAGACCCACAGGAGGGTGGCAGGGGACCCTGCAGGGGAAGGAAACAACTCCTGGTGGGGGACTCCATTGTTAGGAAGGTAGAACTGGGGAGGAAGGGAGAGGGAGGTAAGGTGCCTGCCTGGCGCCATGGCTTGGAGGGACAGGGAGCGAATCCTCAGGATTGACGGAGCAGCTGCACAGGGGAGGGAGCTGGATGTCATTGTCCACCTAGGGACAAATGACCTGGCTAAGAAAGGGATTAGAGAAGTGCAGGAAGAGTTTGTGGAATTGGGGAGGGGCCTTAGTCAAGTAGCACGCACGGTAACCTTCTCGGAGGTGCTACCCATCTATGGCATAGGAGAGGCTAGGGTGTTCCGCATCATGGGATTCAATCAGTGGTTGAAAAACTGGTGTGGAGCTCAGGGGTTGGCTTCACTGGGGACTGGGGTCCACCTGGAGTGATGCCGCCTATACTGGCATGATGGGCTGCATCTGTCCGGGAGGGAACCAGGATCCTAGGTGATAGGTTTAAATGCTTCATTGGCAAGCTTTTAAAGTAGCCAAGGGGGGAGGCACTGGAAAGGAGCAGGAAAATCCTAGCACCCCCAAATAATCACGGTAGTAAGTGCAGCAAAACACCAACATAGAGGTGTCGATAGGGAGAAGGGCAGGGGTAAATGGAGAAATTAACAAAGGCAAGAAGGACAGGGATGGGGCAAAAGGGAGTAAGGCCATCAGGAAATGGAGGGTAATGAGTACCAATGCCCGTAGTCTGGGCAACAAGCTCCTGAGCTGATGGCCTTAATGGAAGAGGATGCCTGGATATCATGTAGCAGTCACAGAAACATGGTACAAGAGAACCATGACTGGGATGTTAACATACCAGGGTACATAACCTACAGGAGAGACAGGCAGGAGAAGAGGGGGAGGAGTAGCTCTCTATGTAAAGGAAGGGATAAAAGCAACTGAACAAAAGAGTAAACAGGGAGGAGAGGAGGCACTGTGGGTCACCTTGGAGACTGGAAAGGGCACTACAATCCTCACAGGGGTTGTGTACAGACCCCCATGTCAGGGGAAGGAATGGACAAGGATATGATAGAAGGCATTCTTAGAATGGCAGAGAAAGGGGAGATACTGTTGATGGGAGACCTGAATATGCCAGATGTTAACTGGAGCACATTTGCTGCAGCCACATCCAAGAGCAGGGCCATTCTTGATGCCCTACAGGTGGCAGGCATTAGACAGCTAGTTTTGGAACCCACTCATGAGGGAGCAATCTTAGACCTCGTACTCTCAAACGGGGCGATGAGGAGGATCTCAGATTTAGAAGTGGGTTGCCATCTGGGGACAAGTGACCATCAAACAGTGTGGTTCACGTTAAACTCAGCTACAGAGTCAAGCCATACAAAAGTGAGGGTACTGGACTTTAGGAGGGCTGACTTTGGCAAGATGGGAGAGTGCCTCAGAAAGCACTAGCAAACAGGCTAGAAGGAGGTGTGGAGCAACAATGGGAATTATCAAACTGCCATCACAGAGGCAACAAGCCTTTGTGAAGCAAATAAACAAATCAAAACGAAAGAAAAAGCAACTGTGGTTCTCAAAAGAGGTGGCTGTGAAAGTCAGGAAGAAAAAGATAGCATTCCAGAAGTATAAGGAAACACAAAAGGAGCAGGACAGAGAGCTGTACCAGTTAAGGCAGAAGGAAGCAGGGAGGGAAGTCAGAATAGCAAAGGCCCAAACTGAGGAAAAGATAGCCAACTCAGTTAAGAAGGGGGATAAAACCTTTTATAGGTACATCAGCGAGCGTAGAAAGACAAAGGGAGGGAAAGTGAGGCTGAATAGAATGAACGGTGGGTGGGCAGAGGGGGACAGTGAAAAAGCAGGAATACTGAACGAATATTTCTGCTCAGTATTCACAAAAAAGGAGGAGGAAGTGCCTAATCCAATTAACAGAAGCACTCTTGATAGGGGGGTCGATCCTAGTCCTTTCACAGAAGAAAGGGTTCTGCAAGAACTCCGAAAACTGAAGGTGGACAAAGCAATGGGTCCTGATGAAATTCTCCCTAGAATTCTAAAAGAATTAAGGGAGGAACTAGTGAAACCACTGGCTACTCTTTTTAATAAATCATGGGAGGATGGTGTGGTACCAGAGGATTGGAGGAAGGCAGATGTGATTCCCTTCACAAAAGTGGGTCCAAGACAGAGGCAGGAAACTACAGACCTGTCAGTCTGACCTCTGTGGTAGGGAAAGTGATGGAGTCACTTCTGAAGGAAAGAATAGTCAGTACCTAGAGGCCAGTGGAGCACAGGACCCAAGGCAGCATGGATTCACAGCGGGAAGGTCATGTCAGATGAATCTAATAGATTTCTTTGACTGGGTGACCAAAGTAGTAGACTGGGAGGGGCTGTGGACATGGCCTACCTAGACTTTAGCAAGGCATTTGACACAGTCCACACAAAAGATTAATAGTCAAATTAACCAGCCTGGGAGTGGGACCCAGGGTGATAGCCTGGGTAAAACATTGGCTGGACAACAGGACAGAAGGTAATTGTAAATGGAGTCCACTCTGAAGAAAGGGGGTTACTAGTGGGGTACCGCAGGGTTCAGTATTGGGTCCAGTCATTTTTAATGTCTTCATCAGTGACATTGCAGAGGGACTGAAGGAAAGTATGCCTTTTTGCAGATGACACAAAGATCTGCAACAGAGTTGATACACAAGGAGGCGTGGAAAGGATGAAAAAGGGACTTGGCAAGGTTGGAGGAATGGTCAGAAGTATGGCAGCTAGGATTCAATGCAAAGAAGTGCAAAATAATGCAACTGGGAAAAAGAACCCAGGGGAAGAATACACAATGGGTGGGGAGGTAGTAACAACAACAAAAAATGAAAGGGACCTGGGGGTAATCATATCAGATGACCTTAAGGTTAGCAAGCAATGTGAGAAGGCAGTAGGGAGGGCTGGGGTATACTGGGATGTATAGGGAGGCATCATCAGCAGAAAACAGGAAGTTGTTATCCCTCTGTACAGACAGTTGGTGAGACCCCATCTGGAGTACTGTGTCCAGTTCTGGAGACCCCATCTCCGCAAGGACATAGACAGGATAGAGGCAGTCCAGAGGAGGGCAACTAAAATGGTGCAGGGTCTGCAAGAGAAGCCGTATGAGGAGAGACTAAAGGAGCTTAATATGTGGGAGAGGGGGACATGATAGAAACTTTAAGTACCTCAGTGGAATCAACAAAGTCCAAGAGGTGAGCATCTTTCAGAAAAGAGACTTGCAAGAACAAGGGACACAATTTAAAGATAGAAGGAGGCGGTCTAGGGCAATGTGAGGAAGTATTATTTCACAGAGAGGGTAGTGGATGCATGGAACAGCCTTCCTGAGGAGGTTAGGGTCTAAAACTGTGGAGAATTCAAGAATGCATGGGACAGACATAAGGCAATTCTTGTGGGGGGTAGGAACAAATAGGCTGTTGGTTAACTAGGATCTGCAGCCTATCCTGTAGGTAGGTAAATGGGCAGACTAGATGGGCCTAGCGGTCCTTATCTGCCGTCAAAGTCTATGTTTCTATGTTTCTATCCACAACCCCTCCTCAATTTGCTTCCCGCACGTAGTCATAGTTAATTTTTAACCCTTTCACTAAATATGAGGTCACCAAATCACTGGCTGGTCTAAGTTGTAATAAGGGTCAGGGTCTGGACATGTTGAATATAGAATAATACAAACATTAACTTTGACGGCAGATAAGTACTGCATGGCCACCCAGTGTGTCCATTTTTTCCCTCTACCTATACTGACATCGCAGACCCTACTTATCTCCAGCTTTTGCTTTTCATTAAGATTCCATTATCCCTATCCCATGCATTCTTGACTCCCACCACTATTTTGGCCCCCACCACCTCCTTTGGAAGACTATTCCAGGCATCCACCACTCTTTCAGTGAAGAAGTACTTATTTATTTATTTATTTGTTTGTTTGTTTTTGGTAACTGAGTAGGTGCTCTAGACATAGGAAATGCCTATTTTCAGGCATGACCCAGGAGGTTACAATAGGACAAGTACAATACAAGACAAGAATAGTGGTATACAACAATACAAGACACGTAGAGGTATACAAAACCACATTCAGGTGGTGGAATACAAGGCAATACAGGCTAAACAGTCAGTACAAATTTAGTTAAACGTTATAGAATTATAAACAAGTACAGGAACTAAGCAAAACTAGGGCAAGCAAACATAGTGAAAAATTAAAACAAGTGCTGTCAGTGCAATTGGTTTATGATGGTACATACATTTAAACCCAGTAGTTCCTCATGTGTCTCCTAAATCCACCCCCTCCAGCTTCATAGCATGTCCCCTTGTTCTTAAGCATCTTTTCTGCTGAAAAATACTTCCCTCCTGTACCTTATTTACTCCAATGAGATACTTATAGGTCTCTGTCATATCCCCCTCTCCCTCCTTTCTTTCAGGGTGTATGTATTGATGCAGACCCTGCACCATTGTAGCTGCCCTCCTCTGGAAAGCCTCTGCCCTGTCTATGTCCTTCATACATAAATTTGATGGCAGAAAAAGGTGTATGATTTATCTTGCCTGCCCTGTATAATAATGCATGCCCCCTAGGGATTCATGCCCAACCCCCCACCACTGCACCCTTCACCAGACCCTAGTGTCTGTTCCCCTCTCTTGAAGCTCTCCATTCTTTTAAGGGCTGCAGTGGGCAGAGCCCTGCAAACCTCCTGCGATAAAAAAGTAGATTTTTCCAACAGAACAACAGTGTAGAGTGGCCTCACAGTCACCTCCTCATCCATGAAGCACTCTGCACTGTCAATGCATTCTTCCCATAGCACTATTTTTATGCTGCCTTTGCGCATGCACAGTATCGGACATCCATTTCCTCGCTACAACAGCGGTGCAGGAGCTCCCCCTGTGGTCCCAGACCCTGTGATCAGTTAACTGGGGTCCGGAGATTGTAGGGCTGTAGAGGAGAAGCCGCGAAAATATGTATATAAAGAGTGCCAATGAGCATATGAAATGGAATTTATACATACTAATGACCCATTTATGAATATTAATGAACCGTGACTGCCTTCTGCTCATTGGCAGGGTTCATTAATATTCATGAGCGGGTCATTATTATGTATAAATGCAGTTTCATACCGCTCACTTTAAATACATATTTTCACGGCTTCTTCACCATGCCCCTCTAGTCTCCAGACCCCCTCAGCTGATCCTCTCTCTCAGCCTATCTGCTGCAACAACTGTAAGGAGTTCACGACAGTAACCAAATTAGGCAAAGAAGGCCAAAGTAAGTATAGAGCCCTAGGAAAGACCAAATCTATGTAATGTGTTTGGACTGTGTTCCTTGTAATACTGTCTCCACCTTCTCTGGCAGTGTGTCTAGTCCCTGATCATCTATGCAGTAATCCTGTATTACACTTGATGTCTCAGACAAATCTCACTTATCAGGCTAATATGCAACCCATAATTCTCCAAACTGCCCAGCACTTTGTTGAAATGCTCCTATGCTCCTGACTATTGCCTGTGATGAGGATCTCATCCAGACAGCACTGTAGCCCCAGAAGACCCTGCATCATTTACCTCATGACTTGCTGGAGTATGGCAGGGGGTGAGGCCATATGCCAATGGGTATTCTATTATAGTAGAGCAGTTTCATGTATGTAACCATCAGCAAATGCAATTTAGAATCATCCTCGATGGGCATTTGAAGTATGCATGTGCTAAATCTATTTTGTTAAAGCACTGGCCATCTGCCAGAGAAGCAAACAAGTCCTTAATACGTAGCATTAGGTACTGGGCTATGCATAACATAGGATTCTCTATAACTCTGAAATCACCACAGATGCATACTTGGCCATCCTTCTTCGTGACAGGCACAGCTGGAGTAGCGCTTCACTGATCTCTTCGTGGACATACCCTCATCTTTTTGTGAGTCTTTTTAATTCCCTTCTACCTTCTATCACAATGTGTATGGACTAGGTCAAGCCTTACAGAATTAAGACTGGCAGTCTCATTTCAACACTACTTTTGCTTTAATTCCTTTCATAATCCTGAGCTTGCATTAAAGAGTGGTCTGTTTTTCTGCAGCACAGCATCAAACCCTGCCTAAACTACTCTGAGCACCTGATTTAGTTGCCTCGCCTCACACCATTTCATTTTTTTTTTTTTTTTTATCGATTTAGCCTGTCCCAACTTTTGGTATTGTCCACCATGTTCTACTTTTACTGTAATTACTCATTCAATGGATTGTTTCTACTAGTATAGGTTTAGCTGTACCGGCGTCTTTCTTAATATGAAGTGGCACAGTTTAGCATTATAGTCGTTAAAGGAAATTACGACACTGTGAAAGTAAACCAATGTCTAATTTAATCTCAAATTGTTTTCTTTGATGTTGACTGAAATCTAAATAGCATCTTCACCTTTGGTTTTATTTATGGCTACCACATGCACTGCTAAGCAACTGCCACTTTTACATGTATTTTCAGCTTCCACATATTAGTTCCCCTTCTTTGCAATTCAGGCTGAAGACTTTGTTGGGGAGTGGGTGTTCTGGTGTTCCACCCTGTTCTTGTTTTGACATACCACTGACACTGGGGGTACACAATCCCCCAGTGTCACTGTCCCTCTCCGTTGTTGTTGCCTCTGACACTGTTCCACCCCCCCCCCCGACAAACATAACATTGACACTGGGGGTGCCCAATCCCCCAGTGTCACAATCTGAAATAAAAAAAAACTTCTGTTGTAGTTCTTTTTCTTTTGTTACAGAACGGATACAGTACAACAAGGAGAAGCTAAACATAAACACACAAGCAGAGAGCAAAGAGGAGTGAGTGAGAGAGAGGGAAAACAAATGAGATAGGGCACTACCCACAGGGAGCTGAGTAAAAAGGGAGAGAATAAACTAGAACAGGAAGATGCAGGGAGTGGTGCAGTGCACTGGGTGCAGAGCAGTAGTCTTCAGGAAAATGTTCTGGGTGATACGGTGCTGCCCCATTTGCAGGCACTTCCCTTGGCTGAGGGTGAAAATTGGCAGTCTCCGGGCTGAGCTGGCAGGAGTATTGGAAACCTTCACCCCACCCAGAGGCCACCATGTCCCCAGCCACTGTCACAACAGCTGCCTGGACAGGGGGCAGGATGGACTATGGTGGGCTCAAGAAGGTTGAAGGAGGGGGGGGTCAAAGGTACATGCCCCATCCAGTCCACCTTAAGAACTCCTATGATGTATTGAAGGAGCTGGAGAGGCCCACAAGGAAATATGAGGTTGTGACCAGGGAGGAGGCGAGGGTCCTCCAAGAGGGAGACCCATTGGTGGGAGGAAGAGGACTCCAAAGGAAGAAGAAGGTACTCCTGCTGGGGGACTCAATTATCTGGGGATGGTTCTAGGCACAGATAGCAGGGAGGAGAGGGAGGTAAACTGCCCACTTGGAGGAAAGGGGAGCAGATCCTGAGAATCGTTAAAGCAGTGGTGAGGAGGGGGGATGGAGGTTGTTGTCCACCTAGGAATGAATAACCTATCCAAGGACAGGGAAAGCACAGAGCAGGTGCAGGAAGACTTCAGAGAGTTGGCAGGATGCCTGGAGCAGGTGGCAAGCTCCGTGACCTTTTCAGAGGTGCTGCTAGTCCATGGTATGGGGAAGGATAGGCATCTCCATATCAGCAGCTTCAACAAGTTGTTGAAGGGCTGGTGCAGCGAGAAGGGGTATGGTTTCATTGGGGACTGGGTCCCACTTGGAACAATGCAGTCCTGTTCAAGCGGGATGGACTGCAGCCTTCCGAGAGGGGGAGGCAGTGCTCAGTGAACAGTTTAAATGAATCCTGGAGGAACGTTTAAACTAGGGGGGGGCATCAACGGGAGCAGGGAGACGTAAGGAGCCCACCTCCACAAGCTAGAGTAGCCAGATATGAGGAACAGGAATGTAGGTTGTGGTCAAGGACACCAGTACCAAATACAAAGGGAAAGGCAGGGGTGGGATGGCAGGACAAAAAGGAAAATGGGGTTGAGGGAAAGAGGCAGGAAGGCACACACAGGACTGGCGGGAGGAGAGGCAGCAAAACATGGAAGGCTACAGATGTCCACAGCCTGGGAAATAAAATCCCTGACCTGGAGGCCTTGTTACTAGAGGCAGACCTGAACATGGCTGCAATAACAGAGACCTGGTACACCGCAAATCATGTCCGAGACACAAATGTTCCAGGTTATGCTCTATTCAGGTGAACTAAGGAGAGTAAAAAAGGGGGAGGGGGGAATGTCCCTGTATGTAAGAGAAGGCAACAGGGAGACAGGGGAGGCCGAGGCACAGTGGGTCACCCTTGAGACAGGCAATTGCACAGCAATCCACACAGGGGTGATCTATAGACCTCCAGTTCGGGGGGAGGATATGGATGATAGGGATCTAGTGGATCAAATTCACGATAAAGCAACAAAAGGGGAGGTATTGCTGCTGGGTGATTTCAATATCCCAGATGTGGACTGGACCATCCCAGCAGCTGCTTCAACCAGGAGCCATGACATCCTGGATTCCCTACAGGGGGCATGCCTCAGACAGCTAGTGGTTGATCCCACAAGAGACAGGGTGATTCTGGAGCTTGTACTGACAAATGGGGCAGAGTCACCGACGTCCAGGTGGAAGGTCAACTGGGATCCAACGACCACCACATAGAGTGGTTCAGTGTGGGGACAGAGACACAAGATAGTTACACAAAGGCAAAAGTCTTAGATTTTAGGAGGGCAGACTTTGCTAATATGGGGAGGTGTATCAAAGGGGCCTGGCAAAAAAGGAGATAGGAGGGGGAGTCGAGGAACAGTGGGAACACCTGAAGACAGCCATAGAGCGGTGACAAAATAATGTTTCAAGATTGTATACAAAGGCAAGAGAAGAAGAAAACCACTATGGTTCTCAAGGAAGGTGGCAGACAAAGTAAAGGCTAAAAGGGCAAGTTTCAGGAGATATAAAGAGACTCAAAGTGAGGAAGACAGGGAGGTGTGCCTACAGAATCTAGGGGAAGGCTATAATGAGCACAAAGTTGCAGACCAAAGAAAGATTAGCACAGATGGTGAAGATAGGGGACAAGACATTCTATAGGTACATCAGCAAAAGAAGGAAAACCAGGGCAGGGATTGTAAGGCTCAGAGGGGATACAGGTGAATGTAAGGAGGGAGACCTGGAGAAAGCAGAAATACTGAATAAATACTTCTGTCCGGTATTCACTAAAGAGGGGTTGGGGCAGAGACCACAGCTGGGTAACAGACACAAAGTGGGGGAGGTAAACAAGTCCATTCACAGTGGAGATAGTCTTAGAGGAGCTCACAAAACTGAAGGTGGGCAAGGCAATGTGGTCAGATGGCATACACCCAAGGATATTAAAGGAGCTGTGTAGAGAGCTAGCAGCGCCTCTGGCAGCCATGTTCACTGAGTCACTAAACAAAAGAGTGTTTCCAGAGGGCTGGAGGGGAGCACATGTGGTCCCTCTACTCAAAGGTGGTAGTAGGGAGGAGGCAGGGAACTGTAGGCTAGTCAGCCTCACCTCAATAGTGGGGAAGATCATGTAGGCACTGTTGAAGAAAGAACTGTGGCACACTTGGAATCCAGTTGGTCCCAGGATCTGAAGCAACATGGATTCACAACAGGAAGGTCATGTCAGACCAGTTTGGTAGATTTTTTTGACTGGGTGACAAAGGAAGTAAGTTGGGGAAGGGGTGTTGGACGCTGCTACCTTAATTTCAGTAAGGCCTTCGACACCGCCCACATACAAGGCTGGTTAACAAGATGTGTGGCCTGGGCATGGGGCACAAGGAGACAAATTGAGTTAGGAACTGGCTAATGGATAGGACGCAGAGGGTGATGGTAAATGGGATCCAGTCAAAGGGGGGGTGATCAGTGGGGTACCTCAGGGATCAGTTCTTGGACCAGTCCTGTTCAGTTGTCTTCACTGGTGACATCATGGTAGGGCTGAAGGGAAAGGTCATCCTGTTTGCAGATGACACCAAGATCTGCAACAGGGTGGACATTTCAGAAAGGGTGGAGAAAATGAAGAGGGACATGGGAAAGCTCAAAAAATGGTCTGAGCTGCAACAACTAAGGTACGATGCAAAGAAGTGCAAAATAATGCACCTGGGATGAGGGAACCCTGGGGAGAGCTACAGGATGAGGGGGGAGTTGCTGACAATCACCAGGAAAGAAAGGGTCATGGGGGCGTGGCGGGTTAATACGAAGTTTACTCATGCCATGGGCCTATCATTATCTTTTCAAGGGGGGGCCACACACGTATTTTTGGCCACTCACTTTTTTTGGATGCCAATTTTTTTTTCTTTTTTGAAGACAGTCACAGACTGTGCAGCAGTGTCCATTCTTATTTATTATACAATGGGGTCCAAATATAGGAGATTCTGACTAGCTGACTGGCATCTTTGTGCCATGGTAAATCCTAGCATAACTCATGCAAAAGGTGCCAGTCGGCCCCATCTAGTATCCTCACTTTCTCAAACCAATCCAACCTACAAGATGACAGGCAAACCACCATCTTGACTTCCACTAAACTGCTGGTAAGCCGCAACATTAAAATATGGATTTAAAAATGCACTTTTCAGTTAACACACCATCGGTGCATTACATCTCATAAAGTTCCCACCAAACACTGAAGACAAAACCCTCCTTCCGATATCTTCACCCTCCGTTCCAGAACTGGCAAACACAGGGATCAGTAGGGCATCCACAGCAAGACACACATTTTAAAAAAATGCCTACTTGATTCCCCGCTAAACCTCCGGAAAGCCACGATGCTAAAGAATGGATTTTAAAATATGCTTTTCAGTTAATACACCGTCAGTGCAGTACAGCTCATAAAGTTCCTACCAAACATTTAAAACAGACCTCTTATCGATATCTTCACCTTCTGTCCCAGGACTGGTGAAGACAGGAACTAGTAGGGCAGTCACGGCAAGACCCTTGACAATCGCAGACACCAAGACTGTGACCCGTCTTGTCATAGACGCTGCTGCCACAGATCAGCACCAATCGGTCACTGCATCCAAACCACAGCAATGGTCACAGCAAACATCACAACATCGAGGATAATGCCTGGTGTACAGGTGATAACCATGGTGTAATCATCTCGAGTGGTTGCTAGGGCATCAGTAAACCTCAAGAGTGCAGCTCAAGAGGTTTACAATTGCCCTAGCAACCAGATATTACCATGAGACCTGTGCATCAGGCATTGCCATTTATAGTGTATGGAACTCAACATGAGAAGTTACCCCACCTCGCCGAACACAAGTAATTTAGCCTTACCTTATTAATGAATCTGCACTACAGCCACATGATTGTGTAGGAAAACAATTTATTAGGATACACGGACTGAATGGCAGCAGGCCAAAATAGCACCAGAGTTAAAAATCTCCATCAGACATAGTTGCTAGATTCAGTAACAGTAAACTGAGACAACTGGAATGTTATTTGAATACTGTACTGAGGCTAAAATCACATTCTGGGTGTGTAGAATGCTGAATTATACTGGCATTCCATTTTGTAAACCCACTGCTATGACATAGATGAAATAAGTTTATAAGGTTCTGACATCACAGCAGTGGGATTACATAGAGGATAATGGCTGGGGATCAGGTGATAACCACGCTGTAATCACCTTGAGTGGTTGTTAGGGCAACATGGTAAACCCGATCCCCAGCCATCATCTTTTATGGTGGCTAATAGGCACTTACCATACATTATATAGAGGATAATGGCTGGGGATCGGGTGATAACCACACTGTAATCACCTCGAGTAGTTGCTAGGGCGACATGGTAAACCTCGAGAGCGCAGCTCGAGAGGTTTACTGTAGTCCTAGCAACCACGAGAGGTGATTTCAGTGTGGTTGTCACCTGATCCCCAGCCATCATCTTTTATAGTGTATGGTCAAAAAAACACTGTTTGCATTCTATGTGTGAGAATTATGGAACTCTGGTGCATTCTTTTTTGTTATGCCACTGTTTGAAAGTTCCGAAGTGTGGTTAACAACTTTTAAAATTCTAATTATACAATGGGGTATGAATATCCTGTAACCTCATTGGTCAAAATACATCACATGACTGTGATAAATCCTCCAGTATACCCACTGTAAAAGTTTTATATCACTATAAAAACAAAAACAACAAGTTTAACATTGTATAATAGCAATATACCATGACAGGGAGTGGGTATATGGGTGGATTTACCACTTCTGGTGTGGTTAAGTCACTCAGCTGCGCCTCGTGACCGAACCACACCAGGCGTGGTAAATCCACCAATATACCCACTCCCTGTCATGGTATATTGCTTAAACAGTGCATAACAAAGGTGTGTGACTGCTGATTATGGTGGTTAATAGGCACTTACCATACATTATAAGGTTGTAATCTGCTTGATTTCAGTGGGTAATAAGGGCATTATAATATGCTATTCCCCTGAGTCACTCCGATATTTCAATATTTCCTCCGGACCACAAAGTGCACCCGGAAGCTAGGAAACACGTGTCTTGTTTCCTTGCAGATATCAGAAATCTTTTTTGGGGGAAAAAAGTGGATTTTTTGTCAGCATAGTATCTGTGAAATTTCAGTGTTGTGTAGCACATTGTAAAACATGATCTTTTATATGGGCATTTTTATCCAGGCATAATTAAATGTTTTTCTAAAGTGAAATAGGGGTCACACCTATGAGGCTATTCCACTGTATTACAGTTCTAAATAAATTAACTTTCAGGGAACAGCAGTTATGGCTGGACAGAGGAGGATCCCCTCAACCCCACACCCCCACTGGCACAGTACTATCATGTTCCTTATCCACTATGCCTGCACCATGGATTGTAAGACACAAGAGGCAGGAACAATTTAAAATGACTACTCAGGAAACTATTAAAAATGACTATCCATGAAAAGCAGACAGTGAGACAACAGGACTATTTTTTCAGGTGTTATAATAAATTCAATAAAAATCATTTAAAATGCCCCCCCAAAAAATTATTTCTTTTTTGATACAAAAAGAGAAGGGGGCCATTGTATAATCACAATAAACCACTCCAAGGTGTGGGTTATATATAGGATTGTGCATGGGGGAGTTGACAACAGGGCTATTCTTTCACCGAGTTGGCACTATGACGGCGGATTACCTCGAGGCGCGGCTGGAGAGGTAATCCGCAAATCGCGAAATGCGGTGTCAACTGTCCCCATGCACTTTCTTTATAGTGTATGGTGGAACATCGTTTTTTGGGGGAAAAAAAATCACTACAGCATGTTTCTGCTTCAAAACCTTTTTACTGGGTTACTAGAAGGAAAAAAGAACTTTACATTTTGAACGTGTTCACGCTTGACATTTTAACTGTTTAAGAACTTTACATTTTGAACGTTTTAACCCTAAACACTAGTACTGCCGCCGATATTGCTGCTTTCGCTATGTGTCCTGTCTATGGAGTGAGCCCTAACTGTCAAATGCTGCTGGAGGACAGTGTGCGACGTTCGCAGTGCAGTAGAAAAAATCGTTCTGTTGCACTGCGAACGTCACTAGTGTGTGACTACAAGGTTTCGACAACGATGGATTTTGGTGGAGAACCACATTCCACCATACACTATAGTGGGATTTACCTGTGGCCTCATGGCCAAACCCCACCAGCCGTGGGTAAATCCCAGCATAACCCAACACCCAGTCATGGTTTATTGCTTAAATAATTAATGGCTTTGCCTTTTTCCCATAGGGAAACCGTGGTGTAATTGCGTTATAAAGCGTTTATAATGGCAAACATGTCACTGATTTCCCTCACTCTGCCGCCCGCTGCAACTCTTCTGTTCAGACTGCTGGGCACTTTTTCTCTCAGAGACTTAACCGCCACTCAGAGTCGGTAAGTAAATTACAAACAGAAAACCTATGATAAGGTGGGAAAGTTATCTTTTTACTGGTGAGGAAACAAATGTTTTAAAATAAATAGAAAACGGCACCACAGACCACATCCTGAAATGAAACCAGACTGCGGAGGGCCCTGGAACCTATATTTGTTTTATATAATTGCTGTGGCGAAAAAGGCAAACCCAGCAATTGTATAAAATCAAATATAAGGGTGGTGTGTTAAAACTTGAAGTTTACACACCCTTGGGGTTGAATGCTAACATAAACCCTTGAGCGCCGCTCTCGGGGTTTATGAGCATCTAACCCCTCTGGTGTGTGTAAACTTCTCGTTACACACACCACTCCATATTTTATTCTATATATAACACACACCTTGTCATGCCTTATTGCTTAAGTAAATGCAAAACAGGAGAAATCAGCATTTGTACTAAATGTGCAGTTAGAGATGTGGTAAAAAAAGGTGATTATGGAAATCTGCGTGCCTGTCTGCCATGCTGCTGGTAATGGAAACAAAATGTTATTAGATTTCCCAGTTATATACTATTTCTATGGTGACTAGGGCAGAATGTAGTCATTGCCATAGTAATGCTGGTAGAGAACCAGTAAAACAATTTCTCTGCTCAACCCAATGAAAAAGATGAGTGTGGCCACTTTGAAGGGGAGCGCAGCAAATTGTTCGGCTGAGGCAGTCGTTGCAGTTGAACCGAGCAACTCCTATCAGTCTCTATGGTTGTCTTGCTGCATAAATAAAGCATTGTAAATTGTGTTTTTTCCCCAAACTCTGCTGCATTAATTAGGAATATGGAATCCCATCTTAACAGTTGAGCTTGCTGTGTGCCGGTAAATAGTTTCTACCAGTTCTGTTGAGAGATACGGCAAGTGGGCCCTATAGCAGTGCTGAGGTAAGGAGGAACCCAAACGAGCATAAAAGTTATAGACTGATCTATTCCTAATGGCTTTGCTGTTTTGCCTTTTTTTTATGTGAAACATTTAACTTTGTCACATACAGCACTGATTTGGTCAGTCATAGATATGTACACGTTGATGCCTGCTTGACTAGAGATTAACTTCTCTCTCTCTCCTTTTTTTGTGCTTGTGATTTACATGAAGTTAGACAGTCTAAAACAAGGGTTGCCCATGCCACTAGTATTTCCCGTTGGCAACATATCTCTGTTGATGGGCCTGCACTCATGTCTGAAGTTTGTCATGATCCCTTTCAGCGTTGAGCCACAGACCATCGGAGCAAAATGGAGATCTTCACCCTCCAGTTCAGCAGTTTCAGTGCCGAAGCAGGACTACATGACGTGGGGTAACACAAGGGATATGCTGAGCATTAGGGGACACAATCTGTGCTAATAAAGTTATGGTAAACGTTGGAACAATGATGCAATGTGCCGGGGCTTTGTGCATGTCTTTTTCCTGGTGGAGAATTAAACTTTGGCTGGCAACGTTACATCTCTTGCAAGTAACTTTTTTTGTATTTCACAACCTTTTGAGAGTGCTGCCTTTGTTGTTCCTAGTCAAGGATAAGTTGGGTAGTGTGGAAGAAATCAGGTGGTAGAGGAGAGGTGGGAAGTAAAGGGGCCATTCCAGAGGCAACTAAGGTATGCCCGAGTATGGTTACCAAGAGAAACACATATGAGACCAATGCGGTTCTTAAAAAAAAGATCAGGGAGGAAGTGAGGGCTAAAAAAGTGCCATCATAGAAACATAGACAATGGGGCCTATGCTCCAATGGGCAGGACTTATGTGCCCGTGGTGCATATCCCTCCCACGGACCTCAGCAACTGTGGACAGGTGCGCATCGGTGGCATGCACAACTGCCAGCCACCTGTCTGCGGCCTCACCCCCCAGTGCGTGGGTATGTGCAGGATCATGTGGGGCAGCCATGGGTGGAGCTGTGCACCTGGGCAGGCATCCAATGGGATGCCCATCCTGGATCCCTCAGTGGATCCCTTACACAGTGGGAAGCATGTTGGCTGCTCTCCCCTGTGGATGTCTGCACTGCCGGCAGCCGTGGAGGTGAGAGGTGGGTTGTGCCACCGGCTGTGCCATGCCCCCAATCTGACAGGGATATATGGGGGTGGGGGCGGTACCACAAGGGTGGTGTGTGTGGGGTGGGGGGGTTGTGATAGCCCGATACACCATCCAGAGTACAGGGTGCCACAGAGGTGGGCGGAGGGGTTCATGCAGTCCAGGGGCCGGTGCCCCCATGAGTGTGTGTATGTGGGGGGTTGGCATACACAGGGATGGTGGAGGCTCAGCTGGGTGCTGGAGTCGGTGGCCTTGGGTGGCCAGTGGATGTAGGGCAGTGGTCTCTTTGGTGTGGGACAGATGCGTGGGGTGCGTAGGGGACTTACGACAGGGTGTACTGTGGCGTACCAGCTACACTCATATGTGCCTCAGTGTGCAGCTCTACATGACTATGTGCATGCTGCATAGTGCTGGCATGCCCTCAGCCCTCGTTGCGGTCTGTGTGGGTGGGGGATTGGGTGCATGGGGGCTACATGCCCCCTAGAGGCATCCCACATGGGAGGCCGCAATGGGTGTGGAGTATTTCCATGCCTCACATACACCTTGTGGATGCACTCCACACATTCGAGCATAGGCCCCAATGTGAGTAGAAAAAGACCATTGGTATATTCCAGTCTGCCCAGTTTTACACCGCTCTATAAAATGTATGAAAAGGAAAAAGGAAAAGGGAAGGGAAGGGATAGAAAAAATGTCCACAGGCAATGAGCAGTTCTTATGAAGAATTTTTGTTCTTTTCCAAAGCATCCTTTACCGATGTATCCGTGAATGAGGATGGTTTCTCTGTTTCAAAGCAAAAAAAAGTGGTAAGACGCTGTAGAAATATAAATGCAGACAGAGTTGTCCCATTTTCGTAACTTCTCTCTTTATTGTATAAAAATGGCAGTGAACTCAAAGTTTCACCTACAGTGTAGGCTTTATCAAGAGTTGCCTTTAAAGAATGATTCAAATTATATCTTTCATCAATAACCGAATCCTCTAAGGAGAAATTTTTCAAAATGTCATCCACATATCCTTTGTTTCAGAAAATAAACTTGTCTCAATTTCATGACGGTCCTCCAAACTATTCGTTTGTTTCATAAATTTTGTTGTCCCTAAGGTTCCATACTTTTGGATTTTTGTGATGCGTGAGATGCCACATGAGGGGAATCAGTTGGGCACAGTAATCCAGATGGGGTCTCACCACTGATCTATAAAGAGGCAGTAGTATTAACGGTTTCCTCTTGCTATCAAAACCCCTACAAATACACACTGTGTTTCAGGGCACCATTAGCTTGAATCATGGCATTTATTCCTCCCTTCCCACTGCCTTCCAGAAAGGGGGGAGGAGTGGGAGGACCAGAATACATATATATGTGTAGCCACCACACAGCCGCATCCTCATTTCCCTTCTCAAAAGTGGGAGCAAGACAGAGGCAGGAAACTACAGACCTGTTAGTTTGACCTCAGTGGTAGGGAAAATGATGGAATCACTTCTAAAGGAAAGAATTGTTGAGTTCCTAGAGGCCAATGTGGCACAGGACCCAAGGCAGCATGGATTCACAGAGGGAAGGTCATGTCAGACGAATCTAATAGATTTCTTTGACTGGGTGACCAATGTGGTAGACCAGGGAGGAGCAGTGGACATGGCCTACCTAGAGTTTAGCAAGGCATTTGACACAGTCCCACACAAAAGATTAATATACAAGTTAGCCAGCCTTGGAGTGGGTCCCAAGGTGGTAGCCTGGGTTAAAAATTGGCTGGACAACAGGATACAGAGGGCAATAGTAAACGGAGTTTACTTTGAAGAAAGGGGGGTTACTAGTGGGGTAACACAGGGTTCAGTACTGGGACCGGTCCTCTTTAATGTCTTTATAAGTGACATTGCAGAGGGACTGGAAGGAAAAGTATGTCTCTTTGCAGATGACACAAAGATCTGCAACAGGGTTGATACAGAAGGTGGGGTGGAGAGGATACAAAGGGACTTGGCAAAGTTGGAGGAATGGTCAAAAATATGGCAGCTTAGATTCAATGCAAAGAAGTGCAAAGTAATGCACATGGGAAACAAAAATCTAGGGGAAAAGTACACAATGGGGGTGAGATAATAACAACTACAGAAATGGAACGGGACCTGGGGGTAGTCATATCAGATGACCGTAAGGTGGGCAAGCAATGTGAGAAAGCAGTAAGAAGAGCTGGTGAGATACTGGGATGCATGGGTAGAGGCATCACCAGTAGAAAACAAGAAGCTGTTATCCCTTTGTACAGACAGTTGGTGAGACCCCATCTGGAGTTCTGCATCCAGTTCTGGAGACCCCATCTCCACAAAGACATAGACAGGTTGGAGGCTGTCCAGAGGAGGGCAACTAAAATGGTGCAGGGTCTGCACCAGAAGACATACGAAGAGAGATTAAAGAAACTTAATATGTATGCACTCAAGGAGAGGAGGGAGAGGGGGGGCATGATAGAAACTTTCAAGTACATCAAGGGAATCAACAGAGTCCAAGATGGTAGCATTTTCAGAAAAAGAGATGTGCAAGAACAAGGGAGCACAATTTGAAGATAGAGGAGGGACGGCTCAAAGGTAATGTGAGGAAGTATTTTTTCACTAAGAGGGTTGTGGATACATGGAACAGTCTTCCTGAGGAGGTAGTGGACTCAAAAACAGTGGAGGAACTCAAGAATGCATGGGACAGACATAAGACAATTCTAGTGGGGGGTAGGAGGAAGTAGGCTGTTGGTTAACTAGGATCTGCAGCTATGCATTAGGTAGGGAAATGGGCAGACTAAGTGGGCCAAGCGGTCCTTATCTGCCATCAAATTCTATGTTTCTATGTTTCTCCAGTAGGAGGAGTCCCTCATAAACAAGAATTTAGCTGTAATTTGTGAGATACAAAAAAAGGAAATGGCTGTCTTCCATCTAAACTCTCGTCACTGTGTGGAACCTGTGATTTTATGTTGTTGGCTCCAAATGATTTTCCAAGTAGGTAAGGAAGGAGATATGGTAAGTTCTGCCTCCCACATATTTTGTGTAGGTAATACATCTATATTTGGTGTGCCTTGCAACTTTTTATGACTTATGGAGATGAAATGGGCAGGCTACTGTTCCCACAGTAAGGTCTGTATAAAAGGTATGGGGCAACACCCCCTCATCAATATTAAGGCTAAGTGTGGATGTTAGGTACTGGCATAAGTCAAATTAACTAATTTAAACTAAAAAAGCCGGGCACTCACCACCTCAGATTACACAAGGCTTTGATAAAGGATCCGTGGAAGGTGTCATGTCTGTGTACCTGCTTTTTAACAATAAAATGAACTGAATTTCATCCCCGGTGTCCGTGTAATTTGAGGTGGTGAGTGCTCGGCTTTTTTAGTTTGAATTACTGTTGTTTGCCAGAGCACCACCATCCCAGTGTGAGACTTTCCTGCCTGCTTTCAGTAATGGCATAATTGTAGATAGCGATAGTGGTCCCTCCTGTACCACTCAAAGTTGGCCTCCAACTATAAGAATGATCTCATTTGGCCCGCTGTGTAAATCTGAAACAAATGAGCTAGATCACGAGTGATCCAGTGTTTGAAATTATGGTCATGTTTATCCGGAAGGAATCCTGAGCAATATGGCGGGATGCCTAGCCATTGGACATCTTTATGATATCTAGTTTCTTGGAATAAGTCATGCCAAAATTGTAATAGGGTTTTCAAAGTGACTGATAGAGTCATTGTTAGTTGCATGGCATCCAAAGTTACAAATAGCAAGGAATTAACTGGAGCTGCAGCAGGTCCAATTCAAGGTCTACTCATCTGAGTCGGGGGGGGGGTGGCATTTTCCAGCATAGTATATGTCCCAGTAGTGCAGCTTGTAGGTATTGTGTCAAACTGGGAAGGGCTAGGCCTCTTTGATCTTTGGGAAGTTGAAGTTTCCCAAAAGCTATCCTCAGTCTAATACCGTTCTAAATAAATCTAGACACCCACTTATTCTATTTATTAAACGCATTCCTAGATGGGAGCACTGGCAGCATTTGAAACAGGTAGAGGAACCGAAGCAGAATGTTTATACATATGGATTCTACATCTTGGAATAGTGCAAGAGGGAGAGGGGTCAATCTTTGTAAGTTTTCTTAGGTTATCTGTTCCATCCGAGGATAATTTAGTTGGCACAAATTCTGGGGTGAGAGGCTTATATGCATTCCAAGATCTTTAATATTGTTGTCTTCCCACTTATAGTGGAACTGGTCCTAATGGTCTGAAGAGGACTGTAGTTCATTTGGAGAACTTCTGTTTTGTCTGTATTGATTTGGTAACCCCCTAGTGTATTGAAGGTCTGCAGGCATTTCTTTAGGGTAGGGAGGGCTGTTCAGGGCCTGTTATGTATACTAGCAAGTCGTCTGCATACTGTGCTATTTTATGAAGTTGGTCTCCTACCTCGACCCCACCGAACATCTTGGATTGTCATAAATAATGTGCCAGTGGTTCAACATAGAAGGCAAATAAATAGGGGGACAGGAGGCAGCCTTGACAGGTGCCTCTAGAAAATTTGAAGATGGGTGAGTGAGAGTCATTTGCCTTCACCATCACCCTGGGAGAGTTGTATAAGCCTTGGATTAAGTCTAGAAATGCGGTGGAAAAACCAAAATGATGTAAAGTACATTGGAGGAAGGGCCAGGCCACTCCATCAGATGCTTTATGCACATCTAAATTAAGGACGAGAGCTGGTATTTTGTGGATGTGTAGGTGCTCAATAATAATAAGAGTTCATTTGATGTTGTCAAATGTTTGTCTATGTCTAATAAATCCTGACTGATCAGGATGGGTAAGAGGTGGGAGGATGGAATCTAGTCTATGGACCATTATGCTGGTGAACAGCTTGCAGTCTAGGCTGAGAACTGATATGGGGTGGTATGATTCACAGTTAATGGGGTCTTTATGGGGTCTGAGAATTGCTGAAACTGTGGTGTAACACATGACATCTGGGAATTGCACTGTTGTAAGGGATTTCTGGCATGTGCAAAGGAGAGGACCAGAGAGGGTTAGAATTTTTTGATTGAGGGTTTCAAGTAAGATTTTATAAAACTCTGACCCTAGCCATCTGGGCCTGGGCTTTTCCCATTTTTTAACTCTTGAACCCAGACTATAAGCTCCTCTAATGTGATGGGTGATGTAAGGCAGTCCTTTTTATGTTTGCTTGCACGCATGTGCAAGAAACATAGTGCCATCATCGGAGTTTTCGGAGCTGTGTCAGCCCTCTTCCAATTCAGTCAGTGCGTTTGCAGGCGCGGCCGCAGTTCTCCAATGCCTGCAGGAGCTGTCTATGACAGCTCCAAAATGCAGTGGCATACAGTTGAAAGGGGGAGCTACGCTTCAGTGAGCAGCGATCAGATATCGCCTGCTCATGCACACTGCCCCTACACACACACACACATGCTGCTGCTGCTGCTGCTCCCCTCCCTCAACTCACGCACTGTATAGCCAATGGGGGTGCCCAATCCCCCATCGGCTATGCTCACCCAAACACAGTTTCATATGCCATGCTGGGTTCCCAATATATATATACGTATAACCGGCGGGGTGCCCAATCCCCATCGTCTCCACTGTATCTCCCCCTCCCGAGTACAGGGTGCCACGCTGGAGCCCACCCCAGCGTGGCAACAGATCTCATGTCCGGCCAGGGGTGCCCAATCCGTCGGCTCCACGCCCCCCAGTTATCCTTCTGCCACGCTGAGAGCCCACCCCAGCGTGGCAAACGCCCCGCTGGCCATCTTTTAAAATAAAAAAACCTGTAAAGAAAAACTGTCCCTCGCAGTCTCCCGCCCACCCAACCCGCACCGACCCACTGTGCACCCTGCCTCCCCCACCCCTGTCACCTTACTTACCTCCGGAGTCCAGCACGACAATCTTCGGTGGACCGGGAATAAGTCTGCACTCTTCAAAGCCGACCGCGAACTGAGGAAATGCCAGTAAGCTGTATAATGGGATAGATAGGGTTTTTTCAACTTTGTTGCATATCTCAGGCATTTTTTGGAATTTTTGCACAAAATTTTCAGCATGGGGTTTTGGGACCCCTCGTCATGAATTCTTGCACTGTCATGGCGTTACTCGGGCCCGAAGGGTGATTTCACAGCCACTGCGTGAAATCACCTTTCCAGAATGATTAACGAAACGACACTGCCAGTGTTCATAAGGTGGGCTCTCAAAAAGCCTATTTTGAAAATTTGGTGGAAAAATTCCTAAAAATGACTGTTTTCTGACATCGTTGTGCAGTTCTCGCTTTTTCGTAAGATTCGAATTTTCAATATTTTCCTCCAGATTTTCAACATTGCCATTTTACCACACCTTCCTATGAGCAGTACAGCTGTCATTTTTCACATCTCACCCAAAATGTGTTTCCGCCCATGTAGCGCACAATGGCGCAGTCGGTGTGCGAAATCAATGTACAGGACACATTAAGAAAATCACAGTGACACTGTTCATGAGCAGAGGTCTTAAAATGGGTATGTTGAAACTTTGGTGAAAAAATTCCTAAAAATGACTGTTTTTCGAGCGTGCATTGCAGAGTTCCTACGCACGCTCGTGAGTTCTCAAATTTTCAATATTTTCACTCCAGATTTTCAACATTGCCATTTTACCACACCTCCTTATGAGCAGTACAGTTGTCATTTTTCACATCTTGCCCACAACGTGTTTCTGCTCATGTAGCGCACAATGGCGCAGTCGGTGTGTAGAATCAATGTATGGGACATGTTAAGAAAGTCACAGTGACACTGGTCATGAGCAGAGGTGTTAAAATGGTTATGTTGAAAATTTGGTGAAAAATTCCCAAAATGACTGTTTTAGGAGCGCACGTTGCGCAGTTCCTACGCACGCTGGCAAATTTGCGAATTTGTAATATTTGCACACCAAATTTTCAACAGTGCCATTTTACCGCACTTCCTTATGAGCAGTACAGCTACCATTTTTCATATCTCGCCCAAAATGTGTCTCTGCACATGTAGCGCACAATGGTACAGTCAGTGTGCGAAAACAATGTTTGGGACAGATTAAGAAAATCACAGTGACACTGGTCATGAGCAGAGGTCTTAAAATGGCTATGTTGAAAATTTGGTGACAAAACTCCATAAAATGACTGTTACGAGTGAGCATTGCGCAGTTTCCAAGCACCCTCATAAGTTCATGAATTTGTAATATTTTCAGTCCAGATTTTCACCAGTGGCATTTTCCACACCTCCTTATGAACAGTGCAGCTGTCATTTTCCCAACATGGCCAAAATGTGTTTTCACACTTTCAGCACAGAAATGCATGGTCACTGTGGAAATCATTGTTCGGACAGATAAAGAAAATCACGCTGACACTGTTCATGATCGGAGGTCCCAAAATGCCTGTGTTAACAATCTGCTGTAAAAAATCCCAAACTAGTTACATTACGATTGTCGTTGCACAGTTTCTATGCTGATCGTGACTTCACCAGTTTTTAAGATTTTCACAGCAGATTTTCAACATTGCCATTTTTTCACCTCCCATGAACAGTACCGCTGTCATTTTTCACATCCTGTTCGAATGTGTTTTCGCACCTGTGGTGCCAAATGCCATAGTCACTGTGCAAAAGCAGCTTTCGGCTAACAAACTGATATTGCCACTGTTCATGAGGAGGGGGTCACAAAAAACACGTTGAAAATTTGGAGTGAAAATACCAACGAATGCCTGAGGCGTTAGGGTTTCCGACCATAACGCCCCACCCTGTAGAGAATGACAGGCATCAGGGGTGTGACTTGGGATTCTTGCCTGTCATGCTCATACCATTCCACCCCTACCCACACCCTGCAGCCAGTGAGAGGCATCAAGGTGTGCCTTGGACTCTTCGGGCCCAAACTTCACCCCATTCTCCTATACCGCACCCATCTCACCATATTTCCTGATGGAATGGGGTGCGCATAAGGGCCAAAGACCCCAAGGCACACTGTGACACTTGTCAGTGTCTGCAGGGTAGGGTGGTGAAATGGCGTGGCAATTATGCCTGATGACCCAAAGGCACACCCCAATGCCTGTCACTCTCTGCAGGGTGGTGGTGGGGTTGGCTTCAGTTCAATACTGCGCTGCCATTCCTATTATGCAGCTCTGTAACTTCTACACTACCAATGCCAATGCCAGCAAGCAAACATTCGGCATTGACAAATGCTTGTTCTCTTTTGTGAGCTAGGGCAGAGGGATGATCTGAAAAAAAAATGCTTTCAGACTGTGCTTTGATGGTGGTGTGTCAGCTGTATGTAACCATTGATAGAAGGTCCAGAGGCTGTGAAGTATTTGTTATGGATGGAGGGGACACCTGCGACTGGGTCTATTGTTTTAGTTATGTTGGCAGTCTTACGTTTTATGATGAAGTCTATGTGTTACAAGTTTAGGGGCTCTGGCCCTTCCTTCATAAACAGACTTATGGAGCCAGAGCATATCTTGTTCTGTCTTGTAAGTTAAGATTTTTTATATTGGATTTTGAGTTAGCTTTATTTGGTCTCACTGAGAATTATCTCCCTGCATATGAGCTAATTTGAGCAATTTTAGTGACTCCTGTAATTCTATCAGCTTGGCTTCCCAAAGATTTTTCTTGTGGGTGGCACACGCTATGATGTTACTCTACAATACCGGTTTCAGTGCATCCCAGAGAGTTGCCTGGGTTACTTACGGAGTGTTATTTTCATTTATTATTTGTGGTATGTGAGTTGTCATCAGAGTCTTGAATTCAGGATCACAAAATAATGAGGGACTGAACCGCCACAACATGGTTCTAGGCTCCGATGGAGTCAATAACTCTAAAGAAATTGGGGCATGGTCAGACAGAATGATGGGGGGCGTTCTAGCATCTGTAATCCAATCCATGTCTTCCAAAGTTATAACAAAAATAGTCTAACCAGGAATTGCTATGATGGGAGTGGAAGTAGAAGGAATATTGGCATTCCTATTGATGCAGATGGCAGCAGACAGCTGTAAATCCTAAATCCTTTAACAGGCAGCGTAAGTGCTTCTGGCCAGCCATAGCCACTGCTGGCAATGGGATACTAGTTTCAAGTGACAGGTTCATTACGAAATTAAAGTCCCTCCAAATATCAAAGTGCTTTGCTTGCTCATGTTTCAGGAGGGACTCCATGAGCTGCTAGACTAAGGAGGCATCGCTGCCTGGGGAGATATATATGCTCCCCACAGTGATGGGTCTGCCAAATAGAGTGCCTACAGTGATTGTTAGTCTCCCCTCCTCATCCGTGTGAGAGGATATTAACATGAATGGAGAATGTTTGGTTGTAAGTATAACTGTCCCTCTCCATTGACCATTTTGATAAGACAATTCAATAATATGGGTAAAGCCAAATTTAAGAAGCTTTTGATGTTCTTGGGAGCTCAAATGTGTCTCCTGGAGGAGAAGGAGGTGAGGGTACTGTTTCTTTAATGCCTGTAAAATCTTAGCTCATTTAACAGGATTAGAGAATCCATTAACCTTCTGGGAGAGAATATGAAATTTAGACATCATGGGGGTGTAGAGTGAATGCTCCAGGGCTCCAACCAGTGACCCCACGAAACAGCACCCATAGTTGCTGCTATGTCCCTTGCAGCTGTAAAACTAGACATAATATAGCGGGAGCAAAAATTATACACTGCTGAAACTGAAGAGATATATCAATAGAGTAAGGTTTTCCTGCAGTCCTATTATGTAACTGTAAATACAAGTAAACTGGTAGTTCTGTCAACCTTAGAACCTTAAACTGGGAGGGAATCAAGCCAGCTGGGCTACTGTTCCCCATCTTGAACTGCATAAGAATAAAATGGGTGTCCTGGGATGGCAGACTCCCTGAGAGGAGCCATGCTTTCCTCCTAAGGGACTGCATCGAGTATGTCTTGTGAGCCCATGAGACTGATGGGGGGTGCTAACTTCCAAGGCTGGGGAGAGTGAACTCATCCTCCCTGGTGATGTCCCAAAAAGGGCATCCGTGAGTGACTCAGGATCCGGTGGATCTCAAGCTCCCTGGAACCTACTCTAGGTCTCTGAATAAAGGCGGGGTAAAGGGGAAGTCAGGCTTAAACTTAGAAAGGAAGAAAGGTAGTAAAATAGGGTTAGTGGGGTGGGAGTAACACATACATCAGCCATGGCAAGGTTCTTCTATGTTCCGGCTGCTGTGATGCCAGATGGCCTGCAAGGGAACTAGGACTGTAATTTAGGGGAGTAAGTTTATTATATTTGACCCACCTAGGAATGATGGTCTTAGTACCTTTGCATAGAGCAGGCCCCGCTACCTCCTACAAAGAAGGCAGTATAGTGCACTGGGTTAAGGCTCTGAGCTGCAGATCTGGAGACCTGGGTTTGAATCCCACAGCCACCTAGGTACATACTGTGTGATCCTGAGCAAGTCACTTAACTTTCTTGTGCTTCCAGGTCGCATCTGGAAACAAGGTTTGGCTTAGTGTGCTACTCCTGGTTAAACAATGTTCCCTTTCCCTTCCCTACAGGCAAGTATAAGTCATGTTACTAGATATCATGACTACCTTAACATGATTTAAGTGACAGAGAGAAAAGAAAAACAGTTCTATATTATAGTGTAGGGATTCCCCAACCCCCTCAAAATCCCACAACCCAGTTCACATACCTGTCCATTTACAGACAGTGTAGAATGAAGTTGTAGCTTAGACAGTACCTGGATAAAAAGAAAAACATTCAAGTTTACAGCTTTGACTGGGCCTATCTTGTGAGGCCCTGATGCTGATTACATCAGCAAATAGCGCAGAGCTGCTGGGGGGGGGGGGATAATCAGTTGTGTGATCGCTTCTGAAAAACTGTGATAGCAGTCCACAGGCTCCCATTTGTTGGTAGGATCATCAGTTCCAGGTTTCTCTTTTATCGTAGTCAGTTTGAGCTAAAGGACAGGAGGTTTTACATCCACGCTGATTCAGAAGGTACCTGAGGGCAGTTAAAGAAAAGCGTGCCCCCAAGCATAAAACAGTCTCTCTGTTATTGCCCAATTTGAGTATAGAGCCCTATACCTCTCAACCTTGGGACTATGAAATGAGGGACACCAGCCCTTGAAATGAGGGATAATGAGGGACACTGCACCCTGAAATGAGGGACACCTCAAGGGACATCAGAATTTCAGCACTTTTGTGATTTAACGCACTGTTTAAATACTCCCTCCCTCACTCTCAGGCTTCCTTATCTCAGTTCTTTCCATTTTTTTTATTTCACATTAACAATCACAAATTTTATTCCCACCACCACCACCACCCAGTCATTTCGGTCATTCATCTAAAGAGACCAATCAGCCAGCCTCTCCCAGGGTTGTGGCAGGGCAGAAAAGAGAATGGTAGCCCAATCAAAAATATATCCCCAATATGGTGTGAGATCTGCTTTGGTATGTGCTCAAAGAGAAGGGAGAATAGAACAGAAAACGTCAGTGAGGTGAGCCAGAGAAGGGAGAGACATAGCCACAGTTGCCAAAGTCTCATGGAGGAGGTTCTTAAGAGCTACAGTTTCCAAGTGTTTTCATAAGTTATGGCTGTGGAAGGCTCTGCAGGTGGGAGAGTTATCACAGGATTGTGCATATGAGAGGATCACTGAAGCCCTGTCCAGCCCTCTTAACTGTCATACTGGTTGTGCCTGTACCATATTGACACCAATTAGAGTTGGGCAACCGATTCCTCAGTCATTGCCTCCATCCTCTCCTGCGTCTCTGTCCAGACTATCAGCTAGGTTACCTAATTTCAGTAGCTTAGAATTGTCCATATCCTTGGCCAACTGTCTACATTATGAACTGCTCCTCAGTGTCAGTCACCTCTCCAGCCCTGTCCCCATCACAGGTCAATCTTACTGCCAAGCCCCCCATCCTCACCCAGCCTGATACCTGCTAGCTTGAGATGTTAAGTGGAGAAGTAAAAGTGTTCCAAGGGCTTACATTGCAGCTCTTATTAGTTCTTGGAACTTCCCAATAATTTCTACCATAGCATCTATAGCCTACTTCTTCCTTGTCTTTGCTGAGGACTGGTATCACCGCTGTGCCATGAAAGAAGGTCCAGCTGGTTCACTGTGGGCGAGGAGTTGTGGAACCTGTAGCCCCATCTCCTGTATGTCCTTCTGTGCTTCTTGGGCTGATTCATATATGCGATGGCCATCTGAATATTGGACCATTACCTTAGCTGGATAGGGAGTCCTAAACTGAAGTTGAGCTTGCCGTAGGACTGGGAACAGAGGGATGTATACTTGTCTGAGCAGCATTGTCCGAATCGGATAATCATTGTCTATAAAGATGCAAAAGTCCTGCCATTGTAAACATTTTTGTTGCCATGCCAAATGAAGCAGTTCCTCTTTTATAGCATATTTATAAAAGTGAACTATGCTAGATCAAGGACATTATTTGGGTGATGTAGTTTTGGGCCAAGCGCCCTAGCCCCCTCGCTCAATCCCAAAGTCAAAATCAGGTTCCAAATGGTGCAGCTCTTTAAGGAAGCATGTCAGAAATGTATTAGGTTGTTGCCTTCAGTAGATTCCAGGATGCCAGGTATTCTAAGATTTTTCCAATGTGCATAGGCCTCCACATATTCTTAGCAGTCCTGTATTGCTGCCTGGGTCCTGAGTACAGGTTCCATTGTAGCTTCCAGTTTATCTAGTCTGTGTTGGCTGAGCTGATGTGGTGGTCCATCTCTTCAGCTCTGGCTTCTGGGTCAGTGGATTTTGACCTACTGCTAGTTCTGTGACCCACCCCTCCTTTTTACTCTTGCAACCTCCTTTAATCCCTCTGCTTACCTCCAGAGTTCTGTTCGAGTATAGCCCTATGGCTCCCTCCATGTGAAAACTTTGGGTCCCATGCCCTAGTGGATCCCTTCCTAGTTTAAATTTGTACTAATATACTCTTCTAGTTTTCTCCCCAACACCCTGGTTCCCCCTCCTCTGAGGTATAGGCAGTCCGAAGCATACAGTACAAAGTCTTATCATTCCAAATGGATCCCCAGTTCCCTACATGCCCAAAACATTGCTTAGTGCCATACCTTTAACATCTTATAAAACACCTGCTATCCTTGCCTTTTTAACCAGACTAGCATTTGGCACAAGCAACACTTCTGTGAAGGCTACTAAGGCTTCTCTCTCCCAGAGCCTTTTCCCTGCACTCTGAGTCTGTCCTGCACTATCCCTACCCTGCATCCCTCCAGACCATTGGTTCATCCATTGATCACAACATCTGGTTTCCTATCAACTCCCCTGTTCAGGGTTTGGAGCCTGGGTATGATATTCTCTGCCATCATACCTGGAAGGCATGCCACCTTCCTTCTGCTAGGTTCCAGTCCTTCTACTAGCCTTGCCAGGGCAAGGCAAAGGCAAAGGCAAGGCAAAGTTTATTTTTTGAGGTGCCCAGTCCTGGAGAATCTGGGCACAGTACAAATAAATACAAACTAATCATAAAGACTACAACATATATATAAATAAAACACTAATAAATAAGCCAGATAGCAAAATAGTTAAAATACGGTAGTCACTAAAAGGCTATCCCAGAAATAAATACTACCAGACAGCCTTTTCTTCCCCCTAACAATTGAGCCTCCCAGTATTAGGGCTCTCCTCTTGATATTTTCCCCCTTCCCATTTTTTCCTCCAGTAGCCCCCCCCCCCATGCAGACTGGGCCACTTCAGTAGGTTTCTTCTGCATGGAAGAGACCTTGATCCTTTGGGTCAGTGCCTAACGTAGGTTATCAGTCTGGAGCTCATGAAAAATGTCCCTCTCTGGGGACTCCAGAAGCTGATGGTCTTTGCCACCATCCCTGGGAATTGGACTGGCCCCTTCCCTACCAACCACCCTGCCTCCCCACTGTACACCAACATACCCTTGATGCCCTCTGTGGCCTCTAAGGGAGCAATGTCCAGTGCTCTGGTCCCCGCTGTACTCCTCAGTCTGCTGAGCTCATACATGAGACGTTTCAGTTCCAGCACTATGAATCCTCACCTCTTGCAAACTAGCCCTTCCCCCCACAGTAGCACACTCTAGAAAACAGTGGTGCCACAACCCCTACAGCTCACATCACATCACATCCCCACCCCGCTTGCTGCTCAGCATTATGAACCATGATGTGAGAGAGGTGTGTACCTTTTCTTAGAACTCATCTGGTAAGTGAGTATCTGCTCGTTTGGTGTTAATACTATTTTTTCAGCCTACCCCAGATAGGGAGTTGCAGCCGATGAGAGTTTACCTTCCGGTTTGCTGCTAATACCACAATTTTGGCCAACTCCAAATAGGGTGCTGTGCCCGGTGTGGGTTTTTTGCTGCTAATGCCACAATTATGGCCTATCCCATAGGAGCACAATGATGTAACCTGCCTTACCACTGGTACCCCAAGCACTTCTCAAGAAGTACTGCTGCAGCACTGCGGACTACCTGTAGACGCCCCAGCAGATATAGCCATCCTGCTCCTTAGCCTTAGCTCTTATGTTCTAGGGTTCTGAATGTTCTGGGATCACTAGCCCTATGCAAGTTAAATACCAGTCTGCCTGGATCCTATAGGTCCCATGCAGTAAAGTGACTGATGCCCCCAACAATTCCATTGATACTCCAAGAGCCTCCTGCCTCCTGACTTTCCATTTAGCCACAATAATCCTCACATCAGTACCCACAAAGAAAAAAATAATTAACACAGCCCCAATTACAGTATTCAAGTCCTCCACAGTTTCACCTCAACTGCTCAGAGACAAGCTGTTCCCTTCACCCAAACTGCACTCTGAGCACTGCAGCAATTGAGTTCAGCTTTTAAACAAAAACTACCCAGACCCTGTAGGTCCCTGGTGCTCATGTGGCTGACACCCCCAACAATGGTGTTGTTTCTCCAACACCCTCCTGCTGCCCCAGTCAGTCCCCGGAACCCACCCACTCACCTCCTGACTTTTCCTTTCCTCACAGTAACCCTCACATTAGTCCCAACCAAAGAAACAAGCATTTGTCAATGCCGAATATTTGCTTGCTGGCATTGGCAGTGGTAGTGTAGAAGTTACAGAGCTGCGTAATAGGAATGGCAGTGAAGTATTGAACTGAAGCCAACCCCACCACCACCCTGCAGAGAGTGACAGGCATTGGGGTGTGCGTTTGGGTCATCAGGCTTAACGGCCACGCCATTTCACCACACCCCACCCTGCAGACACTGACAAGTGTCACGGTGTGCCTTGGGGTCTTTGGCCCTTATGCACACCCCATTCCATCAGGAAATATGGTGAGATGGGTGCGGTATAGGAGAATGGGGTGAACTTTGGGGCCGAAGAGTCCAAGGCATACCTCGATGCCTCTCACTGGCTGCAGAATGTGGAATGGTATGAGCATTACAGGCAAGAATCCCAAGTCACACCCCTGATGCCTGTCATTCTCTATAGGGTGGGGCGTTATGGTTGAAAACCCTAACACCTCAGGCATTCGTTGGTATTTTCACTCCAAATTTTCAACATGGTTTTTTGGACCCCACCTCATGAACAGTGGCAATATCAGTTTGTTAGCGAAAGCTGCTTATGCACAGCGACTACAGCATTTAGCACCACAGGTGCAAAAACACATTCCGAACAGGATGTGAAAAATGACAGCTGTACTGTTCATGGGGAGGTGTAAAAAATGACAATGTTGCAAATCTGCAGTAAAAATATTTAAAAAACTGGTGAAGTCACTAGAGTACATAGAAACTGTGCAACGCACACCCGTAAAGTAATTTGGTTGGGGATTTTTTACAGCAGATTGTCAACTCAGGCATTTTGGGACCTCCGATCACGAACAGTGTCACTGTGATTTTCTTTATCTGTCCTGAACAATGATTTCCCACAGCGACCACGCATCTTTGCGCTGAAAGTGTGAAAACACATTTCGGCCATGTTGTGAAAAATGACAGCTGTACTGTTCATAAGGAAGTATGGAAAAATGCCACTGGTGAAAATCTGGACTGAAAATATTACAAAGTCATGAACTTACGTGGAAACTGCACAATGCTCACTCGTAACAGTCATTTTATGGACTTTTGTCACTAAATTTTCAACATAGCCATTTTAAGACCTCTGCTCATGAACAGTGTAACTGTGATTTTCTTAATGTGCGCTACATGTGCGGAAAAACATTTGGGGCGACATGTGAAAAATGGCGGCTGTACTGTTCATAAGGAAGTGTAATAAAATGGCAATGTGGAAAATCTGGGTGAAAATATTGAAAATTCAGTGAACTTACGCGTGAGTGGAACTGCATCAACCACGCCGTAAAAATGAAGTCATTTTTAGGAATTTTCCACCAAATTTTCAACATAGGCTTCTTAAGAGCCCACCTTATGAACACTGGCAGTGTCGTTTCATTACTCAGTCCTGAAAGGTGATTTCGCGCAGTGACTGCGAAATCACCCTTCAGGGCCAATTAACGTCATGACAGTGAGAGCATTCGTGAGAAGGGGTCCCAAAAACCCCATGTTGAAAATCTGGTGCAAAAATTCCAAAAAATGGCTGAGATAGGCAGCAAAGTTGAAAAAACACTATTCATTACATTATACAGCTTACCGGCATTTCCTCAGTTGGCGGTCGGCTCTGAAGAGTGCAGACGTGTTCCCGGTCCACTGAAGATCATCGCGCCAGAGTCCAGAGGTAAGTATGGGGTGGGGGTGGGGGAGGTGGGTGCGGTGGTGGGCGAGGTGGGGTGTAGAGACAGCTAGGACCGTTTTAAGTATCAGGTTTTTTTTTTTATTAAATGACGACGTGATGTTTGCCACACTGGGTGGCCTCATGCGGCACAAGGATGGCTGGTGGGGGTCATGGAGCCGACGGGGATTGGGCACCCTGTCAGCAATAGCATCTGTTGCCACACTGGGGTGGGCTCTAGCGTGGCACCCTGTACTGGGAGGGGCCAGTGGGCGGCGGGGATTGGGCACCCGTCGGCTAGCAATGTCTTGACCACACTGGGGTGGGCACCCAGCGTGGCATATGTAACTCTGCTTTGGGGGGGGCGCAGCACAGCCGACGGGGGATTGGGCACCCCTATCGGCTACACAGTGTGTGCGTGGGGGGGGCGAGCATGCAGTATGCGTGTGTGTGTGTGTGTGTGTGTGTATGTGTGTGTGTAGGGGAAATGCGCATGAGCAGGCGATATCTTATCGCTGCTCACTGAAGCGTAGCTCCCCCTTTCAACTGTACTCCACTGTATTTTGGACGCTGTCATAGACAGCTCCAGCAGGCATTGGAGAACTGCGGCCGTGCCTGCAAACACACTGACTGAATTGAAAGAGGGATGCCACACCTCCGTAAACTCGGATGATGGCACTATGTTTCTTGCACATGCGTGCAAGCAAACATAAAAAGAGATAATACAGCCCCAACTACAGTACTGTATTTCACCATTCACCATTTCACCGTTTATTGCTATTTGCACTTGCAACTTGTTGAATTGTTCACTGTTTGCATGTTGTCTTTGGAATGCTTCTCTACTGCTGTTTTTGATTGATTGTATCCCCTTTCCCTTTCCCCTGGGTCGCACTTTGAAGCGAGCCCTGACTCAAGCGTGCCTTTCCTGGTTACCAGTTTTCAAATAAGTCAATAAATAAATAAGTTAAGCCCCAGCAATCTTACCTTGAACACTGATGGCCACACTGTTTCCATCATTCGACCCATGCTCAAGATGGTCCCAGTGTTTGAATTTTTCCTTTTTTCCATAGAGGTTTTCACCACTGGTGGCTGAGGGGTGACTGTTCAACCTCACCTCTCCCAGCCAGCAATTATCTCATTGGGACTCACCTGATCATCTGGGTTCCCCATGGCTCCCCCCCATAGCAGGGCCAGATGAGGGAGGGAGGGAGGAGCATCCTTCCCCCAAGTACACAAATCCAATGTGGACCAGAATCCTGGGCAGTAGCATGGATCAGGGCCAACTGAGCAGGGCTTGATTAAGCCCCCTGCCATGATTTTTCTGTTTTCTCCCCACCCTTTTGCAGTTCACATATGCCTGCACGTGGGGGCACACATATCATGCTACTGCAGCTGCACCCTTCTTGTCCCCCATGCTGCACCACCACAAGACCTCCACCCAGTGGCAGTCTAAGGCCAGGTCAACAGGCCTTTCCACCCTGGGAGAGGAAAGCAGCCACTGGATGCTCGATCCTCTCACGCCCCACCCTGGCTGATCTCCAACTACCCAAGCTTCTTTCCAAACTCAAGTCACCGGCGTGGCAGGAGGTAAGGTGCCCAACATCTCAGCCTTCCATGCCACAAGGTTGGCATATGTGTTTTCACACTTCTAACCTCATATCAGAATTCTCAACCATTAATAAAGGTGTCCTGCAAGGCCTGATGCTGGTGCCTCTTCTGCTGTCCTTCGGTATCAGTGACCTCCCCAGTTCTGTTTGTGCCTTCACTATTCTGCTCCATGATGATGGCGCCATTCTCCACTTCTCCCCCAGATGTTATATATTTTTATTTTATTTTATATTTTTTGTTAACTGGGTTGAAACCCAGGTACATGGCTGTCCATTTTCAGGGGGAATCCAGAATAGAAACTTAGAAAAAAAAATATATACATACAATAAGGAATACAAATTAGTAATACAATGCAATAGATAAACAGCTGACAAAAAGGAATACTATTATACAAAGAATTTACGCACACTACAAGCCAACAAATACAGAAATATAGAAACACAATATTTGCCAGCAGATAAGGACTACTTGACCTGCTCAAGTGCCCTGCGGGATCTATGTTTCTTACTCAATGCTAAAGAAATATAATAAATGCTATACTCCAGAAGTAAACATGCCCACCAGCTCTCCCACACCTCCCCTGTAAGCAACAAATACTGTAGAGCTTGGTCATGTCCTATAAATACCTAGGGATCTACCTGGCTAGAACACTTATGTTTCAGCATCATTTTAACTACTGTACCTTGTCTCAAACCCAAAGATGCATCTGTGCTTTCTTTAAACATACAAGGCCTTGTTTAGCCTCCAAATTAAACAACTTGTGTCAGCTCTCTTTCTTTCTAAACTTGACTATGGCGATGCCATATTTGGTATCACCACTGAAACTGTACCCTCTACTCAGCCCTCTGTATCACACTGCACTTTGCTTCATCATTGGCTCCTCCTTTTTGCACTTCTCACTGAACTCTTCACAACCTTGTGGTCTGGTCCTCCCTAACAAACTGAACACTCCATGTTGGTATATCTCCAGCTACAAAATCATTGTAGGCAAAGCTTTTTCCTTCCTAACTCAGCTAATTACATTTAAAAACACTCAATACCAACTTCATTCTGCAATTCAGTCTTGTTAGTGAACCTAAATTATTTTCTTTAAAGTTGGTCTCTCGCTTCCCATTCAAGATTTCAACAGCTCATTCATTGTCCTACTACAGAAACCTCTGAAGCTGCAAACACTGGTTACTATTTTCAAACTGAAGTCTTTGATCTACAAGATCTAGTCTAACCTTTGCGAATGTTTCAAATGCATTCATTGTCATGGCAACACACATTTTAGTTGCGCTGTCTGTTCTCTTATTTATTGTTGTGATTGCTTGCTGTAATTTTTCTCAACTGTACTTACTTGGTTTACTTGGTTTTTGTGGGGCATAAGTAGGCAAAAAGCCCATCGAGGATGCCCCCCACAAGTTTTGTGGAACATTATTGTTAGTAGTGAGTTAGCCAGACATCTGTAGAACACACAATTGTAAATGAGACCTGTGCTCACTTGTGTTCCCATAAACTGAATTGAAAATGAAGCAGTAAGGCTCTGCCATTCCCTCCCTTATGTGGAATGCTAACCATGAACTCATTATCAGCTATAGGTCAGAGTCACTTCATGGTAGTAAGCCCCAAAATGTTCTGCTATTTTCCATCATTAGGCATGTGTCATGAGCCCAGTAATATTGTTACTGCTTCAGGCATTCCCGGCTGCCTTACATAAGTCAGAACCTTCACCTCTATACATGAGGCTGAGACAGTGTGACCTAGAGCACTGGCCTGAGAAATGGGAGATCAGTGGTTCATATCAGAGCTGAACATTCACTCTGTGACCTTGAACAAGTTTTTTAACCTCCCAGTGGTCATGTCCACACAGCTGCAGAAATGGATAAAATCAGGACCCCACTGGAAATGAGATGATGCATCTCAAGTGGGCCATCCTGGGTAAAATAAACTGTAAAATCAAACAAATTCAATTAAAAAAAAGCATGTCCAACCTCATTTTTTTTCAATTTATTTGTACTGATTTTTTTTTAAGTTATATACATCAATTCTTGGTTCGTAGTACAGAAATATATACGTGGGGATCTTTTATTTACACTGTAACTACATTGTAGTTAACTGTTTAAAATAAAGTGTAACCTAGTACAGCATACTTATCATCCTATGCTACCAGTTTCAACTACATATATCAAAGTCAGAGCAATTTGCAGAAAAACCATGAACTGTAAACCTAATCTGTGGTGCCCAACACCAGTATGTCACTCACAGGTGACGCTATGGTTCATGAAGTTTTAAGAACTGTAATCTTTTCCAGTAAAGCCCGTATGTGTTCAGAAATTGCTCTTACACAACTAAATCTGTAAAATGATGCGGCTCAGTGAAACCTTTTAGCAAATAAAATTATAAGGCTTGCCTGAGGTTTGATGAGAAGGAACAAATCCATGCTCCTTTCCTGGGCTAAATAAACTGGCTTCCTCGGTCCCACTTTAAGTGTCAGTTTAAATATAACTGCGGGGTAGGTAATCATTAATTACATGAAACAGGGGTAATTACACTGTAGTTACATGTTTATAGTGTATGATGCAACGTTGTCAATGATAGAAATCCATCGTTTTCTAAATGTTGTTATCTTGTGGTAACTATGTCATCGTAGCTGTTATGCTGCACTAGCTACTTAGCTACTACAGCACAACAACATTGAACGCTCTAGCACATGCGTGTTATATGACCAGGAAGCAGCGTTGAAAACAACAGCGAAGCAGAGCAGCATAGTGGAGGAAAAACAAAGTAGGTCTTCCAAATAGTCACATTACGTTTCTGTTTTAGCAGCAGTTGGCATCCTACACTATAAAAAACAATGGATACCCAACTATCAGTAACTAGCTGGGTTAGTTCATCTCAAGATTGCCCATGGTGACCAAACCTCTCAAGCTACACTCTCGAGGTTTAAATGGTCACCATGGCATCCTCTCGATGCGCTAACCAGCTTGTTACCGATAGCTGGATATTCATCATTCTCTATGTTGCATGTCACTACATTGCAATAGTAATGCAGTCACAGCATAGCTAACGAAACTTAAAGTGTTACCGCTTCCTCCAGCCTCCTTTGGCAGCTCTGTTTCTTTGCTGCATCTGGAGACTCTGCTTCCCTCCCTCTCCCATGGTTACTGCTTTACACTCAGTTCTTTTGAGCCTTTCTGTTTGTTTTTTTTTCCTGTGGCTCCTGCTTGGTCTGTGACTTCTGCAACTCTCTGATTAGTATATTTTACCTTCTCTGGCTGTAGCTTGTGCTCCCTGCCTTTTCCTGGTCAGGCCACTCCTGCTGCTTTCACATAGAAACATAGAAGTTGTCAGCAGAAAAAGACACCTTTGTCTATCTAGTCTGCTCTGAAATTCCCTACCTCCTGTGTTACCACAGACCCTACTCGATCTCCAGCCTTACCCCTCTTGCCCTGTTCTTAATGTTCCCTTGTGTCTCTTCCATCCGTGCTTGAATCCTGTTACCATTTTGGTACCCACCACCTCTGCTGGAGTTTATTCTAGATGTCCACCACCCTTTTCATGAGGAAGTACCTCCTTACCTCTCCTCAAAGCCTCCCCTACAGTTTTAATTCATGGCCCCTTGTCCTTAAACATCTCTTTCTCTGTAAAGGTTCAGGTCAAATTAGTTATCACTAAATGCCAAAAAAATGATTTCTATGTGTTTTGGCACTAGGCTGTGGCTTTCTAAACTCCCATCATTTCCCTCCTTCCACACCCTAGATGGGGACACAATTGATGACGTGCCCTCATTCAGATAACTTGGTGTCTGTTTTGACCGGCACCTCAGCTTCTCACAACACATAGATGCCATATACAAAAAGCTCCACCCCAAGTTTGGTACCCTCTAAAGGAACAAAAGCTGCATCCTTTTACCCGTCTGACACAACATCCTTACTAAGATGATTCTCCCCATCTTTGATTATGGCGACATAGTCTATAGTGCTGCCTTGAGGTCTACCCTGGCCAGACTGGACCCTCTCTTCGACTTCTTCTGCAATTTCACTCTGAACTGCTCTCCCTTCACCCACCAGTGTACTCTGCTCTCTCTCTCTCTCTCTCTCTCTCCTTTCCCTTGAGAATCCCCACCTAACTCACTTCGCCACCTTCATGTCCAAGTTCTGGATCTCTTCCCTTCCTCCCTCCCTATCTAAACTCCCTACTCTTACCTATCCACCTACCCCCCCACTCCCTCCATAACCCTGGCTATCGCTCCCTTCTGCTCCCCTCTTGTAATTCCCTTGTGGGGCAAGCTGCTTTCTCGTTCCATTTTCCCAAACTTTGGAATTCTCTACCCCTGACCACTCACTCTGCTTCCACTAAACACTCTCTAACCTCTCTACTCTGAACCCACACCACCCCTTCCTGCAATTGCCCCTCATGCCCTGACTCAATGTTTCACTCTACTCTGCTCTCCTCACTCCCCCTCAACTTCTCCTGCCCTTCCTACCTCCTCACTTATCCGCCCACTTTCAACCTCTCCCCAGACTTACGTTACTCCATTGTATGTTACCTGCATGTGATTGTAATCATTGTACATAATGCTAATGTACTACCAAAGCTACAGTCATGTTGTATTATACTGTATATACTATGTTATGTCTGTATCTCTCTCTCTCTCTCTCTCTTCCCATTACTCCCAGGATGCATCTGGAAACGAGCTAATATAGGCTTAGTATGTCTTTCCTAGTGAAACACTTTAATTAATAAATAAATAAATAAATAAAATGCCCCCCTCCTGTACCTCATTAATACCCTTGAGGTATCGGAATGTTTCTGTCATGTCTCCCCTTTCCCTTCTATTCTCTAGCGAGTTCATATTTAAATCTTTTAGTCTTTCCTCATAGGGCTTCTGATGCAGTCCCTGCACCATTTTCATGACCCTCAGTTTACTCCAGTGCTTACCTGAGGTGTGTTTTCAGTGTGATGATTCAGTTTTATGTCCTGCCTCTGTCATGCGCCTGTATTTCGCTTCTGACTTCTCAGCCTGTTTTACCTGTGTTCATAACCAAAACTAGCAACCTTTTCACTGCAGTCCTTCTGCCTGCATTGCATTGCATTCCAGTCAGCAGCTGCAATCACTTAACCCAGCCAATTCACATAGCCTTTCGCAGCCTTTCCTTTCTCAAACATTCAACCATCACTCAGTCTACTTTAGTATTTTCATTAGGTCTAAATACAAAAAAACTAAAGGGCAGACTGGGTGGGCCCAGTGGCCCTTATCTGCCATCACATTCTATGTGTCTACGTTATTACAGTCATGGTTGTACTCACCATGATAATGTTAATTGAAATGCATTTCTCTGTTCAGTAACTTGTCACTCAGTTCATTTACTATCATACCTGTTGTTCTTCAGCAGTTCTCATTAAGTCCAAGCCAGTCTCTCATTTGATCTTCATGGAGGATATCTATTCCACTGGACTACACCTTTGGAACTGTAAACCACTGGCATCAGGACCATTTGAAAACTTTTGCAAGCCAGGGGCCACATATGATGATGTACAACATTGGCACCTATATAACGTGAGTGACCTCATTGCTCCTCAGTTCTTTCTTCTGCCATTGACTGCTCATGGGACCTAAAGAGGAACAACGCCATTGTTTTTCTTCTATATTTTCTATATTTAAACTTATCAACATTGTCCTTGTATGCCACCATCAAATGAACCTTTATTTAAGTTTTGACAGAGGAGGCAAAACAGGTGGTTGGCTAGGGCTGGAAAGCATAGGAACTTTGGGAGTTGTAGTGGATTATCCAGGAGAAGCAAGAGGCACAGGAACAGATTCACTTGAAGGAGTACCATGAAGTATGGTCAGATCATGATATGGAGAGAGGTCTTATTCCACAGCAGCAACTCCAGATTATAAAGGGCCATGGAGGTATGAATTTGCTGTATGAGTTATTTTAATTCTTCAAATAAAGTAGAAAGTGCTGCTGCATTAGGAACTGGAAGAGCTTGAGAACTATGATAAGCTTTTTTAAAGATTGCATAATTAACATTTTTAGCACACACAGAGGGGTATATTTTGTTCAGTCAGGCCAGTCACAAGCTTAGGCACAGTCCATTTGGAATAATATGTATAAGACTTATCGTCCTAGGTGACCTCAATGTCAACTGGCTAGGCTCCATTGCTGCAAACATAAAGGACTCCTTCACTGCCCTTGACTTAGCTCAATTAGTAACTCTTCATACCAGATTTAACCAGTCAAGTGGCACCAGCTCCCTTCTTGACATAATACTTTCCGACCTCCCCCACAAAATCAAGACTGTTAATGTCCTAGCTAACTCCCTCAGTGACCATTCCCCTATCCTCTGTTTCTGGTCCTCCCCCATGCAAAAATCCATGCACAAAGTCACCTCTCACTGCCACTTTCGCCCAGGGGGCCTCAGTAAACTGAAGCCTAACTTGACTGGTCCCCGATATCACTCACGACTGATATTGACACTGCTCTAGCCTGCCTCACCACAGCCTTCTGCAAGGCCTGTGACCTCTTTGCCCCCTTTACCAGTACCCGCTCCGAGAGACATAATACGGCCTGGATTTCCCCTTCCCTTATTCAACAACTGAGACAGCAAGACAACCTCTGTCATGTTGCGGTCGAGTTGGGCAGGACAGTGGACAGACAGGCCTATAATGCCTCTCATAACCAATGCACCTGGGCCATAAGGCAAACCAAGTCCAAATACTACCAAACCACCCTGGCCACCTCCTGGGGCTCTGCGCGTGCGTTCTGGGATAATATTAAGGAACTCAATGGAAAAACTCACCCCCCCCATCTCAGATATCTGTCAACTGCGCTATTACCACTGATCCCCCACATATTGCTGACTGCCTCAACACGGCTTTCTCTGACCTAAGCGCAGTCCTTCCTGTCCACGTTTTTGACCCTATCCCTACTTCAATCCCCCACCCTGAATTGTCCCCCATTTCTCCTCCGCACCATATCTCCCCAAGAAGCCAAACCACTCCTACTAAAAGCCCTCTCCAGACACAACCCCAGCTGTGACCCCATTGACTCCAGAATTCTCTAACTCTAGATGTCATGCTAGCCCCTCTCACCGACCTGTTAAACCAATCTCTGTGCCTCTGTCAATTCCCGAGCACCTGGAAATCAGCTGAAATTACCTCAATTCATAAGAATGGAGATCACACATTACCAAATAACTACAGACCTATCTCTGTCCTACCCCCACTCTCTAAAGCTCTGGAAAAAATAGTAACCAGCCAACTCATGGAATATCTAACCAAATACAGCATACTATGTCCAGAACAGCTTGGCTTATGCCCTGGACACAGCACCACCACAGCCCTCCTAGAGTTCTCACAGCAAATACACTCTGCACTTGACTCTGGGGACATTGCTGGGGCAGTGTTCATTGACCTATCTAAGGCCTTTGACACTGTGTGTCACCACCTATTGCTTGACTCCCTCATCAACTAGGCTTCTCATCTGGCCCACTTGCCTGGTTCTCCAGTTACCTCCATGCCAGATCCCAACAGGTCAAGATAAACGGTACCCTGTCAGTTGCCCTACCTGTTCACTCAGATGTCCCCCAGGGTTTCATTTTGGGTGCCACATTGTTCAGTCTCTTTCTAAACACCCTTCCTAGCCCCTGCTCAGACAATATGCTCCTATATGCCGACGATGCAGTTCTCATTGCCTACCACCCTCCAGAACTCTCTGCAACTCACCTTCAGCCAAGCTGAAAAATGGTTGCTTGACCATGGTCTAGTTCTGAATCTCAAGAAGACAAAATCTATGCTTTTTGCCCACCGCCAGAGTAACTCCAGAAATGCCCCCCTTCTCACCCTCCCCAGCACCCTACACCCCCTTGAACAGGTGTCTGCATACAAATATCTGGGCATCACCTTCAACTCAGCTCTCTCTTTCCACTCTCATCTTAATTCCCTGTCCACTGCTGTAAACACCCTGATTGGACTCCTCTACCATCACAAAGACTGCCTCCCTCAGATTGCCCTCCGACTGGCTATCACCTCCTCCATCCTGTCATTGGTCGACTACGGGCTCCCTATCTATGCGACTGCTGACCCCACCGCCCTCACCACAGTCCAGACCTCGATCAACAAGGCTTGCAGGGCCCTGACCGGTGCCCCCAACAGAACGCACACATGCCAGCTCTACTTCTCGAACTTACTCACCTTTGATGAACACCTGCGCTACCGCACTGTATACTGGCAAAAAAAATCACTACTTGGGCTATCCTCCCAAGGGGTTGCAGCATCACTAAAATTGGCCTCCCACTCGGTCACCAGCTGAAGCACAACCAAAGCCACCTTCCAGGTCCCAAGAGCCAGGACCTCTCTCGCCTAAAGATCATTCCACCACAGAGCCCCCTCTTGGTACAACTCCCTCCCCACTCATATCACAAACATCCCCAAAATCGTCCCCTTCAAAATCACCCTCCGAAACCACCTCACTGACACTCGGAGCTGTAAATGTCCCTGACTGGCCCATACCTAGAGCTCCACCTAGCCCAATTTACAGACAACGTTGATCCGGGCTGCCTTCTCCCCCAGCAACCACCCCTTCAACCCCAGGTATCGCTCGCTAGAACCACTAGCGCTACCTTATTATTTATATACTAGACTTATTGTAACTAATTGAAGCCTTTGTACACCTTTGTATTACTGGAATTGCTTTGTGTGTTCTTTTATTGTATCTCACCTGTAATGTTCTCCATTTTTGTACTCCACCACCAATTGTTGTCTACCCTCCCTGCGATGAGGTGCCTTTGTAAATGAGTCTTTGACTCAAAGGCTGTAAATCCAAATTACGAAATAAATAAATAAATAAATAAATAAATAAAGTTGCTTCCCTATGCTATGCAGGAGTTTGTCCTGAAGTCCTACACTGGGCATCATTAGCATTAGAGTTGCAGTCTTGGGGTGTGGCTAATTACCATGCTACCAGCAGCACTTCTGTAGAGCCCTGCAGACAAGCAATAGAATAAGGCATAAACTACTAATTTAAGCGCTACAAACAAACAGCTGATGCTGCCTGGAGTTAATTGCTGCAACTTACGAGTGCAAAGATCTGGAGGAAGGAAGTTATGGTGCAAGGCAGTAAACAGGCAACCGAAGAAGATGAGGCCCAATCGAAGGAACCATACCAGGATGCAGGCAAGGACCTGCTGGCAGCAGCTAGGGAATGCAATCACAATCAGTCATCAAATGCAGCCCTACTGTAGGCCATACAGAATCTTGATAGAAAAGTAAAGGATTTTACTGCCCAAATAAAAATGAGGGATAAGAAGATAGTAACCCTACCCAGTGACACGAAGGAAGCAACAAAAACAGTGGAATGAGCCCTGACTATAACATAGGACCTAACAAAAGACAACATTCTTTTAAGACAGAGGCTGAAGAACCTTGAGAACTCAGTATGAGGGACACCTGTGCCAGTCCTAGGTTTGTCAGAGGAAGTGGACGGCGAGTCCCCCAGAGATTGTCTGAAATAATGGTTAATTGAAAACCTGTAAACTGAGGAGGATTTTACAATTCTAAAGGCTTTCAGAATCCTACTACGGCGGGGCATTCAGCTACTAATGAACAGCTACCTCACATTATCTGTGACCTGCCGAAGGAAAACTTTTGAAATGGTTTCAATCGAGGACTACTCTTGCTTGGTATTCATCAAGCATGCAATAATGCGACAGGGTGTGTGATTGTGAGTCCGACGTCACCTCCTCTCAAGGAATGTTGTTAGGCAGAAGGTGCTTTAGCTGGTGCCTTAAACACCCTAGAGAGAGAGGTGTGATTATTGACCATAATCCCACATCCTGAAGTGCTTTCTTACATGTAACCCCCCTTTCCCTCTTGTGTCTAGAGGACCTGATGTTATAAATGAGGGAAAGGGTACAGACCAGAAGCACTCCACGAACATTCTCATTGTGAAACACTGGAAAAAATGAGGTGGCCTACCTTATGACATCTTCATAGCTGATAACGGCCTACCTCTACACCAGCAGAATCTCCCAGACCAGCTGGTGATGGAAAATAGGGGATAGCACCAGTTTAGGGTGGCATCGGCTGCTACCGTTCCCAGACCGGGGAGGATTCATTTTCCTCATCTCAGTAAAACAAAGTGACAAACTGAGAGTAGTTTAAAAATGAATTAACTAGTTCTCACTTCATTAATCCACAGACGGACACCATAATCATGGCTACTGCAAACATTAGCTTTATTCTGGACATTAAAATGATTATGTCCAGATAGTTTAATTTTTCCATAAAATTGAAACTGGAGCAGCTCCATGAGGTTGAGAGATAAACAAGAAGTACAAGCAACAGTTTCAGGTTATTTCAATTAGACATACAGCCAGATCTTATGCACACAGGTCTAGAACAAATAGACCAAACTGGCTCTTTATTTTTATTTATCTATTTTATTTATTTACTTATATATGCAATAGGGTTGTCAGAACTAGTTCTAGAAAGATTAGAACCCTTTTAGAACCCATGGGTTTGAGTTCTAATTTAGAACTAGAACACTCATGGGTTCTAAGTGTTAAGGGTTCTAACTACTGAAAAAAAGCTTTTTTTCTTCATACATTTAAAAAACAGGGGATGCCAGCCTGGAAAACAAACTAATTATTAGAAATTACATGCTAAAAATATTTTAGTGGGAGAAAATGAGAGAATGTACTGCTCATATGCAGATGTACTAAAAGCACGGAATTGTGACACTTAGCATTTGCACTTTGAGAGGCTCAATGTGTTTCTCTTTTCTGCATGTGCAGTGAACCACTATTATGCCTGTGCTGAGAGTACAGCTCTTTTTATGTATGTTGTTTTCTCCTCTCAGTATCTTTATCTGTTCTTTCGGTTCAATCCTGCACACAAAATGAGTTTGAGTTCTAAAGAAGATTAGAACCCTAGAACTATTTGGAAAGTTCTAGCCCAGAACCAGAATTCAGAACTTCAGCGGGTTCTGACAACCCTAATATGCAACCCCTACCCGGTCTGCCGTTTCCACCTGACAGCAATACCAGGTGGGCTGGGTTCGAGGAGAAATATGTCTCTAGGCACATAGGCTAGGTTTGGTTACTCTGCACAGGGGCACCCAAGTAACTCCAGACACAGGAAGCAATAACTGTAATGTCCAATACCAGTAGTGGGATTCTAAAGTGTGGCTTTTATTCACATACAAACAGAATAAACAAAGCATAGACGGACCCCCACGAGGCTACACTCCTGGTAATGCAGATTCAAGGAGACCAGAACACATCCTCATCACTTTAGCCCTCAGGCTCTACAACACACTGGGCACACATCTCGAACTTGTACACTGCTCTGGCCTTTCCATGGCTTTGCTCCCTTGCCAGCCACTTAGACACTTTCCATATATCATGGAAACAGTTGCTGGTGGCTCCCCATACCTCCTAAGAGCACTTCTACTCCATAAGGGAATCTTCCTCATTAATCCCACATCTGGGTACTTTCCTCAGGCACCGGCCAAGTACCTGAGGGAAAGCAACAGGTGACTCAGAGCAAATCCGTAGAGGTGAATTTGGTTACTACTGATGGGGGGGTCTCCCACCTCTCGCTCCCACAATTCATACCCGGCCATTTCTCTGGACTGTAACACCTCATCCTTTAACACTTTGCTGTGTAGATTCTTTGTTAAATGTATTTCACATTCCATCTACTGTCTTTTCTTCCCATTTGTGCTGGACTTGAACATACTTAAATTAAGTGTCACTGTCCATTACTCTAGACTCCCCCACAGAGTTAAGCAGTCCAATCCCCATATCTTCCAACTGTACTTGGCTGTCTTTTCCTGACCTCACAGTAACAGTCCCTTCAGTTTCCTTCTGTTTCAGGTGAACACAACATGGTCCTTTAGCACAGCGAACTCACCCTTCTGCTGCAGGTGCCCCACAGACGTTTCCTCCTCAAGGAATCTCTTCCAGAGCTTCTGGTGCCTCAGCACGACTCAAACAGGCAGCTTCTTTTCCTTAGCCGGACCCAGGAGGATTGCCCTTGGAAAACAGGCAGATACCTTCCCCCCATCCCCACAGGGATGGGGCCCTGAACCATTGATAGCGGTCTCCACTACTTCAATAATCAGTTCCTGTGTTCCTCTTCAGGTGGAAACACACACCTAAAAACAAAAGTAGCTGTGTAACAGAGCTTAAAGCTCTGAGGGCCTGTCTCAGCAGAGCACCTCTGCTGCACTCTACAGACTCTCTCTCAGATTGACTTCAAATTCCCCAGCGTTCTACTCTAACCTCCAACTGCAACATTCCAGTGTGGCTTATGCAGCTACAACAGTTGTAAATGATGTCATCCCTCAGTCTCAGCTGAGACCGAGAACAGAGTGAAACAGTGTGAAATCCATTTAACTGGAGTTTCACAAGCTGCCTTCCCTGCCTACCACTAGGTCTTACTGGGATTCTGGTAACCCCGGGTAACAGGGGGTTACATATGACTTTGATAACCGGGTAAGTACACTGATCCCAGGAACCATTTTCAGGCACAACCCGGGCCACGACAATGGCATGGGAGCAAGCAGAAAGACTTATATTGACCATGAAAGGCAAGTTACACAATGACGTCCAAAAGATGAAAAGAATGATACATCAACAGTCATTATAATAATAATAATTAGGTACTGAAAACATAGTACATGGTGAATAAGTTAAGAACAGCGAAAAAAAATACAAGGTTCAGATAACCAGGGCAGACAAAGCAAGGGGTAGAGTTAGGAGACGGAGGGAGCTTCTGCCACAGAAACTCTTCTCACAGACTTGATTCCTTTTTCCGTTTTATCCCTTAACCTCCAGATGGGGGAGTGCCTTACTCTTCCCAGTGCCAGCCAATCCAAAAAGCCTCAGAGCAGATTGCAGCCTAAGCCTCCGCGGCTGCTCCCAACATTATACCACACAGCTTCCTGAGCCATAGAATGGTGCACTTAACTTCTGGGGCTAGTCCAAAACCAGCACTGGGCTGCACTAGCAAATGGTGGCTCCATTCCTTTCGCAATTTCCAGTTCCCCATGGAAAAGTCATGGCCCTTAATGGGTCTGATGGACCAGACCAAGAAACGGGCACGGCAGGTCGCAGGACCTTCCCCAGACATGGGCATGGCAGACCCTATGGTGAATCCCAAGCCGCACTCTTTCAGCCTTCTGCTTTTCTAACAGGCAGCATGCCACTCGGGTAACCGGCACACCAGAGCTGCCACCTCCAATGTGCCCCACTGCAGTGCTGCCACCACTACAGCAGCCCCACTGCCCGGATGTCCCTTACCTTAAACCAGAAAACTGGGACCCCTGCGTCACAGAGGGATTACTGCTGCCCTTCAGTCCTTGTTCCTTCTGCATTCTGCCCCTTCTTCCTAACTGCAGCAGATGTTCCAAAATCAGAAACAAGGGGATTTACTCCCAGGCCCACATGACCGCTACTACTACTGCCAACCTTCCCTTGGAGTACCAACCCCGCATCACACCAACGCTGCATACTGCCGACCTACTAGGCCGAGGTGGGCCCCCCTCGGAAACTTCCCTTACACCCACTGCCGACTCCTGCTCTCTCCCCCTAACCTGGGAAAACCAGGGCCTTAAATACTTACCTTGCTGCTGCCCCCTGGTGTCAGCAGGAAAAACAAGGCCAGAGGGCACTCGCCAGACAGAAAGGCACCACTAAGGGGAAGGGCGGGAAGAAAAGCTAACACAGGCTAGCAGGCCCACCCTACGGGGGTGCTGACATGTACTTATAACATGTCTATAAAAAATTGCAGCAACTAATTTTTCTTACACATGTTATAAAGTTATAATAATATTTATTTTGTGTGGGAACCAGCATAAAAGTTAAAAAAAAGAAGTTCCTGTCCCGAGCAGCGTAAGCCTGAGGATTTGTGCTGTAAAGAGGCTGACACCTTGTAAGAAGTTTAGGTGTGTAAGTATAGGTACATAATTACATTGCTGTACTGGAGTTTTGGCCGATCACAGCATCAGATTTTCTTACATATGTTATAATTACTTGTAATGCCTGCCAGCCTCACAATAATCTATTGAGAAAAAAACTACCAATTTTCAGATGCAATGGAAGTGGCTAAACTGCTGGGAAAATAGAAAAACAAATTTAACAACCATGGAGACGAGTTGGATTTGGAAATGGGGGGCAATGACTAAGGTACTGTTTTCCTAATGGAACAGTGTTAGGAGCGAAAAGAGCTGCTGAAATGCAAGGTTTTATGACTCAAACGTACCCAGAGCCTTTCATTTCAGTTTTTTTTATTTACTATGTTTTATCAGGGCCAGACCTCTGACAGCTCAGCCTCTGCCATCTTCAACCTCAGCCCACCCCCGGAACTTACCTCAGAAGACAATCCACCCAGGCTTGTCCCCACTGGGTGAGGCCGTCAGATGGCACGGTTCCCAAAGACACTTATTTAGGGTCGCAGCAGGAACACCACTTGGAGGGCCTCCTGGCTTACCCCCAGGGTGGGGCTTTGGGACTGGACCGTACTGACGGAAACTCATCACTCGGTCGCTGGCCAAGTGTGCCATGGAGCGCAGCATGGAAATGGAGAGGTGAGGCATCATGAACAGAGCTGGCCACGGTGCTATTCATTAGTAAAGCCTCCCCGGGAAGCATGGCATGCAATGACATGGGTGCAATGCGTGATGTCTGGCAATCCTCCCTGACAGCTGAGCTCCGGCAACCCAGCCTCTGCCAGGAATCATTCACATCCCGGTCACTCTACCCTCCTTCCCCCAGAGGAGGAGAGCAGTCCTTGGGATGCTCAGTTGTTCTCCCCATGACTGGCCCTACGCTGCCCCAAGCCTGCATCTGAACCTGCAGTGGTGGCAATTTCTGTTTATTTTATGGACTGTGTCTGTAACTCAGCAGATGTCACAATATGTCAGACTTTAGAGACAAAAAGGGGACTGGGGATTGGAGGGTCAAAAAGGCATTGCCTCATGGCGCAGATCAAATTTCTCCACAGGCAGCTCCTTCCCACCGCAGCTCATCACTTTGACACCATTTTTGTTTATCTGTTTATGCCCCCTGCTCCCCAACAGCCCCCCTCTGCTCCACCCAGCCCCAGCCCTGTCACATTGGTATCCCATAGGTGTTTACACAGCTAAACAGTATACTGAATACATTTATGTGGGTGGGGAAAAACAGCACATATGAAAAGGAATGCCTTACAAGTACCTATACAATCTGGTGGCCTGGCCCTACCAAACTTCAAACATTACCTTTGGGCAGCCTAGCTATCCTACTTATCTTACTTAGATAGGGGTGATGATGGTAATGCCCCACAAGGGGTGCTTTTGGAACAGGAAAAATTGAAGAGGGTTTGCTTGTGGGATTTCTTGACCAGTCGCTATCTCTTGGGTATTCCCATGGGTGTCAGAACCCATCTGAGAACTGTCTGGTAGGAGCTGGGGTGAAAGTACATAATAAGTTCATTGGGGTAAGGCAAACTCTGTCCCTCAGAACTCCTCTAAGACTGGCATACAGGGATAGGGTACAGTATCATTCAGTGTATAATGTCTTTCTTCATCAGGCTGTTCTCAGATCAGAAAAAAGGAGACTCCAAGGAGTATGGGGACTGTTTTAAGGGGGAGGCCTTTTGGTCTTTCACTGACCTCAGTGAAGAGTTTGGAGTGCAGGCTGCGGACGTTTTTGGGTGAGAAACTATCTGCAGGGGTAGATATCATTACCTACAGTATCTTAACCAGATAGAGGAAATCCTCTATAAACCACACCCACTGGTCAGAACTCTAACAGCATGCTACTGGCTCCTGCAGGGGGCAACCCCTGCACCACTAAATGAAGCTTTAGAAATCTGGAAAATAAATCTGGGGTATGATATCACTGATTACATTTGGAATCTAGCTATTCAGCATTTGCGCAGCTGTTCCCAAGAAAACAACTTACAAAGGGTTCAGTTAAATTACTTGTATCTAGGCTGACCCAGTGGTGCACATTTCTGAAGTGCTGGACACCTTACATCATGTCACGCTGGTGACCTGGGTTTGTGAATGAGCCAGGGTGGTCAGGGAGCCACCTGGGGGGGCAGGATTGAGCAGCCATAATGGCAGCTCTGCTCTCCTGGGGAGGATCTGTGTGGCTCCCCCATAGTTCCGCTGCTCTCGGGTGGAGGTTCAATGGACAGCGTAGGTGGGCAGGGGCAGCAAGCAGTGGGAGGGTGCTTTGGAGCTGTGGTGTGCGCGTGCCTCCACACGCATGTTAACACGACCGGGCATGGAGGAGGGTGAAAATATAAATAAATAAAAACAAACTACTTGCATCGAAAATATGTTACCCATCTAGACTGCATACATTTCAATCCACCAGAGACCCTATGTGTCCCAAGTGTATAGTGGAAAGGTGAGATTATTTACACCTGGCACTGACGAGCCCCATGGTTGCTCCATTCTGGCATACTATACATAACATCATGGAGTTGGTACCAAAGAGATCTCTCTCAAATACAACACTAGAATTTATGTTAGGGGAAGAACATTATTTTCCATCTTAATGAATAATATGCCTTCTCTATTTTCTATGGAAAACAGCATTCTTTATGCTGATGACATTGTTGTTTGGGACTCTGGACCAAACAACAATGACATACAAATATCCCTGCAAAATAAGTACAGTATTTTGTCAGATTGGAGAAAGGAAAATTGAATGCTTATAAATGAAAGTAAAACAAATGTGGTGTTATTCGGATCCCAACAAAAGTAGCTGAAACAGGGACTACTACAAATCAAGGGTCAGAATGTTTTTTTTTTTTGCCATCAGTAACTACATTCAAATATTTGGGCATACACCTGGCCCCTGTGTGAGCATGATACCCCACATTGACAGACTGGGAAAAAAAATAAGTCAAAAACTGGGATTTTTGTCTACAGATGTGAACTCCTTAACTGACCAGGCCCGAGTTATTATAGCCAAGCAAGTTCTCATGCTCATCCTTGAGTACGGGAACGTTATTTTTTACCAATGTAATGGTATTTTTGAGTCTAAATACAAAACATTGTATAACAATGTATGCAGATATGCACTAAGGGCCCCACTAAGAACTCATCACTGTTATTAGTATACTAAACTGGGAGTGCTATCTCCGGATAGGCAGTTAAAGGGTCTTGTAACTACCTTTGCATATTGAGTTGCTAGTTCAGCAGAACCACAGGTTTTATCTAACTCCCTGACACAGAAGAATAGTGTGAAGTGTATCAGGACTAGTGGCTTAGTACATTAACAAATCCCTGCCTTTAAACTCCAAATGAGCAGGAAGACTTTTACATAGTATGCGCCTACTTTGTTAAACGAGTATGGAAAATTGATATTCAATGCTAATACCATTTTACATTTTAAACAAATGTTGCACAAACTTTTGTATACTGAAAACTTGTGTAAATGCACTTAATTGTATAAATTGTTTTGTTTATAATGTTCCTTGCATGTGATGTTTTATATGTCAGGTGTGGCTGAAAAAGGGTGGTGCTCAGACCACTTCCTAGTAAAAAAAAAAAATGTAGGGAGAGGGACTGACAGAAGGCACCCCCTGTGAAACTTGGCTCCAGTCAATGCCAGGAAAACAATAGTCCAACATTGGGTAAGTGATACACCCCTCAGTATAGCTCGTTTGGTTAGTTAGTTAGTTAGTTAAAAGCTGGTAACCAGTAAAGGCACACTGAGTCAAGGCTCGTTTCCAGGTACGACCCATGGAGGGGGTTGTAGGGAGAGCAGCTACAAATACAATTCAGAGTCAGCATAGCAAATACGGGATACCTGGTTTGCATAGAGGCAGCAGTCACATGTGCTGGCTTAATATAAATACAGTACTGTACAAAGCAGTGACCAGTAAACAATCATGTGTGAAGCAAAGTTAACAGTGCATGTTGGGATAACGGTAAAAAGGTGAAGGCCAACAATTAGGGGACTTAGCAGGTGAGGGTCAAGGGAGAGAATATAGGGTTAGGGAGGGGTAGATAGGAACATGAGGGTGCAGCAATTTGCCTTAGGTGGAGTCTAAAGGCAAGGAGAGAAGAGGAGAGGTGGAGAGGGGAGGGAATCAGATTTCAGAGTTAGGGGAGGCAATAGGAGAAGGCTGCCTGGCCAGCAGAAGAATGAGGGTGGGGAATGGAGAAGGAGGGGGAATCCCTGGAGCAAACTGAATAGGAAGAGCAAGGAATGGAGGATAGCATGGAAGACAGATAGGAGGGAAGGGACCCAAACCAGTATTTGGTGATGAAGGCAGCACAGTGGGTCTGCCAACATGATGGTAGAGGGAGGATGGAGAGGGAACAATAGAGGGAGCAGTGATGGATATGGAAAGGGGAGTCGGCAGCAAAATGGCAGTAGGCATTGCACAGGGTATCCAGTCGGGCAAGGGAAGACAAGGGGGCAATGCCATAGGCTAGATCTGCAAATTAAAGACTGGGAGAACTATTTTGGTTACTAATTCCTTGTGGACCTACAGGGAGAGGCAATCTTTATTGCATAATAGGGTGCCTAGTTTGGGATGACTTTGCCATGAATGGCACCTATGTGGATGGAGAAATCGAGCTTGCTGTCTCACTCATTGGTTTAATAATCTCCTCCCATGTATGAAACTGGAGCGAATGCAGTTTAACCTAGCAGGTCAAAGGGAGTTGTTTCTATCCATGTGGAACCCCCTAATTCAGGATGTTGAGGGGAATATTATTACCCCCTAGTGGCTACAATAGGGTGATGGGTGTTTTTCACTAAATAACTAAACTTCCCATAAATAGAGACACTTTTAGTGTCAATAAGTAGTTCAGAGGAACAGCTGAGGCACAGGGTTTGGATTAAACCTGGGGTCCCCCATTGTCCAGCCCCCACCCTACAGTATATTATAATTTAGCCTATGAGTAGATATTATATTATATTACTGGGTCCTTGTTTTAACAGCGTAAATGTATGGAATATCTGAAACTAGCTTTCTAGCTGTCTGTCAACTGGAATGTACTTTTTTTTTTTTTAAGTTCCTTGTATGCACATTTATTCATGATTGTACAATTACATGTCCTTTCTGGAAATTCAGACATGCTTTAATACAATGTATTTATGAGGTCTTAATAAAATATTCTTTTAAAAAAAAAATCTGGTGTTGAGAGCATCAACTTTGTGGTCGAGCTCCCTAATGGCTTGCAGCAAAGCACTGTCACTTGGTTTCAACTCCCCTCCCTGCTTGTCTCTGTGAAGTCCACACATCTTCCTCAATCTGATGTTGCAGGTTTGAAAGAAAGTGTGAGTAATTTGACTCAGCTAAATCCAGGGCCAGATTAAGGTTATTAGGGGCCCTAGGCCTGGGCCTTGTTGGCCAATGCCTTAATCCGACCCTGGCCACTGAGGAGCTCCTACAGAGCACGTCTTCTCTTGTTGGCTGCTAGCTCTGCCCCCAGCATGTACAACCTCATTAAGATCTTTTTATTTTTAAAGAGCTTCAATCCAGTTACACAAAACAGTAGCATTAATCATTGTGTCTGGCCTTCAGTTCCTGACTGACTCATCTGTCATTTTGTCTTTATGTCTTTCTTTTCTCTTGAAGTGAAGAATAATCATTTGCCGAAAAGCATTTGTCAACAGCACCAGGGACTCTGTCACCCAAGTAGTGGAGACACAGCCCTGCAAGTAAAGAACAGGAACTGATTCATTTTTCATTTTTCAGTTCAAACTTCAACTAAGAAATAGCAGCTTTTCCTACATCCATTCTACTCCCAGTGTGAAAAATCTGTTTTTTTCCAGTCCTGCGAACAAAGGGAAAAAGACAAAAGACAGAAATGGATAGCCTTCAACCACTTAATTTAGTTTGATGGAGTAACGCTATTAATTGTATTTATAAAGAGTTTATTTATAAACTGGAGGGAGGGTAAGCATGTGTAAGTTTCCTTAGTATTCATAATAATGTGAACCATTTTTTAACTTCATTATCACATCTAACTACATGGTTCATCTAGGAAGTCAATTATGAAATGTGCAATCTGATTATGGTAGTTTGCACTTTTTGTATAATCTTTTTTATCATTCATACTTCCCCCTCCCACCAACACCTCAGCAGCCTATCGGGCCAGACCCTTCCTACTTGCCCTTCACTTACCTGTAGTCTGGGGCTTGTCCCTCAGATGGGATGATCTCCAAGACTCTGCTAAATTTCACTACTTATTCTGAGCCCTATGCACTATGTGGGCGGGGGTACATGGAAAATGCGCGTACCCCACCCGCATAACTGTGCATCCTCGAATAGGTGCTCATATGCCGGTATGCACAACCGGTGCCCACCTATCCATGGCTCCTCCCCTCCCAGCACGCAGGTGCACGGTGGAGTGTTCAGCGGACCGGGCGTGCATCCAATGGGATGCCCGGACCCGATCTGCAAGTGGATCCTTTGCACCCATGGGACATGGAAACAAGATGGTGGGCACAACGTGCGCTGCAAGCATGGGGCAGGAGGGTGCCCGATCCACTGCCCCAGCCCTCCATGCTGATCCTTGGGCTGTGGCAGCATGAAGGGGGGATCTACAGTGCCCCCACATCCACGCCGCTACCCGCGGTGGAATCAATCAATCAATCAATCAATCAATCAAAATCTTTATTTATTCAGGCGAACATCATTGAGCATAGCTCATTTACAAGATGGACCTGAGTGGTCATAACAAAAAAGGTTACAGATTGTATACAAAAACATGATATTGAATAAGCACAAATACAATCATTTATGAGTGAGGTAGATGTTCACATATTTACATATATACAAGGCAAAGGACAGTAAACCTAAAACCTAATAAAGGAGAGAAACAAACAGTTTAGTAGGGATAAGGCTTGGATAATGGCACAAGGGTGGGCATATATGTATGAGGTTTGATGGGGAATCCTGGGGGGGCGCATATCCCTTATGGCTGGGTGTTACCCAGTGTAAGGTGTACACCACATGCCCGGCACTCTGCACCTCTGTGAATGATGCAGGGTGCGGGCACACCCCGACCATGTTGCCCTCCGCGTGGTCTGGCAGTGGGGCAGCACACCCCGTGGGTGAATCTTGCAGCTGGCTGCATGAGTGGCACAATGGGTGCAGAGTGGTTGCGTGCCCCAGATATGCATGCATAGCCACTCTGCCCCATTAGTGCATAGGGCCCAATGTGACAGCACACAATGGAGAGCGATATTCCCTAGCCTTCCCTCTGAGGTGAGTAAATCTATCGCCTCTGTGAAATGGCAACGCTCCACCGGTCCAGTGAGTCAGCGGTCGATCCTTAACATACTGTATGTCTGCAACTGCCAGCAAGCTCCTGGGCCAGCCAGGGTAGTTTATATTTCTGTTTATATTTCTTAAAGAGTACTGCAGGTGTGCAGGGTGCCTCAATGTCTGAAAGACCCCGAAAAGCACTTTCAGACAATTACTGGATTCTTCTTTGTGAAGAAACATAGAAAATAATAAAAGAATAAGGTCTAGTAGCCCATCCCGTCTGCCCACCTTATGTAGGCCATAATGGCCATCCCTCTCCCTTATTACCACTGCTTTCTGCCTTCTTACTACACCCATGTGCCTGTCCCACCCTACCTTTAACCCCCCCCATTTTGGCCTTAACCAGGTCCTCTGGCAGCCTGCTTCACTTGCCCTCCACTCTTTCTAGGACTCCAGATCAGTGGCATGGAGGTCTGAGGCACTGAGCGCCTTACCTCCTGCCACACTGACAACCCAAGTTTGGAAATGAGCTTGGGTTACTGAGGGTCGGCCGCGGGGGAGAGGATTAGTGTCTGTTGGACTGCTGTCCTCTCTCAGGGGGGTGAGGCATGCTGATTTGGCCCAGTGGTGGCACTTTGCTGGCACTGAGGTACGCATCCGCATCTGCAAAATCGCAGAAAAGGGATGTCTTTCAAAATGCAGAAACAGATGCGTGCCTCCTTGTTTTATTTACAAAGGGTATTATTTTGAGCCTGTGGATGTGATGTGGCTCTGTGATGTGTAATAGTAGGGGTCCAGCTCAGTGTCCAGCTTCTCACCCCGGCTTCTCGACTCTGCCCCCCCACTCATCTCCCCTCATTGTCTCCCCATCCGGGCTCCCAATTGGCCAATCGGCTTCTGACCTAGCTCCCAATCAGCCCGGCCAATCAGCAATCAGACCCAGAAATCACCACATGTCATGGGCACGTCAGCGCAAGAGCAGGAGGAAGATGAGGAAGTGGGTGGGCGAGGAAGGCATTTGGGAAGGCATTTATTCTGACCCCATTACAATGGGGTATTCTGAGAAGGTGGCGGTGGTGGGAAGGTATTCCCCCAAGGTATTCCACCCGGGCATTCGACTAGCGATCCCTGGGGGTGATACAGGCCGACAAGCAATTCGGGGGGGGGTAATTCCTGGATCGAGAAAGGGCACGGGGACCGGGCTGGTGGAGCACCGTCGGGAGCACAGTTTGCAGCTACCATTTCCATCCCAGAGACTGTTTGTTGCCCCTGGTTGTTGCCTGGGGTTTGTTGAAAAAAAAGCCAGAAAAAGAGCCACCAGGAAGAGCCCAGGGGGAAGAGTCGCATTTTTGGACCGATTTTTGGCAAGTTTTACTCCTTTTCCTTCCTCCCAGTCCTCCCTAAGTTGCCCGTGTTTTTGGCACCTGTTTTGCCCAATCCTTGTGGTTTTGGCCTGCATTTTTAGCACCCGGTTTTGGCACGTTTGGCACCTGAGTTTGGCACCTCTCTCCTGGACAATCCTGGATGGGCTCCTGGACCTCTCTCAGGTAAGGTTTTCCTGGCTGTTTCCCCTCCCGGTTTACCCTGCTGTTTTAGTGCTTTGGATATTGTCAGAGATATGGGGGGGGGGTATTCCCGGAGGTCAGCCCATGAGATGGTTGAGACATCTGGTACAGCGGGTGGTACAGGAACAGGCCATGGAGTGGGCCCTGGAGCAGGCTGCCTCAGGTTGTCTTGAGGCTGGACCCTGGGCTGGGCTCTGCAGAAGGTGGGTCTGGAGCTGAATCTCCTGTCAGTGGTGAAGGCCCGGGGTGAAGGCGATCACATATAGCAGTAAATGTGTTCTGAGTTTTTAGAGGTGGATAGGATTGGAGCTGCTTGTAGAAGCTGAGAAGGGGCTTCTCTTTCTGCTATTAGAGTGGTGTGGAAGTAGAGGGGTGGAGGCCTAGGTCTGCTGAGATATCAGGCTTGCTGTGGGAAGTTAGCATGGATTTTTGGTGCATCAAGTGTTAACCTGCCATTCAGGATTCCCTCACCGGGCCTACCTATTTATTTTCACCCCATCTTTTATGGGTATGGCTCTGGGGTATGGCATATTTAACTGCCCAGATGTATTAACTGCTCAGTGGTTATGAGGTACTCCCAGGAGGTACCATATCTGCAGAGCCAGAGGTGAATTCCTCCCTCCTCACCACACTGTCAGTTGCCTCTCAGAGGTCACACACTGCTTGAGAGAGGTCATGGCAGAGTGCTCAACCACAAATCAGAAGGCAGTGCAGGAATTCTGACCCCGGGGTGGGGTCATCTCTGTAATACCTTGGCACATCCCAACCTCAGTACCAGTGCCATTTTTCAGACACTAGGGAACTGCCTGGGGAACTGTGAGTACTGCAAGGAGAGGTTGAAGATTTTGATTAGTGGAGTAGCAACCCGAGTAGCAATCTGATAAAGAGATTTAAAGAACAAAATAAAGGGAAATCTGTGTTATGGGCTATAGATGTGTAGATGCATTCAGCCATTCACTGGATAGTATTTTTCCCATTAAAGGCAAATATTCTGACCAATTTGTAGCCTGCTTCAGCAGCTGTCCTTGTCTTAGAAACTAGCACAGATGTTACCTATCCAGCACAACTATATGAATAACCCATGGTCATTACAATTGCAAAAGAGGTTAAATCATTTCCATTTTATTTTAATTGCCAATTTATGTCTTTCTTTAACTGTAAAATAAGTTAAAAAATGGAACATTTTATGTTGGGAGGAATAAATAATTTTGGTAGGAACTGGGATATAGCCCTGGGATATAGCACTTTAAGAACTGGAAAAGGAAGAATCTGGTGTAAACTGCAAATGTTCTTATTGCTTTCCATGTGTTTTGCATTTGTTTGTAATAATGTTTACATATTGCACTTAGGGCTGGCAGTATAGCCTAGAGGTTACAGTTACAAGCTGTGAATGGACCCGGTGCATGAAGCAGACCTGGGTTTGATTCCTCCAGTCTCCACTTGCATACTGTGTGACACTGATCAAGTCGCTTAACCTCCCCAGTGCTCCTGGATCACCCCTGTAAACAGGCGTTGTACCCAGTGGGTCATACCTGGCTACCAGAGAATAATAATAAAAAAACAAGGCTGGGACATTTCTGGCATACATGCTGTAGAAACATACTGGCACATTTCATGCTAGAGGACCCCTAGGTTGCAGTTATCATGTGCTACAGTTGGAGTAGACTGGTTACATTTTCTGTGCAAAAGTCAATGACACAAAAGTCTATTTCTCCTTCACCAGTGCCCTACTCAGGGCCCTACAGCACAGCTTACCCCATCATATAACTCTGCTTTATAGCAGTCCAGCAGTTATTGCCACTCCTTCTTCTCCCCCCCCCCCCAGTTCTGACTTCTTGCTCCTTGCAGAGCCCACACGGATTTGCTAGCACCAGTAACTCTAGCCCTGCTTTTTCTTTTGTTATCTGTTTGAAGAATGTTTGGACCTTTGAGTCTATAAGGTCGCCATGGGAGGGCGGACCCTCCCCCGGGGGTACTGGGTTAGCCAGGGGACTGGACCTACTGGGTGGTTGATGGGAGGATACTGGTAAGCGGGGGTTCAGGCAAAAGAGTAGAGTCGCCGCTGACAGAAGTACCCCAGAAGGATGCCCGGCCTCAGAGTGACAAAGAGAATTGAAGAAATTAATTCTGCAACTGGAATGAGATTATTTAAGATCTTCCCCAGTACTGTATTTCCATATCTATCTATCTGTCTATCTAGATATATACATAGGTATTTTGTTGTCACACTTTATTTGGTGTAATTATAATACTTGGTTAACAATACTCAGGTGTCAGAGGCAGGATCAGACAATATTGTCCCATCCAGCCTGCCTCGAAATCAGTACAAGTATCTCATCCATTGTACTAATGATCTCATGATGTGCATGCTATGAACTATGCTATGAACTAGGGCTACATCCAGGGCCTACAGCTACAGTTGAACAAATTTGCATTTACAGTGCCCGACTGTCCAGGCCCCAGTCCAGGTCTACTGTTAATCCAGTTCAAGTGTTATATTTACACCCGTATTTACAATAAAAACACTCAGTAACATATTTGGTTTCTGGATTTTTCTTTCTTACTTATGAGATACTTTCACCAGAGCACTCTACTACAGGCTGCTCCCCTACTGTATAATACAGTAACTTACTGTATTTACTACAGGCTGTTCCCCTGCTGCATAATACAGTAACTTAGTGTATTTACTACAGGCTGCTCCCCTACTGCATATTACAGTAATTAGTGTATTTACTGCAGGCTGCTCCCCTACTGTATGATATGGTAACTTCGTGTATTTACTACAGGCTGCTCCCCTACTGCATATTACAGTAATTAGTGTAGTTACTGCAGGCTGCTCCCCTACTGTATGATATGGTAACTTAGTGTATTTACTACAGGCTGCTCCCCTACTGCATGATACGGTAACTTAGTGTATTTACTACATGCAGTAACTTAGTGTATTTGCTACAGGCTGCTCCCCTACTGCATGATACGGTAACTTAGTGTATTTACTGCAGGCTGCTCCCCTACTGTATGATATGGTAACTTAGTGTATTTACTACAGGCTGCTCCCCTACTGCATAATACAGTAACTTAGTGTATTTACTACAGGCTGCTCCCCTACTGCATGATAGGGTAACTTAGTGTATTTACTACAGGCTGCTCCCCTACTGCATGATACGGTAACTTAGTGTATTTACTACATGCAGTAACTTAGTGTATTTGCTACAGGCTGCTCCCCTACTGCATGATACGGTAACTTAGTGTATTTACTGCAGGCTGCTCCCCTACTGTATGATATGGTAACTTAGTGTATTTACTACAGGCTGCTCCCCTACTGCATGATACAGTAACTTAGTGTATTTACTACAGGCTGCTCCCCTACTGCATGATAGGGTAACTTAGTGTATTTACTGTAGGCTGCTCCCCTACTGCATGATACGGTAACTTAGTGTATTTACTGCAGGTGCCCCTCACTGCGCATGATACGATCCTAGCGAGCATACTGCAGGCTGCCCCTCACTGCATGATACGGTAACTTAGCCGTGATTTACTATAGGCTGCTCCCTACTGTATGATACAGTAACTTTGCGTATTTACTACAGGCTGCTCCCCTACTGCATGATACAGTAACTTCGTGTATTTACTACAGGCTGCTCCCCTACTGCATAATACAGTAACTTACTGTATTTACTACAGGCTGCTCCCCTACTGTATAATACAGTAACTTAGTGTATTTACTACAGCACAGTTCAGTGGGGGAGATTGTATCATGCTGTCAAGGTAGGGAGGTATCAACTTTATTACAGGGTCTACATGAAGCTTATGTAAGCCTGGCATAGGCCTCATAATAGAAAGTATAAACCTGGGTATATTGTCTAATACAGGACTGATAACCAGGCTTATTTAAATTACCTGAAAGCACTGGAAACAACTTTTAGAAAGCATGCATTCTAAACATGTACACAGGCTTTTGCATACAGTTGTTACTGTTTAACAACATCATGTGTACATGCGATGCAAACCCATTACCACCAGGATTACCACGTTGGTTCCCATGGTTGGTTCCTCACTTGAAGCGAAAAGGGGGGCTGGAGGCTGTAACTGACTTCTTGTTTTTGTATTAAAGGGGTCAATTTTTTTCAGAAACAAACAAGGAAATGGGTCATTTCTAAAATGTGCAGAAGAGCATGGGTACCGATTTTACAGAGAGTGCCACCAGCGGGTGATTTGGCCATTGGCTGCCACCAGATGGAGGCCTGGAGACAGCACCGGCACACAAGTGACAACATAGCAAGGGGCTGCAGTTCGCTGCCATGTGCACGCATCTACATACACATACTTATGTGACGCCATGGCAGAGGAATCGGGGAGAAAAGTGGAAAAGGTCAGCATGGGTTACATGAAGTCCTTGGAAACAGAAGTCTCAACCCTCCTGGCTCTCAGAGCTGTAGAAAGGGTTTCTCCCCTACACCAGGGCAAGGGTCTGTACTCCAGGTACTTCCTTACCCCAAAAAAGACAGGAGAGTGGCGGCCCATCCTGGACCTAAGATATCCGAACAAGCACCTTTTAAAACCAAAATTCAAAATGGTGACAATGGGAATGATTTTACCCTCCCTAAGGCCAGGGGACTGGCTAGCTTCCCTGGACCTCAAGGATGCCTACTTCCATGTTCTTATCAGAAGCTCCCACTGAAAGTACCTCAGATTCGAACTGCCCTCAGGCCATTATCAGTTCAGAGCAATGTCCTTCGCCTTACCTCTGCCCCAAAGGTATTCACAAAATGTCTGGCAGTAGCAGTTGCTCATTTAAGAAGGCAAAAGATTGCCATCTTTCCCTACCTGGATGACTGGCTCATTGTGGGTCAGTCTCCAAACCAGGTCAAATCCTGAAAGTTACCCAGCAGCTGCTTACCTCTCTGGGCTTTCTTCTCAATCTTCCAAAGTCAGTTCTGGAACCTGTCCAGGTACTCACCTTATAGGTGCAGAACTGACACAAAGCAGGCCAGAGCCTTCCTTTCCTAGAAAGGTAAGGACCCTGGTGGCCCTGGCCTCGCCTTCACTCTGCAGGTCTCTCGACCAGCAAGGCATTTCCTGCAGCTCCTAGGACATATGGCTGCTTCCACAGCTGTAGTGCAAGGAGCAAGATTTCAGATGAGGGACATTCAGTTCCATTTGAGAGCCTTCTGGTCTCAAAGAAGAGATTCCCTATCCAAGTTAATCCCAGTGACTCGAACCCTGATCCAGGCCCTTCGGTGGTGGCAGGATCAGAGCAATCTGAGACAAGGGGTGCCCTTCATCCCTCTATCTCATTCCTTGACCCTTACTACAGATGCCTCCCTCTTGGGATGGGGAGCTCACATGGGCAACCTCTCCACCCAGGGGTTGTGGTCCCCTCAGGAATCTCTGCTCCACATCAATCTGTTGGAACTCAGAGCTGTTTTTCTAGCACTTCAGGTTTTTCTGCATCTGTTCAGAACAAGGTGGTACAGGTCAGAACAGACAACACCACTACAATGTGGTACATCAACAAACAAGGGGGCACTCGGTCTTCTGCCTTGTGCACCGAGGCGATGAAGTTGTGGTCTCTGGCTTATTCCCTGAACACTTCCCTCATAGCAGTTCACCTCCCAGGCAAGGACAATGTCCTGGCAGATGCTCTCAGCAGGATTTCCCAGGGCCATCACGAATGGTCACTGGATCCCCCTAGTACTGGGGATAGTTTTTGCCAGATGGGGCACCCTCAGACAGATCTTTTTGCAACCCCAAACAATCATCAACTTCCACTTTTTTGTTGCAGGCCCCCAGTGTTGGGCTCAGTCCCCCTGGATGCCTTTCTCCTCGATTGGGAAGGGAAGTTTCTCTATGCCTTCCCCTTCCCTCTCCTGTTCAAGGTGCTAGTCAAAATCAGATCTCAGCCCTGCAAGATGATCCTGATTGCTCCAGACTGGGCCAGGCAGCCCTAGTACCACTCCTTCTGTCCTTAGAGTCCATCTTCCCTGTGCCTCCCAGGAACCACAATCTGTTAACCTGTGCCCAGGGGAGAGTCTGGTATCCGAATCTCAAATCCCTCAACCTCAAGGCCTGGCTCTTGAGGAGTTAGAGTTTGCTGATCTACAACTTTCTCAAGGTGTTCTTGAAATCTTGAAAGCTTCTAGGAAGCCTTCCACCTAGGGCTACCTATAACTCCAAGTGGAAAAGGTTTTCCATATGGTGTTCTGGGAAGCATATTTCCCCGGAATCTGCTGATTTGCCCACTGTTTTGGACTATATGGTCCATCTTAGTTCTTTGGGACTGAGACCAGCTACCCTGAAAGTGCATTTGGCAGCTGTCTCTGCTTTTATTTCAGCAGGAAGCCCTCTTCTTTCTGCTCACCCTGTATTTTCCAAGTTTTTAGGGGATTGCTTCATACCAATCCACCATTCAGGGACCCTGCCCTGCCTGGGATCTTAATGTTTGCATTGCTCAGCTGATGCAACCCCTTTGAACCTCTGTCTTCGCCAGAGCTTAAGTACTTGACTTGGAAAACTGTATTTCTAGTAGCCATCACTTCTGCCAGGCACATAAGTGAGTTACAGGCTTTATCGGAGACTGACTTTATTTCCTTTCACAGGGATAAGGTAGTCCTCAGGACTAACAGGAAGTTTTTGCCTAAGGTGGTTTCAGATTTCCACCTTAACCAATCTATTTCACTTCCAGTGTTCTTCACTGACCATTCCTCCTCTGGTGAGGAGGCTGCACAGCTTAGATGTTAAGAGGCCTAAGTTACATACATAGGCGTACCAAGGGTCACAGGTTTGTCTCCCTCCAACTATTTCTCATTTATGGTGAGGTTGGGAAAGGAAACCTGCCACTAAGAGATCCATTGCCAGGTGGATTGTCTCTTGTATCCAATTTGCTATCAAAACCGGGTAAGGTCCCCCTTCAGGCCTGAGGGCTCACTCTACCAGAGGTACAGCTGCATCTCTAGCTGCTGCCAGAGACATCCCTATCTTAGAGATATGTCAAGCAGCTACTTGGAAAACAGTACACACTTTCACCAAGCATTACTCCCTGGATATCCAGGCCAGGAGGGATGCTCGGTTTGGCACAGCTGTGCTTCAGAGCCTATTCCCTAAGTAGGTTCTGTCCCTCCTCCATGGAGGTACTGCTGTGTAGTCTGCATTAGTCATAATATAGCAAGACTTCATGTTGTTTGAAGAAAAAATTACTCACCTTAGTAATGTTGTTTCTTCTAATGGAGTCTTGCTATATTATGACCTCCCCCCCAGCCTGCCCCTCTCAGAACTTCTACTTTGGGTATGGGGTGGGCAGTCCACTGTTGGCACTTATTGATGCCCCTTTATGTTTTCACCCCTTCTTTTTGGGGTGTTTGGGTGTTGTGTTTTATTTTATCTTATCTTTTCTGGTCCCCTGACTTGAGTCTTGGTGTTGGGACCAGGAAAATGTGTTAATATTTTAGTAGCCAGTTGGCTAGTGTAGGTTACAGCTTCCACACAGAGCCTTAGTGAGTTTTGCTCGTAAAGATCTGACAGTTTCGGTTTGAAATATCCCAGACAGAGCTTTTCTAACCGAGCTCGCGCTCTAAGTTCCATGCTCTGCATGGAAGTTAACTCTTTCACCTCCGGAGCAGTTCTAATGGTGGGACAAACTGCATTAGTCATAATATAGCAAGACTCCATTAGAAGAAACAACATTACTAAGGTGAGTAATTTTTTTCTTATCTGCCATCAATGTCTATGTTTCTATGTTTCTATGATATGACGGAGACCTTTAAATATGTGAGGGGCATCAACGGGGTAGACGGGGAGGGTTTGTTTAGCTTGAAGGGGAAGGGACCACAAGGGGACATCGCAGAAAACTGGTTGGGGGGGATTCTGGAGGGAATTGAGGAGGCCCTGCTTTATGGTGAGGGTGGTGGCACTATGGAACGCACTACCTGAGGAGGTGATCTCACTAAAATTAGTGGGAAGTTTTAAGAAGGGGTGGGGCAGATTTATGGGAAAGGTGCAGGTAGGGAAGGCAATGACGGGAGGAGAGTTGCGGGGGGGAGAAGAGTCGGGGGAGTGGCAAAAGGAGGGTCTCGGGCTGTGAGCTGAGTTCGAGCAGACACGCTAGACCTAATGGCCTAAATCTGCTGGCATGATCGTATGTTTGTATGTATGTTCATATAACACATCCACAGTATAAATTCAGCATTTCCAGGCAAATGGTACCCTCTGCAGAACATATTTTTTTAAATTGTAAGTGGTGGCCATCTTTAATGACTTGAGTTATTAATTACAAAGATAGTCATAGACCCATTTTTTTTTAAATCTGAGAAAATTAAAAAGATATTGCCACCCAACAGCCCAGTGGCAGCATTTTGCACTGCTGTGCTGATGGCTCAGGTTTGAGTGAGCCTGGAAAGTCACTTTGGGAGGCAGGCCATGGCCAAGTGAGATGCTGCTCGATAGTGCATCTAGGCTGGGGAGGGTTGGCAGTTGGGGTGTGCAGTGGGCTGGATAGGAGATTCACATTGGCAGGGTATTACTCCCCCAATCCTGTGGGTCAGAATTGGACCACAGCTGGTCCGACCTGCTCACCAACCCATCCACTGTAGCAATGGTCAAATTGGCCATTATGGCCAGAGATCCTCCCTCCTCTAACCAAGAATCACATCAAGTGACTCAGCCCCAGCAGCTGGACGGAGGAGTGGAGAAAGAGTGAGAGAGAGAGAGAGAGAGTGCACAGGCTGGGGAGGGGAAACGAGCTGGGCTGCCTGGCTGCTGGTTGGATGTGTGGCACCACTGACACGTAGCAGGCTGCTGAGAAGGGAAGGGGGAGAGAAGGAGGCTCCAGGAGGTGGAACCCAGTGGCAGCGGTAAGACTTATGATTGAAAAGGAGCTTAAGGAGGTAAGCAGCAAATTATATGATGGCAATTCATACTGAGGGCACGAATGGGCTGAATGTAGTACTTGACAGGGGAAGGAAAGGGGGGAATCATATTGGCTGTGAATAGCTGGCTCCTGAGGGTTAGATCTGGGGGGATGGTATCACACTGTAGTAGAATGGGCAGACTGGATATACCAAGTGATCCTTATCTGCCATTAAAGTCTATGTTTCTATGTTAGTAGCAGCAGCACAGTTCTCCCCGAGAGAGAAGAGAGACCCTTGGCTCAGCTTGGTGGTGGCATGAAGAGATGTTTAAAACTCTCATAAGAAAAAAGAATTTCATTTTTTTAGCTAAACTGCACTGAAAAAATATCTATCCTAAAAAGTCAGAGAGACTGGAGAAGTAGTGACTGGGCCTGACAGGCTGTCCAGAGCAGTCAATGTCAGTGGGCACGCTGGGCACTGGGGGAAGGGACTGCAGCTAAACTGCATTAAAAAAATACCTAAAGAAAATACTACCTTTAAAAAAAATTAGAGAGACAAAGTCTAGAGCAGAACAGGGTTTGGCAGCAGTCTAGAGAGTGGCCACTGGGCATTGGGGTCAGGGGTGGGGGGGGCTACAGCTAAACTGCACTGAAAAATACCTGAAAAAAAATATGTTGTGAAACAAATCATAGAGAGAGAGAGAGAGAGGTGGAGAGTCTTGGAGACTGGAGCAGTAGCAGGGTCTGACAGGAGGCAGACCAGGGTGGCTGCAGGCACTGGGCAGGAGGGGGCTAACAGCACTGAAAAAAAATGCCTGAAAGAAAATACTATCTTAAAAAAATTAAAGAGTGAGACAGAGACTGGAGCAATAGGACGTGGCAGGAAGCTGTCTAGGCTGTGAGCAATGGCAGGAGAGGGCTAGAGCTAAACTGCACAGAAAGAAAATGATACCTTTAAAAAAAGAGAGAAGCCAGCCCACCAGCACAATGGTAGCACTACTGCTTGTGACACCAGTGACCTGGGTTCAGTAGAGAGCCTGGGTTGTTGGAGGTCCGGCTGGGGGGAGAAGGATTGAGCACCCGACGGGTTGCTCTCCGTCTCCAGGGAGGGGTGGGCTGTGGTCCTCGCTGCCATACCGCCACCTGGGTGACCATGGGTGGTGGTACAGCACAGGATGCAGAATGGTAGGGAGGGGCAGACGTTGGCCGAGGACCGGAGTGAAGGCATGTCTCTTCGCGCCTCCGTCTCATTGGTCCTCTCTGAGTGCCAGTGTCCAAAGGGGGCAGAGACCAGAGCACAGGAAAAAACCCATATGTGGGCCAGAGGACAGGCTCCTGCACCAGAGACTGAGAGGATCCAGGGGTGCAGCTCCAGGTGCACACTCCTCTGAGGTTTCAGAGGGGAAAGGGGAACCCCTTCACCCCACCCCGGGGGGGGTCATCTGGGATGACAAGAATACTGGAGCGGGGCACTAATGGATTGAGTTCCTCCAGTCCTCATGGCGCAGCCTGTGAGGTGTATTGGGGGACCCCACGGGAAGGACCAGATGTAGCAATGAAGGGGCATAAATAGAAAGTAAAAAAGAGATGGAGAGCGGAGCAGTAGCAGGGTCTGACAGGCATGCATTGGACAAGTAACTTGAAGACGATAGGTGAGAGGTGTTAGAGAACTGGAGTTTGTACTTGTAGTGGTGGACTGGGAGGACTGGAAGTAGGGGCCAAACTAAAGCCTAAAATTACATTTAGGGCTGTATAAATAAAAACATTACTTTGTGTCTGAGAGAGGACCTGATTAGAAAAATTAGGGGCATGGTGGAAGGGGGGCCCAGTGTGCCTCGCTGCCTGCTGTCACGTCCACTTGTGTATTGCTCTGTCACAGTTGCCCGAAGGGTTAGTCCCAGTTTAAGCATTTGTCTAGTTTTTCTAACAAAACAAATTATAGGGCCAGTAGGTCCATGTAGAATGCCTCTGCTTGTTGCTACCTAGTGTGCCTTGCTGCCTGCAGTCACATCCACTTTTGTACTGCTGTGTCACAGTTGCCTGATGGGCTAGTCACAGTTTAAACACATATCTATTTTTTTTGCTTTAAAAACCCAGTGTGAAGCCAGCTCACCAGCACAGCAGTAGTGCTACCACTTGCAGCGCCAATGACCTGGGTTCAAAAGCAAAGGTGAGGCATTAGAGGGTCAGCCAAGGGAAGGAATATTGCACATCTGAGGGACTTCTCCTCCTTCAGGGGTTAGGAATGTGCCACTCAGTTTACGTCAGGCCCCTAGTGGAAGGTGGTGAAGGCAGTCCAGGGCTGCCAGAAGTGCAGAGAGGCACAGGGGCCATAAACACACACCACATAGGAGCATGCAATGCACATCATGACATCATTGCATGTCCGCACCTCCTCAGGAGAACACAGGAAACTCCTGGGCCTGGAGGATGACATCAGTCACCCGCAGACCCTTCACCCAGCTATCCAGGCCCTCTCCAGCAGAACTGGATCCTGTTTGATGCCGGGGGTTGGGGAACCCTGCCGACCCCACCAGAGGGGCAAGCACTGGGACAGACATGGGCAAGTAAGCCCTGGAGGATGTCAGGGTGTTTGGACTGGGATGACCAGTGTAGGGGTGCCAGTCAGATGGGGAGAAAAAGATAAAAAAAAAACAGTGTGTGATCAGAGAAATATCCCCATCTTTATGTCATGTACAGTTGTGTGCCCCAAACAATAATAAAATGACATGAACACTAGAGCTTGTAGAAGCAAAGGTAAAGGTAAGGTGTCCACCTGTCTTGGATCCTCGACTGAGGCTGTACTCAGTGCCAAAACCAAAAATAAACAGCCTTTGGAGGTTAACTCAACCAAACAAGCAAAGAAGACAATGTCAAGTCCATTCCAATAGGTGAAATGTAGCAGATCAGGTCGGGTTGTAAAGCATAAAAACATCAGCCCTGTAAAACATTCAGGACTGCCAATGACTTCAGATGCCACTGCCACATCATTGTCATTTCATCATCTTCATTAAATTCGGAGAAGTTAGCAGTTCTACACAAATTCCAGTGTAGAACCAAACATGATGAGATGTGTGTTAGGTTAGACAGTTCTAACGCACAGCTAGGGGGTGTAGTGAGGCATGAGGCTGCAGGTCGAGGGCCTTCATCCCCCTAGGCATGTGTTAGAATTTCAGACTGTCTAGCATACACTCCGGAGTGGCTTATTACATTTATAAAATTACAAATAAGTGGTTATCAAGAAAAACGAAGGACTGAAAGTTTCAATGTTCAATAACTAATTATTTATTGTAATATTAATATGCAGGATAAAGCAGTCCCCTACTTTTTTTTTGGGGGGGGGATCAAAAATGTAAACCAGAATTTATCTTATGTTGCACGTTAAACAGTGGAATTGGTAAAACAATAAATTTACTTGCCAGAATACACTGGGCCATTTAAATTCATGGTGCATTGATTCATAATCACCTCTTCTCTGTAGAGTTGATCTGGTACTCCTACAGGTGTCAGTGTTACAGCTTGGCTTCTTGTCTAGCTGCTGATTACCTTGTAAGCTACTGCATAGTTTAGCCTCTGGTTATGACTCATTTTGGTAACTTGCAGACTGGATATGAGACCACTTCCTACAAGCAGCATTAGATGCTGTCCTATAACTCTGGAGACCCTCGTTTCTGTGTTCTGTGATGGACATAATTTCCTGGTTCTGCAACCCGGTTTCAGAGAGCAACTGGATTGCAGTGGTGCAGATACAATACTTTGCATATCTTGCACTTAACCTACTTCTTTGCTTAAAGATCAATTGCAACCATTTTACACATTGTTAAAAAAAGCCTGAAAAGTCCCTGTGTCATGAGTAGTGTTTCCTGAAAATATCATGCTATTTGGGTTTGTGGTTTTCTTTAAATCAGCATTTGTTAACTTGTTCTGCACTAACTGGAAACAGGCTGTTTCTGTCCCTCTGACTGAGCCTTGGAGAGTGATGACATCATATTGGACTAAGCTACAGCTTTAGCAGTGTAAGTCCCTGCTTGACTGAAGAACTGAAGAGCTGTTAACTTCCCATTTAGAGTAATCTGTGAGTTAATTGTTTTCTGTCCAGGGTTTTTATTAACTCAGTCTCTGGTATTTGTTCAGATGAATTAGATGAAAATCCACATTTTGTTCTTCTAAAAAGCTGATCATTTGAATGTCAGTGCTGAACTGAAGTGGTATGCATTTGAGAAATCAGCTAGTCTGTATCACAGCTGCTGCCAGTTCTTTCTCATCAAAACTCTGTTTTTTTCTAGCTATATAACAGTGGGTTGTTTAATAGATATAAAATAAATCTAAAGTATGTTAATTCATACAAGTAGTTTGTCTTTGATGTAGCCTCAATAAATAGGTTCATGTAAGAACATTTTTTTTCCTTTCGGATCGACAAACAGGTGCCTGCCACACTCTGCTATTTCAGGCACATGTGCTATATGAACTCACAAATTTCAGTTCTTTGATGGTTTCTGTGTGAAAATACATCATGTATAACTAGAAATACTATATCGCATCCTGATGCCACCATCTCCTGCCTACAGTTGAAGCAACTGGACTCTGATGCCCCCATCACCTGTCCCACAAGTCCCCTGTCTCCTGCCCCACATTCAAGGCTGCTGCACCCTGCTGCCTACTCTCTTCTCTCACAGAGTCGGTGTTGCTGTACCCTGTTACCCCATCTCCTGCCTGAACAATCAGGGCCTCTACACTTTGCTTCCCCCTGCCTGAACAGTTGGGGTTGTTGCACCCTGTTGCCCCTTTCCCCACCCCCTTGTCAGAGCCACTGCTGATGCCCTCTGTTCCTGTCACCACAGTGCTGTACTCTGTTATACCGTATAATCCCATGTCCCCTGCCTCCACATTTGGGACTGCTGCACCATGCTGCTCATGCCACCAGAGGTGGGGCTTTTATTGCACCCTGCTACCTACTTCCATTTTCCTGAATGGGTAGGGCTGCTGCACCATGCGCATCCCATCTCACAGTCAGGTGCTGTACCCTGATGCTTCCAATGTCCTGCCCCACAATCAAGGCTTCTACACCATGCTGCATTCTGTCCTCTGCCACCATAGCCAGAGCTGCTTCACCGTATTCCTGTCTACCCAGTCAGGGCTGCTGTGCCCTGCTGCACCCTACAGCTGCATGCCTTCACAGCCCCATGACTTCACAGTTATGGTTGGTGCAGCATGCTGCCCCCTGCCACCAAAGTCAGATTTTGTGCTACACTGCCCAAAAGGAAAAACAGAAAATTACTTTCATCTTGTGTTATGGGGGTGAAGAACAAAGGGCAGTAAGGTGCATAAGTCCTGACTGTTCAGCCAGGAGACAAGGGATGTTTTAGGGTACAGCAGCCCGAACTGTGGGACAGGATGTAGCAGCCACACTTGGGTAGAACTGACACAACTATGGAGGCAGAGGACAGGATGCAACAAGTGCCCTAACTCTTTTGGCAAGTGGCAGCATGGTGCACCAGCCCTAACTGTGGAGGCAAGGGACTCTAGGGCACAACAGACCACAGCAGCACTGACTGAGTAGGCAGGAGCAGGGTGTAGCAGCCCTAGCTGTGGTGGCAGGGGACCATGGACAGCATGGTACAGAAACCTTGACTGTGAGGTAGGACACAGGAGGGCATCAGGGTACAGCAGCCCTGACTGTGGAATGGGGTGCACATGGTGCTGCAGCCCTGCTAATTTGGGACAATGGATGTGGATAGCTGGGTGCAGCAAAATGCCCACCTCTGGTGGCATGGGGCTGCATGACGCAGCAGCCCCAGCTGTAGAGGCAGGAGACATGGGACTCTATGGTGTAGCACAGCACAGCAGCCCTGACTGTGGAGAGGGGAACAAGGGGCAACAGGGTGCAATGTCCTCAGCTATGGGGTTGGGGGACAGAGGACAGCAGGGTGCAACAACCCCAACTGTTCAGGCATGAGGCAGCATGATGCAGCAGCCCTGACTGTTCAGGCAGATGATGGGGGCAACAGGGTGCAGCAACCTCAACAGTGTGTGAGAAGACAGTGGGCAGCAGGGTACAGCAGCCTCAAATGTGGGAAAAGAGACAGGGTGCTTGTGGGGCAGGGGACAATGCAGCAGAGTGCAGTTGCCTTAACTATGGCACAGGAAACAGGGCATCAGGATTCTATATACTGTTCCTAGTTATACATTATGTCTTTTCACACAGAAACCAACAAAGAACTGAAATTTGTTTGTTCATATAATACATGTCCCTGAAATATCAGTGTGTAGCAGGCACCTGTTTGTCAATCTGAGAGGAAAAACATTTTCTTACATGAACCTATTTATTGAGGCTACATCAAAGACAAACTACTTGTATGAATTAACAAACTTTAGATTTATTTTATATCTATTAACCCAATGTTAAATAGCTAGAAAAAAATACCAGAGTTTTGATGAGAAAGAACTGGCAGCAACTGTGATACAGACTAACTGATTTCTTAAATGCATACCACTTCAATTCAGCACTAACATTCAAATGATCAGCTTTTTAGAAGAACAAAATGTGGGTTTTCAGCTAATTCATCTGAACAAATACCAGAGACTGAGTTCGTGGACAGCAAGCAATTAACTCACAAATTGCTCTAAATGGGAAGTTAACAGCTCTTTAGTTCTTTAGTCAAGCAGGGACTTACACTGCTGAAGCTGTACCATAGTCCAATTAAGCAACATACCCTTCCAGGGTGTGGGTATACTGGTGGATTTACCATGGCTGGTGTGGTTTAGTCATGAGGCACAGCTGAGTGACTTACCACACCAGAAGTGGTAACTCCACCAGTATACCCACTCCCTGGAGGAGTATATTGTTATTATGCAATGTCCATTTTTTGTGTGTGTGTTTTAAAAAAATGAAAAATGTTTTGCAGGTTTTAAATTATTTTTGTTATTTGGTGCCCGAGAAAAAAAATAGTTCCCTGTTCATCAGTTTGCAGTACCTGATAATTTTCAGTTTCAAAGTTCCATGGTGCTGGTGCAGATGGAACCGTTTAATGTGGTGGTGTGGCTTGTAGAAGACACTGTGGAGTGGGAACGGAAAGGTTTTTTTTTTTTGTTATGCGTTTCTTCGTGTGAAAAATTGAGAGGCCAGCTGATGCACATGGCTAACTGTGACAGTTCTGAAGTGTGGTACTTCCATAGGGTTCCAGTGGTATGGGGCTGTGAGAGTAAGTGTTCAGGACATGGAGGACAAGGGACAATTCTGGTAAGAGGGAGCTCTTTAAAAAAAAATAGTGGGAATAGAAAATAGAAGAAGTCGGTGGTTTTTGTGTGTATGGTCTGGTTAATTGGGGCTGCTGGACTGAAAGGGGAGTGGCATTGGAGTAGTTTCTTACTGTAGGTGGTTACTGAGATGGAGCCTCTCGCTGTCGGTCACAGTCTTTGCTAGGATTGCGTTTGGTATGTACGGAATGATTTCGGGGCCAGTTCGTGATGCAGTCAACTGGTGGCTGGCACCTTTTCCAGTGGGTACACTGGAGGATTTACAACACTGAAAAGGTGCCAGCCAGCCAATCAAAATGCAGGATTTGGTGTGTTTTTTTTGTGCCCATTGTATAATACGATGTCATCACTCTCCAAGGTTCAGTCAGAGGGACAGAAACAGCCTATTTCCAGTTAGTGCAGAACAAGTTAACAAATGCTGATTTAAAGAAAACTACAAAACCAAATAGCATGACATTTTCAGGAGACAGTACTCATGACACAGGGACTTGAATTCAGGCTTTTTTAAATAATGTGCAAAATGGTTTCCATTGATCTTTAACCTCGCCATTATTGTAAACAAGAAATTCAAACCCATTAGCTCATCACTATCCCAGATCGGCAAAGTGTCTAATTGGTCCTGGGGCTCCCGGCTGTGAGTACATGTAGCCACAGTGAGACTGTTTAGCGGGGTTGAGTGGGTTAATGTGATTTTTCATTTGCTCATAAAAGTTGACCATCACATATTCACTCCCATGTTTATCTGTTTTCATGGTGAAACAGTTCGGCTTTAGTTATTTGTGTTGGACCAGCCTGCCCTGCCATCCCATATGAGGACACTCACTACTACCATGACAGACAAAGGAGAATGTATTATTGTATTATGCACTAATGATTACTAATGTACTGATATTTTGGTCTATATTAGGGCCCAGTCAGTAATCTCCTGTTCAGCCAGATGCCTAATGAGTTATTACTGAAGGACATCTAACAACAGCTGTGAGATTAGCAGCCTAACGTGATGTAATTAGATACAGTATAACCCCATTTATCCGAAACTCATTTATCAAAATCTCCAGATTATCCGAAACCTTGCTCTGTCCCCTGTGTAAAAGCACATTTATTGTACAGGCATGATTGGTCCTCTATTGCTTAATGATCTTACCTCTGTACTTAAATGTGCCTAACAACCTTAATAGCCTCTGCCTAACTACCTGACCTGATTTCAATTAAATAATTAGCCTTCCCATAATAGAATGATCACTTGTGCAGTCAGCAGCTCATTACTGCAGACTCAGCCATGGCAGCTAAGCACTAGAGATGTGTTCTCCCAATCGAACAAAAGCTACGTGTCCTTCAATGTCTTGAAAGTGGTGAGAAGACTGTTGACATTGCAAAAAAGTTTAACATAGGCAACCCCACCGTCTGTGACATCTGAACAGCAAGAGAGAAATTGAGGGAGTACGTGGCAACCATGGACTGTATGGATGGCACCTGTAAAAGAAAAAGCATGAGGGGCAGCAAAGACGAAGCACTGGATAAAGCATTGTATCTATGGTGTATCTAGAACTGTGTCAAGGGAGTGCCCATTTCTGGTCCTATTTTAAAACACAAGGCTATAACATACCATCACAACCTCAATGGCCATGATGATTCCTTCAGTACAATTGAAGGCTGGTTAAATTGATTTAAAAATCGGCATGGCATTCACCAGTTGTCTGTGGCAGGTGAGCTACTGTCTGCTGCAACTGAAAGCATTGGCTCTGTTTCATTAGAAATTTGGTTGATCTTATGTTAGTAGAGGGGCTCACGGGCACCCAAATTTACAACGCTGATGAAACGGGTACATGCTGGAAGATGTTACCCGAAAAAACTTTGGCTGCCTGGAATGAAAAATGTGCACCTAGTTCTAAAAAAAAAACAAGGACAGATTGATTCTAACAGAAGCAGTAAAAAAACTTAAGATAAAGGACGCTTGCTACCTTTTAGGTGAGGCATGGTCCGAAATTTGAACAGACACAATTGTCCATTGCTGGCAAAAGTCTGAAGTCTTGAGGGCTCCCCAACAACAGACTGTGGTTATCCAACATGAAATTGATGAGGGCTTAGAGCTGCCCTTATGAGTTGGTTAGTATCATCAGCTCATAGACATTTATTGAGAATCTTGTTTTAATACAGGTTCATTTTGAAAGAAGCCCTTGAATGGTAAAAAGGCTAAATCAGGAAAATGAAACAGCAAATACTGTATAAAGGCACTATAAAGATCTTACTTTGAATTTAGTGGGCAGGCTATATTTCAAAAGTATTTAGTACCAGAACATTGATATATATAATAGTGAATATGAGGTTAACGATAGTAAAATGGTGTTCAAATTTAACACATTTTATATAAGAATAAAGTTAATCTAAGGGATCCATAACATGAGTGTGATTGTTATAATGTGTGAGATAGTAAAGTCACGTATGAATAGAATAGTATCAATATAAAAGAAGAGGCACATTATATACTAAAATTAGAAAATGAATGCTAAAATAAAAGAACTATAATATGTGTTTACAGGAAAGTCTTTATTAAAAAAACAACCAGGATTGATCTATCCCCATTCAGAAGGAAATTTCTATGGTAGAAAGGAAAGCCGAGCTATTGAAACAATAGGTATTCTAAGATCCCGTATTTTGTTCAATGGAAGTTGTGTGTAGTTTCATCAGACATTTAAATAACCATAATTAAGCAATAATGCCCAACAGGGTGTATGTTGCGTTGGGATAACGTCACGCCTCAGGTGGTTGTGCACGAGGTCGCAGGCCGAGTGCGTCCAACAACTGAGGCGTGACGTTATCCCAAACGACACACACCCTGGAGGGCATTATTGCTATTATACAATGGTTCGTTGTTATATATAAAATAAAAAAATTTATTTTAAAGAATGTTTTATTAGTGTGGAACAACTTTTTTGTTTCTTAAGAGGAGATGCAAAAAAAGAGGACATGATGCTGGTCCATATGCTCATCCAAATGGGTTCACAGTGAGGCTGAGACTAGACCTGTGATGTTGTACTAGGATAACATCACGGGTCCAGCCCAAGACTGACCAATCAGAGTCCAGGATTTTTTCTTGCCATTGTATAATGTTAGGATATCATGAGGTTGTTTGTTTTTTTTGTTAGTGGGGTATGTTTCCTTGAATAAGAGTCAGAAATGCTTTTCTCAGATTATGTTTGCTAAGTTTCGCATACAAGTCTCTAGTTTATCTGACAACATTACGAATGTGATGTTAGTCTTAATTTTTTGAATGGATAGATGTTGATGTTAATACATTTGGAAACTGTTTCTGACATTTTTTAGTTATTTAAAACACATTATGACTGTAATGAATGTGTAAATAATAGGTAGCATCTTTTGATAGATTGTATTAAGTACTGTTGGTGTGTGTCAGTAGTAAAAGGAAAATAGGTGTCCTCAGTAATTTTTTAAGGAATGTTTTCTTCTTACAAATATTGTGTATAACTTTTTTAGGTATTCTATTAAGTAAAACACTATATGAGATTAAGTATTAGAGAAGCTCTTTATGAAGTGATAGGCACCGCATAAAGAAACAAATTAAAAAAAAATAATGTACTGTATAAAATGTATCATGGACAGTATTGCTGATTTGTATATTTGTATATTTAATAGGATATTAAGAGGCACCTACTGATGAAGCCTACATGGTGTAGGTGAAACGTCGAGTAATAGGCCTTGAAGAAATATGAATAAAGTTTATTTTGGAGAAGAATTATAGTGCTGCCCACTGTTATTCTATTGCGCCTCCAAATGACTCTTTTGTGTAGAGACTTTTTTTCAGGCTGATTACTCACATATGGGTGGCAGCATAGTTCAAGCTTGAGAAGAGCATTTCCCGTGGGACATCTTGTTTTTTTCAAGACATTTTTTTATTCATGGGTGTGTTGTGTGAGACACCTAAGCCACGGAAGTTGCAACATTGAAGAAAGACGAATGTAAAAGAGAAAATATGTAAGAACTGCATGAATATCAGGTTTGATGTTATAATCCATATAGTATTTAATAATGAATGGTACATTAGGCTTTTAAATCAATATTCGGTAACCGTCACATCGTATAGTAGCTCTTTTTTGTATTTGTTTTTTTATGTAAGGTAGAAACATAAATCCTTTTTTCTTCTTACACACACCGAGATTTGTATTCTGTTCATGATGTGCCATTCTGGGACTACAATACAAGGGACCCAGGGAGGCATTCATAGAAATGTTCTATTATGGAGGCATTTCATGAAATAGGGGCAGAAGTAAATGCAAAATATCAGTTTGCATCGTTTTCTGAAGCAGAAAAAGAACGTTTGCTGGGACAAATTAGAGGTGATGGTAATTTTAGAAATGCTTCTTTTGGTAATGCCAAATATATGGCTTAGAAAATGAACAATCAATACTATAAAGACTAGATTAGAATTGCACGCTATCACTTTGGGACAATATCTCAAACATAATTTGATACCTAGGGGCCTAAGATATATATAGAGCACAGTATAGGCATACAATCTGCCAAATTAAATCAAAAATGGGATGGCATTAGGACTAGGTGCTCAGCGGATTTTATGTATGCCCTGATTGAGGCAATCATTGAGGAGAGAGGGAAGATAGCAGAAACTTTGAATCAAGAAAAGGAAGCACTGAAACTTTGACTATAGCTGGAGGAATTCAATAACACCTTAGAACAGATAAAAAGAAAGTTGGCTGAATATGAAAAGAACCTTAGGCAGCAAAAATAAAAAAGTTTAACAGATACACCAACGATCATAAGGCACAGAAGATATACACACATTCAAAAAATACACACAGCAACCATAACATGATGAATAGATCCAATGATAGTGGATTTGAAAGCGATAACAGTTACAGTAGGGTGAGTTAGAAACCTATGCCACATTCTAGACAAGAACAAGAACAAAGTAGGGAGAATTTTTCCAAACAGGCAATGGAAAATAGATAATCTCCAAGTACTTTGAGAATGGAAGACAGAATGGAATACAGAGAGCAGAGATACAACATCAGAGGAAAAACACACACACAGAAGGGGATGTAGAGGGGATGGAGCAGTAGGGGGAGGACCAGGACAAGGCACAGGGTGGGGAGATGTGTGCCCCAAACAGAGAAATTATCAGAGATAATTCCAATATTTGGTATTAGTAACTGACAACTCACGGAGGTGGAGAAAGGTATCTTGTCTAGAGAACTGTCATTTGCACCCACTTGTTTGATCAGTAACTTTGAATTCGAAGGAGACTTACAAAATATTTTTAGATCTTTAAGGCTCAATGCTCAATTTGGTGACCAAGAGCAGGGAGATAAGTATAAACAGGATTAAAAGAAAGCAATACATGTCAAATTCTCTTATGATTCACCAACAGATTTAACTCCAGTCATAGAAATATATTCAGACCTGGTTAAGAAAGAAGTACAGGAACTAGTCACTTCAGAACAGGACAGGAGACCACCTATAAACAATCATACCTCAAATGAGAGACTTCAAAAAGATGAAATTATCATTATCAAGCCAGCAGACAAGGGAGGGGATATTGTAATTATGGACTATGTCCATTATAGGAATATGTGTTTAAAACTGTTGACAAATGAAAATCATTATAAGAAACTAAACTTGGATCCCACAGAGGTATTACAAAGAGAACTGTTATACATCATAGAAGATCTAGTACTTTCAAATAGCATAAAAGAATGGGAAGAAGAGTTTTTACAACAGAAACATCCCGGAATTCCAGTTTTTTTACTCTGTTCCAAAAATTCACAAAGATGCAAATAACCCTATAGGCCACCCCATAGTCTCAGGAATATCTAGTTTATTTGAACTAGTGTCCAGTTACCTCAATTTTCACTTGCAACCCCTAGTTGAAAACACTTCCATGTATATTAGAGATACATCTCATTTTATTAGAACTATACAGAATTTACAGATTAGTGAAGCAGAAAAACAGAATCTTCTTTCAGTGACCCTTGATGTATCGGATCTCTAAACGTCCGTACCCCATCGTGATGGCATTGAAGCCATGGGCAGTCTTCTAGACACTAGGTCCCCTCTGGCCCATCCCAAAACAAGGACCTTGCAACTTCTTGCTGATTTCATATTAAATAAGAACTATTTTAGGTTTGAAAAAGATTTTTATGAACAAAGCAAAGGGACAGCCATGGGGTCCACCACGGCCCTGGGTTATGCCAATACCTATATGTATACCTTTGAAATGAAATACATTCTAGATGTTGCTGGAAACCCATATTTCAATCATATAAAATTTTATAGAAGGAATATAGATGATTTGTTTTTGGTATGGATGGGCACAGAGAGGGACCTGGAATGTTTTTATCAACACTTAAATAGTCGTACAGAACATATAAAGTTTACATTAAATAGTGGTGCTGTGTCTGTACCATACCTGGATGTTGTGACTAAGTTTGGTGAACAGGGACTTATTACATCCCTGTACAGAAAAGAAACTACAAGGAATACCATACAGCATGCACAAAGCGTTCACTCTCGCCAGCTAGTTGAAAGCATTCCACACTCACAGTTTCTTAGAGTGCATATAAATTGCAGTGCTGAACAGGATTACCAAACTGAGTTACAGGCAGCTACTAATAGATTTGCACAGCATGGCTACTGTCACAGGGTGACCTGTGATGAGTGAGGATTTTAGAAAAACGTCACCCCCCCCCCCGTACAGGATGTAAAGTGCTTAGGTGATTTAGTTATTTTATAGTACAGGTATGGATGTAGCTTTGTAATGAAATGGAGCTGGAAAATATTTGTTTGAGGTTCCTTTGGGGATTCGTTTTCCTAATAGGAACTATAGGTGTTGGGTCTGGAGACAGACTCCAGTTGGAAGCTTTGAGCATTGCTCCCATGTATTAAAGCAGAACATCTGGGATGGCTAGTCTTTTCTGGCCATGTATTCCAACTGATTTTTGGTTGCCATTTATGTTTTTATTTATGTCGCACCAGTTCACTGTTTAAATATGTCCTGCTAAAAAGAAGAAAGATGCTGAAGTAAAAATAAATTTGTTAATTTTGTACTTGCAAATTGTGTCACACTACTGTGCAGTTTGTTCAGTCCACGAAGACACCCACACCCTACGACACATGGTGTAAGAAGTGGGATATTGCAGCTGGCCTGACCAAGGCCTAGTGGACTGTGGTGTTGCATTACAGAACAGCGAGTCCATGGGGGTGCTGTGAAGTCCATTTCCCCTGGATGTTGGTTGAAACAGACTGGAGGTACGACTTATGAATATGGTGCTAGTGGTGATGATGCCAAGTGCTGATGGTGGCCTGGGTGAGCAGTATCCACGAATGACCCAGATGAGCCTGGTACATTACCTGTTCGAGCGATGGGTGGAGGCTGAGCATCGAAGGAGAGAGGCTGAGCAGAGGTACGTGGAGCTATGGATCCAGAGGTTAGATGGTAGTGAATAGTTCGGGGAAAATGGGCCTGAGAAGGTGGATGCAGAGATGCCTGTGCTACCTATGTTCCCTGGGATGAAGTGTGTTAATGAGGAGATGCCTGTGCTGCCTATGTTTCCTGGGATGGATTGGAAGGGAAAACATGGACCTGAGACTTTAGAGAAGTCCCCAGGTGAGACTGATCTAGACTTTGTGTGTTCTGGGGTGAAGTCTGCAGACAGGGTAGAGTCGTCCATCAAGAAAGAAGAAGCAGTAACTGCTGAAGGGACATTTAAATGTGCTAATAATAAGTTGTCTTGTGTTAATTGGAAACAGTTACAAGCAGGAGATGTTGAAGTGGGTAAGCTTAGTAAGTTGGCTACCAACAAAACGGGGAATAGTAAAGGGAACATACTGTGGTGGTATGAATTCAGAGATGGGATATTATGCCACATGAGTTCTAACCCCCCGTAGCCAGCAGATCGAAGCAAGGGTGGTGGTACCTAAGGCTTACAGGAGGGAATTGTTGGAAACAGTATGCAGGGATGTTCAACCCCCTAGATCATGAGGAGGTTTTGGGACACCTTACACCATATTTTTATTGGCCAGGAATGTACTGTCAGGTAGCAACATATATAAGGGGCAGGACTGTTAGCCATCATAGGGAGATTACAGAAAATGGGAGAGTGGCCCAGAGGGTTGAAGTTCACAAACAGTGGCACAAGTGGAAAAAGGGGAGGTCTACACATAGAGTAATGGGTTCCAGATGGAAGACAGCTGTTCAGAAATATGGTAGAGATGGCCTAGCTATTGGGTTTACCCTTACAAGAAAATAATAAAGGTTGTGGTTACATGTTGTAGGAATATGGTGATACATGTAACCCAGGTCAGGGTATGGGTAAATTACATTCCTGGGGTAATAGAAAAAGTCTCCTGAGTTGTTATTTAGTGCAGTGCAAGGGTTATGGTAGAAAGGTATATGCTTCCATGGGGTGGACTTTGGGCATAAGGAAGGGCCATAGCTTTAACCCCCCCACCCCCGGGTAGAATGTGAGGGATTGACACTGTGCTATATATTGTTATGGGAGCCTTTCCCCAAAAAAATTTAAATTGTGTCTCATACACTGAGTACTGAGTATATTCCTCAGATAGTTATAAAAAATGAAAGATTGATGGGTGGAGTGTTATAACGAAGTAACCTCAGTTACACACAATGATATAATATTGCTTAAGACATGTTTGTATATTGTGTTTATTATGAAATGTGATTTTGAATTTCTATGTCTTGTGATTCTAAAAGATTTCTGATTGCTTTAAAGGGGTGCATGTGAATATACTGAAGCAGTAAGATTTATTTTTTCTATATTTCCTCTTTTATATTGTGTAATTTTTCTAACTAGTCTTCTTTGACTGAGGTGTTGGCGGCCTTCAGCTGTTTCTTTGCTTTCTGAACTGTCTGATTTTTTTCTAGCTTTCTTTTCACTCTATTTCTGGTCACACAAGTATAAAAGTTGTATTAGGGGTTTACTGTCAGCAGGTACACTCCAGAAAACAGCTGTTGGGAACATTGTTCAGGTTGCTTACTCTGTTCCTGAATTGATGTATGGATTCAGTAGCATAGTTTCTGATAGTATATCAGTATATCAAATGCCTGATCTGTAGAAAGATGCTAAGGGGGATCACTACATAAGCTCCGGGGTAATTGATGACAAGATATTTCTTTTATAGAAATGTTGGTGCTGGGTTGCCAGTTCAGAAAGGGACCCTGGAGTGGAGCTCTTTGGTGTGGGTGGGCTGGAGCTCAATAACCCCGCCCGCTTTAAAAAGTATAGGTTTTGGACAACCAGGATGTGGTTGCCCACTTAGGTGAGGAGGAATGTCACAGGATGACCAGTGATGAGTGAGGGTTTGAAAAATGTCATCCCCCTTACAGGATATAAAGTGCTTAGGTGATTTAGTTATTTATAGTACAGGTATGGATGCAGCTTTGTAATGAAATGGGGCTGGAAAATATTTGTTTTGATGTTTGTTCAGGGATTCATTCTCCTAATAAGAATTATAAGTGTTGGGTCTGGAGACAGACTCCAGCAGAGAGCTCTGAGCATTGCTCCCAGGTATTAAAGCAGAACATTTGGGATGGCTAGTCTTTTCTGGCCATGTATTTCAAGTGATTTTTGGTTGCCATTTATGTTTTTATTTATGTCGTACCAGTTCACTGTTTAAATATGTCCTGCTAAAAAGAAGAAAGATGCTGAAGTAAAAACAAATTTGTTAATCTTTTACCTGCAAATTGTGTCACACTACTGTGCAGTTTGTTCAGTTCACGAAGACACCTGCACCCTTCGACAGCTACTCTAGGAAAACATTAGAGCCAGAACATGCATCCAAGAAGTGACACAGACACAGGCATTGCATGGTTCAGATAGGATGGACCAGGATACAAGAATGGTGTTTAGTACAAGACACAATCATAAGATGGGTGCAATCAGGTGCATATTGCATAAACATTGGGCAATATTGCAAAACCATCAGAGTGCTAGCAGATTATTCCAACAACTTCCTCTGATAGCTGAAAAATGAGTGCAAACTTTAAAGGATAGGTTGGTGCATACAGTACATCCACAGGGGAAGCAACCTACACAAAGGCAGTTGCTCTTAGGCCCCTAAGCCCGGTTATGACACCATGTGGGCATTGTTCTATGTGTAGTCACACCAGCAAAAAGAACACATATAAACACCCATTCACAAACAGAGAGTACAGTATTAGACAATTTATAACATGTGACACTGCTGGAGTGATCTACATCTTACAATGCCCTTGTGATAAGATATACATTGGCATGACTACTCGGATGTTAAAGCAATGCATACAGAACATAAGTCGAACATTAGAAATAGGATAAGCACTCCAGTGGCTGAACATTTTAATGAGGTTAGACATACAGGCGCATCCCTCAGATTTTGGGGTTTAGAAGCAGTACATCTACCTGATAGAGGAGGTCACTTCAGTAGTTTACTAGAGAAAGTGGAGATTAAGTGGATTTTTGAAATGCAAGCCTTTGATCCAAGAATAGGTCTAAACAGAGACATTAATTAGAGTAGCTGTAGAAGGTGAAAGGCACAGAAATACAAATGTACAGTTTGCAATTTTTTACTTCTCTCACATTTTGATTCAGTGTAGGATGTTTTTTGCTACATATTCTATTTTATAAATAGTTTGTACATAGACTTGGCTTGCTTTTGTTAATTATATTCAGTACATTGTATTTTTGGTTCATTGCCATTTATGTTTTCTACTTTTTTCAATTCTTCCCCCCAACCCCCCCCCCTCCACTTCTGTTTCTTACATTGCTTGTAGGTCATTTCTGCATGATTATAATGTAGTGTTTTTGATTTTTTTGCTGCCTACGTTTATAGTTCAATATTTCTTTGTTGAAGCATACCCCACGTATTTGTAGTCATATAATATTTATTAGTACATAAATACATTTGATTGTATTTGCTTTTTGTGATAATGTTTATAATGGGTCAGATACTTTAATGTTATATTTATACTTTAAAGGGGATTAGAATTGTGTAAGGTGACTGTTTATCATGATTTCCATGTTAGCATAGTCTGTCTAAATTATGGAGACTGATATAAATAATACACAGAAGAATGTGTGAGTCATTGCGTCGATTCTATTGCAAATATTGGGACCGCAAGTTTTATAGTATGGATCTCTGTGACAAAACATGAGGATTTCCTGGTGTGGGTCCTTCAATTGTTGCTTATCAGCAACAATAGAACAAATAAGGACAGATTTAATATATCTTAATGGCTTAGGTTTATTGGACCAAGCATGAGTGATAAGAATGTTTAGTGTAGGTTAGAGATCCTTGAAGGAATTTCTATTAGAGCTTGTTTGGTTAATAGAGGACAAAGTAACAGACTAAATTAGTCCATAAAAATATCAGCTGAAAGTATAGTCCAAATCACAGGTACTAAAAAATGCCTGAATAACCTAAGTAGGTAACCCCCCCCCCATTAGATTTTATTGTTTTGAGTCAGGGATATAGTTAAAAATCAACTTATTGGCCAATTTAGCAAATTAGGAGCACATTTTCACATGGATCCTGTTAAGAAAAACATTGATAAGTCATTACCATATAAAAGCAGTTCATTTCATGCTGGCAGCCAAAATAATATGTCCTGTGAAGTTTTGAGAAAACATGTAAAAGAATTGGAGTGGTGTTCAGAAGCAAACTGTAAGGGTAGGTACCTTAAAGTTCTTGCTTTTTGGATGGTTGCTGGGTTTTTCTCTAGCCCTTATGAGTTGGCTAGTATCATCAGCTCATAGATATTTATTGAGAATCTTGTTTTAATACAGGTTCGTTCTGAAAGAAGCCCTTGAATGGTAAAAAGGCTAAATCAGGAAAATGAAACTGCAAATATAAAGGAACTATAAAGATCTTATTTTGAATTTAGTGGGCAGGCTATATTTCAAAAATATTTGGTACCAGAACATTGGTGTGTGTATATATAATAGTGTATATGAGGTTAACGATAGTAAAATGGTGTTCAAATTTAACATTTTATATAAGAATAAAGTTACTCCAAGGGAACCATAACATGAGTGTGATTGTTATAATATGTGAGTTAGTAAAGTCCTGTATGAATAGAATAGTATCAATATAAAAGAGGCACATTATATACTAAAATTAGAAAATGAATGTTAAAATAAAACAACTATCATATGTGTTTACAGGGAAGTCTTTATTAAAATAACAACCAGGACTGATCTATCCCCATTCAGAAGGAAATGTCTATGGTACAAAGGGAAGCGAGCTACTGAAACAGTTTCTAAGGTCTGGTATTTTGTTCAATAGAAGTTGTGTGCAGTTTCCTTAGACATTTAAGTAGAGAATAATGGGTGGAGAAGTGTGTGATATGAGAAGTTAATGTACACTGGAGGTGTGGGATGCTACATAAACCCCGAGGGCGAAGCCTGAGGGGTTTATTAAAGCATCCCACACTGAGGGTGTACATTAAATTTGAGTTGGACATACACTCCCCATCTTTTATTTTATATAATTGCTGGTCAGCATTTTTTTCCCAGTCAGTCTTCTGAACTGTCACTGTTAAAGAGCATGCGCACCACTCACTCACTCACTCTCTGCTTCCCTACTTCCCCTTTTGTTGGCCTTTTATTTATCTATTGCCATTTCTGCGCGTGTTTGTTTTTACTTATAGTTTGCAGTTGGGATCCCCGAAGTCACCCACGGAACCATTGTGGCTTGCACTGGCTCTGTCTGACGTGGGCGAAGTGCAGGATCAACCGGATACATCGTTATTTTAAATGCAGAGGTAGCTACTGAGTAAAATTAAAAAAAAAAAAAAAAAAAACACACACAAATTACCAAGCAAGATGCATTTGGTGGGTGCTGGTGGCAGCTCCTCAGTAACTGGGAGATGGAGCCACCATGTTTTCACATTTTTTAAGCCCGCCCACATAGATAGCAGAGAGCCAATGAGGGAGTGCAATATTCTGACAGACACAGCACGTGAATGTCATAATAACCAGCAGGTTATTATGGAAAATATCAACTCGGTCTTCGCATTAAAAAAATTGATGACCGGTAATTATATAACCATAATGTTAGGATATCTTGTGTTTTTTTTTTTTTTTTTGTTTGTTTTTGTTAGTGGGGTATGTCTTCTTGAATAAGAGTCAGAAATGCTTCTCTCGGATTATGTTTGCTAAGTCTTGCACACAAGTCTCTAGATTATCTGAGATCATTATGAATGTGATGTTGGTCTCAATTTTTTGAATGGATAGATGTAGATGTTAACTAAAAAATGTGAGCAAGTTTCTAAATATATTATTTAAAACACATTGGCCGGGATATTCAAAGGGGTTGCGCATGGTGCAACAGTGTTGTGCCATGCGCAACCCACTGATGTGCCCCGGCGCCATATTCAAAAGGGGATGTTGCACTGCGCAAATCCCAATATGCTGGGGTGCACCAGTAATGTAATGCGGTGCAAGTGCAGGGGGTGTGCCCATGCATATTTGGCACATCCTGATATTCAGCCCAGGATGTCCGGTGCATATGCATGCACACACCTGCCTTGTGCCGCACAGGGGGGCGCAAAGATCTGCCGCAAAAAAAGGAGCAAGGCCTGGCCACCCACAGGTGAGCTGCCGTATTGCAGGGCGCAACACAGCAGCCGCCAGCTGTGGGTGGCCACCCGACCTCCAGAGCCACGGCCCATTGTCTCACCCCCATGCCCGCTCGCAGGCTATAGTAAGCAGAAAGTCCCTGGTGGTCCAGTGGACCTGCCCCCCAGCCCCATATCTCTCAACCTTTTGTCACTGAAATGAGGGATGTGGATAATTTTTGACACCAAAATGAGGGATACAGACCCTCATAATGAGGGACACGTCCTCAAACATGGAGATAAAAGCTCAGGACACTGTGAAAACCATAGGGTTTACTTGTACAAAGTTTATTTTGGATTTAGTATTTTAGAATATTAAGAGTTTCTGCTTCAAAGTCTGAATTTACAGCAGCACCTTTGCGTGGGCAGCACCTTTTCGATGAGGGACAGAGCAATTTTAAAGGGCAAAATGAGAGCTGTCCCTCTTGATGAGGGACACTTGAGAGGTATGCCCAGCCCGACTGCGGGCTTTGTAATAATAATCTTATCCCTTTTGGTCCAGTGGACCCACTCCCATGCCCGATCGCAGGCTTTGTAAATTTTAAAACCCCCCTGGTGGTCCAGCAGTACCCCGTCCCCACCCGCCCACTCAGTCCCACCACACCGCCCCCGTGTCAGTGGTGGCAGCTCCCCACCCACAAACCGACCACACTGGCCGACTGACAGCGCACAGTATGGCTGTGTGCCCATTGGTCCACAGCATGGGCCAATGGCATGCAGACCGTACTGTACTACACAGTCCTGATATGTGAATGACCAGAGTGGGGAGCGGGGTGGTGGACTGAGTGGGCGGGTGGGGAGGGGTACCGCTGACCACCAGGGGTTTTAAATTTACAAAGCCTGCAATCGGGCTTGGGAGTGGGTCCACTGGACCACCAGGGATAAAATTAATATTACAAAGCCCACGATCAGGCTGGGGGGCAGGTACACAGGACCACCAGGGATTTTAACTTTTACAAAGCCCATGATTGGGCATTGGGGCACGTTGCCACCAAGGGGTAGGGGGCATCAGTCCCCCGACAGCTGCAGCTTGGCAGGGTGCCAGGCACAAGACTCCGGGGATCAGTGCACCTGCATGCAAATGGCCCCATTTGCGTCTTGCATGCATAATGGCCCTATTTGCATACCCACCACTGAATATCACGGTTCCTGCGCCTAGCGCAACTGCACTTGCGCTGGCACATCCCCTGCTCCTCTCTTGCTACTTGCACTGGTGCAGTGCCACTGCACCATGCACAATGGGGGTGGCCACGGTGCCATATTCAATGGTGCTGAGCCATGACACAGCACGGTTGAATATCACCCAGTCCATGCCCTGGCACATCCCAGTTGCGCTGTGTCCAGGCTTGCACCCCTGCCTGGCACAGTCTGAATATCCAGCCCATTTTGACTAATGAATGTGTAAATAACTTGCATCTTTGGATAGATTGTATTAAGTAGTGTTGGTGTGTGTCAGTAGTAAAAGGAAAATGAGTGTTCTCAGTTTAAGGAATGTTTTCTTCTTACAAATAGTGTTTAATATTTTAGGTATTCTATTAAGTAAAAAACTGTGTGAGACTAAGAATTAGAGGAGCTCTTTTTGAAGTAAGAGGTACCGCATAAAGAAAAAGTAAAAATAAATAATGGACTGTATAAAATGTATCGAACAGTATTGCTGATCTGTATATTTAATAAGATATTAAAAGGCACCTCCTGATGAAGTCTACATGGTGCAGATGAAACGTCTAGTAATGGGCCTTAAAGAAATATGAATAAAGTTTATTTTGGAGAAGAATTACAGTGCTGTCTGCCGTTATTCTATTGCGCCCCCAAATGACTGTTTTGTATGGAGACTTTTTTCTAGAATAGCAGAGGAGACCGAATGTACAACAGAGGCTGCCCAGGAATGGTTGAAGTGTGACACAAATGACTGTTACAGTGAGCTGAAATGATTTGGACATCATCGCGACTGTACAAAACACACCCAAGGCCATGGAAGCAACAGCGGATGAAGAGGACGATGCGGGGGTGGGGGCAGAACATGCAGGTACCAACAGTGAGTGAGGCAATTGAGGCTTTCAACAAGTGTTATGTGGCCAGAAAACCAAGCATCCACTGACTATATGCATACTCTGATGCTACACAAACTTAGATTGCATGCTGTGGAGCAGTTAAACAAAACCAGAAAACAGACTGCCATTACACAATATGTTAGTGTCGTTTAGTTGTGCTTTTTTTGGTGACCTACCTAGTACTGTACTGAATAGTGTGCACTTATATTACTGAAGCTATTTAAAACCTGTTAACTTTTTAGCTGCATTAAACATTTTGTATCGCAAACTGCTAATGTGGTGGTTTTTGCTTTCTAGAATTAGATTATCCGAACACCCGATTATCCAAATATTTTTGATGTCTCCATTGACTGTGTGTGTGTGTGTGTGTGTGTGTGTGTGTGTGTGTGTGTGTGTGTGTGTGTGTGTGTGTGTGTGTGTGTGTGTGTGTGTGTGTGTGTGTGTGTGTGTGTGTGTGTGTGTGTGTGTGTGTGTGTGTGTGTGTGTGTGTGTGTGTGTGTGTGTGTGTGTGTGTGTGTGTGTGTGTGCTGGTCTGTAGTGCCACCTATATTCAAGTCGGTATGCTTAGTCTAGCAAAATCTGAGGAGAAACCTATTCTTCTTAGTTACTCAGCAGGTAACTATAACTGATATAAAAAGGTGATGGTGCTAGATATAGATGCCCATGTTTTGACCAATGGAAAACAGAGTACAGAAACACATTGATGTCTATAAGCTTGTTACTCCAGTAATGGGTCATTCTTATCTGCATATATGATCTTGGTACACAGCCAAACCCCATTGGGATCCCCGGTAGCATCCAACTTTCACACCTGGTGTGTGACTCTGTGTTCCACTTGGTAAGATTTTATGTTCAGGTGCAATCGGCTTGGTAGATCCATTTGTAGGATCATCAGAAGGTTCATTTTCAGCCTTCATGAAGCTGAGAAGGTAATCTTCACTAAAACTAATATCAAAACAAGAGTCGGGGACTGAAGATATGGCATGCCAAAGGTAAGTTATACCGAGTTGGCTACTATGGCTAGTGAAACAAAGATGGCTGCCATTTGGGATTGGTACATTCTAAGATATAAGCAGTGATATTAAAGAGGTTCTATGGCTTCAGATGCCTAGACTAAAGTCTAGCTATGCATTAGACACTTCTAGTGCACTGCTAGTAGCCAATCAAATTGTTTAAAACTCCCTAGCCATTTTATAAATCAATATCACAGCTTCCAGCTCAGGTTCAAGTGCCCTCTTCTCTGGTTCTACCTTATACAGATTTGGCAGTGGTTGAGCTAAACATTCCTTCTGATTAAGAGTGTGATTCCATCCTGAGAATGGTATCGGAACAGAGTCCTCTGGAAAATTTTGTTGACTCCTGACATGGGGAAAGGTGAAATTGTTTAACCAAGAAAGATGCACTAAACCAGAGCATGTTTCCAGATGTGACCTAGGGGCACAAGGCAGTTAAGTGACTTGCTCAGGATAACACAGTATGTAAGTGGTGCTGATAGGATTAAAACTTTGATCTCCAGGTTTGCAGCTCAGTGCCCTGAATCACTATGCTATACTGCCTCCTACGTACCTCCGGGCAACCTCCATTCTCAGGAGGGCAACTAAAATGGTGCCAGGTCTGCATCAAAAGCCCAATGAGGAGCAACTAAAGGACCTTGATATGTACACCCTGGAAGACAGAAGGGAGAGGGAGAATATGACAGACCTTTAAATATCTCACAGGAGTAAATAAGGTACAGGAGGGAAATATTTTTCAGAAGAAAAGGAGCTCAAGAACAATGGGACATGCTTTGAAGCTGGAGGGGGTAGATTCAGGAGACATGTTAGGAAGCACTTCTTCACAGAAAGAGTGGTGGATTCCTGGAACTAACTTACAGTGGAGGTGGTGGGGGCGAAGATAGAGGTGGGGTTCAAGAATGGATGGGATAGACACAAGAGAATCATAGTGGAAAGGAAGGGGGAGGGAGAAAGTGGTGTACATGAAGTATGGTCTGTGATAATGTAGATTGGGGGGGAGGAGGATGGGCAGACTGGGTGGGCCAAACTGTCCTTATCTGCAGTCAAATTCTGTTTCTATAAGGGAAGCTGTTTTGTTGGGTTATAAAATCAATGAAAAGGTTTCATACAGAGACAGCAATGGACAGTGGTGCTTATTTGAAAAACTGAACAGCAGCAGCAGACAGCAGTAAGACTTTAAAGTCAAATTGTCATATTGAGAGTGGTAGAATTGTTTTTTCTTTCTGTGTGCAAAACCCAGCTTCAATGATCTTATTCTTCACATACAGTATGTCATCTTTCATCATTCTAATGCTGCCACTGCACACGACAGATGACAGTCACCCCTCTTCCTGCTGTCACTTTTACTGAAAGTTATTAAAAAAAATATTTATAATACATACTGGCAAGTAGATGCTCTTCACTGATTTTTTTTTTTTGAGAGTTACATATAGTACTGCTGGTATCTGTCTATGCATGTCTTCCAGTCCTATTTCCCAGGACAAACATCTGTTGCATTGACAAGCCCAGTATTACACCTGTGTGAGACTGTGGCGTAGGGTGGGTGGGATGGAAGAGATGGAGGAAGAAATAATACAACTGGTTCACATCAGCCATTTCAGTACAGCACATCTGGGCCAGCTGCACAACATTAATATTGTGTCGTTCCATTGATTGTACCACTAATTATATAATAACTGGCCTGTCATTTCTTTCAAAAGGCTGAGCCAGCTGATATTTGACGTAATAACTGGCAGCTTATTACGGCAAACATGCACCATACCACTCAAAAGCAGCTGCTCCCTCATTAGCTGCCCACCTCCTTCTGGGCGGGCTAAAGAGTTCTGGAAACATGGTGGCTCTGTATCACAGGTAGCATGGAGCCACCAGAGCGAGAGTCCTGCCAGTTTCATTTTTCTTTTAATAAAATAGCGTTGCATCCAACTATTAAAATTTACAAAGAAAAGAGGCTGTAAAAGAAGAGAAAAGGCTGTAAAAGGAAAAAAAAAACAAAACCTAAAAATCTGGCTGATCCTGCCTCTTGGCTTCTGCAAGACACATCAACTGCCACCATGAATGGCTCTGTGGCTGACTGGGGTAAGTGTGATTGTGATCGCATTTTCAACATATAAGTGGGGGATAAAATAAAAACTTGTAGTTCTTCAAGCACCATGGAGGATGGACGAAATAGAGACTGTGTTTGTGTGCCTGTCGGGCAACTGGGGAGAGAACTCCAGCAGGAAAAAAATTGCTGGCCAGTATATCCTATAAAATAAAAGATGGAAGTGTGCATATGAGAATTTAGTGCACACCTTCAGTGTGGAATGCTTTGATAAACTGTTTATGTGGCATCCTACACTTCGGGTGTGCATTAAATTCTCACATCACACACTTCCCCATCCTTTATATTGTATTATATTTTATATATATATCTCTTTTGGTTCTGATTTGTCCAACCTGACCCAGCAAAACCAGAAAACCTGACTTGCACACTTCTAGTTGGGTGCAGGTTCCACCATCACAGCGCCACCTGCAACTGGACCAGGGAATTTGCTCCTGCCACAAAAGAAGCTGTAGGGTATATGCCTGAGATGAGCTACCAGCTGGGAGAAAATCAACATTGGGAGAGAGATAATGATTATGAATCTAAAGATGTCAAATACATTTTTGCTTTAAAAACTATATGATAAAAATTGCCAACTAACAAATACTGTAGCTAAAAGCACAATGTGCTCGTCTTGTGACATCAATTTCTGTCTCAAAGTTCAGTGAAATGACTGCTGCCATAATTTTTAAGAATGGAAAGATTTAGACAGGGTTATTTGTTGACTGCTATTACCAACAGATAAGCCAAATACCTTGTCTGAAAGGGCCTTGTATTGAATTTCAGACTATAAGTGGCCCTGGATACCTGCATTCTCTATTAATCCATACACATGGGAGCAGATTGTAGCAGCTAGAGACTGAATTCATAATAGTAACCTTAGCAATCTTAGACCTGGTATTCTCAAATGGGGATGGAGAGAGGACCTCAGATCTTTAAGTGGGTAGCCCTCTGGGAACAAGTGACCACCAGTGTGGTTCACAATAAACTTAGCTGTAGAGTCAAGCCACACAAAAGTGAAGGTACTTGACTTCAAGAGGGCTGATTTTGTCAAAATGGGAGAGTGCCTCAGAAAAGCACTAGCAAACAGGCAAGGGGGGGGTGGAGCAATAATGGGAAAACATCAGAACTGCCATCATAAAGGCAACAAGCCTTTCTGTGAAGCAAATCAACAAATTGAAACGAAAGAAAAAAACACTTGGTTCTCAAAAGAAGTGGCGGAGAAGGTAAGAGAAAAAGATAGCATTCAGGAAGTATAAGGAATCAAAGAAGGAGCAGGATAGAGAACTGTACCAGGTAAAGCAGAAGGAAGCGGGGAACGCAGTCAGAATAGCAAAGGCCCAAACCAAGGAAAAGATAGCCAACTCGGTTAAGAAGGGGGATAAAACCTTTTATAGATGCATTAGGGAGCAAAGAAAGACTAGGGCTGGGATACTGAGGCTGAATAAAGAGGAAGGTGGTTGGGCAGAGAGCGACAGTGAAAAAGCAGGGATACTGAACGAATACTTCTGCTCAGTATTCACAATGGAAAGGCAGGGGGAGATACCTAATCCAGTCAATAGAAGCATTCTGGATAGGGGGGTTGATATTAGTTCTTTCACATAAGAAAGGGTTCTGAAAGAACTCTTAAAAGTGAAGGTGGATAAAGCAATGGGGCCTGATGGAATTCACCCCAGAACTCGGGAAGAACTAGTAACACCACTGACTACCCTTTTTAATTAATCATGGGAGGATGGTGTGGTACCTGAGGACATACCTCTCAACCTCTTGTGTCATGAATCAGGGACAAGGCTTAAAAAAATCAGGGACAAAGATGCCAAATCAGGGACACATCTTAAAAATTGGTAATATTCACTCAGAAATCTGACAGAATAAGGGGATTTGTATAAGATGCATTTTCTGAAGAAGAACTAGTCTGTATTTTTAATGTTTGATATTATTTTATGCTTACAGTCCCCACTGTTCTGTCACAAAAACACAAATTTTACGAGAGACAGAGGAAAATTCTGTCGCAAAATCAGGGACAGTTGAGAGGTATGCCTGAGGACTGGAGGAGGGCAGATGCGATTCCCCTTCACAAAAGTGGGAGCAAGACCGAGGCAGGAAACTACAGACCTGTCAGTTTGACCTCAGTGGTAGGGAAAATGATGGAATCACTTCTGAAGGAAATAATTGTTGAGTACCTAGAGGCCAGTGGGGCACAGGACCCAAGGCAGCATGGATTCACAGTGGAAAGGTCATGTCAGACAAATCTAATTGATTTCTTTGACTGGGTGACCAAAGTAGTAGACCAGGAAGGGGCTGTGGACATGGCCTACCTAGACTTTAGCAAGGCATCTGACACAGTCCTGCACAAAAGATTAATAAACAAATTAGCCAGCCAGGGAGTGGGTCCCAGGGTGGTAGCCTGGGTAAAACATTGGCTGGACCACTGGACACAGTGGGTAATAGTAAATGGAGTCCACAGTGAAGAAAGGGGGGTTACTAGGGGGGTACCACAGGGTTCAGTACTTCGGCCGGTCCTTTTTAATGTCTTTATAAGTGACATTGCAGAAGGACTGGAAGGGAAAGTATGTCTCTTTGTAGATGACACAAAGAACTGCAATAGGGTTGATACACAAGGTGGGGTGGAAAGGATGAAAAGGGACTTGGCAAGGTTGGAGGAATGGCCAAATATATGGCAGCTTAGATTCAACGTAAAGAAGTGCAAAGTAATGCACCTGGGAAACAAAAAACCCAGGGGAAGAGTACACAATGGGGGGTGAGATACTGACGACAACAAAAATGGAAAGGGACCTTGGGGTAGTCATATCAGATGACCTGAAGGTGGGCCAGCAATGTGAGAAGGCAGTAAGGAGGACTGGGGAGATACTGGGATGCATAGGGAGAGGCATCACCAATAGAAAACGGGAAGTTGTTGGCCCTCTGTACAGACAGTTGGTAAGACCAAATCTGGAGTACTGTGTACAGTTCTGGAGACCCCATCTTTACAGAGAGGGTTGTAGATGCATGGAACGGACTTCCTGAGGAGGTTGTAGAGTCAAAAACAGTGGTGGAATTCAAGAATGCATGGGACAGACATAAGGCAATTCTAGTGAGGTGTAGGAGGAAGTAAGCTGTTGATTATCTAGGATCTGCAGCTTATCCATCAGGTAGGGAAATGGGCAGACTAGGTGGGCCAAGCGGTCATTATCTGCCATCAAATTCTATGTTTCTACAGCATTTTTACTCTTCTTGCATGACAGAAAGGAGATACTTCACTTGAAAAAAAAAAAAACATTCCAGCCAGCTGGGTGGCTTTGGTGGTATCACACTGTGCACTTATGAGGGGGGACTCGGGTTTCTCTCAAAATCCTGACCCTAGTGCTGAGCTAGTGGAGCTCCATGTGGAACGGCAGAAATGTCCCCTGCCCCCACAGTGCCTCCCCGCATTGCTTTGTTGGTGACCACACATTACTGTCCAAGGGTGCATATTTAGGAACAGCATGGCAACTCTGGGAGGTGGGTAGGTTCTAGAAGAATCACCAGGAAATGACTTTTGGCAGATTGGATGATGGCCAGGTCATGGTGCGCCCCACCCCCAAAAAATAAAACATATGTAACCATGTCTCTTGTCACTCCAGGTCCTCATCCCATGCCACCACTATATGCACCAAGCAGTTTCCTCCTCATGAAAGCAAAAGGACTCTCAGAATACAAACATGGAATGTGATTGTAGAAAAGGCTGTCTGACCTTCCAATCTGCTCAAGCCTGCATAATATTCCCAGGACATATGAAGAAAGACTAAAGGAGCTTAACATGTATAGCCTCGAGGAAAGGAAGGAGAGGGGGGACATGATAGAAACTTTAAAGTACTTCAAGGGAATCAACAAAGTCCAAGAGGGCAGCATCTTTCAGAAAAAGGGATGTGTAAGAACAAGGGGGCACAATCTGAAGATAGAGGGAGGATGGCTCAGAGGTAATGTGAGGAAGTATTTCTTCATGGAGAGGGTTGTAGATGCATGGAACAGCCTTCCTGAGGAGGTCATGGAGTCAAAAACAGTGGGGGAATTCAAGAATGCATGGGACAGGCATAAGGCAATTCTAGTGGGGGGTAGGAGGAAATAGGCTGTTGGGTAACTAGGATCTGCAGCTTATCCATTAGGTAGGGGAAATGGGCAGACTAGGTGGGCCAAGCGGTCCTTATCTGCCATCAAATTCTGTGTTTCTATTTTTCTGTTTCTAGTCCTAATGACCATCTTCCTCCCTTATCCCTTCTCTATTTCCACTTCCTCCTGCCCTTAGCAGGTCCTTATGCCTGTCCGAGCCATGTTTTAAGCCACCCACTGTTTTGCACAGGCCATCTCCTCTGGCAGTCCTTTCAATCGTTCCATCACTCTTTCTGTGAATAAGTACTTACAGACATCCCTTCTGAACCTTCCTCTTACCAGCCTTAGTAGATTGTGTTTGCTCTTAGGGTGACTATTTCCTTGCCTTTCACTGTGAACATATTTGTATGCTTCAAGATCATGCTTCCATGTCTCTCTCTCTCTCTCCTTGTCTCCAAGGGGTACACGTTAAGGTCCCTCAATCTTTCCTCACATGCTTGCCCCCTGCTCAGACTCTGGGCCATTTTGGGTATCCTTTTCAGTACTGTCACTTCACTGTACAGCCTCCACCTTTTTGCAATCCCTCCATAGGTGAAGAATTCAGAACTTCGCACATTACTCCAGGTAAGGGTGAACTAAAGACCTACTATGTACAGGGGAAGAAGATAAAAGACTCAATAGCATTTATTAGCACTTTTCATACACACTGTATCCCATAGTACTTTACAAGCAATGAGAGACTGGTACTGAAATGACTAAATGTGTACTGGCAGCCATTTCATACATCAACACCCACACACAGCTGTTGACAATTGCATGAACTGTTTTTTTATGGAAAGTGGCCAGCACTCCAAGGAAATTCTCCTACTCACCAGCAGGGGAACTTCTGGCCATCTGGCTGATACCAAGGTGGATGACTCGGGAGGTGGAGGAGGAGGAGGTGGAGTGCAAAGATCTAATGACCTTGCTAAACATTTGACTTTTGTAAGTTCAATGGAAATCTTTGACAGCTTGGGGGTTTCATCTGATGGCACAACAATGGAGGTGGCAGATAACCAGTCAAAGCCTCAGCAAGAATTAGTAGCAGACCAAGATCTTATGGAAATGGATATGCCAGACCACTTACCCATAACAAGTGAAGCTACAATTCAGGACACTAATCAAAATGTTTCTGAGGAAGCAGTAATGCTGCCAGGAATACAAGAAAAGAGAGCTCTCCTTCAACTATTAGTAGATGAAGATGCTTCACTTATGGCTGCAATTGGGTCACAAACTATACAAAATCCAAATACTGTGAAAAGGGAGGCCAGTAATTATCGCAGTGGTTCCCAGTGTAATTCAGTTTCTCTAATGTCTGACAATGTAAAAAGAGAAGGTATTCTGTCTACTGGTGAGCTGTTTTTAAGGCAAGGAGGATCTGGTATGCCATCGCGATCCATAGAAGGATCCCTCTGGTCTCCTGAAAAAGCCCTGCTTGGTGCAGACTGGTCATGATCTTCAGATGGAGCTACGTGGGAGGTCGGTGTGGCTCCAGCCACAGAAACCATCACTCACATGGCGAAAGGTAAATTTCCATGTAAACTGTCTGAAAGAGTGAAAATGTTGCTGAGTCAAAACGCTGACTTGACAAGTAGGCCGGCCATGTCAGTTGGAGCCAGTACCATGGTAACACTGATGGTGAATGATGCAGCTGTTGTTTCAGAACTCGCTGTAACTGACGAGCAATACTGGTAATAAACAAAGCCATACTGTAACTGAACAAAAAACTGTCAGCTTAACGGCCTTTAAAGTTCTTCAAGCACTACAGTCTACTCAACAGGAGGAAAGCTCCAGTTCTGAGTTTAGTGCTATCATTAACAGCACAGAAATGGGGGAGGATGAACATAAAGAAAACCCTGTGGGGATTTCAAAAGCACAAGTGAGGCACAATAAATGTGATACAAACTTAAACAATAATGATACAGACTAGGTGGGTGGGAAAAGCCAAGAACAAAATATCCCTAAAATTCAGCACTTAAGGGAAGAAAGAGTGAGCTCTAATGTTGTAGCTCTACAAGTGAGAATGAAAATTGGGAACAAAATGAGGAAACAAATGTTTCAACAGCACCAACTTCTAGGTCATGGGCAGGCTTAGTGGATACTATAGAACTGAGGTCCATTCCAAATAATGAAAATGCTACCAGTCTCAATGCTGGTCCAATGTAACAACAGATTCTTGTCCCTGCCCCCACTCCAGACCTAGCCAATAAGGATAATGGTGCTGCTAATTGCAACCCCGGCGCTGTCATATCAAGGGCTACTACCCCTGCCTGCTTCTCTGACTGCAGGTTGAAGGGCCTGGATTCGTGATCAAAGGTTACTGTGAATCCCCAACTGACAGTAATAATACAATTATGGTGCCTCCACCCAGAGGAACACTTATGTGGGTAAATAGTAACATTGATACAGCCCTCTGGGAAGCTATAACAACCCACAACCCCACCTAGCGGTCCATCACATAGTTTACCGGTAGACACAGTATTCGACTTGCAATAACACATCTAATGGCTGGCCCTATTAATATGTTCACCAGTTTTACACTTACCAACAGGGCCTGGATTTCTGGGATACGCCCTCTGTTCCCTGCAAAAGAACAGTTTCAACAATAACACAATACTAATCACTGAACCCTTTGAATGACTCAATAACTGGACACTGAGTAATAATATCCTAGCAGCCCAAATTAACATCAAACAGCAGATCTGGACTATTAAGGGGACTTGAACAAGGGAGGGGCAAGAATTTGGGTTAATGATTTCAGCACTGCAATTAAGTGAAAAGCAATCAATATTTTTTTGGATCCGTCCCTGAATTAATCAGTTTATATAGCTGCTGGATACCCAGTATGGAGCTGGGTGCAGGTCTAAAGCATTGCCGCAGGTTGGCCGGTGTTGCAGCTGGTTGGGGCCCTTGATGGAGAGAAGGGTGTTAGTAAACAGATAAAATGCTTGCAAACAGTTGAATACTTGTAATCCCAGACCAGATGGTCTGTAGCCACAATTAAACCCATCAAGGTATTGTAAGGCAAATCAGATGACAGAATACAGTTATTTGGTTGTTGCAGGGGCTACCCTGATTATACTCACTGCACCCAGACAGACTGAAGAAATGGCTAGTGATACCATGGACTTTCTGGCCTTCCAGTATTCTAGTGGGGACTGGGACCAACATGACTCACCTCCACTTCATGGCCTGTCCCTGTAGGTGGCCACAACCTTTGATTTGCTTCTGCACAGGGGGTGACTCCCTAAGGCTGGTCTCTCACCAGGCAGACATTGGATCTGATGCAGTAACAGTCTCTAGGGCCATAGCTGGCGGAGGCCCAGTGCATGAAGTTCAGCTTTAGATACAGTTCAGAACACTCAGCCAGCCTGCAGCTTGCAGACTAGCTTAACTTTGTTCGGAAACAAACAGGGACAACTGGCAACAGGTCACCCCCTTTTCCGAACGTAGCAGAAGACAAACACAACATCCACAGGCTCCAAATGGCACTGGAGTCCTTAGCTTGGGCAATTTTCTCACAGGCTCTGTAATTGCCCTTTTCTTAGGCAAAACCACTTTCACAGCACCAGAGACTCTGAATTCAGCCTGAGTTTCTAAAGATGCTTTTTTTGATTCTGCTTTTGGCAGTTTTAAGCACCACGGGCAGCAAGGCAGCAGTCGATCCTCTGCAGTTCGCAACTGAACCACACAGGTTCCTTCTCTCTTGGTGACTTGAGCGGTACTTTCCAGACTGACTCCAGTTCAAAGGGTCCCTCTTAAATAAAGGGCAAAGTCCCAGCAATCCAATTGACTGCTCAAATTGTCAGTCACAGTCTAAGTCTCTTAATTGGTTAGCATTTGGGCAACAATAAATGTAACTCCTTTTTTCCCCAGAAGTGTCTAGCACATTCCCAAGAGTCTTCGGCTGAAATCCTAGCTTGTGATTGGCTGGCTAGCTGTCTGCCAAAATGGCAGCTGCTATACACAGTTTCTTTGCAGTTTATATAGTCCCACAATTAATGTTCTGGTATATCCAGTATAATTATTCTTTATTTACAATTGTCCCCATGGTTAATAACCCCAAGTGTTCCCTTTTCAATAAGCTCACTCTTCAGCATTTATGTGCAGTACTTTTGCTGTCGCTGCCACCACAATACAGTCCCCCCAGGAGGCAGGCAGCAGCTAATTAATATTCATGAGGATCATGAATATTTATGAGCCTTCGATTTGTGCCAAAGCCAAAATCTTCATTTATTATCCCCTGAGGCTTCTCATATGCCTCCTTCTGGTCTCTGGCCTCCATTCAGGCTAACAGAGGCACCAGGACCACTGACACACTTCCCAATCGACTGCAAGAATGGCAGTCAGCACATCAAGCACTTCCTTGTGCTTGCATGATCTCCTGCCCACTCAGAAGAGCAGAAGAGAGCAGTGGCAACTCGCCCTTGTGATCTTGAGGACAAAACAGGCAAAACAGAACATGTATTGTGGTACCAATTTTCTACAACATGATAACTTCAGCAGGGTTACAAGACTCATAGAAGATTACATTCAACTGGAGGCCAGACCTATCATTGGGGGTCATTGTCATCATGTACTGATTATATTTTTGTCTTTAGTCAGTGTAGAATATTGGAGGCTAAGACTGTGGTGTCTACAACATCAGGTAATTTTGAGGTACAAACTAAGGGGCCTATGCTCCAATGGGTGGGAATTACACACCCGAGGTGTGTATCCCACCTGCGGAGCTCTGCACCTGCAGACAGGTGCACATTGCTGGTATTCCTCAATGGCTGCAACCTGTCTGTGGGTATGACCCCCAGCATGCTGCACTCCGTGAGGTGGCTGGGGGGCAGTCGCAGACCTGGGTTGGCATCCAATCGAATGCCCATCCCAGGAGCAACAGTAGATCCCTTACACAGTGGGTGGTGCATTGGCTGTGCTCCCCCATGGATGTCCTCTTGGCTGGTGGCTGTGGAGGTGAGAGGTGAGTAGTGCCACCGGCCATGTGGTACCCCCGATCAGACAGTGAGGTATGAAGGTGGGGGAGTGCCATGAGTGTGTGTGGGGGTTGTTGGCATACACCAGGATGGTGGGGCTCAGCTGGGTGCTTGGGTTGGCAGACCTGGGTGGCCACTGGATGTGGAGGTGGTGGTCCCCTTGGTGTAGGGCGGATGCATGGGGCACGTAGGAGACTTACAGCAGGGTTTCCTTGGTATACCAGCTGCTCCCGTATGCACCTAGGTGTGTAGCCTTATATGTCTCTGTGCATTCCATGCAGTGTTGGCACCCCCTCCTATCCCCTGTATGTTGCAGTCTGCACAGGTGGGGGATTGGGTGTGTGGGGGCTGCACCCCCCCTTTAGTGCATCCCTCTTGGAGGGGCACAATTGGTGTAGACTGTCTCCACACCTCACATACATGGCGCGGAGGCACTCCACGCCTTTGAGCATAGGGGCCAATGATAGAATGTGATAAGCAAAAGGCTATGGCTAATGAGTACTGGAGATTAAATGCTTCCCTTTTAGAAGACAAAGACATTAGAGCACACTGTGAAGAACTTCTTAAAGCAAAGGGGCCTGCTGCTTGCTGTTCTGAGAATTTGGTGGATTGGTGGGAGGATACAAAAAGTGAAGTACAGCAGTTGTTTCAAAAAACAGGGAAAAATAAATACAAAACTGAATGCCTTAAATATGTACAATTAAGGTCACAATTATTTAGAATAATAACACTCCAAAATGCAGTAAAGGTATCTTTTGAAGAACAAATAAATAACTTAAGAAATGAACTTAAGTCCTTTTTATATGACAGAGCAAAATCCTTGAAAACACAACAACAATTTGGTGTTCAGGGTACTAAGCATTCTTTGGATGTTTTTAAAGGAAGTCAGGAGCTCAAGAATAATAAAGTGTTTACATCTGTTAGAGATATTGAGAGTATAAAACATTCTGGAACTGCACAAGTAAGGTCTGCAGTTGAAATTATGTTACATAATTTCTTGGGAGACTACATTACCAGTAACAGATGGCATTTTCTTTCAAATATTAGTTTGTTTTTTTAAATATTTCTAATATAGAGCCTCTACTGGAGGAGGAAAGGACTGAATTGGTAAAACCCATTATGCTATGTGAAGTAGACCTGGTTATAAAATCTTTGAGGTTGAAGACTGCTCCAGGACTGGATGGATTGAGTGCATAATTTTATAAACAGTTTTCTAAAGGTGTATGTCCAACGTTCATACAGTGGTTCATACTGCAGCTGGTGGGGGAACTAGTGGTATGGTGCCCATTGTAGTCCCCACCACAAGACTCTTAACAGTGAGGAACCCTCTTATGGCCGTCTGTTTGTTATTATTTGTATTACATTTTTGCTATAAAATATATGTTTTGAGTCCTGCTTAGGAAACGGGCCAAGCAGGAGAGCCTCATGGGATTTGGATTTTTAGAAGAAAAAAAATGTGCTGGCCTTGACTGCTGTCACAGCTAGCTTATAAAAGTGGACTTCCTGGGACTATAATAAAACCAGGTTATGAAATAATCCACTGCATTGAACTCAGGTGGCTGGACATAAAATACTTCATTTTATGGAATATCAGGAGGGAAGTACGTTTTGTTAGATACCTGTGACAATTCACCCAGCTAAGGGAAGTGGTTTTAGGATGTTCTGCTGAGAGATCAAAGGGGAATGCTGTCATAACTTATGCTTTGATGAAGAGAGACTATCTGTTATAATTTAATATTGCTACCTTTGCAGATTAAAAAAAAAAACAGTAAGATGAAACCAATTTGGTTACACCTGGTCATGTTACAAATGAATTACAGGATTAAGAGTGACCTCATGTGCTGTGACATCACAAGGATGGTGGGACTTTAACTGATATTGCCAAGCTGGCTGAAGGGACTGAGACACTCTTGTTCAGAACTTTGAAAGAACACTGTTTTCTGGACTTTCTAAAGGACCACTCCTGCCAAGACTGGTAATTCAAGGGTAAATCATTTGCCAACTAAACACTGGGGTAGAAGCAGCTAAATCAGTTACAAGGCTCTTTGATTTGCAATTGTTCATTTTCTTTTCTGACTGTAACTTTAATGTATATATGTTCTGTGTTTTTTTAATATTTTTAATTTTAGTAAACCTTGTTTTTCCTTAAACCTGCCTGAGACATTTTCTCATTTTGAGTGTGAATGGTGGAACTGTGTTGATAATTCTGACATAACTGTTAAATTGCTTAGTGTGTCACCATATGCAGCCATGCTAACAAGGATCTGTGTAAAGATCCAGCAAGGTAAGAAAAATACCAGTGTCTCAACTAAGTCGGAAGTGAGTTGTGTAACAGGTTGGTTGTATGCCTGGTGGGTCAAATATTGTGCTGCATTTCCCTGAAGACAGTGTGATATTTAGACCTGTTACCTGGGTGTGCTAGCTAAAAAGGGTTCATAATTGACCCCAGGACTTGAGATTGGCAGTTTGCTCAGACCCAAAACAAACAAGAGGGTGTCCCTGTTTGTCCTCTGTTCAAGAATCACACTTAAAGGTTAGGCACTGTGGTAGCAGAGGGCCTGACCCCAGGAGTGGGTTTATGACAGATTTGTTGCACAGCGCTGGGATCTAAAAGATTTGTTTGCATACTGTGCAATTATTTGGTGACATGAGCATTAACTATAACAGTTCACACAAACAAGGCAAACATTATAAAAGAAATATATCATTTTGGTTACAGTCTAAGTTCCCTACCTGTTTTATTTATTTATTAATTTTTTGGGTGCAAGCTAATGTAGCTGTAGATTAGGGAAGAAGATGGCTTTCACCTACAGCAAGTACACTGCGGAATACCTGAGGTAGTTGTGCCAGGAAAGAGGAGTCCAGAGTGAGGGGCAAAACAAACAGCACCTTGTGGAGGCTCTTGTGGCAGCTGATGCACAAGTGACTGCCCAGGTCCTCGGGTCACAGTTGGTGACTGAAAGGGACCAGACCTTGGATGTGGTGGTGCCAGAGTCTATCACAGTGTCCAGTCCCAGGGAGGAGGGCAGCAAGACCAGTGAGAACTGAGAGCCACAGCACCAGTGGAGGGTCACCACAACGCTGGAGCCAGAAAGGATAAGGCTGCAGCTAGAGTTGAGGAGAACGGAGCTGGAATTTGAGCAGAGGAAGTTCCAGATGGAGCTGGAGAAGCAAGAAAAAAAAAACAGCACCAGAGAAAGGCCGAGGAGAGAGAAAACCAACTTCAGAGAGAGGCTGAGGAAAGAGAGCGACAGCTTCAGAGAGAGGCTGAGGAGAGACAGCACCAGAGAGAAAAGAACTGCAGAAACTAAAACCCCAAAGACCAGCGTCAGAGCAGGTAAGTGACATGGATGAACCTGTAACTCCAGGACTGGGGGTACAAATGAAATTCTAAATTGATAGCCAAATTTAAAGAGGGGGAGTATATGGATGCATTTTTAAATTCATTTGAAAAGGTATGCATTGAGGCAAAAATTCCCAGAGAGTCCTGGAGCTTCTAGCTATCCTCGTTGCTTACCGGTAAAGATCATGACACCACGGGTCAAATGGACAATCAGGACAGCAATGATTATGACAAACTTAGAGCTGCATTTCTTAAAAAAATGTGAACTGACAGCTGAAATGTACAGAGTTAAGTTCCGTAAGCTCAGGAGAAGCCCTGACATGAGCTACAAGGAACTAGTCACCAAGCAAAGTCAGTTTTTGAAATGTTGGTGGGAGGGTCAAGGACAACTCTGTAGAGAAAACTGAGGATGTGGTAATTCTGGAGCAATTCTTTTGGGCTTGCCTAGCAGAGCTGAAAACCTGGCTGGAGGACCGAGATCCAAAAACAGTGCAGGAGGCTGACGAGCTCTCGGACCGCTATGCCAGGAGCAGGCCTGCTCTGAATGGAGTGGGGCAGGTGTGGCAGCACAAAGAGGGAAAAGTATGCCTACAGGACAGCTAAAACCCTCACTGCCTCCCCAGAAAGTGGGCAGCCCCAGGTTACAAAGAAAGGCTTTACCTGATAAAAGAAATGATGATTGTTGGTTTTGCAAACAATTTGGGCATCTTGCAAGACAATGTCCTAAAAAGCCATAGAGTCAATCAATCAATCAATCAAACTTTGTTTAACCAGGCAATAACATCATTGAGCAAGCTCATTTTCAAGATGGTCCTGGACACAGAGGACACTTTTGCTTACAGTAGACAACACATCATACAAAGGTAGACATCGGTACAGGCAGTTACTATATACAAAGTCAGTACTTGGATGAATCAGACATGTAAAACAAGTGCAAATATAGGCATTTAAAGTGCAGCGTATACAGGTTGTAGCTTATAGAGTACAAGTGAGGAGAGGAAGGAGGGACATAGAGAAGGGCAGTGGGAAGAAAGGATATCAGGCACATAATAGACAGGGAAAATAGGGAAGCCTAATAGAATGAGTCCCCCTGCAAAGCTAATTGATGAGAGGGGGGAGGTGGGGGAGGGGAGGTGGTTACCCTAAAGGGATGCTGGCTGACACAGGAAATAGGCAGCCCAGGATTATAGAGGTTAAGGGACTCAGTTGAGCGTGCTAAGGCTTTGCTTGAAACAATCACATGCCATTTTCAGGCCTCTGTAGAGCCGCCCCCTAAATATAAAATGGCTGGGCAGCAGGGAGATTTTAAGTAATTTTAGCATGCTATTCCAATGCTCTGGTAAAAAGGAGCTAATGGCAGTTGAGCCAAAACATGTCCTTGTTCATGGTAGCTTAAGGAGAAAAAAGGAGGAGTTCCTTAGTCTGTAGGCACCGTTTGAAGGTTCAAACAGGTCACAGATATAGGGTGGTAGTTTGTTGGACAAAGCCCAAAATAGCCACATGAGGGCATTTATTTGCCTCCTCGTGGAGAAGGATGGCCAATCTAATGCTTGGTACAACGAGCAGTGATGAGTTTGCAAGGGCAAGTCAAGAACCAATCTCAATGCTCAATGATAGAGTGTATCCAGCTTTTGGAGTGCATACTGGGGGCAATGGCTGTATAGGAAGTCGGTGTAGTCAATCAGGGGAAGAAAAGTTGTTTGAACCAGCCGCTTTCTGTCTGCTAGGGTGAGTAGGCATCTTATGCAGTAGAAAATACTGACGTGCTGCTTTAGCTTTTTTGTTAACTCACTTAGATGTACACCGAAGGTGACTTTGTTATCCAACTAGACTCCCAAATATTTAAATTTATCCACTAGCTCTAGTGATTCATTAAGGAGGGTAATAATCTGTGGGGTCCCAGGTATCCCCATATTGTGGGATGGACAGATAATCATAGCTTTTGTTGTTTTTTTTGCATTTAACAAGAGCTTTAGATTTGGCAGGTTGTGCTGGAGGATGATAAAATCCTGCTGTAGCTCCTTGTACGCAATGTCCAAGGAGGGGTTGGTCTTGTAGAGGACTGTGTCATCTGTGAAGAGATGAACGTTTCCAGCAACCAGGCCAGAGATGATGTGGTTGATGTAAAGGGCGAAGAAGATAGGTCCCGAAATGGAACCTTGCAGAATGCCTCGGGGCAGTAATTTTAGTGGGGAGAATTCCCCTTTGGCTTTAATTTGCTGTTTACGATTTGTGAGGTAGCAGCAGAACCACTTTACTGCAGCAGAGGTTAGACCGATGCTACTCAGGGAATCAAGAAGTATGGAATGATCAACCGTATCAAATGCTTTGCTGAGGTCAAGGAAGACTGCATAGATGTGCTGTTTACTGTCCAGAGCTTTTAGCCAGTCATTTGACACTTTGGCAAGAGCAGACAAGGTACTGTGCTTAGGTCTGAAACCTGATTGGACTGGATTGAGGATTTTCTCATGATCCAAGTACTCCCTTAATTGAGAGTTTACAATTTTTTCAAGTAGCTTGGATAAAACAGGAAGCAACAAAATAGGCCTATAGTTGTTCAAGTCAGTGGGGTCTCTTGACTTGAACAGGGGGATAATGTGTGCGGTTTTCCAACTAGGTGGCAATTCCCCTTGGGATAATGAACTGTTAAAGAGATGGGCAATTGGAGCTGCCAGATAATAAGAACCTGCTTTTAAGAAGAAGGGTTCAATCAAATTGGCACCAGCGCTCTTTTTGGTGTCCAACGAGAGGAACATGTCCTCCACCTGTTTGTAGGAAACTGGCTGGAACTTGAAGAGGTGGCGGTCAGTGGGGGGGGGGCTATGGTTGGTCTAGTAGCTATGCTTGTGGTGCTCAGTTTACTAATGGGTGATGTGTCAAATGTGAGGCCTGCAGTGGCAAAGTGGTTATTGAGCAGATCGAAGATCTCAGACCTATCTGTGGAGGAGGTGTTATTTGCCACAATTTTGGCTGATAGCGGGGTTGCAGGGGAATGTCCCTCAACCTCTGTCAGTATCTGCCAAAAATTGGTGGAACAATTTTTGTTTGCCTCCAGGGCTGACTGGAAGAACCTTTGTTTTTCCAGCCTTACCAGTTTGGGTCAGGCATTTCTGGCTACTCGGAAGCAGAGCCTGTCTGAGTCAGACTGCGACTTCCTAGCCCTTTTCCAAAGGGTGTCTCTATGCCATAAGGCCCTCTTAAGTAGTGGGCTAAATCAATCAGGTGCACGTTTCCTGGATTTGATTTTCCTTAAGGGTGTGTGATGGTTGATAATGTTTACTAGCAGATCCTGGAAGATACAGAATGCTTCAGACTCAGATGGTGTAAGGTAGAAATACTGAAACTTTGTGTTCCCAAGATCTGTCAGGAAGGCTGGGAGACTGAAGTATTTTAGGTTGTGCTTAAGCTTGAAAGTAGAGGTGGAGGGGAGGTGTGGGGAGCACCTAAAGCAGGTGACTGAGCAGTGATCACTCAGATCATTGTGGAAGACCCCTGCATGGGAGATATTATGTGGCTTGTTGACAAATATAAGGTCCAGAAGTGAACTTCAGTCTGGATTTTTCTTGTTAGGTTGTGTAACATCAGAGATAATCTGAGTGAGCGTTTGCTCGTCACAGAAGTCCTAAAGCTTGTTTGTGCTGACATCGTTCTAATTAAGGTTAAGCTCACCAATGATAATGCAGTCTGTGTTCGCTTTTTCCAGGAGAGAGTGAATATGGGGCAGTATACACAGGCCCGCTGCAGGAGGTCTATAGCATGCAGCTACCAATAAGGCTATACCAGGCGAGAGGGTAATTTTGAAGGCAAGACATTCAAATTGTTTGGGCATTGATGTGCAGATCATATCGGTGGTTAGGAATTTATTTTTAATATATATGGCAACACCACCACCTCTGGTCAACCTGTCACACCTGATCAAGTTGTATCCCGGTATGTTAAACGTTTTGTCAGGTAGAGTATTTTTCAGCCAGGTTGCCGAGAGCATTGCTACATCAGGCTTTGCATGTAGTACCCAGGCGTGGATCTGGTCAAGTTTGTTGGCAAGGCTGCATACGCTCATATGCAGGAAGCTCAGCCCCTTTAGCTGTGGGAGTTCCCCCGAGGCAGTTAGCAGTAGAGGGGGGTGGGTTTAATTCCACACTGCCTGCACAGAGTAGCAGTAGTAGTAATAATTTCCTGAGACATCTTACCAGGAATCTTAGGAAGACTTTGTTTGGTTGTTTGCCTTGGACACTATGAAGGGCAGCGGAGTGGGAGTTTGGTGGGCAGAGTGCACAAAGTGGTGCTCAAACAGAGGTGGGTGCACTGTGTATCCCTGAAAGCATGCCTATAAACATGAGGGAGCACATACACCCGGTTACTGTAATTGGGGTGCAGACCCATGGGTTGAGGGATACGTGGGCATCCCTTACTTTGGTAAAAGGGGATTTGGTTGAACCTGAACAGCTTATACGTAATCAGTTCATTACAGTATGGGAATTCACTGGGGAGGAAAAAACTCTGCCACTTGCTAGTGTTCTCCTGGACTGGGGTGAGACAGGAGAGACTGTGCAAAAAGTTGTAATAGGCAGAAAATCTTGACACAGATGTGATTATAGGGAACAATCTCCAAAAGGGAGTGGTGTGTGCGGTTACCCACAGTCAGAGGGCAAAGGCCAATTGCGGTTCCCTGGACCCCATAGCAGTCCCTGTGGAAAACACTGAGAGGCTGGCTCCCCAGCCTGTGTCTCCTGACATCAAGGCTAGTGAAAGGGGGATAAAAATCCTCCAAGTAATAGTTAACAAAACAGCTACAGAACATTACTCTGAGGAGGGAGAGGTAACCGGTGATCAGAGGGCAAGGGATGGTGTAAGATTCTTGCAGGATTTGGACTTATATGACTCTGGGATTCCAGTACTGAGAATAGTATAAATGCCACTCAACACAGTGAGTTCTTGTTTTCACACCTGGAGGAGGTTTATTTTAGCATATAGGCATTGGCATTACAAGTACTATAATAAAAATATAGCTGGCAATAGTTTACAAGATAATAGAGCATGTATATTACCCATTCTCCTGGAAGCTAACGGCAGGTTCTTAGGATGTCAGAATTTGCAGCTCAACTCTGGCTAATTCAGCCAGTTTATATACATTTTACACTCAGCCTGATAGCTGCTTCCAGAAAAGGTATGCAAATATTCAAATGAGAGTGAATGAATAGAGCTAAGAACTGATAAATGGCTTATTGGAAGGTAGGCAGATAACTAATGAATAGGGCTAATGAATAGCCTATTGAACAGACAAACAGCTACTAAATAGCTTATTGAAGACTTGCAAATTTAGTATGTTCTTTCTATCACGTACTCAACATCAGGTGAGAATAATGTCAGGTCAGAATAATGTCAGGTCAGAATAATGTCAGTTTCAACTAGCTACTGACCACAAAGCTTGTACTTTTTATGAACCTTACTCTGAACCTTTCATGAACCTTTCATACACTCACTTTGGCCATCAAGCATTGAAACACAGTGTATAATACAGCAGTACCTTACAGTCCCCCACTTGAAGAAGAGAAAGAACTCGATCCTTCACATGGCATAAGCTACAGCATAGAGCGAGTGATACCTGCAGCTCAGATCATAAGCATTTCATTTCTGACATTTCTTATTAAACAGCGGAGATAACAAATACTTAACAAGAGGAAAAACACTAGTAGCAATTGTAACATTAATAAAACCTTAAAGGATAAAACTCCCCAACTACCACCAAGAGATTAAATGCTCCGAGTCTGCAGCATTTAACAATTTGCGCATGGTATTTTGTACCTTTGCAACAGAGTTCTTAATTTGAATGAGGTGTGTGTAAGGTCTAGTAATTTTTGTGCATTTAATGTGAGGGGTGGTATGGGTACCCCAAAGGCCAGGGCATATTCTTTAATCATCATACTCTGCCTGGGGACTGAGGCATTAAAATAAGATATTTTGGAGGTATGGATGGTAATAGGATGGAGAACTCGGCTCCCCAGTTGATTGTCTCCAAAGGGCACAAAACAGAAATTAAGATTAGGGATTGGATATTGGAGTCCTTGGTGAGTCATAACCTGAAGGTTAGTGACCACACAGTACTGATTAATACTATTATATGTGACTCTTATTTGCTCGGTAGTTCATTTAGATACTCGGACCGGACACCAGATGGAAGTATTAGATTGATTATCAACAGGTTCTTCTCCGCAGATGGGCTGTTCCTGTGATAAAGCATCACAATCACAAACCCAGAGATCACTCATTGGAGAACAGCAATGGAGATTTGGTGCAACCCATGTACGGTTTTCATTTGGCACCAAAACCTCTGAGGGTTCAACACGGGAAGCATAGTAGTCACTTACTAGTTTACCTACTGAGTGAACTCTTACTATATCTTGATACACCTGGGTTTTTTACATCTACCTGAGGAAGGTTTACAGTAAAGGAGACCACCATGGTCTGGCTGAGGGTGCAGTTGGGTTGACAGGTAAATTTGGGTAAGTGTCCCCTGGTGGTGACTACTTTTCTGACCAGGGGAATTGGGGGGGCACCTCATGTATAGCACATGAGGATAGGCAGTGGGTGCTATTGGTGTCAGTGCACATGGGGCAGTACCATAACTTAATTTGGGCATCGGATACCATATCAGGGAGTTTTCTCAAGTCCAATTGTTCAAACAACTTGGCAATGGTTGTGAGTACATGTGACCCAAATGCAGTACAAATAATGGATTGCCCGATGGTCTTATTTCTTACTTCTTCATTATTATGTTGAATAATCTCATTGATTTTATTTTGTACTTCTTTAAAAAGATTAGCAATATCATGCATATTGTAGATAGTCAAACATTCTTCATGGGCCAAACCCTCCTGATTTATTGCCAAAGGTAATACTGTTTTTCCTTCCAATTCCTGATCAGTTAGATAGGAATACTCTTTATGAGTCTCCAAGTCTGCCCGGTTCCAATTGCTCATGCTGGACCCAAAGAGGCCTGCCATGTCCCCAAACAAATCTCTTTTTCGCCTT